>JAEOAD010000039.1:5869500-7156000 GCA_036365145.1 Orientallactaga sibirica
CATTGCTTGCCAAAGCCTGCCAACCCAACTTTACTTCCCCAGTACATACATAAAAAGCCAGATGCACAAGACAGAGCATGAGCCTAGGGGTCATGTGCAGTGACAAGAGACCTGGACAAGAGTGGTACGCCCAGCCATCCCCCATCTCTCCTTCCCTCCATCCCTCTCTCTCAAATAAATAAATAAATAAAACGCATTTTTTAAAAAAGAGATATTGAAGAGTCCTGACTGCTCTTCTAAAAGGTTAACAATCACCCTGGGCTTTCAGGAGCCTCTAGTGTGTACCTGGGCCTTTGCTTTGCCAGGGTCAAGTCTAAGCCCTCATCTCACAGAGGAGAAGCAGAGGACCAGAGCTACAGTCATGGGTTCCAAACACACCTATCCTTTTTCTTGCTCCAAATGAGAAAAAAAAAAAAATCAGCAAGTGTCATATCACCACCATGACACACAGTTGTCTCACTAATAGTAAATACCTAGCAACTAGCACTGTGCCAGACATGGGATAAACACCTGAATGCACATTATAGGTTAGATGACATGTTGGGCTGGAGAGATGGCTCAGAAGTTAAAGGAGCCTGCTTGCAAAGTCTGACAGCCTGAGTTTTGGATTCCTCATTACTCACATACAGCCAGATACACAAAGTGGCACATGCATATGGAGTTCATCCCTGGCGACCCCCACCACACCTCTTTACCTCTCTGCTTGCAAATAAATACAGGGTGCTTGTCTGTGAAGTTTAAGGACCCATGTTCCACTCTCCAGACCCCCACGAAAGCCAGATGCACAAGGCGAGGCAAGAGCAAGGTCGCACATGTGCTTGCACAAGGTGGTGCACACATCTGGAGTTCTGGATTACAGTAGCTGGAGACCCTGGAGTACCAGTTCTCATCTCTTCTCTCTTTCTCTCCCCTACCCCCTCCCTCACTCTCATTAAAAAAAAAGGGCTGGAGAAATGGCTTAGCACTTAGCAGTTAAGGCATCTGCCTGTGAAGCCAAAGGACCCAGGTTCAATTTTCCAGGACCCACGTAAGCCAGATGCACAAGGGGCACATGCGATTGGAGTTCGTTTACAGTGGCTAGAGGCCCTGGCATACCCATTCTCTCTCTGTCTCTCTCTCTCTGCTTGCAAATAAACAAATAAAAAACTTTTAGGAAAAAAAAAAAAGACCAGCCTGTTGGGCTTGCCTCAAAAAGAAAAAAATGAAGCCGGGCGTGGTGGCGCACGCCTTTAATCCCAGCACTTGGGAGGCAGAGGTAGGAGAATCGCCGAGAGTTCAAGGCCAACCTGAGACTACATAGTTAATTCCAGGTCAGCCTGGACCAGAGTGAGACCCTACCTTGCAAAATAAACCAAAAAAAAAAAAAAAAAAAAAAAGAAAAGAAAAAAATGAATCCCAGCATTCGGGAGGCAGAGGTAGGAGGATCACCATGAGTTTGAGACCACCCTGAGACTACATAGTGAAATCCAGGTCAGCCTGAGCTAGAGTGAGACCTTATCTAAAAGAAGGGAGGGAGGGAGGGAGGGAGGGAGGGAGGGAGGGAGGAGGAAAGAAAAGAAAAGAAAAGAAAAGAAAAGAAAAGAAAAGAAAAGAAAAGAAAAGAAAAGAAAAGAAAAGAAAAGAAGTGTCCTTGTCAAGAAGGCTCCAGTTCAGCAGGGAATGGAGGTTTTCTCATCTGTAAGACAAAAACTGAGGCCCAGAAGATTCTAAGGTCACAGGTAGAGCAGTACTGCTGGGGCCAGGACAGAAAGCGTGGGGACCCCTCAGCACTGCCACTGCACCAGGCCCCATGGGCCAACTGTCTCATCCCAGTCCCTCCCCCATCCCCCTTGCTTTCTTCCTACTATGCACATACAGAGTGTGAGGTCTCAAGACCCAAGACTGGCTGACTACAATAACAGGCTGGGACCCTCCTCCTGAGCCCTCTCCTTCCTCCTAACACACTCCTCTCCATCTGGATATTGTGCTGTTTCTGCCAGAGAAACACCAAGTAAGCTCAGCATCTTTGTCCAAGACTTGGATGGACAATGGGCATAAACAAGCAAACAAAAGGGGGCACAGGGAATAGAATAGTCACTTGTCACATGCAGCCACATAGTAAAAGAGGGACAGCTCATGAAGTTTCAAGCACTTTCTTTACACCTTTGGATATGGTGAGAGTCCATCACTGCCTGAGGCCACAGGACTGGCCTCAGCCACAGGCAGGCATGTTCTGCCTCACCACCCATCTGGCCAGCTACCAGGAATCCCCAAAGCCTGTCAGAAGACAGAGATAAAATGTTTTGTTTGTTTGTTTTCTTATGGTGACCACACATCTGAGTTGATTAGATTTTCATTCATGCTGTGACATTCGTTGAGAGCACAGTGGGATAGACCTCGCAAATTAAAAAGAACACTCTGAGGCTGGATGGCTTAACAGTTAAGACATTTGCCTGAGAAGCCAAAGGACCCAAGTTTGATTCCCCAGGACCCACATAAGCCAGATACAAAAGGTGGCACATATGTCTGGAGTTGGTTTGAAGCAGCTAGAGGCCCTGGCATGCCATGCCCATTCTCTATCTGCCCCACCCCCAAAATAAATAAATAAAATTTAAAAAATTTTTAAAGCTGGGTGTGGTTTTGCACACCTTTAATCCCAGCACTCAGGAGGCACAGGAAGGAGGGTCACCATGAGTTTGAAAACACCCTGACACTACATAGTGATTTCCAGGTCAGCCTGAGCTAGAGTGAGACACTACCTCGGGAAACAAAAACAAAAATAAACAACAAAAAAAAAACACTCTGATTTACAGTGAGCATTTTCCAGATTCACATAGAGATGTGATAAAGTCAGTAGCAATGTTCAGATGCACCTAATTCCCAGAGCCCTAGAATTTAACAGGACTTACACATGCCACTGGATTGGGGGCCTGGCCTAGAGACATGGGAAAGTGCCTGCAGCAAGTCCCTCAGCAGTTGGATTAAGCACAAGAGAAAAGGTGCTGGTTCAGAGGCTTCTGGTGACTGAGAATGAAGCTTCAGGAGAAAGGAAAAAGCTGAGAAAAAGCCAAGCATGGTGGACGTGACTTGTAATTCTAGTTACCTGGGAGGAGGAAGATAAATTGAAGGTAAGTTTTTAAAAAAAAAGTGAGAGGCTGGAGATGGCTTAGTAGTTAAGGTGCTTGCCTGCAAAGCCTAAGGACCCACGTTTACTCCCCAGTACCCAGGTAAGCGAGATGCACAAGGTGGCACATCCATCTGGAGTTCATTTGCAGTGGCTGGAGGCCCTGGTGCCCATTCTCTCTCTCTCTACCTCTTTCTCTCTCTCACATAAATAAATAAATAAAATATAGGTTAAAAAACTTTTCTTAATGGGACCAAAAACAGTGGGAAACCAAGAATGGTTGCTAAACTTCTGGAAGCCACTACAAGGCCAGGACCAGAGGCTAAGAAAGCAAGGGAACACGAAAAAGGGGGGGGGCACAAGCTGTAACATCACTTTATAGGAATCTCCGGTTTCCCATGCCTGACCATCCATGCCCTGGACTTTTCAGCTGCATGAAAAGCAGAGCAGGATATGTTGTAAGGACATGCAAAAGGGGAAAGCTGGAGTCAGCAAATGTGGGGGGGACTCCAAAGTATAAGGCTCTCTAGACCCCCAATGAGGCCTCAAGTAGAAGCTCCCAGCCACACATAATCCTCAGCCCCAGAATGCCGGGCAGACAGAAGAGGGGCTACCTCTTCCAGGGAATCTCAGCACTCCCTAAGGACACAAGACCCTCAACAAAAGACACGGTGGCGCACGCCTTTAACCCCCGCCCTCAGGAGGCCAAGGTAGGAGGATGGCTGTGAGTTTGAGGCCACCCTGAGACTACATAGTGAATTCCAGGTCAGCCTGGGCTAAAGGGAGACTCTACCTCAAAAAGACGAAAGTGTGGGACTGACCTTCTCTTTTGTGAATGAAGTATGGGAGTAAACATAAAATAACTACTATAGCTCTACATGTGAGGGAACTTTGGGGGTGGAATCTGGCATACTTGAAAACATATTCAGAATTCAATAATTCAATAACAAACAGAAAAAATAAACTAGAAAAAATTCCAAGGCTAGAGTGATACCACTAAAACCAAGAACTCCATAAAAGGGCAGGAGAGATGGCTTAGCAGTAAAGTGCTTGCCTGCAAAGCCAAAGGACCCAGGTTTGATTCCCCAGTACCCACATAAGCCAGATGCACAAGGTGATAAAGGTGGTGCATGTGTCTGGAGTTCATTTGCAATGGCTAGAAGCCCTGGCGCACCCATTCTTCCTCCCCCCGCCCCGCCTCTTTCCCTCTTAAATAAATAAATTAATTAATTAATGACTTTCAAACAGGGAATGTCTTCCAACCTAGAACTAAGAAGGTGAGCAGCACTGAGCAGCCCAAGGGGGTGGTGACTGTCAAACAGGTGAACTTCCTCCATGCACTTGCTGGGAGAAGACAGACACCCATCAGTTGAGGCCTCCACCAAACCCCTGAAATTTCGGCACTACCAACAACTGTCCCTCAACACCTTCTCCTCAAACCTAACAATCACAGGTCGTTCAACAGTGATGGCTACTGCAGGCCCAGTCAGTAAAGACTATTGGATGTTGAGTACCCGTGACTCACATGGCTGCTTGAACCAGGAGCCCAGTGGCCTCCACATACCTCATCTTTCTGAGCAGATGACAGGAAGCCTAGGAAGGTACACCAGTGTAGTCCACACACCAAATCTGCAAGAAGCTACTGGAAGCCTATTCGAAAATGTAAAAACAGAATAGCTAGGGTACATCCAGAGAGGGGCACATTCTTAAGGACTGCTGGTGATTTTTAGGCACACTGAAGGGACAGCCATGGCACCCAGCAAGTGAGGTGCAAGAACCTGATGAAATGGCTTTAATACTGCAATTCTGGGGGCAGTCCATACAGCACAAGCACCTTCGTCTTTCTGCAGGGGGAAGGGCTCCACAGTCACTATGAGGCAGAGGTGCTGAGGCTGCAGCTCATGTGACCCAGCCAAGCAGGCCCTCCAGAGGACAACGGCACAGTCAGGACAATTATGGACAGTGCCACATTCTTTTCAACAGTGGTCATTTCAGCCTGAAGAGAAAGGACTGTTATGGCTCTGCCTCAGCTACACTAGCTTGAACTTAAAGCCTGATAAACTGCTACTCATACAAGGGGAGAAGTGAAAAGGGAGAAAGTTCTTTATTCCGCTCACAACAGGAAAAACAGTGGGATTCAGTCAAAAAGAAATGCCCTCTTCCCTAAAGGAACCTGGTTCTCCATTCCAGTCACTTCTTGTTGGTTACAGAAATCAAACCTTAGCCAGGCGTGGTGGCGCACGCCTTTAATCCCAGCACTCGGGAGGCAGAGGTAGGAGGATCGCCGAGAGTTCGAGGCCACCCTGAGACTACATAGTTAATTCCAGGTCAGCCTGGACCAGAGTGAGACCCTACCTTGCAAAACCAAAAAAAAAAAAAAAAAATCAAATTATATATGTATACAAAAAGTGGACTCTCTTAGAAAACCTCTACATATGTATTTATGAGAGAGAGAATAGGAATGAGTGAATGAATGAATGAACGAACGAACACTTCAGGGCCTCCTGCCACTGCAAATGAACTTCAGAGCCATGCACCATTTTGTGCATCTGGCTCTATGTAGGCACTGAGGAATCCAACCCTGGCCATTAAGATTCTGCAAGCAAGCGCCTTTAAAGAACCCAGAGAGGGAATAGAGAAACGGCTTAGTGATTAAGGCGCTTGCCTGCAAAACCAAAGGACCCAGGTTCGATTCCCCAGGACCCACGTAAGCCAGATGCACAAGGTGGCACATGCATCTGGAGTTTGTTTCCAGTAGGTGGAGGCCCTGGTGCACCCATCTCTCTGTCTGTTGTCTGTCTCTCTCTCTCTCTCTGTCCTCCCCCCACCCTGTCTCTTTCAAGTAAATAAATAAAAAGCCAAGCGTGATGGCACACGCCTTTAATCCCAGCACTCAGGAGGCAGAGGTAGGAGGATCCCTGTGAGTTTGAGGCCACCCTGAGACTACACAGTTAATTCCAGGTCAGCCTGGGCCAGAGTGAGATCCTACTGCGAAAAACCGAAAGGGAAGGAGGGAGGGAGGGAGGGAGGGAGGAGAGTTTGAGGTTACCCTGAGACTACACAGTGAATTCCAGGTCAGCCTGAGCTAGAATGAGACCCTACTTAAAAAAAAAAAAAAAAAAAAAAAAAAGCCGGGCGTGGTGGCGCACGCCTTTAATCCCAGCACCAGGGAGGCAGAGGTAGGAGAATTGCAGTGAGTTCGAGGCCACCCTGAGACTACATAGTTAATTCCAGGTCAGCCTGGACCAGAGTGAGACCTTACCTCGAAAAACCAAAAAAAAAAAAAAAAAAAAAAAAAAAAAAGAATCCAGAGTGAGCATTAATGCCTGGGCTTATAGATAGTAGGACAGAAGGACAGCCTGATGTGAGGATGTCAGACCACCTATGCCTGGGTAGAGACTAAGGGCTGTGGCAAAGAACCAGCTCCCACAAAGTATGCTTCAGGCAGATAGGAGGTTATGTTCAGATCTGACAGCCATTACAAGCTCAGGAGAGCTGCCAGATACATAGTCTCCTGTGTGACTTTACATGTCCTTAATTTTTCTAAAAGCAGAAACCCCAAACAAAAACATACAAGACATTTCTTTTTTTCTTCACTAGCATGCCCTAGGGAAGAGAAGTCAGTTGGTGAAGTTCACATAGGTGGTGAAACGTGATCGTGTATAAGTGCAAAGAAAGAACCAGGACCTGACTAGGCTACTGCTGCTGACCCCATGGTGGAGGTTCAAACATCCTGACCCTGTACAGAGGGGCTCCCCATAAACAAAACCTCAACTGGAAGCAAGACTTCTTCATCTCCTGCCTCCCCACCTCCCATCTACTTAGCAGAGTAGTTCTGAAACGGTCACGTCAAAGAGCAAGCCATGTGACATGGTGAGAGCCCAAATTGGAACCAAGGAAACAGGGACCAAGCCTAAGGGTGTGATGGCTCAGTGGCACCAAAGAAGCCACTGACCAAGGTTCATCCCTCTAAAATGATGGGATTAGACCAGATGTTGTCTGACCCCAAGACTTCAGTCCCAAAGATCCCTCTCCTGGCAGACCCACCGTGTCATGGAGCTCAAGCTTCGGACTATTCGAGTCACAAATCACTAACTGAGGGGCTGAAACTCAGGTCACAAGCCACGGGCGGGGGGAAGATGGCTGTTTCTGCTGGCCAATGGCTCCTTTGCAGGGAAAAGGGAGGGCTTCCCTCTGCCTCTGGAAGCACCAAGAGCAGCCCTCAGAACTGCTCCCTCCAAAAAGACAGCCTATGACCCGACTCCATTTCTAACACACTGTGCTGGCCACTGGAAATAGCCCTGAGAACACACACTGGTACCATGCACACCCAGAGACCAGCCTGCCACCCTGGGGCAGTTCAAGCTATGGGTGACTACCACTTATACCCATATAACTGTCAAACTTGAGACACTTGGAAAAAATGCAGAGCTGCCTGGGAAAATCTCAAGTTCCCATGATTTTGTGCTTAATATAGATGTGGCTGGTAGCTGTGGTAGTGCGAGATCTGAGCTCTCACATCTCCCAAGAAGCAGGAGGGTAAAAGCAGGTGAGCAACAGGGCCCTCAGCCTCCTAGTGACATCACACTTCTCCTGAAGGTGCCTGCCCAGAGCAGGTATGTTACTTACACACATGCACATGCACACGCATGCACTGGCTCTCAGCTGCCCCGCTGACCAGGGCTTCTGTCGGCAGCTGCTGTGGGGGAGGAGGCGGATTCCTGAGGGTGTTGAGGGAGTTACTTCTACTGACCGCTGATACTGGTGGCTAACATCCCCAGGGCCTGCAGCTGGCTGTGGCTCCACCCCAGCAGCACTGGAGCAGAGGGGAGCCAGAGGCTGGGAGACAGAAGCCAGGCTCACCTCAGCAAGTTTAAATGAACCAAGCCATCCTAAACCGGGTGCCCCGGAGAATGGCCAGGCCTGCAAGCAACTCTTCTTGTGCACTTGTGTGTGGACCCTTCCCTGAACATTAAACAACACAGTTACCCAGAAAAACCTGCCCATCAGACAGGCTCCTGCCAAGAGCTCTTCCTTATCCATCCCAACTACCACTGGCCTGGCTATCTTTCATTTACTTGTTTGGTAGTTGAACCCTGCCTCCTCAGAAACCACAAGCATTCTTTCTGTAAACCCCTCCTCCACCTGACACTGCCTCGCTCACAGCCTGTGTATATGTTCTAGGCCTGCTGGCCCCTGGGCAACAGCGGGGCTGTGCCTGTCTGTCTCTTCACCGTCATCTCCCAGTGCCTAGAACAACATCTGGCACATGTAAGCACTTAAGCACCTACCGTGAACAAGAAAGAAGTCAAAAGAAAAGCATGTGCATCCTACATACTCAAATAGCCTGAACTGACACTGTGCTCCCACTTTCTACTGCAAAGCCCAAAGATAAACCACTTGGAGACAGAACAGTAACACCTGGTGATCTGTAAGTGCTCACTACAAAATGAACAGCCGATAGAACCTGGGCCCACGGTGCTGGGCCCGCAGAGAAGCCACTCGGCACACTCCTTGCCTGCTGGCTGACTGGCAGGTTGGGCAGTGTGCACAGGCTCAGATGGACAGTTCTTCCACCACAGCAGTCGGCCTCTTCCCTTCCCAGCTGTATGGCTTGAGGCCAGAGTGGATGCAATTTCCAGTCTAACACAAGTAATGCCAGCTGCTACTGAGTGGGCCTGGCAGATGACAGGTACCCAAAGAGCTGCTTCCTCACCTCTGGCCCACCCAGGTGCACATGCATGTGATGGGGAGGTTTTCAGCAGGGCTGAGGACACCTGGCAGGAAAGAAACACACAGAATCTTCCCCCCAAGACAGAGGGAGATGATCTGACAGGCAATATAATCTCTTCTTCCAGACCCCCATGTGTAATCTGCTAACCACTCTCCTCACCCTGCCGACTCTTCTCAAGGGTGCTGGTCCCTGGGATTGTAGCAGAAGGGTTAAGAAGATGCTAGCTAGTGTGGACTCACTGAGCCCTAACCACCAGGCTCTGGCTCTAAAAAGTTTGTAGGTTGTTCTCATAAGCCTATAGAGTTATTCCTATCTCCACTTGTTTTAATTTTAATTTTATTTTATTTATTTGAGAGTGATAGAAAGAGGGAGGGAGGGAGGATGGGGGGAGAGAGAGAGAGAGAGAATGGGTGCACCAGGGCCTTCAGCCGCTACAAATGAACTCCAGACACATGTGCCACCTTGTGTATTTGGTTTATGTGGGTCCTTTGGCTTTGGCTTTGCAGGCAAATGCCTTAACCACTAAGACATCTCTACAGCTCCTTATCTCCATTTTTATGAAGAGGAAATGAAGGTAGAGGGTAACTGACCCAAAGCTGTACTGCGAGTAAGTGGTAGGACCAAAATCTGATTCCAGACTTCAAACTTTTCTTTTTTGACATATTTTTTAATTTTTGTGTATTTATTTATTTTAGAGAGAGAAATAGAAAGGGAGAGAGAGAGAATGGGCATGCCAGGACCTCCAGCCACTGCAAACGAACTCCAGATGCATGTGCCCCTTGTGCATCTGGCTTACATTACATGGGTCCTGGGAAGTCAAACCTGGATCCTTTGGCTTTGCAGGCAAACTCCTTAACCACTAAGCCATCTCTCCAGCCCCAATAATTTTTTTTTTTTTTTTTTTGAGGTAGGGTCTCGCTCTAGCCCAGGCTGACCTGGAATTCACTAAGCAGTCTCAGGCTGGCCTCCAACTCACAGCAATCCTCCTACTTCTGCCTCCCGAATGCTGGGATTAATGGAGTACACCCCCACACCGGGCTCAAACTTTTGATCCCATCTTCTTAGCTATTGTAAGTCTCTCTGGCTCTGGTCAAATCCAAAGTCTTAAGAACAACAAACTTCTCTCACTCAATCTGCAGGCCTAGAAAGGTCTTCCTGTTGGGCCCTAGCTCCTTCCTGGCATTCCTTGTTCCTTCTACAGCAGCCAGCATAGGAAAAGGGGCTCTGCCACTCTTTAGAGAAAGTATCCCCTGAAACAGGGAAGGCCACAGTCTAGCAACACGGTGAAGTCACGGGGGGGAGGGGACCTCAGACACATCATACAAATTCCAAAATTATTTAAAATGTGTTTTTCCTAGCTGGACATGGTGGCACCAACCTGTAATGAGGCAGGAGGACCTTGCATTTGAGACCAACTTAGTACATATTGAGATCATGCTTTAAAAACAAATGAACAAACAAAAATGTGTTCTCTGAAACTCACATCCTTAGGAAATGTCTCTGGCTATCTATTGCCTGAGGACCTGAGCCAGCTGCATCGCCCTTTGAAATGATGCTTGTCATCTGAAACACTAAAGAAAAAGCTGGCCCACTAATGCTGCAAGGTAAACTTCCTTTTTTGATACAAAACAAAAACATTACTTCCAGGTCTTTACCCTGTCCCATCTTCTAATGTGCAGGAACTCTCTGTACTTTCTCCTCTTTCTCTTAATCTAATAAAGTCTTTCTAAAACTTAAATATATATATACTACTTCCCTCTTTCCTCCTCTACTGGAGACATTCCCAGGGTTTTATTTACTCTACAACAGTGGGTACACTGAGAAAAAAAATATATGCCTTACTTATTCTTCAAATACCCATTTTGAGTAACAACAGGTACAAAATCAATTATCACTGTCATGGCATGGAAAGTGACATTTTTTAAAAATTTATTTACTAGCATGTGTGTTTATGTATGTGCCAGAGTTCTTGTCACTGCAAATAAATGCCAGCAGGCTTTATAAGCAAGCACCTTTAACCACTGAGCCATCTCCCCAGCCACTCATTTTGTTTTTACTAAAATATAACTCACACAACATAACATTCACCATGTTAAATAACACAGTTGTGTCTTGTTTTAGTACATTTACAATTTTGGGCACCCATTACTATTATTTAATGCCAGAACATATTCATCCTTCTCAAAAGAATCTTGAATCCATTAACACTACTAGCCTAGGCTCCCACCCTAATCCCTGTCAACAAGTCTACTTCCTTTGTCTCCATGAATTTACCTACTCCAGTACTAACTCAAAAAAAAAAAAAAAGTATTAGGAGGCAGAGGTAGAAGGATCACTGTGAGTTTGAGGCCACCCTGAGACTACATAGTGAATTTCAGGTCAGCCTGGGCTAGAGCAAGACCCTACCTCGGGGGCGGGGGGAGTATTAAGGGCTAGAGAGATGGCTTAGCGGTTAAGGCGCCTGCCTGCTAAGCCTAAGAACCTGGTTCCAATCTTCAGGTCCCACGTTTAGCCAGATGCAAAGTGACGCAGGGCACAATGCGGCACTTGCCCACAAGGTGGTGCACACATCTGGATTTCATTTGCAGCAGCTGAGACTGCTGGCGCACCCATCTCTGTCTCTTTCTCCCTCTCTGTTTCTCTCTGTCTCCAAAAATAAATAAAATATATTTTTTTAAAGTATTAGGGCTGGAGAGATGGTCCAACTGTTAAGACGCTTGCCTGCAAAGCCTAACAACCTGGGTTTGATTCTCCAGTACCCACATAAAGCCAGATTAAGGACCCATGTTCCATGTCTCTCCAGATCCCATATAAGCCAGACACACAAAGATGAGACAAGTGCAAGGTTACACATGGCCACTAGGTGGCTGAAGCCCAGTGCAACAACTCTCTCTAAAAAGAGAGGAAGAGGAGGAGGAGGAGGCGGCGGCAACAGATAGCTATCAATACAGTGGAGCAAGAACCCTGACAACCGTGAAGTGAGGCCTGATGCCTCTAACAGTCTAACAGCAAGTAAAGGTGGAAAGGCTTCCCAGCTGGAGGTGGTGCTAAGCTTTTCATCAGACAGCTAGCATGACATGCCAGGCCTAAAGAACAGAGGTGACAAATGACAGCTGGCACCTAGGACTTGCACAGAAGGAGCACTAGAAGGGGAGAGCAGAGGACCCTGCATACAAAGGGTAGAGGGTTACACTTCATACCTATACCCAGCAGGGCATGGCTGAGAGGACTTGAGTTTTTCTAATGACCCCAAGAACAATTCAAGTGCTCTTGTGTACACACGCACAGTTATACACCAATCTCAGGACGACACTGAAGCCATTATCCTTCCCTGCCATGTTCACCATCCCCCATCCCTTCAGGGATTTTCTGCCTGGGATCTGCCATCTGCTACCAAGCCAGGCCTGAGCAGAGGAGCCAGAGGCCAGGGAGCTTACCTGGGCTGGCTGTAAGTTCAAGGCCAGCCTGGGCTAAAAACCCTGCCTCAAAAAAGAAAGAAAGAAAGAAAGAAAGAAAGAAAGAAAGAAAGAAAGAAAGAAAGAAAGAAAGAAAAGAAAGAAAGAAAGAAAATAAATAAATCTGGGGACTGGAGAGATGGCTTAGCAGTTAAGGCACATGCCTGCAAAGCCTAAGTACCCAGGTTCAATTCAGGTCCCATGTAAGCCACAGGCACAGAGTGTGAGTCTGGAGTTCTTTTGTAGTGGCTAGAGGCCCTGGCGCGCCCATTCTCTCTCACTATCTCTGTCTCTAATAAAAGTAAATCTTTAAAAAAAAAATCTGGGCTGGAGAGATGGCTTAATGGTTAAGGCATTTGCCTGCAAAGCCAAAGGACCCAGGTTGGATTTCCCCAGTACCCATGTAAGCCAGATGCACAAGGTGGTGTATGCATTTGAGTTCATTTGCAGCAGCTGAGGGCCCTGGTGTGCCTGTTCTCTATCTGCACCCCCTTAAATAAATAATAAAATTGTAAAAAATATGTAGTTTTAAAAAAATCTTAGGCTGGGTGTGGTAGTGCACACATTGAATCCTAGCACTAGGGAGGCAGAGGAAAGAGGATCACTGTGAGTTTGAAGCCACCCTGAGACTACATAGTAAATTCCCAGTCAGCCTGGACCACCTGTAAAAACAAACAAACAACAACAACAAAAACTTAACATGCTGATGCACTGCTATAATTCTAATAATTCTAGCACTCAGGAGGCTGAGGTAAAAGACTGCCATGAGTTTGAGGCCAGCATGGTCTACACAGTGAACTCTAGGCCAGCAGAGGGACAGAGTGAGACCTTGTCTCAAATGTAATGGATATGAATATTATTATAGCTTTAAAACAACTCAGTAGAATAGAAGGATCACACTGGTCTACCCACCACCAGTAGTCACCAATCATAAAATGGGAATGGTTGCCTTCAAGCATCAACAAAGGGGACTGAGAAAGCTGTGGGAAATAAGGCTAACTTCCTGCTTAGGCTACAGGGGTCCTACCACCCCACAGAATTTTGATTGGCTATTCCTCACCCACTGGTGTGTTGACCACACCCCTTCCAGAAAAAAAAGCTGACATAAAACAAGAGGAGATTTTTTTTTTTTTGGGGGGTGGGGTGGGGGAATGGGTTTCAAAGTAAGGTTTCACTGTAGCTCAGGCTGACCTGGAATTCACTAGGTAGTCTCAGGGTGGCCTCAAACTTACAGCAATCTTCCTACTTCTGCCTCCAAAGTGGGATTAAAGGTGTGCGCCACCACACCTGGTCTCAGTCTTCTTTGTTATTGTTGTTGTTGCTGTTTTTCAAGGTAGGGTCTCACTCTACCAGGGGCTGACCTGGAATTTACTATGTAGTCTCAGGGTGGCCTCAAACTCATGGTGATCATCATACCTCTACCTCCTTGAGTGGTAAGATTAAAAATGTGCACCACCATGCTTGGCAAGAAGGGAACTTTTTAGTCTATTTCACACAAGCATAAACAGACAGAAGTTTGCATACCATATAATTTTTTAATTCTTAAAAGATGAGAAGTGTGTGATCAAATATCAAAACACAAAAATTGAAAGGAAACGGAAGTTGTTATTTTCCTTTTGGTTTTATCTCCATTAGCCAAATGTTTTCAAAGTGTTTACACTGCCATTGTCCTGCTTTGTTTGGAAAAATGATACCAAGGGGCGCTTTTCCAGCACTGACAACTGAGCGAGTTATGCAGATCTACCCAATGGCTCCTGTGCCCAGAAAACACTCTGCTCTGGAAACTCAAGCCAAGAGGACAACAAACTGTTTACTTGCTTCCAGAATGTGACTGTCAAGCACCTGCCCCAGCTCCAGAACATGACTGCATGTGCCTGCTGAGCTCCACACTTGTGATTGCCACACCTGCCAAGCTGCAGAACGCGACCCCCACATGCCTGCCCAGCTCCAGAGCATGACTGCAATCACCTGAGAGCTCCAGCTTCCCTCCTCCCTGCGCCATACCAGGGAGAACCAGGCTGTCCAGAAGCACATTCATGCTGCACAAGTTTGACCCCAAGGCCTCAAGAGTCTGCACCTTGTCATGTGGTGGCCAAAGCCTTAGCTGCTGCTGTTCACATGCACTGGGGTGACTATCTACTGCTTATTGAGCACCTACTATGTGCCCAGCGCTGGCCCAGGCCACTCACAGCATCAGCACAGGTGAGGTATTTTACACGTGGAGAGGGGACATGCCAGTAAGCTAGGATAAAGCTCTGTGGTCTTCCTACTGAGCCATGAAGCCTCTAATGAGAACTCAGAAGGTCCCCAGCCACACCCACAGTCTGCCCAGTTGAAAAAAAAATTTATAACTCATAACACAAATGAGCCATAAATAAAAAGAGAAATTGAGAAAAGGGCAGCCAGCCAATAAGCCAAGAGAAAAACGGGAAGAGAACTGTTCTCTAAAAAACAGAAACCTAAGATAGCATGATCAGCTCACACTTCACATTAGCAAGTTGGCAGAAACCCAGACATTTCACTACACCTGGGCTGGCAATGCTGTGGGAAAATTGGCAGCCACACAGCTGGTGGGAGGGCAACATGAACACCCTGTGGAGGAGGAGTCTGTCAAAATGAGCAATGTGTCTCCTCTCTGACCCTGACCCTGTAGGAGGCTACCCTGGGAGCCACCTGCACACATGGAACATCATACATATGGAAAGCACATGCTGCAGGCATGTCATGAGACAGTGTCAGAAATGACCAAGATTCCCTACTCTAGGGGGTTCAATTTAAAAAAATGTTATAATATTTTATATTTATTTGAGAGAGAGAGAGAGAAAGCAGATACATCTGGCTTATACGGGTTCTGGGGAATCAAATCTGGGTCCTTAGGCTCCACAGGCAAAAAATGCAAAACATGCTTTAACCGCTAAGCCATCTCTCTGGCCCCAATTAAAATTTTTTAATGCCAGACTTGATGGTACATGTATGTAATCTCAGCTATTTGGGAAGGCTGAGCCAGGCCTATCTGGGCTACAACGTGAGACAGCAAGACCAAGAGCTGGACTGGAGAGATGGCTCAGTTGGTACAGTGCTTGGCACAAGCATTGAGTACCTGAGTTTAGATCCCCAGTACTCAGGTAACAGCTGAGGATGGCAGTGCACACCTGTCATCTCAGCATTGGGAAGGTGGAGACAGGAGGATCTTGGGCCTGCTGGCTAGCTAGTCTTGCCAAATTGGGGAGCTCCAAGTTCAATGAGAAACCAAGAAATACAGAGGAGGGAAGCCAGTCGGCTACACTCCAGAAGCCTCACCAGATTACTCAGCACCAACATTCTGTTCCACCATTCAGCTCTTAAATCCTCACACCCAAGCTACACTCCTCCTCCACACACCACCTCGGCAATGGCACAGCAGCCCCCCAAGTCACAACTCATTCCTCCTACTGCACCACATCCACATGGACAGGAAGCCATCTGTGTCCCACAGACTCTCCCAGCCAAGCAGTTTGCATGTGCCGCCACCAGACCCCTGAGGCATGCTCATGCCCACTACCCATAGCAAGGACAAGTGGGCCAACAGCTCTCCAGGAAAAAAGTTCCAGAAGATAGCAGGCCTCCTACCAGATGGCCACTCCTTGGCAAACTGGAAACGTGGAAATGAGCAGACCAACACAAACTTAAGAGGAAGTAAGCAAGTGCATTACTGGGGATCACAGTGACAAGCCTTAGGGTCAGCTGTATTTCAACCTTCCTTATTCATACTGACTTCTAAATTTTCTGATGATCACTGTTGGGCTCAAAAAACAACAAAGCATGGTGCTTTGACACACTGAGTACTCTAGAACTGAAGGATAGAGGAAGGCATCAGAACCAAGAGCTCTCCGATCTTTGCCCCCTCTAAGCGAATCATGGGAATTAGGATCCTTCTCCTCGTCAGGTCACAGAAACAAGACCCTTCTTCCCAAAGCCAGCCACATCAACTAAAGCTGTGCTCTAAGCTCCTTCCTCTGCCCACTGTTTTGTCCAGAAACTGACCATACAAACACTGACCTACCTTGCCCAATGGTGGGTCTTAAGACCTGCATTTCAGGGGTCCTATCCCAAACCTGGGAGCAAGAAATGCCGTCAATTGAGAGCTAGGAAGAAGCAGAGCATGCGGGCCTCTCTGGGTTTCACCCTCAGCCTGTTATTGGGATCAAACTCCTGCTGTGCCACCCAGTTCTGCACAGCTGTCTCTGCTTTACAATTCCCCTCAGGAAGATTCCTTGTCACTTCAAACAATTAAGTTGGTTATGACCCAGCGTGGTGGCACCTTTAATCCCACTATTCAACTCTAATATCCTCTCCCCCAAGCTGTGAGTTGTTTGGCTAAATGGGTATGTTGACCCCCATCAAACTGCACTCCAAATATTTATGTTTAGGCCCATAAATCAGTGTAGTTCTCTGCTTTGGTCAGAGAAGCTTCTTTTTGCAGATGGCGGTGACTACTGGAGAGATTCAAGTAGTCAGCACTAAGAGACATCTCTATCCCATCCGCCAAGGTTCAAAGAACATTGTGGAGGAGGTGGTGGGAAAATGTGTAACAGCCAGAAGATGAAGAAGAGTGCTTTGGAATGCTGTCTTCCAGATACAAACAGGCCATTTCAATCATGACCTCAAAGTGACTATCAGTGCCTACACAATATTGGGCCCACCATCATGTCATCATGGGTGATACAGGAAGCCTTAAAAAAAAAAAGGGGGGGTGGGGAGGGCATTTTCTGATCACTTGGGAACTTCCAGCTGTGGGTCAGTTTTTCCAGGCCTAAGTGGGAGGGACCCCTAGCCCTCACTGTCTGCATGGGTTTTTTCATCTCTTCCAGCTCCCCACAATGCCAGGAGCTCCCTGAACTTTCTTTTCTCTTTCCATGCTTTTTCCCCAGATCTGTATCTGGTCACATGGACTCCTGAGCTACACTTGGCCCCATTGGGCTTTTGGGTTCCACATGGAATACTTCTCCCTACTTTATCTCCCCTTACCTCTCAGCCTTTCCCTTTCCACACTCCTTTGTAAAATCTGAATAAAATGTGGTATTTAAAAAAAAAAAAAACTGGGAATGGTGGTGCATGCCTTTAATCCCAGCGAGGCAGAGGTAGGAGGACTGCTGTGAGTTGGAGGCCATCCTGAGAGACTACATAGTGAATTCCAGGTCAGCCTGGGCTAGAGTGAGACGTCGAAAAACCATAAAAAAAAAAAAAAAAAAAGAAGGGCCAAGCATGGTGGCACACACCTTTAATCCCTTTAATCCCAGCACTCGAGGCAGAGGAAGATCACCAAGAGTTCAAGGCCAGCCTGAGACTACACAATGAATTCCAGGTCAGCCTGGGCTAGAGTGAAACTTTACCTCAAAAATAAAATAAATAAATAAATAAAAACAGAAGAGAGCTACAGAGATGTCTCAGTGGTTAAAGGCACTGGCTTGCAAACCCTGACAGCCCAGATTCAATTCCCTGGTACCCACATAAATCCAGATGCAAAGTGGAGCGGGCATCCAAAGTTCACTTACAGACACACCCTACTCACTCTCTTCTCAAATAAATAAATAATATTTTTTAAAAAAATCAGGCTGAAGCCGGGCGTGGTAGCACACGCCTTTAATCCCAGAACTCGGGAGGCAGAGGTAGGAGGATCACCAGAGTTCGAGGCCACCCTGAGAATGAGAATTTCAGGTCAGCCTGAGCTAGAGTGAGATCCTACCTTGAAAAACCAAAAAAGAAAAAAAGAAAAGAATCGGGCTAGAGAGATGGCTTAGTAGTTAAGCGCTTGCTTGTGAAGCCTAAGGACCCCGGTTTGAGGCTCGATTCCCCAGGACCCACATAAGCCAGATGCATATGGTGGCGCAGGTATCTGGAGTTCGTCTGCAGTGGCTGGAGGCCCTGATGCACACATTCTCTCTCCTCTCTCTGTGTCACTCTCAAATAAATAAACAAAACTTTAAAAAAAAAATCAAGAGGGACTATTTAAAAAGAAGAGGGGAGGGCTAGAGGGATGGCTTAGCGGTTAAGGTATTTGCCTGCAAAGCCAAAGGACCCAAGTTCGATTCCCCAGGACCCACATTAGCCAGATGCACAAGGGAGCACATGTATCTGGAGTTCATTTGCAGTGTCTGGAGGCCCTGGCGCACCCAATCCCCAGTCAGTCAAATAAATAAATTTTTTTTTTTTTTTTTTTTTTTTGGTTTGGTGAGGTAGGGGTTTCACTCTGGTCCAGGCTGACCTGGACTTAGGCTATGTAGTCTCAGGGTGGTCAGCCTGAACTCATGGTGATCCTCCTACCTCAAAAACCCAAAAATAAGTGAATAAATAAAAATTTTTTAAAAAGAGGGCAACCAGGCGTGGTAGCACACACCTTTAATCCCAGCACTCGGGAGGCAGAGGTAGGAGGATCACCATGAGTTCAAGGCCACCCTGACACTACAGAGTAAATTTCAGATCAGCCTGAACTACAGTGAGACCCTACCTCGGAAAAAAAAAAAAATTTTTTAGTAAAAAATAAAAAGAAGAGGGGAGAGATGGCTTAGCAGTTAAGGCACTTGCCTGCAAAGCCTAAGGACCTATGTTCAACTCTCCAGATCCCATATAAGACAGACACTCATGCATCTGGAGTTTGATAACACTGGCTGGAGGCCCTGGCACACCAATTCTCTCTCTCCTTCTCTCTCTCATAAAAAATTACTGAGGGAGGGAGGGAAGGAGAAGAGGAAGCCAGGTATGGTGGCACACACCTTTAATCCCAGCATTTGTGAGGCAGAGATAGGATCGCTGTGAGTTTGAGGCCAGCCTGAGACTACACAGTGAATTCCAGGTCAGCCTGGGCTAGAATGAGACCCCCATGGAAGTAGGGCAGGGGAGGAGTGTAGAGTCAGCTAACTTCACCTAGGGAAATACACTGGGTGATCAGTGGATCCAACAAAGTTGAGGTAGGATGCAAGGTGAGTCAGCATCAGGTTGATGTCACGGGACAGACAGGACAAACATAGCTAAATGAACAAAAGGACTACAAGCCAAGCTCAGAAACTGGGAGAGGCAAGGAAGTAAGCTGTCCCCTCCAGCACCACCAGGAGCACAGCCTTGGAAATACCATGGTCTGAACCCCACCCAAGACAACCACCATAGCAAACTGAGGCAGTACCCAGTGCTGGCATTTCAGAAGAGGTAAGTACCAGAGCCAAGCCCTCTGCAATCCTGATCTATGCCAACAGCTTTCCTCCAGGACACACAGGGGCAAGCTGCAAGTCAAGACTGTATCATTTCTTGGCACCCAGCATCCAGCTAGAGACAACATCTCTATGGCATGTCTCAAGCTTAACAGGAAGTTCCTTCTCTCTAACACATGGTCATAGGATTCTCCAAGGATTTCTAGAAAAGAAAACTGCTTAGCAGTGCGAATTCTAATCCCAAAGAACCGGTTCATAGCAGGGCCAGCCCATGACAGAAGCATCACCCTAGCTCAGGGAAACTGGCCTGGAGGACAGAAGAGACAGTGATCTCCTTCAGCCCCACCCTTCTAACTATCATAGACCAGTGTCACATCCTTGGGAAAAGACTCATCACCTAGCCCCCCAGCACCTGTAGCAAGGGGACACTCTGGCTGATCTTAAATAGTATGGGGACACTTTGCTAATGGGCTCAGCTGGTCTCTCTCACTTTCCACAGAGCAGGGTTGCAGATTAGGGGTGGAGTAGAGGACCAACAGCCACTCACCACCCAAAGACTGTGAAAACCACAAGCCACCAGTCAAAGCTCACCTGGTTCTGGCACCCTCTGCCCAGAAGGTCTGCTACACACCCAGCCCTTGCTCCTCTTTTCTCTATACAACCCAGCCTGGAACTACAGAATCTCTACCTTGAAAAAAAAAAAAAAAAGATAATAAATTTTAAAATGCTGGGCGTGGTGGTGTACACCTTTAATCTCCGCACTCAAGAGGTTGTTGAGGTAGGAACACCATGAATTTGAGACCACCGTGAGCTATAGAATGAGTTCCAGGTCAGCCTGGGCTAGCATGAGCCCTACCTTGAAAAAGCACTCAAGCTGGGAATGGTAGCACACCCCTTTAATCCCAGTACTTAGGAGGCTGACATAGGAAGATCACCTTGAGTTCGAGGCCACCCTGAGACTACATAGTGAATTCCAGGTCAGCCTGAGCTACAGTGAGACCCTACCTCAAAAAGAAAAAGGAAAGAAAGAAAAAGCACAAAGATATGTGCTAGAGAGATGGCTTAGTGATTAAGGTGCTTGCCTACAAAGCCTAAGGACCCAGGGTTCAATTCCCCAGTACCCACATAAGCCAGATGCACAAGGCAATGCATGTAACTGAAGCTCCTTCTTTAAAAAAATAAAAATTTTAAAACAACAAACCACAGACAAAAAAGAAGAGGAAAAAGAAGAAATGCAGTTTTTAACTTTGCAAATATAGCTGGATGTAATCAGTACAACCTGGAGTGTGGGAAGGAACTCTCAATGGACAGATAAGAACCTGCTCAGCCAGCTCCATGCCTGGGGCTCGGGTGGAAAGGATTACCAACAGGTAGACTGAAACCTCTCCTCCTGCCCTAACTCTCTTTATCTTCTGTCTTCTCCAAGGCAGCTCGGAGGCCCAATATCCCCTGGCCCCACCCCACACACACTTTCTGGAGCCTATCCCCAGAGCTCAGGGCTAGTGTCTTCACCTTCTTACTGCACAGGGCTCCTTCTCTTCTCTTTGGTTCCCACTTCCTCCCACCTTCCACTCCCTGACACTTCCAGAGGCTCTTCTGAGCACAGAGCCGATTTTCTACCCACATAGATCATTAGAATTGTCTGGGCACTACTAAAAATTTAAAGACCCCACCTTGATTAATCTGGAGAAAGATCCCAGCAGAAGTATTTTTTTTTTTTTAAGTCTGCAAAGTCTCAGGAAGCCACCCTGGGCCTAGCCCACTGGAATGATTCCCCTCAGCAGGCCACTGCCAGAGTGACCCTTCCAAGTCCTGGAGGTGGCAAGTGGGCAAGCACAGATACGACTAGGCACTCACACATGGTGCCACGTCCACGCTCAGCTTCCTGTGGGAAATACCTTCCCATGTGCTTTCCTTCACTTCCTGGGAATAATGGTCCTTGTCCTTGAACACCTACCTCAATCCTACCTTCTCCTTGATCTTAGCCTCCTGACAAAGAATGAAAATCACAGATCAACACACCGCTAGCTTCTAATTGTCTCACAAATGTTAACTTTGTCTTCTCAACTAGACTAAGTAGGTGGTGGCAAGACATAACATTTCACCAGGCATGGTGGTGCCCGCTTTTAGTTCCAGCACTCAGAAGACAAAAGTAGACTGTGGTGAATTTGAGGCCACCCTGAGACTGCAGAGTGAATTCCAAGTTATCCTGAGCTACAGTGAGACCCTAACTCGGGGTGGGGGGGACGATGACATAATATTTCATGTATACCCATTAATTCAACTCCAGAACACATGTTGCATATTTCCTATCTTACACTGCTCTTGAAATGGCAATACCTCTGTATCTACAAGCTGCCTTCCATAAAGTAACATAAAAATTTTTCTGAGGCGCTGGAGAGATGGCTTACCTGTTAGGGCACCTGCCTGTAAAAACAAAGGACCCAGGTTCGATTCCCTAGTACCCACATAAGCCAGATGCACAAAGTGGTGCATGCAGCTGGAATTCTGTCTGCAGTGGCTGAAGGCCCTGGCCCACCCATTCTCTCTAAATTAATTAATTAGTTAATTAATTAAAAAATTTAAGAAGAGGATTTTAAAGTCCGGAATCATGGCACATGCTTTTAATCCTAGCACTCAGGATGCAGAGGTAGAAGGATCACCATGAATTCAAGGCCACTCTGAGACTACAGAGTGAATTTCAGGTCAGCCTGAGCTACAGCGAGAACCTTGGGGACTGGGGAGATGGTTCAGTGGATAAAGTGCTCTGAGTATCTTAGTTCGAATCCCCAGACCCTACATAAAAGCCAGACACTGTGGCAGGGCTTCTGTAATCATATAATCCCATATAAAAGGAGGGAGGTAGAAGCAGAAAAATTTACCTGAAACATGACAGCAGAATGTCAACAAGAGAACCTGCCTCAGCCAGGTGTGGTAGCACATGCCTTTAATCCCAGCACTTAGGAGGCAGCCATGAGTTCAAGGCCCTGAGTCTACATAGTGAATTCCAGATCAACATGAGTAGAGTGAGACCCTAACTCAAAAAAGCAAAATAAAATAATATAATAAAATAAAATAAATAAAATAAAATAAAAATAGCCAGGTGTGGTGGCGCATGCCTTTAATCACAGCACTTAGGAGACAGAGGTAGGAGGATCACAGTGAGTTCAAGCCACCCTGAGACTACATAGTAAATTCCAGGTCGGCCTGGGCTAGACCAAGACCCTACCTCGAAAAACCAAGATAAAATAAAATAAAATAAAATAAAATAAAAAATAGGGCTGGAAAGATGTCTTAGCAGTTAAGCGCTTGCCTATGAAGCCTAAGGACCCTGGTTCAAGGCTCGATTCCCCAGTACCCATGTAAGCCAGAGATGCATAAAGTGGCACATGCATCTGGAGTTCGTTTGCAGTGGCGGGAGGCCCTGGTGCACCCATTCTTTTTCTCTTGTTCTCAAATAAATAAAAATAAACAAAAAAAATTTTAAAAAAGAAAAAATAGGGGCTGGAGAGATGGCTTAGCAATTAAGGTGCATGCCTTTGAAGCCTAAGAACTCAGGTTGGATTCTCCTGGTCCTGCGTAAGCCAGATGCACATAGTGGTGCATGTGTCTGGAGTTCCTTTGCAGTGGCTAGAGGCCCTGGCCTGCTCATTCTCACTCTCTCTGTGTCTCAAATAAATAAATAAATAAATAAATAAGTAAATAAAGTTAAAATATTTTTAATTGGGGGTGGGGCGGGGCTGAGGAGATGGCTCAGGGAGTAAAGTGCTTGCCTGAGGGCATCAGGTCAGCTCTCCAGAATCCATGTAAATGCCAGGCACAGAAGGAAGCATATGCCTATTATTCCAGTGCTCTAAAAGGCAGATAGGGAGATCCCTGGGACAAGAAGGCTAGCTAGTCAACTCAATGAGCAGTAAATTCAGCCAGAGACCCTGTCTCAATAAAGAAGGATGGCACCTAAGGTTGACCTCCAGCTTGCGCGCACACACATGTGCACCCACATATCCACTCACACTGCACACATACACAGGGGAAAGCTCCTTGACCATGTGCTTGCCTAAATCTTTGACCTCAAGCAGTCACTCCACTCCAGGACTTCAGGTATCAAGTAGACACATAAGCAGCAGCACATGCTTTTTATAAGGGGAATCACGTGCAGCCTGCCTGTCAACATTCCTGCACTGCCTTGACTTGGATTTGGTGGCCAAGGGTGCTCTTAACAACAACAGTTTACCTGCATTAACTTATTCATCTCAAGAGTCTTAAAGAGAGGTTGCAGAGATGGCTTAGCAGTTAAGGCATTTGCCTGTGAAGCTAAAGGACACAGGTTCAATTCCCCAGAACCCATATAAGCCAGAAGAATAAGGTGGCGCATGGATCTGGAGTTCATTTGCAATGGCTGAAGGCCCTGGCGTGCCCATTCCCTCCCTATATATCTGCCTCTTTCTCTCACTGAAATAAATTTTTTAAAAAAAAAAAAAAGAGTCTTAACTACAATAGTGAATTCCAGGTCAGCCTGAACTAGAATGAAACCCTACCACAAAAAGAGTCTTAAAGAGCTTACAAGTCTAGTCCAAACCTCCTGGACTTCTGAAGTACAGGGCAGGTACCAACTCAGAACTGTGGACCAGACAAACTGCCGACCATTTTCAATCCCAGGAAAAGTATCCCTACCTCAGCCACCTCCTGAGGACACTGCAAGACCAGCATTAATAATCTACTGGCTAGTACTCACATGTTATCTGCCTCCTGAACAAAGGAGCTACTTAGATTCCTATTCAAAATGGAACTTTTTTTTTTCGAGGTAGGGTCTTGCTCTAGCCCAGGCTGACCTGGAATTCACTCTGTATTCTTAGGGAGGCCTCAAACTCATGGCAACTCTCCTATCTCTGCCTCCTGAGTGCTGGGATTAAAGGCCCGGCTTCAAATGGAATTTTTTACGAATACTAAATTCAGCAGGGCATGGTGGTGCACACCTTTAATCCCAGCTCTTGGGAGGCAGTAGGACCGCCTTGAGTTCGAGGCCACCCTGACACTACATAGGTCAACCTGGGCTAGAGTCAGACACTACCTTGAAAAATCAAAAAAAAGAAAAAAAGAATAAGAATACCAAGTTCAGTGTGCACTTTGACAGCAGTATTGCCAGAGCATTATTTTTAATATTTCATTTATGTATGTATGTATGTATTTATTTATTTATTTTACTTGAAAGAGACAAAGAAAGAGGCAGATAGAGAGAATGGGTACACCAGGGCCTCCAGCCTGGCAAACTAACTCCAGACACATGTTCCACCTTGTGCAATTGGCTTATGTAGGTACTGGGAAATCGAACCTGGGTTCTTAAGACTTTGCAGGCAAGCAAGCGCCTTAATCACTAAGCCATCTCTCCAGCCCTGAGAGCATTATTTTAGTTCTTAGCACCATGTAATGTTTATAGAACCAGTGTTGGGAACCTTGGGATTACAAAGTAAAAAGGAATGTCCCTTCCTTCAAAAAGCGAGCTGCCCAATCATTGTGACACAGCTTTGCAAACACAAAAACACTTAGCAACCCACACTGACTTCCTCCCAGCCAACCCAGTTGGCACACTCCCAGGTCCCTGTTGTATGCAACCAGGCTGCTTAGGTCTTAGAAAAGAAATGATTTCCGTGGTCCCAGACATGGAGGTAAGGTGTCATGAAGCACCAAAATCAGACAAGTGTAGGTCCTTAGAGCCACTGGCTAGATGCATGTCCAAGCTCCCCGTCTCCCTCCAAGCCTCTGAGAGCTGCTGTGAGGATACAGTGAAGTCGTGAAAGCACCTGGCTCACCTCAGAGTGAGGGAAACAATGTGGCTCTGGGTCTGACACAGGTGGTTACAAAATACCAGCTGGGACACTCATAACAGCAGATGGACAAACCCCTCCCAGTCTTTTTGTTTTTGTTTTTGTTGTTGTTGTTGTTGTTGTTATTGTTTTAAGGAAGAGTCTCCCTCTAACCCAGACTAACCTAGAACTTACTCTGTAGTCCCAAACTGACCTCGAATTCACAGCAGTTTTCCTACCTCTGTCTCCTGAGTGCTGGGATTAAAGGTGCACACCACTAGGCCCACCCCAGCCCAAGCTGACCTGGAATTTACTATGTTGCATCAGGGTAGCCTTGAATTCATGGCAATCCTCCTACCTCTGCCTCCCAAATGCTGGTATTAAAGGCATGCGCCACTACACTTGGCTTGAGTCCTGTTTTGGGGTTGTTTTTTTTTGTTTGTTTGTTTTGTTTGTTTGTTTGTTTGTTTGTTTTTGGTTTTTAAGATAAGGTCTTCCTCTAGCTCAGGCTGACCTGAAATTTACTATGTAGTCTCAGGGTGGCCTCAAACTCACGGCGATCCTCCTACCTCTGCCCCCAAGTGCTGGGATTAAAGACATGCATCACCACGCTAGGCTTTGAGTCCTATTTTTTAACTGTGTGTGCACATGCATGTGTAGAGACCAACCTCAGGTATGGTTCCTCAGGAATGCTGTCTATGCATCCATCTATCCATCTATTTACTTGCTTTTGGAGATAGGATCTTTCTTCATTGCCATGGAACTCACCTTCCCAGCAGTGAGATTACAAGCATGTATCAGTGCATATAAAAGGAGTAACTGGGTTGGAGATCCTGCTCAGTGGTTAAGGCACTTGCCTGTGAAGCCTAAGGACCCAGGTTTGATTCCCTAGTACCCAAGTAAGCCAGATGGACAAGGTGGCACATGTATCTGGAGTCTGTTTGCAGAGGCTGAAGGCCCTGGTGCACCCATTCTCTCTAAGTAAGTAAATAATTTTCTTTTAAATTAAAAGCAGAAACTAGCACACATGGGACCATACAGGAGACATTTTCAAAAACTACCACATCCACGAGTATTTCTGATGGACAAGCTGCTAATTAGTACTGAAGGGAAAAGATTTTTTTCCCAAACGCTAACCACCAAAGAATATTAAAGCAATCTTAATTGTTCAAGGGAGGAGTGACTTTTATTAATACCAGTGGATGATCCCTAATGGCTCTGTGGGATTCTTCTCAGACTGCTACCACTACTCCTAACTCCACCTACCCAAGTGCATTCCTAAAAATCTTAACAGCCAGTATTTTACCAGCTATGTGGGCACAATGAATCTACTTTTCCAACAAAATCCAGGAGTTACTACCTTTATGAAGACCACTGCCAACTCACATGTTCTTTTTTAAGGAAAATGACCCAACTACCATGGTCCAAATGATAATCAGAAAAATACAAAGTGCCAGGCTGGAGAGATGGCTTAGTAGTTAAAGCACTTGCCTGCAAAGCCTCAGGACTTATGTTCAACTCTTCAAGTCCAGTATAAACCAGATGCACAGTGACACAAGCACGCAATGTCACATATGCACACAAGGGAGCATACAGATCTGGAGTTTGATTCAATGGCTGGAGGCCCTGGCATGCCAATCTTTCTCTCTCTCTGCCACTGCCCCACTCTCACTCTCCCATTTAAAAAAAAAAAAAAGAAGAAGAAGAAGCCAGGCATGGTGGTGCACGCCTTTAATCCCAGCACTCACTTGGGAGGCAGAGGTAGGAGGATCACCATGAGTTCGAGGCTACCCTCAGACTACATAGTGAATTCCAGGTCAGCCTGGGCTAGAGTGAGACCCTATATGGAAAAAAAAAAAAAAAAAAAGAGCCGGGCGTGGTGGTGCATGCCTTTAATCCCAGAATTCAGAAGGCCAGGCATGGTGGCGCACACCTTTAATCTCAGCACTTGGGAGGCAGAGGTAGGAGGATTGCCATGAGTTCGAGGCCACCCTGAGACTACATAGTGAATTCCAGGTAAGCCTGGAATAGAGTGAGATCCTCAAAAAAAAAAAAAAAAAAAAAAAAAAAAAAAAGCCAGTCTGTTGGGCTTGCCTCAACAAAAATAAATAAATAAATAATACAAAGTGCCAGGCATGGTGGCACACACCTTTAATCCCAACACTTGGAAAGCAGTGGTAGGAGGACTGTCATGAGCTCAAGGCCACCCTGAGACTACTACATAGTGAATTACATGTCAGCCTGGGATAGAGTGAAACCCTCCCATAAAAAAAAAAAAAAAAAGAAAAACTACAAAGTGGGGCTGAGAAATGGCTTAGTGGTTAAGGTGCTTGCATGTGATGCCTAAAGACACAGGTTTGATTCCCTAGTACCTACATAAGCCAGATGCACAAAGTGGTGCATGCATCTGGAGTTTGCAATGCCTGGAGTGCCCATCCTCCCTCTCTCTCTTCCTCCTACCCTCCTCCCGCAAATAAATAAATAAATAAATAAATAAATAAATAAATAAATAAATAAATAAATAAATAAATAGAAAACTACAAGCCGAGAGTGGTGGCACATGCCTTTAGTCCCAGCACTTGGGAGGCAGAGGTAGGAGGATCACTGTGAATTCAAGGCCACCCTGAGATTCCATAGTGAATTCCAGATTTGCCTGAGCTAGAATGAGACCCTACCTCAGGAAAGAAAGAAAGAAAGAAAGAAAGAAAGAAAGAAAGAAAGAAAGAAAGAAAGAAGGAAGGAAGGAAGGAAGGAAGGAAGGAAGGAAGGAAGGAAGGAAGGAAGGAAGGAAGGAAGGAAGGAAGGAGAGAGAGAGAGAGAGGGGGGAGGGAAGGAGGGGGGAGGGAGGGAGGGAAGAAAGAAGGGAGGGAGGGGGGGAAGGAAAAGAAAAGAAAAGAAAACTACAAAGTGAGGGCTGAAGGGATGGCTTAGTGCTTAAGGCACTTGCCTGCGAAGCCTAAAGACCCAGTTTCGTTTCCCCAAGATCCACATAAGACAGATGCACAAGGTGGTGCATGCATCTGGAGTTCGTTTGCATTGGCTAGAGGCCCTGGTGTGCCCATTCTCTCTCTTAAATAAATAAATAAATAAATAAATAAATAAATAAATAAATAAATAAATAAATAAAATGCCAGAAGTCTTTAAAAAAAAAAAGAAGAAGAAAAGTCCAAAGTGAAAACACCACTCTCAAATCTCAAATTTCCTTTCCAAATGTCACACCACCATCTTCTCAGCAATATTTAAAAGCATTTCCAAGGCAGAAAGGAATGGAATTTTGAGTTTCCTCTACATCACCAGCTGGTGCTAGACACTTTACATGCCTTCTGCCTCAAGTCCTCAAGCCAGGATTCCCACAACTGGTCCCCAGACTAGCAATAGTACATGGATGCCATTAAAAAGTGTGCATTCTCGGGTTGGAGAGATGGCTTAATGGTTAAAGTGTTTACTGCAAAACCAAAGGAGCCTAGTTCGATTCTCTAGGACCCATGTAAGCCAGATGCACAAGGGAGCACATGCATCTGGAGTTCGTCTACAGAGGCTGGAGGACCTGGCCGCCTCGCCTACCCTCCCTTCCTCCCTTCCCCCCTCCCTCTCTCTCAAATAAATAAATAAAATATATATTTTTTAAAATGTACTTTCTTTGGACTGGGGATGTAGCTCAGTTCAATCTCCAGCACCCCATAAAACCACTAGTGGTGGTACACACCTATAATCCCAGAATTTGGTCAAGAGGATCAGAAGTTCAAAATCACTCTTAACTATGTATTTATTTATTTATTTTACTTGAAAGAGACAAAGAAAGAGGCAGATAGAGAGAATGGGTACACCAGGGCCTCCAGCCTGGCAAACTAACTCCAGACACATGTTCCACCTTGTGCAATTGGCTTATGTAGGTACTGGGAAATCGAACCTGGGTTCTTAAGACTTTGCAGGCAAGCAAGCGCCTTAATCACTAAGCCATCTCTCCAGCCCTGAGAGCATTATTTTAGTTCTTAGCACCATGTAATGTTTATAGAACCAGTGTTGGGAACCTTGGGATTACAAAGTAAAAGGAATGTCCCTTCCTTCAAAAAGCGAGCTGCCCAATCATTGTGACACAGCTTTGCAAACACAAAAACACTTAGCAACCCACACTGACTTCCTCCCAGCCAACCCAGTTGGCACACTCCCAGGTCCCTGTTGTATGCAACCAGGCTGCTTAGGTCTTAGAAAAGAAATGATTTCCGTGGTCCCAGACATGGAGGTAAGGTGTCATGAAGCACCAAAATCAGACAAGTGTAGGTCCTTAGAGCCACTGGCTAGATGCATGTCCAAGCTCCCCGTCTCCCTCCAAGCCTCTGAGAGCTGCTGTGAGGATACAGTGAAGTCGTGAAAGCACCTGGCTCACCTCAGAGTGAGGGAAACAATGTGGCTCTGGGTCTGACACAGGTGGTTACAAAATACCAGCTGGGACACTCATAACAGCAGATGGACAAACCCTCCCAGTCTTTTGTTTTGTTTTTGTTTTTGTTGTTGTTGTTGTTGTTGTTATTGTTTTAAGGAAGAGTCTCCCTCTAACCCAGACTAACCTAGAACTTACTCTGTAGTCCCAAACTGACCTCAATTCACAGCAGTTTTCCTACCTCTGTCTCCTGAGTGCTGGGATTAAAGGTGCACACCACTAGGCCCACCCCAGCCCAAGCTGACCTGGAATTTACTATGTTGCATCAGGGTAGCCTTGAATTCATGGCAATCCTCCTACCTCTGCCTCCCAAATGCTGGTATTAAAGGCATGCGCCACTACACTTGGCTTGAGTCCTGTTTTGGGGTTGTTTTTTTTTGTTTGTTTGTTTTGTTTGTTTGTTTGTTTGTTTGTTTTTGGTTTTTAAGATAAGGTCTTCCTCTAGCTCAGGCTGACCTGAAATTTACTATGTAGTCTCAGGGTGGCCTCAAACTCACGATCCTCCTACCTCTGCCCCCAAGTGCTGGGATTAAAGACATGCATCACCACGCTAGGCTTTGAGTCCTATTTTTTAACTGTGTGTGCACATGCATGTGTAGAGACCAACCTCAGGTATGGTTCCTCAGGAATGCTGTCTATGCATCCATCTATCCATCTATTTACTTGCTTTTGGAGATAGGATCTTTCTTCATTGCCATGGAACTCACCTTCCCAGCAGTGAGATTACAAGCATGTATCAGTGCATATAAAAGGAGTAACTGGGTTGAGATCCTGCTCAGTGGTTAAGGCACTTGCCTGTGAAGCCTAAGGACCCAGGTTTGATTCCCTAGTACCCAAGTAAGCCAGATGGACAAGGTGGCACATGTATCTGGAGTCTGTTTGCAGAGGCTGAAGGCCCTGGTGCACCCATTCTCTCTAAGTAAGTAAATAATTTTCTTTTAAATTAAAAGCAGAAACTAGCACACATGGGACCATACAGGAGACATTTTCAAAAACTACCACATCCACGAGTATTTCTGATGGACAAGCTGCTAATTAGTACTGAAGGGAAAAGATTTTTTTCCCAAACGCTAACCACCAAAGAATATTAAAGCAATCTTAATTGTTCAAGGGAGGAGTGACTTTTATTAATACCAGTGGATGATCCCTAATGGCTCTGTGGGATTCTTCTCAGACTGCTACCACTACTCCTAACTCCACCTACCCAAGTGCATTCCTAAAAATCCTTAACAGCCAGTATTTTACCAGCTATGTGGGCACAATGAATCTACTTTTCCAACAAAATCCAGGAGTTACTACCTTTATGAAGACCACTGCCAACTCACATGTTCTTTTTTAAGGAAAATGACCCAACTACCATGGTCCAAATGATAATCAGAAAAATACAAAGTGCCAGGCTGGAGAGATGGCTTAGTAGTTAAAGCACTTGCCTGCAAAGCCTCAGGACTTATGTTCAACTCTTCAAGTCCAGTATAAACCAGATGCACAGTGACACAAGCACGCAATGTCACATATGCACACAAGGGAGCATACAGATCTGGAGTTTGATTCAATGGCTGGAGGCCCTGGCATGCCAATCTTTCTCTCTCTCTGCCACTGCCCCACTCTCACTCTCCCATTTAAAAAAAAAAAAAAAGAAGAAGAAGAAGCCAGGCATGGTGGTGCACGCCTTTAATCCCAGCACTCACTTGGGAGGCAGAGGTAGGAGGATCACCATGAGTTCGAGGCTACCCTCAGACTACATAGTGAATTCCAGGTCAGCCTGGGCTAGAGTGAGACCCTATATGGAAAAAAAAAAAAAAAAAGAGCCGGGCGTGGTGGTGCATGCCTTTAATCCCAGAATTCAGAAGGCCAGGCATGGTGGCGCACACCTTTAATCTCAGCACTTGGGAGGCAGAGGTAGGAGGATTGCCATGAGTTCGAGGCCACCCTGAGACTACATAGTGAATTCCAGGTAAGCCTGGAATAGAGTGAGATCCTACCTCAAAAAAAAAAAAGCCAGTCTGTTGGGCTTGCCTCAACAAAAAATAAATAAATAAATAATACAAAGTGCCAGGCATGGTGGCACACACCTTTAATCCCAACACTTGGAAAGCAGTGGTAGGAGGACTGTCATGAGCTCAAGGCCACCCTGAGACTACTACATAGTGAATTACATGTCAGCCTGGGATAGAGTGAAACCCTCCCATAAAAAAAAAAAAAAAAAGAAAACTACAAAGTGGGGCTGGAGAAATGGCTTAGTGGTTAAGGTGCTTGCATGTGATGCCTAAAGACACAGGTTTGATTCCCTAGTACCTACATAAGCCAGATGCACAAAGTGGTGCATGCATCTGGAGTTTGCAATGCCTGGAGTGCCCATCCTCCCTCTCTCTCTTCCTCCTACCCTCCTCCCGCAAATAAATAAATAAATAAATAAATAAATAAATAAATAAATAAATAAATAAATAAATAAATAGAAAACTACAAGCCGAGAGTGGTGGCACATGCCTTTAGTCCCAGCACTTGGAAGGCAGAGGTAGGAGGATCACTGTGAATTCAAGGCCACCCTGAGATTCCATAGTGAATTTCCAGATTTGCCTGAGCTAGAATGAGACCCTACCTCAGGAAAGAAAGAAAGAAAGAAAGAAAGAAAGAAAGAAAGAAAGAAAGAAAGAAAAAGGAAGGAAGAAGGAAGGAAGGAAGGAAGGAAGGAAGGAAGGAAGGAAGGAAGGAAGGAAGGAAGGAAGGAAAGGAGAGAGAGAGAGAGAGAGGGGAGGGAAGGAGGGGGAGGGAGGGAGGGAAGAAAGAAGGGGGGAGGGGGAAGGAAAAGAAAAGAAAAGAAAACTACAAAGTGAGGGCTGAAGGGATGGCTTAGTGCTTAAGGCACTTGCCTGCCAAGCCTAAAGACCCAGTTTCGTTTCCCCAAGATCCACATAAGACAGATGCACAAGGTGGTGCATGCATCTGGAGTTTGCATTGGCTAGAGGCCCTGGTGTGCCCATTCTCTCTCTTAAATAAATAAATAAATAAATAAATAAATAAATAAATAAATAAATAAATAAAATGCCAGAAGTCTTTAAAAAAAAAAAGAAGAAGAAAAGTCCAAAGTGAAAACACCACTCTCAAATCTCAAATTTCCTTTCCAAATGTCACACCACCATCTTCTCAGCAATATTTAAAAGCATTTCCAAGGCAGAAAGGAATGGAATTTTGAGTTTCCTCTACATCACCAGCTGGTGCTAGACACTTTACATGCCTTCTGCCTCAAGTCCTCAAGCCAGGATTCCCACAACTGGTCCCCAGACTAGCAATAGTACATGGATGCCATTAAAAAGTGTGCATTCTCGGGTTGGAGAGATGGCTTAATGGTTAAAGTGTTTACTGCAAAACCAAAGGAGCCTAGTTCGATTCTCTAGGACCCATGTAAGCCAGATGCACAAGGGAGCACATGCATCTGGAGTTTATCTACAGAGGCTGGAGGACCTGGCGCTTCGCCTACCCTCCCTTCCTCCCTTCCCCCTCCCTCTCTCTCAAATAAATAAATAAAATATATATTTTTTAAAATGTACTTTCTTTGGACTGGGGATGTAGCTCAGTTCAATCTCCAGCACCCCATAAAACCACTAGTGGTGGTACACACCTATAATCCCAGAATTTGGTCAAGAGGATCAGAAGTTCAAAATCACTCTTAACTACATAGCAAGTTCAAGGCCAGCTTGGGAGCTGGTGAGGTGGCTCAGTGGTTAAAGGTACTTGCTTGCAAAGCCTGCCTGCTTGGGTGCAATTCCCCAGCACCTACGTAAAGTCAGATGCAAAAAGTGGCACAAGCCAGGCATGGTGGTACACGCCTTTAATCCCAGCTACCCTGAGTGAGACCCTACCTCAAAAAAAGAAAAAAGAAAAAAAAAGTCGGGCATGGTGGCACATGCCTTTATTTAATCCCAGCACTCAGGAGGCAGAGGTAGGAGGATCACTGAGAGTTTGAGGCCACCCTGAGACTTCACAGTGAATTCCAGGACAGCCTGGGCTAGCGTGACACCCTACCTCAAAAAAAAAAAAAGAAAGAAAGAAAGAAAGAAAGAAAGAAAGAAAGAAAGAAAGAAAGAAAGAGAAAAGAAAAATTGACACAAATATGGGCATTTATTTGTAGCCCTGTACACACATACACACACACACGTAAGTGCAAATAAACAAACCACCAGGCACGCCTTTAATCCCAGCCCTTGGGAGGTTGAGGTAGGAGGATCACTGTGAGCTGGAGGCCAGCCTGAAACTACATAGAGAATTCCAGGTCAGCCTGGGCTAGAGTGACACCTACCTTAAAAAAAACAAAAAAATTAAATAAAATAAAGAAAAATCAGCACAAATATCTGGCATTTATTTGTAGCACTGTACATACACACACACACGTACATGCAAATAAATAAACCACCAGGTATGATGGTACACAAGCCTTTAATCCCAGCACTTGGGAGGTTGAGGTAGGAGGATCACTGTGAGTTGGAGGCCAGCCTGAAACTACATAGTGAATTCCAGGTCAGCCTGGGCTAAAGCAAGACCCTACCTCAAAAAAAACAAACAAGAGCCGGGTGTGGTGGCACACACCTTTAATCCCAGCACTCGGGAGGCAGAGGTAAGAGGATCATCATGAGTTCAAGGCCATCCTGAGAATACAGAGTGCATTCCAAGTCAGCCTGAGCTAGAGTAAGACCCTACCTAGAAAAAATAAAAATAAATAAATAAATAATAAACCAACCAACCAACTCTGGGGTGGAGCTGAACCAAGCCCCTGGGGAATCCTGATGCACAATGGGTTTGAGAACCCTGAGTCTGTTCTAGGACATGGTCACTGCTGACCCCACTTTAGATAAGCAAATGAAAATTCCCACAACACCCAGCCAGGAGACCCCATTATTCCCCACACCTGGCTCCAAAGTAATCTGCCACATGGTATTTGCAGCTAAATTATCTGTACCATTTGGTATCCTCCGTTAGCCAGGGTGTGAGCAATGTGACAATGACATTACCAAAGAAGGATGGGAGCAGAAGGATGCAGCCTGCACTCAGAAGTGATTAATTATAAATGCTTTTAAATCCACGTCATGCATTAGTCCTTACTGGCCAGCAGTCCCTAAGGACTAGCCTGTTTCTTCTCCCTGTTCCATTTGTCAACCAGGTTACATGACAAGAACTGGAGTCCCTTTATTTACAGCCTTCTGTGGACTCAGTTCTTGCGCTGCCTTTAACAGAGAGAATTAAGTTACCTGTCCTTTCTCTAGAATAGGCTAAAAGGTGCAGTACACTCTGCCTAGATGGGATCGCTGGGGAAAGGCCTTTCAGAGGCCAGGAACAAAGAAAGCCCTCTCTGAACCTGGGCATGAGTCACCAGAAGAATCCACACTCCAAGGGAATGCTAACAATACTGAGACTTGGTTGGAAGGAGGCAGGCTTTTCTTTTCTTAATTTTTCCCCCCCAATCAACCCTAAATCTAGGGTCTGCCATAGAAAGTGACTCAATAAAATACTGACACCCAATGCCAGTGCTTCCACAGATCCTAAGGTTAGGAGAGAGCCAGGAATCTCACAAGCAATTCACAATTCCCAGCCTTCCAGGAAAGCTAGATAGTGATGATCTCCAGATCAAAGACTTACCCTACAATGTCAGGAATGCCCTTTATGCTAAGGCACTCTCCACAGCAGAATCCTAGGAGAATTCCTGGTGGGAATCTGACAGTGTTTTTGTTTTGCTCTGTGTAGTACATGCATGTGTGTGCAGATGTGCACGCCCTATACCAGAGGAGAGCAAGTGTCACCCCCTGGCATTCTTCCACTTTATTCCCTTGACAGGGATTCTGCCACTGAACCTGGAGCTGCTGGGGTTTTTTTGAACAGACTAGCTGACCAGAGAGCCCTAGCCATCCTCTGGTCCAGTCTCTGCCCACTCCCACCCACCCACAAGAGATTACAGGCCAGCAATCTTGTTTTCATTTTTGTTTGTTTGTTTGTTTGTTTGTTTGTTTGTTTGTTTTTGGGTGGGGTCTTGCTCTAGCCCAGGCCAATGTGGAATTTACTATGTAGCCTCAGGGTGGCCTCAAAGTCACAGCAATCCTCCTACCTCTACCTCCAAATGCTGGGATTAAATGTGCACAACCCCTCCCGGCCAGTTTTTGTTTTTGACATGGGTGCTAGGAATCAAATGCATGCCAGCTCATCAATGCTTTCATGGTAAGCGCTCTTACAGACTCAGCCATCTCTCAGCCATGTTCTTGAGTTTTTAAAGGCTGCTAAAAAAGCATCAAGATTTTAGGACCTGGACAACTTAAACGTCTTACTGGAAACAGGTGTGGTCAAACATATCCGTAGATGGAAGTGAGTGCATATACACACACTTATTTCACTGTACTGGCTAAGTTTCTATTTTTAGATAGTATGAACAAGCTAATTAAGAAAATGTGCCGGGTGTGGTGGCGCACGCCTTTAATCCCAGCACTCGGAAGGCAGAGGTAGGAGAATCACCGTGAGTTCAAGGCCACCCTGGGACTACATAGTGAATTCTAAGTCAACCTGGGCCAGGGTAAGACCCTATCTCAAAAAAAAAAGGGGGGGGAGCTGGAGAAATGGCTTAGTGGTTAAGGTGTATGCCTTGCGAAGCCTAAGGACCCAGGTTCAATTCTCCAGGTTCCATGTAAGCCAGATGCACATGATAGTGCGTGCATCTGGAATTAGTTTGCAGTGGCTGGAGGTCCTGGTTCGCCCATTCTCATTCTCTCTATCCTTCTCTCTGTCTCAAATAAAATAAATAAAATCTTTTTTTAAAAGGAAAAATAAAAATAAAATAAAATAAAATAAACTGGGTGTGGTGGCACACACCTTTAATCCTAGCACTCAGAGGCAGAGGAAGGACGATCATCATGAGTTCAAGGCCAGCCTGAGATCACATAGTGAATTCCAGGTCAACCTGGGCTAGAGCAAGACCCTACCTTGAAAACGGAAAGAAAAAAATGAATGGGGGGGGGGGTACAAAGAGAAAGAAAAAACAAATAACAGTGGAGCCAGGTGTGGTGGTTATGTGCCTTGAATCCCAGCATAGGGAGGCTGAGGTAGGAGGATCACTGTGAGTTCAAGGTCAGTCAAGAAGCAACAGAATGAGTTTCAGGTCATTCTGGGCCAGAGTGATACCCTACCTTGAAAACAAGCAAACAAACAAGCAGAAAAAGTACAATGGAACATGGTGACTCACACCTTTAACCCCAGAACTTGGGGGAGGCAGAGGCAGAGGGATTGCCAAGAGTTTGAGGCCATCCTGGGCTACAGAATAGTTTTCAGGTCAGCATGGACTAGAGCAAGATTCTGCTTCAAAAATTAAAAATTGAGAGCCAGGCATGGTGACACAAACCTTTAATCCCAGCACTCGGGAGGCAGAGGTAGGAGGATTGCCATGAGTTCGAGGCCAGCCTGAGACTACAGAGTGAATTCCAGGTCAGCCTGGGCTAGAGTGAGACCCTACCTCGAAAAAGCAAAAATTAATTAACTAACTAATTAATTAATTTTAAAAAATAAAAATTGAAAAAAATTAAAAATGGGGGCTGGAGGGATTGCTTAGTGGTTAAGGCCTTTGCCTGCAAAGCCAAAGGATCCCAGTTCAATTCTCCAGAACCCATGTAAGCCAGATGCACAAGGGGGCATGCATCTGGAGTTTATTTGCAGTGGCTGGAAGCCCTGGCATGCCCATTCTCTCTCCCTCTCTCTCAAATAATAGTAAAATAAATAAAATATATTTTTTAAAAATAATTAAAATATTAATAATAATAGGCTGGAGAGATATATTAGCAGATAATGTGCTTGCCTGCAAAGCCAAAGGACTTCAGTTCGATTCCCCAGGACCCACATAAGCCAGATGCACAAAGTGGCACATGCATCTGGAGTTTGTTTGCAGCAGCTAGAGGCCCTGGCATATTGATTCATATTCTCTCTCTCTCTCTCTCTCTCTCTCAAAAAAATAAAAATAAAATAGAATATAAAAAAAGAAAAAAATAAGCCAGGGGTGGCAGGGTGTGGTGGCACACGCCTTTAACCCCAACACTTAGGAGGTAGAGGTAGAAGGATTGCCTTAAATTCAAGGCTACCCTGAGACTATATAGTGAATTCCAGGTCAGCCTGGGCTAGAGTGAAACCCTACCTTGAAAAAACCAAAAACAAAAAGTTTTAAAGCCACGGTGGTGGCACACGCCTTTAATCCCAGCACTCGGGAGACAGAGGTAGGAGAGTTGCTGTGAGTTCGAGGCCACCCTGAGACTACATAGTGAATTCCAGGTCAATGTGGACCAGAGTGAGAACCTACCTCAAAAAAATCAAAAAAATAATAAAAATAAAAATAAAAAATAAAATAAAGAACAGTGGAGCCTATAAGGGATCAATAAAAATATGTCCTCCTTCCCCCAGAACTACTTATTAGAGATTGACTAGGCACCTACTATATACCCATACTAAGTTGGGCACTACAAGTACTGACCTCAAAGATGTCACAGTATCACAAAGTCTCAGACACACAATGTATAAAGTATTTTAACAGAATGTGACAGAGCAGAGGAAGAGGGGCCCAAACACTGGTGAAGTTGGTAAGCAAAGGCATCACAGAAAAGATTTGCTTAAATGGGACACACATGATTTCAAAACCTAGCAGATAAGAGTGGACCGTATCCATAATTCCAGTCCTGGAAAGGCTGAAACAAGGATTATGAGTTCAAGGTCAACTTGGGCTATTTATAGTAGTACCCTAAAAAATAAATTTAAAAGGTCCAGCAGACAGAGTAAAACTACACAATTCCTAGCCGGGCGTGGTGGCACATGCCTTTAATCCCAGCACTTGGGAGGCAGAGGTAGGAGGATTGCCAAGAGTTCGAGGCCACCCTGAGACTACATAGTTAATTCCAGGTCAGCCTGGACCAGAGTGAGATGCTACCTCGGAAAAAAAAAAAAAAAAAAAAAAAAACTACACAATTCCTTACATCCTGCTCATCCTCAATATCCTCAAATCCAAGGCTCAGGGTCACCAGATGCTCAAACCATAAAACACTCACACCCTATCCACACAGGACAGGAGAGCTCTGGGAACAACATGCATTTTCATGAAATCCAAGTTTCTTAGCACATTAGTCCACAAAGAACTGAAAGTTGCCATCCCAAACAAATTTAAAAAAAAAAAAAAATTAGCCGGGTGTGGTGTTGCATGCCTTTAATCCCAGCACTTGGGAGGCAGAGGTAGGAGAATCGCCGTGTGTTCGAGGACACCCTGAGAATACATAGTTAAGTTCCAGGTCATCCTGGGCTAGAGTGAGACCCTACCTCCAAAAAAACCAAAAGGTAAAAAATGAGTTTAACTTCAGGAAAAGCCAAATCACTAAACTAAATCAAAGTCCCCAAAACTTTTCAACTACATCTGCAGGACTCTTATCAGAATCTTAACTCTTGGGAAATCCACGCCTCATTATGAAAGAAAGTTACATAAGCAGCAAATGTATTTCCAGAGGGTTTCTACAAAGGATGGGTCATTTTTCAAGACAGCACACACTGTGCCAGGCAGTATCACTTGAAAATTTCACATATCCTCTCAACTCAAGTGCTTGGCACCATACATCTTGCAGGGGAGAGAGTTCTCCAGAGCTCCTATCCCTCCAATTTCACATATCCTCACAATTCAAGTGCTTGGCACCATATATCTTGCAGGGGAGAGAGTTCTCCAGAGCTCCTATCCCTCCAATTTCACATATCCTCACAACTCAAGTGCTTGGCACCATACATCTTGCAGGGGAGAGAGTTCTCCAGAGCTCCTATCCCTCCAATTTCACATATCCTCACAATTCAAGTGCTTGGCACCATATATCTTGCAGGGGAGAGAGTTCTCCAGAGCTCCTATCCCTCCAATTTCACATATCCTCACAACTCAAGTGCTTGGCACCATATATCTTTCAGGGAAGAAAGAGTTCTCCAGAGCTCCTATCCCTCCAATTTCACATATCCTCACAACTTAAGTGCTTGGCACCATACATCTTGCAGGGGAGAGAGTTCTCCAGAGCTCCTATCCCTCTAGCTCAGGGAGAGATGGGCATACCCCACAGAACAATTCAAACTAGTTCCTGATCCAGCAGCTAGCAAGATGCAGATAGTTCTGAATCAACGTGTTACAGTATTTGCACTTTACCAAACTCTCTAATAACCAATGCTTACAAAGGGAACAACTCAGACAGGTACAGATAACTTAGCCCAATTGTCAGAAAATAGTTTCTTGACAAAAGCAAACAAACATAAATAAGATATCCAGTGGTGCTTCCCCAATGTAATCATTTGTCCCAACACAAACCATTCAGAAACAAATTCCCGTTCCTCTCCATATTCATTTAAATGCAGATGAAAACTTAATTATCAGTGCAAACCCAAATCAGTGCTGTGTGGATTCAGTATCTGACTCTACCACGCTGAGTTACAATGCACAGGTTTCCTGCCCAACCTTGATTATATAATGAGGGGGATGTTGGGTCATTATAACTCGCCTTTTTCAATCTACTTCAACCCATTCCAACCCCTTCCCTTCACAGGTGTTTTCTAAAGATGCAAAGGAAAACTTCATACTTCTCTTTTCCTCATCATTTTTGTGCGAATGTTAAAAAGCAAAAGGCAAGATATTTGGAGGCATCCTGAACATTATCTTTTAAAAATCTTGGAAGTGCCGTGGAATGTCTTGAAGATGGGGCTTCCAGATGCGGCACTATCACTAGATGAACTTAAAACCTCATCTTTGGGCCTCAGTTTCTCCCATCAGAACCACAGATGGCTAAGCCTCTCTCGAAGCACACAGACTTCAAATATGTCTCCAACACAGCACTTCAGGCAAGGGGGCCCGCTCGAAGGGACAGAGGTACTGGGCTCAGGGATTTCCACCCGCCCTGCTGGGGTTTCTAGTGAACTCGGGATGCACCCCTTGCCCCTCCAGCCCCCTGCAAAGCCACTGAACCAACTTCAGATTGCAAACAAAAAACTTGTTGGCCCGGACTCCTCTAAGAAGAGGCTGCCACTTCCAAGGCGCTCGACTCGCGCTCCCAGGGAGCCGCCCCACGGGAAGAGAGAGAGGGAGGGTCTCCCGGAAGAGGCCGCCCCCCCTCCTTATTCACCCACCCCGATGAGCCTTTGCAGGGCCGCCGAGCAGGGTCTCTGACATCCCACGCGGAACAAAAGGCAGCTTGGAGCCTGGCTCTGCCGCCCCCGTCCCCTCTGTGCCGTAGGAGTGAGGACCGGGGAGGGGGAACCTGGTCCTGGGGGCAGGAAAGGAGCTTCCCACTCCCCCCCTCCAAGCCCCCGGCAGAGGCGGAAGGAGAGGGACAGGAGCCAGGAGCCAGGACCCACAGGAGGGTCCCCTCCCCCTGGAGGGAGGCCGGGCAGCGCTCCGCACGGGGGCGAGAGGGAAGGGAAGGGGCGTCGGGTGCTCCCAGGAGAAGAACGTGCTCCAAAACCGACCGGGCTCCGGGGTCTGGGTGGGAGTCAGGAGAGCCCCAGCGCTCCATCAAGGAAAAGCCGGGGGGAATGTGGGGGGTCCCCTGCAGCAAAAAGGGATCCCGGTGGGAAGGGTGCCATGCTCAGACCGGCGGGGCGGGGCCTGACTGGAAGGCACAGTCCAGCCCCGGGTGGGGTTCGGCTGGGGCGGCGGGGTGCACGCTCTAGGGGTGTGCCGGTGGGTGGGGGGAAAGCCTGTGCTCTAAGGGTGTCGGCGCCCTCGGGTCCCCGCCCCGGCTCCCGAACCCCGCAAAATTTCCCCCGGCTCACCTCCATTCCTCCCGGCCCATGCGAGGGCACGGCTATGGACGCCGGCAACGCTGGACCCACAGGAGCTGCGACCCGAGCCCGTGCAGCGTTTGACACCCACACGCCAGCCAACATGGCGGCCGGGAGGGGGCGCGCCGGCGGCGTGTGCGCGCGCGCGCGCAGGCCCCGCCCCTCTGGGCCCGCCGAGGCCCCGCCCCGTGTGTGGACACGCCCCTCCGAACTCGCTGAAGCTCCGCCTCCTGTCCGGTCGGGCCCGCCCACACGTGTGTTCCCCACCCACCACCACCACCACCACCACCACCACTCCAGGCAGAGTACCCCCACCGCGCTGCACAACCTAGACTTGAATCCCTTAAACAGCCCCCCAGCTCCCGGCGTCGCAAACCCTGGCAAATGAATAGCCCCCACCCCACCCGCTCGGAATCCACCCCGCGTCCTTCCGACCCCATCAACCCCGCCCCGCAACCCCCGGACACACGCACTGACCTCGCCCCACTCTCCTCCTTCCAAGTCCCCAAGCCGAACCTCGCCATTCTGCTCCCAACCACCGCCTCTTACCCTAGCAATTTGCATTAGAAAAATATGGTTGGGGGCGGGAGAGATGGCTTAGCTGTTAAGGCGCTTGTCTGCAAAGCCTAAAGAGCCAGGTTCGATTCCCCAGAACTCATGTAAGCCAGATGCAGTGACTAGAAGCCCTGCGCACCCATTCTCTCTCTCTCTCTCTCTCCCCTCTCGCATCATAAATAAATAAGATAAAAATATAAAAACATAAAAACATTGTTGGGATACAGGCTTCTCTTGGGAAGCGGATTCTGGAAGGAAGCCACAAGGCCTCCAGGGGCACTGGTCAGAGTTGATTTATTTAGCTACAAGTGTTTTCCCTTCATTAGAACTGTGATATGTATGCTTTTTTTGCTTGTTTTTCAAGGTAGGGTCTCACTCTAGCCCAGGCTAACCTGGAATTCACTCTGTATTCTCGAACCCATGGCGACCTTCCTGCCTCTGCCTCCTTCCTGAGTGCTGGGATTAAAGGCGTGCACCACCACACCGGGCTGTGTATGCGTTTATATGGGGTAGATTTCAATAAAATATACTGGAAAAAACTATTCTGAGAAGGGGGTCTATATAGTCTTAAGAAGGCTGCTGAAGTGGTTGAAGACATAGAAAAGGTAGGCCGTTTGGAGTCACCCGGGTCCTGGGCTTCACAGAAACTGTTCTCTCACACACACAACACAAGAAGCCTGAAGCACATCTTCCCTTTGGTTCTATATCAACACACACAAAGCACCTCCTGTGCGCAGAGCAGTGTGCTGGGCACAGAGACATCCCTGAGTGCATGGAATGAGAGCAGAGCCTTGCACAAGCGAGGTAGGACATGGCCTCCCCTGAGGGAATTTCTTAGAAGGGTCAGAACTGGAGGCTGGGCATCAAAGCTTAACAGGAGACAGCAAACAGTCCTCATAGTGAGAGATACACATGAATTAGGTAGGGCTAAAGTGACAGGATTGGGACACTATTCTTTTTTTTTTTTTTTTTTTTTTTTTTTTTTTTTTTTTTTTTCCATGTAGGATCTCACTCTAGCTCAGGCTGACCTGGAATTTACTCTGTAGTCTCAGGGTGGCCTTGAACTCACCCTGATACTTCTACCTCTGCCTCCCAAATTCTGGGATTAAAGGTGTGTGCCATTACACTTGGTTTATTGGATCATTTATGCGGCACAGGAACCTTCAGAAGTGAAGACCAGAAGACCCAGGTAAAAGAGCTTACATCTGATGAAGAATGAACAGCCATGAAGAAATGTGATTGGCCTAATACAACAGATAGGGGAGAGAAAACAAGGCTGGTCTAGATTCTTTGTAGCCTGTGTTGAATTCCTTTCTGAATTGAAGGTCTTACTGTCAGCGGTGAGGAGCCAGAGGCACAGCTCCACATTGTCACCCTCAGCAGCCTGAACATTTCCTAAGGACCTCGACTCATGAAAGTCTAGGATTAGTAGCTTCAGTTTGAATGTATTGTTGGCTTATTTTATTTTATTTATGGGAAAGAGAGAGAGGGAGAAAGAATGGGCATGCCAAAGCCTATACACCTGGCTTTATGTGGATAGTGGGAAATCAAATCCAGGCCATTAGGCTTTGCAACAAATGACTTTAACCACTGAGGCGTCTCCCCAACCTTTGGGTTTGGGTTTTTTTGTTTTGGTTTGGCTTGGTTTGGTTTGGTTTTTCCAGGTAGGGACTCACTCCAGCCCAGGCTAACCTGGAATTAACTATATAGTCTTAGGGTGGCCTTGAACTCACACTATCTTAATTTTCCCTGTCATGTTACCTGTCTCAAGGTGAGCTATAAGACATAATGGATACTTGTCCAGGACACTGTGATATGGAAACTTGAGATGACTCTAAGAGTGATAAAGCCGTTCTGAGCTCTTGATAGAACTTTAACCCAGGAGTTAGGGTGCCAGACAGTCTGGGTCACACAAAATTTCTACTGAGTCAGAGGACTCAAGGGTCATGTCTTAGGAATTTGATGAATGAAATCCACAAACTAGGGCCAGGGAGATGGGTCAGTGGTTGCCTGCAAAGGTGCTTTGCCTGCACAGCCTGTAATCCTGGGTTCGATTCCCCAGTACTCACATAAAGCCAGATACACAAGACACAAGATGATCCATTCACCTGGAGTTCATTTGCAGTGGCTGGAGGCCTTGGCATGCCCATTCTCTCTCTTTCTCTCTCTCTCTCTCTCTCACACACACAACACACAAATAAATAAATAGCTGGGTGTGGTGACACACACCTTTAATCCCAACACTTGGGAGGCCAAGGTAGGCAGATTACTATGAGTTCAAGGCCAGCCTGAGACTACATAGTGAATTCCAGGTCAGCCTGGGCTAGAGCAAGTCCCTACCTTGAATAAATAAATAAATAAATAAATAAATAAATAAATAAATAAATAAATAAATAAATAACTTCTTTGGGGTGGGGAGCAGTGCGGGGATTGAACCTCTAAGTACCCATGTTTTACAAGTATTCAGAGCCTTAGAATTTCCTTCCACTAGGAAAATGTCCTCTATCAATATTACCCAGTATGCTGAACACTAGCCACATATAGTTCACACCTGAAAATATGTCAATTGTAATTAAGGAACTGAATTTTTTAAACTTTAATTAACTTTCATTCACCTAAATTTAATTACCAGTATATGGCTAGACACTACCATGTTGAGCAGTGCTGGTCTGAAACCTTACAACAATTTCACAAAGTGCACATTTGTGTGTGTGTGTGTGTTGTATGATGTATGCATGTGTGTGCAGATGCATGCACCTCATGTGCATTCAGGCAAAGACTAGAGAGAACAGATGCTGTACTCTATCACTCTTCTGCTTCATTTCCTTGAGATAGAGTCTCTCCCTGAATCTGAGCTGACCAGTGAGCGCCAGTGGTACCATCTCCACTCCCCCTCAGCACTGGGATTACAGGCATATACAGCCACACCTGCCTTTTACTTGGATGTTGGAGATAAAACACAGGTCCTCAGGCTTGTATAGCAAGTGCTCTTGCCATTTTTTTTGGCTTTTTAAAAACAAATATTTATTTAGGCCAGGTGTGGTGTCACACACCTTTAATCTCAGCACTGGGGAGACAGAGGTAGGAGGATTGCCAAGAGTTTGAGGCCACCCTGAGACTACATAGTGAATTCCAGGTCAGCCTGAGCTACAGTGAGACCCTACCTTGGGGAAAAAAAAAAAAAAAAAACAAAACTACCTACCTCAAAAAAAAATTTTTTTTTTTTTTGTTTTGTTTTTCAAGGTAGGGTCTCACTCTAGCTCAAGCTGACCTGGCATTCACTATGTAGTCTCAGGGTGGCCTCGAACTCATGGCAATCCTCCTACCTCTGTCTCCCGAGTGCTGGGATTAAAGGAATGAGCTCAATTTTTTTTAATTTAGTATATATATTGTTTGTTTGTTTGTTTATTTGTTTTCTGAGGTAGGGTCTTAGCTCAAGCTGACCTGGCATTCACTATGTAGTCTCAGGGTGGCCTCAAACTCATGGCAATCCTCCTACCTCTGCCTCTCCAGTGCTGGAATGATCTTTTTTTTTTTTTTTTTTTTTGGTTGTTCAAGGTAGGGTCTCACTCTAGCTCAGGCTGACCTGGAGTTCACTCGGTATTCTCAGGGTGGCCTCAAACTCACAGTGATCCTCCTACCTCTGCCTCCTGAGTGCTGGGATTAAAGGTGTGTACCACTATACCTGGGCATGGCAGGGCTTCCTTCCATGGCAAACTAATTCCAGATATATGTGTCACTTTGTTCATCTGGCTTTACATGGGTACTAGAGAATTGAACCCAGGCCTTCAGGCTTTGTAAATAAGCTCTTTAACCACTGAGTCACAGCACAGCACAGCAGTACTTGGAAAATGTGGAATGAACACAAAACAAGCAAAATATGATTTAAAGGAGGGTCGGGGGATGCACTCCAGTGCTTGTTGTACTGCCTGTAGTTCTCAGCTTTCATTCAGTTTCAGGCAGTCAAAGCTATGAGGAGTCTAAGGATCATGAAGTTTGTTTGGTTTGGTTTTTTTTTTTTTTTTGGGGGTGTTGTTGTTTTTTTTTTTGTTTTTCGAGGTAGGGTTTCACTCTAGCTCAGGCTAACCTGGAATTAGTTTCCGGGGTGGCTTCGAACTCAGGACAATCCTCCTACCTCTGCCTTCTGAGTGCTGGGATTAAAGGCGTGCACCACCATTCCCTGTGGATCCAAAGATTTCTTTTTATAAAAACAAACAATCTTTCATGAAGGCAGGGCATGGTGGTGCACGCCTTTAATCCCAGCACTCGGAAGGCAGAGGTAGGAGGATTTCCGTGAGTTCCAGGAGGCCACCCTGAGACTCCAGAATGACTTCCATGTCAGCCTGAGCTAGAGTGAGACCCTACCTCGAAAAACCAAAAAAAATAAAAAAAATAAAAATATCTTTGGAGAAACTGTGAGTTCCTGCCTCAAGAAGCTCTACCCAAGCCGGGCATGGTGGCAGACGCCTTTAATCCCAGTACTCAGGAGGCAGAGGTAGGATTACCCTGAGTTCACAGCCACCCTGAGAGTACATATAGTGAATTCCAAGTCAGCCTGAGCTGAGCTAGAGTGAGAGAATGAGACCCTACCATGAAAAAGAAAGAAGCTCCGGGCTGGAGAGATGGCTTAGCGTTCACAGCGGCTAAGAGGCCACTAGTGCGCCCATTCTCTTTCTCTCTCTGTCTCTGCGTCTTCCTCTCTGTCTCTCTCAATTAAAGAAAAAATAAAAGGAGAGGCAGCTCCATCCAAGATGCATATTCTTCTATGTCCTCACACTTAGCTATTGCAGAGGTGCAGAGTATTCTATTTCCTAGCTTGATATCCACACCTTTTTTTTGTTTGTTTGTTTTTTGTTTTTCGAGGTAGGGTCTCACTCTAACTCGGGCTGACCTGGAATTTACTCTGTATACTCAGGGTAGCCTTGAACTCATCCTCCTACCTCTGCCTCCCAAGTGCTGGGATTAAAGGCGTGCTCACACACACGCGTGTGTGTGTGTGTGTGTGTGTGTGTGCATACTGGGGGAAGGGTGTAGCCACAGAGATGAGCTACAAGCTTTGGAAAGAGCTGGACATAAACAGATGATCAGTGAAAAGCTAACAAATAAAACAGGAAGTGAGTTGGAGATTTGACAAGGCTGGAGAAGCCCTCCCTACCAAGTGCAAGGTCAGAGAGGGCATTCCTCCATGCCTCCAAGTTGTTTCTCCCTCCCAAACCCAATTTGAAGCATACCTACCTTCCTCACATTCCCTCTCTCAAATCACCCTCCTGATAATCCTTATTCTTATTTTACAGGTAAGGAAACTGAGGCAACATTCAATAATGATGAGACTCAAATCCAGATTCTACCAAGTTTAGAGTGCATAAGTGTGCAGGACAAGTTGATGTTTTGCCTACAACCACAGTACCAGGGTGGGGGAGGTCTGGACTCTGTTCTCTCATCTGCCCTTCAGTCGGATATGGCTGAAGATGGGGTTCTACAGAAAAGAACCTGAATGGCAGTAGACTAGGCATTTCCCTTGGATTGGGGAGGAAGGGCTTATGGAAAACATTGGCAGCCAATGGGGAGAGATCACTGCAAACCCAGTGACTTTACCCAAGAATTTATTATTGTTTTCAAGAAAGGCCTCACTCTGTGAGCTCAAACTGGTTTCAAACTTACGGCAATCCTGGCACCTCATCCTACCAAGTGCTGGGATTACAAATGAGAGCCACCATGCCTAGTTTCTAAAAGATTGAAGACTATACACAAAATCATTTCACGAGGTGGGGGGGGGGTGTTGCATAGTTCAGTGGTAGAGTGCTTGCCTAGTGTCCTGAAAGCCCTGAGTTCTGTCCTCAGCACCACAAAAATATTAATGAATAAAATTAAAATTAATGAATAAATTTGTCCTGAAAAAATAAAGAGCCCTGCTGGGCATGGTGGTGCATGCCTTTAATCCTAGCACTCTGTGAGGCAGCAGTAGGAGGATCACTATGAGTTCAAGGCCATCCTGAGACTACATAGTAAATTCTAGGTCAGCCTGGGCCAGAACAAGACCCTACCTTGAAAAACAACACAAGAGCCCTATGCTGAAAATACAGTAATATAACTTGTTTTTATATTTTAAAATATTTTATTTATTGATTTATTTGCACACAGAAAGAGACAGAGACACAGAGAAGAAAGAGAAAAAGAGGATGGGCACACCAGGGCCTCCCACCACTGCAAGTGAACTTCTGATGCATACTCTACTTTGTGTATCTGGCTTTATGTGGGTACTGAGGAGTCAAATCCAGGTCGTTAGGCTTTGCAGGCAACTGCCTTAACCGCTGAACCATCTCTCCAGCCCAAAATATAACTTTTTAAAATTTTAAAATATTTTATTTATTTATTTAAGAGAGAATGGGCATCCCATGGCCTCCAGCCACTGCAAATGAACTCCAGATGCATGCGCCACCTTGTGCATCTGGCTTACATGGATACTGAGGACTCAGACCTGGGTCCTTAGGCATTGCAGGCAAGCGCCTTAACCACTAAGTCATTTCTCCAGCCCCAAAATATAACTCCTTGTTCATTAACTTTCTTTGGGCCTCAGTTTCCCCATCTGTAAAGTAGAAATAGAAAGGCCTCCTGTGTTTGCATTCCAGCTAAAGAGCAAAAGCAGAAGGGGGAAATGCTTTGGAAATAAGGAAGTGCTGGGTAGGTTAGCTATGGTTCCTGTTAGACAGGAGGCCAGAGCCCTAGAACAAGGCAGAGCCTGCCTGGCTGTGACAGAGGACTTGAGAGAATGCAGCTCAAACAAGAGCAGAAATGAAAGGCTGAAAGATTGCAGAGACAATCAAGAGAATGGGCTGAGAAGACTGGGCATGGTGGCACATACCTATAATCCCAGAATTTAGTAGGCAGAGGCAGGAGGAATGCCTCAAATCCTAAATCAGCCTGGGCTACGTAGTAATTTCCAGGCCAGCAAGGGAAACCTTTAATCCCAGCACTTGGGAGGCAGAGGTAGGAGAATCATCGTCAGTTCCAGACTACCCTGAGACTACATAGTGAATTCCAGGTCAGCTTGGACTAGAGTGAAACCCTACCTCGAAAAACCAAAATAAATAAATAAATAAATAATGGGGTTTGGAGACATGGCTTCATGGTTAAGGTGCTTGCCTGCAAAGTCTTAGGACCCAGGTTCCATCCCCAAGGACCCACATAAGCCAGATGCATAAGGAGGTGCATGTATCTGGAGTTTGTTTGCAGTGGCTGGAGGCCCCAGCATGCCCTTTCTTTCTCGTAAATAAATAAATAAAATATTTAAAAAGAGGGGCATTTTCCTGCAAAGCCAAAGGACCCTGGTTTGATTCCCCAGGACTCACATAAGCCAGATACACAAGGAGGTGCATGCATCTGGAGTTCGTTTGCAGTGGCTGGAGGCCATGGCACACCCATTCTCTCTGTCTCTCTTTTACTCTCTCCACCTCTCTCTCTCTCCCTCTCTCTCAAATAAATAAATAAAATATATTAGAATATTTACCCAGGCGTGGTGGCACATGCCTTTAATCCCAGGACTCGGAGGCAGAGGTAGGAAGATCACCATGAGTTCGAGGCCAACCTAAGAATACAGAGTGAATTCCAGAGTGAGACCCTACCTAGAAAAATAAAACAAAACAAAACAAAACAAAAATTAAAAGAAAAGATGGGCTGGACGTGGTAGCACACACCTTTATTCTCAGCACTGGGGAGGCCGAGGTCGGAGGATCGCTGTGAGTTCAAGGCCAGCCTGGGACTACAGAGTAAATTCCAGGTCAGCCTAGGCTAGAGCAAGTCCCATTTAGTCTATGCAGAATTCATCACATCATCCTAGGCTGGCCTCAAATTCACAGTGATCCTCCGACCTCAGCCTCCCAAGTGCTGGGACTAAAGGCGTGCGCCACCACGCCAGGCTCCATTTCTTCTTGAGAATGAGTCAGCTCTGAATAAATTCTCATTGAAGTCATGCTTAAACCTTAGTTGGAAGACTTGCTGGCATCCTGGGGACTCTCCTCAACAGTCTCATGGCTCTTGGCCTGATTCACAGTCTCTGCCAACATCAGCTGATCATTTGGGACATAAAGTCCAAGTCAAGACTAAGATGACTATTCATTCCTGGGATGTGTGGTCCCTTCCAATGCCAAGGGCATGGTCTTAGAACTCAGAAAGCCATGGTCCAAATCCTGGCACCTCCACTTACCTGTTGATGCCACCTTACTACTCAGGGCCTGGGTTTTGCAGCCTGTTCAATGGGGCTTGTAACCACAATATTGTACCCATTATGAGTTTCTGCCAGGTTACATGGGAATGTCAGGAGAATCTGCTCAAAATGCTTCAGAACTCTGCTCAATTTCTTTCTTTTTTTTCTCTTCGAGGTAGGGTCTTGCTCTAGCCCAGGCTGACCTGGAATTCACTGTGTAGTCTCAGGGTGGCCTCGAACTCATGGCGATCCTCCTACCTCTGCCTCTCAAGTGCTGGGATTAAAGGCGAGTGCCACCATGCTTGGCGAGCTAAAGGCACTACACTTTTTTTTTATTTTATTTGTTTGAGAAAGAGGCAGATATAGAGAGAATGGGTGCACCAGGGATTTCAGCTACTGCAAACAAACTCCAGATACATACACTACCTTTTGCATCTGGCTTATGTGGATCATGGAGAATCAAACCTGGGCCCTTTGGCTTTGCAGGCAAGCACTTTAACAACTAAGCCATCTCTCCAGCCCTCTGCTCTTGTCTGAGCCTCAGTTTGCTCAGCTATAAATTGGATGGCTGACCCCTGCCTTGTTTGTATCACATGGTGATCTTGAGGCCCAGAGTACATGCAAAAAAAAAAAAAAAAAGATTACACAATAAAACATGACCTGCGGTCTGCCTAAACTATGCAGAACTGCTTCCAGAACAGCCCTGTAAACCGGATCCCCAGAGAAGCAGGAGCAAACTGCAGGACCCTGGGGCTAGGCTCTGCCAAGAATTCTCATACAGGCCAAAAAGGGGCCAGGCAGGGTTATTGCACCATTTCACAAGAGGAAAAAGTGAAGTCTGGGAGAATCGAAGATATCTGTGAAAAGAAGGAATTAAATTGCGCAAAGCTGCACCATCTTACCAGGTCCCCCATTTGCATACTATCTCCTTATGTAGAAAATGGCTTCATGAGTTAAGGTGCTTGCCTGCAAAGTCTTAGGACTGAGTTCCATCCCCAAGGACCCACATAAGCCAGATGCATAAGGAGGTGCATGTATCTGGAGTTTTGTTTGCAGTGGCTGGAAACTTTGCTTGCCTTGCCCTGTACTCGTAAATAAATAAATAAAATATTTAAAAGAGGCATTTTCTGCAAAGCCAAAGGACCCTGGTTTGATTCCCAGACTACATAAACCAGATACAAGGTGTACATCTGGAGTTAGTTTCTGATGGCTGGAGGCCATATGCGCCATTCTCTCTATCTCTCTTTTACTCTCTCCACCTCTCTCTCTCCTCTCTCTCAAATAAATAAATAAAATATTAGAATATTTAGCCAGCGTAGTGGCACATGCCTTTAATCCCAGGACTTTCGGAGGCAGAGTAGGAAGATCATTATGAGTTGAGGCCAACCTAAGAATACAAGTGAATTCCAGAGTGAGACCTACCTAGAAAAATAAAAACAAAACAAAACAAAAATTAAAAGAAAGATGGGCTGGACGTGGAGCAATACACCTTTATTCTCAGCACTGGGAGGCCGAGGTCGGAGGGATGGCTGAGTTCAAGGCCAGCCTGGGACTACCAGAGTAAATTCCAGGTCAGCCCCTAGGCTAGAGCAGGTCCCATTTAGTCTATGCAGAATTCATCACATCATCCCAGGCTGGGCCTTCAAATTCACAGTGATCCTCCACCAGCCTCCCAAGTGCTGGGACTAAAGGCGTCGCCACCACGCCAGGTGGCTCCATTCTTCTTGAGAATGAGTCAGCTCTGGAATAAATTCTCATTGAAGTCATCCGTTAAACCTTAGTTGGAAGACTTGCTGGCATCCTGGGGACTCTCCTCCAACAGTATCATGGCTCTTGGCCTGATTCACAGTCTCTGCCAACATCAGCTGATCATTTGGGACATAAAGTCCAAGTCAAGACTAAGATGACTATTCATTCCTGGGATGTGTGGTCCACTTCAATGCCAAGGGCATGGTCTTAGAACCCAGAAAAGCCATGGTCAAATCTGCACTCCACTTACCTGTTGATGCCACCTACTACTAGGGCCTGGGTTTTGCAGCCTGTTCAAAATGGGGCTTGTAACCACAACATTGTACCCATTATGAGTTTCTGCCAGGTTACATGGGAATGTCAGGAGAATCTGCTCAAAATGCTTCTAGAACTCTGCTCAATTTCTTTCTTTTTTTCTCTTCGAGGTAGGGTCTTGCTTCAGCCCAGGCTGACTGGAATTCACTGTGTAGTCTCAGGTGGCTCGAACTCATGGCGATCCTCCTACCTCTGCCTCCCAAGTGCTGGGATTAAAGCAGTGCCACCATGCTTGGCGAGCATAAAAGGCACTACACTTTTTTTTATTTTATTTGTTTGAAAGAGGCAGATATAGAGAGAATGGGTGCACCAGGGATTTTTACGTGAAACAAACTCCAGATACATACACTACCTTGCATCTGGCTTATGGATCATGGAGAATCAAACCTGGGCCCTTTGGCTTTGCAGGCAAGCACTTTAACAACTAAGCCATCTCTCCAGCTCCTGCTCTTTGTCTGAGCCTCAGTTTGCTCAGCTATAAATTGGATGGCTGACCCCTGCCTTGTTTGTATCACATGGTGATCTTGAGGCCCAGAGTACATGCAAAAAAAAAAAAAAAAAAAAGATTACACAATAAACATGACCTGTGGTCTGCCTAAACTATGCAGAACTGCTTCCAGAACAGCCCTGTAAACCGATCCCCAGAGAAGTTAGTGGAGCAAACTGCAGGACCCCTAAAATAGGCTCTGCCAAAAATTCTCATACAGGCCAAAAGGGGCCAGGCAGGGTTATTGCACCATTTCACAAGAGGAAAAAGTGAAGTCTGGGAGAATCGAAGATATCTGTGAAAAGAAGGAATTAAATTGCGCAAAGCTGCACCATCTTACCAGGTCCCCCATTTGCATACTATCTCCTTATGTAGAAATAGCCATGGTCCCTTTCTTTATTTTTTTGTTATTTTTTAATGTTTTATTTTATTTATTTATTTGAGAGAAAGAGGCAGAGAGTGAGAGCACACCAGGGCCTCCAGCCACTGCAAACGAACTCCAGATGCATGCACCCCCTTGTGCATCTAGCTACGTGGGTCCTGGAGAGTTGAACCAGGGTCCTTTGGCTTCGCAGGCAAATGCCTTAACTGCTAAACTATCTCTCCAGCCCCCTTTCTTTATTTTTATGTTTTTATTATGTTCCTTATAAGTATCAAAACTCACACTAGCCAGGTGTGATGGAACACTCAGGAGGCAGAGGTAGGAGGATCACCTTGAGTTCGAGGCCACCCTGAGACTACATAGTGAATTCCAGGTCAGCCTGAACTAGAGTGAAACCCTGCTTCAAGCTTTACTTGGGTACTGGGGAATCAAACCTGGGTCATTTGGCTTTGCCAGCATGTGCCTTAACCACTAAACCATCTGTCCAGCCTCCTTTTTTTTTTTTTTTCTTTTGGGGTTTTTTCAAGGTAGGGTCTTGCTCTAGCCCAGACTGACCTGGAATTCACTCTGTAGTTTCAGGGTGGCCTCAAACTCATGGCAATCCTCCTAGCTCTGCCTCCCAAGTGCTGGGATTAAAGGCATGCACCACAATGCTCAGCTAAAATATTTTTTTTCTCAAGGTCAGGTCTCACTATGTAGTCTCAGGCTGACTCCTGGAATTCCCACTGGGATTAAAGGCATGGTCTCAGGTGGAATTCCTTGAGTCTCAGGGTGGCTTTGAAATCATCCTCCTACCTCTGCCTCCCAAGTGCTGGGATTAAAGGAATGCACTACCACCACACCCAGCTAAATAATATATACTTTTAAAAAATATATATTTTGTTTATTTATTTGAGAGAGAGAGAGAGAATGGGCACGCCAGGGCCTCCAGCCACTGCAAATGAACTCCAGATGCATGAGCCCCCTTATTCATCTGGCTTACATGAGTCCTGGAGAATCAAACTGGGATCCTTTGGCTTTGCAGGCAAATGCCTTAACTGCTAAGCCATCTCTCCAGCCCTAAAATAAATATTTTTTAATACTAACAAAGGAAAGAAAGAAAGTTGAAAGTTGAAGATATAGCCAAAATTGTTAATATTTTTAATAAATGTGCTTAGCTGGGAGGCTCTAAGCAGAAAGATGACAAACCATATCCCCGTTCTCTCCATCTGGGCTGCCAAGCATGAATTTCCCACATGTCAAGCAAAGGCAGAATGCACAGGCCAACCAGGTGGCACCCATCAGGAACCACCCCCCCCAACACACACACAAGCCCTGTTCTCACATCCTCTGTGTGACAACCCATTGCATAGATGGGGAAACTGAACTCTAGCACACAAACAGGATAGACCTCTGGCTCATTTGCTGGCTCTGGTCACCAGACATCCCACACCATAGTCCCCCACCCATCTGTGGCCCCAGAGACGTCAGCTTTAAGGAGACCTCCAGCTTCAGTATGCCATTCCCACTGTCTGGAACCCCTTTCTCAAGGTGGCCTGGCTGATGGCTAACAGGCCCTGGGGTTCAGAAGGTTCTCTGTTCTGGGAGTCTTCTCTGGCTGCTCAATCTGCCAGCACCAGCCCACCCCACCCCCCCAAATGGCACACCCTGTTTAGGTTGTCACCTGTGGATCAGTTCTTGCTTAACTGTGCCTCTGCCCCACTTCAAGGTCCTGGCCACAGACAGCAGTGCCTGGATAGGCTTGTTGGACCAAGACACATAGTATGTAAGTTGTGGTTTAACTGTGTGTGCCAGGAGGTGAGTGGGAGTTAGGGGCTGCCCCTGGCATCTCATACAACACCATCTCTGACTTACAGACTCAGCCTCGTAAGCTCATGCTGGGTTTGAGAAGGGCTGGCATGATGTCAAGTTGTCTTCTTGAGAGGCCTGCCAAGCAGAGGCAGACCATCCCCATTGCAGTCAGGAAACTGAGGCGCACAGTGCATCCAAACACATGTCTGAGTTGAAGGGAAGCCCCAGCTTCTGATTCTCAGAAATGGAAGGAAGGTCTGCATATGCTTAGCTGAGCTGAGAAGCAGCCAGCCACAGGCTGGGAATGGCTCCACGTAGCCCACTCCACAGGTCCCCTGCCAGTTAGAATCAAATCTGCAGCTGGGGCTGGGCAGCATGGCAAACACCTGTAATCTGAGTTCCAGAGAGGCTGAGGCAGGACCATGAACAGTTTAAGACAAGACTGTCCCAAAAGCAAATGACTAGGCTGGAGAGATGGCTTAAGTTAAGGGACTTGCCTGCAAAGCCTAGCGACCAGAGTTCAATTCCCCAGGACCTACATGAAGGCAGATGCACAAAGTGGTGTGTGCATCTGGAGTTCACTGGCAGTGGCTGGAGGCCCTGACACATCCATTCTCTCTGTATCTCTTCTCTCTCTCTCTGCAAATATATAAATAAAATTATTTATTTATTTATTTATTTATTTATTTATTTATTTATTTGGTTTTTCAAGGTAGGGTCTCTCTCTAGCTCAGGCTGACCTGGAATTCACTATGTAGTCTCAGGCTATCTGGAGTTCACTGGCAGTGGCTGGAGGCCCTGACACATCCATTCTCTCTGTATCTCTTCTCTCTCTCTCTGCAAATATATAAATAAAATTATTTATTTATTTATTTATTTATTTGGTTTTTCAAGGTAGGGTCTCTCTCTAGCTCAGGCTGACCTGGAATTCACTATGTAGTCTCAGGCTGGCCTCGAACTCATGGCAATCCTCCTACCTCTGCCTCCTGAGTGCTGGGATTAAAGGCATGCGCCACCACACCCGGCCTATTATTTATTTAATTATTTATTTATTTATTTATTTATTTATTTATTTATTTATTTATTTGAGACAGAGAAAGGGGGGAAGAGATAGTGAGTGAGAATGGGCACGCCAGGACCTCTAGCCACTGCAAGCGAACTCCAGACGCATGTGCCACCATGTGCATCTGGCTTATGTGAGACCTGGAGAATTGAACCAGGGTCCTTAGGCTTTGCAGGCATGTGCCTCAACCGCTAAGCCATCTCTCCAGCCCAATAAAAATATTTTTTAAAATGACAGCCTGGTGGCGCACGTGAGTTCAAGGCTACCCTGAGATTACATGATTACATAATGAATTCCAGGTCAGCCTGGGCTAGAGTGAGACCCTACCTCAAAAAAAATTAAAAACACAAACACAACAAACCAGACTGGAGAGATAGCTCAGCAGTTAAGATACTTGCCTGCAAAGCCTAACAACCCCGGTTTGATTCCCAAGTACCCATGTAAAGCCAGATGCACAAAGTAGCACATGTCTGCAGTTTGTTTTCAGTAGCTGGAGGTCCTGGCACCTATTCTTTCTCTCTCTCTCTGCAAATAAGTACAATTTTTTTGGTTTTTCTAGGTAAGGCTGACCTGGGATTCACTATGTAGTCTCTGGGTGACCTAGAACTCTTAGTGATCCTCCCACCTCTGCCTCCTGAGTGCTGGGATTAAAGGTGCCTGCCGCTGTGCTGGGCTTTTTGCCTTTGGAAACAGGATGAGACAGGGTTTCATAGCCACCATGCTCAGCCAGTAAAAAAATTTTTTAAACTGACAATCACAAAATAAACTACCACCTGCTCCATAACCACCCTCCCCACACTCTGCTCACTCTACACTCACTTTCCCCCTGCCACCTTTTTTTTTTTTTTTTTTCTTCTTTTCAAAGTAGAGTCTCCTTCTAGCCCAAGCTGGTCTGGAATTTACTATGTAGTCTCAGGCTGGCCTCGAACTCACAGTGATTCTCCTACCTCTGTCTCCTGAGTGCTGGGATTAAAGGCATGCACCACCATGCCTGGCACTTTTTAATTTTATTTATTTATTTATTTTTGGTTTTTCAAGGTAGAGTCTCACTCTGGTCCAGGCTGACCTGGAACTCACTATTTTATTTATTTATTTATTTGAGAGAAAAAGAGAAAGAGAGAGAGAATAGACACACCACGGCTTCCAACCACTACAGACAGACTCCAGACACATGCACCATTTTGTGCATCTGGCTTACATGGGTCCTGGGGAATTGAACCTGGGTCCTTAGGCTTTGCAGGTAAGTGCCTTAATCTCTAAGCCATCTCTCCAACCCCACCTCCTTTTGTTTTGAGGTAGTAGCTCACTCTAGCCCAGGCTGACCTGGAATTCACTATGTAGTTCCAGGCTGGCCTCAAACTCACGGCGATCCTCCTGCCTCTGCCTCCCAACCACACCCAACGCCCCCTGCCAACTTTTGTTGTTCTCTCTGCCCTTCGCTCCGACACCTCAAGGCCTACTGTCCATTTCCTTCAGCCCAGCATGAGGGTGCTGTCCACTAAAATGGTTCCCCACTCCAGTCTCTCATCACTCCAAGAGGCTTGCCATAATCTTTTTTCTTTGCTTGCTTTCTCCCCTTCATGAGGGTGGGAACTTGCATCCACCTTGTTCAGTAGTCTCCTCAGAACCAGATCAAGGGCACTCTGTCAGGATTTTTTGAGGCAATAGACAGGTGAGTGGCCCAGAAAAGTGCTTTGGAACTGCCTGCTGCATCCCAGTCCGGCTGCATGCCTCGGAGTGGAGTCGTGCTTCCTGCTGTTAATAGAGTCCAGGACTGCAGGTGCAGACTGTCCATCCATAGGACAGATGGGTCCAGGTTAGCCCCTCCCCAGCTGTTCTCAACCTGCAGGGCAGGGGAGGTGGGGGCTGCCAGCTCTCACGTGGGGAGGCATCTCACCTCTCTCTGCTCATGGTCCTCCTGGCCCTGGCTCTGGTTTCTTCTCAGACCCTCCAAAATCTGAGACCCTCACAAACAGACCTCCACACAGAGAGTATACCATGTGCAGGGATGGGGGGTCCTAGATATTCCAGCCACCTGTCTCTCTAGTACCAGAGCCCAGAAAGATCCATGTCTGGACCTGGGTGGGACAGAGTCAAAGACCTCCTCTCGCCGGGCATGGTGGCACATGCCTTTAATCCCAGTACTCGGGAGGCAGAGGTAGGAGGATTGCTGAGAGTTTGAGTCCACCCTGAGACTACATAGTGAATTCCAGGTCAGCCTGGACCAGAGTGAGACCCTACCTTGAAAAACCAAAAAAAAACAAAAAAAAAAAGACCTCCTCTACCAAGCAGTGATCCTACAAGTAGAAGCTGTGCCTAGGTGCAGACATTAGAAGCCCAATCTGAAATCCAGCTGCCTCTGTAGAGGGCAGGAGTTCTCCTGGGCTGCGTGGAGTGGGCTGGGTCAAGGCATTCCTGCTTTTCTTTTCTTTTCTTTTCTTTTCTTTTCTTTTCTTTTCTTTTCTTTTCTTCTCTGGTGGTATTATTATTATTATTATTATTATTATTATTATTATTATTATTATTATTTGAGAGAGACATAGAGAGAGGCAGAGAGAGAATAGGTGTGCCAGCAGCCTCTCAGTCACTGTGAACGAACTCCAAATGCATGCACCCCCTTGTGGGCAAGTGCAGCATTGCGCTCTTGCATCACTTTTGCATCTGGCTAAACGTGGGACCTGGAGATGCAACGGGTGTTCTTATGCTTGGCAGGCAGGCACCTTAACTGCCAAGCCATCTCTCCAGCCCCATTCCTGCTTTTCATTCCACCCTCCCTGGCCACCAGCCACACATGTGTAGACCTTACGTCCATTTCTGAGAAAGAGAAGCCAGGGTTTTCTCCACAGCTCACCACCCCTGCCTCATTCCTGCAAACTTAAGTCACAGCCACCCTGTCAGCTAAGGCCTGGGGACATCTGAGTCAGCATGGCAGAGGTTCCAGTCCCCATGACTTGTTTCCATGACATGCAGGTATGGATGCACCAACCTTACCTGGTATGGTGGTTTGTTTGATTCAGGTGTCCCCCATAAACTTTTATGTTCCGAATGCTAGGTCTTCAGCTGATGGCCATTTGGGAATTGGAGCCTCCTGGATGCAGTGTATTATTGGGGGTAGGATTATGGGTGTTATAGGCAGCTTCCCCTTGCCAGTGTTTGGCACACTCTCCTGCTGCTATTGTCCACCTGATCTTGGCCAGGAGGTGGTGTCCAGCTTCTGCTCATGCCACCTTTTCCTCTGCCATCATGAAGCTTCCTGTCGTGTCTATAAACCAAAATAAACCCTTTCCTCCAATAAACTGTTTTGGGCTGGGTGCTTTCTGCCACTCAATGGGAAGTTGACTTCAACACCTGGTGACAAAAGCATTGTGCAGGTGGAGAGGGTCCACTGCTTCACAAAAAGTCACAGCACTTAGTAGGTGCCAAGGAACAACAGCATTGCCCACTCAGAGACCACTGTGGTAGCCCCAATGCCTTATCACTGTTATGCCACCATGCTGACCCTTCACAGCAACCTGGGGGTGTGGGGAGGCACCATCATGTAAAAGAGGAAACTGAGGCTGGCCAAGGTAAGTCACCAGCCCCTGGCCACAAATAGCAGTTAGTAACTAGTAAACTGTAGATTGAAAAGACCATTTTCCAACCTGTGTCTTTGGCACATGGGCATGGGCCCACAAAGCCCTGCTTAGGCACCCTGCAGTGTGTTGAGATGCAGTCCCCAGTGTTGCCACCTTAACATCAGCCCTGTGAGCTGGAGGTTACAACAGGCCTACTTCACATATCTGAAGGTGTGAACTCAGCATGTGCCCTCCGTGCTGACTGCCTACAGTGTGGCCCTGCCAGAGGTGGGTGACTAAGATTTTTTTTTTTTTTTTATGTAGTACAATATTTTATAAGAGAGCTGATGAAAATGCTACATGTTAACACAGATAATATGATACACAAGGAGGAGCATGTCAGGGAGTGGCCAAGGCCACAGGCTTAGACCAAGAGCCTTGCAATAGACTGCTGAATGGACTGGATCTGCTGCTTGAGCTGAGAGCCTTCTTTGATGGTGACAGAACAGGCAATGACAGGCCTGGAGACCCCACAGGCCTGGCCCAGGGCCTGCTTGGAACGCATGAACACATAGGGGACATACTTGTCTTCACACAGCAGTGGGAGGTGCAGGATAAACTCCAAGGGCTCAGCGTCTGCTGCCATCACGATGAACTCAGAGATGCCTCTGTTCAGTCAGTGTTTTGGTGGCCTCATTGGCTCCTTTCCGAAGCTGTTTGTAGTTACATGATTGCTGAACGAGGTCCAATAGTTTCTTGGTGAGGTGGGCATCTGCGAGGGGATAGGCCTTTGCATTACCATCAGCCTCTGTCATGGCTGCGGTCGCTGGCCTCGCCACCACACCAGCGCAGACTCTGTTTGTTTTTTTCACTGTGAAGGACAGTGCCTTTCATAGGATGAAGTTAATCCTCTGGGAGCCAGTGAGTTTCCGTTTATCTTTGAGACACACACACACACACACACACACACAGAGGGACAGATCAAGAGACAGATATAGGGCCGAGCGTGGTGGTACACGCCTTTAAAACCAGCACTCGGGAAGCAGAGGTATCAGGATCGCTGTGAGTTTGAGGCTAGCTTGAGACTACATAGTGAATTCCAGGTCAGCCTGGACTAAAGTGAGACCCTACCTCGAAAAACCAAAAAAAAAAAAAAAAAAAAAACCTGTGAAGCCTAAAGACCCAGGTTTAAGGCTCAATTCCCCAGTACCCACATAAGCCAGATGCACAAGGTCGCGCATGCATCTAGAGTTGGTTTGCAGTGGCTGGAGGCCCTTGTGCGCCCATTCTCTCTTCTCTCTCTACCTCTTTCTCTGTCTGTTGCTCTCAAATAAATAAAAACAAACAATAAAAAATAAAAGAGAGACAGAAGCCGTGTGTGGTGGCGCATTCAGGGAGGCAGAGGTAGGAGGATCACCATGAGTTCAAGGCCACCCTAAGGCTACATAGTGAATTCCAGGTAGGCCTGAGCTACAGTGAGACCCTATCTTGAAAATAAAAAAAAAAAATAAAAAAATAAAAGAGAGAGACAGATATAGAGGGACAGAGAATGAGATAGAAACCAAGCAAGCAAATTACCCTAGAGCAAATGAAGCAGCCTCCATGCCCTCTTTTCTACCTAAAACCCTGGCCCTCCTGATCCCACAGTGGCTGAAGCAGCAGCAGCACTAGGCCCTCGACAGAAGCTGCACTGACACCAGAACCGTGACCACAGACTTCCCAGTCACCAGAACCATGAGCCAAGAAACCCCTGTTCTTTCTAGCTTTCCTGGTCCCAGGTGTCTTGTTATAGCAATAGGAACAAAATTGCAAAAGACAGACAGGGCGTGCCATGGGCCTCATGACTGATGAATGTCAGAGTCAGGAATCCAACCCTGGCCCAGAACTTCCTTGCTCTTAATCTCCCACAGAGGCCATGCTTGATTCCCCTCTCATTGTTCTCCCTCATAGCTATGCTGGGGAGAGAGGTGGTATCTGGAGCCCTTAGGTTCTGAGGAGCAGGGCAGTTGTATAATTGCAGTTTTAGGGCAAAACCCTGGGCTCCAGCAATTCCAATAGGCTGGTTCCAATATACCAATTAAAGAGATAAATTGGCCGGGCGTGGTGGCGCACGCCTTTAATCCCAGCACTCGGGAGGCAGAGGTAGGAGGATCCCCGAGAGTTCGAGGCCACCCTGAGACTACATAGTTAATTCCAGGTCAGCCTGGACCAGAGTGAGACCCTACCTCACAAAACCCAAAAAAAAAAAAAAAAAAAAAAAAAAAAAGAAAAAAAAGAAAAACCAAACCAAACAAACAAAAGAGATAAATTGGCTGGGCATGGTGGTATGTGCCACCATGCCTGGCTCTGGCTCATGTCATCAATATCAGCAATGGGGAGGCTGAGATCGCAGGATCCCTGTGAGTTCAAGGCCAACCTGGGCTACAAAGTGAGCTCCAGCAGGGCGTGGTGGCACACGCCTTTAATTCCAGCACTCGGGAGGCAGAGATAGGAGGATAGCTGTGAGTTCGAGGCCAGCCTGAGACTACATAGTGAATTCCAGGTCAGTCTGGGCTAGAGTGAGACCTGACCTTGACAAACCAAAAGGTAAAAATAAAGCCGGGCGTGGTGGCGCACGCCTTTAATCTCAGCACTCGGGAGACAGAGGTAGGAGGAGAGTTTGAGGCCACCCTGAGACTACATAGTGAATTCCAGGTCAGCCTGAGCCAGAGTGAGACCCTACCTCGAAAAAAAAAAAAAAAAAAAAAAAAAAAAAAATAAAGTGAGCTCCAGATCAGCTTGGGCTAGAATGAGAACCTGCCTCAGATAGAGCAAGAGCGAGAGCAAGAGAGAGAGAGGGAGAGAGAGAGAAATAATCATTTTATCAATTACTTTCTATTGCTGGGATAAAGTACCTGACCAGAAGCAGCTTAAGGAAGGAAAGGGTTTACTTTTGGCTACTTGTTTCCAGAGGACATGTCTGCTATGGCAGGTCTGAGCAGGAAGCCTGTGTCACATCTTCACATCAGCAGAAGAGAACAGAGTGAGCAAGGGGGTTGGGCTGTAATAGTTCAAGGCCTGACCCAGTAACACACTTCCTCCAGCAAGGCTCCACCTTCTAAAGGTCCCACAACCTTCCTAAACAGTCCCACTGAAGGACAGGGGAAAGCTAGCTCCTTTTAGGTAGGTTCAGATAGAGATGGAGGTCCAGAGAGAACAAGGAGATGCCACCCCACATGACAACTCATCCTGACATAAGAACAGAACTCTTGGCAGAAACAGAACTGTCTGATCAAGACAATCTACAACCCCTGCCCACTGCTGCCCAGAGTCTAGTGCACTATCTAGATGGGCTGGCCCAGGTAGGCTCTGGGATCCATCCTCCAAATCTACAAACAAATTGGGTCTTCCCCTTGCCTGCCTATCAAGGCTGCTGTCTTCTTCCTGTTGCTAACTCCATCACAGTAGCCTCTGCTCAGCTCTACCTGTCTCATTCGGATCACAGGGCCACAGATGAGTTGGGCTTCCCCCTCAACCAGCCTAGCTGTATGGGGAGGGGGAGCATAAAACTACTTCTTGGTTCTTCTTTCTTTCTTTCTTTCTTTCTTTCTTTCTTTCTTTCTTTCTTTCTTTCTTTCTTTCTTTCTTTCTTCTTTCTTTTTTTTTCCAAGGCAGGGTCTCACTCTGGCCCAGGCTGACCTGGAATTAACTATGTAGTATCAGGGTGGCCTCGAATTCACGGTGATCCTACTACCTCTGCCTCCCGAGTGCTGGGATTAAAGGCGTGCGCCACCACGCCTGGCTTTTTTAAAACTGCTTCTTGGTCTGGGGGAACTCTTCTGCTTGCCTCTGCTTTATACTTTTGGGTAACTACTCACTTTGATTACATGCATGATTTTCCTCTGGACTCTGAGTCTACCACATGTGTATTTCAGATCTACCACATGGTGCTCTTACTAATTCCAGGCCTGCTACCTCTGTGATTTCTTTAAACTTGGGGTAACCATGAGTGTAACTCTCTTCATTACTCATTTCTCCTCTGGATTTCTTGGTCTCTACTTTGAGATTTTCCCTCTTACTCTTCCTTGAGCCTAACCATTTACCCTCTTCGCCCCACAGGAAAACACATAATAGATGCCACTGTGTGTTCCTTCCAAGTCTCCCTACATACACCTAAGTTCTATCTTCCACATGTGCTTGAGGCCTATGGTAGTTTGAATAGATGGCCCGCAATATAGTCAGTGTTTTACTAGTTTGTAGCTTGGATCTGCAGCCACCTGGCTGGAGGAGATGTCACTGGGTGGAATTTAGGATCCAGCCCTAAGGTATGGAGGTGGATTTGAAATTCCAATCTAAAGATATGCAAAGTGCCTGAGTTCCTCCTGGAGTTCCTGAAGTGTGCTGTGTGGTTTTTGTCTTTTGGGCTTGTGGCTTCTTTCTCTCTGTTTGGACCTGTGAAAGCAGACTAGCTTCTTCTGCCATTATGGAACTTCCCCTGGATCTGTAAGCTTCAATAAATATCCCTTCCTCCATAACTGTGCCTAGTTTGGAAGTTCAATCTCAGTGATCTGAAGCTGTCTGCTACAAGGCCCAAACTCAGTCCTTCCTTAAAAGCCTCAGTTTAAGCCGGGCGTGGTGGCGCACACCTTAAATCCCAGCACTAGGGAGGCAGAGGTAAGAGGATTGCCATGAATTTGAGGCCACCCTGAGAATACAAAGGGAATTCCAGGTTAGCCTGAGCTAGAGTGAGACCCTACCTCAAAAAATAAAACAAAAAAGCCTCAGTTTAAGTCCCCTCCTTGCAGCTCTATTCCTCCAGTTTCCCCTCCAAACCTCAATTTCTTTTAAATGAATCTTATAAACTATGCAGTGTTTCCACATGAGATTGTGTTTCTTACTTCCCACATGTTTATGACTCTGCTCTAGCTCCCAATTTCCCCTAAATAAATGTCATAATTTGTGATTTCTCCCTTAAATAAACCCCACAATTTGTGATTTCTCCCTAAATAAAGTTAACAATTCATAATTTATTCTTTCTCCTCCTCCTCCTTCTTCTTCTTTTACTTTCTTTGGTTTTTCAAGATAAGGTCTCACTCTAGCTCAGGCTGACCTGGAATTCACAATGTAATCTCAGGGTGGCCTTGAACTTGTAATGAACTCATGATGAACTCATGATCCTCCTACCTCTGCCTCCTGAGTCCTGAGTGCTGGAATTAAAGGTGTGCGCCACCACACCTGGCAATTCCTTTCTTGCATCCTTTTTTATCAATTCTTTGTTAAAGGTAGGACAGAACCCAAACTTGGGGTTCAGGACTCCCTCCTGAACACCAAAAATCCTGCATCACCACTAACTGAGGATTAAGTGTTCAAACACACAAGTCTATGGGGGATGTTTTACATTCAAGCCACCACAATCATGAAGTAGAGAGACCCAGACATGGTGGCACACACCTTTAATCCCAGCACTTAGGTGGCAGAGATAGGAGGATGGCTGTGAGTTCAAGGCCAGCCTGAGACTACATAGTGAATTCCAGATCAGCCTGAGCTAAAGTGAGACCCTACCTCGAAAAACCAAAACAAAGTAGAGAGAGGCAATGTAACACTGGGAAAGGACCAGATAAGGGGGTCCAGTGACCCCCAAGTTCATCTTTGGGGTACTGACAGAATTTACATTTAAGCACAGAAGGACTGGGGCATGACAGATGGTCTGGTCAAGGTGAGACCTGGTTGGTCGTTGTCTCGGTTCTGGTCCTGCAAGGTGGTTGTCAATCTGTTCATTGCTGACATCTCCTGAGGATTGATCTGGTGCCTACAACATGACCTGCTGCAGGGTGCAGACTTTCCATCACAGGTCCTTGTCTTCATCTGGAAGGTGGTCTGTCCTGAAGGCTCTGCTGTTGCTAGCTAGAGTTCAAGGTGACTGCAGGTTTAGGACAATGACATACCTCCACACCTTCAACCTGGAAGTGGGGGAGCGAGAGGTCAGAGACACTCCTTAGTCAGGCACATGCCTATGCAGAGACAAGCAGGAGTCTGAGCCAAAGCAAAGGAGACAGACATAAAACAAAGGTGGAAGGGCTGGAGAGATGGCTCAGAAGTTAAAGGCATTTGCCTGCAAAGCATGATGGACCGGGTTCAATTCCCCAGTACCCACATAAAGCCAGATGTATAAGGTGGTACATGTGTCTGGAGTCTGTTTATAGGAGGCCCTGGCACACCTATTTTCCCCACTCCACCAGCTTGAAAATAAGCAAAAATATTTTTTTAAAAGATGAAGGCAGGGCTGGAGAGATGGCTTAGCGGTTAAGGTGCCTGCCTCCTAAGCCTAAGAACACAGGTTCCAATCTCCAGGTCCCACGTTTAGCCAGATGCAAAGTGACGCAAGGGCGCAATGCCGCACCTGCCCACAAGGGGGCGCACACATCTGGATTTCGTCCACGGCAGCTGAAAGACTGCTGGCGCGCCCATCTCTATCTGTCCTCCCTCTCTCTCTGTCTCTCTCTCTCTGTGTCCCTCTCCAAAAATAAATAAATAAATAAATAACTTAAAAAAAAAAAAAGATGAAGGTAAACCGGACAAGGTGGCACCCATCTTTAATCCCAGCACTTGGGAGACCAAGATAGGATTGCTATGAGTTCAAGACCAGCCTTAGACTGCATAGTGAATTTCAGGTTAGCTTGGGCTAGAGTGAGACTCTACCTTGGAAACCGCCCCAAGAAAAGAAAGAAAGAAAGAAAGAAAGAAAGAAAGAAAGAAAGAAAGAAAGAAAGAAAGGGAGGGAGGTGAAGGTGAGCCCACTGTGGTAGCACACGCCTTTAATCCCACTCAGGAGGCAGAGGTATAGAAGGATGAGCCATGAGTTGGAGGCCAGCCTGAACTAAAGAGTAAATGAATGCCAGGTCAGCATAGGCTGGAGTGAGACCCTCCCCAGAAAGAAAGAAAGAAAGAAAGAAAGAAAGAAAGAAAGAAAGAAAGAAAGAAAGAAGGAAGGAAGGAAGGAAGGAAGGAAGGAAGGGAAGGAAGGGAGAGAGAGAGAGAGAGAGAGAGAAGGAGGGAGGGAGGGAGGGAGGAAGAAAGAAGGAAAGAAAGAGGGAGGGAGGGGGGAGGGGAGGGGAGGGGAGGGGAGAGGAGGGGAGGGAGGAAGGAAAGAAAAGAAAAAGATGAAGATGGAGCTTTTCAGCAAAGTAGCTTCTAAGCAGGAGAAAGGCAGTTTGAAGACCGACCTTGAATCAAAATAGTGTCAAATTCTAGCATCTACTTCTTTGTTGTAGGACCCTTGGGAGGCGTCTCAGTCTACCCATTTATAGAAAGGTCCTCCTCGGGGGCGTGGGGAACCCGTGGATGGGAAGCAAGATCTCTGTGTACACTGGACTGCAGTTCCAGCTGCCCGGGATGGGCCCCCCTCATTTTCTGGAGCCCCAGAAAGGGATGGGGAGAGTTTAACACCTCTAGGGCTGGCCAGGTTTTCTAAAATTAAATCCTGTCCTTTCTCAACAAAGATTGGGAGTGCTTGAGTTACCCCAATGCCTAGCACCCTTGGAAGTCCACCCTGGAACAAGAGTCCAGTGCTATTTCTTTTTAAAAATATTTTATTTATTTACTTACTTGAGAGAGAAATATAGAAATAGGCAGGAGAGAGAGAGAGAGAGAATGGGCGCACCAGGGCCTCCAGCCACTGCAAATGAACTCCAGATGCATGCGCCTCCTTGTGCATCTGGCTTACGTGGGTCTTGAGGAGTCAAACCTGGGTCCTTTGGCTTTGCAGGCAAACTCCTTAACTGCTAAGCCATCTCTCCAGCCCCCAGTGCTGTTTCTTGCATATGATCTCAGAATGACCTTGGAGGGAGTGACAGAGAAGGGAAAGAGGCAATAAGGGAGCACTTCAGGCAATTGGCACTTAGCACTATAGGTCACCTTGGGTGACTCACCTAAGGGAGCAGGGAGGGAGACGTTTTTTCATTGATGTGGGACTGCTAGGGGTCAGGATAACTCTCTAACACTTTCAATCTTTGTTGAGAAAGCTCCAAGACTCCTGACTGGAAGCCTTTGGGGCAATGTACAAGTGACTATTGAGTGCCTGTGCCTATGTGGACTATTCACCTCGAATGAATGAGTGAACACATGAATGCATGGAGTGTCCCAAAACAGCCTCCTATCTCCAAGCACTCAGCATACCAACTTTTTTTTTTTAAATATTTTTTAAAATTTTTATTTATTTTATTAGCAACAGACAGACAGAGAGAGAAAGAGGCAGAGAGAAAGAGAGAATGGGCACACCAGGGTCTCCAGCCACTGCAAATTAACTCCAGATGCATGTGCCTCCTTGTGCATCTGGCTTATGTGTGTACTGGGGAATTGAGCCTCGAACCAGGGTCCTTAGGCTTCACAGGCAAGCACTTAACCTCTAAGCCATCTCTCCAGCCCAGCATACCAACTCTTCTACTGTGTGATCCTGGACTAAGTACCGTGTGTCTTTGAACTTGGTTTCCTCTTCTACAAAGCAGAATGCCAGCGAAGTGAGAAGCATCCTGCCAAGGCTCGCCAGGTCCAAGAAGCCGGGTATGGGCCAGTTGAGAACTCAGTGGGTGAAGACGGAAGCAGACACAGTGTCTGGGTTGGAACCATGGGGCCCTGGAGAAACCACATCACAGCCACCACAGCCCCACCAAACCCACAGGGACTTTCTTCAGCTGCCTCTCTCTCTAGGGCAGGGTTTTCCAGACATTGGCTGCTCCTAAGCCCTAGAACCTACCTTGTGGATGGGCTCACTGCCTGAGACTACAGGGGGAACTGGCAGCTACTCCCTTGGGCAGGGTCTGCTATTCTCAGAGCTTCATTAGAGCTAGGTCAAATCCTCAGGTCACCATTTGTGACCTTGAATACATGGGCACTCAAGTGCCCCACTGGTGGTCTCAACTCCAGCAACTGGTGCTTTGGCTCCCTCCCCACCTGCTCATGGAACTCCTCCCTGCCTCCCCTTCTATAGGTGCTCCTAGTGCTCCCCTCAGCCATGGGGAGCCTTGATCATGCCCCACCCCCAGAGGCCTGCCTGGAGCTCTGTGATAGCTCAGCCCAGTAAAGTTGACCATTCATCACTCACATCCCCCTTGTTTCATCCACTAGAAAACCCACCACAAGGCCAGGCGTGGCAGTGCACACATTTAATCCCAGTATTCTAGAGGCAGAGGTGGGAGGACTGCCATGAGTTCTAGGTCACCCTAAGATGACATAGTGAATTCCAGGTCAGCCTGGGCTACAGTGAGACCCTACCGTGAAAAAAAAAAAGAGAGAGAGAGAGAGAAATAAAACCCATTACCACATAAATTTATCTTGCCTCCTGCGCATTCCCCAGGATCTAACACTGTTGGATACCCAATAAATGCTCAGTAAAATGTTTGTCAAGACCTGTGTGGTGGCACACACCTTTAATCCCAGCACTCAAGAGGCTGAGTTAGGAGGCCTGCCTGGGCTATAGACTGAGTTCCAGGTCAGCCTGAGTTAGAGTGAGACCCTGTCTTAAAACACAGTAATGAGCCTGGAGAGATGGCTTAGTGGTTAAGTGCTTTCCTCTGAAGCGTAAGGACCCCGATTCGAGGATCGATTTCCCAGGACCCATGTAAGCCAGATACACAAGGTGGCGCATGCATCTGGAGTTTGTTTGCAGTGGATGGAAGCCCTGGCTCGTACATTATCTGCCTCTTTCTGTCTGTTGCTCTCAAATAAATAGTAAGTAAATAAAAACATAGTAACAAAAATGGCTTGTTAGCCAGGTGTGGTGGCACACTCCTTTAATCCCAGCACTTGGAAGGCAGAGGTATGAGGATGGCCATGAGTTCAAAGGCCACCCTGAGAATACAGAGTGAATTCCAGCCTGGGCTAGAGTGAGACCCTACCTCGAAAAAAAAAAAAAGCAAAAAAAATTAAATGAAAACTTATTCAAAACAAAACAGGGCTGGAGAGATGGCTTAACAGTTAAGGTATTTGCCTGCAAAGCCAAAGGATCGCAGTTCGATTCTCCAGGACCCATGTAAGCCAGATGCACAAGGGGGTGCATGCATCCGGAGTTTGTTTGCAGTGGCTGGAGACCCTAGCATGCCCATTCTCTCTCTCTCTCTCTCTCTCTCTCTCTCTCTCTCTCTCTCTGCCTCTTTCTCTCTCTCAAATAAATAAATAAATAAAATATATTAAAAACAAAAAAAACAGCTTGTTGAAAACAATGAATGATTGAAACCCTTGTCCGTAGTGAACTCCTTGCTCTTCTGGTGTAGACAGAAATGCCACCTTATCCAGAGAACCCTCTCAGACTGCTCTCCGGATTCCCAAGATCTTCCCCGCCTTTCCACCTTTTCCAGCTTCACAGCAGTTTTGACCACTGGGCGTCATTGCCAGTAATCTGTCCCTTCATCTTCCTTCTACCTCTGGCCAGGACCTGCCGCCTGGGGCCCGGAAATGTTGTAAGGCAGAAGAAAAGAGGAAGGAGGAGGCCCACACATTCAGAAGACCCGGGAAGCATCTCCACCAGAGGGGACTGCGCAGTCAGCAACCGGGCAGTGGCCATGGTCCACCCCCCAAGTCCAGGACAGGTGGGCGGGGCAGGGAGGGGCCCACGGCGGGAGGGGCTGGGATTCACAAGGCACAGGAAGTGCCAGGGGCGGGCGGAGTGTCAGCCTGAGCTTGGGCGGGGGCTCTTCGCTGGCACCTGCCTTGTTGGCATACAGCCCCAGCCAGATTCTGCGGGGGCCGCTGGCACCATCTGCCTCGCTCCAGGGCTTCCATGTCACCTCCAAACCCCAGCATCTATCTCTACAAATCCCAGAATCTCTTTCTCCAAACCCCAGCATCTCTCTCCAAACCCCAGCATCTCGTAGGTGACCCCGGGGTGGGACGCAGGGATGTGGAGATGTCACAGCTCCACCCAGGTCCGCCGAGAAAGTGCGAGCACCAGCCATGCGCACTCACATGGGTCTTCACCCATTGGTTCTCACTGGGGGGGGGCCCGTAGAGATGTAGGCTCACTGTAACCCATCCATGAGAGAAGGGCACGGATACTCATTTATTTACAAACTTATTTCCTAGTGGGGCATGGTGGCACACCCGTTTAGTCCCAGCACCTCAGGAGGATAGCTATGAGTTCTGAGTTGGAGGCCAGCCTGAGCTTACAGGATGAGTTCCAGATCAGCCTGGGCTAGTGAAATCCTCCCCCCCCCAAAAAAAAAATTAGAACGGGGTGTGGTGGCGCATGCCTTTAATCCCAGCACTCCAGAGGCAGAGGTAGGAGGATCACTGTGAGTTCGAGGCCACCCTGAGACTACATAGTGAATTCCAGGTCAGCCTGAGCTAGAGTGAAACCCTACCTCGAAAACCAAAAAACAAACAAAAAAAAAATTAAATGAAAACTTATTCTGTTCCTCCTTTGATGGAAGAATCTATCTTTGGTTGGTTACTAGCTGCCCAAGTTCGAATCCTACCTGCACCATCTCCTACATTAAGGATCTTTGAACAAATCCTTTACCTTCTCTTTGCTGCACTTGTGTGTGACGTAGAGATAAAGCAGAAGCTGCCTCAGAAGGTTGCAGAGTGAAGTAAATAAATTGATCAGGTAAAGCCATGAAGAGCCAGCGCCTAAAATATGCTCCCGGCATTGCATATGAATTCACCTATCAGATGTGAAGGAAGAGATAGGGTTAAACTTAGTGTGAATCCAGAGCATTTCTGTGTGTGTCTCTCTCTCTGTTGTATGGGCCCTTGCAGTGCCCCATTGGCCTGCTGAGAGGACACTTAGCCGTGGTTGTCTTTTTTTACTTTTTATTGATTTTTCAAGGTAGGGTTTCACTCTAGTTCAAGCTGAGCTAGAATTCACGATGTCATCTCAGAGTGGCCTCGAACTCATGGTGATTCTCCTACCTCTGCCTCCCAAGTGCTGGAATTAAAGGTGTGCGCCACCACAACCAGCCCCCTTGTCATTTTGAACCAGAGTCTCTTATATCGGACCTTGCTGTTTTTCCAGAGTCAGAACCATTCCTTGGTCTCTGCTTTTCCAGACAAGGGCTACAGGCCATTATGGCCAACTCCAGCTGTTTATGTAGGATCTGGAACTCATGAAGTTTCAGATCCCCTCAGGCCCTCATGCTTGCATACCTAACCCCTGAGCCATCTCTCCAGCCCTAGAGCATTTGCCTTTTTTTTTTTTTTAACTTTATTTATTTGTAAGCAGAGAGAGAGAAAGAGAAGAGAAACAGACAGAGAGAGAATGGGTACACCAGGGCCTCCAGCTACTGCAAACAAACTCCAGACGCATGTGTCCTTGTGCATCTGGCTTATGTGGGTCCTGGGGAATCAAACCTGGGTCCTTTGGCTTCACAGGCAAACACCTTAACCACTAAACTATCTCTCCAGCCGAGCATTTGCCTCTTTGTGATAAAGAGAAACAATTTCCCAGAGCCCATGGCCAATGAGCCCTAATGAGAAAACAAGGGCTTGGTGGCCAGAATTGTGCCATGTGGGAACTCCATCATTGCTGCTGGGAAAGCTGACAGAGTGAGTGGTTTCTCTTTTGCAGTCTCTGAAGTGGAAGGTAGACAGGGAGAGGGGGATTGGGAGATAGGTCAGGCAGCCAAAGGCATCTTACTGCATGCCTGCAGCCCCACCACGGCACAAGTCCTGTGCTCCATAGTCATTCCTATCATGTTCCCCATGCAATGGACAATGTCTTCCATGTCTCCCGTGTAGGTCACCTTTCCCTTACTATAACTAAGCATCTGAAACATGTAACCTGTAAAGAAGAAAGTTTTAGGGCTGGAGAGATGGCTTAGCCATTAAGGTCCTTGCCTGCAAAGCCAAAGGACCCAGGTTTGATTCCCCAGCACCCACGTAAGGCAAGCGTCCGGAGTTTATTTGTGGTGGCTGGGGGCCCTTGCACATCCATCCCCCCCTCACCACCTCTTTCTCTCGCTCAAATAAATAAATAAGATAAAAAAGAAAGAAGAAAGATTTAGCCAGGTGTAGTGGTGTACACCTTTAATCCCAGCACTCAGGAGGCAGAGGTAGAAGGATTACTGTGAGTTCAAGGCCAACCTGAGACTATATAGTGAATTCCAGGTCAGCTAGGGCTAAAGCAGGACCATACCTTGAAAAGCAAACAAAAGAAAAAAAGAAAAGAAAAGGAAAGTTTTATTTTGGTTTCCAGTTTTGGAGGTTCCAGTCCATAGTCACTTGGCCCATTACTGCTGGGCCTGTGCTGAGACAATACATCCTGGCAGACCACACAGCTCATGGTGGCAGTAGGAAGAAGGCCTGGAGTCTCAAAATCCCTTCAAGGGCATACCCCTGATGAACTAATTTTCTCCCACTAGACCCCACCTACTAAAGGTCCCACCACTCCCAATAAAACTGTGGGTTGGAGGTCTGGAGAGATGGTTTAGTGGTTAAGGACCCTGGTTCAATTCCCCAGGACCCACGTAACCAGATGCACAAAGTGGCACATGTATCTGGAGTTCGTTTGCAGAGGCTGGAGGTCCTGGTGTGCCCATTCTGTCTCTCTCTCTCAAATAAAGAAATATAGTATATTTAAAATAAATTAATTAATTTTAAAAAGGAGGCTGAAGCTGGGCGTGGTGGCGCACGCCTTTAATCCCAGCACTCGGGAGGCAGAGGTAGGAGGATCACCGTGAGTTCAAGGCCACCCTGAGACTACATAGTGAATTCCAGGTCAGCCTACCTCGAAAAACCAAAAAAAAAAAAAAAAAAAAAAGGAGGCTGGACAGATGGTTTAGCAGTTAAGGCAAAGCCAAATGACCCAGGTTTGATTCCCCAGTATCCAAGTAAAGCTGGATGCATAAGGTGGTGCATGCATCTGGAGTTCATTTGCAGTGGGTGGAGGTCTTAACATGCCCATATTCTCTCCCTCAAATATTTTTTATGTTTTTTTTTTTTTTTTTGGTTTTTCCATTTTTTGGTTTTTCAAGGTAGGGTCCAGCCTGGGCTGACCTGGAAGTTACCATGTAATCTCAGGGTGGCCTCGAACTCATGGCAATCCTCCTACCTTTGACTCCTGAATGCTGGGATTAAAGGCGTGCGCCACCATGCCTGGCTTATGTTTTAATTTTTATTTATTTATTTGTAAGAGAGAAAGAAGTAGAGAGAGAGAGGCAGAATGGGCATGCCAGTGTCTCCAGCTGCTGCCTCCTACCTCTGCCTCTCCAGTTCTGGGATTAAAGGCATGTGCCACCACGCCCAGCTCCCTCAAATATTTTTTGAAAAATATGTTTAGGAGAGATAGCTTAGCAGTTAAAGCACTTGCCTATGAAGCCTATGGACCCATGTTCAATCTCTTTCCAGATCCCACATAAGCCAGATGCACAAAGGTGATACAAGTGCAAGGTCACTCGTGTGCACTAGGTGGCTCAAGCATTTGGAGTTCAATTGCAGTGGCTGAGGCCCTAGTGCACCAATTCTCTCTCTCTAGCGCTTTCTAAAAAATAAAAATAAAAATTTAGTGGGACTGGAGAGATGGCTTAGCAGTTAAGGCATTTGCCTGCAAAGCCAGAGGATCCCAGTACAATTCTCTAGGACCCACATAAGCCAGATGCACAAGGGGGTGCATGCATCTGGAGTTTGTTTGCAGTGGCTGGAGGCCCTGGCACACCCATTCTCTCTCTCTCTCAAATAAATAAATAAATAAATTTTAAAAAAATAAAATACAAACTTTAAAAATGTGGATAGTGATGCCTGTTTGTGATCCTAGCGTTCCTAGCAACCAGAGAGGCTGAGGCAAGAGGATTGCAAATTCAAGGCCAGCCTGGGCTGTATCATGAGATCCTTTCTCATAAAAATATAAAAAGAGAGCCGAGCACTCGGGAGGCAGAGGAAGGAGGATCACCATGAGTTCAAGGCCACCCTGAGACTACATAGTTAATTCCAGGTCAGCCTGGACTAGAGTGAGACCCTACCTCGAAAAAAAAAAAAAAAAAAAAAAAATATATATATATATATATATATATATATATATATATATATATATATATATATAAAGAGCCAGGCGTGGTGACACACACCTTTACTCCCAGCACTCCCAGAGGTAGGAGGATTGCCATGAGTTCAAGGCCACCCTGAGACTACCAAGTGAATTCCAGGTCAGCTTGGGCTAGAGTGAGACCCTACCTTAAAACCAAAGCCAAAACCAAAACAAAACAGGCTGACCTGGAATTCACTAGGTAGTCTTAGGGTGGCCTTGAACTCCTACCTCTGCTTCCCATGGTGTTGCATGCCTTTAATCCCAGCACTCGGGAGGCAGAGGTAGGAGGATCGCCATTAGTTTGAGGCCACCCTGAAACTACCTAGTGAATTCCAGGTCAGCCTGGGCTAGAGTGGGATCCTACCTCGGAACCCGCCCCTCCCCCCAGTTTCTTTCTTTTTGGAGTTGGCTGTTGGAGATACTAAAACCTGAATTATCCTTCCATGCAACCCCCAACACAAACAAGCAGAAGAACACAGAAACTGCTCTGGACAACAAACCATGTGGACCACAGTGTTATCAGCATTTTGCAGGGACAAAGGAATTTGCAGCTGCCCTCACCGCAGAGCAGATCAAGATGCAATCCAAAGGCCCTGGGGGCCACAGAAGAGGGCAAATATAAATTCCATATATATGTATATAAAATGAAGCCAAATACTGAGCCTCCAGAGAACATGGAGTGGAGTGAGGTGAAATTTCCATGTTCAAAGTCCTCATTTAATTGGGACCAAAACGTGCAGACAGGTATACGAGTTTAGAGTCCGAGTCCAACATCTTTGTACCTGCTCCAGCCAAAGATGTGGACATGCCTCCAAGAAAGAAGAGGAAACATTGGTTGTGGGCTGCACACTGCAGAAAGATACAGCTGAAAAAGGACGGCGCCCCCAACCACGTTTACACTATCAACCTGTGACCTTCCATGGCAGCCTTGAGACAGTTTGTGCCCTTGTGTGATGGCACAATTTTTAAAAATGTATTTATTTATTTATTTATTTGACAGAGAGAGGAAGAGGCAGATAGAGAGAAAGACCGAATGGGCATGCCAGGGCCTCTAACCACTGCAAATGAACTCCAGACACATGCGCCCCTTGTGCATCTGGCTTACATGGGTCCTGGGGAATCAAACCTGGGTCCTTAGGCTTCACAGGCAGATGCCTTAACTGCTAAGCCATTTCCCCAGCCCTAGCACAAAATTTTTGTGGGAAGTTTTGTCAATGTGGTTCAGAGTGTCAAAACCACTTTCCGGGATGTCCATGCAAAGCACAGTGCCCATGCTATCTGGTTGTCTGAGTATGTGACCCTGACCTCTGTCTCACATGTGGAGCTGCGGACTACTGGGATAGTAAAAATGTGTCCTGCCAGGCGTGGTAGCCCACACCTTTAATCCCAGCACTCGAGAGGCAGAGGTAGGAGGATCGACATGAGTTCGAGGCCACCCTGAGACTACAGAGTGAACTCCAGGTCAGCCTGAACTAGAATGAGACCCTACCTTGGAAAACCAAAAATAAAAATAAAAATAAAATAAATAAAATAAAAATGTGTCCTGCAAGAACTGTAGAATTCAGAGGGGGGTCCAAAAAGCATTTATTGTTGGCACCATCTGATGTTGCAGGCTGGGGATTTTTGTTTGTTTTTTGTTTGTATAAAAAAATGAATTCATCTGGGAATACTGTGGAGACATCATTTCTCAAGATGAAGCAGACAGGAGAGGGAAAGTGTATGATCAATACGTGTGCAGCTTTCTTTTATTTATTTATTTATTTATTTATTTTTGGTTTTTTGAGGTAGGGTCTCACTCTAGCTCAGGCTGACCTGGATTTCACTATGTAGTCTCAGGGTGGCCTCAAACTCACGGAGATCCTCCTACCTCTGCCTCCAAAGTGCTGGGATTAAAGGTATGTGCCACCACGCCCAGCATTAAAATAAAAAGCTGTTTTTGATTACAGATACAGCCAGTCTGATGCCCTGAAGGGTGTGGGTATCGAAAGAGAAATGGAAATTTCTTGACATCTGCTCCCTCTCCTCTGAAACAGCTGCCTTTAGTACTGTGGGCAATTTAGAAAAAGAAAATGCAATTTGAAATTCTGAATTTGCAAAGTACTATAACAATAATTTATAGTAAGGAGTGTAAAAATCAACTTTTTATTGCCTTTTCACCAGCTGCAAAAGTGTTTTTGTTTTTGTTTTGTTTTGTTTTGTTTTTTTGTGCCAGTGAATTTTTGCAATAATACAGTATGGTACATTTTTTTTTTTTTTTTTTTAATACAGTATGGTACATTTTTTTAATCTGTGAATAAAGAATACTTCAAAAAAAAATCTGCTGGGCATGGTGGCACATGCCTTTAATCTCAGCACTGGGGAGGCAGAGGTAGATGGATTGCCAGCCTGAGAATACATAGTGAATTCCAGGTCAACCTGTGCTAGAGCAAGACCCTACTTAAAAAAAAAAAAAAAAGTGTTTATTTAGGGGCTGGAGAGATGGCTTAGTGGTTAAGGTGCTTGCCTACAAAGCCTAAAGATCCAGGTTCAATTCCCCAGTACCCACATAAGCCAGATGCACAAAGTAGCACATGCATCTGGAGTTCCTTTGCAGTGGCTAGAGGCCCTAGTGTGTCTTTCTTGCTCTCTTAAATAAATAATATATATATATTTTGATCTTTAAAAATAGGGCTGGAGAGATGGCTTAGCAGTTAAGGTGGATGCCTGTGAAGCCTAAGGACCCTGGTTCGATTCTCCAGTTCCCACATAAGACAGATGCACATGGTGGTGCATGCATCTGAAGTTTGTTTGCAGTGGCTAGAGGTCCTGGCATGCCCATTCTCAGTCTCTCTTTCTCCCTTTCTCTGTCTCTAATAAATAAATAAAATCCTTTTAAAGATCTTTATTTATTTATTTAGGATACAGAATGAGGCAAACGGAGACAATGAGTATGGGTGTGGCAGGGCCCCACCCATTTGACTTTCCATGAGTACTGGGGAACTGAACCCAGGCTTTCAGGATTTGCATGTAAGCATCTTTTTTTAGGGTAAGGTCTCCCTCTAGCCCAGGCTGACCTGGAATTCACTATGTAGTCTCAGGGTGGCCTCAAATGCATAGTGATTCTCCTACCTCAGCCTCCAGAGTGCTGCAATTAAAGGCATATGTCACCATGCCCAGCACATGTAAACATCTTTTTTTTTTTTGCATTTTTTAAATTGACAACTTCCATAATTATAGACAATAAACTATAATTTCCTCTCCTCCCCACTTTCTCTTTCACAAATCCACCCTCCATCATATACCCTCCCTCCTCAATTAGTCTCTTATTTTGATGTCATCATCTTTTTTGTGTGTGTGTTTGTTTTGTTTTATTTTGTTTTGTTTTCCGAGGTAGGGTTTCACTCTAGCCCAAGCTGACCTGGAATTCACTCTGTACTCTCAGGGTAGCCTCAAATTCATGGCCATCCTCCTACCTCTGCCTCCCGAGTGCTGGGATTAAAGGCGTGAGCCACCACGCCCGGCCCTCCTATTTTTTTGTTTGCTTGTTGGTTTTTGTTTTTGTTTGTTTGAGGTAGGGTTTCACTATAGCTCAGGCTGACCTGGAATTCACTACATAGTTTCAGGGTGGCCTCAAACTCTCAGCAATCCTGCCTCTGCCTCCCAAGTGCTAGAATTAAAAGCATGCACCACTATGCCCATCTTAATTTTTTAATCTTTATTTATTTGAGATAAAGAGGCATAGAGAGAAAGAGAGAGAGAGAGGATGGTGTTGAAGTCAGGGTCACATTGCTGTCAGAAATCACCTGACCAAGAGCAGCTTGTGGGGAAAAAAGAGGTTTATTTTGGCTTACTGGCTCGAGGGAGAAGCTCCATGATGGCAGGGAAAACGATGGTATGAGCAGAAGGGGGGACATCACTCCATGGCCAACATCAGGTGGACAACAGGAACAAGAGAGTATGCCAAACACTGGCAAGGGGAAACTGGCTGTCATGCCCATAAGCCCACCCCTACAATACACTGCCTCCAAGATCATTAATTCCCAAATCTTCATCAGCTGGGAACCTAGCATGCAGAACACCTAAGTTTATGGGGGACACCTGAATCAAACCACCACAGACGGGCATGCCAGGGCCTACAGCCACTGCAAACAAACTCCAGATGAATGCACCACTTTATGCATATGGCTTACGTGGGTCCTGGGGAATTGCATGAGGGTCCTTTGGCTTTGCAGCAAATGCCTTAACTGCTAAATCATCCCTCCAGCCTCCCATCTTAATTTTGTTTTAATTTTTAAAATTTATTTATTTGCAAGCAGCATTATTGGCAAGAGAGTAGGGAGGGGGAAATGGGCATTCTAGGGCCTCTTGTCTCTGCAAATGAATGAATTACAGCCAAGCATGGTGGCACTTGCTTTTAATCCCAGCACTTGGAAGGCTGAGATAGGATGATCACAGGAGCCTGGGGCTACAGAGTGAGTTCTAGGTCAGCCTGGGCTAGAGGGAGATCATACCTCAAAAAGAGAGAGGGCAAGGCTGGAGAGTTGGCTCAGCAGTTAAGGCACTTGCCTGCAAAAACTAATGACTCAAGTTTGATACCCCAGATCCCACGTATAAGCCAGATGTACAAAGTGGCACATGCATCTGGAACTCATTTGCAGTGGCTGGAGGCCCTGGTTCACCACTTCTCTTGGTCTGGCTCTCTTCTCTATCTCCTTTGCTTGCAAATAAGTAAGTAAATAAATAAGTAAAAATATTTAAAGAGAGAGAGAGAAAGAAATGAAAGGAATTGATGCATCTACTATGATGTTTGGCTGAAGCCAGACTATGAGAAAGTTCAAGAGCCAGGAAGACTGTGGGTGGGAGGTGACATAGAGTGTTACTGGGAGAAAAAGGAAATAGGAGAAAAGTTTGCTGTAGGGGTACATGGCAGTTTGGAGGGCTCCAGGGGAAGTCCTGTGGCCTGTGGGACTACCCATGTGGCCTAGCTGCTGCTAGCATAGGAACAGCTAGTCATTTTTCTCTGCCTTAGCTTTTAAGAAATGCAGACATCAGCTTGGTACACAACACTACTGATTCAGGATTTGGGGGTTTGAGGGGCTCTCCCAGACCTGTGAACCCCTACTTTTGGGCCCTTATCTATTTTCAGCTGAAAGATTCAACCCACAGGAAAATTCTCCTCCTTGCCCAGCTGGCAAGGGAGAGGAGAGACAGAGAGAATCTCCTTCACAGAGACAAACATACCTACGAGGGAAGGCAAAGCGTAAGAACCAAAAGATCCCCTTCAAATTAAAAAAACATGGGCTGGAGAGATGGCTTAGTGGTTAAGATGCTTGCCTGGCACACCCATTCTCTCTCTTTCTAGCTGACTCTTTCTCTCTCTCAAATAAATAAAATAAAATAAAATAAAATTTAAAAAGCTGGGGGTGGTGGTGCACGCCTTTAATCCCAACACTGGGAGGCAGAGGTAGGAGGATCGCCATGAGTTCAAGGTCACCCAGAGACTATATAGTGAATTCCAGGTCAGCCTGGGGTAGAGCAATACCCTACCCTGAAAAAAAAAAAAAAAAAGACAAATTAAAAAAATTAAAAATCACCAGGCATGGTTACCCTGAGAATACAGAGTGAATTCCAGGTCAGCCTGAGCTAGAGTAAGACCCTACCTTGAAACCCCCCCAAAAAAAATTTTTAAAAAATTAAAAATCAGAGAAGATAAGAAATAGCAAAGTACTCAAACAAAATAAATAAAAAGATAAAGTCCTAAACAATCAGCACCTGATACTCATAGAAAATTACAAAAATTAGTAGCTAAGCCAGGCAAGGATTTATACCAGTTGGTCCAGGCTGCAACTTCTACTACAATCAGGAAAAAAACACAAAAAATTCATATATATACATACATGTGTGTATATATATATATATATATATAGAGAGAGAGAGAGAGAGAGAGAGAGAGAGAGATGGCTTACAGTTAAGATCCTTGCATGCAAAGCCTAAGGACCCATGTTCGACTCTCCAGATCCCACATAAGCCAAATGCACAAAAGTCCCCCAAAATAAAACAAATGAATAAATAAATATACTCCAAATATCTTTGACTTTTTGAAAAAAAATTTAAGCAGGGCATGGTGGCTCACGCCTTTAATCCCAGCACTCGGGAGGCAGAGGTAGGAGGATCGCCTGTAGTTCAAGGCCGCCCTGAGAATACATAGTGAATTCCAGGTCAGCCTGGGCAAGAGTGAGACCCTGCCTTGTAAAACCAAAAAAAAAAAAAAAATTCTCTTAAACTGGGCATGATAGGTCATGGTTGTAATCCCAGCCCTCAGGAAGCTGACAAAAAAAAAAAAAAAGAAAGAAAAAGATCACCATAAGTTCCAGGCCAGCCTGGGCTAGTGAGTTCTGGGTCTCCCTGGATTGCAAAGTAAGACCACTTTTAAAACAAAAAACAAAAAATTAAGCTGATGGGCTGGAGAGATGGCTTAGTAGTTAAGGTGCATGCCTGTGAAGCCTAAGGACCTTGAAGCCTAAGGACCCTGGTTCGATTCTCCAGGTCCCACATAAACCAGATGTATATGGTGGCACATGCATCTGGAGTTCGTTTGCAGTGGCTAGAGGCCCTGGCGCACCCATTCTCATTCACTCTCTCTCTTTCCCTCTCTCTGTCTCATAGTGATCCCCCTACTCTGCCTCCCGAGTGCTGGGATTAAAGGCATGCACCACCACGCCCAGCTTGACTTTTTTGTTGTTGTTTGCTTTTTGAGTTAAGGTCTCACTCTAGCTCAGGTTAACCTGGAATTCACTGTGTGATCTCAGGGTGTCCTCAAATTCACAACAATCCTCCTACCTCTGCCTCCTGAGTGCTGGGATTAAAGGCATGTGCCACCATGCCTGGCTCTGACTTTTTTTTTTTTTTTACTTTTATTTATTTATTTATTTATTTATTTATTTATTTATTTATTTGAGACAGAGAGAAGGAGAGAAAGATAGAGAATAAGAATAGGTGCACCAGGGCCTCTAGCTACTGCAAATGAACCCCATATGCATGCACCACCTTGTGCAAATGGCTTATGTGGGACCTGGAGATTTGAACCTGGATCCTTAGGCTTCACAGGCAGGTGCCTTAATAACTAAGCCATCTCTCCAGCACTGACTTTTTTTTTAAAAATTATATTTTGGGCTGGAGGATGGTTTAGCAGTTAAGGTATTTGCCTGCAAAGCCAAAGGACCCAGGTTCAATTTCCCAGGAGCCATGTTAGCCAGATACACAAGGGAGCGTACTTGACTGGAGTTCATTTGCAGTGGCTGGAGGCCCTGGTGTGCCCATTCTCTCTCTCTCTCTCTCTCTCTCTCTCTCTCTCTCTTTCTCTGTTAAATAAATAAATAAAATATTACTTTTTTTATATTTTAGTTGAGAGTTTAGTTGAGGCAGAGAGAAAGAGAGAGAATGGGCACACCAGGGCCTCTTGCCATTGCAAATGAATTCCAGATGCATACAACACCTAGTGCATCTGGCTTATGTGGGTACTAGAGAATCAAACCTGGGTCCTTTGGCTTTGTAGGCAAGTGCCTTAATGGCTAAGCCATCTCTGCAGTCTAACTTCTTTATATATATATGTAATTTTAAAAATATTTTATTATTTATTTATTTGAGAGAGACAGAGAGATATAGAAATAGGCAGGTAGAGAGAGAGAGAGAATGGGCACACCAGGGCCTCCAGCCACTGCAAACGAACTCCAGATGTATGTGCTCCCTTGTGCATCTGGCTTACATGGGTGCTGGAGAATCAAGCCTCGAACCAGGGTCCTTAGGCTTCACAGGCAAGAGTTTAACCACTAAGCCATGTCTCCAGCCCTTATATATATGTATTTTAAACATTCATTTATTTATTCGTTTATTTGCAAGAGAGAGAGAAGAGACAGAATGGGCACAATAGGGCCTCTTGCCACTGCAAACAAACTCCAGATTCATGCACCACTTTGTGCATCTGGCTTTACATGGGTACTGGGGAATCAAACCCAGGCCATCAGGCTTTGCAAGAAAGCATTTATTTTTTATTTTTTCTTTATTTGAGAGAAAAAGAAATAGGAGGGAGAGAGACTGAAAGAGAGAGAATGGGTGTGCCAAGGGCCTCCAGCCACTGCAAATGAACTCCAGATGCCTTTCCCCCCTTTGTGCATCTGGCTTACATGGGTCCTGGGGAATTGAACCTGGGTCCTTTGGCTTGGTAGGCAAGCGCCTTAATCACTAAGCCATTTCTCCAGCCATAGTTTCTTTTTTTTTAAATTTAATTAATTTATTTACTTTTTTTTTTTTTTTTTGAGGTAGGGTCTCACTGTAGCCCAGGCTGACCTGGGACTCACTCCGTAGCCCAGTTTTTTTTTTTTTGTTTTGTTTTGTTTTTTTTTTTTGGTTTTTCAACGTAGGGTCTCACTCTGGCCCAGGCTGACCTGGAATTCTTCACTCTGTAATCTCTCAAGGTGGCCTCGAACTCATGGTGATCCTTCTACCTTTGCCTCCCAAGTGCTGGGATTAAAGGTGTGTGCCACCACACCTGGCCCAGGTAATTTTTTAAATTCCTTTTTTTGTGGTTTTTCCAGGTTTTTTTCAAGGCAGAGTACTGAGATGAAAGGCATGGACAACTACACCTAGCTCTGAAGCGTAATTTTTTGTTTGTTTGTTTTTCAAGGTAGGATCTCGCTATAGCCAAGGCCAACCTTGAATTCACTATGGAGTCCCAGGCTGGCTTTGAATTCATAACAATCCTCCTACCTCTGCCTCCCAAGTGCTGGGATTAAAGGCATATGCGTGCTAGCACACCTGGCTGAAATCTACTTTTTAAAAAATATTTATTTATTTATTTATTTATTTGACAAAGAAGGAGGGAGAAAGACAGAGAGAGACAGAATGGGTATGCCAGGGCCTCCAGCCACTGCAAACAAATTCTAGATGCGTGCACTCAGTTGTGCATTTGGCTAACGTGGGTCCTGGGGAATCAAACCTGGGTCCTTTGGCCTTGCAGGCAAATGCCTTAACCGCTAAGCCATCTCTCCAGCCTTGTTTGGTTTTTCGAGGTAGAGGCTGACCTGGAATTCACTATGTAGTCTCAAGGTGGCCTCGAACTCATGGCAATCCTACCTCTGCCTCCTGAGTGCTAGGATTAAAGGCATGCGTCACCACACCCGACTGAAGTATAATTTTTTAGCTGTGCAATCATTACCAGTAGCTAATTCCATAATATTTCATCCCCCCAAATGAAACCTTGTACCTATTAACAATCAGTCTCAATTCCTGGCTCTATGGACTTGCCAAGGGTCTCACTCGAGCCCATGTTAACCTGGAATTCACTATGTAGTCTCAGGGTGGCCTCCAACTCATGGCAATCCTCCTACCTCTGCCTCCCAAATGCTGGGATTGAAGTCGTGTGCCACTGCTCCTGGCTTAAATACCACATTTTATTCAGATATCACAAAGATGTGGGGACGGGAGAAAACTGTGGGCTAAGGAAGGGAAGGTAAAGCGGGGAGAAGGGAGCTACACCACATGGCACCTAGGAACCCATGTACACCACGGGGAGTGCTGGGATTAAAGGCATGAGCCATCACGCCTGGCTCAGCTCTGAGAGAATCTATTACTCCTGCTGGTCTCACCTCATTTTGGACACGTGTTGCAAAAGAAGCAGGGTTTAATAACCCTCTTTGACAGAGGAGATGGTTCTGCACGGTGACCCAGCTGTCTCATGGCCCCAGTGCAAAGGAAACCCTGGAAAGGCAGTTTGGCTTCTGGCTCTACCCAGTTTAAGGAATGCGCATTAGGGAACAGGGCATCATGGGAACTCACTGCCCCCATCCCAGGGTGGCTGGAGAATGACTTTCTAAAGGGACTTTTGGCCTCCTAGATGCCAGAACCTCTGTGATGGCGGGCTCTAGGAGCATCATGAGCTGCCCAGAGCTCGGGTGCTAAGGAAGAGTGAGCTCTCAGAGCCCATGGCCTCCAAGTGGGTTCTGGGCTGATTTTCAGGCATCAGGTGAGGGCAGGTGGCTCAGCACTGAGAAACTTAGTTGCTGCCCCAAGGTGTCTACTCTGCTGGCTGTGAGGCAAAGTTTTTGTTTTGGTGTGTTTACATGTGTACTCGCACACACCCTGTGCACCCACGTACAAAGGCCAGAAGAGAACATTAGACAGTCTCTTCCATCTTCTTTCCTTGAGACAGGATCTCTCACTGAAACCTTAGCTTATACTGTTGGTTTTTTTTTTTCAGCTAGATTGGCTGACCAGTAAACTTCTGATCCTCCTGTTCCCTCCCGCTCTCAGTGCAGGGGTTACAGGCATGTGCCACCATACCTAACATTTATTTATTTATTATTATTTTATTTATTTTTATTTATTTTACTACAAACAAACTCCAGATTTGCCATGTGCATCTGGCTTGTTGCAGTCAGGTTCGCATTGCTGGCAGAAAGGGTGACTAAGAGCAGCTTGTGGGAAAAAGAGGTTTATTTTGGCTTACAGGCTCGAGGGGGAAGCTCCATGATGGCAGGAAAAATGATGGCATGAGCAGAGGGTGGACATCACTCTCTGGTCAACATAAGGTGGACAACAGCAACAGGAGAGTGTGCCAAACACTGGCAAGGGGAAGCTGGCTATAATACCCATAAGCCCGCCCCCAACAATACTCTGCCTCCAGGAGGCTTTAATTTCCAAGTTGCCATCAGCTGGGAACCTAGCATTCAGAACACTTGAAGTTTATGGGGGACACCTGAATCAAACCACCACATGGCTTTATATTAGGTGCTGGGGAATCGACTTTGGCTTCTACTTCTTTTTTTTTTTTTTTTCCAGATAGGGTCTTACTCTAGCCCAGGCTGACCTAGATTTCACTATGTAGTCTCTGGGTGCCCTTGAAATTATGAGGAGCCTCCTACCTCTGCCTCCCAAGTGCTGGGATTAAAGGCGTGTGCCACCACACCCAGCTCCCAATCTCTATTCTTCCACACAGAGGTAGTCTATAATCTCTGAGGAAAGACAAACCAGGAGGTCATCATTCTGCTGGAAAAATCATGTACATACAATAGCTGTACTTGCAACTTTTTTGAGGGCCAGGTGTGGTGGCACATGCCTTTAATCCCAGCACTCAGGAGGCAGAGGTAGGAGGATCACTGAGAGTTCGAGGCCACCCTGAGACTACATAGTGAATTCCAGGTCAGCCTGGACTAGAGTGAAACCCTATCTCAAACAAACAAACAAAAAAAAAAAAAATTAGAGCTGGAGGGATGACTTAGTGGTTCCCCAGGACCCATGTTAGCCAGATGCACAAGGGGGTGCATGCATCTGAAGTTCGTTTGCAGTGGCTGGAGACCCTGGCACGTCCATACTCTCTCTCTCTCTCTATCAAATAAATAAAAATATACTTTATTTATTTATTTGAGAGAGAAAGAGAAAGAAAGAGGCACTTAGAGAGAGAGAGAGAGAGAGAGAATGGGCATGCTAGGGCCGTTAGCCACTGGAAACAAACTCCAGATGCATGTGCCACCTTGTGCATTTGGCTTATGTGGGTACTAGGGAATGGAACCTGGGTTCTTAGGCTTCGCAGGAAAGCACCTTAACCACTGTGCCATCTTTCTAGCCAATGTTGTTATTGTTGTTGTTTTTACATCGCATCATCATTTGTTACATGAATATTTTACAATACAAACAAAAATACAGAAATGCAATATATGGACACAGCTAAATGCAGAATGGTGACATTGTTTTCTCTTCAAGAAGCTATGATAACAATAATTAAAAAACAACCATAAAAACAAACAAACAAAAAAAGAAGCTATGATTCTCTGGCTGGAGGGATGGCTTAGCACTTAAGGCATTTGCTTGCAAAGCCAAAGGACCCAGATTCGATTCCCCAGGAGCCATGTTAGGCAGATGCACAAGGGGGCAGGCACACTCATCTGGAGTTCGTTTGCAGTGGCTAAAGGCCCTGGCATGCCCATTTTCTCTCTCTCTCTTTCTCTGTCAAATAAATAAATAAAAATTAAAAATATTTTTAAAAGAAGCTATGATTCTCATTTCTAGTAAACAAAGAAACTTAATGTAGGTAGAAATAGGTTGGTCATTAGCTTCACAATTTGCCTAGAAATGATCTATTAATGTATTTCCCCCCCTACTACTTACCACAAAGTGTAAAAGGGGGAGTTAAAAGAAACTTTCCTTGTGTTTTTCCTACCATATGAAAAATGCTATATTCTATTTTAGCAGGGCCAATATATGGAAAATATATAAATTAAATGTTATTACAAAAATGAAGCAGTAATGATATTTTTTTCTGGCTAAAAGGGCACTAAATTTTATATATATATATATATATATATATATATATATATATATGATTCCAAAACAAACAAAAGTATGTTTTCTTCCATGTGTATTTTTTTAAAGTGCAGTTTATTTGTATATATTTTTTTTTTTTTTTTTTTTTTTTTTTTTCAAGGTAGGGTCTCACTCTGGTCCAGGCTGACCTGGAATTCACTCTGTAGTCTCAGGGTGGCCTCGAACTCATGGCAATCCTCCTACCTCTGCCTCCCGAGTGCTGGGATCAAAGGCGTGCGCCACCACGCCCAGCTTTATTTATATATTTTTTAAAGATTTTATTTTTATTTATTTATTAGAGAGGGAGAGAGAGTGTGTGAGAGTGGGTGTGCCAGGGCCTCTAGCCACTGCAAATGAACTCCAGACAAATGCACCACCATGTGCATCTGGTTTATATAGGACCTGGAGAATCTAACTGGGGTCCTCAGGCTACACAGGCAAACGCCATCTCCCCAGCCCTCCATTAAACAATGGAAGTGTCAAAAAATAGGATCAACTGTGTTAGACTAAATTACATTATTATATAGACTAACTGATTGGAATCTCTGTATTGTCATCATAGAGAAGTGAAAACCTTCCAGAGTCCTTTTATTCTGGGATATTCTGCAGACAATCAAACCACCAGAACATGATTGTGCAACAGTAAAATGGTCTCTTGCATTAAACTGAAGACATCCTTTTAATCAAAAAAAAAAAGGGGGGGCTGGAGAGATGACTTAGTGGTTAAGGCGTTTGCCTGCAAAGCCAAAGAACCCAGGTTCAATTCTTCAGGACCCATGTAAACCAGATGCACATGGTGGTGCATTTGTCTGGAGTTCGTTTGCAGCAGCTGGAGGTCCTGGCGCACCCATTCTCACTCTCTAATAAATAAATAAAAATAAATCTTACAAATTAAAATATGTTGAGTTTCCCAGGTTGCTTTTTTCCTCCTCAAACTGATGTAGTTTTCCCTCTAATCTTTGGGCTGTGCTTCCAAGTTCTTTTTCATTTGCTCCTGGCGCCTCTGGAGCTCAGCTTCAGAGTCCTTCAGTTTTTGAACTTTTTCTTTGACCTTCATCTCAAACACTTGTTCCATTCCCATCTCCATCTTCTTCATCTTAGCTACATGTTCCCTTCTTTCTTCTTGCATTTGTGCCAGAGGGCTCTTAGTAAGCTGCTCTTTATTCTTGTTATCAGCTCCATTGGAAGTCACAGCTGTTAGCTCTCTGCTTCTGCAGTTCTCATAGTGCACATTACTAGTAACATCTCTCAAGTCCTGCATGTGTGTTCTTACCAACATATTTCTTAGAATTGTAAAATCACAATGCTTACCATTTTCAACTTCAGCCACACTCCAGGGATACTGCCTTCCTCTGTCTAAGTTTTGACATTAACTTCAATGATAGCATTACTACTTAACACAGCAAGAGGTAAACGGTTCTTTATCTTTTTGTTTGTTTATTTGTTTTCGAGGTAGAGTCTCACTCTAGTCCAGGTTGACCTGGAATTCACTATGTATTCTCAGTCTGGCCTCGAACTCACAGCAATCCTCCTACCTCTGCATCCCGAGTGCTGGGACTAAAGGCGTGCGCCACCACGCCCGGCTTCATTATATGTTTTTAAAACTGTTGGCATTCCTCCAGTGTGAGCATGTCTGCTTTGGCAATTAGTGATATGATATTCCCTTTTTCATGCAAATGTTTCATAAACTCAATATCCAATGGTTTAAGTCCATGTCCTGAAGGAGCAATGAAGTATAAACAACACTGCACCCTGTTATCAGGCATCTGAGGTCTGTTCACATGAGATTCTGCATTTCTGTAATCTTCAAATTTACAATGTAGTCTGTAACAGGCTACCAGCAATTTCTATTGTCTACTGTATCTCCAAATCCTGGGCTGTCAACTATTGTGAGCAGCAACTGAACACCACGTTGTTTGATTAAAACTTTGGATTGCCCCACTTTTACAGTCTTTTTTGAAAGACCCAGGCCAGAGTAGCACCATGACAGGCCTCAGTCACTCTGTAGGCCACAAGGGCGAGTTCCCAGAATCAAGGGAAGAACAAGCAGTACGGGAAAAACCATAAACTTGCTGTGTGAGCATGACTCAACATTCTTACGGTCCTGGGCTGGATAGCCCAATAAGATCCACCGTCTCAGAGTTTTGTAAATGACAACCAATCAAATGAATGTAACTGTGCACACCAACCTGTTCAAATGTAACCACCGTTTGCTGAGCCAATTAAGTTTGAAATTCCCCTAGACCTAGCCCGCCAAAATCCTAAGGCCAATTGAGAACCCCCAAGTACAGTTAATGTTCAAATTAGCCAGTCATGTAGTTGTGTAGGTGATAGTCCTCTCCCCCTTGCTCAAACCTCAATAAAAAGCCTGCTTTTCTGCTTCTCCTGGCTCTTGCACGAATCCACTGTGTTGGTGAAGGCAAGAGACCAAGCTTAAGCCCGAGTAAAAAGCTCTTTGCGTTTGCATATGTGTTTGGTCTTCCTTGGTGGTCACTGGGGGCACCATGAACTGGGCATTACATTTTTGTTGTTGTTGTTGTTTGTTTTTATTTTTCAAGGTAGGGTCTCTCTCTTGCCCAGGCTGACCTGGAATTCATTATGTAGTCTCAGGGAGACCTCAAACTCATGGCAATCCTCCTACTTCTTCCTCCCAAGTGCTGGGATGAGAGGTGTGTGCCACCACACCCAACAGTTTTAGGCTTTTCTTTTTTTCTTTTTTCTCTTTTTTTCTTTTTTTTTTTTTTTTTTTTTTTGAGGCAAGCCCAACAGACTGGCCTTTTTGTTTTGTTTTTGTTTTTTGTCTATTTTTTTTTTCAAGGTGGGGTCTCACTCTGGTCCAGGCTGACCTGGAATTAACTACATAGTCTCAGGGCGGCCTTGAACTCACAGTGATCCTCCTACCTCTGCCTCCCGAATGCTGGGATTAAAGGCATGCACCGCCATACCAGGTGGCCTTTTCTTTTTAATGCCAGAGGAAGAGAGAGAAAGAAAGAAAGAACTGGTGTGCCAGGGTCTCCAGCCACTGTAACCGAAATCCAGGCGTGTGTAACCTAGTGCACAGTGCACTTGTGTGACCTTGCACACTTGTGTCATCTTGTGTCTGGTTTACGTGGGATCTGGAGAGAAGAACATAGGTCCTTAGGCTTTGCAAGCAAATGCCTTAACTGCTAAGCCATCTCTCCAGCCCTGTTTTAGGTTTTTTTTTTTTCAAGGTAGGGTCTCACTCTAGCACAGGCTGACCTGGAATTCCCTATATAGATTCAGGGTAGCCTTGAATTCACAGTGATCTTCTTACTTCTTCCTCCAAGTGCTGGAGAGTAAGCCACCCCTCCAGCTCAATTTTAGGTTCTTAAAAGATATTTGAGGGGGGCACCTGGGTGTTGGCGGTGGTGGCTCTGGGGTGGCCGCGCTTAAAAAAATATTTTTGAAACCCAGTGTGGTAGTGCACGCCTTTAATCCCAGCACTCAGGAGGCAGAGTGATTGGGAGTTCGAGGCCACCCTGAGACGCCTAGTGAATATTTTATTTATTTATTTGAGTGAGACCCTAAAAAAAAAAAAAAAGACAGGTGACAGAATGGGTTAGCAGTTAAGTCTAGCTTGCCTTCAAAGCCAGAGGACCCAGGTTTGATTCCCCAGGACCCATGTGCAGATTCAAAAGGTGGCACATGTGTCTAGAGTTTGTTGGCAGTGGCTAGAGGTCCTGGTTTGTCCATTCTCTCTCTCTCAAATAAATAGATTTTAAAAAATTTATGCCAGGCATAGTGGTGACGCCTTTAATCACAGGAGAGGCAGAAGTAAGAGGATCAGCATGTGAGTTCGAGGCCACCCTGAGACTACATAGTGAATTCCAGGTCAGCCCGGGCTAGAGCAAGACCTTGAAAAACAAAAACAAACAAACAAAAAAAAGAACTTCTGGCTGGGCATGGAGGCATATGCCTTTAATCCCAGCATTTGGGACGCCGAGATAGGATCACTGTGAGTTCAAGGCCAGCCTGATGGATACAAGGGTGATCTGGCTGCACCATCTGTCACTCCATTGATCTCCAGGGTTGATTTGACTGATCTGGCTGGCTAGGTGGGTGTCCCCTTCCTCCCTCACCGCTCCATGTGTGTCACTCCCAAAGCTGCGTGCTTGATGGAAGAAGATGACCTTCCCTGAATAGAGGAGGACTGGTCTTCTGTCAAGGGTATACAAGTAGCTGTGAAAAACCAAGAACTCCAAAGAAGAATGGATGAACATACTGAATTTCAGGTCATGTTTATCTTTCCAAAAAACAAAAAATATATATTTAAAATATTTTGTTTGGAAAGAGAGATAGTGAACTCTAGTCCAGGGACCTGGAAAGCCTATAGTCTCAGGGTGGCACTTGAATTCATATACATCCTGTACACATACCTCCTGAGTGTTGGGCTTAAAAAACCCCACAGCCTGGTGAATATTTTATTTATTTATTTATTTGAGAGAAGAGACAGATACAGAATGGGTGCACCAGGATCTCTAGCCACTTCAAGCAAACTCCAGATGCAGGCGCCACCTTGTGCATCTGGCTTATGTGGGTTCTGGGGAATCGAGCATGAATCCTTAGACTTCACAGGCAAGCACCCTAAATGCTAAGAAATCTCTCCAGCCATTTATTTATTTATTGAGGTAGGGTCTTGCTCTAGTCCAGGTTGACCTGGAATTCACTATGTAATCTCAGGGTGGCCTCGAACTCATGGCAATCCTCCTATCTCTGCCTCCCAAGTGCTGGGATTAAAGGCATGTGGCACCACACCCAGCTCCAAAAAAATTATTTATTTATTTGTAAGCAGGGAGAGAGTGAAAGAGAGAATGTGATGTAGAATTTGGAAGTCTAGAGAGGAATTCCAGGCCTGTGAATCCCAACTTTTGGGTCTTTATCAGATTTAGCCAAGAATTGAAAAAACCAGACTCCAAGAAGAATGGACAAATTACGAATTATGATGTTTATCTTTAGGGAGAATTAGTATCTAAGAGAGGGGGAAAAAAGAGAGATAGTGAAATCTCCAGGGGAGAAGCCTATAGAAAGGGCACACACATATACATATGTACACATACATACATATGGGAGGCAAAGCCTGAAAGCGCAAGCATAGAAGAAAGCTAAGAAATTAGATATTAAAGGGCGCAGCACTTAGAGGAAAATCATACATGTACCATGCAACAAAGCAGAAAACCTCTGGAAACAAAATACTAGGATCAGGTCCTACCTGTTGACCTGGAACATTATGACATTATAACCTCCAACCTTTGTTCTATAGGTGATGTGAGCCTGGGGTGAGGCTGCCCTAGGTCTGATCACTTGTGGAAGAATTTGGGGTGCCTTTTTGTTGAAGTTACCTTCTCATCGCTGAGACAAAGCACCCAACCCAAAGAAGTTCATGGAAGGTTTTGGTTTGTTTTTTGTTTTTTGTTTTTTGTTTTTTTTTTCTGGTTTAGTCTCAAGAAGAAGCTTCAGGACAGTAGGGAAAAGATGGTAGAACAGAAGTTGGACAGCACCTCCTTGCTGACATCAGGTGGACAACAGCAGCAGCAGCAGAGTGAGCTGAACTCTAGCAAGGGGGATTGGCTATAACACCCCTAAGCCCACCCTCAACAGTACACCTCCTCCAGCAAGGCTACACCTCCCAAATTGCTACCAGCCTGTAATCAACATTCAAAACACATGAGTTTATGGGGGACACATAACTCAAACCATCCCATCCCATCCCTGGCCCCCACAAACTAATGACCATCCATGATACAAATCCCAACACTGTTCAGGCATCCCCACAGAGTCCAAGATCTCTTAAATGTAAGCTGTCAAAACCAAAAAGACATAATAGTACAGAGTAAACATTCCACTGTAAAAGATGGCGTTGGACACAGCAGAGAGTGAACCAATGGAAGGTCTAAGGCAATCAGGGCCAACATCAAATCCTGCAGCTCCACGTCCAGCATCTCTAACCAGTGATGAAGTCTCTGGGTTCCAATTCCACCCCTCCAGCTGGCCTGCTTATAGCCTGGGGCACACAATCCATCCCAAGCTGGCAACTCACCTTGTCAGCTGTCCCACAGTCCTGGCTGGGGTCTACACTGCACTGTACCTCCATGAAGGAGATCCAATAAGCCTGCTCCACATAACCCAGTGGCCATTTAAAAAAAAAAAATCCAATGACCTTCTCTTCCTGCATTTGTTATACTCCCATAGTACCAGGTGAGCTACCGAATTTGTTCATTCAGAGGAGAAATAAAGCTGACTTTGAAGAGCAGGACACTCCTTCAGCATTCAGGCCCTCTACTTTCCAAAGAGACAGCATTCTTTCTGCTGTCCCAATGCAGGACAGCTGGCCCAGCCTCGATGGTTGTAAGCTCTCATACAACTGTCGCTGAATGGGTGCTGTCTCCAGCCCCAAACTTTCATTTCTTCCTATGGAGGATTTCTTCCTTTTGGGAGGATTCATCAGGCAGGGAAGGTTGAGTGCTTTCAAGGTCTGTGGGAGCTGGGCCAGCCCCTCCCCAGCCTTCCCTGAACTCTCCCCACCCCCGCTGCCTTCACAGGGCTCTGAGGCCCCCTTCTCGTGTCTTGGCCAGATTATCATACCCAGGCCGACCAAGTCTCATACGTATGCCCTCCTGGAGACCCACTCTGGAACTTGGCACACGCTGTTTCCTCCTCCGGGAGAAATAGCCCTTTCCTTTTCTCAGGTTAAGATTGCTATGAGTTCAAGGCCACTCTGAGACTACATAGTGAATTCCAGGTCAGCCCCTGAGCTAGACTAGACCCTACTTTGAAAAAACAAAAACAAACAAACTGGGAAGCCTCCCTTCATCCTGCTGGTAAAGTCCCTTCTGCCCTTCTGGGCCTCTCCATCTTGCTCTAATGTGCAGTCCCATAGGCGCCCCCTGCCATGCAGAAAGCGCGATAGCAGCGCCACCTGCCGGCCACTCCCAGGCGCCCAGAGGTCCCTGTCAAATCAGACTCCTAGCATCCCGCTCAGTGACCCAGGTCCTGCCCAATGAGGCTCTGCCTTCTCGTTCTCTTTTTCATGTGATTTCGGTCAGTTCACCTCCCCTATCTGACCCTTGGATTCCCCTTCCGCAAATGCAAAACATACCACAGAACGTCTGGGAGATGACTATAGGATGCACGCAGGTCGCTGGAGGCCGGAGGTTCTGTGTCCCTGGTAGGGACATGCAGCATCCCTTCTCACCTGGTCCCCAGGCCACCTCTCCCCAGCCTTCAACGGCTGGTTTCTCCTTTGCTGGCTCCTCTTCCTGCTCCCAGAAGCCTTCCAGGAGGGCGTCTTGCCTGTCCACACCAACTCTGGGGGGTGGCCGCAGCCACACTTGAGGCTCTGAATACAGCTGGGCCCTAAGATTCTCACAGAGTCATCCTCAGACCTCTTGTCGCAGATCTACTTCCGGCTCCAGCCTCCCACACTCCGCATGTCCACATCCCCCACACAGGCTCCCCATCTCCTATCCCGGCTTTAATCTCTGCAAAACTCGTCAAAAGCCATCACCGGTCAGGAAAGCGCCTTCCCGCAGCTCTGCACCCTTCCCCCAGCTGCTTGGAATCCTGGGCCCTGGAGGCCTTGTGGGTACCTGGCTGTCATCACCCCCTTCAGCTAGGGACTCCAGTCACACAGCCACCCCAACACCTTCAGAGATGTACGGGAGGGGTGGGGATTGGGGTTGGGGAGCTAGCTCAACAGTTAAAGCCTAGAGCCCTGGTAACCACATAAAGCCAGATGCGCAAGGTGTGTATGCATCTGGAATTTATTTGCAGCGGTAGGAGGACTTGGTGTGCCAATTCTCTCTCCTTTTATTTTATTTTAATTTTTAAAGTGTTTATATGGGTACTAGGGAATCCAACCCAGGTTGCTAGCCTTAGCAGGCAAGTGCCTTAATGGTTAAGTCATCTATCCAATCCTGACTCTCTGTTTTTTGTTTTTCCAGGTAGGGTTTGGCTCTAGGCCAGGTTGACCTGGAATTCACAGCAATCCTCCTACCTCCGCCTCCCCAGTGCTGGGAATTAAAGGTGTGTGCCATCACGCCTGGCTTCCTGTCTTTTTCTCTCTTTAAAAAAAAAAATATTTTTTATTTATTTATTTATTTATTTGAGAAAGAGGGGGCACATAGAGATAGAAAGAATGAGGGAGGCCAGGCATGGTGGTGCACAGCTTTAACCCCAGCACTCGGGAGGCAGAGGTAGGAGGATTTCCATGAGTTCGAGGGCACCCTGAGAATACAGAGTGAATTACAGGTCAGCTGGGCTAGAGTGAGACCCTACCTCCAAAAAAAAAAAATAAATAAAATAATGAGAGAATGGGCCTGTGCCAGGGCCCCCAGCCACTGCATGCCCCACCTTGTGCATCTGGCTTACGTGGGTCCTGGGGATTTGAACCATGGTCCTTTGACTTTGCAGGCAAGTGCCTTAACCACTAAGCCATTTCTCCAGCCCCTGTCTCTTTTTTAAAATAAAATAAATTAAAAAAAATTTTTGAACCAGGGTCTCACTATAGTCCAGGCTGACCTATAGCTCACTCTGTAACTCAGACTGGACTTAAACTCATAGTGATTCTCTTACCTCAGTCTTTGTCGGCTGGGATTATAAGCAAGAGCAACCATTCCCAGTTCACATGTCTTTTTTTTCTAGGAAGACTCTCATTCTAGCACAGGCTGACCTGGAATTCACTTGCAGTCTCAGGCTGGCCTTGAACTCACAGCAATCCTTCTACTTTAGCTTCCTGACTGCTAGGATTAATGGTGTGCGCCACCACACCTGGCTTAAATTTTTTTAAATTTTATTTATTTATTTATTTGCAAGCAGAGAGACAGAGAGAGATAGAAGAGAGGCAGACAGAGAGAGAATGGGCACCCCAGGGCCTCTACCCCACTGCAAATGAACTTCAGAGGCATGTGCCCCTTGTGCATCTGGCTTACGTGGGTCCTGGAGAATCGAACTGGGATCCTTTGGCTTCACAGGCAAACGCCTTAACCGGTAAGCCATTTCTCCAGCACCTGGCTTAAAATATTTTTAAAAATATTTTTATTTATTTACTTGAGAGAGACAAACAGAGAATGAGCACACCTGGGCCTCCAGCTACTGCAAACGAACTCCAGACACATGCCCCACTTTTTTCTTTTGTTTTTTCTTTTGTTTTGTTTTGGTTTGGTTTTCCAAGGTAGGGTCTCGCTCTAGTTCAGGCTAACCTGGAATTCACTCTGTAGTCTCAGGGTGGCCTTAAACTCACAGCGATCCTCCTACCTCTGCCTCCCAAGTGCTGGGATTAAAGGCGTGCACCACCACACCCAGCTACATGCCCCACCTTGTGCAGCTGATTTACCATGCATGCGCACCTGCTCTGTGAGCAGCCCTCAAGGAATACAGGGAGCAAGAGACAGGGCAGCCCCCGTGGTGAATTCCAAGAGGAAACGAGCAGCACCTGCCTCACTCCCTGTGCTTCCTCCACTCTTGGAAGCAGGTACCCCCTCAGCACTTAGTTATGGGATGTCGGGACCCCTTCCACTATGTAGGGTTTGTTTTGTTTGTTTGTTTTGTTTTGTCTTTTGAAGTAGTGCCTCGCTTTAGCCCTAAGCTGACCTGGAATTCACTATGTAGTCTCAGGCTGGCTTCGAACTTTTGTGGGGTATGGTGTCACACAAGTGAGACCACTGACTCACAGAATGTTGGGTAAGAGCCAATGCACTGGAACTACACTCTAGTGATCAGGGTCTCTGAGTGCAGTCCCGAACTGCTTGGAGTATCAGCTTTTATTGGAGAAAACCACAAGATGTTCATTGCAAAAACCACAGTTATTGTTAAACAAGGGGGTTGTTACAAAAAAGTCACAAGGTATTCATTACATAGGTCACATACGCAGAACTGAGGTAAGAAACGTTCTATGCTATGTAATCACAAAGGTATTTAGAAACAGAGAGGTACAGGAAGTTCATGGTACATTGCACAGAGGGGTCAGCCATTCCTTAGATAATAGAAAACACCTGGAACTTCCCCTCTATCTGTCAGGAAGATCAACTTGGGAACTTGGGTGGTGGACTCCATTATGTTTGCCTAGAGGCAAGGGCTGCACAGGAGAATGTTTAACCAGGTCTATTGTGTCCTTTTTTTGTTTGTTTGTTTGTTTGTTTGTTTGTTTGTTTGTTTGTTTGTTTGTTTGTTTGTTTCGAGGTAGGGTCTCACTCTGGCTCAGGCTGACCTGGAATTCACTATGTAGTTTCAGGGTGGCCTCGAACTCTCGGAGATCCTCCTACCTCTGCCTCCCAAGTGCTGGGATTAAAGACGTGCGCTACCACGCCCAGCTATTGCGTCCTTTTAAATTCCATTTTCCAGAACTCACAGTGATGTTCCTGCCTCTGCCTCCCTGTGCTGGCATTAATGGCATGAACGACCACCATGCTTGTTTTTTTTTTTTTTTTTAAAGATTTTTTTAAACTTTTAATTTATTTATTAGAGACAGAGAGAGGAAGAGTAAGAATGGGAACCCCAGGGCCTCTAGCCACTGCAAATGAACTCCAGAAGCGTGCGCCCCCTTGTGCATCTGGCTTACATGGGATCTGGAGAATCGAACCGGGATCCTTGGGCTTCACAGGCATGCTAAGCTATCGCTCCAACCCTGGTTTTTTTTTTGTTGTTGTTGTTAGTTTTTTGTTCTTTAATATATTTTTAAAAAATTTTGTTCTTTAATATATTTTTAATTAATTAATTTATTTATTTGAGAGAGAGAAAGAGGGAGAGAGAATGCTGGTGCCAGGGGCCCAGGCACTATAAACGCCAGATGCATGTGCCCCCTTGTGCATCTGGCTTATGTAGCTCCTGGAGAGTCCAATTGGGATCCTTTGGCTTTGCATGCAAATGCCTTAGCCAGTAAGTCATCTCAGCAGCCTCTTTTTTTTTTTTTTTTTTTTTTTTTGGTTTTTCGAGGTAGGGTTTCACTCTGGTCCAGGTTGACCTGGAATTAACTATGTAGTCTCAGGGTGGCCTCGAACTCTCAGCCATCTTCCTACCTCTGCCTCCCGAGTGCTGGGATTAAAGGCATGCGCCACCAAGCCTGATTTTTTTTTTTTTTTTTAAAGCTTGATTTGCAAGCAGAGAAAGAAAGGAAACACAGACACACATACAGAGAATGGGTGTGTCAAGGCATCTAGACACTGCAAGATCCTGATGCATGTGCCACTTTGTGCATCTGGCTTTATGTGGGTACTGGGGAATTGCATTAAGGCCCTTAGGCTTTGCAGGCAAGCATCTTAACTGTGCCATATCCCAGCCCTGTTTTGTGTTTATTTTTTTAAATTTATTTTCTTCTTTCCTCTTTTTTCTTCTCTCTTTTCCTAATACACACTCATTTTCAGTAAGGGGAATACCACGATGACCTCCCTCTAGCCCGGCCCCTGGACACTCGACCTCGGGGCCTGCTGTTCACAGCGTCGTGGAATGGAGATGGGCAAGGCCTGCAGTCGGCAGGCCAGGCATGGAAGCGGGCACGGAAGCGGGCACGGAAGCGGGCACGTGGAAAACCCCGGTCTGTGCTGCTCACGCCGGGCCTGTTGGTGCGCTTGGGAGCAACCTTGATTTGTCTTCCTCGGAACAGGGACTCGTCCAAGGCCAAGGCAGTGCGCGCCGACTCTTCCTCCGAGAACTCCACGTATGCAAACCCTTTGGGATGGCCACTGAACCTGTCACAGAGGATGGTGACACGGTTGACGGAGCCACAGGCCTGAAAGTGAGCTTCCAGCTCCTGCGCCGTGGCGCCGTAGTCCACGTTGCCCACGTAGATGGACCGGGCGTCGGCCTGCATCTGCTCCTCCCGAGACCCGGGACTGGGCGTCGTCTGCCTCCGGGCCTCTGCCTGCAGCTCCTTCAGCTTCGAGGCCTCCTCCTCCATCTCCCTCTCTCGAGCTTTGGTGGCTTCCAGCTCCGGGTCCTCGTCGGCGCCGTCCCTGGGGTCGTCCTGGACCAGCCCCGGCTCTTCCTCCTCCTCCTGGACCCGCACAGCCCCAGATGATGGTGATGGTGGTGGTGACAGTAGTGGTGATGCTGCTGCCACCGCCTTCGCTGTTCGGATGCGCTGGAAGTCTCTTTATATATAGTCCTCCAGCTCCAGGACCGCCCACTCCGAAGGAAGGACTTCCTCCCTTAGTTGATCCTTCCTGGAAATGCTCTCACGGACCCTCCCAAGATGGTTTGACTGGATTTCTAATCTGATCAAGTTGACAACTGAATTTCACTGTGCCCAGGAGTGGTTTAGCTGGGTCCTGGGTTGTTCTATTTGCAGCTCTTTAAAATTATTATTATTATTAAATTTTATTTACTTGAGGGGAGAGAGAGAGAGAGAGAAGGGTTGGGGAGAAAGAATGGGCACACCAGGGCCTCAAGCCACTGAAAAAAATAAGTAAATAAACACCGGACCAGGCTAACCTATAGCTCACTCTGTAGCTCAGACTAGACTTGAACTCACAGTGATCATCTTACCTCTTTGTATATTGGGATTATAAGCAAGAGCCACCATTCCCAGCTCACATATCTTTTTTTTTTAGGTAGAGTCTCACTCTAGCATAAGATGACCTGGAATTTACTTGGTAGTCTCAGGCTAGCCTTGAGCTCATAGCAATCCTTCTACCTTAGCCTCCTGAGTGCTGGGATTAATGGTGTGCACTACCACACTTGGGTTTTAAAAATATTTTTATTTATTTACTTACTTGAGAGAGACAAACAGAGAGAAAATGAGCACACCAGGGCCTCCAGCTACTGCCACCTTGTGCATCTGGTTTACATGGGTCCTAGGGAATCGAACCTGGGTTCTTTGGCTTTGCAGGCACATGCCTTAATCACTAAGCCACCTTTCCAGCCCCAATAAATGTATTTTCGTTTTTTGTTTCTTTTGAGGTAGGGTCTTACTCTAGCCCAGGCTGACCTGGAACTTGCTCTTGCAGTCCTAGGCTGGCCTCAATATATGTTCCTACTTCTGCCTCCTGAGTGCTGGGATTAAAGGTGTGTGCCACCATACCTGGCCTTGATGTCTTTTATACAAATATTTATTGTTATTATTATTTTGGGCTTTTAATTTATTATTATTATTGTTATTAGTTTTTCAAGGTAGGGTTTCACTCTAGTCCAGCTGACCTGGAATTCACTATGTAGTCTCAGGGTGGCCTCAAACTGATAATAATCCTCCTACCTCTGCCTCCCAAGTGCTGAGATTAAAGGCGTGTTCACCATGACCAGCTTGGTTTTTTTTTATTTTTCTGTATTTTATTTATTTATTTGAGAGAGAGAAAGAGGGAGAAAGACAGAGAAAGAGGAGAGAGAAAGAGAATGGGTGCATCAGGGCCTCTAGCCACTACAAATGAACTCCAGACACATGCACTTTCTTGTGCATCTGGCTTACGTGGGTACTGGGGACTCAAACCTGGGTCCTTAGGCTTCGCAGCAAGCATCTTAACTGCTCTTTGAACTCACAGCAATCCTCCTACCTCTGCCTCCCAAGTGCTGGGATTAAAGGCATGTGCCACTCCATCCAGCCCAATATGTTTTTTTAATATATTTTTTTATTTTATTTATTTATTTTGGTTTTTCAAGGTAGGGTCTCACTCTAGCCCAGGCTGACCTGGAATTCACTATGTACTCTCAGGGTGGCCTTGAACTCTCAGTGATCCTCCTACCTCTGCCTCCCAAGTGCTGGGATTAAAGGCGTGTGACACCACGTCTGGCTAATATTTTATTTTATTTTATTTTATTTTATTATTTTTTTAAAAATATATTTTATTAACCAGACATGGTGGCTGAGACTACATAGTGAATTCCAGGTCAGCCTGAGCCAGAGTGAGACCCTACCTCAAAAAAAATTATATATATGTGTGTGTATATATATATATAAAATTTATTTGAGAGAAAGAGGCAGAGCGAGAGAGAATGGGTGTGCCAGGGTCTCCAGCCACTGCAAACAAACTCCAGACATATGCGCCCCCTTGTGCATCTGGCTTATGTGAGTCCTGGAGAATTGAACCAGGATCCTTTGGCTTTTTAGGCAAATGCCTTAACTGCTAAGCCATCTCTCCAACCTTAATATTTTATTTTTTATTTGAGAGAGAGAGAGAGAGAGGCAGATAGAAAGCTTGAGAATTGGCATATTAGGGCCTCTAGCTACTGCAAACTAATTCCAGATGCATGCATTACCTTGTATATCTGGCTTTATGTGGGTACTGAGGAATGAAGCCTATGTCCTTTGGCTTTGCAAGCAAGCATCTTAACCAGTAAGCCATCTCTCCAGCCTAATATATGTACTTGTTAAGAAAGAGAAAAGCGGAGGCAGGCATATAAGTAACGTACACCTTTAATGCCAGCAGTTGAGAGGCAGAGGTAGTTGGGTCACTGTGAATTCGAGGCCCGCCTGGGACTACAGAGAGAGTTCCAGGTCCTAGACTACAAAGAGACTGTACCTCAAAAAAAAAAATGTGGCAGCTGCAAGACACACTACTCAAGGTGCCCAGTAGCTCTGGAACATCTGGCCTCAGTTTCAGCATCTGTAATATGGGCATAGAGACCCATTTCTAGGGCTGCACAGAGATGGCGGAGGTTGGCCTGTGGGGACAAAGTCTGTCATGCATCATGACAGCGGTGACAAGTCTCAGTTTCCTGTTTCTCCCCCATCAAGGCCAGTTTCCGGCTCAGCATCAAAAGAACAAACACACTCAAAACAAAGGAAGCTGGTCTTCGACTGCAGAGGAAGCAGGAAGCTGCCGAGCCACTGCAGCGCAAGGGGATAGCAGGATGGAGTCTGTGGCCCTGTACAGCTTCCAGGCCACAGAGAGTGATGAGCTGGCGTTCAACAAAGGGGACACACTCAAGGTACAGTGGGCCAAAGCTGGGCTGAGGGGACCCCACAGGTGAAGGGGCTGAAGAAGCAAGGCTCAGGACAGCACAGGGAAGGTAGGCACATCCGGCTTCTGCAGGTCTCAGTTGTAGAGTTCTGGACCAGCACTTCCTCTCTCAGCCTCAGTTTCCCCATCTAGGAAATGGGGAGATCATTAGTAATCCCTTCTTCAGGGGTTATTGTGAACATTCGAGAAGACATTGCCACAGTGATTGGCAGAAGTTGGTTAAAACCCTCAGTTTTCTAGGAAAAAAAAAATTGAAAAGACAATTTTTTTTCCCTGAAATAGGGTCTTGCTCTAGCCCAGGCTCTCCTGGAATTCACTCTGTAATCTTAGGGTGGCCTTGAACCTACAACAATCATCCTACCTCTGCCTCCTGAGTGCTGGGATTAAAGGTGTGCATCACCACACCCAGCACGACTTTTTTTTTTTTTTTTTTTTTTTTTTTGGTATTCTGAGGTAGGGTCTAGCTCAGGATTACCTGGAATTCACTATGTAGTCTCAGGGTGGCCTCAAACTCTCAGCGATCCTCCTACCTCTGCCTCCCAAGTGCTGGGATTAAAGGCATGCACCACCATGCATGGCTTAAATTTTTGAGACAGTAAGAGAGAGCAATAGGCTGGGTGGGAAAGAGAGAGAGAGAGAAAAGGAATGGGATGGGGAGTACAAGAGGAAAAAAAAACATGTACATGAATTTAAAGTGGCTAAAATCTCTGGGATTTCAATGTCAGACCAGTGGTGTGGGTAAACGTGACAAGAGTGTCATACCACAATTCAATTCTGCTCCTCTGGGCCCCTTTGGATAGATATAACTACTTTCCAAGTTGTCAGACAACTCTCTGGAAATGCCCTTGCTTAAAAGTTTACATTTTGAGCGCTGGAGAGATGGCTTAGCGGTTAAGGCACTTGCTTGTAAAGCCTAAGAATCCAGGTTCGATTTCCCAGTACCCACTTAAAGGCAGATGCACAAGGTGACACATGCATCTGGAATTTGTTTGCAGTGGCTGGAGGCCCTGACGTGCCCATTCTCTCTATCTGCGCCTCTCTTTCTTTCTCCTAATAAATAGATATATATTTTTTTAAGTTTGGGGCTAGAGAGATGGCTTAGCGGTTAAGGCGCTTGCCTGCATAAGCCAGGTTTGATTCTCCAGGACCCACATGATGGTGCATGCATCTGGAGTTCTCTCTCTCTCTCTCTCTCTCTCTCTCTCTCTCTCTCTCTGTCTTTCTCTCTGTCTCTCTAATAAGTAAATAAAAATAAAATATTTTTTTAAAGTTTGTATATGACAGCAGAGCCACAGGGTCTGAGTCAACATTCAAGAAGTGGCTATGTGAAGGGGTTGGCCCTGGGGTGCCACTAACCCACCCTGTGCCTGCTCTGTGCTTCAGGCCTCAGCAGCCCTGGAGCAGTGGCCACCCCGAGCCCTGGTGCTGCTCTTAGCCTCAGGCTTCAACGCACAGGGATAGCACCTTTGTAGACATCTTGTGGACAATCAGTGAGTGAGAAACCACCTTAGGCTGTTGGGGTATGGGAGGTTCCATTAAACTGAGGCTGGGGGATGTGGCTCACTGCAAGTGATGTGGGGGTGGAATCAACTCCTGTCCCTTTGACTCTGGGGCCTGAGTTAATTCCTCTGGCAGACCAAACCTTTAGAGCTGTGTGCCCTTGTGGAGCCTTGTGGTTGGGGTTGGGGAGTAGGGACTAGTTGAGGGTGGATGGGACAGGTCATTGGGGTCAACAAGGTAGTTGCTAAAAAGGTTGTGACTTCCCTCCTTCTAGACTCCTGTGTCACATCCATGTCTGGGTTAGTGGGACCAGCTGCTGCTAAGAGTCTGCCAAGGAAGGAGTGAGCCCAGTTCCCAATCGGTCGCCCACTTGGACAGGGACCATGAGGCAGCGCAGTCCTGTGGCATAGACTTTCAGCAAGCTGCATAAAATCTGTGAAGGGACCAAGTTTGTAGGGCACCTACTGCCTGATGAAGTTTCCAGGATTTTGTGTCCCAGGATGAGGAATTGTACCAGAGACATATAGTAAGGTAATAAGGCTTATTAAGAAAGAGAAAAGCAGGGGCTGGAGAGATGGCTCAGTGGTTAAAGGTGCTTGCTTGCAAATCCTGTTGGCCTGGGTTCAATCCCCAAGCCACCCACATAAGCCACATGTAAAAAGTGGTGCAAGCATCTGGTGTTTGTTCACAGCAGCAAGTGGCACACATTGCAAACAAATAATTTTTTGTTTGTTTCCTTCATAGTAAGGTCCCAATCTAGCCCAGGCTGACCTGAAACTCACTCTGTAGTCCCAACCTGGTCTCAAACTCACAGAAAGCCTCCTGCTTCTGTCTCCTGAGTGCTGGAATTAAAGGCATGCACCATGATGCCTGGCTAAATAAAGTTGTATTTATTTATTCATTTATTTATTTGAGATAGAGAAAGAGAGAGGAGAGGGAGACAGAGAATGGTCATGCCAGGACCCTCAGCCACTGCAAATGAACTCCAGATGCAGGCACCACCTTGAGCACTTGGCTTACTTAGGTGCTAGGGAGTCAAATCTGGGTCTTTAGGCTTAGCAGACAAGCACCTTAGCCCATAAGCCATCACTTCAGCCCTGCCTAAAAAATTTTTTAAAGAGGGCTTGAGAGATTGCTTAGTGGTTAAGGCACTTGTCTGCAAGTCTAAGGACCCAGGTTTGACTCCCCAGAACCCATGTAATCCAGAGGCACAGGTCATGCATGCACACAAAGTGGCACATGTGTCCAGAGTTTGATTACAGTGGCCAGAGATCTTGGCATGCCAATTCTCTCTCTGTTCTTATACACACACACACACACACACACACACACACACACACACAAGAAATTATGCCAGGTGGGCTGGAGAGATGGTTTAGCAGTTAAGGTGCATGCCTACAAAGCCTAAGAACCCAGGTTCGATTTTCCAGGTCCCACATAAGCCAGATGCACATGGTGGCACATGCATCTGGAGTTTGTTTGCAGTGGCTAGAGGCTCTGGCACTCCCATTCTCTCTCTATATATATATCTCCCCCTCTCTGTCTCTAATAAATAAACAAATCTAAAAGAAAGAAAGAAATTATGCCAGGAGTGGTGGCACACACTTTTAATTCCAGTGCTCAGGAGGCAGAGATAGGAGGACTGCTATGAAACTCGAGGTCACCATGAGACTACATAGTGGATTCCAGGTTAGCCTGGTCTAGAGTGAGACCTTGCCTGGAAAAAAGACAAAACAAACAAAAGAAGTATAGCTTATAAAGTATGGAGGATCAAGAAGATTGAAGTTACATACTGAATTCCAGGTCAGCCTGAGCTAGATTGAGACCCTACCTTAAAAAAAATTTGTGTGTGTGTGTGTGTGTGTGTGTGTGTGTGTGTGTAGAGAGAGAGAGAGAGAGAGAGAGAGAGTCTAGGGCTGTGGAGATGGTTTAGCACTTAAGGCACTTGCCTGCAAAGCCAAAGGACCCAGGTTCAATTCTCCAAGACCCACATAAACCAGATGTACATATATCTGGAGTTCATTTTCAGTGGCTGGAGGCCCTGGCACACTCATTCTCACTCTCAATCTACTCTATATGCCTCTTCCTCTCCTCTCAAATAAATTTAAAAAAATTTTTTAAAGGACTGAGGAGATGACTTAGTGGTTAAGGTGCTTAAGTGCCTGCAAAGCTGGAGAACCTGGGTTCAATTCTTCAGTACCCATAAAAGCCAGATGCAGTGGCACATGTATCTGGCATGGCCCACCCCATTCTCTCATTGCCCATATAGATATAGTCTAAACAAGAGTCACATGATTATTCTGACCCATGACCTCTGAAAGAGCCAGGAAGCCCATGGCCACATTTGTCCAAGGATAGCCCACTCTTAGTGTGTGATTCCTTGGATTGTAAAAAAATTTTTAAAAAGGGCTGGAGGGATGGCTTAGTGGTTAAGGTGCTTTCCTGTAAAGCCAAAGGACCCAGGTTTGATTCCCCAGGACCCACATAAGCCAGAGCACAAGGTGGAGGCCCTGGTTCGCCCATTCACTCTCTCTCTCTCAAATAGATAGATAGATAAATAAATAAATAAATAAATAAATAAATAAATAAATAAATAAACAAACATATTTATAGTTATATATATTATAAAAGAACAATTTTATTTGTTATTTTTAAGTTTTTTATATTTTACACTTATTTCTTTATTTGAGATAGAGAGGAGAGAGAAAGAGACAGAAAATAGACACATCAGGGCCTCCAGCCATTGCAAACAACCTCCAGACTCACGCGCCCCCTTGTGCATCTGGATTACGTGGGTCCTGGGGAGTTGAACCTGGGTGGTTTGGCTTTGCAGGCAAGTGCCTTAACTGCTAAGCCATTTCTCCAGCTCTAAAAGAACAATTTTAGAAAGAATCTAAAGACAGAACAGATAGCTTGAGGTTAGAACCACAAAGTACCAACAGTGCCAAAAGAAAAACAGTGACGAAAACTAAGTCACTTAGTAAGGTTATCACGTCTGATGGGTTTATAAATTGTCTATCTGTGTGTTCTATCTTGGGTCCCTGTGGTTTTCTTACCTGGCAATTCAGGAGACCATGCTCAGAATTTAACAGGAAGGTCTGTAAGGCCTGACTCATTGTTTCTCTCTCTCTCTTCAAATTTATTTATTTATTTGCAAACAGATAGAGACAGAAAGAAAGAGAGAATGGGCACACCAGGGTCTCCAGTTGCTGTAAACAGATTCCAATTGTATGCACCACTTTGTGTATCTGACTTTACATGGACACTGTGGAACTCATTAGGCTTTGCAGGTAAGTGCCTTAACCACTGAGCCATCTCTCCAGCCCTCATTGTCTCTTTTGAAAGTAGCTTTCTTTTAAATTTTTTTCCATTTTATTTTATTAGCAAGCAGAGAGAGAGAAAGAGAGAGAGAGAGAATGGGCACACCAGGGCCTCTAACCACTCAAATGAACTCCAGATGCATGTGCCACTTTGTGTGTCTGGCTTTACATGGTTACTGAGGAATCAAAGCTGGCCCATCAGGCTTTGAAAGCAAGTAACTTTAACTGCTGAGCCATCTCCCCAGCCTTCAGTTATTCTCTTGCTACTGTGGATAAATACCTGACCAGAGGCAGCTTAGGAAAGGAAAGATCTTATTTTGGCTTACAGTTCAGAAGGTAGAGTCCATCATGGTGAGGAAGGCACAGCCAGCTGGAGCAGGGCCAGGGCTGGTCACCTCTCACCACAGTGAGGAAGCAGAGAGCTAATAGCATGTGGAGCTGGACTATATCACCTCAAGGCCTGCCTCCAGTGACCCACTTCCTGCAGCAAGACTCTGACCCCTAAAGGTTCCACAACCTTTCTGAACAGCACCACCAGTTAGGGATCAAATGTTCAACATATGGGCTTATGGGAGACATTTCACATTCAAGTAACACCAGACACTTCAGACCATTTCCCTTCTTCCTAGAAAATGGGTCCAGCTGTAGGATGGTGTTACCGTTTAAGCTTCCATCTTCAGCCCAGTTTTCACCACCAAATAATATTACAGTAAAATATGAGCTTTTTTTTTTTTTTTCAAGGTAGGGCCTCACACTGGTCCAGGCTGACCTGGAATTCACTATGTAGTCTCAGGCTGGCCTTGAACTCATGCTGATCCTCCTATCTCTGCCTCCCGAGTGCTGGGATTAAAGGCATGTGCCACCACGCCTGGCTGGCCCCTTTTTTTTTTTTTTTTTTTCTTTTGGAGAGAGTCAGAGAGAGAGACAGAGAAAGGGCACGCCAGCAGCCTCTCAACCACTGTGAATTAACTCCAGACACATGCACCTCCTTATGGGCAAGTGTGGCATTGCGTCCTTGCATCACTTTGCATCTTGCTAAATGTGGGACCTGGAGAATCAAACGGGCATTCTTAGACTTAGAAGGCAGGCACCTTAACCACTAAGCCATCTCTCCAGTCCTGGCCCCTTTGTTTTAAATCATCATTCAGGTTAAAATGTAAATGGGTGCCGGGCGTGGTGGCGCACACCTTTAATCCCAGCACTCAGGAGGCAGAGGTAGGAGGATAGGCCACCCTGAGACTACATAGTTAATTCCAGGTCAGCCTGGGCCAGAGTGAGACCCTACCTCAAAAAAAACAAAAAAAAAAAAAGTAAATGGGTGCATTTTTTCCTTTGAAATGAATGTTCAAGAAAGAAATTTTTTATCTGTTTGGGGAATTATCTTTTTATTTATTTGTTTGTTTTTCTCCAGGATTTGCAAGCAGATGCAGAAGGTAGAAGACAGACAGAGAGAGGCTGGAGGCCCTGGCACTGCTCTCTCTCAGGGCTCTCTAGCCTCTTTTTCTCTCTCAAATAAATAAATAAATGTTTCCAGATTTATCTGTTTGGGGAATTATCTTTTTATTTATTTATTTCAGAGGGAAAAAAGACAGAGAAGAATGGGTCATTTGGCTTCTACCAAATGCCTTAACTGCTTGTGCATCTGGCTTCATAGCCCTGGGGGAACCTCATCTTTATGCCAATTGCCTTAACTGAGCCACAGCCCTGGGGAATCATCTTTATGCTATTGAAGAGGAAGGAGCAATTATGCTATAATAAAGTAAAAGTTACTAACGCATAGTTAACTAGGAGTCCTGAGAGAGTAAAGAACCTTTCTCTAGCCTGACTTGTATCCTTTATTTCCCAGAGGGGCCATTTAGCCTTCGGACAGGAGGACAAGACCACATTCAGTTTGGCTTTTCATCCCCATTGGCTGTGTCACTGCTCCTATTTCACCTTTGGGTCCACTGAGACTTCAGATCAGTGAGTGAGAAGGAGGGAAACAGAGCTGGGGGTGGGGCAGGAGTCTGGGCCCTGGAGGAGACCCAAAGGACACAGGAAGACAGCTCAGACTAAGGGAGAAAAAAAAATCACAACCTGAACAACAACGCAGTAATGTCTTAGATAGGGAAAGAAAGCTTGTAAACCTGCAAGAAAATCACAAACAACATCACAGAAAACCAGGCAAAGAAGCTGGGTGTGGTGGCCCACGACTTTAATCCCAGCCCTCTGGAGGCTAAGGTAAATTATCATGGTGACACACGCCTTTAATCCCAGCACTCGGGATCGCCGTGAGTTCGAGGATGCCCTGAGACTACATAGTGAATTCCAGGTTAGCCTGGGCTCAAGTGAGACCCTACCTCGAAAAACCAAATTAAAAAAAAAAAATTAACGCCAGGCGTGGTGGCACACGCCTTTAATCCCAGCACTCAGGAGGCAGAGGTAGGAGGATCGCCGAGAGTTCAAGGCCACCCTGAGACTACATAGTTAATTCCAGGTCAGCCTGGACCAGAGTGAGACCCTACCTCGCAAAACAAAACAAAAAAAAAATTATCACCACAAATTTGAGACCAGCCTAGGGCTACAGAGTGAGTTCCAGGTCAGCTTAGAGTAGAGTAAGACTCTATCTCAAATCCCTGCCCTTAAAAAGAAAAGAAAACCAGGCAAAGAGCGTGTACAGAAAATTGCCAAAGAAGAAATGCAAGTAGGTACGCACATGCCCAGTAACATCCATAGCAAAATCTGTGTGACTTCAAGCAGGTGACTGGCTTCCACTCATCTGATCAGCGAGGCTTAGCTGAAAACAACCTTTAGGGGTTGGGAGAGGGCTCAGCAGTTAACGACACTTGCTTGCAAAGCCAGCTGACCCAGGTTCCCAGCACCCATGTAAAGCCAGACTTAAAAAAAAAGTGGGGCATGAGAGTTCGAGGTCACCCTGAGACTACATAGTGAGTTCCAGGTCAGTCTGGGCTAGAGTGAGACCCTACCTCGAAAAAACTAAAAAAAAAAAATAGAGTTAGACTCTACCTCCAAAAAAAAAAAAAAAAAAAAAAAAAAAAAAGGTGAATCTAACATTCGATTACAGCAGCAAGGGATCCTGGCATGCACACACACACAAAAATAAATATTTTAAAAATAGAACAATAAAGCCAGGCATGGTTGGCTCATGCCTAGCACTCGGGAGGCAGAGGTAGGAAGATTGCTATGAGTTCGAGACCACCCTGAGAGTACATAGTGAATTCCAGGACAGCCTGGGCTAGAATGAGACCCTACCTCAAAAAAACTAAAAAATAAAAAAATAGAACAATTAAGTTGAGTGTGGTACTTGGGAGGTAGAGGTAGGAGGATCGCCATGAGTTCCTACTTTGAAAAAAAGAAAGAGGGCTGGAGAGATGGCTTAGCAGTTAAACGCTTGCCTATGAAGCCTAAGGACCCCAGCCAGATGCACAAGGGGGCTCACACATCTGGAGTTCGTTTGCAGTGGATGGAGGCCATGGCGCGCCCGTTCTCTCTTTCTTTACCTGCCTATTTCTGTATCTCTCTCTGAAATAAATAAATAAAAATAAGATATATTTTTTTTAATATAAAAAGAAAGAAAGAAAGAAAGAAAGAGAAAGAGAAGGAGGGAGGGAGGGGGAGAGAGGAAGGAAGGAAGGAAGGAAGGAAGGAAGGAAGGAAGGAAGGAAGGAAGGAAGGAAGGAAGGAAGACAAGGTCATTGCTCCTCAGACAGTGAGCTTTTGGTGGCATGCCCAGGACACAGGATACATAAAGTGGATGTGGTGGTGCAGCCTGTGATCCCAGTTTTAGGAAAATGAGGAGGTACAAGATCTAAAGTCTGAAACCATGCTTGGCATGGTGACAAATCCCTTTAATCCCAGCACTAGGGACACAGAGGTAGGAGAACTACTTTGAGTTCTAGGCCAACCTGGGACTACAGAGTGAGTTCCAGGTCAGCCTGGGCTAGAGTGAGACCCTACCTTGGAAAACAACAAATGTCTGAGACCAGCCAGGGCTGCATATTGAGATCTTATCTCAAAAAAAAAAAAAAAAAAAAAAAAGCAAAGACTAGACAAAACAAAAATAAAAAAGGCTCATGGGATGGAGAGATGACTTAGCTTGTGAAGCCTAAGGACCCATGTTTGATCTCCAGGTCCCACATAAGCCAGACACACAAGGTGACACAAGTGTGCAAGGTCACACATATGCACAAGGTGGCACACACATCTGGAGTTTGATTACAGGCCCTGATGCTCCAATTCTATCTCTCTTTCCTTCACTCTCTCATTAAAAAACAAAAAAATCACCAGGCATGATGGCACACAGCTTTAATCCCAGCACTCAGGAGGCAGAGGTAGAAGGACTGCCATGAGTTCAAGGCCACCCTGAGACTACATAGTGAATTCCCTGCCTCAGAAAAACAAACAAACAAAAAAAAAAAGTTACAGGGCTGGAGAGATGGCTTAGCAGTTAAGGTACATGCCTGCGAAGCCTAAGGACCCAGGTTCAATTCTCCAGGTCCCACATAAGCCAGATGCATATGGTGGTGCATGCGTCTAGAGTTCGTTTGCAGGGACTAGAGACCCTGGTGTGCCCATTCCCACTCTATCTCTCTCTCCCTCTATCTCTAATAAGTAAATAAAAATAAATCTTTTATTAAAAAGTTACAAAAAGGCCGGGCGTGGTGGCACACGCCTTTAATCCCAGCACTCAGGGAGGCAGAGGTAGGAGGATTGCTGTGGGTTCAAGGCCACCCTGAGACTACATAGTGAATTCCAGGTCAGCCTGAGCTAGAGTGAGACCCTACCTCGAAAAACCAAAAAAAAAACCCAAAAAGTTACAAAAAAGGGCTCGTTAGATGAGTATAGTGGCATATGCCTTTAATCTCAGCACTTAGGAAGCTGAAGTAGGAGGGTCGCTGTGAGTTTGAAGCCAGCCTAAGACCCCAGAGTGACTTCCAGGTTAGTCGGGGCTAGAGCAAGACCCTACCTGGGTGGGGGGGGGGCGGGAAGAAGGCTCATGATGAACACCATCAAGTGATAGAAAGCAGGAAGTAGACGCACAGCAGCCTCGGCAGTGTAGACTCGCTAGTTCAAGAGTTCAAGGACTCTGGCTGCACATAGGAAAATGAGCAGAAGAACTGCCCTGTCTGGCCAGCTGTTGTGGACTCTGCATTTTCATACCTTCCACCTTCCCAGGATGTCCTGAAAGGAGCCAGGACAGGTGTCCTCCACATCTGGGGGCTTTGCATCCAGGAATCCAGACAACCACAAAGAGAAAAATCTTTGGAAAAAATAACTTCTTTTGTTTTTAAAAAAATTTATTTATTTATTTATTTGAGAGAGAGAGAGAATGGGCACTCCAGCCCCTGCAAACGAATTCCAGATACATGCACCCCTTGTGCATCTAGCTTATGTGGGTCCCGGAGAATCGAACTGGGATTCTTTTGGCTTTACAGGCAAATGCCTTCACCACTAAGCCATCTCTCCAGCTTGAAAAAAAAAACTTCTGTACCACACGTGGATAGACCTTTTCCCTGTCACCTCTCCCTGGATATTGCAGTATGGCAACCGCGTCCAAGTTTTATACTGTGTGGAAGGTTCCAAAATAATGTAAGGTGTCTGAGAAGAGGGACCCACCACTCTCTAATGGAAGCTGATGGTGTTGCAGAACTTCTCTGAAAAGATCTCTCCAATGCCAGTATGAGTGAAAGTAGAGGAGTTTATTTCACGGGGACAGAAGTTGGGGTTGCCCCCCAAGTAACCTTGTTAAGCTGAGATTTTACTTTCATTTTATAGTGTTCATAGCTGAGGGAAAGGGTGAGCAAGCAAGCCGGCAGCTGGTTTACAAGCAGGACGTGACAGTTAGCTTGTGCAGTCTGTATGATATTCAAAACAATTTGTGAAAACATACATATGAAGCCAGGTGTGGTGGGCACGCCTTTAATCCCAGCACTTGGGAGGCAGAGGTAAGAGGATCACCATGAGTTCGAGGCCACCCTGAGAATACATAGTGAATTCCAGGTCAGCCTGGGCTAGAGAGGCCCTACCTCGAAAAAAACAAAAATAACAACAAAAAAATACATATAAATGAACCATGAACTCTGTTTTAGTCTAACTTCCTTCCTTCTTATCATCCCTCTGGGTTCCCCCTAGACAGTTCTCTTCCTTCAGCTACTGACAAAGATGCAGTTAAAAATTTTTTTTTTTTTTTTTGGTTTTTCAAGGTAGGGTCTCACTCTGGCCCAGGCTGATCTGGAATTCACTATGTAGTCTCAAGGTGGCCTCGAAATCATGTTGATCCTCCTACCTCTGCCTCCTGAGTACTAGGATTAAAGGCGAGTGCCACCATGCCCAGCCTCAGCAGTTAACTGTTAAAATGACTTACTGAATTAGTTTAGCTTTCTTTCGTTGTTGGTGGTGGTGGTTTGGTTTTGAGTTTTTTGAGGTAGGGTCTCACTCTAGCTCAGGCTGACCTGGAATTCACGATGCAGTCCCAGGCTAGCCTTGAACTCACAGTGATCTTCCTACCTCTGCCTCCCAAGTGCTGGTATTAAAGGCATGTACCACCGCGCCTGGCTAGCTTTTTTTTTTTTTTTTTTTTTTTTTTTTTTTAATTTATTTGAGAGAGAGAGAGAAAAAAAAAGTGAGAGAGAATGGGCGTGCCAGGACCTTCAGCCACTGCAAATGAACTCCAGCCCATGCATATGGCTTACATGAGTCCTAGGGAATCAAACCTGGGTCCTTTGGTTTTGCGGGCAAGCAAGCACCTTAACCAGTAAGTCATTACTCCAGCCTCTCAGTTCAGCTTTCAGCTTCTTTTCCAAGCCAGGCATCGTACAATGGCACAAAGGCAGACCCAACCAGTCTTTCCTCTGTCCTCTTACATGTGGGCAGCTTGCTCCTGAGCCTGTCAGCTCTGGAAACCCCCAAACTTGAGTATTTCTCCCCACCCCCAAGTCTTCTTCTCCATTTCAGCCTCCCTCACCACCCAGGCAGCTAGTAGAGTTGTTCTTCAGTGCCTGCTGCTCCCCTGCCTCCGCCCCAGCCAGTACTCCCACCCCCCTCACATAGACACAGTGCCTCTTCTCTCTTGAGGGGCCAAAGTTGGGCCCATTTCAGGGCCTTTGCACTAGCTGTTCCTTTTATCCTCTTTTTTTAAAATAAATTTTATTTATTTATTTATTTATTTATTTATTTATTTATTTATATTTATGAGAAAGAAAGAGGCATATATATAGAGAGAGTGACAAAGAATGGGCGCCCCAGGGCCTCCAGCCACTGCAAACGAACTCCAGATGCATGTGCCCCATTGTGTATCTGGCTTACATGGGACCTGGAGAATCAAACCAAGATCCTTTGGCTTTGCAGGCAAACACCTTAACCGCTAAGCCATCTCTCCAGCCCCTGTTCCCTTTATCTTCTCACTGTTGATTCCTTCTTTTTCTTTTTTGGGGGCTTAGGGGTTTGAGACAAGGTCTCACTACATAGACCAGGCAAGCCTCAAACTCTGTGGCATTCCTGCCTGAGCTTCCTGCATGCTGGGATGACAGGCATAAACCACAAAGCTGTTCCTTCTTGTAACTTGAGGCTTGGCTCACATGTCACCTCTCCAGACACACCTTTTGTGACCACCCCATCTTCCCCCTTTGGCAGTCTCCCCAGCCCCAGCAGACACTAATGCATGTCTCCCCCTCCTCCTCCGGAAGTGGTTTCCCACAGCACTCCCCTGCAAGACACTGTTTCCTTGTCGCCTTCCTTTATGCTGTCTGCCTCCGAGGCACAGGCTCCCCATTCTATGCTGCATCTGGTGCTCAGCAAAGAGCTGGAGAGATGGCTTAGTGGTTAAGGCACTTGAATGAGAAGCCTAAGGACCCAGGTTCGATTCCCCAGAACCCACATAAACCAGCTGCACATGGTGGTGCATATGTCTGGAGTCTGTTTGCAATGGCTGGAGGCCCTGGCTCACCCATTCTCTCCCTCTCCCCGCCTCTCTGTCTCATAAATAAAAATAAAATATTGCCGGGCATGGTGGTACACGCCTTTAATCCCAGCACTTGGAAGGCAAAGATAGGAGGATTGCCGTGAGTTCCAGGTCACCCTTGAGTGAAACCCTACCTCGAAAAAAAAAAAAAGAGAGAGAGAGAGATTGAGGGTAGAGGCCCTTGGGCAAGCAGTCTTTGAGCCCTGTGGCAGGTATCTCTCCAGCAGTGGTGGTCTCTCTGTGGGAATCCCCCATGGCTCCAAGGGTCTGGGCCTTGTGTAAGCGCAGGAACATTCCTGGTCTCTGAGGAGAGGTGACAGGAAGCAAGACAACATTAAGCGGGGTTGGAGTGCACATGCTGTTGCATGAGACACTGCGAAGTTGTTGTCAACCACAAACAGATAACAGAGAGGGAGAGCAGAAGTAGACAAGGCAGGGAATCTTATCTGAACCGCAGCCATCCTGGGCAGCCTCAGGTCTCTTTCCTTACTAGATGAGTGACATTGTGGTCCTGAGCCAGCCATCTGCTTCTGTATGTCCCGGGCTGTTGGCCTTGTTCAGGCCAACTTGGAAAAGATCAGAGCAAGCTCCTCTGGGCCATTTCCTGCCTGTTAATTGTGATGCTTACCAGAGCCGGGGTCTGTGAGCAAATGTAGGAACAAATGTAGCTGGCTCTTGACTAGGGAGGGACCTCAGGCTTGGCTCTGGGGTCCAAGTGGGAGTGGAGTGGGAGCCAGAGCTATCCGGCCAGGGCTCCCATCAGGGAAGCTGCGCTTGTCAAGGTCAACCTTTGGCTGGCTGCTTGAGATTAGGGTGTGCCCAGGGAATGGGGCATGCTGTCCCTGCCCACTGTCCTCTGTCCCTCTGTCTCTCATACCTAGTGAATCCGTCCCATTGCAGTTATTCCATCTGAGGGTGATAAGCCTCACCAGAGGCAGACCCTCCTGTAGAGAGGAGAGGCTGCTCTCCAGCTAGGGGATAGGGGAATGGGCAAGTCCCCACTGGGTCCCTACCTACCTACCTACCTCTGTGAATGGGCTTGGGAGTGGCTGTTGACAAGGGAACCTTAGCAGATGACAACTGTCCCTTCTCAGTGACTGAGTGGCTCTATCCCTGTTGCCTGTAGATCTTGAATATGGAAGATGACCAGAACTGGTACAAGGCTGAGCTTCGAGGAGCTGAGGGTTTTGTTCCCAAAAACTACATTCGTGTAAAGCCCCACCCGTAAGTAGCCACTGCCATCTCCCTGAGGTTGTGTGTCCCCTCACTTGGCCCTACCTATGCATCTTTCTTCCTTTCTTTCTTTCTTTCTTTCTTTCTTTCTTTCTTTCTTTCTTTCTTTTTTATATATATTTTATTTATTTATTAGAGACAGAGAGAGGGAGAGAGAGAGAGGGAGAGTTAGAATGGGTGCACCAGGGCCTCTAGCCACTGCAAAGGAACTCCAGACGCATGTGCCACCATGTGCATCTGGCTTACATGGGGCCTGGAGATTTGAACCAGGGTCCTTAGGCTTCACAGGCATGTGTCTTAACCACTAAGCCATCTCTCCAGCCCCATCATTGTTTCTATCTATCTCTCTCTGTGCCTCTTTCTCTCTCTCAAATAAAGAAATAAAAGCTGGAGACATGGCTCAGAGGTTAAGGCACTTGCTTGCAAAGCCAAAGGACCTCGGTTCTTTTTTTAGGGGGCAAAGCCAAAGGACCTCAGTTCGATTCTCCAGGACCCAGGTAAGCCAGATGTACAAGGGAGCACATGCATCTGGAGTTTGTTTGCAGTGTCTAGAAGCCCTGGTGAGCCCATTCTCTTTCTCTCTCTGCCTATCTGTCTCTCTCAAATAAATAAATAAATAAATTTTAAAAAAGAAATGCAGGGCCTGGAGAGATGGTTTAGCAGTTAAGCGCTTGCCTGTGAAGCCTAAGGACCCAGGTTTGAGGCTTGATTCCCCAGGACCCACATAAGCCAGATGCACAAGGTGGCACATGCATTTGGAGTTTGTTTGTAGTGGCTGGAGGCCCTGGCACGCCCATTCTCTGTCTATCTGCCTCTTTCTCTCTTTGTCTGTCTGTCACTTTCAAATAAATAAATAAATAAATAAAAACAACAACAACAAAAAAACTTTAAAAAAAAAAAAAAAAGAAATGCATGAAAACCAACCAGGTATACCTTTGATGGCAGCTGGGGTACTGCTCAGTGTTCAATCATCCAGAACCAGAGGAGAGAGAACAGCTCCCTGGGAGACATAGGGCAGAGGAGGAAGTACTTTGTGGAAAGGCAGTCAGCGTCGAGGTGACTAATCAGGAAAGGCCTCCCGGAAGGGGTAGCAATGAGTCCTGCATGGAGAGAGTGGAGAAGAAGACAGTGGCCTTTGGCATTTTCAGGGGAAAATGGAAAGTGGAAGAGAATGGGCCACAGAGCCTCAGACCCTGGGGAGCCACGGAGTGCCTGGGGGAGGGGCAGGTTGTGATAAGTGGCTGCAGGTGGGAGGGAAGGTGGGCGAGGAGCCAGGGTGGGGCGTGAGAGGTATTTCCTCTTTCATCTTTCTTTGAGTTGTTTCTGAAGCTGCTACCACCTCCAGCTTCCTGTATTGAGCATGGGCTTGTCCCACCTGGTCGGTCCCCAGTCATACTGCTGGTCTCTAGGCATCCCCAGACTCCCTGGTCAGGGACAGGGGAAGAAAGGTACAGGGAGAGAAGGGGGAGAGGATCATGCAACCTGCAATGTGAGCCAGGCAGGGGCTGAGGCACCAATGAGCCAAGGGTTCCTCCAGCCCCTAGGCCTGGGTGGCAGTCACCTGAATGGGGTCAGAAAGAGCCTCTGGCGAAGGCTGGGGGGCTTCAAGGCCTGAGTTGCTGAACAGTCCTGAACTGAGGACTAGGGAGGGGGACCACGAGGAGGACTGTGATGCTGGGCTAGGTGGCTTAGGCCAAGGGAAGTCCAGAGAGGTAGGACAAAAGCAAGGCCGTTGAGAGCCATGCAGCAACAGCCTCTGATGACCTCACCTGCAGCTCTGGCTAACCTTGCCTGGACCAAGCAGGGACGACGAGATCAGGCCTTGACTAGCTTGCCTGGGGTCGTGCCCAGGAGCTAGTCCTGCTTAGTAACCTCAGCCTCTGCCCTGACCATCAGCTCTGCCCCTGAGTCAGTGTGAAGGCCCAGGAGTGGGCGTGGGTGAACAGGGTCTGTGGCCCTAGAAGGACTCTGACTAGACCACACCCCACTCTCTCCCTGACCCCCAAGGTGATCCATGCCCCTGATCCCAGAGATGATCTGCAGGTCTGATAAAACAGTGAGATGCTAGTGGAGTGGGGTGGCAGCAGCGAGTTGGGTGGAGAGAGAAGGGGGTAAAGGGAGGGCTCCTCTCTCCTTGAGGAGGGGCCTGGACTTACAGGTCTGGAGGTTAGAGAAGTTTACCAGTGGTGACACAGACAGACCTAATAGAGGGAGGCTGAGTGTGAGCCTCATCACAGTGGCTACCACGAACACTTGCCTCCCAACCGCCTGCCCGCTGGGGAGAATTGACACCATCTTACAAACCAGCAGCGGCACAGAGGGGCTTCAGTGGATTGTCCAGGGTCAGGCAGCAGGCAAGAGGAAGGCTGGGATTACAGCCCAGTTGATGGGGGCCCTGGATGGGGCTGGCCAGGAGCAGGAAGCCTGTGAAAAAAGCAGCTGGCAGGGGGAGGTAGGGATGGATGGGAGAGACATGAACCTCAGACTTGCTGCTGTGCGGCCTCTCAGGCACAGTGACTGGTGGTTTGAGTCAGGTGTCCCCATACATGACAGCACTGACCCAAGGGGATAAATGTAAGGCAATTGGACTTATTTGGCAATTGGGCTGGAGGATGGCTTAGTGGTTAAGGTGCTTGCCTGTGAAGACAAAGGACCCAGGTTCGATTCCCCAGTACCCACATAAGCCAGATGCACAAGGAGGCACATGCATCTGGAGTTCGTTTGGTGGCTAGAGGTCCTGGTGTACCCATTCTCTCTCTGTCTCCTCTCTCTCTCTGCTTGCAAATAAATAAATAATAAAATAATAATTTTTTTAAAAAGACAGTTAAGGATGGCGTGACAAGAGCTAAGCTTTGGGACTCCAGGAAGTATTCCCCTCCATCCTTAGGTTAGGGGAGTTTGTGGCTGACAGACTGATGTCTTCTGTGACGTTTTGGGGGAGTTTTGAGGGTTCTTTGGACACACATGGACCCCCAGGAAACTTCCATCCAGGTCCCTATCCTTGTCAGCTTGTGGCTCCAGCCTTGCCTGGGCTGGCGACAGGGACACCAGCCTCCAAAATTCCTAAGCTCTGGTCATTCTCTCCAGGTGGTGGCCCAACCCCCAGCCCAGCAGCATCTTCCCAACCTTCTCTGTTGGGGTGCCCACTGTGATGTGGGCAGAGGCCTTCTTCCACTGGCAGTGGCAACCCAGAACCTCAAGTCTGTTATATGAGACCCCAGAAGTAGTTCCTGAGCATGATGTGGGGTGAGGGTGGATGGGGAGGGAAAGATGGGCTGTCAGAGCCCTCCTATTGGGGTGGTGGCAGGGAAGAGCTGTCATTTTTGAGTTACCTGCAAGGGTCCCTGGGGAGCCGGGCATTTTATTCATCACCTCAGATGGTTCCCAGGCCTGACCTGTGCACAGGTGCATTGTTCCCACGGCCTGGATGCAGGACTCTGGCCCCATCATGGCGAACAGCGGAATGGTCCCATCTGGTCTCATAGTCACCCTAGGCATTATAGGCTGGCCTGGGGGAGCTTTGTTGGAGGAGGGAGGGGACGAGACAGGAACTGACAGAATGTTGGACCCCCGCCCTGGCTGGTTACAGTCCCACTGTGAGACCCCAGCCAGCTCCTGGGACAGGAGACCACATGCTAGACAGATGTTTACTACTTACAGCTCTGGAGCCTAGGAAGGCCTACAGACTGCCATCTCTCATCCGTTTCCATGGCTCTTGTGTGTAGTCTGTTGTTTTATTTCCTATTGATTACAAAACTTGAGAATGGGTAATTTATAAATAATGGAAGGAAGGGTGGAGAGATGGCTTAGCAGTTAAGCACTTGCCTGTGAAGCCTAAGGACCCTGGTTTGAGGCCTGATTCCCCAGTACCCATGTAAGCCAGATGCACAAGGTGGCACATGTATCTGGAGTTCATTTGCAGCAGCTGGAGGCCTTAGTGTGCCCATTTTCTCTCTCTTCTCCTCTCTCTGTCTGTTGCTCTCAAATAAATAAATAAACAAATAATAAAGAATGGGAGAAAATTCACTGCCAGATCTGGTGGTACCTATATATAATCCCAACTACTACAGGCAGAAGGATGGCAAGTTCAAGGCTAGCCTGGGCTGCATAGCAAAACCTAATCTCAAATAAATTTTTTAAAAATATTTTATTTTTATTTATTCATTTATTTGACAGAGAGAGAAGGAGAGAGAGAAAGAATGGGCACGCCAGGGCCTCCAGACACTGCAAAAGAACTCCAGATGTGTGCACCCCCTTGTGCATCTGGCTAACATGGGTCCTGGGGAATTGAACCTGGGTCATTTGGCTTTTCAGGCAAACGCTTTAACCGCTAAGCCATCCCTCCAGCCCTAATTTTTTTTAAAAACTCAAGCAGAGATGCTGGGTGTGGTGGCGCACACCTTTAATCCCAGCACTTGGGAGGCAGAGGTAGGAGGATTGCCGTGAGTTCGAGGCCACCCTGAGACTACATAGTTAATTCCAGGTCAGCCTGGGCCAGAGTGAAACCCTACCTTGAAAAACCAAAAAAAAAAAAAAAAAAAAAAAAAAAAAAAAAAAGAGACTCAAGCAGAGCGTGGTGGCACACGCCTTTAATCCCAGCACTCCGGAGGCAGAGGTAGGAGGATCGCCAAGAGTTCAAGGCCACCCTGAGACTGCATAGTTAATTCCAGGTCAGCCTGGACCAGAGTGAGACCCTACCTCACAAAACCAAAAAAAAAAAAAACTCAAGCAGAGTAAAACTTTATTCAAAGATTAGAGAAAGGAAAGAAAACAAAACTCCTGTAAAACAGCAGGAAGTAATCCCTCACATAATTTTTTTAAGGGCTGGGTTGTAACATAGTGGTAGAGCACTTGCCTAGCACTTGCCAGACTTCCAGACCAGAAAACAAAACAACAAAACAAGATCATTTAATCCCAGCACTTGAGAGGTAGAGGTAGGAGGATCACTGTGAGTACAAGGTCACCCTGAGACTACATAGTGAATTCTAGGTCAGTCTAGGCTAGAGCAAGACCCTACCTCAAAAAACAAAAACAAAAACAAAACAAAAAGCTAAAGGTTCTTTTTCTCTTTTCTTTCTTTCTTTTTTTCTTTTTGTCAAGGTAGGCTTTCACTCTAGCACAGCCTAACCTGGAATTCACTATGTAGTCTCAGGGTGGCCTTGAACTCACAGAATCCTCTTACCTTGGTCTTCCAAGTGCTGGGATTAAAGGCGTACACCACTACACCTGGCTTTTTTTTTTTTTTTTTTTTTTTTGAGGTAGGGTCTCATTCTAGCCCACGCTGACCTGGAATTCACTCTGTATTTCTGTATTCTCAGGGTGGCCTCAAACTCACAGCAGTCTTCCTACCTCTGCCTCCTGAGGTGCTGGGATTAGAGGTGTGCACCACCACGCCTTTTTTTTTTTTTTTTTAATTGAGGCAGTGTCTCACTCTAGTCTAGGCTGACCTGAAACTCACTCTGTAGCCCAGGCTGGCCTCAAAATCACAGTGATCAAGCCGGGCGTGGTGGCGCACGCCTTTAATCCCAGCACTGTGGAGGCAGAGGTAGGAGGAACACAGTGAGTTCGAGGCCACCCTGAGACTACATAGTGAATTCCAGGTCAGCCTGAGCTGCTAGAGTGAGACCCTACCTCGAAAAACAAAAACAAACAAAAAAAATCACAGTGATCTTCCTATTTCAGTGTTCTAAGTGCTGAAATTAAAAGTGAACACCACAGGCCAGGAGTGGTGGCACACGCCTTTAATCCCAGCACTCAGGAGGCAGAGGTAGGAGGATCGCTGTGAGTTTGAGGCCAGCCTGAGACTACATAATGAATTACAGGCCAGTCTGGGTTAGAGTGAGACCCTATCTCGGAAAGAAAAAAAAAGTGACCACCACCACATCAGACTTTATTTGAGAGAGAGAATATGGATACACCAGGGCCTCCTGATGCTACAGATGAACTCCAGATACATGTGCCACTTTGTGCATCTGGTCTTGTGTGGGTGCTGGGGAATTGAGCCTGTGCCAGAAGGCTCTGCAAAAAAAAAGCACCTTTAACAGCTGGAGGCATCTCTCCGGGCCCGCTTTGACTTTTTAGAATCTTTCCTCTGCCAGGCTATCCAACAGACACTGTTCAGACATGGCTCCTCTCTCTACAGGTGGTACTCGGGCAGGATTTCTCGGCAGCTGGCTGAAGAGATTCTGATGAAGAAAAACTACCTGGGAGCCTTCCTGATCCGAGAGAGCGAGAGCTCTCCAGGGGAGTTCTCCATCTCTGTGAAGTGAGCTGCTAGGCACATCCAGGAGGGGGTAGGCCACTGGTAAATGGTCAGAAGCATGTTCTAATTCTTTTTTTAAATCTTTTTTTTTTTTTTTTTTTTTTTTTGGTTTTTCGAGGTAGGGTCTCACTCTGGTCCAGGCTGACCTGGAATTAACTATGTAGTCTCAGGGTGGCCTCGAACTCGCGGTGATCCTCCTACCTCTGCCTCCCGAGTGCTGGGATTAAAGGCGTGCGCCACCACGCCCGGCTTCTTTTTTTTAAATTTTAATTCCTTTAAAAATTAATTGTTTATTTATTTATTATTTTAAAGCAGTGAGAGATAGAACGAAGACAGAGAATGGGTGCACTAGGGCCTCTAGCTGTTGCAAACGAACTCCAGATGCAGTGCCACTTTGTGCATCTGGCTTTAAGTGGTTATTGGGGAATATAGACTTTGCAGGCAAGCACCTTAATCGCTGAGCCATCTCTAGCCCTAAATCTTAATTTTTAAGATTTCTTTTTAGATTTTATTTTTATTTATTTATTACAGACAGAAAGGGAAAGAGAGAGGAAGAGTGAGAATGGATGTGCTAGGGCCTGTAGCCCCTGCAAATGAACTCCAGGTGTGCATGCCCCCTTGTGCATCTGGCTTACATGGGTCCTGGAGAATCAAACCGGAGTCCTTAGGCTTCACAGGCAAACGCTTTAACTGCTAAGCCATTTCTCCAGCCCAAATTTTAAGATTTTTGCTTATATGTGTATGTGTGTGGTATGTGCATGTGCCCTTGCGGTGCCCAATATTCTTGCCTATGGTGGGGGTCACTCACCTGTGGTAGGCAGAGTGGAATTCAAGTGTCCCATTCTGTCACTCTTTCACTGTTGTCTTTGTTTTTGGACAGAGTTTCTTTGACTGTTTTTAGAGCTTGCAAGGCTCCATCAATTCTCAAGTCTCTGCTCCCCACAGGTATGCATTGCCAAGCCCACTCAGGGCTTGTACAGAAAGTGCACCTTAAATTTTATTAACTTTTTTTTGGGGGGGGGTTTCAAGGTAGAGTCTCACTGTAGCCCAGGCTGACCTGGAATTCACTATGTAGCCTCAGGGTGGCCTCGAATTCATGGCAACCCTCCTACCTCTGCCTCCCGAGTGCTGGGATTAAAGGCGTGCGCCACCACACCCGGCTTCTATTAACTTAAAAAAAATATTTTATTTATTTATGTATTTATTTGAGAGCCTTTAATCCCAGAGAGAGAGAGGCAGAGGTAGAAAGATCGCACCAGAGTTCGAGGCCACTGAGACTACATAGTTAATTCCAGGTCATGTGGCCTGGGCCAGAGTGAGATCTGGCTTTCAAAACCAAAAATAAAAAAATAAAAATATATATATTTTATTTAGGAAAATGTATTTATTTGAGAGAAAGGTTTCTCCAGCCCTTTAAAAAGAGAGAGAGAGAATGTTTGTATCTGGGCCTCCAAGCCACTGACTGCAAACTAACTCCAGATGCATGTGGCTTTGTTCATCTGGCATCTGGCTTTCATGGGTCCTAGAGTGAACCGGGATCCTTTGTCTTTGCAGGAAAATGCCTTAACCGCTAAGCTGTTTCTCCAGCCCTTTTAAAAATTTTATTTGTGTGTGTTTGTATCTGGTGTTACATGTGTGCTGGGGAATTGAACCCAAGCTGGCAGGCTTTGCAAGCATGGTCCTTTAATGGCTGAGCCATTTCCCCAGTCCCTAATGTTTATTTATTTTAATATTTATTTGTGTGTGTATGTGTGTGCTCATGTGCTCATGTGCACCTGCACCAGGATCTCTTGCCTTTAGGTGGTGGTTGGGGTATTGGACCCAGACCAGCAGGTTATCTATCTATCTTTCTTTCTTTCTTTCTTCTTTCTTTCTTCTTTTTTGGCTTTTAGAGGAAGGGCTTCACTTTAGTTCAAGATGACCTAGAATTCACTATGTAGTCTCAGGGTGGCCTTGAACTCACGGCAATCCTCCTAACTCTGCCTCCCAAGTACTGGGATTAAAAGGCATGTACCACCACACCCAGCATTTTTCGTTTGTTTGTTTGTTTGTTTGTTTGTTTGTTTGTTTGTTGAGGTAGGGTTTTACTCTAGTCCAGGCTGACCTGGAACTCACTATGTAGTTGCAGGATGGCCTCAAACTCACAGTGATCCTCCTTCCTCTGCCTCCCAAGTGCTGGGATTAAAGGCATGCGCTACCACACCTGGCTCATTTTTTTTTCTTTTAATATATATTTATTTATTTGAGAGAGAGAGAATGGGTGCACCAGGGCCTGTAGCCACTGCACACGAACTCCAGATGCATACGCCATCTTGCACAACTGGCTTACATGGGTCCTTTGGCTTTCAGGCAAGCGCCTTAAACTGCTAAGCCATCTCTCCCACCCTAGCTTCCATTCCTAGCAGGTCCCGCTGGCTGCTGTGAGGAGGGAGGGTTATTGGAGGCAGCAGGAGGTGGTGACCCTAAGGTGCTTTCACAACCTCAGTGAACACCTGCTTGGGATGCCACTCCAGCGCCAAAGGGTCAGGAAGAAAGTGTGGCCTGTTTGTGGCTCTTCTAGGATGCCAGTGTTCCCAGGCCTGGCCTGACCCCCAGTCAGTGGCTTTCCCAAGGGTCAACAGACTGGGGACCACGGGGCTGGCCAACGCTGGGGCCCGGAGCAAAGACACTGTGGCTCCTGTGAACGGTGTGTTCCTCCTGCCTGGGCTCTGCCTTCTGCTCAGCCCTGTGTGCAGCCTAGGGGCTCATCAACCCTGCTGGGGCAGAGCCCTACACCATCTTTGTGGTCCCCAGCTGTCTAGCAGTCATGGCTGCTCATCAGGGAGGATTCCCACACCATCTGCGAGCCTCTGTCACCCTCTGATCAGCAGGCCACTGTCGGACATAACAGAGGGGGCTCCAAAGTTCCTTGGCTCTAGCCACTGCCCCAGAAAGGCTGTGAAGTCCCCTCCTATCCTTGCCTCTCCCCTTCCAGCCAGGCTCACTACAGACTCCAGCTGCTGCTTCCTCACAGGCAGGAAGTGGCTGTTTTCCCAGGTCTCTTGGGAATGGCGCCTGCCAGACGGGTTGGCCTGGCCTCAAGGGACTCCTGGAAGTCACCCCAAAAACCAAGGTCAACTGGCCAAGCAGGGACAAATGGACCCTGAACAGAAAGGATGCTGGCCTTCCCACTGTATCACTGCCTGAGCTCTCGCTAGGCCCAGGCCTCTGCAGATTCTGGACAGGGGGAGAGGTGTTGACCCCAGGAAGTAAGATGGGAGTAGAGAGCCTGCCAGGAGACATGATGAGCATAAAGGGAATCCAATGACAGGGGACACACTCCGTAAGGTGAGAAGTAAGAGGATAGCTGAGCTGGGTCCTAAAAGCAGGAGTAGGAGTTTGGTAAACAGAGGGAAGGATATGCCCTGCACAGGAAACAGCAGCGCAAAGATTCAGAAGTGGGACAGTGAGGGTCCTATTTAGATGGCAACAAACCCGACGGCAGGGTGAGAGGGTGCAGATGACAGTGCGCAGGAGTGGTTCTTTTTTTTTAGTTTATTTATTTATTTGAGAGAGCGAGAGAGAAAGAGGTGGGAGAGAGAGAGAAAAAAAAAAAAAAAAAGAATGGGCGCGCCGGGGCCTCCAGCCACTGCAAACGAACTCCAGATTCATGTGCCACCTTGTACATCTGGCTAACGTAGGTCCTGGGGAATCGAACCCAGGTCCTTTGGCTTTGCAGGCAAATGCCTTAACTGCTAAGCTATCTCTCCAGCTCTCAGGAGCGGTTCTTGAATAAGAAGGAGTCATGCCAGTGTGTCCCAGGAAGAGATATGAGAGTGGAACTCAGAGAAATCCTAGCACACGGCCCCCCACCCTTCCCAGTGCACCATGGCATGGCCGGAAGAGGTTCCCTGTTAGATCCTGGGTTGCCCAGGCTCCTAGCTGTAGTTGTGCACAGTGCCACCAGGTGGCGATCTCCACCCTCATTTTCTCCGGGATGGGCCAGCGGACTCATCGGGTTTGGAGGGCAGGATGGTAGCAAATCTCAGCTCTGATGCCTGCTAGCTGTGTAATCCCTGACAAGTTATCCTCTAAGCCTGTTTCCCCATCTGTAAAGTGGATATCAGTGTGAAGAGATTAGTATGGTGACAGCACAGGAGCCGGATTCTGGAAATGCCGTTAGGAATTACTGCTAACCTACACGGTGGACCAGGAAGGGCGTGCCCTTAGCCAGAGGCTACTTCCCACTTCACCTCGTCCCAGGAAGACGGTGCCCAGTCTGCAGCCTGGTTTTGCCTGGGCCTCCTGTGTGACCTGAGACAGGCTCTGGGTCTCTCTCTCTCTCTCTCTCTCTTTTTTTTTTTGGTTTTGCGAGGTAGGGTCTCACTCTGGTCCAGGCTGACCTGGAATTAACTATGTAGTCTCAGGGTGGCCTCGAACTCTCCGCGATCCTACCTCTGCCTCCCGAGTGCTGGGATTAAAGGCGTGCGACACCACGCCCGGCTCTGGGTCTCTCTTGACAGTCACTTCATCTGTGTCCTGTCACCACTGAGGCAGCCTGGTGTGTGAGCCTTCTCCACCCTCCCTGGCATGGTCCCTGGGAACTCTGACCCCACTGGGTGTGGCCTGTCAGAGGCTTTACAGGCCTGACTGCTGTTCACAAGGGGGCTTCCCCCTCCACCTGCAGTTTCTGGGCTGGGACTCAGCTGCAACTCAACGTGTCCCACACTCCTGTCCTGGTAACGGGGGACGGCGGGGGACTCTATATCACAAACGATAACAGTTTGTCTCCAAGTGAAGTATCTTGCTTCCTTTCTGGCCATGGGTGCCCTCTTTCAAAGGCCACTGAGCAACCGCTGTGTGAGCCAGGCCCAGCTCCTGGGTCAGGCACCGCAGAATCCGATAATGTTCCTTTTGTCCCTGGGGTGCCAGTGTGCTGAGGTGATGGGCAAATCATGGCAGCTAGGGAAAATGAAGGGGGTTGGAGGAGTGGGCAGAGACTTCCTGCAAAAGCAGAGAAAGGATGGAGGAGAGAGAGGAAAGAGGAAAGGAGAAATGAACTGGGTCCCCAGAAGTTCAGTGTATAGGTTAAAAAAAAAAAAAAGGCACAGAGATGCTTAAGAACTTGTCCGAGGTGTGGAGCATAGGGCTCCCAGGTTCCATAGACCAGGTCGCCCTCCAAGCATGTTCCCTGAGGGCTGTGCTCAGCCCTTCCAAGGTGAGCTATCACCTAGTTCCTGTGTGCCTCTGTGCATGCTTTCCAACCGCCCATGTTCCCTGATGGATAAAGGCCAAGGGTACCATGCCTGGTGGGCAGGGAGCACTTAGACCTGGCCCAGGTGGGGACAGGGGTGTGTGGAACTCTGACAACTCACCAGGTCTCAGTTCTCCTCCCAGCTACTGCCACCACTAGGCCAGAAAAACCCGCTGGGCAGGACTGGCCTGACTCGTCTTTGGGTTTTCTGACAGCCTGGTTGGTCCCTGTGACAGTTGGGGGTGGTTACAGAAACAGGGGTCAACTTCCCAGAGAAGGAGATGCATGCAGACCCGCAGCATGCCAGGGCACACAGAATATCCAAAGCCCTGGTGTCCGCACTGCTGCCCACTTATTCCTCCAGAGCTCAGGCAAGGCTGTCTTCACTCCAGCCTTGAAGGAGGCCCAGGGCCAAGTGCAACAGAGCCGAGAGACAGGGCAACAGGGCAGGATTCCTAGCAAGCAGAGATTCCCTGGGCAGGCTTATGGCAGAGACCAACCAGACAGGCTCCCAGACAGCCTGGCCATGTTGAGCCCCCTTAGCTGAGAAACAGAAAGTGTGGGTCAGGTGGCAGGAAAGACCTGTGGCTTACCCAGCAGTGAACATTTGCCCCTGGATTTCCCCCTGCTGCCATTGGGGTGTGTGTGTGTGTGTGTGTGTGTGTGTGTGTGTGTGTGGTTTTTCAAGGTAGGGTCTCACTCTAGCCTATATTGACCTGGTCTCGAACTCATGGGGATCCTCCTACCTCAGCCCCCACACCCCCCCCCCCGAGTGCTGGGATTAAAGGTGTGTGCCACAACTCCCAGCATATTTCCCAGTTTTGAAGATTTCTCAGTTGCCAGGTTGGAAAGTTCTAGAACTCCTGATTCCTCCTCTCCCAGCTCCTCCTCTGTTCTGTTTCCTGACCCTCCCATGGGGCCAGAGAGTACCCCTCTGCAACACTCCACAGGCTAATGCTGCATCAGGTACCTAAGTTCTAAGCACCCTGCCCACCCAGGCCAGGAGAGGCCCTTGGGTCCCTGCCTCCTGGCTTCTGCCTGCCCAGCCCTCTAATCACTGTCATTCCCCCGGCTCAGAGCCACTTCTGCTCTAGCAGCCCAACCAGAGACTCCTGGGAGTCAGCAGCAGGTAGGAAGTTGCTGTGCCCTGCCCTCCTCAGCATCCCAGATCCCCACACATGTAAGTCCCATAGCTGTGAATGCAAACGGCCTAGTCACCAGAAGAAGTGCTTTGTCTCAGGCTTGGGGACTATGCAATCTCAGGGTAGCCTCAAACTCATGGCAATCCTCCTACCTCTGCCTCCTGAGTGCTGGGATTAAAGGTGTGCACCACCATGCTCGGCCTGCCTCAAGTTTGAAGCCAGCCTGGACTACATTAGTGAGTTCCAGACCAGCCTGGGCTACGTACTAGTGAGACCCTGTCTCAACAACAATCAATAAACCAAGCCAGGCGTGGTGTCACACATGTTTAATCCCAGCACTCGGGAGGCAGAGGTAGGAGGATCGCCGAAAGTTCGAGTCCACCCTGAAACTACATAGTGAATCCCAGGTCAGCCTGAACTGGAGTGAGACTATACCTTGGAAAACCAAAAAAAAAAAACAAAAAAAAAAACCCAATTTGAGGCAGTACTCCTGTCTCAGCCTCCCAAGTGCTGGAATTACAGGTATGTAAGCCAAGGCCCTCCCCAGAGATTGTATTAGGGATGGGCAGGTGGTCCGGTTACCTATGACTGTCTTTATTGTAAATCTTAACCTTTTAAAGCTGCAACTCTTCAGCCTCAGGGCTGCCAGGTCAGGTGGAGGAGCTTCTCCCACAGGTGGGGGAGGGGAGGGGAAGTAGCAGGTCTGGGCAGCTGGGGTGGCGGACTCCACCCTGCTGTCCAGGAGGATGGTGGGCCTGAAGGAACTTGGGCTGTGGGAAAACAGACAAAGCAGCAATTTGGTGGCCTGCTGCCCCTGGGGCCTAGGTCTGTGAGGGGCACAACCACACTGTATTTCTCAGGCTGGGCCACCAAGGCCAGCTGGGAAGGGCAGATGGAATGGGGACAGGTTTCCAGGGTTCACAGCCCAGGGAGGGGCAAGAATATGATCTAGGACATAATTAAGGTCCTGGTGGTGACTGCCACTGTCACTCTATGGGCACAATTAGGTTTTTTTTCCCTCAAAGCACTTGTGAGGAAATGTGGCCTCTGCTCTGCCTTTCTTCCTTCAGGCTCTTGGCAGACTATGGTTGCACTCAGGCCTCAGTTTCCCTTGTGTGCACAGGGCCTGCCTTGCTCTCTTTCTGGGCCCTGAGCAGGAAAGAGGGTCCCAAAGTTGCATTGCCCACTGTCCCCACCCATTCCAGCACCACTCAGGCCTAGCCCTAAGTGAAGTGTTATCACTATAAGGGCATGGAGGTTCAGAGAAGTTAAGTGACTTGCCTAAGGTTACAGAGTAAGAAAGTGGCAGGGCGTGGTGGCGCATGCTTTTAATCCCAGTACTCTGGAGGCTGATGTAGGAGGATCGTTGTGAGTTCAAGGTCAGCCTGAGACTACATAGTGAATTCCAGGTCATCTTGGGCTAGAGTGAAACCTTACCTCGAAAACCAAAACAAACAAACAAACAAACAAGGGCCCTAGTCTAGAGCTCATATTCTGAACCCCACATTCCACTGCCAGGGTAACTCTCACAGGCTTTGCCTCCCTCAGCTTCCCGAGGTGGTGCAGAGCAGTGTGGGGGAGGGGTGGGAGCAGCTTCTCAGACACCTTCTTCTCCCCCAGCTACGGGGACCAAGTACAGCACTTCAAGGTATTGCGAGAGGCATCGGGGAAGTACTTCCTATGGGAAGAAAAGTTCAACTCCCTCAATGAGCTGGTAGACTTCTACCGGACCACCACCATTGCCAAGAGGCGACAGATCTTCCTGTGTGATGAGCAGCCGCTGCTTACGGTAAGGGGTGGGGGCTCTGAGACCTTCTGAGGGTGGCATCCTGCAGGTCTGGCTTCCCTCCTTTCCTAGCAGTCCAGGCCCCCAAAGTAACAGGAGAGTGTTGGCTGCAGGACACAGGCAAGGATGAGGCAGGGCAAGGGGAGAGGCAGAGAGAGGAAGGGGCATCATGGAAACCACCAGGCTAACCCAGCTGGCTTGCTCTTAGCTCCTGCAGTAGTGTGAGGCATGCTCAGGAAATGCTTGTTAAGGAAGGCAGGAACACTTGCTGAGTCCTACACAGATTGCTAATCTGCATGCTCCGAGGGCCTCCACCATTCCTATGGTGCAGATAAGGACACTAAAGCCAGCCGAGAGAAGAGACGACAGCTGACTCGTCACACCACGGAAGGCCCAATCCTGGTTTCTGCTCCCTGAGGAGGAGCTGACCTTGGACAGGATGTAGAGCAGCCTGAGCCCTCAGGGGACGAGGAGGCCTGGCTGGGCCCAAGGTGCAGGGTCCATCCATCCGCCCCCTAGTCCTCACAATAATAGCAATTTGCCAGTAGCCAGTCACTTGATGAAAGGGCTCTGGCTCTCATCAGGTTGGTGATAGCACCAAGCCGGGTTATTAGCCTAACAGGCTGTTTTCCTTGGAAAGGGGGTGTAGGCAAGGCCTGGTTCACATCAAGACTTCCTTTGAACTTGGACTCTACTGAGGCTGTAGCTCCAACTAAGGCCTGAGGAGGGGGCTGACCAACTGTGCAAAAGCCCAGCTCTGCCTTCTGCTCTGTTGTGTGGCCCCTGAGGGTCAGAGTGCAGCCCTTGCTTGGCTTGTTTCTTCTCTGCTCACAAGGATGAGCAGTGGGGTTTACTGTGGCAGGAGAGGACACGGCCTCTCTTGTCCCCTGTGGCCTCCTCTGCCTGACCTGGTAGACTAAGGTCAGCCTGGAGCTCCCAGTTTCCTCGTGCAGGCCTCTAGTGTCCCTTCCTACCACCACTCATGGGTGAGTTCTGTCTGGAGAGGGGAGGGAGCCTGCACGCACCGGGCAGGGTGACTACAAAGGGATGGACCCCTGGGACAGACGCCTCCTCCTTCCTGCAGATTCTATCATATCCCAGAGGAAGTTCTGCAGGCTGAGGTCAGATCCCAGAGGGTGGAGAGTAGGCGCGCCTGGGCATAGTCGGTGCCAAGGTGACCAGCCTTGCTCCCTTCTCAGCTGAGGACCCCAAGGGACAGGGACAAGCCGAGGCCACTCCAGGGGCATACAGAGGACTGGAACTCAGGTCTGAGAGGAGGCAGCAGGCGCAGGACACACTCTCTCTCTCTCTTTTTTTTTGTTTTGTTTTTTGTTTTTCAACGTAGGGTCTCACTCTGGTCCAGGCTGACCTGGAATTTACTATGTAGTCTCAGGGTGGCCTCGAACTCTCAGCCACCCTCCTACCTCTGCCTCCCGAGTGCTGGGATTAAAGGCGTGCGCCATCACGCCCGGCTAGGACACACTCTCTTAAGAGCCTTTTGGCTTTCTCATTTGGCAGACTTTCAGCAACCTCCTCCACACCCGCCCAGAGCTTCTAAACAGGTCCCACCCTGAGGCCCAGGACACTAATGGGTGGCAGAGACCCTGGCCCGCGGTCATGTTTGGGATGTCCTGCAGCTCCTCTCACTTTTCCTATGGCGCTCTTGGGGTCAATCTCTGGGAAGGCCACTGACCACTCTGCCCTCCCCTCCCTGCAGCCGCCCAAGGCCTGCTTTGCCCAGGCCCAGTTCGACTTCTCGGCGCAGGACTCCTCTCAGCTCAGCCTCCGGCGCGGCGACATCATCGAGGTGGTGGAGCGTGCAGACCCGCACTGGTGGCGGGGCCGGGCCGGTGGGCGTCTGGGCTTCTTCCCGCGGAGCTATGTGCAGCCGGTGCACCTGTGACCGCGGGGCGGAGCGGGGGTAGGGGTGGGGGCCTGGCTCAGACCCTAACCCAGCCGGTGGGAAGCCGTGATGCACAAGACCGATCGCCTCCGCGGCTTCACGCTAACAGGACCACCCAGCAACCACTGCGATGTTAGTGACCATGCTGGGGCTTCCTGTCTGGCCGCTTCCCATTGGCTGCTTGCAGTGTGGCGTCCTCACGAGGTGGTCTCTAGAGGTCTTACCCGCCTCTGCCAAGGCCCATCTTCATCAGGGTTGAGAACTGGTCACTGCTAGTTGCCAGCAGCTCAAAGAGCTTGGTCCTTTGGGCTGGGCCCACCTACTGCCCCCCTCTTCAAAAAGCCTTGCAGGCTCTGTAGAGCGCTGGGGAAGTGGGTCGCCCCTGAGGGACTTAGACTTTCATACAGGTGCATGCTAGCTTCTTAGACCCCCTTCCCCCACCCCACAATTTGGGACTCCACCCTGGGGCATCTGGCCTCTGCCTCACGACTGGAGTGGGGTTAGAGGTGAGCTTGGTTGAAGGGACCCGACAGGGAAGATGCTATGCAGTGGGTCCCCTCCTGGGCTCTAGGGGCTCTGGAGGCCTGCAGAAGGGGGCAGACAGCCTACAAGGGACCCGCTTGCATGAAAGCACTGTCCAGAAGGGGTGCACTATCAGACACCTTTGGGATTGGGAAACTGAGGCAGATTTGGCAAGGCCTAGCATGCCAGGCTTTGGGGGAGGCCGAGGGACAGGAGGCTTCTCTGTTGTTGTCTGAAGTCTCTTGAGGGGCCCAAGTTGTTAGCATGTGAGGATCACCCTGAGTTCAGGGCTGGCCCAAGACCCTAAGCCTGTCATACCCTCTGCTCCTGACCTGGGCCCATATATTCAAAATTAAAACCAGGGGCTAGAGAGATGGCTCAGTGGTTAAAGGTGCTTGCTTGCAAAGCCTGAGGTCTGGGTTTAATGCCTCCTACCCACTATAAAGCCAGGTGCAAAAGTAGTGCATGTGGGGCTGGAGAAGATGGCTTAGTGGTTAACGTGTTTGCCTGCAAAGCTAAAGGACCCCAGTTTGATTCCCCAGGACCCATGTAAGCCAGATGCACAAAGAGGCGCATGCATCTGGAGTTCCTTTGCAGTGGCTGGAGGCCCTGGTGCGCCCATTGTCTCTCTCTCTTTCTCAAATAAATAAATAAATAAATAAATAAATAAATAAATAAATTAAATAAAATACTTTTTAAAAAGTGGTGTATGCATCTGGAGTTCATTTTCAGTAGCAGGAAGCCATGGTGTGCCCATACTCACTCTGATTGTCTCTTGCTCTCTGTGTCTCAAATAAATAAATACAAATGTGAAAAATAAGACAAAATAAAAACCACGAACCATTAGATAGATGTCTATGGAAATCTCATTTTCTTGTGAAGCCTGTTTTTGTACTATTTTTGAAATATTGTCCTCTACATTTTGAGAACCCCCGTCTCCACTGGCTCAGCCAGCCACTGACCATCACTCTACCCACTGTGTAGCTGTGAGATCATCCTGTTCTCACTTTAGGGAAGGAGGGTGGCCCTGAGCACTTGGGTGTTCATGTTCCCTCAGGGGTGGCAGCATCAGGCGAAGTAGGCATAGAAGAAGATGTTAACACACATCAGGAGGATGGCATTGAAACCACACACCCGGGCCCAGAAAGCATGTTTTTGAGGCGTTTGGTTGTCACCTGGGAGGAGATTGAGGAGGGGGACAGAAAGTGAGGGACACCATCTGTACTTGGGTGCCCATTATCTCCAACCCCAGCGTGGAGCTGGGAATGAAGGGCAGTGTCACCCACTTACCTGCTTTGGCTCCTAGGAATGGCTCCTGGGCCAGGGTCCACCAGGTGAGATTCTCAATCTGTAGAGAATACGAGCAGTGTGGCAGAGCAGAGTGGTCCCCTGGGAGGGCCAGGGGTTAGGGACAGAAAGATGGAAGACAAGTTACAACAAAGACAGAAGGCAGGACCAGCTAAGGTTTAGGGGACAGTGACTAGAACATTCTGGAGTCAGAAATGGGTAGAAATCAGGATGCAGCGAGGAAACCTTAGGAGTCAGCTCAGGAATGGCATGTGGGGTCAAGGTAAAGCTCACCTGTTTGAGCTGGGGGGGTAGGCTTAGCAGACTACCGGCGGCCACCACAGCACAGGTGAGCAGGAAGAGGGCGATGGCAAAGTGCAGGTAGTGAACGCTGCGGATGAGGGCTGGCCTCGTGTCCACCTCGCCGCACGGGGGTGCTGGATGCAGGAATTCCAGAACCAGCCTCAGGGCACCCACCAGCAGCCCGGCCATCAGGCCCCAGAAGGCCCCCTGGGGAGGAGGGAGTCAGGGGAAGACTTGGAGGGACAGCTGAGCACCCGCAGGGGAAGCCTCACCATTGCTTTCCCCTGCCATTCACCTTCTCGTTGGCCCTCTGCCAGAATATGCCCAGGATGAAAACTGCGGTGACTGGAGGCGCCAGGGAGCTGGTCACCGACTGCATGTAGATGAAGAGCTGCCCGCTGTTGGAGCTCTGCAGGACGGGGATCCAGGCCACACTCACACCGATGAGAACCACGATGACCAGCCTGTGGGCAGCAGCGGGCACATCCTGCCTCAGCTCCCTTGCTCCTCAAGACCTCTGGTCCCCTGCTGCCCAGGCCAGCAAGGCCAGGAGCAAGCTGCCCCAATGCCACTCTAAACCTGTGCTGTAGCTCCCTGTGGCCTAAGGGGCCAGCCACTTGGGCCAGCTCTGTGTGCCTCACTTCTGTGTGCACAGTTGCTGGGGTCTTTCAGAGGGTCCTGCCCTCAGGAGCTCCCTAGACATTTTTTGGGCACCATGAGTGACACGTGGCTCTTACTCCAGGCCAACCTGCTCCTCTGGCAGGTCTTTGAACTATCCACCCCCCGAGGGGGGGGCGTTTTCTGGATTCCTTGGTGAGAGCCACACATCCCCAGACCTTCAGCTTTTGATGGATTCCCCTTTCCCAAGGCAGAAGTACGCTCCACGCCAGGATCGCCCAAAGTGATGAGAACTAGTCTCTCTGCACAGCCGCACCAGGGCCGCTCTCACACTGGACAGTGGGCTCAGTGGACACAGGACACAGAACTGCCTGTGCCACGCAGTTGGATTGGTGGAGGGAACCTGGAGGCAGCGTGGATCTGGGGGCTTCTTGGAGGAGCCCTGCAACCTCAAAGTCCCACCCCTGACTCAGTGCCCTTGGCCCCAAGAGCAACATGGGTAAGGCCTGCAGCCTGGGCAATATCAGTGGCCTGTAGGAGCATCTAGGCTCTCATCCTCTCACTGCCCACCACAGCTGTCCCTCAGGGGTGTCCCCCAGGCTGCCACTTCTGTCTATATGACAGCCTCTAGGGAGCCCCCTCATCCTGTACCCTCCCTCCCACCCCTGGGCAGCTGGACCTCTGAGTCCTCCATATTACCCAGCTGACACAAGACCTTAGGAAGGAGACAGAAGGGGATGGAAGGAACAGAAGTCGGTGGGGTGGGGGGATCTAGGGACTAGTAAAGCCCAGGACTAAGAGGAAAGGACATCATTCCCTCCCCCACCCCCACCCCATGACAGTGCCTGTGGTTTATCAGTGAGACCAGCACTCTCTCATCTCTGTTCTGCTGGCCTCTGGCCAGGCATTAAGGCTACCAAGGTCCCAGACCAAAGGGCAGGGAAGCCACAGGACAGTGGGGTGTCCAGGCCCAGTATCCAAGAGGACAGAGGTTGGAGGGACTGCACACAGGTAAGACACTGGTAGGGAGGGCAGATAACAGTTTGGAGAGGCAGGGGTATCAGGGAGCAGGCAGTCAAGGGCCACATGGGCAAGCCTCGTGGACATGGATGTGTCCTGTCACGGCAACAAGAGGCTCCCTGCCCGAGATGAGCTCAGGCCACCTGCAGCTCCCTGGCATGTCCCAACAGGGCCTTTCCACAGAAGCCAGCTGCTTTGCATCATGGGGCTGGGCACCCTATCCTGGAGGGAGGCTGCAATTGGGGTGGGTCCCAGAGATATGAGAGGGCCAATTGGACACCATTGCACACTGAGAGGCCACCCTCCACTGTCCATGGCCAAGTCCTCCCACGCACCAGGCCAGTCACGGGGACAAGGCAGGAGGGTCAAGTGGGGAGGGTCATTTGGACCTGTTATGGTCTCCCATGAGTGGGAGGGATCTGGCAATAGTCCCAGAGCACAGTGAGAAGGGCTCGATCCTTGCATGAAGTCAGGGAGGTCTGCATGGAGGAAGGGACTCTTGGCAGAGCCTTAGAAAGATGGGGCTAGGTGCTGAACTGAATAAGGAGGGGACAAACTGGACCAGGAAGAAACAACGAGCCCTCAAAGAGCCAAGGTATAGAAGCCAAGGTGGCCAGTTGAAGTACTGGCTCAAGGGACCCTCTGGGGCAATTGGAAGCAACCTGGAAAGATGAAGGCTCGAGGCTGGAGGGATGGCTTAGCAGTTAAGGTGTTTGCTTACAAAGCCAAAGGACCCAGGTTGGATTCCCCAGGACCCATGTTAGCCAGATGCACAAGAGTTTGTTTGCAGTGGCTGGAGGTCCTGGCGTGCCCATTCTCCCCTTCTCTCCCCCCGCCCCTTTCTCTGTCAAATAAATTTTAAAAAAATTTTTTTAAAGAAAGATGAATTGATCTGTTAAATTGCTGTAGCTGGCAATCATTTCACATTTGTAAAAGTGCATTCTCTTTGCATTCCATGTGTAATTTGCCAATTGAGTTGTATTTTATATATTCAGGTTGGGAAAATGAAAGCTGTTTCTGTTTGATTAATGGTTTAAAGATAAAGTTCCCTGAATGTCTGATGCTTTTCTTGTAAAGAAAAAAGAAAAGAAAGGAAAAAAGAAGAAAAGAAAAAAGAAAAAAAAGAAAGATGAGGGCTCAGATTCTGAGGAAGACCATGATCTCTGGTGTGACTAGGGAAGCAGAGCTGGCTCCAGCAAGAGGTGACAGATGCACCCCACACAAGACGTGGACAGGATTCTCTAGTCTCCTCTCCTTTGGGTATGTGGTATGCTCCTTTCTCCGACACACTCCTATGCATTCTATAAGCCTCAAGCCCCGGCTCCCCACGCCTGCCTTCCCATACCGTCCCACCAACAGCAGCTCGCGCTCTCCAGCACTGGGCCGCATCCGCCTCCAGATGTCCATGGTGAAGAGTGTGCTGCTACTGTTAAAGATGGACGTCAGCGACGACATGAGCGCAGCCATCATCACCGCTATCATCAGCCCCCGAAGACCTAGGGACAGGATGGGGCCACTGTGACCCTGCCTGGCCCTTGCAGCCCCACCTGCATCAGACTGAGGACATCTGAAGTCATTAGAACCCAAAGGGGGCAGCTGTGCGGCCTTGCCCCGTGGCAGGATTGCCCGGTAGTAATTACCCACATGGTTGTGCTGCTCCCAGCCCTGGCGTCTGCTTGCTGCTGAGCCGGCAGCTGACAGAGCACTTTCCCCACCCTGTCTTCAGTGGAGGGAGGGCACCAACCTGCCAGGGAGCTTAGAGGAGGGAAGCCAGGTGTGGGGGGGGGGACGGGACTCACAGCCAGGGTGGAACCATAGGATGAAAAAGGTGGGTGTGGGACCCTCTGCAGGGAGGTCACACCCAGGCAGACAGTGGTTTAGTCTCTGGAATTCCCCATTACTTCCTGTTCTGGGTATCCCCAGTAGGCATGGTGGGTGCCCTCTCCTTAGCCTGGGAGGGGGGAAGGTTGAGAAATGTACCTGTCCATTGACAGACCATCAGTGAAGGTCCCAGCCTGGCGGGGATGGGGTGGGGGCAGCATTTTGGGACCTGAGGTCTCTCCAACTCAAGGCTGTGTCACCTCAGGCTGCTAACCTCCTGTGTCTGGGCCTTTTTCTGAGTGTGTCTGCAAGTGTTTAGGCCCTTCCCCCATCTGTAGCCCACTTCCTGCCCTCCTGGCTTCAACCCCTTGTCCTAGGAAGAGTCTGACACTGGCCCTCCTTGGCTGGCCTTACAGGGGTCATTTATTGCTGGTTGTTTTGCCTGACCTTGATTCTGCTCTGACTTGCTGTGTAGCTCCCAGGCATCCCATGACTGGCCCAAAGGAAAGTGAGTTATGGGGAGGCAGAGGTAGGAGGATCGCTGTGAGTTTAAGGCCACCCTGAGACTACATAGTGAATTTCAGGTCAGCCTGGGCTGGAGTGAGACCCTACCTCGAAACACCAAAAAAGAAAAATAAAAAAGAAAGTGAGTTATGATCCCCGGTCCCCCAAGCATCAGCTCACCCTCCTTGCTTGTTTGGGGAGGTGGACTAACTTGGTACTTATTTCACTCATTCCTTGGGCAGAGGGTTCAAGGCCTAAACAGGGCTGGTGGGCCAATAGGTGGGTGTCAGTGGTGGGGGCTGAGTCAATCCCTGGCCCAGGATGCTAAGGGATGGCACAGCCTGAAGTGGGAGCTCGTAGTACGGTCAGTCCCAGTGCCAGGCAGTGTCATTAGGCTTAACCTTGGCAACAACACTGAGGGTGGGTACAGTCATTATCCCCAATTTACAAATGAGTACATCGTGCTCCAAGCAGGGAAGTGACATGGCCCAAATATCTCTGTCTGCACATGGCAGAGCCAAAGTCTGTTCCCAGGTATGCATATTCACATCCTGGACCTGCCCTGCACAATGCAGGGAGGGAGGCAGCTTAGGGAAGTCCCAGGCATCCAGAGAGGTGAAGCGAGGCTGCAGGGTTCAGAGCCTTGAATCTTCTTTTTGTTTAGGATGGGACCTCCCCGGGCCCTTGTATGTCGTCTCTGCTAGCATACCTCCAGGGCTGGGGAACTAACCACCCCATCTCAGACTAGCAAGGCTGCCACAGGAACAGTGCTCAGGAGGCAGAGGTATAAGTATTGCTTTAAATTTGAGGCCAGCCTAGGACTACAGAGTGAGTGCCAGGTTAGTCTCGGGCTAGAGTGAGACCTTACCTCAAAACAAAACAACAACAACCACCAAGTCAACCAACAAGTCAAGACACAAAAGACTGAAGCTCTAGCATGGAATTCCACAAATTATAAATTCTCAGCTGGGTGTGGAGACACATGCCTTTAATCCCAGCACTTGGGAGGCAGAGGTAGGAGGAGTGCCATGAGTTCAAGGCCACAGAATGAATTCCAGATCAGCCTGAACTAGAGCAAGACCGTAGCTTGGAAAAAAATATATATATAAGTACTTACACACTCCTAAATAGATGTTATTAGTTTCTTTTTCTTTTTGTTGTTGTTTTGTTTTTCGAGGTAGGGTCTCACTCTAGCCCAGGATGACCTAGAATTCTCTCTGTATTCTCAGGGTGGCCTCCAACTCACAGCAATTCTCCTATCTCTGCCTCCTGAGTGCTGGGATTAAAGGTGTGTGCCACCATGCCCAGGTTTTTTTTTTTTTAATCTACTTTTGGGTCAGGTGTGGTGGTACCCATCTTTAATCCCAGGACTTGGGTGGCAGAGGTAGGAGAATTGCTGTGAGTTCAAGGCCATCCTAAGACTACATAGTGAATTCCAGGTCATCCTGGGCTTGAGTGAGACCCTACTTTGAAAAAACAAAAACAACGACAAAAAAAAAAAATCTTAGCCAGGCATGGTGGCACATGCCTTTAATCCCAGCACTTGGGAGGCAGAGGTAGGAGGATGGCCATGAGTTCGAGGCCAGCCTGAAACTACATAGTGAATTCCAGGTCAGCCTGAGCTACAGTGAGACTCTACCTCAAAAAAACAAAAATTAAAAATTAAAAAATTAAAATTAAAATTAAAAAATCTACTTTTGGGGCTGGAGAGATGGCTCAGCAGTTAAAGGTGCTTTCTTGCAAAGCCTAATGGCCTGGGTTCAATTCTCCAGAACCCACATAAAGCCAGATGCACAAAGTAGCAAGCGCATGCATCAGAGTTCATTTGTGGTGGGCAGGAGGACCTGGTGTGCCCATATACTCACTCACTGACTCTTTCCTCTCGAAAACAAATTAAAAAAAAAAAAAGCCGGATGTGATGGTGCATGCCTTTAATCCCAGCACTTGGGAGGCAGAGGTAGGAGGATTGCTGTGAGTTCGAGGCCAGCCTGAGACGACATAGTGAATTCCAGGTCAGCCTGGACTAGAGTGAGAATCTACCTCGGAAAAAAAAAAAAAAGGAAAGAAACATGAAGAAAGCCCAATCTGACCCCATGGTTTCCCTCACTGCCAGCAATATCTTGGGAGAGGCAGAAGATGGGGGTTCACACATGAATATATGCGGCTCTGGAAATCCTGAGCTGAACCTGAGCTGAGCTGAAAGAGTAAACAGTGGATTTAGGCTGGTGTCACTCTGTACGTTCCTCAGGGCAAGCCATTTTTCTCCATGTTTGCCTCAGTTTCTCTATATAAGAAGGTATTGGTAAAAGGGCCTGGCACCAAGTAGCACTTTCTTGACATGAGGTCAGGCTCTGTAGCTGTAAGTGTGATCTCAGCATGGCAGCTGGATATGCCTTGACCTTGGTGAGGTCAGCTGACCTGTGCGGTCTAAGTCTCTCTTTCTCTCTCATCTTTACAATAGGATGAACCCAGCGATGCCATGCGGGTTTGTGATAGGAAAGAGCTGACACACAGGAAGCCTAGGTTTTCCCTCACGGTCACTTCTTTCTGCCAGCTGGATGTCACATGAGTCACAGAGGATCCAGAGTGGCCCCATAGTCCTCACTGGGCCACTGGTGTCCCCCCCCACCTGCCAGGACCCCTCATGTGCCATGAAACAGGAACTCACCGATGGGCATCAACTCCATGACCAGCTTCGGGTAGGCAATATTGGAACAGCCGATCTCAGCCCCACAGGCCCGCAGACACTCGGATGGCACCACACAGGCCACATCATCTGTGCAGATGGATAGGTAGATGTGGTGTGCATGGCAGCCACATGATCTCCCCACAAGCTCAGGGATGACCTGGCCTAACTCAAGCTGCTTGCAGCCCCCCACCTTCGGGCTCCTGGCTCCTGGCTCTTAGCCTCTGGCCTCCATCACTGGTCCTTCTCTGAATGTCCCCTAATCTCAACCCTAGACCAAGGCCTGTGGTGTGGCCCTGCCCGTGAGCCCATGTGAGGGTCCCAACCTTCTTCCTCAAAGGGAGAAGAGGAGACAGGACAGGGGAGGCCTGCTCCTGGCCTCCATGACTATTCAGTGGTGCATCGTGGTGTGGCCACTTGCTTGGGTATGCAGTCACCCTTTGAAGTTTGTCCAGCAGCTTGCTGGACCTTCCCCTCTGGAAGAGGCAGGTCAAAGCATGTCCTCATCCAATGTCCCTGCACTGGGCCACTTCCTCCTTCTGGACTCTTCTCCACAGGCCTTCTTTCTCCCTTCTTTCTCTTAGTAGGACCATCTTGTAACTCCGCCCAGAGTGGACACTCTCCTCTTTTTTTTCCCTCCTGAAGTAGGTTCTCATTCTAGCCCAGGGTGACCTGAAACTCACTCTGTAGTTACAGGCTGGCCTCAAACTCACAGCAATCCTCCTACCTCTGCCTCTGAGTGCTGAGATTAAAGGTGTGTGCCATCATGCCTGCTCACATTCTCTTCTTACTGCCCATGTCTCAGGACCCCCTTCTCGAGTGTCCACTCCTTGAATGCCACAGACTTGAATGTCTCCATGTCTTTTTTTTTTTTTTTTTGGTTTTTCGAGATAGGGTCTCACTCTGGTCCAACTGACCTGGAATTCGAGGGTGGCCTCGAACTCTCGGCAATCCTCCTACGTCTGCCTCCTAAGTGCTGGGATTAAAGGTGTGTACCACCACCGGCAGTCTCCATGTCTTTATAGGCCTAGGCCTTCCTCCCTCTTATGCCACTGTCTCAGAACACTCCAGTCACTGTTGTTTACCTCTTTCTTCAAGGTCAGTGGCAAAGTCCTCCTCCAAGGTTCCCCCTGATCGTCTCCACCCACCCAGCACTCCTAGGCCCAGGTAGCCCAGGATCCTAGTTGCCGTTGTTTACTATTCTGCCTTCTCCATCAGACCTGGAGCTCCCCGAGGGCTAACTGTTGAATCATCACAAGTTCCAGGCATCGCCCAGCCTTGGGCTGGGCCCAAAAGAGACAGTCTGAACATCTGCTGAATGAACAAATGAGTAAATGAGAGAAGGTGGGGAGGAAGAAGGAAAGGCACAGAAAAAGGGGGGAAAAGGGAGAACGTTTCTAGAAAGAGCCACAAGGAGTTGAGGCACTGCTCAATCCAGTTGCTTACCCTACCACCTCTAACATGCAGAGCTTTGCTGGGCCAAAAAAAAAAAAAAAAAAAAAAAAGACATAATTGCCTAAGACACACAGTCAGACTCAGAACAGAGTGAGGGACTCTGGTGCAGGCTCCTGAGGTCACATGGGCCTAGGACTCTGTGGCAGACCCTGAGCCTGATCCCAGCCCTTCTGGTTGTGTCAGTTGAAGTCCCAGCCTCCTGGGAGGGGTCAGGAAAGTATCACATCCACATAATGGTTCTGAAAGCTGAGTCAGGAGATTCTCCCTGACTTCATTTCACCCATTGCAGGCTCCCAACATGGGCTCCACCCATGGGCACCACAGGCTGGACAGTAGAGATGGGTCCCCAAAATGCCAGCTCCAGAGCAGCAGGCCTCACAGGGGCCGGGAAAGGCCAGGTCTCCAGTTGTGACAGCACCCTCCCCTCCCATACTCAGTAAAAGTCCAGATGGGTTTACTTCCTCACTGCCCCTTCTAGTCTCCAACCTGCCTATGCCCCCCACCTGCTCATGTTCCTGTGGGGGTCCCTGTATCCTGAAGGGGCTTGCTTACAGACACCATCTGGGCCAGGCCCCAGCCCTCTTCACCATCTTCATCCCCAACAGCACCCAGGCTCTCCTAAATACCTCTGAATCTCTGTGTTTGCTGTTCCCTTCCCTTGGAACACCCTTCCCTCCTCATAAAGCTAACTCATGGTGTCTGGCCTCCGAAGGTTTGGGGGCAATATCCTCCTTGGTACCAATAACTGCACCCTCTTGGGCCCTGCCTCTCCATTACACTTGACTGTGGGCCCTGGGAAAAGCCTGGATCTTAACCGTGCCCATCACAAGCCAACTTGACATGGCAACTGCTGCCAGTGTTTGTTGACTGACTGATTCTCCCCCTAGAAGGCCGCCAAATACACTACCTTGAGGGTAAGCAAGGTGTTCACTACATCCCAATCAGGCTCAGCCCATCCGTGGAGGCCAGACCAAAGTAGTTGGCCAGCAGAGAGTTTGAGAGAGGGACACAGACCTGGGTTGTCAGTCTCTTGCTGAGTGATTTTGAGTAATCATGCAAAGCCTCTGAGTCTTTCTCTTCCTGTGTAAAAACTCTTTGGGGACTCTCTGTAGGTAAAAACCTTAATTTCAGTTTAAGTAACACAAAGAACCTGGGTCCTTTGGCTTTGTAGGCAAGAGCCTTAACCACTAAGCCATTTCTCCAGCCCACAAATACATTTTTTTTTTAAAGAAGAAAATAGCCGGGCATGGTGGCGCACACCTTTAATCCCAGCACTCGGGAGCCATAGGTAGGAGGATCGCTATGAGTTTGAGGCCACCCTGAGACTACACAGTGAATTCTAAGTCAGCCTGAGCTACAGCGAGACCCTACTTTGGAAAAAACAAAAACAAAAAGAAGAAGAAAATCTGGGGCTGGAGAGGTGGCTTAGTGGTTAAACGCTTGCCTGTGAAGCCTAAGGACCCCGGTTCGAGGCTCGATTCCCCAGTACCCACATAAGCCAGATGCACAAGGTGGCACATGCATCTGGAATTCGTTTGCAGTGGCTGGAGGCCCTGGTGCACCCATTCTCTCTTTCTCTGTCTCTCTCTCTCTCTGCCTCTTTCTCTCTGCCTGTCTGTTGTTCTCAAATAAATAAATAAATAAAGATAAACAAAAAAATTTTTTTAAGAAGAAAATATTCAGAACAGAGGGCTAGGTCAAGGGTTCTTGGACATGACACCAAAAGCAAAAGCATGATCCATGAAAGGAAAAAATGATGAAGTGACCTCATCAAAATGTTAGGCATCTGGGTTGGAGAGCTGGCTCAGTGGTTAAAGATACTGGCTTGCAAAGCTTGACAGCTGGAACTCAATCCCCCAGTATCCATGGAAAGCCAGATGCACAAAATGGCACATGCACCTGGAGTTCTTTGCGATGGCAAGAGGCCCTGGTGCACTCATGCACCCATTCCATTCTCTCTGTCTGTTTACAAATAAATTTTTATATATATATATATATATATATATATATATATATATATATATGAGTTGGTTTTTTGAGGTAAGGTCTCACTCTAGCTCAGGCTGACCTGGAATTCACTCTGTATTCTCACGGTGGCCTTGAACTCATGGCGATCCTCCTACCTCTGCCTCACTGAAAAGGGCACACATACGTAAGTGAATGCCTAAGGTGTTGCATGATGACAGCCATTGGGTGAACAGTTTCAACTACAGAAAGAGGCAGAGGTGTAGCTCAAGAGTAGAGTGTTTGCTTACCATATGAGAGGCCGGGTTCTATCCCCGGCACTGCAAAAATAAGTAAGTAGATAAACAAACAATCAAAATAAGACATATGCCTATCAGAATGGCCAATTTTTTAAAAAGTGGCAATAGCACACCTTGGTTGGATGTGGAACAAGATCAGTCCCACACTGCTGCAGTGGATATAAAACGGCACAGTGCTCTGGAACATAGTTTGGTGGATTGCTAATGACCGTGGGAGGAGGGGAGCCTGCTGGGGGGTGGTACGGCTTTCATTTTTTTTTTTTTTCCAGGCTGACCTGGAATTAACTATGTAGTCTCAGGGTGGCCTTGAACTCTTGGCGATCCTCCTACCTCTGCCTCCCGAGTGCTGGGATTAAAGGCGAGCGCCACCACGCTCGGCCTTTCCATCTTTTTGATTATTTATTAGCTATTTTCAAGGAAAGCTAGAGAGAGAGAGAAGAATGCGCACACCAGGTCCTTTTGCCACTGCACATGAACTCCAGATTCATGTGCCATTTTGAGCTTCTGGCTTTACGTGGGTAGTGGGGAATTGAATTTCAGCTGTTAGGCTTTGCAAACAACACCCTTAACCACTAAACCCTCTCTCCTGTCTTCCCTCTTTCTTTCTTTCTCTCTTTCTTTTTCTTTCTTCCTTTCCTTCTTTTTTTCTTCTTTCTTCCTTCCTTTCTCCTTTCTTTCTTTTTCTTTCTTCCTTTCCTTCTTTCTTTCTTCTTTCCTTTCTCTTTTTTCCTTTCTTTCTTTCTCTCTTTCTTTCTTTCTTTTTTCTTTGAGGTAGGGTTTCCCTCTAGCCCAGGATGACCTGGAATTCAGTCTCAGGGTAGCCTTGAACTCAAGGCAATCCTCCTACCTCTGCCTCCCGAGTGCTGGGATTAAAGACGTGTGCCACCATGCCTGGCTTTCTCCTGCCCTTTTGACAACTTCTCACTCACTGAGGATAGGTAGATAAGTGCAGTGGAAGCCGTGCCTTCCAGCCTGAGTGCTAGGCTCTTTCATGAACCTAGGACCTCTATGCACTACTAAGAAGAAAAACTGAGGACCTCTGAGGTCTTGCTGGGAGTCCATAGTGGCAGCGGCTATGACTGGAGCTTCAGGACTTGTATACCTGGATGGGGAAGGGTCTGGTGCCACCGTTTACATGGCATAAAACCTGGTGTGGACTGGAAGGCAAGGGGTGCAGGGCTTGAGCTTGGGGATCAGTGATGGGACTTCAAGGATACTGGACCTGGGAGGGAATGTTCACTGTTCAAGGCAGTGGATACAGGGGCAAGGAGGCATGACAGGAGGTTGGATAGTGGGGAGGTCCTGGGAAGGACAAAAGGCCTAGAGATATCACCAGCCAGCCCTCAGCAAAACCAGAACAGCATTTTCAGGACTGCAAACCAGTTCCATTCTGACCCAGAACTAATGGTCAGGCCAGGAGGGAGGGGAAGGATAGCCTGACCAAATAGAGCGGCAGGCCACAAGGGAGGGGCTGTTTGTCCAGCCCGGTTTAATGGCTTTGCCAAGCTGCTCCGTCAGCTTGCCATCAGATGTGGTCTCCACTCCCCCCCCCCGCCATGACTGAGGAACGTTTAGTCCAGAGTTGGGTCTGAGCACAGCCTAGCCCTTTCCACCTTTCCCAGCCACAGGGATCTGGAAGGAGCTGAGCTCCCAGCCAGGATAGGTAGACGTGACCCCTTGCAGGCAGTAGGACTCAGGCTGGGGCAGTCTCCTGCGGGTTGGGTACCAGTCTAGGAACTCCCATCTCCCCTCCACAACTTGAGCAGCTGAGCATCCACAGACCCGCGGGTCTTCCTGTCCCCCCTGCGAGATGGAGCGCCTATGGGGTTGGGCGAGGACTGCCTGCAGACCCCAGGGGCACAGGGGCGGCTGCCGTGTGTCCTGAGAAAGAACACTGTCCCTTTTTGAATTGTACAGTTCTTGCGTGGGGGTGTGTGTGTGAGTGTGCTCTCAGCCTTCAGGGAACCAGGGATGGGGGAACTTCTTAGGTGAATCAGCTTCCGGCCCCGCCCCTTGGATCGCACGTGACTACAGGTGGAGACGGCGGCGGGATGGGCGGGACGGCCCTTAGTCACCCAACAGCTTCGCCTTGCCTCTGCCCCGGGCTACCGCCGTTTGCTTGTGGTACTGCTCAGCCAGCGCAGCTGCCGTCATCCGTTCGGTGCCCATCGCCCGGTAAGCAAGTCCCGGGGTCCCCTTTGGCCACCGTCGCCTCCTGCGGGCAGGGATCGGGACTTGAGCGCTTTTTGTCCGGGAAACCCTGCCGGGACGGTTCTCATTCTTGCAAAGTCGAGCGGAGTTTTCCCGGTCGTTCTTAGTTTCCCTCCTAGATTGCCCGGGACATCAGACAGCTCAGAAAAGATAGAGGTGGGACTCCTGGAGCCTCCAGACACGAAGACTGAGACCCCGTATTCCCCACCCTCTACCCCCTGACATGCCCCCCCCGCCTCTCGACTAGCCCCGCCCCTTCACGTGACCACGCCCAATCCGCCCGGCTGGCCCCGCCCAGCGTATTGTCACGCCCCCGGGCCCTGATGGCCACGCCCCCGGCTGCCCTCTGGCCCGGCCCTGCTTTGGCCACGCCCCCAGGCCCACATAGCCACGCCCCTTCCATTGATCACGCCCCCTCAGTACGGCTGGCCCCGCCTGCCCTCTGACCCGGCCTGGGTTCTGAAGATCCCTTTCCCTCAGGTGCGGGTCGGCAGAGAACAGCTTGGCGAGGCGTGAGTGAGCACGCGCGCTTCCGGCCGGGACGCGTCCCCAGCAGCAGCGTGTGCCGGGCCGGGGTGGGCTACGGACGGACAGACGGACGCACGCCAGCCATGGCCTTCTCCCAGGTCCAGTGTCTGGACGACAACCACGTGAACTGGCGCTCCAGCGAGTCCAAGCCCGAGTTCTTCTACAGCGAGGAGCAGCGGCTGGCGCTCGAGGCCCTGGTGGCCCGCGGCCGCGACGCTTTCTACGAGGTGCTGAAGCGCGAGAACATCCGCGACTTCCTGTCGGAGCTGGAGCTCGCGCGCATCGTGGAGACCATCGAGGTGTACGACCCCGGCTCGGAGGACCCTCGGGGCTCGGCACGCTCTCGGGAGCCCCGGATCGACGACCAGGACAACGCCGCCGTCGGCGACAGCGAGGAAGCCAGCGCGATGGGCGGGACGCTCGCCCAGGCCGAGGAGGATCCCGTACCTTCGCTGGAGTATTGGCCTCAGAAGTCGGACCGCTCCATCCCGCAGCTGGACCTGGGCTGGCCCGACACTATCGCCTATCGAGGAGTGACCCGTGCCAGCGTCTATATGCAACCGCCCATCGACGGGCAGCCGCACATCAAAGAAGTGGTGCGCAAGATGATCAGCCAGGCGCAGAAGGTGAGGGCGGCCAGCACATGGTGGGGGTGGGGGACGACACTCAGACACCTTGGGGGGGGGAGCAGGAGTCCGTCCACCCCACACACACTTTAGCAGGTGGCATTGGACTACCAAGCCCAAAGGGCCTAGGTCTCGCTGATGTGTTTCTTTCTGAGCTCCCTAGAGGCACTGCACTGTGGCTGCCTCGCATGGGCTCCTCCTCTCACAGGCAAAAAAAAAAAAAAAGGCTCTCACGCACATCCTGAGCTCTCTGGTGGGCAGAGTGTTTTGGGGAGGGCTGACTTTGAGGCGTGGACACTGAGAAGCAGCCTGAGTCCATCGAGGCGGCCTGGAGCCCTGAGTTCAAATGTGCCTGTACTCTTAAGTCCGTGGTGAGAGTGGGTAAGCTCTGCCTAGGCAAACGCTTTCCAGGCCAGGATGTCTGGATGGGCAGAGGTGCTTTGGTCCTCAGCAGCAGAAGAGGTGAGGGTTGTCCACCTGGGTTGGGTTTTGCCATTAGCAGGGTCCTCACACCTTGCCTAGACTGCCTTTCCTGACATCCGCCAAACCGTACACTGCTCTGACTGTGGGTGGCTGCTCCCTGTTGACACATTGACACACATTCTGAGGAGCGGGACTTGCCACTTGGACGGACACACAGCTAGTCTGTCACTTGACTGCCACCACCGAATGCAGAGGTGCCCCGTGGTAGGACCAGCAAGATTGCCCAGCAAGCTGCTGGGATTCTGGAGCAGGTCTAGCTTGGGAAAGGGTCATTCCTAGCTGGGACTGCCCCCTTCACTGTTCAGGCCATTACAGTCATTGCACAAGGCCAGATGCTGACCACCCTGGTGGACCAGGCCTGAGGAGCTCTTGAGCAAAAGACCAGAAGTGGGTCATGGCAGAGGAGGTGGCCTAGCTCAGGTTTCCAGCAAGGTGGTTGGTACTGCCCACAAGGGCCAGCTGGCTGTGGGTTTCTAATGTGTAAAACGGGGCGGGGAAGTATTAAGCTGTGTCTAGCTGTTATGAAGATGGAGTATCAGGTGGCAGGAGTGAGGAGGGAGCAGGAGGAAGGACCTCCCTGGTTTTCTGGCTGAAGAACCCGCCGCTACACACCTGCCAGCACTTGGAAAGGTGCTACTACTGACCAGGTCTTGGCATGGCTCCTGCTGGGGGCAGAGCTCGGCCTGCTGAGATCCATTTTGAAAACTGAGGTCCTCTGTGGGGGACCTCCTTGTTGTGCCCCAGTTCTCACAGTGACAAGGAGGCAGATGCTACTTCCCAGCTTAGCATAGGAACAGCCACAGGCTCTAATCTCCTGTAGACAGAATGACAGCTGGCCATAGATGGAGGAGATAGAGGTGCCCAGGGCCAGGCTGCGCCCTCAGGGCTTCCTCTCCAATCTCTGACCACAGATACCACTCCATGCAGCCTTGCAGTTTCATTTGCATCTCACAAAAGCCTTGTATAAGGTGACATGGACAGGGAAACACTGATCTGGGTTTGAGCTCCATCTTTCCAGATAACACCATGGTGGGTGACTTTCTGCAGCCTCTCAGTAACATTGCCCTCTTCTTTGTACCTCTCAGGCCTTTTGCCCAAACAAGGCGTTCCCAAGGGGCCTCAGAGGTAACAGAGGCCATGTCTATCTCACAGGTGGCACATTGAGACACAGAAACCAAGGATTGGTCCAGGACTCTGTCCTGTGGCCCTGTGAGAATCCCTGCTCTCCTGTTCCTGTCCTGTAGCCCACACAGTACGTGGGTGGGCTGTAATAATAGGTGGAGTACAGGGACTTTATAATTTCAGGTAGTGTTATCTTCCCCTTTTCTCACATAGAGAAACTGAGACCAGACTGGTTACCCAGCGAGTTCTTGGGTGGAGGGTGGAGGCCATGCCTGTGTTAGGCTCCAGCTCTGCTCTGCTGTGGTGCTCCCCATGGTAGCTGCACGGTGATGGGCAGGGCCTGGGAGGGGCGCTGATGCTGGGTGGCCTGCACTACCCCGTCCCCAGCCAGCTGCTTCCCAGCCTCACAGGGCAGGGCCTTGCTGCTGACATGGCGCTTCGCCCGCCCTCTCCTCCCTTCTGCCTACAGGAGCTCTTCTGCCTTATCTCTCCCCATGAGTCACCTCTGTCCTCTTGCCCCCACCTTCCTTTCTTGCCCTGCACCAGTGCTGGGGGAAGCCCAGCCCTCTGGGCTTGGGTTGGGGGTTTCACTGACTGGAGCATGCACTGGCCTCCTTTCCATGGGGGCTTCTGGGTCATGGTTGCTGACGCTGAATCACCCTGCCCTGTTGTCAGCACAACTCACAGACCCTGGGGCAAGGAAGTGACACAGCACGCACTCAGCCCACACCATCCCAGCCACCTCCAGCAGCTGTGTTTACATCAGGACTACGCTGCTGCCACATCCTTCTGCCTCTGGACAGGAATGGGACTGGAGGTGACAGTACCAGGAGTGTTAGGCTCCCTGTGCTACCTTTACCAGTGTGGGATTGAACTAGCTCTGGTTCCTCCCTAGGTTATGGCCATCCTGACTGTCTAGTGGGTATAGGCACTGAAGAATGGTGGAGGGTCCCCTCTGCCCTGCCACCTGTTGCCTAGGACTCTAGACTCATCTGAGACAAGGGACAGTGGGTCTCATGTCTTGCCCTCCTGGCTGTTTAGCGCTGAACTACCAGCTTGTGTCCTCCACTCTGTTTTCCAGCCTTGGTGTGCTTGCTTTGGAGAAGGGAAGCTCTGCCTGCCCTCCCCCAACCCCAGGAGCCAGCAATGGGCTGGGAGGAACCTGCTGTGGGCTCTGCCTGCATACCAGAGGCCTGTAGCATCACGCCTGGGAGGGATGAGAGCAAGAGGGTGAGGATGGGTGGGGTCAGGCCTCAGCCTGGGGATCTTCTGCAGATCCCAACACCCACCCCCAACGACAGGACAGTATGATACAGGCTCATCTTTGAAAGATGCCCCCCATCAGTCCCAGGGGCAGGGTGAGTCACACCTTCTTGAGACACTAGAGGCAAGCTCCCAGTTGAGACCCAGATCTGTGCCTGCCCAAGGCAGGGGCTTAAGACTAGAGACCAGAAAAGTTAGGTTCCTTGCCCAAAGCCACACAGCAGGAAGGAAGTGGAGCCAGGTTTCATGATGCCCGAATGACCCCACATCTTTCTTGTTAGATCGGTGCCTTCACACGCTGGAGTCCTGGCCTACGGCTTGGCTCTGAGAGAATAAAGGCAGCTTAATGAGGCATTTATTAAATGCCAGCTATATGCCAGATGCTGAGTGGGCACTTTACCTACACTGTGTAATCCTTGCCATAGCTTCATAAAGTAGGTGTTGCCTCCATTGTCCAGAGGAAGGTTCCCAAGGCTGTGGGCTCAGAGAGGACAAGTGACTTGCTTAAGGTCCAGAGCTGAGAACAGGAAGAGCTGCAGGCTCTGCATAGCTGCTCCTCAGGGCTGCTGCCTAATGGGCACATTGGGCCTCACTCCTGACTCAAGATGGTACAAGCATGTTCACACGGCTTCTTGGTCCCCAGACACTGGGCTGCTGGAGGTGGGGGAAAGGCTGACTACACTGGAGTGGGGACCACATCCCTCTGCGACTCTGGCTTGTGTATATTCCACTCTGGTCTTAAGAATATATTATATTGCCTAGTGATGTCACAGCTGTTGGAGTTTGTGTGAGCACATTGATGTTCACAAAATGACATTTAGCTATACGTGCACATCTCTAGGTATATTGTCTTCATTGAGTCCCTATGTGACTGTGCCAGCATGGCCCCCAACACAGGCTCTGAGTGGAGGTGGAACTGTAGCAGCTCCTGTCTGGAGCCTTCAAATAATCCCAAGTGTTGGCTCCCAACTTCTCTCTACCCCACAGAAAGTGCCTGTCTCTCAATGGAGCGTTGAGAACAGTCCTGCTAGGAAGGAGCCTGCAAGACAACTGACTATCCTTTCTCCTGCCACTCCAGGATGGGGGCGCATGCTCATTCCACACATGAGGACACCAAAGCTCAGAGTGGGCCAGAGCTTGGCAGAAGGCATGCAGAGTCTTTGGTGGGGCTGAGCCTGGACTTGGTTTGAAGAAGTTCCTGGTCTTTGTGGATTTGGAGGTCAACCCTGAGACTAAGGGTCTTCCCCTGGTCTGGCAGGTGCCCCCGCTTGCCACTGCCATGTTTCTCTGTCCATCTGCAGAATGGAGATTGGTTACTTCTGTCAACTACATGACAGACTGACATACCTGGAGTATGCTAAGAAGGGCCAGGTCCTCATCTTTGAACAGCTTCCTCTGCCAAGGTGCCCTGGCCAGATGGGCTGCCCTTGCCCTTTTTGTGGACCCCTGATGCTAACTAAGCAGGGCCAGACACTTTCCCATACAGAGTATGTGCCATGTGAAATGGAGGAAGGTGGACTTCAGTGTCAGGCAGACCTGAGGCCAGCCCTGTCTTGTCTTTGGTCATTACCTCTGACCTAGGTGACTGCCTCAATGCCAGGTGAGACTTAAAACAACAGAAGGGTCGCCTTCAGCATGCCGTGTAGTGCTGAGTTATGTCCAGTGAATGGCAGGTCTCTTTCCTTGCTCTACCTTCATCCTCACCTCAGAGGTGCTGGGGAGAATCTGGGTTGAAAAGTGATGAGCTCCCTAGCTTGGGAGGAGTTCAAGCAGGGGGTCCTTGGTACTCAGCAGATAAGATGTAGCCAGGCAGCTTCAGCCCTGCCCTGTGTGACATTGGGCAAGTCCTTTCCAGAAGCTGATGTCTGTCGTTTTAGGACTCTACAAAAGTGGAGATTTCAGTCATAAGTCTGTAGTTTTGCAATTTTTCAATTTGTTTTTCACTGTGTGGAAGGATCCTGTCTGTGGACTCTGGCCCCTTGTAGCCATAAAAAGTCCTTTTATCTCATCAGCAGAGCCTTTACCAATACTCTCCCTGGCTCTGCTGCCTGGTCTACAGTGTTCCTGAGCCCCAGGGATCAGGAAGAGGACAATCTTCCTGGAATGGTGGGATTCTCAGGGCAGCGTCCCACACCCTTCAGCTGGGCTCCTATGGGACAACCAGTCTGGCTTCCTGCCTGCCCCCCTCTAGCCTTTTGGCACTCAGGAGGCTGTGGCCTCTAATTGGACTTAATGAGGCATCCTTCTAAGAGCAAGGATGGGAAGTGTCCCCAAGCAGCAGGGTGTCAGACTGGAGAGGGAGGGATAGGGAGGTCCACCTTACCTCACTGGAGAAGAGAAACTGAGGCTTGGAGGGGGGCCACCCTAGGAAGGTGTGGCAAGGTAGGGCCAGACAGACTGAGGCAGGTCTGTCTAGAGGAGTGGGCCTTGGGAGGCTGTCAGAACTAGGATCCTACCAATAGAAGTGTATAGCCATGGGCATGTGACTAACCCTTTGTGGAGTGAAAGTAGTTCCCAATGTCCTCCCTGGTCCTCAAGAAGAACACATGTGTCAGTTGGATGGCTGTATCTTGGATCATACCCCTGCACTCAAGAGGCAAGAGGAGGCTATTTATTCCCTGAATAGTCTTCAGGGCCAGAATACTGGTTTGGATAGTGCAGAAGCCCTGGAGTGCATAGCCCAGGGGATCCCAGGTCTCCTCACTGCCTGAATGCCCCATTCATCCTGCCAACAGCAGGGGAGGGAGGGCTACAGGGTGGGGGCTGAGGGCCCACTTCTGGAGCACAAGATGGGAGTGGGATAGTCTTTCTTCACTATGTAGTTTCTGTGATCCTCCTACCTCTGCCTCCCAAGTGCTAGGATTAAAGATGTGCACCACCATGCCCAGCTTGGATAGTCTCTCTTCTGTCCCCATTCCACAGCCTGGATCAGAGAAGGAAAGTGCCTGGGCCCTGCCATGGAGAGGAGTGCAGTAAGCAAGCACAGCCTCAGTTTCACCCTCACAAGGAGGTGATTACTGCAGGCCTGCTAGGGATGAATTCTCATGACTGTGCATGTCTGATAAATTTACTTTACCTTTGGTGGGTTTTTGTTTGGTTTGGTTTTTCAAGGTAGGGTTTTACTCTGGCCCAGGCTGACCTGGAATTCACTATGTAGTCTCAGGCTGACCTCGAACTCATAGCGATCCTCCTACTTCTGCCTCCCTAGTGCTGGGATTAAATGCGTGCGCCACCACACCTGGCTTTTTTTTTTTTTTTTTTTTTTTTGAGGTAGGGTCTCACTCTGGCCCAGGTTGACCTGGAATTCACTATGTATTCTCAGGCTGGCCTCGAACTCACCTCGATACTCCTATTATTTCTGCCACCCGAGTACTGTGATTAAAGGCGTGCACCACCACACCCAGCATTGCCTTGGGTTTTGAAAGTTATTTCCTCTGGCTATCCACATATAAGTGGACAGTTTGTTTCTGTGTAGTACTTTAAAGCTGTCCTGTCCTCTCACTGATCCTGGTGAACAGTCGGCCTGGCTCAATACCTCCATATATAATTGTGTGTTTTCTTTATGGCTGCTTTTAAAATTCCGTTGAACTGACTTTTTGTTTTTGTTTTGTTTTTCGAAGTAGGGTCTCACTCCAGCCCAAGCTGACCTAGAATTCACTCTGTATTCTCAGGGTGGCCTTGAACTCATGGTGAGCCTCCTACCTCTGCCCGAGTGCTCCGCCTCCACGCCCAGCTTGTGTGTTTTGGGATTTTTATTTTATTTTATTTTATTTTTTATTTTATTTATTTTATTTTATTTTATTTTATTTTATTTTATTTTATTTTATTTTGTTTTATTTTATTTTATTTTATTTTTTGAGGTAGGGTCTCACTCTGGCCCAGGCTGACCTGGAATAAATTGTGTAGTCTCAGGGTGGCCTTGAACTCACGGCAATCCTCCTACCTCTGCCTCCTGAGTGCTGGGATTAAAGGCGTGTGCCACCACGCCAGGCTTGATTATATGTGTTTTAGAACAGTATTTTCCCTGTCTCTTCTGCTTGTATGTCTTTGAACTTTGTGGATCTGTGAGCTTCTTATTTATTTATTTATTTATTTATTTGCGACAAAGGGAGACAGAGTGAGAATGAGTGCACCAGGGCCTCTAGCCACTGCATATGAACTCCAGACGCATGTGCCACCATGTGCCTCTGGCTTAAGTGGGACCTGGAGAATCGAACCAGGGTCCTTAGGCTTCACAGGCATGTGCCTTAACTACTAAACCACCTCTCAAGCCTGTGAGCTTCATTTTTATCAAATGAGGAATTGGTTAATTATTATGTTTTTCACATGTGTTTTCAGTCTCTCCCACTCCTAATCCCTGCCATCTGAGACTCCAGCTCCCTGTCTGTCAGACTCCTCGAAGCTGACCACAGGCGCTGATGAGCTGGCTGCATTTCTTCAGTCTCTCTCTCATTTTGGATACTTTCTCTGGTATGTCTTCAACTTTAGTAATCTTTTCTTCTGTGTATCTCATCTGCTACTAATACCACCATTTTTTTTCATTCAGGTTAGATTTTTTAAGTCTTTTGTGTTGGCTTAAGTTTTTGAACATATGGATCACTGTATCTGTGTCTTTGCCAGTTCTAACATCTGTATTAGTTTTTGTCTACTTTGATTTTTTTTGTTTTGTTTTTTTTTTTGTTTGTTTTTTCAAGGTAGGGTCTTGCTCTAGCCCGGCTGTCCTCTAATTCACTATGTAGTCTCAGGCTGGTCTTGAACTCATGATGATCCTTCTATCTTGGCCTCCCAAGTGCTATTTTGATTATTTTTAAATGAGAGTCTTATTTTCCGATTTCTTTGTGAATAGTATTTTTCTATTGAGTAGCAGATATAGTAAATTGTATGCTGTAGGCCACTCATGTGTGCTTGTTCCTTTAAATATTTTAGCTTTGTTGTGGAATGCACTTAAGTTTCTTGGAAACTTTTTTTTTTTTTTTTTTTTTTTTTTTTCGAGGTAGGGTCTCACTCTAGCTCAGGCTGACCTGGAATTCACTCTGTAGTCTCAGGGTGGCCTTGAACTCATGGCGATCCTCCTACCTCTGCCTCCCGAGTGCTGGGATTAAAGACATGTGCCACCATGCCCGGCTTCTTGGAAACAATTTTAACAGGGGGTGGTGGGAATGGAACCCAGGACTTCAGGCATGCTAGGCAAGCCTCTGCCACTGTGCTATATGCAATTCCCAATGGGATGGTTACCCTAAAGTCTTATTAGGAAGAAGCAGGGTGGGCTTTAGGGTAGAAATTGGCCCACTAGACTACAGGCCACTTCACACCACTCCTGCCTCCAGCTTCACCATGTGCAAAACGCATCCTCATTGTGTGCTGTCTATGCCATAGCCTGCCACATGCCACACTAACAGGTCCAAGCAATTGGGACAGAGAACCTAAGCTACTTTCCATGTGGCCCTTTTTACTGAGGTCTTCCTATGCCTGGTCTAGGACTTCCTTGCCCACCATCTCGACAGTATCTTTTTTTTTTTTTTCTGAGGTAGGGTCTCACTCTAGCCCAGGCTGACCTGCAATTCTCTCTATAGTCTCAGGGTAGCCTTGAACTCACAGCAGTCCTCCTACTTCTGCCTCCCAAGTGCTGGGATTAAAGGCGTGAGCCACCACGCCCGGTTTAAACAGTATCTTTTTGATGACTACCTGCAGGCCCTGCATATCAAGATGGGCTTCCACCTGGCTAAGGAGATGTGAGTGACCTCTGTTCCTATGCATTGGTCATTGGTTGCTCCTGCTGCCCCTTTAGGATGCTTCTCCAAACTTTGGTTCTTTCCTCCTATGCATGAGGTTAGCCACTAGCAGAGGGCTCCAGGGGCATCCTCCCACTTTCCGTCCCTCCCACCCCCAGGCAGCTATAGGTACCAGGTCCAGATTGCTGCAGGGGTTCCTGTCTTATTGACTGATAAAAGCTCCAAGACCTGCCTGACCAACATCCTGGCCTATATGCTCCAGCTGCCACCCTTGGGAGGGAGTAGGGGGACTGTCCCCCAGTCCAGTACTGCAGCCCAACCTGGAAGGAAGCAATTGTGGCTTCAGGCCCATCTGGTGGTTCCCAGGTCAGTGTTTGTGCCATTGTTGCTTCTACTCTTTTTTGTGGGGAGGGGTTTCAAGGTAGGGTCTTACTCTAGCCCTGGCTGACCTGGAATTAGTCTCAGGCTGGCCACGAACTCACAGTGATCCTCCTACCTCTGCCTCCTTAGTGCTGGGATTAAAGGCGTGTGCCACCACACCTGGCCTACTCTACATTTTTTGTCTGAGTTTTCTATTGCTAAGGCAGTAGTGAGGTAAGCAGCTTGTTTGGCTGTCATGGCTAAAGGTGGAAAAAGCCAGAGAGAGCAAGGTGGTAATTCCTGGCCTGTTAAGATCTGACACAGTGTGGGAGGGCAGGATGAGCCCAGCCATGATTTGCCTGCGTGAGCTCACTGATTCTCCAACAGCTTTGTGTACAGACTAGTTTGTCCCCCTGAAGAAACTAAGGCACTTGTCTACTGCCACTGAGCTGGGAAGAGGTAGAGCCAGACAGTCCAGAGCCCATGCTGCCACTGTCTGGGTGTCCACTGTTAGAGTGACAGACCCAGTTCTGCCAGGTGGGCAAGGTGACTTCTATAGCCGTGCACTGTGTGGAGACACTTGAGGGCTCTAGGCTCTGGGAAGGACTGCCCCTTCTGAACACAGCTGGTCCTCAGCACTCAAGGAGTCTCTGCTCCCTGTGAAGGAAAGGAGGTGTGCTGCTGCAGAGGCCTGTCATGTACAGATCAGAAACGTTCTTCTCAGCCTTGTCTCAGGGTCTGGGCCTGTGTGGCCACTACCATGGCATCTCCAGAAATGCTCAAGTGTCATGTGCTCAAGCCAGACAGGCAAAAAAGGAGCAGGGGCAAGAGTTGAGTTGGGTTTTGAAAGAAGGAGCACTTGTCCAGAGACAGGCAAAAACCAGCAAGTGGCCCACAAGGAGGTAGCCTGAATGGAGAGCCTATGGCTTAAGGCAGAATGTTTTGAGGAGAGAGACCAGTGGGGTCAGAACCTCCAGAAGAGGCATTGCTGCAAGTACTGGGCCTGTTTACCAGAAGTTTTCCAGCAATGTCCAGACTAGCTGGCTGCCTCACCAGTCCTCCTAACTGGGACTGGCAAGAAGATCTGTCCGCTTAATGCCCTTCAGGAGGTGTTGGTCTACTGAGTGCGGTTTGCAGGCATAGAGAGGCTAGAAAACAACTGTTGTTGGTACCAGGAGATAAAGACTGGTGTCAGCCCCTTGGTGGGCCAGGAGCTATGGGGGTCCCTGGTGGTGGGCAGCCATTAACATATGCTCTCACAGGACAGCTCAGATACTGTTGAGATCTGAACAGGGCACACAGATGTGGGTGCCTCAGAAAGGATGTCAGAGAGAACAGGCCTTGACAGCATGTCCACCGCCCCATTTTACAGATGAGGAAACTGAGGGCCCAGGAGGGCGGTAGCTGGTACCAGGCCCTGATTGCTGCAGGGACTCCTGTCTCATTGATAGATAAAAGCTCCAAGACCTGCCTGACCAAACCCTGCCCCTTGATGAGCTCACAGTGTCACAAGCCAGCTGGCCATCCAAACAGGTAATTAGGTGAGGTAGTGATGCCACCATGCTTCAGTTTTCTCTTCTGTAAAATGGGAGGAAGAAATGCTGGCTGGGGCATTTGTGAGAACCACAGAAGTTATGGTGTTGCTGTTAGGAATTGCAAACCGTCAGACAGCCCAGGGCTGAGAGGAGGGGCAGAGCTGGTTCCTTCTGTCACTGACAGTTCCCACATTCCCATCTGCAAAGCCAGCATGGCCTATCAGGTTCCAAGGTCCTCCAGAGAGCCTTTGTGGTCTGACTGTGGACAGGCCAGAAGGTGGGACTATTGAGGAACACAGGAAGCAGCTCCCCTCCCAGCATCACCTCACATCCCAGAAGCACCAGGTAATGCCTCCCAGCTCCCTCCCAGCACCACCTCAGGTCCCAGGAGAACCAAGTAGCCTTCTCCCATTACAGTATTATCCCAGATCCCAGGAGGACTAAGTAGCCCTTACCCTCACAGCATTACCTCAGATCCCAGGAGCACCAAGCACTGCCACCCCACCCAACATCACCTCAGATTCTGGTAACACAGGCAGCCTTTCCCCCTCACAGCATCTCCTCAGATCCCAGGAGCACCAAGCAGCCACTTCCCTCGCAGTACCATCTCATCCTAGGAGCATCAGTCAGTCTTCCCCTCTCCACATCACCTCAGATCCCCAGAACACCAGGCAGTTCCCTGTCCACATTATAAGCCCTCCTTTGGCCACCCTATGCACAGGATCCAACACTTAAAGAGAGCCAGAGTCAGCCACAAGACCTGTGGTACAGGCCCTAGCAGGTCCATCCTGGAAGCCTATGATCCCTGGATTGGGCCCGCTGTCGGGACAGGGGCAGCATGAGAAATGGTCATGCTGTTGGAGCTTGTCCTGTTGGAGCTCGTCCCCATCTGCCTTGGTGCCCACGGCCCTGGCACCAACCTGACAGATCTGGTGTTGAAGAGGCTGGCAGGCCTCCAGGGAGTGGTGTGTCAATGTACCGGGTCAGGCACCTTTCCAGGGCTGCACACGAGGCTGTTTGTTGGTCTAGAACTGACTTATCCAAGGCGACCTGGGGACCATAGTGGTGGTTTGGGGATTGTAGGATCCCATGCAAAGTAGTCCCTGCTGTCAACCTGCCCCTAACCTCAGCGAGGGTCTGTCACTCTCGATGCCAAGGTTATTAGGAGCCCTCCTGGCAGTCTGTTGCCTCATCACCTCCTCAGCAGGCTGGTCTTTGCTGAGCATCTACTAGCAGGTAGCTTACTCCCTCTCTGACCTTGTCTTGCGTCAGCAGCTCTGGGGCAGAAAGCACTTCCTCCTTCAGTATTGCCGTGACCCTGGCTCACCCATGCTTATGCACTGCATCCACTTTACCACCAGACAGTCCTTCAGGGATGATGAGTGGCTATCTTCCCAAGGAGACAAGGACCCCCGAGGCTCCAGGAAATCCTGGTAGTCTGCCTCCACTCTGGGCAGAGCAGCACTGTTAGGCCACAATGACCACCCAGCTGAAGGACAGGGTTGCTAAAGATAGCAGCCGCGCTAAGCTAAGGGATGAGTCCAGCTTGCCTCATGGTTTCTCCCATTTTCGGTTTGTTCAGCTGTGTTGTGCTTGTGAGATGTGGAGTGGGGAGGAAGGAGAACTGTGTGAATGGTGACAGGCAAGGCCGACCTGGTAGAGTGGCACATGGGCATCTGCGAGGGCCTCCTCGGGGTCAGATCCTTCGCACATGGGCTGACCGCTCTGAGCATGCTTGCTTCTGCTGAGAGTCTGTTGTACTGAGGAGAAAATGTGGCCCAGAAAGTTTTAAGTTTTACTCAGGAAGACCATGGCAGGGCAAGCCTGAAGCCTTCTGCTTAAGAGTTTGAGATTTGGTCCCAGAGGAGCAGCAGGCATCAGAAGAGCCGGAGGCTTGGGAGGATCCCAAATGGGCCTGCAGGGGCTAGCCTGGTGAGTTCACTATGGTGTGTAGACATGTCCCCAGAAGGCTCCAGGTGCCCTCTTGTCATTCTGTGTGTACATAGCCCAATGAAGGGAGGGTTTAGGCTACCCTCAAGAACTCAGTCCCACCCCAGTTCCCCACCCCCTGCGGGCCTAAGTGGCTTGCAGCCTCACTGTCTTTAGATCTCCAGAGATGTTCCTGGGCCTCTGTGTAAAGTTCCTCTAGGTGCTATTAGTCCCAGGGCATAAAGGGGGTGGAGGGCAGATTAGGGATAGGGATACCTGAGATGGCACATCCTTGGACTAACTGCCTGTGCTGCTGGTGGCCAGGGAAGAGCAGAGGGGCAGGGAGGGAGACTGAGGGTCTGCCCCAGCTCTTACGTACCAAGGAAGTTGAGGCAGTTGGTTGGCTAGGAGGGCTTGGTGTGGGCAGATGCGCTTTGACCTTTGGGGGCCCCACCTTGAGCCCAATCCCAGAGAATGGAGGCCACCGTTGGTAGGTGACAAAAGAGCATACATAGTGGTGTGGGTTCAGCAGTGGTGGCAGCAAGGGAACCTGCCCAAGTCCACAACAGACCAGAAATCAGGAGGCCCAGAGTGGGTTGTTGTGCCATCTGCTGGCCTGCCCTGTGGTTCATCTCAGCATTACCAGTGGTCAAGAAGGAGCATGTGTAGCTGGCCTCAACTCATGACAACAACTCAAAAAGGGACCAGCACAGGTCCCTGGACTGAACCTCTGGCTGGGCTCAGGTCCTTGCTGGACTCTCCTGTCTGCTGGTGGCAAACTAGCCATCAAGTCTCAACTCGGGTGAGGAAGGAGGCCCTGTGGGCCAGCTGGAACATGACAAAACTGTGAGATACAGGCCTTGCCCCTGACCTTGGCTCATCAGCCTTTCTTACCCTCCTGACATGTTCCCACTCTTCCCTCCACCTTCTGTGCCTCTGGCAGCGAGGTTGAATTTCTGTGGGCCGTGTCACAGAAGTAGCATGAGGCCTTTCCCCACTGCTGCACTGGCTGACCACTGGGTCTCTCCCTGGCCTCAGGTGATAGCTGTGGTCATGGACATGTTCACTGATGTGGACATCTTCAAGGACCTGCTGGACGCTGGCTTCAAGAGGAAAGTGGCTGTATACATCATTGTGGATGAGAGTAACGTCAAGTACTTCCTGCACATGTGTGAGCGGGCCCGCATGCACCAGGGGCACCTCAAGGTAAGCAGCCTTCCCTTGTCTGGGCAGTTGGAAGGCAAGAGTCACCCATTCAGGCAATACCACAATGAACAGAACCCAGTAACAGGCATTCAGAGTGCAATGACCCCTTAGTCTCTTGCTAGTCAGTCACATAACTTGAATGCCCCAAGGGACAAGTGCCTCCAACAGACAGATTGAAACACAGAGTTCCTGGGACTAGGTGGCAAAGCTCCTGCTAGGTACTGTATATTTATTCTTTCAAAGAGCCCATGCCTCATGAGGTTGCTGTCTGCTTCTATACCTCTGGTGAGAGGTGTGTGCTCAGTGACTCCATAGGCAACTCACACTCATCTGGAAAGCTTGGACCCCAGGAAGGCCTTTATTGAGTTAAGCCCAGATCTGTCTCCTTACCAGGTCCACCTGCGGTCATTAGGATCTGGCTCAGCCCCAGGAAGCTCCCCCTTATGTCAAAGTTAGGGTTGAGAGCCGGGTGTGGTAGCACACACTTTTAATCGGGAGGTAGAGGTAGGAGAGTACCATGAATTTGAGGCCACCCTGAGACTACATAGTGAATTCCAGGTCAGCCTGGCCTAGAGTGAGACCCTACCTCGGGGGGAAAAAATTAGGGTTGAAATGGACTTGAAATGTCCAAGTAGAATGTGTTCTTGGGATGGGGAAGGTACAAAGGAAAAGAGTTGGAGGAGAAGGCTACTGTCTGGGTTCTCAGCTCTGCTTTGCTGTGTGTCCTTGAGTTTGTCTCTGGACTCCAGGACTTCATTGGTCTGATAGGCAAATGAGTTGGGGTAGCTAGGCTCAGACACCCTGGCATTTGGTGGGTTGCTCAGCCATTACTCAGCTCTAATATGTGTAGTACACTTCCCTGAGTACAATGCAGGTAGTCGATGCTTCCTAGCTCCTCTCCCTTCCCAACCCTCTGCTCTTTCAGGCCACTGTGTCCAAGACACTTCCCATGGTTTGCCTTCTTCAGTCCCCCTGACAACCCAAATACCTTGGACTGTCGTTCCCAGAGATGAGCAAGTGGGTCCTGAGTGCCTGGGTTGCAGGCCTGTGATGGGAATGCAGATTCCAGAAGGTTGCTGGGCTGGGTGCCACACCTGTCATTTATGGGTGTTTGTCAAGCCCCCCACACACACCAGCAGAGGCCTTTCAAGTGGGTGTGAGTTCTCTGCTGGGATTCGAGTCTCTAATTTCAGGGACAGCTTCATGTGGGCTCTGGGTAAGTTGACCCTAAGCCTCACACCTGCGCACTGTATTATTAAAGCTGGGAGTCAGCTCTGGTGACAGATAAGTCATGTTGGAGAGGAGGGCCACCATGTGGAGATGTGGAATAGATGACTTGGAGGCAAGTGCCTTAACTACTGAGCCATCTCCCTAACTTGGAATAGGTGATTTGGAACGTGACTTCCCTATGGATAGCAGCAAAGCTCAGGAAAGTGCCAGCCCATGTGCTGGCAGTGTTTTATACATGTGTCACTCACCCCATTGTGAAAGGCAAACACAGGGCCTGGTTCTGTAGCTGCCAAGAGGCATCATAGCCCAGGCAGACTGCTCCAGCTCCTTCCATCCCTGGTACCTGAGTCCCTCTTCAGTGAGAGGCCCTGAAAGCCCCTCTACCTGGTTAGGGAGATATTTCCAGGAGCTAGACAACTTTATGGGCAGATGTGACTCCAGCCTTTTCATGCTTTTGTTGTTGTTGTTGTTGTTGTTTGTTTGTTTGTTTGTTTTGGTTTTTCAAGGTAGGGTCTCTCTCTAGCTCAGGCTGACCTGAAATTCACTATGTAGTGTTTCAGGGTGGCCTTGAACTCACGGCGATCCTCCTACCTCTGCCTCCCAAGTGCTTCAGCTTTTTCATTATTGCCTCTGTTTTATTCTCTCTCAGCCCTGGGAGGGTGGCCAGAGACTCCTGTGGGAGCAGCCCTGGGCAGATGTCACTGTGTAGAGGGCCTGCCTGCCTGGCCAAGTTCCCTGCCCTTGGGCTGGCTGGGCTCCGACCTGTTTCAGGAGCACTTCCTGTGCCTGTAATCCGTGGGCCTGCTGATGCTCTGGCCCAGCCCTGCTCCAACATGCCCTGGGATCTGTGGGCCCAGGGTACAGGTGGCATGTGGTATGGTGGAGTCACTTTTGTGACGATGGGGTATCAGATGCCTGTCTGGGGAGACACCAAGTGCCAGACCTGAGCCCTAGTCCTACCATGGTACAACTGGTCAGTCTCTGACTTTGGGCCTCCATTGCTTGTGTGACAGACGGGCCCATTGCCATATCATCTCTCTGTCAGTACCAGGTACAAAAGGCCATGGTGAGCTGTCAGTTCCTTCAACTCTGTTTTGTTGAGGCCAGGCAGGGTCCCTCCTGTCAGATCCCCAGCTGTAGTCTGAGTGCGCAGTGGTCTGACAGGGGACGCTCTTACTTGTTTCTCTCCTCTCTGAGCTTGTAGTAGTACCTTCTGGAAGCAGTACAGTATGGGGCACGGCCATCAGTAGGGGAATTAACCCCCATGTTACAAGTAGGGACTAGGCTTTGGGAAGAGTACCTGGTCTTTTGCCCTTGCTCTCTCCTAGGGCCACAGTGAGTAGGTCATATCTGGGGGTGACCCTAGTGATAAGGACCCCAGAGCCAATGGGAGCCAGGCCAGAGCTGTGAAAGGTTCAGTGATGCAAAAAGCTCTTTGGCCTGTTCAGGTAAACTGGAAAAACCAGCAGCTACTTGAGCCTGCTGCTCCTGTTGCTGTGTGATGGCTGGCCACTGTGGGAAGGCCCTGTGAGGATGCTCAGCTGTGGCCCTGTAGCCCAGGTCCTATGCTGGGCCAGAGACAGGGAAGAGAGGTCCAGGAGGGTGTCCAGCTAGGCCTCAGCAGAGACTGCCAGGGAAGGAGCGATGTAAAGCCGGCTGGATGCCAGCCTCTTCCCTTCTTGGATGTGCTCACGTCTTACCTCCTGATTGAGCCTGGGCACAGGGAAGGTCACATGGTCTTTGAGCACATTGCACCTCAGCCCTGTATTCCCCATGTGCACAAGAGGCAGGAGCAGCCTGGTTGGCCTTTGCTCCCCACCCTGTCCGACTGTGTCTCAGGTTACCCTCTGCATCCAGACCATGCCCTGCTGGGGCCATCTCAGGACCTGAGACAATGCAGCTTTGTGGGATCCTCCACCTATGCGCACACGAGCCCAGACACCTGAGACATTACCTCATCTGGGCCAGGCCCATGGGGTGAGGCCACTGGGAATGGAGGCCATGGGTGGGGGGCCTAGTGCAAGCCCCTGCCTGCTGCCCAGCCCCACTAGTGGATGTGCCATGGGTTTAGTGCCAAGCCCCACTGCACAGACAGGAAAACTGCAGCCCAGAGAGGGCCGGGAGCTTGCTTGGACTCACACAGCAGCTCAGCAGCATAGCCCTGTATGCCTGTCACGTGACTGACTCATTCGGAGATGTAAATAGTGACTTTCTGAGCCCTGCACTAGGCTGAGAAAGTTGAGCAGTGCTCAGAAAAAATTGGAGGTGGATGGTGACAGACACCAGTGAGAGAGGTGTATAGGCTGGTAACCTTGGAGGGGCACGTGGCCCCAGCACAGAGCATTGGACTGGGAGACCACAGGATGCATAGAACTGGGCTGTGGTTGGGCACAGGTGACAGGGAAGGCCTCCAAGATCTTTGTTCTGACCTCTGGCCCTCGAGTGTGCTCTGTATTGGGTACAAAGTCACGAGTGCTAATTGTCCTGGGTCACAGCCAGCTTCCTGCTGAGCTGGCTGTATGCAGACCAGAGTGTGTGGGGCAGGGTGTGCCAGAGCAGCGGCTTGGCCCTGGGAAAGGCTTATCTGCCTGCTGGGCTGGGTTCAACAGGACTATTATTCACACTATGGCTGGGTGGGCATCATATGAGGGACCCACCCAGGGACCACCCCATCAAACTCCATGCATAGTGCCCTGGGACCATGGAGGGGGGTCTGGGACACAGGGAACACAAGACAGGATTGCAGTGGGTGGCACCCTCCTCGCTCAGGCTAACTCCCTCATGCAGTAGCCTTCCTATTCTCTGCATCGTGCGTCCCCAACCATTTGTACACACCCTCCTTACAGCAGCACTGCTCCTGACGCCCGTCCAACACACACTCTCCCAATGGCCTGCATGGCTCCTGTGGCCCAGCGTGGAAGCAAGCAGGGGACCTTTCACCAACATCCAGCCTAGCTGCAAGGGCCTCTTCACTCACAGCCCCTCCTCAGGCACTCCAACAGCCTGCTCTCTCCTGACCAGCCTCAGCCTCCCATTCCAGGCGCTTGCCCACTTCCCATCCTGCCTGCTTTTTCGCTCTCCCATAACCTTGCACCTTTCTCAGAGCCTCCCAGCCACACCCTTGCTCACTTCTCTGCTCCTGGGCTTTCCAGGTTGTGTTTACACGTCTGCCTCCTAGCTTTGTGGTAGGATGCTTGTCACTGTCATCTCTGTTTGCCACTGGGGGCCTCAGCAGGGGTCAGTGAACAAATGAACATGTGGGCAGTTAATAAGCTGGAGCCACTGAGTGGGTGATGGGACAGACAGGTAAGTCACACTCAGTCTGACAAAGAATGTGTCACCACCCTGTCTGAACTCTACACAGAGCTCCTTAGGGGAATGAGACTCCCATCAGAGGAGTCATTCAAGCAGACCAGTCAGGGTGCTCTTGAGGGGGCTCCTGCCCTGGGCAGGTATGTGTTAAGACTGAAACTCCGAGCCTGCCAAAGGCCTACTGAATCAGACTCGTCCTGGCACCCAGGAGCCTGGTGAGGCTTGATCCAGGTAGGTTGCAGGTCCCCTGCCCACATGAGATTCCACTGTGGGAGAACAGGGAGAGGCTAGGACGCACTCACCCTGAAAAGACCCAGGTTCTTTAGGGTGACCCCTTCCTCCTTCCCTGGCCACAGAGCTCCTAGGTGTCCATGAGACCTTTCTAAATGTCACCCTTACATTCAAGACCCTTCAACAGCCCTGGTAGCAACATTTCCTGAACTGACCTAGCCACATAGGCCTCACCCCGCCCCATTGCTGCTTTTTAGACATTCTCGAGGGTCATCTGAGACCATTCTGGTCCAGAGCCTTCAGTAGCAGCTTCAGCCTTAACTCCTTTTCCTGGTCCCACAATCCCAGATACACCACTTTTCTCCAGGCCTCACATTCCCTTCCCTGTCCTTGCTCCCCCACAGATAGCCCTGAGTTCCAAGTAGTCTGCTATCCACTGGCCCATGTGGTCAGTTCCTATAGTTATCTAATTCTGCCCTGTTCCCAAACATAGAATCTCAGGGTGCGCAGCAGCGGGGGAACGGAGTTCTTCACACGGTCAGCCACCAAGTTCAAGGGTACCCTGGCCCAGAAGTTCATGTTCGTGGATGGAGACCGGGCTGTGTGTGGCTCCTACAGGTGATTCTCCCTGGGTGCTTGGAGAGGAGGTGCCTCTGGTTCCCAGCTGGTTTCTGCTTAATCCGTGCGTGTGATGTGCTGGTTATTCCAGTTTATTGCTCCCAAAACTGCTGAGCTTTGTGTAGGGCTGGGCCCACCCACTGTCTCTGGAGGCAGGCAAGGGAAGGCTTTTGTCTGAGAACACTGTTGTTCCGACCCACACTGTCACCAGCCCGTGGTGGGGTAGGGCTTTGGCAAAGTCACTCTGAGAGCTGTCTTCAGGGCTGTGGCAGCTCTGCACCATCATATGGCAGGACAGGGATGCTTACTGCTCGGCGGGCGGGGGGGCGGGTGATGGTAGCAAAGACACCAGTGATGACTACTGCTCTGGATGATGCCTGGTGCTCAGGCCTGCAGTGGATGTCCTCATACTGCCCTCACAAGTCCCCCAGAGCCCATGGAGCATGCTGGGGGACTTAGTAGATGCAGCTCCCCAGACTCATGTCTGAACCTCTACCCAGCTTTGCTCTGCCTAATATCTTCCAACCTATGTCTTAATTGCAGTCTGATAAATTCCGCCCAGAATATGCAGTGGGCTATTGATGCCCTCTGTAGCAGGGGCTGGAAACACTCCCTAGAAGAGGGGACTTGGGCCTGAGGGAGGTGCAGGTGCCTTGTGTCTGACCTGTGTGTGCCCTGCCTTCATGTTGCAGTTTCACGTGGTCAGCTGCAAGGACGGACCGGAACGTGATTTCTGTGCTGTCTGGTCAGGTGGTGGAGATGTTTGACCGGCAGTTCCAGGAGCTGTACCTCATGTCTCAGGGCGTCAGCCTCAAGGATATCCCCATGGAGAAGGAACCGGAGCCGGAGCCCATCTTACTGCCCCCTGTGGTGCCCCTGGCACCCTCTGGCACTGTAGCCAAGAAACTCGTCAACCCTAAGTACGCACTGGTGAAAGCCAAGAGTGTGGATGAGATTGCCAAGATCTCCTCGGAAGAGCAGGAGACCTCGAGGACTCCAGGGTTGCGGGGCCCCACACTGGCCGAGCGCCCAGATCTTCCTGAGCTCCTACCACCTATCCACCCGGGGCTGCTCAACCTCGAGAGGGCCAACATGTTTGAATACTTGCCTACATGGGTGGAGCCAGACCCAGAGCCTGGTAGCGACATCCTGGGCTATATCAATATCATTGATCCCAACATCTGGAACCCCCAACCCAGCCAGATGAACCGCATCAAGATCCGAGACACAGCCCATGCCAGTGCCCAGCATCAGCTGTGGAAGCAGAGCCAGGAGGCCCGCCCTGCCCCAGAGTCCTGTCCTCCCCCAGGACCCAGGGACTCTCTGGATGCGGTCCCAGCTGAGAATGGCCACCCCCAGGGAGACCCCAGGCCTCAGACCCCTGTGCCCAAGCCCCGGACAGTCACTGTGGCAGACCTACTTGCCCAGGACAGCAATGGTGTCAGCTGGGCTCTGGAGACCCCAGAAGAGGTGATGCCCCCTAATGGGACAGACCCCAGGCTTCCCAGGACAGAAGACCCAGGCCAGTCCCCGCTCCATCAGCAGCTGTCTATGACCCAGGATGACTCTGACAGCCTCGTAGCAGTGCCCCCTAATGGGCTGGATGGGGAAGAGGAGGAAGATGATGATGACTATGTGACCCTCAGTGACCAGGACAGCCTCTCAGGTAGCTCTGGCCCCAGTCCCAGCCACCGGCGGCCATCAGTGGCCTCATCCATGTCAGACGAGTATTTTGAAGTGAGGGAGCGCTCAGCACCTCTCCAGAGACGCCACTCAGAGCAGATGACTAACGGGCCAGGCCACCCACCCCGCCGACAACTGAGCGCTCCACATGTAACCCGAGGAACCTTTGGTGGCCCCCTCTGGGCCCAGGGTCCGGGCAGAGAAGAAGTGGCCACATCGAGGACACCTGCACAACGCCCTGTGAACAGACAGGCTCAGGTATGTCTGTCCCTCACCCTTGGGTCCATCCCTGCAAGTGGCCAGAGAGCCCAGAGCTACCGTTCCCTGGGCCACTGTGTCCCCAGCTCTGATGGCGCCCTTGTTGCAGATAGGAGAGATGAACAGGGAGCCACCCAAGACCACGTGGCTGGCCACTCATTACTGTGCTGGGGAGTCTTAGTTCCAGAGTCCACCCTCACCTCCAAAAACAGCCTGAAGAAATGCACATTTCCACAGCCCAGGTCCAGTGTGCCCAGCATCACCGGGTCTGGTGCTATACCAGGAGGTTGGTACAGGCTCTAGTTTGCAGACAAAGCAGTAGAGGGGCATAGAGATGCCTTTGTACTACTTCAAGATCACACCTTATGCCAAGGCACCTCCCTGCAGATCCTTTGTGGTCTTAAGGATAGTCCCCCTCCCCCTTCAGCTCAGACCCTTCCTTTGCCACCTCCTAGTGACCTTTGTAGGCCAAGGTCCTGGACCCTGGGCATCCTGCTGCCAGCACAGCTATAGAGCCCATCCTACCTGGGAACAGTGCTCGGCTGATCATGCCTGGCATAATCATCAGGCCCATGGGCAGCATCTTGAGGTAGCTGGCGAGGATGGAGCCTGCCTTGGCATGGTTCAGGTTCCGTGCAGATAGGGACCGCTGCACAATGACCTGGGGGGACACAGGGAGAGGGATGAAGAGTGAGCCAGCCCTAAGGACTGCTGCCAACTGTGTGCATCAGAATCTGAGCTCTAATCCTAGGCTCAAGGAAATCTGCAGCTCACTAGATGCTGCCTGGGGCACCAGCTCCTCTGGGGACCATAGGCATATCCTAATGAACTCAGTTTCCAGATCTATAAAAAGGGGGTAAGTGCAGTTCAAACTGGTGGCATCTGAGATCACTCCCAGCTCTGTTTTATTTGTGTTTTTGAGACATCTCATTTTGTAGCCCAGGCTAGCCTAGAACTCACAAGAATCTAGCGTCAGCTTTCTGAGACTTGGGATTTAGGATATGAGCCACCAGCCCCAGCTTTAAAAAGAAAAAGGGGCTGGAGAGATGGCTTAGCCCTTACAGGCACTTGCTTGCAAAGCCTGATGGCCTGGGTTCAATTCCCCAGTACCCACGTAAAGCCAAATACACAATGACACATGCATCTGGCTTTTCATGGGTGTTGGGGAACTGAACCCAGGTCAGCGGGCTTTGCAAGCAAGCACCCCAAGCCATTTACTGTCTTTACACAGTACAATAGTTTACCCGCATAGAGTGGACATTCCTGTAGGTCAGTAGGAATGGCCAAGGTTGTGTGAGCTGTAAGTGTGAAATGTTTTCCCATGCCGTTCCGTGGTTTAACCCCTGCCCACAACTCAGAAGCAGGAAGTAGCCATGCTTTTCCCAACATGGTTGTTTGACGTGCAGCAGCACTGCCAGCCCCTCAGGCACGGCTCCCTAGAGACGTGCATGCTCACTACAAAGCCCACCAAGGCTGCGGCACTGGGCACACACAGCGGTGTCCCATCTTACTTCTCCACTAGCTGCCTCCCTGGGGGGTCTCAGTTTCCCCATCTGTACAGTGAGGGTGTTAGAGGAGGTTCTGCCTAGTCTTGCCCTCTGCTGCTCTGGGATTGCAACAGCCCCAGGGCCTTAGGAGAGGAGGGAGGGAAGTACATCCCTCAGCCTGTCCGCAGGCATGTCATCTTCACCATTGACAGCAGACATCTGTCTCTTGTTACTTCATCCCCTGCTCACAGTGACAGTCTTGTGAGAGGTGCTGTAGCCCCTAGTGGCTCAGAGTATGTATAAATCATTAAGTCCCCCACTGTACACTCAGAAGGCTCCGCTTCCTCTCTCAAGGAAGCCCAGTCCCAGCCTGCTCCTCCTTCCTGAACAGGTCAGCATTGCCACCCCAGGCCTGGTCATTTCATTTCCTGGAACCATATCTCCCCATCCAAACATAGGTCATTGCACCAAACCAAAGATTGCTGCAAGGACTAAGCAGGCCACTAGTGTAGGTGCTGGACCAAGCCTGTCTTCTGGGGCCCTGGGTACTTGTACACCCTTTCTCAATGGGTCTTAGCTTCTAAGTTGACCACGGAGTCTGTCACTGTCTGAGGTTGAAGCTATTGCCAACTGACAGGAAGAGAATCCACCCCATACCACATAGCAGCAGGGACAGAAATCCATAGCCGCCTGAGCTGGCAGGATCTCAGGAGGCATTCCCATTTATGCCCCCTCTTGTTTAACACTGAAGGGCCCAGAGGCTCAGGGCAGGGAAGGGGGTGCACAGAGCCCTGCCCCTGTGCTCTCTGCCTTACTTGCTACTGGTGTCCTATCTGAAGCTAGGGGAAAGTCCAGAGAAGGCAAGCAGCATGGGACCTAGCACACCAGAGTGGAGTCAGATCCCCGGCCCCTGAAGTGTCAGGGAGGGTTGTCCAGGGACCATCTTCCAGCAGATCCAGCCCGAGATGAGGCCAGGGGGCAAGGACCTTCTGTCTCAGGATCCTCACGTGAGACTGTCCAGCCCTGAAGTCAGAATGGGTGCTGACTCACTGGCCTTCATGGGAATACTCCCAAATGGTGTGTTCCACCCAGAGACCAGGGGCTGGGCAGGATCTGCCATATGAGAGGAAATGGGAGGTGGCAGGGTGTAGGAGCTCAGCAAGCCAGACTCCACGCATCCAGCAGGCCTTGCAGGCTAACCCTGCCTCAGGGCAACAGGTTATAGATGGAAAACCAAGGCCCAGGGTCCCAGGGCATTTCCCAGCCTGGCTTGCTCCCTACTGTTGGAACCAGGGAGGATCTTCTGCATGGGAAATGTCACTCCCACCATGTGCACATCAGGGGCTCCCTGGTACCCTGGTGTTCAGCCTATGAGTGGGGCCATGTGTGTATAAGACAAAGTACACATATACACACAGTCCTCATATAATGGCTGATTATGACCTACTGGCCTAGCTCACTCATTCCATGGTGGGCCCAGTGGTCTCCAGCACTGTCAGTCAGTGGCCTTATGCCCATCACAGGGTCCCCCTTCTCCATCTCCTGGGGCTACCCATGGCCTTCAGGGCAGGCCTGGCAGAATCATCAACTCCTGCCTAGAAAGGGAAGTGGTTTATCTGAGGTCCCCTGGAGTTGACGATGGGGTGGGGCAGAACAGTCCCAGGTCTTACCAACAACCCCCTCTGGTACTTTTCTGTCTATACCCAATCCTGTCTGCAGATTTGGAGTGGGGACTAGGAACTGACCTGTGACCAGAAAGGGAAGAATCATTCTGTATATTACAGCAGAGAAAACTGAGTCACAAAAGTGGATAAACCCACTGGTTAGTGATAGCGTCAGGGGTAAACCTAAGTCTAGCAGGCTCCCAATATCTGGAGCAAGAGTCCCATGTCAGGTTGTCAGCCCGTCCTGCTTTGCCTTCAGACATCCTTACTCTGATTTTTTTCCCCAGGGCCAGCAGTTCCACCGTCATGGGGGTGCTGCCTCAAGGACCATTGGGCCACCCCATTACTGTCCTGCTGCTGACAGCACCCAGAACTCTCCCAGGAAAGCAAGCCTGACCTGGCAGCCTAAGGGAGGCCCAACATCCCGCATACTGGCAGATCCCAGGAGCCCAAGACCAGCCCGAAACACCCGCCTCCGGGCAGAGGACAAGGCTGCCGAGGAGCATACGAGTCCTTTTGGAATCCCATACTCCAAACTGTCCCAGTCAAAGCACCTAAAGGCCAGGACGGGCAGCAGCCAGTGGGCCCTCTCCGACTCCAAACGCAGGGCCAGGGACCACAAGGAGCCCTAGCAACCTGCTGGACCCCAAGCCCACCCTGGAGGGTAGCAGGTGGGTTGGGTGGGCAATGCAGGCTCTCACCTGGTCCGTGCACCAATACCAGGTAGCCATGATGGTCAGGCCAAAGGTCATTCCAGTCCATGGGAGGTCGCCTGTGGAAGGGTCTCGGAACATGTGCATGGCATCTGCTCGAGGCAGGTGGCAGGTGGTGTTGGCGATGGTCCTGGAGGGGATGGCCTGGGCGTACGCTGCTTCCAGCTGCCCATACCCACCGATCTGGTTGAAAGCTAGAAGGTTGGGCAGGACGATGACAACTTGGTGTGAGGGCTCTGGCTCCCACTGCCCTCATCTCACAGACAACTTCCTAATGTGTCAGACTGGAGCCCCTATCTTGCCTGCTCTGAGCATGGAGAGGTAGAGGTTTTTGTTTTGTGGTTTTTTTTTTTTTAAAAGGTAAAGTTAAGTATTTTATTTGTATTTAAAATAACTGTTAAATTAGCATTTTGCACGTGGGCACCACAGTGTCCTATTGGCAAGCAGGAGTCACTGCTAGTCTCTGGAAGCCTGTTAACCTTAGGCACAGGGTTCTCTGCCAAGCGGACTATCCCTTCAAGGAGGAAGACATAGTTCTCTTGGCATTTGAGGAGCTGAGCTCTCTAATGTTGACATCCTGACCTGAGCTTCCAAAGTGTGGTGTCACTAGAGCTGCGATGCTGCTCAAGCCCTCTCAAGCACACAGGGAAGGGAGGCAGTGGCCTGGGGGAGGATTGGCCAGGCCACACAGCCTGCTGTGCAGGTGGGGCTCAGGCCAGGGATCTTTCTTCTGAGTCCAGAGCACATCTGCTCCTTGCGTGCTGCTCCTGTCTACCTCAGTGTCAGGTGGGACAAGGCCAAGACTGGGCCTTACTCGCTGGATCCCTTCCTTGCAGCGGATTCTGGGAACATAGGAGCCACTGCTCTGGAAGGAACAAGGCTGGGTATAGGAAAGTCCCTAGCACTGCCCCAGGTCCCTGAGCCCAGGCCAGGGTCTGTTCCCTCCCTCCTTCCTCTCCCTCCCTTTTGAGCAGCAGTGTAAGCTTGTCTGTGTCCAGACTGGTGTTACCAGTCCAGTACTCCTCCCGCCCCCCTGGCCTTTGTCTGGCAGGATCCAGCATCACCTCTCAGGACTCTGTACATGACTTTAAACAACTGGAGGAGACGCCCTAGCTGTTCTGTGGTCTCCTAATTGTGTTCTTGCACAGCTGCCTACAGCCACTCCTCTCTAGCCCTGAGCCAGGGCGGCCCTGTGAGCTCCCATGGTGATAGCTGGGCAGTGTGGGTGGAGGCAGGTGGTGTCCATCAGCTGAGGAGGCAGCAGGGTGTGGGACAGATCGCCCAACCCTGGTCCCCAGTCCTCACCTTTGACTGCCAGGATGATGGCACCCACCACCATGATGATTGTCTGCAGGGCATCCGTGTGGATCACAGTGGCCAGGCCCCCTGCAGGTAACACGGTTGCTGTGGGTTTCCATTCCCAAGAAGGAGGGACACAGTACCAGAGCTCCTGCTGGGGCTGCTGTCCTTAAAAGATGGGTGCGCTGTGTGCCAAGGCTCCTGGGCCACTAGAGGGAGACCCCAAATCTCCCACCTGGCTGGCTATGAACTGGCCACTCCTGGGGGCTTCCCACACCTGACTCCCTGCTCCTGGGTGGGTCACAGACAAGTTGCTCCCTGTGGCCTGGTCCATCTTTGCCATGGGCTCCCTACCTGCAATGGTGTACAGGGCCGTGATGGCAAGTGTGAGGATGGTGGAGAGGTAGAAGTTCCAGCCCAGGCAGATGTGTACAAAGAGTGCCCCTGCGTACAGGTCGATCTGGGAAAGGCAGTGGGGCGGAAGTCAGGGATTACAGTGAGACATGGTGCTCAGGGTCTGAACACTTCACTGTGTGACCCAGACAAGTTCCTCTCAGCCTGGGATCCCCAGGGAAGGGGCCTCTGGTTTCCTACCACCACCACTACCCCCCGCCGTGCAGCCTGAGGCTGTTGTGAGGACAGGAGAGAGAACTGGCAGTGGACAGCTGCATGTCATGTTCATAGGTACCGGGGACTTCATTGTCATTAATAAAGTGCAAAGCGGCCACTGCCGACCAGCCAGCAGTGTTGTCATTGAATTTGGTCCTTACCTGGGGACTACAAAAGGCAGAGCCCTGTCCCCTCAGTCCCATAGGGAACAGTGACAAGGAAGCATCCCATGGAGAGGCCTAGGAGACTAGTGGGCCTTGGTGGGGGCAGAGGGATGGTCTTGCTGCCCTCCACCTGAGTTCACTTGAAGTCAGAAGTGCCAGCAGTGCATGTCATGGCTGAGGTTGGCCCGGGGCTGTATATAGAGTGGCCTGTGTGGGACTGGGCCAAACAGACCACTCACTGTGGGTCCTGAGAGGGTAGAGCCTAGCCTTTGGGACCTGGGCTTAGATAACTTACTCCAAAAGAGGAAGATAACCCAAAATACAACCAAGAAGTTCCCAGTATAGTGGGGTCAAGACTATGGACCAGTTAGCCCAAAGGTTGTATGGTGCAAGTTGGCATAGGGCCCAGCTGGCTAGGCCCAGAAGATGAGAGCCCTAGGTCCTTTAACCCCCACCCCCCGAGCCAGACTACAATGGGATAACTGCTAGCCACACTGCCCTGAGCCAGGCTCTGGGACCAAGACCCCAAAGATGGGGTAAGGCAAGGCAACTCCAGACCCTTATTCCCTATGCCTCTTCCCCCACTCCTTCCTCCCCATTCCCTCACTACTCCCTCCCCTGTATCCCTTGTCCACTTCTTGCCCCAACTCCTTTTCCCTCCCATACCTCTTCCCACCTCCACTCTCTGCTCTCCCTGCTGTCTCCTTCCTGTAGTTGGAGATCAGACCATTTGGAAACTACCTACTTGATATTCAGGTAAGGATTGAGCCCCTTAAATTCAGGCCCCAGGCTTTGAATGGGGCATGGGGGAGGAAGAGGGGAAGTGAGCCTGAGAAGAGACAGAGATGCTCAGTATCAAAGCTGGCAGGCTTTCTGAGGCCGAACCCATGGGACAGGAGAGGTAGAGACCCATGGAGGGGAGGGACCTCTGCAGGTCCCCACTAGATAGCTACCCCTGGTGCTGGCAGGTGAGGCAAGGCCAGGGGTGGGAGGAGGGGCTGGAGGCCTCTGGAGAGCCCGTTCCAGTGCTTATGGTCCCCGGCAGGTGAAGGTGCTTGCCAGCCCAAGACACTATGGAATGCCTTGCTCAAGATCCTACAGTTCCAGGAGCATGGAGGTGGGAGGAGGGACACGGGGTTGCAGGGAGGCTCAGCTTGGAACTGAAGCACCTGGGTACACAAGCATCAACCCCTCCAGCTAGTGTCAGGAGCTCCTGGGAGACTGAGGACGGCCTGGACTCCCAGTCCTGATCTGCTGCCCTCCCCTGTCCCTGCTGCCTGTGTGCCTTTCTCTGGGAGCCCTTCTGTTTCTCCACAGAACAGAATCTGAGGAGGTCTCTACTCTGAGGTTTACAAGTGACCTTGTGACCCACCCCGTAACCTTGAACATTTCTGTGGAGGCATCACAGATGGGGGCTGGGAGTGGCTAGAACAGAACAGAAGCTTCGTGCCTTTGCTCTGGCAATGCTGTCGTGGAAGAGTGTTCCCCAAACACCCATCCACTCACCCTTCCCTGCCCCTCGCAAGCCCTGCAATCCTGTCTGCACTTGCTTGTGCAAAGAAAATCAGAGGGTGTCATCTGCATGTGCCGGGCAGAGGAACCAAGTCCCACCCACACCTGCTTCCTCCTCTGGATCCACCTGGAAAGTGCACGTGCAGCATTGGCACACAGAGTGCTTTTCCCGAGAGGGAGACCACCAGAGCCTGCAGGCCAGCCAGAAGTGTCATCCCACTAGCAGTTTGTTTGTTGTCCATGGATGGCAGAGCTGAGGAGTTGGGGCAGAATTTGTGTGGTCCTTAGGGGGAAAGCGTTTACCCTCTAGTACTTCACCAAAGGGGGAAAAACAAAGTTGGGCGTGGTAGGCACACACCTTTAATCCCAGCACTCGGGAGGCAAAGGAAAGAGGATTGCCATGAGTTCAAGGCCACCCTGAGAATACCTAGTGAATTCCAGGTCAGCCTGAGCTAGAGTGAGACCCTACCTCAAAAAAAATAAATAAATAAAAAGCCAATTCCTGACGTAATTTGCCAAACCCATCCCAGGGACAGCAAAGGGGGACATCAGCAAACAGAAAATGGGAGACATGCAGTAGACTTTCTTCTTGGTTTTTGAGTCTCACCCAAGCTAGCCTTGAATTCGTGGCCTATAGGCAGAGCTACCGTGTCCAAGTCAATAGATGTTAAAGGAATTGAAGAAAGGATGAAATGGTAAGGGGACTGGACCTGCTGGGAAAGTGATAAAGGAAAAAGAGACTAGAGAGGGAGCTCAGCTGCTAAAGGTGCTTACTTACAAAACCCAACAGCCTGACAGCCTGGGTTTGATTCCCCTGTACCCATCTAAAGCCAGATGCACAGAGTGGCACATGTATCTGGAGTTTGTTTGCAGTGGCAAGAGACCCTGGTATGCCACCCCACACACACATTTTAAAATACTTAAAAAAGAAAGAGGTGAGGAGGCTACTTGCACACTCAAGAAGAAGTTCCCTGGTGGGCCCATAGCAAGGTCCCAAGGCAGGACCATGCCTGCTGTGCTCATGGAAGTGCACAGAGGCTAGTGTGACTGTGTGTGCAGCGTGGGCAACAGGGGGAAGAGGGAGCAGAGAGAGAATGAGGTAGTGAGGACTGGGTCACTATTGGCCTTTGCCCTGAGGGGCACAGGGTGTCATGCCTGGCTTTTCTGTTTTTCAGAGGCTCAGTGACTGGTCCAGAGACCCACAGTGATGAAACTGCACCCTGGCTCTTGGGTCTGAGCTCAGGTGGGATTCACTTCTGTCATAGGTCCTCAGCAGGCTGGTGCTCCTGCCTGCCTGACTTCCCCCTGGACAGGCGGGGTGCCCGAGGCTCAGTTGGGCCCAGCTCCAGCAAGCACTTCAAAGCCACTCCAAAGCCAGAGCAGGCCCAACTCCTCCCAAACCAAGCTGAGCAATTAGAACCCCTCCCGCTTCCCCTGCTCCTCATCCAGGTCGCCAGCCTGGTGCTGGGACTCAGCCTTGAGGTGACTGCTCTCCATTTATAGCTGGGCACTCAGAGTCACCCACAGATGGAGTCTGAAGCCATATCCTGGCTACTACAGTTCTCTGTCCTGATAGCTCTGGGTCCTCATTGACCTCTATTTGGTCACTGTAACCTTAGTCAAGGACCTACCAATGGCCTGCCAGGACTCACCTGTAAACCAGGAATGGATGAGCTAAGTCAAGTCTAAGGCCCTTGAGCTTCTGGCACTTGAAGACCCTCTCCCTCAGTGTGAGGTCTCAGCTCCCCTGTAGAGGTGCCAGCAGGGTAGACTGGGAAGAGAACTCATGCCAGCCTTAGCTTCTCTCCCCATCATCTCCCCATCTCAGCTTCTGGGAGATTTCAGAGAATACCAAAATGCAAACTTGACCCTGGCCCTCCCCTGCTGCCAGTACCTCCCCTGAGGCCATTTATTTATGAGAGAAGCAGATAGAGAAAATGGGCATGCCAGGGCCTCTAGCTACTGCAAATGAACTCTATACACACATGTCATTCAGTGCATCTGGCCTTACATGGGTACTGGGTAATCAAACTCAGGTCCTTAGGCTTTGCAGGCAAGAGTCTTAACTGCTGAGCCATCTCTCCAGCCCCTCCCCAAGGCTCTTTAACCTAGTATAGCCTCAGTCTCCTGTCTCATTACTGTCTTCGAGGGAAAAGGCTAAAAGCTGACGGCCTGCCCCAGAGCCAAACATAGCACTTGGCTGTTTTTGTGAATGCTGAAGCAAGCCTTCTGGTGTACCTGAGTCTCCAACACTCCCATGATCTCCTTCCAAGTTTCTGTCCATTTCCTAGTAGTTCTCAGAAGTTTATTTGTTTGTTTGTTTGGTTGGTTGGTTTTTGATTTTTTCAAGGTAGGGTCTCTCTCTAGCTCAGGTTGTCCTGGAATTCACTATGTAGTCTCAGGATGGCCTTGAACTCACAGTGATCCTCCTACCTCTGCCTCCTGAGTGCTGGGATTAAAGGCATTAGAAGTGTTCTTAGTGACTGCCAGCATCTAGGCTTTCTGACCCAGACACATCCTAAGGGCCCTGTCTCTGTCCTTTATGCACTGAACTCAGTTCCCCTTCTATCCTGTGTATCCATCCACCTCCCACTGTACAGTCGGGCCCCAGTCAAGTTGGGACCAGGGCTGTATTCTATCTCCGTGGCTTCCAGGAGGTGGATCTTAGGTATAGGAAGAGTGAGAGAGTGGGAGAGAGAAAACTCGAGGCCAGGTCCCGCCAGACTTGAAAGGAATTCCCAAAGAAGAGAAATTGTCAGGATTCTCTGGGAACATGTAGAAAGGATGATAGTGTGGTGCTGCTGATAGCCCTAGGACCAGCTGGGCCTCCAGCAAAGATGGGAGGACCACCCACATTCCCCCTCCCCAGGCCAACAGAGAGTGAGCTCTGGTGCCTCCACAGGAGGGAGGAAACTAGGCTGGGGAGGTTCAGCAGCTGCGCCCACCCAGGTCACTGACTCAGAAGAATCACACAGCCAGGACTTGAGCTCCTTTCAAAGCACTCACTGAGGCTTAATGCCCACGAAAAACTAGAGTGAGAATGGAAGGCCTGAACCTGCCACAGAGCCACTGAGCAAGAGACTTTGGTTGAGCCTCTTCCCTGCCCCTGGCCTTAGTTTCCCTGTCTGTAAAAACAGGATTCTACCAGACAGTCTCTGAGCGCCTCTTACTCTGCCATTCGAGGCAGGCATCCTGAACTTGATATCCCATAGGCAGCCCTGAGGGAAGGCTGAAGGCCTCTGCTGGGTCCATTCAGAGTGGGTGCAGATAATTGCATGTGGACTTTGGGAGGTACTGGCTAGACATTTTACTTCTGGTAGGCTGCCCAGGTCTCATCCCTTATCATTCTGTCCAGCTGGCACTTGCGGCCCACAGGCCCTAGAGCCATTGTCCTAAACTTGTTCTGGAACCCAAACCAAGCCTCTGCCCATCTCTTGGCTTCAGTTTCCTTAGTTGTTGCACCAGGCAGGGATGCATAAGATGATACCAGTCCATTTGAGGGTTTCCAGATTCCAGAGGTTTCTATCTATGCTGACAGAAGGAGGATGGAGGATGCCAAGTGTGGTGGTACTCACCCTTTATCCCAGCATTCCAGAGGCTGAGGTAGGAGGATTGCTGTGAGTTTGAGGCCAGCCTTCCGAAACCAAGGTGAGTTGCAGGTCAGCTTTGGCTAAAAGTGAGACCCTAACTTGGAAAAGAAAAGAGAAAAAAGGAGGGGGGGGCAGCTCACCGATATCTTGGATAAGACAGACAGCAACAGGGACAGGATGGACAGGTACATGCGTATGCGCTGGCCGCCAAAGCGCTTCTCAAGGTATTCAGGCAAGGTGACAATCTAGGAAGGCATAGAGGATGAGGGCTAAGCACGCCCAGGTATTAGGAGAGGGCCAACCCCAGCAGAGCTTTTCCAGCACAAGGGCGAGAACCCTACCCCAGCCTTGGAGTGTCAGGCTAAGCCTTGCTCTTCAGGGCTGAAATGGGGAATGGATTGAAGGATCCCCAGCAAAAGAAAAAGGGACACATTTTGAGGTATTTATGACAGATCCTGATGACCTATGAGGAGGCTATGTGAAAAGGTGAGTGTGGGCTGGAGAGATGGCTTAGCAGTTAAGGCACTTTCCTGTGAAGCCTAAGGACCTATGTTCAACTGTCCAGGTCCCACGTAAGACAGATGCACAGGGTGACACAAGCATGCAAGGTTGCACATGCACTCAAGGTGGTGGACGTGTCTTGAGTTCGATTGCAGTGGCTGGAGGCCCTGGCATGCCAATTCTCTCCCCGCCACCTCTGCCTCACACAAAAATTTTTTTAAATAAAGAAGGTGACTGTGTAAGAGACAAAGTAGGAAGGCATTGAGAGAATGTCCAGACTTGATGACTGTAGGGCTGGGGCCAAAGCAAAGAGCATATCAAAGTGTGACCAGGTGTGCCACCAAGTAGGAGAGAGTGTGGCAGATGGCCCTGAATCTGCAGCACGCCAGGCATGGCCAGGGTCAACTGTATACAGGGTGAACACTTCCTTAATGTGCTGATGGAGTAACAATAAACCCAACCTTGTGACACAAGACCCCAGAGGACCTGTTTTCCACCACAGCCCCAGGAGCAGACTCACCTCCGAGGAGATATAAATGGGCACAAACACCCACGCCAGGGCCAGCAGCACATACGTGGCCTGCAAGGATGGGCAGATGAGGGATACAGGTACAGCCTCCAACAGTCCTGACCCTGAACACAGCTGCCCCCTGACCTCCTGCCTTGCTGTGGGAACCTAGGTGCCCTCTCTGCTGCTGGCCTGTCCAGACAGCTGTACAGGCCATGGCCAATAGCCTCTTGCAGCATGCTGTCTACACTTTGGCATCTGCAGACCAACTTGCCCAGAAACTGCAGCCCAGAGCTTTCCAGATTCTGGCTGACCCATTGCTTTGCATACACAGCCACCCAACACAGCATCCCAGGCACTGCCCTAGCCCTCCCACCGGCTCTTCTTGTCCTGTGAGACTCACATTCCACTCGAAGCCTGCCACGGCAACGCCTCCAGCTGCACCAGAGCCCGCTAGTCCCACGAAGAGGCCAGAGCCCTCACTGCTAGCAAAGAGTGAGGCTCCAATCTGGAGGGGGAAAGAGGAAAAGGCATCAATGTAGCCCAGTGCATGAGCCCCATCTGACAACATTTCCTTTGATCTTGCAGGCCTGGGGGGGGGTGGGCGGCACTGCCACTTTACAGAGGAGCCTAGCTCAGGAGCAGAGTTCTCAGATTCCAAAGCCCTATCCAGTCTTCAATTTCCAGCTTGGGTCTATCTCCTGCTACCCCAACCTGTCCTGCTCAATGGCTGGCCCTAGATAGTCACTAGATAGTCACCTTGAGGGAGGTAGACACATGACCCTAGGGATGCAGATGGACAAAGGAGACAGTGGGAGAAGTCAGGGAGGACTCACCGGCCACCATGTCATGTCCCGGCCTGCCAGGAAGTAGCCACTCACTGTGTTCCTACTGGCTCGACAAGAAGACTGTAAGGGCAGAAAAGAAGAGGCAGAAACTGGAACCTTGTGTATTGCTGGGTGCTGGTATTTCTGTGGGAAGTGGTATGGTGGCTTCAAGAAATTAAGAATAGCATTGCCTCATGAGCCAGCACACCTCCTCCTAGCTATATGACCCAAAGAACTGGGAGCATGTCCACATAAAAGCATGTAAAATGTTCACAGCAGCAGTCTCCAAAAGAGGAAACCACAGTTCACCAACTAATGAGTGAATAAATAATACTAAGTATATCCACACAATGGGCTATTATATAGCTATCAAAAAATAAGCTGTGTGTGGTATACCCCTTTAATCCCAGCACTCAGGTGGCAGAGGTAGGAGGATCGCCATGAGTTCGAGGCCACCCTGAGACTACATAGTGAATTCCAGGTCAGCATGAGCTAGAGACACGACCTTGAAAAACCAAAAAAATAATTAAGTTGGGTGTGGTGGTGCACACCTTTAATCCCAGCACTTGGGAGGCAGAAGTAGGAGGATTGCCACTAGTTCAAGACAACCCTGAGACTACATAGTGAATTCCAGGTCAGCCTGAAGCTAGAGCAAAACCATACTTCAAAAAAAGTAAGATTATTGGTTTTGGGGCTGGAAAGGGCTTAGCAGTTAAAGCACTTGCTTGTGAAGCCCAAGGACCCAGGTCTGATTCCCCAGTAACCATGTATGCCAGATACACAAGGTGGCTCATGTGTCTGGAGTTTGTTTGCTGTGGCTGGAGCGCCCATTCTCTATCTTCCTCTTTCTCTCAAATAAATGAAATATTTTAAAAAATTATTGGTGCTGAAGAGATAGCTCAGCAGTTACTGTGCTTGCCAGTAAAGCATAACAACCCGAGATCAGTTCCCCAGTATCCGTGTAAAGCCAGATGCACAAAGTGGCAAATGCTTTTGGAGTTCATTTTGCAGCAGCTAGAGGTCCTGGTACACCCATTCTCACTCTGTGCTGGGCATGATGGCACACACCTTTAATCCCAGAATTTGGGAGGCAGAGGTAGGAGAATCACTGTGAGTTCAAGGCCACCCTAAGACTACATAGTGAATTCCTGGTCATCCTGTATACAGCAATACCCTACCTTGAAAAATAACAAAGAGGGGCTGGAGAAGACGGCTTAGCAGTTAAGGCTCTTGCCTGCAAAGCTGAAGGACCCCAGTTCAATTCCCTAGGACCCATGTAAGCCAGATGCACAAGGGGGCACATGTGTCTGGAGTTCATTTGCAGTGGCTGTAGGCCCTGGCACGCCCATTCTCATTCTGTCTCTCTCTGCCTCTTCCTCTCTCTCTCTCTCTCTCTCTCTCTCAAATAAATAATAAAATATATATATTTTAAAAGAAAAATAACAAAGAGAATAAGACTATTAATATAAACTGAGCATGACAGTGCACACACACATAATCCCAGCACTCAGGAGGCAGAGGTAGAGGTATCACAGCGAATTCAAGGCCAACCTAGGACCACAGAGTGAGTGCAAGGTCAGCCTGGGCTACAGTGAGATCCTACCTTGGGAAAAAAACAAAAAGATTGATTTAATAACATCAAGTTACTCAAGGTTGTCTTTCTGGTATAGGGAATAAGGCATAGAGAACTGTTATCATTCCAATTGAAACTGGCTTATTTGGAAAATTTACCTCTTCTATGGTAATGTCAGGTCAGATGAGCAGTTTGGTTTCACATTGATGGATAATGAAACTTTAGCACCAGTGACTCCATCTTGATTTTCAGCCTGATTTGTGGACATTTAGTGCAGTGGCTTAATCTAAAACAATAGCCTCGGCTCAGTACTTGGAAGGCTGAGGTAGGAGGATAGCCATGAGTTCAAGGCCAGCCTGGACTAACAGAGTTAGTTCTGGGCCAGCCTGGCCTAGAGTGAGACCCTGCCTTGCAAAAAAAAAAAAAAAAAAAAAAAAAAAACAAGAGCTGGAGAAATGGCTTAGCAGTTAAGGCACTTGCCTGTGAAACCTAAGGATCCAGGTTTGATTCCCCAGGGCCCACATAAACCAGATGCACAAGGTGGCACATGTGTCTAGAGTTCGTTTACAGTGGCTGGAGGCCCTGGTGTACCCATTCTCTCTATCTCTCTCAAATAAATAAATAATAAAGTAAGCCAGGTGGTGGCATATGCCTTTAATCCCAGCACTTGGGAGGCAGAGGTAGGAGGATCGCCGTGAGTTTGAGGCCACCCTGAGACTACATAGTTACAGGCTAGCCTGGGCTAGAGTGAGACCTTACCTCAAAAACCCAAAATAAGAGACTTATAGATCAGTTTATAGGTAATTATTGTGCTCAAAGAGAGGGAGGAATACAGAAAAAATAATGCCATTCTTTGGATTTTTGACATGAATTCCTTCTCACTGCTCCGTCTAAGCCCGCACCAAATGTCGCAGCCATCACAGGGAGTCCCCACTATTGAAGAGAGCCAGTTCCTTGGACAACTTCCTCCACTGACTGATCAGCACAAGGACATAAAAGCTAAGGGCCACAATGTGCCAAATCAGAAATCACATGCCACTTCCAGCTCAGACGTACCCTGCCACTTTCAACACCACTTAGTTCACCTGAAACCTCCAGGGAGACTTGTCAATAGCCTGACTTCTTACTCTGCCCAACCTTGCTGCCTTGTATTATTTCCTTCATCAGCTCTGATCCCGAGACCCTAAGAAATTTCCTGTACCCCAATCTCCCTGCCAGAGTCTGCAGGGGAAACCACGAAAGCAGACAACAAGAACATAAAGAACAATGGTGCTGAGAGATAGCTGGCTCCGTGAGTTGTGAACTTGCTGTGCGAGTACGAGGACTTGAGTTTGGATCCCCAGGACCCACAGGAAGCCAGATGTGCTAGTGTCAGTAATCCCAGCAGCCCTACAAGTTGAGAGGTGGAGACAGGAGAAGCAATAGAACTTGCAGGTCAACTAGGCAGGCACACGCAGCAGTGAACAAAAGGCCCTGATTCAAATGAGGCAGAAGCAAAGGAAGGATACCTGAGGTTGTCCTATGAGCCTATGTGTTCCGTGGTACACACCTGTACTCTCACACACAAAAATGCACACACACACACAAAGGAGAGATTAAAAAAACTTGAAGAACAAAGTGCATCTAGACAAGAAGATAAAATGAAACTTAAGAGGATACCAGATGAGATCTTTGCAAGATGAGATTTTATACAGATTACAGCTTTAAAGAGGACACTTGAGTGGCTGGATAAATTTTATTCAGAATGGAGCTCTAGAAAATAAGAGCTATCTCAGCTCCTTAGGTGAGGAACCCCTCACTGCTATGTAGTTTGCTGGTCACAGCTCATGCACATATCATGGCAGAACTTCTATGTTCGAAGGTATAACTTAATGTCTTGCTATATACTAAAAACCAGTATGGGGCCTGGAAAAATAGCTCCATCAGTAAAGCATTTGCCTTGTAAAAAAAAAAAAAACTAAAATAATAATAAAAAGTAAAAATTATATAAAAAAGAAAGAAAATAACAAAACAATAGCCTCTATTACAGTTCCCCCTTTTGGTCATGTAGAGCATGATCAAAACATAGGTCACTAGAATTCCAGTTGTCACCAGTAAGCTTTCAGAGGTTTTCTGTCTCAGCACCTCATTCAGACATGCTAGCACGTGTTCATGGTCACACGATTTGGCTTTTATCACTCCAGCAGAAGAGAGACCAGCTGACTTTCAATACATGGCTGAATGCAAATATTCTAAACTTGGAGAGGACAGAGAGCACCAGGAGGACTGGGGCTATGACTATCTGAAGAATAGCTCCAAGACTAGATGTGCGTACTTTAGCCACCAAACCAACTCAACTGGAATAGATCAAAAAGGCTGGTAAGAGCCGGGCGTGGTGGCACATGCACGCCTTTAATCCCAGCACTCAGGAGGCAGAGGTAGGAGGATCACAGTGAGTTTGAGGCCACCCTGAGACAACAATAGTGAATTCCAGGTCGGCCTGGGCTAGAGTGAAACCCTACCTTGAAAAACCAAAAAAAAAAAAAAAAAAAAAAAAAGGTTTATTTTGGTTTATAGGCTCTAAGGCAAGTTCCATGATGGCAGGGGAAAACAATGGGATGAGCAGCAGAGGGTGGACATCACTTTCTGGCCAACATCAGATGGACAACAGTAACAGGAGAATGTGCCAAACACTGCCAAGGGGACACTGGCTATAATACCCACAAGCCTGCTCCCAACAATACACTGCCTCCAGGAGGCATTAATGCCCAAATCTCCATCAGCTGGGAACCTAGCAGTCAGAACACCTAAGTTTATGGAAGACACCTGAATCAAACCACCACATTCTGTCCTGGCCCCCATAAACTGATAACCATGCATGATGTAAAATGCAATGCATTCAGTCCAACTTTAAAAGTTCCCATAGTTTTATCAATCTCAGTGATGTTCAAACGTCCCCATAATCCAAGGTCTTTTTTTTTTTTGGTTTTGCGAGGTAGGGTCTCACTCTGGTCCAGGCTGACCTGGAATTAACTATGTAGTCTCAGGGTGGCCTCGAACTCTCGGCGATCCTCCTACCTCTGCCTCCCGAGTGCTGGGGTTAAAGGCGTGCGCCACCACGCCCGGCTTCCAAGGTCTTTTTAAAAAATATTTTTAAGATTTTATTTATTAGACAGAGCGAGTGAGAGTGGGCATGCCAGGGCCTCTAGCCACTGCAAACGAACTCCAAACACATGTGCCACTATGTGCATCTGGTTTACATGGGACCTGGAAAATTGAACCTGGGTCCTTAGGCTTCCCAGACAAGTGCCTTAACCACTAGACCATCTCTCCAGCCCCAATCCAAGGTCTTTTAACTGAACCATAATACCAAAAAATCCCCAGAAAACTCATAATGGCACAAAACAAACATTCACACTGCAAAAGATGGCATTGGGCAGAGCTGTCAGGAGCTCAGAAGACCCTGGACCAAAGAAGCAGGGGGTGTCGGCCCTGACTCCCATCCCTTATGTTTCTGATTCATGTCAGCCAATGTAAACTTTTCAGCCAGTTTCCCTTTGTGCTTTTCGTTTGTGAGAGATGGAGTAGAATTTTTGTTTACACATATGTGAATAAAAGAATCTAGGGGCTGGAGAGATGGCTTAGCAGTTAGCGCTTGCCTGGGAAGCTGAAGGACCATGGTTCGAGGCTCAATTCCCCAGGACCCACATAAGCCAGATGCACAAGGTGGCACATGCATCTGGAGTTCGTTTGCAGTGGCTGGAGGCCCTGGTGCGCCCATTCTCTCTGCCTCTTTATTATTCTCAAATAAATAAATAAAAAATTTAAAAAAAAAAAGAATCCAGCGAGGCATGGTGGTATCCCAGCACTCTGAAGGCAGAGGTAGGAGGATGGCTGTGAGTTTGAGGCCAGCCTTGTGAAGCCCAAGGACCCAGGTCTGATTCCCCAGTAACCATGTATGCCAGATACACAAGGTGGCTCATGTGTCTGGAGTTTGTTTGCTGTGGCTGGAGCGCCCATTCTCTATCTTCCTCTTTCTCTCAAATAAATGAAATATTTTAAAAATTATTGGTGCTGAAGAGATAGCTCAGCAGTTACTGTGCTTGCCAGTAAAGCATAACAACCGAGATCAGTTCCCCAGTATCCGTGTAAAGCCAGATGCACAAAGTGGCAAATGCTTTTGGAGTTCATTTTGCAGCAGCTAGAGGTCCTGGTACACCCATTCTCACTCTGTGCTGGGCATGATGGCACACACCTTTAATCCCAGAATTTGGGAGGCAGAGGTAGGAGAATCACTGTGAGTTCAAGGCCACCTAAGACTACATAGTGAATTCCTGGTCATCCTGTATACAGCAATACCCTACCTTGAAAAATAACAAAGAGGGGCTGAGAAGACGGCTTAGCAGTTAAGGCTCTTGCCTGCAAAGCTGAAGGACCCCAGTTCAATTCCCTAGGACCCATGTAAGCCAGATGCACAAGGGGGCACATGTGTCTGGAGTTCATTTGCAGTGGCTGTAGGCCCTGGCACGCCCATTCTCATTCTGTCTCTCTCTGCCTCTTCCTCTCTCTCTCTCTCTCTCTCTCTCTCAAATAAATAATAAAATATATATATTTTAAAAGAAAAATAACAAAGAGAATAAGACTATTAATATAAACTGAGCATGACAGTGCACACACACATAATCCCAGCACTCAGGAGGCAGAGGTAGAGGTATCACAGCGAATTCAAGGCCAACCTAGGACCACAGAGTGAGTGCAAGGTCAGCCTGGGCTACAGTGAGATCCTACCTTGGGAAAAAAACAAAAAGATTGATTTAATAACATCAAGTTACTCAAGGTTGTCTTTCTGGTATAGGGAATAAGGCATAGAGAACTGTTATCATTCCAATTGAAACTGGCTTATTTGGAAAATTTACCTCTTCTATGGTAATGTCAGGTCAGATGAGCAGTTTGGTTTCACATTGATGGATAATGAAACTTTAGCACCAGTGACTCCATCTTGATTTTCAGCCTGATTTGTGGACATTTAGTGCAGTGGCTTAATCTAAAACAATAGCCTCGGCTCAGTACTTGGAAGGCTGAGGTAGGAGGATAGCCATGAGTTCAAGGCCAGCCTGGACTAACAGAGTTAGTTCTGGGCCAGCCTGGCCTAGAGTGAGACCCTGCCTTGCAAAAAAAAAAAAAAAAAAAAAAAAAAAAAAAAAAACAAGAGCTGGAGAAATGGCTTAGCAGTTAAGGCACTTGCCTGTGAAACCTAAGGATCCAGGTTTGATTCCCCAGGGCCCACATAAACCAGATGCACAAGGTGGCACATGTGTCTAGAGTTCGTTTACAGTGGCTGGAGGCCCTGGTGTACCCATTCTCTCTATCTCTCTCAAATAAATAAATAATAAAGTAAGCCAGGTGGTGGCATATGCCTTTAATCCCAGCACTTGGGAGGCAGAGGTAGGAGGATCGCCGTGAGTTTGAGGCCACCCTGAGACTACATAGTTACAGGCTAGCCTGGGCTAGAGTGAGACCTTACCTCAAAAACCCAAAATAAGAGACTTATAGATCAGTTTATAGGTAATTATTGTGCTCAAAGAGAGGGAGGAATACAGAAAAAATAATGCCATTCTTTGGATTTTTGACATGAATTCCTTCTCACTGCTCCGTCTAAGCCCGCACCAAATGTCGCAGCCATCACAGGGAGTCCCCACTATTGAAGAGAGCCAGTTCCTTGGACAACTTCCTCCACTGACTGATCAGCACAAGGACATAAAAGCTAAGGGCCACAATGTGCCAAATCAGAAATCACATGCCACTTCCAGCTCAGACGTACCCTGCCACTTTCAACACCACTTAGTTCACCTGAAACCTCCAGGGAGACTTGTCAATAGCCTGACTTCTTACTCTGCCCAACCTTGCTGCCTTGTATTATTTCCTTCATCAGCTCTGATCCCGAGACCCTAAGAAATTTCCTGTACCCCAATCTCCCTGCCAGAGTCTGCAGGGGAAACCACGAAAGCAGACAACAAGAACATAAAGAACAATGGTGCTGAGAGATAGCTGGCTCCGTGAGTTGTGAACTTGCTGTGCGAGTACGAGGACTTGAGTTTGGATCCCCAGGACCCACAGGAAGCCAGATGTGCTAGTGTCAGTAATCCCAGCAGCCCTACAAGTTGAGAGGTGGAGACAGGAGAAGCAACAGAACTTGCAGGTCAACTAGGCAGGCACACGCAGCAGTGAACAAAAGGCCCTGATTCAAATAAGGCAGAAGCAAAGGAAGGATACCTGAGGTTGTCCTATGAGCCTATGTGTTCCGTGGTACACACCTGTACTCTCACACACAAATGCACGTGCGCACACACACAAAGGAGAGATTAAAAAAAAAACTTGAAGAACAAAGTGCATCTAGACAAGAAGATAAAATGAAACTTAAGAGGATACCAGATGAGATCTTTGCAAGATGAGATTTTATACAGATTACAGCTTTAAAGAGGACACTTGAGTGGCTGGATAAATTTTATTCAGAATGGAGCTCTAGAAAATAAGAGCTATCTCAGCTCCTTAGGTGAGGAACCCCTCACTGCTATGTAGTTTGCTGGTCACAGCTCATGCACATATCATGGCAGAACTTCTATGTTCGAAGGTATAACTTAATGTCTTGCTATATACTAAAAACCAGTATGGGGCCTGGAAAAATAGCTCCATCAGTAAAGCATTTGCCTTGTAAAAAAAAAAAAACTAAAATAATAATAAAAAGTAAAAATTATATAAAAAAGAAAGAAAATAACAAAACAATAGCCTCTATTACAGTTTCCCCTTTTGGTCATGTAGAGCATGATCAAAACATAGGTCACTAGAATTCCAGTTGTCACCAGTAAGCTTTCAGAGGTTTTCTGTCTCAGCACCTCATTCAGACATGCTAGCACGTGTTCATGGTCACACGATTTGGCTTTTATCACTCCAGCAGAAGAGAGACCAGCTGACTTTCAATACATGGCTGAATGCAAATATTCTAAACTTGGAGAGGACAGAGAGCACCAGGAGGACTGGGGCTATGACTATCTGAAGAATAGCTCCAAGACTAGATGTGCGTGATTTTAGCCACCAAACCAACTCAACTGGAATAGATCAAAAAGGCTGGTAAGAGCCGGGCATGGTGGCACATGCACGCCTTTAATCCCAGCACTCAGGAGGCAGAGGTAGGAGGATCACAGTGAGTTTGAGGCCACCCTGAGACAACAATAGTGAATTCCAGGTCGGCCTGGGCTAGAGTGAAACCCTACCTTGAAAAACAAAAAAAAAAAAAAAAAAAAAAAAAGGTTTATTTTGGTTTATAGGCTCTAAGGCAAGTTCCATGATGGCAGGGGAAAACAATGGGATGAGCAGCAGAGGGTGGACATCACTTTCTGGCCAACATCAGATGGACAACAGTAACAGGAGAATGTGCCAAACACTGCCAAGGGGACACTGGCTATAATACCCACAAGCCTGCTCCCAACAATACACTGCCTCCAGGAGGCATTAATGCCCAAATCTCCATCAGCTGGGAACCTAGCAGTCAGAACACCTAAGTTTATGGAAGACACCTGAATCAAACCACCACATTCTGTCCTGGCCCCCATAAACTGATAACCATGCATGATGTAAAATGCAATGCATTCAGTCCAACTTTAAAAGTTCCCATAGTTTTATCAATCTCAGTGATGTTCAAACGTCCCCATAATCCAAGGTCTTTTTTTTTTTTTTTTTGTTTTGCGAGGTAGGGTCTCACTCTGGTCCAGGCTGACCTGGAATTAACTATGTAGTCTCAGGGTGGCCTCGAACTCTCGGCGATCCTCCTACCTCTGCCTCCCGAGTGCTGGGGTTAAAGGCGTGCGCCACCACGCCCGGCTTCCAAGGTCTTTTTAAAAAATATTTTTAAGATTTTATTTATTAGACAGAGCGAGTGAGAGTGGGCATGCCAGGGCCTCTAGCCACTGCAAACGAACTCCAAACACATGTGCCACTATGTGCATCTGGTTTACATGGGACCTGGAAAATTGAACCTGGGTCCTTAGGCTTCCCAGGCAAGTGCCTTAACCACTAGACCATCTCTCCAGCCCCAATCCAAGGTCTTTTAACTGAACCATAATACCAAAAAATCCCCAGAAAACTCATAATGGCACAAAACAAACATTCACACTGCAAAAGATGGCATTGGGCAGAGCTGTCAGGAGCTCAGAAGACCCTGGACCAAAGAAGCAGGGGGTGTCGGCCCTGACTCCCATCCCTTATGTTTCTGATTCATGTCAGCCAATGTAAACTTTTCAGCCAGTTTCCCTTTGTGCTTTTCGTTTGTGAGAGATGGAGTAGAATTTTTGTTTACACATATGTGAATAAAAGAATCTAGGGGCTGGAGAGATGGCTTAGCAGTTAAGCGCTTGCCTGGGAAGCTGAAGGACCATGGTTCGAGGCTCAATTCCCCAGGACCCACATAAGCCAGATGCACAAGGTGGCACATGCATCTGGAGTTCGTTTGCAGTGGCTGGAGGCCCTGGTGCGCCCATTCTCTCTGCCTCTTTATTATTCTCAAATAAATAAATAAAAATTTTTTAAAAAAAAAAGAATCCAGCGAGGCATGGTGGTATCCCAGCACTCTGAAGGCAGAGGTAGGAGGATGGCTGTGAGTTTGAGGCCAGCTTGGGACTACAGAGTGAGTTCTAGGTCAGCTTGAGCTAGAGTGAGACCCTACCTCGAGAAACAAAATTACACTTACACACACACACACACAATCAGAGCTGGGCTGGGCATGGTGGCACACACCTTTAATCTCAGCACTTGGGAGGCAGAGGTAGGAGGATCTTCGTGAGTTTGAGGCTTTGAAAAACCAAAAATAAATAAATAAGTACATAAAAACAACAGATCAGGGCTGGGAAGATGGCTGAGAGGATAAAGGCACTTTCTGCAAGCATGAGGGCCTCAGACCACTTGGGTTCGATTCCTCGGGACCCATGTAAACAACTGGGCATGCTCACACTCATTTGTAACTCCAGTCTTGTGGGGAGCAGAGCCTGGAGAATCAAGGGCTTCAGCAAACCTCAGCTCCATGTTCAGGGAGACACCAGCTCAAGGAAATACTCAGATGAGTGACAGAGGAAGGCCACTGGACATTTTCCTATGGCCTCCATGCACATACACATGTATACCCCCACTACATCATGTAAAAAAAAATACAAAATCAGAATGTATAAGAGTAAAATGTTCTCTGCTTCCTGTGACCTTGAACAAGTTACTCCACCTGTTACCATCTTTGCAAAAAGGAATATATTCAAGCTGGGCGTGGTGGTGCACACCTTTAATCCCAGCACTCAGGAGGCAGAGGTAAGAGGATCACCATGAGTTCAAGGCTACCCTGAGACTACATAGTGAATTCCAGGTCAGCCTGGACTAGAGTGAAACCCTATCTCAAAAAACCAAAAAAAAAGAAAAAAAAAGAATATATTTTAGGGTTGGAGAGATGGCTCAACAGTTAAGGCACTTGCCTGCAAAACCTAAGGACCCAGGTTCAATTCCCCACTACCCAAGTAATGCCAGATGCACTAGGTGGCACACACATCTGGAGATCATTTGTAGTGGCTAGAGGCTTGGGGTGCCCATTCTCTCTATCTGCCTCTTTCTCTCTAAATAAATAAATAAAAAAGAAAGCCGGGCATGGTGGCACACACCTGTAATCCCAGCACTTGGGAGACAGGATGACCATGAGTACAAGGCCACCCTAAGGCTACATAGTGAATTCCAGGTCAGCCTGGGCCAGAATGAGACTCTACCTCGAAAAACCAAAAAAATAAATAATAGTAATAATAAATAAAGGTATTCTAAAGAGACACTTATGCCCCCCCCCTTTTTTTGGAGAGAGACAGAGAGAGAGGAAGACAGAGATGGGCGCGCTAGCAGCCTCTCAGCTGCTGTGAATGAAATCCAGATGTGTGCGCCCCCTTGTGGTCAAGTGCGGCATTGCGCCCTTGCGTCACTTTGCATCTGGCTAAACATGGGACCTGGAGATTGGAACTGCTGGAGATTGGAACCAGCGTTCTTAGGCTTAAGAGGCAGGCGCCTTAACCACTAAGCTGTGTCTCTGCCCCCCCCCGCCCCCTTTTTTTTAACCAGACTATTGAAACAATGGTCTCCAAGGAATTAGAATTTCCCCAGTAGTCTCACGCTGGGAGAAGGAAAAGGCCTGAGCAGGAACTTGTCCCCAGGAAAGAGATTCCATACAGTCTGGCAACCTGTCAGGCCACCTTGCAGGAGAGACTGGAGCGGCAGTGACAATGGGCAGGCAGCCTTCACCAGGACTGCTTAGCTATGCATCTCTGGTTCCCTACTCAAGCTTAAATCTATATCTGTGTCCCAAGAAGGACTTGGGGGGCTGTTGGATCTCTTTGTTTCTCTTCCCAATGTGGCCACTTTGAATAAATCTTCCTTCTCTGCTTTTCACTGTGACTTCTCTCTTTTACTGGCCTGTTGAAGTCACTCAGCGTAGCATGTAGGGCACGGGTTCTCATACTAACAACACCTGGGCCTTGGTTTCCTCATCTATCGTGCGGACCATTCGTTTGTGACTTCACGCAAGCTAAGAACTTGCCAAGGGTGGTGCCTGGAACTGAGTCAGTGTGCAATTAGGGTCAGTCATTAGTGCCATCTGGATGGGGAAGTTAGAAGATGTAAAATGTGGGGCTGGAGAGATGGCTTAGTGGTTAAGGTGCTTGCTTATAAAGCCTAAGGACCCAGGTTCATTTCTCCAGTACCCACATGGCGTAAGCATCTGGAGTTCCTCTGCAGTGGCTGGAGGCCCTAGCATGCCTATTTTCCCTTCCTCCCATCCTTCCTTCCCTCCCTCTCTGCTTTCTCAAATAAATATTTTTTTCTTTTTTTTTTTTCAAGGTAGGGTCTCACTCTAGCCCAAGCTGACCTGCAATTCACTATGTAGTCTCTGGGTGGCCTCAAATCCATGGCGATCCTCCTACCTCTGCCTCCCAAATGCTAGGATTAAAGGTGTGTTGTTATTACGCCCGGCTTCCAGGCTAACTTTGAATTTGCTATCCTCCTGACTCTGCCTCCCAAGTGCTGGGATTTACAGGCCTGCACCATCACACTAAAGCTTTGGACATGGCTCCTGCCGTGTGATCTTGCTGTACTGATGTGACGAAGTGTAGTCCTCTGCTCACTCACAGTCGTGGCTGGAATGACCGTGGCCACAGTGCAGACAAGGCATTATGTAGCTCCAGAGCCACTCTGGTCATGGCCAGAGCTTTCTCCTAATACAGCAAGACAGAGGTGGGTATTGACTGTTTCCTCATATTCTTTCCCTTCCTCTAGAGACTTTCTTTCTCAAAAGAAAGGGTGGTCATCCCTAGCCAGTCTCCAGCTCCGAAGGCTAAACATCTTATCCACGGAGCCTGTCACAAGCTGTGGCTGCTGAACCTGGTTCAGGGACAGCCACTGTCTTCAGAGAGTTCAATCAGAGTGCAGCAGGGAAGCCATTGGCCTTCCTGAAGGTGAACAAAGAAGCTGGAGCTGTGGGGCTATAGGTGGACATACACACCTAGTTACCAGTCAATAGCTGCCCTGATGGCTTTATTTCTTTCCATTTTTTATTCTCTTTTTTCAGTTTAATTGTATTTTTAATTTATTTATTAGAGAGAGAGAGAGAGAATGAATGCACCAGGGCTGTAATGAACTCCAGATGCATGTGCCACCTTGTACATCTGGCTTACGTGGGTCCTGGGGAATCAAGCCTTGAACCAGGGTCCTTAGGCTTCATAAGCAAGCGCTTAACCGCTAAGCAATCTCTCCAGCCCTGCTTTCTTAGGACATTTTTTTTTTTTTTTTTTTTTTGGTTTTTCGAGGTAGGGTCTCGCTCTAGCCTAGGCTGACCTGGAATTAACTTTGTAGTCTCAGGGTGGCCTCGAACTCACAGCGATCCTCCTACCTCTGCCTCCCGAGTGCTGGGATTAAAGGCGTGCGCCACCACGCCTGGCGGACATTATTTTTTTTAAACATTTTTTAAACATTTATATTTTTTGTTTATTTTATTTTTATTTATTTGAGAATGACAGACAGAGAAAGAGGCAGAGAGAAAGAGAGAATGGGCACACCAGGGCCTCCAGCCATTGCAAACGAACTCCAGATGCATGCGCCACCCTGTGCATCTGGCTTACGTGGGTCCTGGGGAATTGAGCCTTGAACCAGGTTCCTTAGGTTTCACAGGCAAGCACTTAACTGCTAAGTTATCTCTCCAGCCCCCTTTTAAAACATTTTTAATGGTCTGGAGAGATCGCTTAGTGGTTAAGGCGCCTGCCTCCTAAGCCTAAGAACGCCGGTTCCAATCTCCAGCTATTCCAATCTCCAGGTCCCACGTTTATCCAGATGCAAAGTGATGCAAGGGAGCAATGCCACACTCGACCACAAGGGGCGCACACATCTGGATTTCGTTTGCAGCAGCTGAGAGGTTGCTGGCACACCCATCTCTATCTGTCTTCCTCTCCCTCTCTCTGTGTCTCTCTCTAAAAATTTAGTTTTAATTTCTATTTATTTATTTATTTTGAGGTAGGGTCTCACTCTAGCATAGGCTGACCTGGAATTCACTCTGTATTCTCAGGGTGGCCTCAAACTCATGGTGATCCTCCTACCTCTGCCTCCTGAGTGCTGGGATTAAAGGCACGCACCACTGTGCCAGGCTTTTAATTTCTATTTATTTATTTGAGAGAGAGAGGCAGAGAGAGAGGAAGAGAGACAGAAAGAGAATGAGCATGTCAGGCCTCTAGCCACTACAAATGAACTCCAGACACATGCATCACCATGTACATCTGGCTTATGTGGGTCCTGGGGAATCAAACCTGGGTCCTTTGGCTTTGCAGGCAAATGCCTTAACTGCAAAGCTATCTCTCCAGCCCCACTCTGCTTTCTAATCCATGTTCACTGGACTGGCACTTGAATTTTCAAGAATTCTCACTCTTTTTGTTTTCTTTTGGTTTATTTGTTTTTTTGTTTCTTTTCTTTTTCTTTTTCATTTTTTTTTTAAGGTAGGGTCTCATTCTAGTCCAGGCTGACCTGGATTCACTATGTAGACTCAGGCTAGCCTTGTACTCACAGCTATCCTCCTACCTCTGCCTCCTGAGTGCTGGGATTAAAAGTGTGCACCACCATACCCAGCTAAAAAAGAATTCTTTCTTTGTATTCACAATTGGCTGTTTGGCACAAGAAGTCTACCTGTTAGCCTGTCTCAGTTCTGCACAGCCTTCCTCACTAAGCTTAATCATTCCCAGCTTTGGACTTAGAGTAAGAATCATGCAACCTTTCTTTTCACTTGAACACTTTGAGGCCATTGTAGGGTGATTAATTAACCTCACTTCAATTCTGTGTCTCAGGAAATGGCCTGTGAAGATAGAGACACCAGGAATGACTGGGCAGTGGAGCAGTTAGAACATACACACGCAATATATATATATCCATTATGTTCACCATCTTTCATGGACTTGGTGCCCCAAGCAATTACCACAGAACAGCAAAGAACACATCATCACAACACATATAATAATAAGAAGAAAGTTTTAGGTATTGTGAGAATTACCAAAATGTGACAGTGACAAAGTGAGAACATGCTGTTGGAAAACTGAGTCCAGAAGACATGCTTGATGCAGGGTCACTATCAGTATCAATCAATAAGAAACTGAAATGGGGGGCTGGAGAAATGGCTTGGCGGTTAAGGCATTTGCCTGCGAAGCCAAGGGATCCCGGTTCGATTCTCCAGGACCCACATAAGCCAGAAGCACAAGGGGCACATGCATCTGGAGTTTGTTTGCAGTGGCTAGAGGACCTGGTGTGCCCATTCTCTCTCTGTCTGCCTCTCTGCTATCTCTCTCTCTGCTTGCAAACAAATAAATAAATAATTTAAAAAGAAAGAAAGAAAGAAAGAAAGCCAGGTGTAGTGGTGCACGCCTTTAATCCCAGAACTTGGGAGGCAGAGGTAGGAGGATCGCTGTGAGTTCAAGGCCACCCTGAGACTACATAGTTAATTCTAGGTCAGCCTGGACCAAAGTGAAACTCTATCTCAACCCCCCCCCACCACCACCACCACCAAGAAAGAAACAGAAACAGAGCTGGGAAGATGGCTCAACTCTTAAAAGTGCTGGCTTGCAAAGCCTATTGGCCTGGGTTCAATTCCTCAGTACCCACATAAAGCCAGACACAAAAAAAAATGGTGCATCTGTCCAGCATTTGTTTGCAGTGGCAAGCCTAACACTCTCATACACACATGCAAATAAATAAATGCAAAATTTTTAAAAAGCAGAAATAGGAGCTAGGTGTGGTGGCTGGCACATGCCGTTTGTCTGTCTGTTTGTTTGTTTGTTTGTTTGTTTGTTTGTTTGTTTGTTTGAGAGCAACAGGGAGAGAAAGAGGAGAGAGAGAGAATGGGTGCACTAGGACCTTCAGCCACTGCAAATGAACTCCAGATGCATGCACCACCTTGTGCATCTGGCTTATGTGGGTCCTTGGGAATGGAGCCTCAAACCGGGGTCCTCAGTCTTCACAGGCAAGCACTTAACCTCTAAGCCATCTCTCCAGCCTGGCACATGCCTTTTAATCCCAGCACTCGGGAAGCAGAGGTAGGAGGATTACTGTGATTTTTGAGGCCAGCCTGAGACTGTATAGTGAATTCCAGGTGAGCCTGGGCTAGAGAGAGACCCTACCTTGAAAAACAAAAAAAGAACAAATAAAAAACAGAACCAAGCCAGGAGTGGTGGCACACGCCTTTAATCCCAGCCCTTGGGCAGCAAAGGTAGGAGGATCGTTGCAAGTTCAAGGCCAGCCTAGGAGTACAGAGTGAGTTCCAGATCAGGCTGGACTAGAGTGAGACCCCTACCTCAAACAAAATAAAACAAAACAAAACAAAGGAAAACAAAAAACAAAAAACAAAAAAACAGAGGGCTGAAGAGATGGCTTAGAGGTTAAGGCACTTGCCTGCAAGGCTAAGGACCCAGGTTCAATTTCCCAGTATCCATGTAAGCCAGATGCACACAGTGGAGCATGCATCTGGAGATCATTTGTAGTGGCTAGAGGCTTTGGTATGCCCATTCTCTCTCTCTCTCAAGTAAATTAATTAGTTAAATAAATAAATAAATAAATAAATAATAGTGTTAAAAAAGCAGAAACAGGGCTGGAGAGATGGCTTAGCAGTTAAGGCATTTGCCTGCAAAGCCAAAGGATCCAGGTTTGATTCCCCAGGACCCACATAAGCCAGATGCACAAAGGGCACATTGTGTCTGGAGTTCTTCTGCAGTGGCTGGAGGCCCTGGTGTGCCCATTCTCTCTTTGTCTGTCTCTCTTCTCTGTATCTCTCTCTCTCTCTGTTTGAAAATAAATAAAAGATTTTTAAAAAAGCAGAAACAAAACCCTTCAAAATTTGCAAAGCGCATAAAAATGAGTTATGTCTGTACACAGAGCAGAATTGGATCTAGAAGGAGCAGAGAACAGCTAGCCAATAGCCATGATGAGACATGATATCATGACTGGTTCCAGTTACTGCTACCATCACCACCACCATCACCACTGCTACCATCTCCATCACTTCCACCATATCCATAACTATAACCATCAACATCACTCCCCACCTTCAACACCACAACCACCATCATTATCGCCATCACCACCGTTACTACCAGTACCCTACCACGATCACCGCCACTATGTCCACTGCTACTAACTACTACAGCCACTTGTACTGGTATTACTATTATCATATAGATCCAAGAGCGGTTGAATGTTCATGTCCTGACAACGCCCCTTTTGACAGGTGACCTTACCCTGTGAAGTAGGTGCTGTCCCCATCTCACATTTTGAAATTTCTTTTTTAAAAAAATACATATTTTATTTATTTATATACTTATTTAATTTGCAAGCAGAGAGAGAGAGAGAGAATGGGCACACCAGTACGTTTAGCCACTACAAACAAACTCCAGATACATGAGCCACCCTGTGCATCTGGCTTTACATAGGTACTGGAGAATCAAACCCCATGTTGTCAGGCTCTGTAGACAAACACCTTAAGTGCTGAGCCATCTCTTCAGCCTGAGAATTCTTTCTTTGTTTTTTCAATTTTTAAAAATATTTTATTTACTTGAGAGAGCACATGAGAGAGAGAGAAAGAGAGTAAGCAGCAGATACAGAGTGAGAATGGTCACACCAGGGCCTGTAGCCATTGCAAACGAACTCCAGATGCATGCACCATCTTGTGCATATGGCTTACAGAACCTGGAGAATCAAATCTGGGTCCTTAGGCTTCTCAGGCATTTGCCTTAACCTCTAAGTCATCTCTCCAGCCCCTTAGCTCACTTTTGTATGTCTGGCTTACATGGAATCTGGAGAGAGATCAAACATGGGTCCTTGGGTTTTGCAGGCAAGTGCCTTAACCGCTAAGCCCACTTCTCCAGCCCTCTTTTTTTCCTTAATATTTTTATTTACTTATTTGCAAGGAGAGAGAGAAAAGAGAATGGGTACACGAGGGTCTCCAGTCACTGCAAACAAACTCTAGACGCATGTGCCACTTTGTGTATATAGCTTTACCTACTTACTGGGGAATTGAACCCAAGCCAGCAGGCTTTGTAAGTAAGTGCCTTTAACCACTGAGCCATCTCCTCAGACCTCCTACCTCACAGATTGAGACCCCAAGTCCTGGCATGTTGAGTGGACATGATCAGTCTCCTGTCCCCCATGCTGTTAGACTTAGACCAGGGCTTACAGAAGACAAGAAGATTTGCTCATTCTTCTCAGGGGAACCTCAGGGCTCTAGAGCTGAGGAAGAGGAGCTGACCTGTCTCAGTGAAGTGGGGCCTGGATGGTGGGTTATGCCCCCTTTCCCAACAGGAGTGCCTTAAAGGCTGGTATCATATACACTAAGGAGAAGCCACTTCCATATTGTGGGGCACTGGGCAAGTCCTGCCACTCCCAGCTGCTTTGGTTTCTTCATTTGTAGAAGCCTGGCCTTCCGGGAGGCTGATGTGGGAGCAAAGGAAAGAGCTTTTAATCCCAGCACTCGGGAGGCAGACGTAGGAGGACCGCTGTGAGTTCAAGGCCAACCTGAGACTACATAGTGAATCCCAGGTCAGCCTGGGCTACAGCAAGACCCAACCTTGAAAAAATAAATTAATAAAATAAAGATCCCAGGCCTGGGAAGGTAGCTCAGTAAGTTAAGTACTTGCCTCTCAAGCATGAGGACCTGGGTTCAATCCTCAGCTCTCGTGTAAAAATACCAAGCATCATATTGTGCACCTATAATTCCAGCACTGGGGAGGCAGAGTTAGGAGGATCCCTGGGGATTACTGGCCAGCCTGTTTAGCCTAATTGGTGGGCTCCAAGGCAGTGGACAGCGTTCCTGAGTTTGATGCCTGAGATCCTCTGGCCTCTACATGTATTCCCTACACAGTACACACATGCACATACAACCGGGTGTGGTGGCACACGGCTTTAGTCCCAGGACTAGGGAGGCAGAGGTAGGAGGATTGCTGTGAGTTCAAGCCCAGCCTGAGACTATATAGTGAATTCCAGGTCAGCCTGGGCTACAGTGAAACCCTAAACCTTTCTTTAAAAACAAACAAACAAGCCGGGCGTGGTGGCGCACGCCTTTAATCCCAGCACTCGGGAGGCAGAGGTAGGAGGATTGCAGTGGGTTCAAGGCCACCCTGAGACTACATAGTTAATTCCAGGTCAGCCCGGGGCCAGAGTAAGACCCTACCTTGGAAAAAAAAAAGTGAAAAAAAAAACAAAAAAAGATTCTGATTCTGGTTCCAGATTTCCTCCTTTCACAAGGAGTCCATTTCTCTGCCTCTTATTAATTAATTTGATTTAATTTAATTTGTTTGCAAGCAGTCAGAGACAAAGGCAGAGAGAGAGAGAGAGAGAGAGAATGGGTATGCTAGGGCTTCTAACCACTGCAAATGAATTCCAGATGCATGCACCACTTTGTGCATCTGGCTTTACGTGGGCACTGGGGAATCAAACCTAGGTTGTTAGGTTTTGGAAGCAAGCACCTTAACCACTGAGACATCGCTCCAGCCCTTCCTCTTACTTTTAATAAAAAAATTTTTTAAAAGATCTTGAGGAGCTGGGCATGGTAGCGCATGCCTTTAATCCCAGCACTCAGAAGGCAGAGGTAGGAAGATTGCCATGAGTTCGAGGCCACCCTGAGACTACATAGCTAATTCCAGGTCAGCCTGGACCAGAGTGAGACCCTACCTTGAAAAACCAGAAAAACCAAAAAAAAGAACTCGAGGGCTGGAGAGATGGCTTAGCGGTTAAGGCGCCTGCCTCCTAAGCCTAAGAACTCCAGGTCCCATGTTTAGCCAGATGCAAAGTGATGCAAGGGTGCGATGCCGCACTTGACCACAAGGGGGCGCACACATCTGGATTTCGTTCACAGCAGCTGAGAGACTGCTGGTGCGCCCATCTCTGTCTCCCTCTCCCTCTCTGTCTTTTTCTGTGTCTCTCTCCAAAAATAAATAAAATAGTAAAAAAAAATTTTTAAAAAGATCTCGAGTTCTGAATCCCCTCCCCTGCCACCTCCAGATTCTGTCCCAATTCTATGGGCAGCTGCAGAACCCCACAATGCTGTGTTCAGGTGGAGGCCACCAGGTAAGACCAGTACAGACACCTAGAGACATACTAGCCTCAGTTCCCACCCCAAGAGCTCAGTGGGTCACCACCTCAGGTTCTCTCACCCATATGCCTACAGCCACATTCAATGCAAGATACACAGCAATGACAATGATGTCTGTGGCACTCAGCTGTGGTCCAGCAGCATGGAGGTCACCAGTGGAGTTGTTGACAGCCATCTTGCAGCAGTTGCCAGCTCTGAGCCTGAGGGACTGAGGACAACCAGGTCAAGAAGGGCCTTCTGGCCAGAATTAATTGATCATTAAACCAAGGGAGAAGGTGGCATATCCAGCCCACGAAGTGGTTGCATGCAGAGGGACTGCTTCCAAGTACAGTGCTGCCTCCTTTACTCCCTCATGACAGGCAAGCCTCACGGCACAGAAGCTGGGGTGCACTGGGAGAAGTGGGGGACAGGGGAAAGGGATCCTTCTTAAACCAGAGGGGGCTGGGAGAGAAGAAAGGGAGTTTAGTATCTCTGAAGGAAATGTGAGTAGTCCCATAAAGAAATGACCAAATGGTCTCATAAAAAAATTACAAAACAGCACTTGGGAGGCAGAGGTAGGAGGATCGCCGTGAGTTCGAGGCCACCCAGAGACTACATAGTTAATTTCAGGTCAGCCTGGGCCAAAGTGAGACCCTATCTCGGGAAAAAAAAAAAAAAAAAAAAAAAAAAGGCTGGATGGTGGTGCACACCTTTAATCCCAGAGGCAGAGGTAGGAGGATCACTGTGAGACTATAGATTGAATTCCAGGTCAGCCTGAGCTAGATTGATACCCTAACTTGAAAAAAAATTACAAAAAAAATTAATGAAGGGCTGGAGAGATGGCTTAAAGTGCTGGCCTGTGATGCCTAAGGATCCATGTTCGACTCTCCAGATCCCACGTAAGCCAGACACAAGGTGAGGCAAGGGTGCAAAGTTGCACATGTGCACAAGGTAGTGCACACATCTGAAGTTCGACTGCAGTGGCTGGAGGCATTGGCATGCCAATTGTCTCTCTCTCACTCATTAAAAAAAAAAATTACAAAAAAAGAATATTTAAAGAAATGGCCAAGTGGTCTGACAGCTCATTCCCTGCTCAGAGACTGCTCATGGCTCTGTGAAGTACTTGGAGTTTAACTGGATGTGAGATACTTTAGAAGTGTTGATGAGGCCGGGCTGGTCACACATGCCTTTAATCCCAGCACTTGGGAGGCAGAGGTAAGAGGATCTCCCTGAGACTACACAGTAAATTCTGGGTCAGTCTGTGCTAGAGTGAGACCCTACCTCAAAAAAACAAACAAACAACAAAAAGTGTTGTTGAGTGAGTGGCCACCACGACTTGGCCTATACTTAATTTGTACAAGAAGCATGGAGTTCTGGATGGATGCCTCACCTCTGGGAACATCACCTCAATGGACAGCCATGTCCTCTGCAGCCGCTGGACTTGGTGGGCTGAGATGGACTCAGAATGATGGCTCCCTATTCCGTGCCAGAAGTCTTATCGCCAACACTTCTGCTCTTTTTCTAGTAAGTAAGATGGGCTGAGCTCTTCCACTTGACCATCCCCTTATCTCCCACCCTACCGTTCGCCTGGGCCATCCCAGAACCGTTGCTCCCATGCCATGCCCAAAGCCACCGTGCAGGGTAGGTAATATCTTCTCCAAGCCAAGGAAGCAGAGGCTCGAGCTAGGATGACTGTCCCTGCCATTCAAGGCTCACTGCAGATCCAGACCTGAGACTCGGTGTGGTAGAAGGGATGGCTCTGCCCCAACACTTACTTACCAGTTAAATCTGTGTATGGTGGGCTAGCCAGGTACCTTGCACTCCACTCAATGACTGTACTCTTGGCTCTGAAAAGTATTTGGACTTTAAATGGGTGTGAAGCCCTTCCAGAAGTGTTAATGAGTGAGTGGCTACTACCAGGAACACACTGGCCCACAAGTCCAACTAACATGTTATTTGGCAGCTCTGAGCTGTAGCTAAAGATTAATCTTCCACACAGGACCAGGCTGAGGGGGGTGGAGATGATTCACTACTGAGCACAGACTTCAGGCAGATTTAAGTGGCCCCATCCCACCCTGCTTACCTGCATGCTAGCCTTGGTCTCAGGGTGGCCTTGGACTCACGGTGTGTGCCACCATGCCTGACTATACATCCATATTTATAAAGGTTCTTTTTTTTTGAAGGATTTTATTTTTATTTATTTATTTATTAGTAATAAAGAGAGGGAGAAAGAAAGAGAGTGAGAATGGGAACGCCAGGGTCTCTAGCCACTGCAAACTCCAGATGCATGCCGCCACCACGTGTATCTTACGAACGTGGGACCTGGAGAATCAAATCGGGGTCCTTAGGCTTCACAGGCATGCACCTTAGCCAATAATCCATCTCTTCAGCCCAGCATCCATTTTTTTTTTTTTGGTTTTTCGAGGTAGGGTCTCACTCTGGTCCAGGCTGACCTGGAATTCACTATGTAGTCTCAGGGTGGCCTCGAACTCATGGTGATCCTCCTACCTCTGCCTCCCTAGTGCTGGGATTAAAGGTGTGCGCCACCACGCCCGGCTCAGCATCCATATTTATTAAGCCTGTCTCCTCAGGATGAAGTGGCTGCCCCAACAATATTTGGCAGCTTTCCTTGGCTGTGTCTCAGAAGTCAATCACAGATAACCTTGCTCCTTTCCAGTCAAAGGTAGGTCTAAGAAAGGAAATGGATTTGCTAGTTCTTCCCTGAAGGACTAGGACAGAGGAAAAGCGGTGGCAGGGGTGAAAAGCTACATCTGACACTCAACCCAGCCACACCTACATTTGAGGGTCAGGACGCAGTTACACTGGAAGGCCTGGCCCTTCTGGTCAACTCAGCCCAGGGAAGATGAGGACCCTCCTTGCTGAGAAGTTATTCATTCCACAGGTTTCAGTCCATTTCATGTTGCTATCACTGAATACTACAGCCTGGGGAGTTTATAGAACATAAAGGTTTTTTCAGTTCTGTAGGCTGGGAGGTCCAAGTGGAAGGCGCCACATCTAGGGAGGCCCTTCTTGCTGGTAGACTCTCTACAGAGTACAAAGAGACAAAGCCAGACAGGCTTTGAGAGCAGATTTTCACAAGTAAAGAATTAATTAACCCATGAGGGTAGAATTCTGGTGACCCAATCTCCTCTTAAAAGCCCCACTTTGAGCCAGGCGTGGTGGTGCATGTCTATAATCCCAGCACTTGGGAGGCAGAGGTAGGAGGATTACCGTGAGTTCAAGCCCACCCTTAGACTACATAGTGTATTCCAGGTCAGCCTAAGCTAAAGTGAGACCTTGAGAAAAAAAAAAAAAAAAAAAAAAAGCCCCACTTTGTCCTACAATTAGCACATGCTTAAGGTTCCAACACACAAAGTTTGGGGACACATTCAAGCCATAGCAGCACAGCCCTCTAAATGACATCCATCCCAGGAGAGAGTCCCTCAGACTCTTGAGAACCATGTTCTTGGATGAGGAGGGGGGCATGGGTGCAGGGGGAGTGGAGACAAGCAGTAACCATTGTAACCAACACAGTTTCATGCAACAATATGGAAGAGAGTAAGTAAGAAAAACTAAATTATAGCTGGGCGTGGTGGCGCACGCCTTTAATCCCAGCACTTGGGAGGCAGAGGTAGGAGGATCGCCGTGAGTTCAAGGCCACCCTGAGACTACATAGTAAATTCCAGGTCAGCCTGGGCCAGAGTGAGACCCTACCTCGAAAAACCAAAAAAAAAAAAACCAAAAAAACTAAATTACAGAAATAGATAGTGCTAGATAGTAGATGATAGGTAGATAGCGTAGACAGACAAATAGACAGATCCTCCCATCACGTACAAAAGTTAAATGTCAGGCTGGAGAGATGGCTTGGCAGTTAAGGTGCCTGCCTGCCAAGCCTAAGAACACTGGTTCCAGTCTCCAGGTCCCATGTTTAGCCAGATGCAAAAAGTGATGCAAGGGTGCATGTGTCTGGAGTTCATTCACAGCGGCTGAGAGGCTGCTGGTACGCCCATTCTGTCTCTCTCCCTCTATTTCTCTCTCAAAAAAAAGTGTCCGGGGCTGGAGAGATGACTAAGCAATTAAGTGCTTGCCTGTGAAGCCTAAGGACCCCTGTTTGAGGCCTGATTCCCCAGGACCCATGTACACCAGATGCACAAGATGGCGCATGCATCTGGAGTTCATTTGCAGTGGCTGGAGGCCCTGGTGTGCCTATTCTCTCTCTCTCTCTCTCTGCCTCTTTCTCTGACTGTTGCACTCAAATAATAAATAAATAAAAATAAAAATTTAAAAGTTAAGTGTCTGAACTGCTGAAATCAGGACTCACACCAAGCTGATAAAGAAGAAAGGAGAAGATGAAGGTAAGGCATGAGAGTGAGGGAGACGTTCACTTCATGCCTCACTGTGGTTTGAGCCTTTTGTAAGATGCTGCCTTGGCCTGGGCTCAGGTGGCTCCTCTAGGAACCATTACAGGCTGGAGCTAGCTTCTGGGTAGAGATGACCCAAGGAGAGTCTTGTCAGGAGAGATTATGAAGGACAGTGAAGAGGAAACCACACCTTTTTGTCAAATGTCTAATCCCAAGCAGGCTACACTTTCTGTAGGCTCTTCTGTTTCATGGATCTGGGAGCTGAGCTCCCGACTCCCTCCTTCCAATGCCCTTGAGCACCTGACTTAGAGGAAGAAAGATTTCTTTTAACTCACAGGTTCATGGCTGGGGAGGCACGGTGGCTGGATCTCTGGCCTTGGCATGGGAGCTCGCATCTGGTCACATTGCGGTGACTGATAAGAAGCCAAGAGACTAAGGACATTTGCAGTTATCTTCAGGTTGCTGGGACAAATCACCTGGTCCAAAGCAGCTGATGGGGAGAAAAGATGGTAGAGCAGAGATGCTGGACATCACTTCCTTGTCACAGCAGGTGGCCAACAATAGCAGGAGAGTGTTATGGCCAGCTCTCCTTTGCTAGAATTCAGCTCACGCTCCTACAAGCTCCCTTTGGATTGAAAAGAAAGAAAAGCACACAACATGGAGTCACAAGAAAGAATAAACTATGCTTGGATAATAGTTAATGCAAGACAGTAATAGAAAAACAGCATGGTGGTGCACACCTTTAATCCCAGCACTCAGGAGGCAGAGGTAGGAGGAGTGCCGAGAGTTCGAGGCCACCCTGAGACTACATAGTGAATTTCAGGTTAGCCTGGACTAGAGTGAGACCCTACCTCGAAAAACCAAAAAAAGAAAGAAAGAGAGAGAGAGAGAGGGAGGGAGGGAGGGAGGGAGGGAGGGAGGGAGGGAGGGAGGAAGGAAGGAAGGAAGGGAGGGAGGGGAGAAAAATGAGGGCTTAGTGGTTAAGGCATTTGCCTGTAAAATCAAAGGACCCAGGTTCGATTCCCCAGGACCCACGTTAGCCAGATGCACAAGGGGGCACATGCATCTGGAGTTCATTTGCAGTGGCTAGAGGCCCTGGTGCGCCCATTCTCTCTCTTTCTCTCTCGGTCAAATAATAAATAAGAAAATAAGGGCTGGAGAGATGGCTTAGTGGTTAAGGCACGTGCCTGTGAAGCCTAAGGACCCCGGTCGATTCTCCAGGTCCCATGTAAGGCAGATACACAAGGGGGAAGAGGTAGGAGGATCACCATGAGTTCGAGGGCACCCTGAGAATACATAGTGAATACCAGGTCAGCGTGTGAACTACAGTGAGACCCTACCTTAAAAAATGAAAAAACAAACGAAAGATAGAGGGGGAGAAAAAAGAAAGGTGTGTGCCAGGGAAAAAGGGGGGGCTCAAGAGAGTGGAAAGGGGGCCAGAGAGAGGGGGTTTAAGGTTTTGGGAAGAGGAGAAAAACTGACCTACAAAGGAGGGACCTTGGGTGACATGCTGAGACAGGGACTGGAGAGGTGGGATTCCTTTCTTCTCAGCCTAAAGGTACCCTGAGTGACCATAATAGGAGGTGATTCCACAATCCCAGGCAGGCTTAGTCCAGGCATAGTCAGGAGGGGGTGGGGAGAGAGATCCCGGATTCTTACATTCAGCACTGATAAATGGTCTGGTGGGTTGACCTCTACAGTCCCTTTTCACTGCCATGCAATCTGTCCTAGTTGGTCTGACTTGATTCCATGCTGGGAGTGGGGCTAAGTGGCAGTCAGGGAGTTAGTGCCAGTCAACAATTATGGCCAGTTTTCAGCAACTACAAGGTACACAGGAGTGGCTCTTAGGTCAAATATACCTAGAGTCCCTTCTGTTTGTCCTGTGGGTGATGTCTTATCATCTCAAAAACGTTGTTCAAATTCCTTTCTTTGAACGTATATGTCTGGAGAATGTTAATAGACAAGGCTATAAAACTTTACAAAAACATAACCAAAATGAGCAAATATTTAAAGAAAACTAGTTTGGGGGCTGAAGAGATGGCTCTGTGGCTAAAAGTTCCTTCCTTCTTTCTCTTTCCTTTTCTTTTCTTTCTTCTTTCTTTTTTTGGTTTTTTTCGAGGCTGACCTGGAATTCACTATGTAGTCTCAGAATGGACTCCAACTCACAGCGATCCTCCTACCTCAGCCTCCCGAGTGCTGGGATTAAAGGCGTGTGCCACCATGCCTGGCTAAAGGCACTTTCTTTATATAAAGCCTGACAGTCCAGATTTGACACCCCAGTACCTGCATAAAGCCAGATGCACAAAGTGGCGCATGCATCTGGAGTTTATTTGCAGTAGCAGGAAGTCTTGTTGTGCCCATGCTTTCTCCTCCCTCTCTTTCTGTCAAATAAATGAAAAAAAAAAAAAAAAACTAGTTTGAAAATTAAGAACTTGTTTACAGATGGATTCCTTACATGATCAATGTCCAATACCTTTTATTGTTTTGTTTTTGTTTTTTTGAGGTAGGATCTCACTCTAGCTCAGGTTGACCTGGAATTCACTATGCAGTTTCAGGATGGCCTCGAACTCAGTGATCCTCCTACCTCTTCCTCCCGAGTGCTGGGATTAAAGGCGTGCACTACCACGCCTATTTGAGAGAGAGAAAGAGGCAGAGAGAGAGAGAGAGAGACAGAGAGAGAGGGTGTATGAGGGCCTCTAGCCAGTGCAAACGAACTCAAGATGTGTGCGCCTCCTTGTGCATCTGGTTTAGGTGGGTCCTGGAGAATTGAACTAGGATCCATTGGCTTTGCAGGCAAACACCTTAACCGCTAAGCCATCTCCCCAGCCCTCCAATACCTTTTTTTAATTTCATTTTTTAAAATTTATTTTGAGAGAGAGAAAGAGGCACAGAGAGACAGAGAGAGGGCCTCCAATCACTGCTAACGAATTCCAGATGCATGCATCCCCTTGTGCATCCTGCTTACGTGGGTCCTGTAGAGTCGAGCCAGGATCCTTTGGCTTTGTAGGCAAACACCTTAACCGCTAAGCCATCTCTCCAGCCCTCCAATACCTTTTAATCCTTAGAGTGCCCATTGTGAGGGCATGGTTGGGTTCTGGGTTCAAGATAGAGGACCAGAGGCAAACTGCTTCTTGGGTCTGAGACTTTTAACACCAGGAGAAAATGGGGGCATCCCAAGGCAAAGGTAAAGAAGTTCTGAAGGCCTAGGTCAGGGGAGGGAGGGACTTAAGGGTCTTCTGGGAGAGGAGGAAGGACACTGAAGTGTGAGGGAGGGGCCCTGCATGGACATGACTGGGGTAGTGACTTTGGAGAGGGGACATTCCCTTCTCTCGGCCCAAGTGTAATGAAGCTTACTCAAAGAGGCAGTTTGAATCAGATGGCTCCCATAAACTCATGTGTTCTGAGTGTGATTCCCAGTTGATGGCAATTTGGGAGGTGCAGCTTTGCCAGAGGAGGCGTGTTGTTGAGGGCAAGTTTAGGGGTGTTATAGCCAGCTCCCAGTGTTAGAGTTCAGCTCAATCTCCTGTGGCTGTTGTCCACCTGCTGTGGCAGAGGTGATGTCCAACTTCTGCTCATGCCATGCTTTCTCCTGCCATCATGGCGCTTCCCCTTAAGACTAAGCCAAAATCAAAAAACTTAGCCAGAAGCTGGGAGTGGTGGCGCATGCCTTTAATCCCAGCACTTGGGAGGCAGAGGTAGGAGGATCGCCGAGAGTTCGAGGCCACCCTGAGACTACATAGTGAATTCCAGGTCAGCCTGGGCCAGGGTGAGACCCTACCTCGAAAAACAAAAAAACAAACAAACTAAAAAAAAACTTAGCCAGGCATAGTGGCACACGCCTTTAGTCCCAGCAGAGATAGGAGGATCACTGTGAGTTTGAGGCCAGCCTGAGACTACATAGTGAATTCTAAGTCAGCTTGGACTAGAGTGAGACCCTACCTGGGAAAACAAACAAACAAAAAAAACAATAAAAAATTTTCTCCCAACAGCTGCTTTTGGCCAGGAACTTTGTCTCAGCAACCTGAAGGTAACTACCACATTCAATTACCATAGTAGTAGGTAATTCCAAAATCCTAGACTTCGACCGAGCATAGCTGGTGGGAGGGAAGACGAGGAGACAGCTCTCAGGAACTCTTATCAGCATGTCTAATTCTCTTTGCTTAAAGAGAATACTCATAATACAGTCAGGAAACGTATGGGCACAATCTGGAAAAGGGTGACATCACTAACAGCTCTCATCTATAGGATGCCGGCTTGGTGAAGGGTATTGCTAAGCCTTGCATCTTAGAAGTGCTACATAAGACACCCATAAAAGAGCCAGCAGCAATTACCCTCAGCACATGAAAGAACTACATGGGCATCCTTTGTATTTCAACTCAGCTTCTACAAGTGACACAAAATTTAGAACCTTTGGCTCAGTAGGATAATTGGGCTTCAGCACTGGCAAAAATCAAAATTGTAGACCTCTTTCAAATTTAGGGAACAGTACTAGTTATTAAAACAGATTCAAGCTGGGCGTGGTGGCGCACGCCTTTAATCCCAGCACTCAGGAGGCAGAGGTAGGAGGATTGCCATGAGTTCAAGGCCACCCTGAGACTACATAGTTAATTCCAGCCTGGGCCAGAGTGAGACCCTACCTCGCAAAACCAAAAAAAAAAAAAATTGATTCAGCTGGGCATGGTGGCACATGCCTTTAATCCCAGCACTTGGGAGGAGGTAGGAGGCTCATCATGAGTTCAAGGCCACCCTGAGACTATATAGTGAATTCCAGGTCAGCCTGGGCTAGAGCAAGACCCTACCTCAAAAAAAAAATCATTTTCTGATATACAAGTAATTCTCATATATACAACAAGTACTTAATCAGGGCAGATACATATACATACACACACACACCAAATGTTCAAATACCATGATTGCTCAGATGGCATTTTAACTTCATTTAGTTAATTAATTAATTAATTAATTAATTTTTCAAGGTAGGGTCTCACTCTAGCCCAGGCTGACCTGGAATTCACTATGTAGTCTCAGGGTGGCCTTGAACTCACAATTGAGTGCTGGGATTAATGGTGTGCGCCACCATGCCCAGCTCAAATGGCATTTTATTTTCATCTGAATAATATTGAAAGCAGCAATTACTGTTTATTTCTCATGTATCAAACTTACATGTCTTTAACTCTTAACTTTTTAAATTTTTTAATTATTTATTTTTGGAGAGAGACATAGAGACAGACAGAGAGGGAGAGGGAGACAGATAGAGATGGGCACGCCAGCAGTCTCTCAGATGCTTTGAACGAAATCCAGATGCGTGCACTCCCTTGTGGTCAAGTGCGGCATTGCGCCCTTGCGTCACTTTGCATTTGGCTAAACGTGGGACCTGGAGATTGGAACCGCTGGAGATTGGAACCAGCGTTCTTAGGCTTAGGAGGCAGGCGCCTTAACTGCTAAGCCATCTCTCCAGCCTAACTCTTAACTTTTAAAAATAATATATAAGAGTATTTATACATTTCTAGTCATAGGTATAGGTAGGGTATTAGATGGACTAAAATCCAGCTGGTCATGGTGGCACACGCCTTTAATCCCCAGCACTCAGGAGGCAGAGGTAGAAGGATCACCATGAGTTCTAGGCCAGTCTGAGACTACAGAGTTAATCAGCCTGGGCTAGAGTGAGACCCTATCTCAAAAACAAAGAGAGCTGGGCATGGTGGTGCATGCCTTTAATCCCAGCACTCTGGAGGCAGAGGTAGGAGGATCGCCATGAGTTCGAGGCCACCCTGAGAATACAGAGTGAATTCCAGGTCAGCCTGAGCTAGAGTGAGACCCTACCTTGAAAAACAAATAACAAAACAAAACAAAATCTCTGACCATCCAGTAGGGTAATTTATCTGCCAAGGCTACAGTCTGGTGAGTTCTCAAAATACCTAAGTGGGGCTAGAGAGAAGGCGCTTGCCTGCAAAGCCTAAGGACCAAGGTTTATTTCACCAGAACCCATGAAAACCTGATGCACATGGTGGTGTATGCAGTGGCTAGAAGCCCTGGTGAACTCTTTTTCGCTCATAAATAAATAAATAAATAAATAAATAATAAATAAATAAATAAATAGATAGATAAATGTGGCACATACATCTGGAGTTTGTTTGCAGCAGCTAGAGACCCTGATGCACCCATTCTCTCTCTCTGCTTGAAAATAATGTATTTTTAAAATATTTTATTTTTCCTTATTTATTTGATACAGAGAGAAACAGGCAGGAGAGAGATAGAGAGAAATAGGTGGGGTGGGGGGAGGGAGAGAGAGAGAGGGAGAGGGAGAGAGAGAGAGAGAGAGAGAGAGAGAGAGAATGGGTATGCCAGGTCTCCAGCCACTGTAAACAAACTCCAGATGCATGTGCCCCTTGTGCATCTGGCTTACATGGGTCCTGGGGTATTGAGCCAGGGGGTTCTTTGGCTTTGCAGGCAAGCACCTTAACCACTAAGCCATTTCTCCAGCCCAACAAATAATATTTAAAAAATTTTGTTGGGCATGGTGGCACACGCCTTTAATCCCAACACTCAGGAGGCAGAGGTAGGAGGACTGCCGTAAGTTTAAGGCCAGCCGGAGACTACAGAGTGAATTCCAGGTCAGCCTGGGCTAGAGTGAGACTCTACCTCAAAAAAAAAAAAAAAACAAGCCGGGCGTGGTGGCGCACGCCTTTAATCCCAGCACTCGAGAGGCAGAGATAGGAGGATCGTCGTGAGTTCGAGGCCACCCGGAGAATACAGAGTGAACTCCAGGTCAGCCTGAACTAGAGTGAGACCCTACCTCAAAAAACCAAAACAACAACAAAAAAAAATTCTCTGACTATCCAGTAGGGTAATTTATCTGTCTTAAAACTTTTCCTTCTCCTTTCTTGGCTCCAGTCACACAGAGGCCATCTCCATATCCACAGGATCATCTAACACCAGGCCATCTTTGGTCCAAGGAGGGGGTGAGTCAGCCTTCCGTCTTGTCTCCTACAGTACCTGGAAGAGAGACCTAGATCTCTTCCTGTCTTATTCTTGGAGGACTTCTCTGGGATCCTCTCTGGTCACAAGTGATTGTGCAGGGATGCTTACATTCCTTCTGAAACTCCAACTCTTCTCTGGGAGAAGGTCTCTGGCCCTGGCCTAAGACCAGAGATGCCTGATCCTCAGACAGACGCCAGACACTTCTTGCCCTCCATGGATTCCCAAATTTCCAAACCTCACTGGCCTTCTAACTGCGCTGTGTTCTGGGCAACCCTTGGCTTAAAAGGAGACATAAAGTCCAAGTGCGTCAATTTTATCACAATACAGTCTGGCCATAATATAAACTGGATTCCTGTTGGCCTAAAAATGGCACATTTGGCCAAGTGTGATGGCGCATGCCTTTAATCCCAGCTCTTGGGAGGCAGAGGTAGGAGGATTGCTGTGAGTTTGAGGCCAGCCTGAGCTAGAGTGAGACCTACCTCAAAAGCCTAGGAAATAAAAAATTTAAAAAAAGGCAAGTTTGACTTCAAAATTCTTAAAGATCTTGATAACTTCATAAACTGGAATGCCAAGCAGCAAGTAGTCCCCTATGTTTAAGCATTCTTCGACCTCCATTCTCATTCCTCTCTGTCAGTCCTGCTCTCTGACCCAGGTCCTCCTCCAGGGAGAACGACCCCCTCAAAGTACCATTAAACAGTTCCTAACCACCTACCTTGCCTGAGCCCAAGGCGTTAACCACAGCTACCCCACACTTGCCTCTTACCTTCCCCACTGGGCAAAGGTCCAGGAGGTCCTTCCCCTAAGCCTGCCCTAGACCCATAGAAAGGGTCTCCCAGCAAGCACTCCTTCAGTGTGCATGGCAACTGGCTATCTCCATCTCTTTTTTCTTTAACCATTTTTTATTTTTATTTATTTATTTGAAAGAGAGAAAGAAAATGGGCACACTAGGGCCTCTAGCCACTGCAAACAAACTCCAGATGCATGTGTCCCCTTGTGCATCTGGCTTACGTGGGTATTGGGGATTCAAGCCTCGAACCGGGGTCCTTAGGCTTCACAGGCAAGCGCTTAACTGCTAAACCATCTCTCCAGCCCTCTCTTTCTTTCAAAACTGAAATTCTAAACTTCATCTACGTTTGCTTAATCTGTTTTTGCTCAAAGTGCAGTTATAAAACTGGCCTCTGAAAATGGCCTCCAGCCCATTCCCCAGATTCCACTGTTTTTCTCTTCGGGATTTCCAACAAGACCCACTTTCCCCGAGTAGTCAGCCCTATGACCAACGCCACATGGTAAGACAAGGACTCTTCTCCCTCTGGGTGGTGGACCATATTTACCAATCATGAACAGTGGCCACATGGACTGTTTTTGTTTTTATTTTTTTTCAAGGTAAGGTCTCACTCTAGCCCAGGCTGACCTGGAATGTAGTTTCACAGTGATCCTCCTCTACTACCTCTGCCTTGAGTGCTGGGATTAGAGGTATGTGTGACCATGCCCAGCCCTTTGTTTGTTTTTTTTTTTTTTTTGATAGGTTTCACTCTAACCCAGGATGACCTGGAATTCACTATGTAGTCTTAAACTGGCCTTGAATTCAGAGTGATCCTCCTACCTCTGCCTCCCAAGTGCTGGGATTAAAGGCATGCACCACCACACCTGGCCTGGATTATTCTTTTTTAAATTTTATTTATATTTATATTATTTTTAGCTTTTTTGTTAGGGTAATTTTTTATTTGCTTAATGCTTTTCTAGTAATTTCAACTATAAACCTACACTATTCATTTCCTAGTTTTACAGCATATTATCCAAAGTCAGTTTTTTTTTTAATTTTATTTTTTGGGCTGGAGAGATGGCTTAGCAGCTCAGATGCATGCCTGCAAAGCCTAAGGACCCTAGTTTGATTCTCCAGGTCCCATGTAAGCCAGATGCGCATGGTGGTGCATGCATAGAGAGTTCGTTTGCAGTGGCTAGAGGCTCTCTCCTCCCCTCTAATAAAATAAGTAAATAAAATCTTTAAAAACCCTAAAAATTTTTATTTTATTTTTTATTTTTGGTTTTCTGAGGTAGGATCTCACTCTACCCGGCTGACCTGGAATTCATTATGTAGTCTCAGGATGGCCTCAACCTCATAGCGATCCTCCTACCTCTGCCTCCCGAGTGCTGGGACTAAAGGTGTGCGCCACTACACCTGGCAAATTTTTATTATTTTTTTAAATTTAATTTTATTTTTTTATTTATTAGAGACAGAGGGAAAGAGAGAGTGAGAATGGGTGTACCAGGGTCTCTAGCCACTGCAAACGAACTCCAGATGCATGTGCCCCCTTGTGCATCTGGCTAACGTGGGACCTGGAGAATTGAACCGGGGTCCTTAGGCTTCTCAGGCATGTGCCTTAACCGCTAAGCCATCTCTCCAGCCCAAATTTTTATTTTTTATTGACAACTTCCATAATTGTAGACAATAACCCATGGTAATTCCCTCTCTCCTTCCACTTTCCCCTTTGAAACTCTACTCTCCATCATATCTCCTCCCCCTCTCAGTCTCTCTTTAATTTCTTTTATAAAAACTTTGACAGAGGGGGAGGGAGAGAGAGAATGGGCATGCTAGGGCCTCCAGCCACTGAAAACAAACTCCAGACATGTGTGACCCCTTGCTAATGTGGCTAACATGGGTCCTGGGGAACTGAACCTGGATCCTTTGGCTTTATAGGCAAACACCTTAACCGCTAAGCCATCCCTCCATCCCAGTCTCTTTTATTTTGATGTCATGATCTTTTCCTCCTATTATGATGGTCTTATGTAAATAGTGTCAGGCATTGTGAGGTCATGGATACCCAGGCCATTTTGTGTCTGGAAGAGCACGTTGTAAGGAGTCCTACTCTTCCTTTGGCTCTTGCATTCTTTCCACCACTTCTGCAATGGACCCTGAGCCTTGGAAGGTGTAATAGAGATATTTAAGTGCTGAGCACTCCTCTATCACTGCCATCTGAAAAGAGAAGCTTCTCTAACCAAAAGTGAGAGTAGCATTAATATATGGGTATGGACATTAAAAGAAGTGCTTACTGGGCAGTTTGGTGAGCATAGTATATACATTTAGCAAGACACCAGTAGACATTACACCCCTAGGGCTCATGACTACCCCTGTTGTAGGTTTTCAGTATCAGGGATGTATTCCCTCCCATGGAGTGGGCCTCCAGTCCTATTAGAGAATGGTTGGCTTCCCCCATAAGACATGCCACTATCACACCTGTTGGCTCATTTGGCCTGGCTGGCCAAAATTAAAGCTTGCAGTGTCCACTGTTGAGTATCTTCACTGGTGATTTCTCTCCCATTGAACTACATGCTACATAGCTTTTTCCAGCTTTCCATCAGCTGGTCCACATGGAGGAGGCTTTCAGCTCAGCTCCAGCAGGATTTCTCAGTGACCCTGAAGCCCAAGTATGTGAAGTCTTCAGCAATAAGGTCTTACCATCTATTCCTGGTGGGAAACCAAGGGCCTTGGCAATGGACTGTAATGTTTTGGGGGTATCTGTGACCTCCCTAGCCAACAACTCACTAGAAGGTATCCCATCCCTGGCACTGAAAATTTTCTAGTAACCATCTATGGCTTCTGAGTGTTCCATTGTCCAGAAAAGTAGGTTTCCCTATGACTTATTTATATCCTCTTAGATTTCGATTAGCCCTTCCTCCACCTTTCCTTTACTCAGTCTCTTTCCCTGACCTCATTTAGGCCTTTTCACCCCCTTTAATCTGTTCTACTTACATATATACAATACCATCCTATTAAGTGTCCCCTCCCTCCCTTTTTATTCCCTCTATATCCCCTTTCTAGCTTTCTGGCTTCTGCTACTGAGTTTTATTCCTACTCACATACAAGTCCCATCATTTCTAGCTAATATCCACATATGACACAGAACATGTGACATTTGGCATTCTGGGCCTGGGTTACCTCACTAAGTATAATCCTTTCCAGATCCATCCATTTTCCTGCAAATTTCATAACTTCATTTTTCTTTACCACTGAGTAGAACTCCATTGTATAAATGTACCAAATCTTCATTATCCACTCATCAGTTGAGGGACATCTAGGCTGGTTCCATTTCCTAGCTGCTGTGAATAGAGTGGCAATAAACATGGTTGAGCAAGTATCTCTAAGGTAGTGAGATGAATCCTTAGGATATATGACTAGGAGTGGTATAGCTGGGTCATATGGTAAGTCTATTTTTAGCTGTCACAGGAACCCCCACACTGATTTCCACAATGGCTAGACCAGACTGCATGCACACCAACAGTGTAGAAGGGTTCCTCTTTTTCTGCATCCTTGCCAGTATTTATGGTCATTTGTTTTCATGATGGTAGCCAACCTGACAGGAGTGAGGTGAAATCTCAATGTAGTTTTAATCTGCATTTCCCTGATGACTACGGATGTATAACATTTTTTTAAGATGTATATATGCCCTCTGTATTTTTTTTTTTTTTTTTTCGAGGTAGGGTCTCACTCTGGTCCAGGCTGACCTGGAATTCACTATGTAGACTCAGGGTGGCCTTGAACTCGTGGCGATCCTCCTACCCCACTGCCTCCTGAGTACTGGGATTAAAGGCGTGCGCCACCATGCCCGGCTACTGCCTTCTATATTTCTTTTGAGAACTGTTTAGTTTCATAGCCCATTTTTTCATTTGGTTGATTTCTTAATTTTTTGAGTTTTGTATATCCTAGATATTAATCCTCAGTCAGATGTATAGCTGGGATTTTCTCCCATTCTGTAGATTGTCTCTTGGCTCTATTCACAATGTCCTTTGCTGTATAAAAGCTTTGTAATTTCATGAGATCCTAGCGATTGATCTGTGGTTTTATTTCCTGAGCAACTGGGGTTATATTCAGAAAGTCTTTGCCAAGACAAATATGTCGAAGGGTTTCTCTACTTTTTGCTCTGGCAGTTTCAGTTTCAGGTCTGATATTAAGGCCTTTGATCCACTTGGTCTTGATTCTTGTGCATGGAGAGAGATAAGGGTCTATTTTCATCCTTCTACATATATCCAGTTTTCCCAGCTTACATTTGTTGCTCAAAATTGTTTTAGATATTTGAGGGCTTTTTTTTTTTTTTTTTTTTTTTTTTTTTGGTGCTTCCAAATGAATTTTTGGATGGTTTTTCTATTTCTGTGAAGAATGCCATTGGAATTTTGATGGGGATTGCATTAAATGTGTAGATTGCTTTTGGTAAGTTTGCCATTTTCACAATATTGATTCTTCCAATCCAATTTCTGTCATGAGTGTTTTAAAGTTTTCATTGTAGAAATCCTTCACGTTCTTGGTTAGGTGTATTCCAAGATACTTTTTTTTTTTTTTTTTTTTTTTTGGTTTTGCGAGGTAGGGTCTCACTCTGGTCCAGGCTGACCTGGAATTAACTATAGTCTCAGGGTGGCCTCGAACTCTCGGTGATCCTCCTACCTCTGCCTCCCGAGTGCTGGGATTAAAGGCGTGTGCCACCACGCCCGGCCCAAGATACTTGTTTTTTGATGCAATTGTGAATGGGATTGATTCCGATTCCATCCTCTCTGCATGTCTGTTAGCAGCAGATAGGAACGTTATGGATTTTTGTTGTTGCATCCTGCTATATTGCTGGAAGTGTTTATTGGGTTTATCAATCCTGTTTTTCTTTTCAAAGAACCAACGCTCATTAGGGTCCTTCTCCTACCCCACTGCCTCCTGAGTACTGGGATTAAAGGCGTGCGCCACCATGCCCGGCTACTGCCTTCTATATTTCTTTTGAGAACTGTTTAGTTTCATAGCCCATTTTTTTATTTGGTTGATTTCTTAATTTTTTGAGTTTTGTATATCCTAGATATTAATCCTCAGTCAGATGTATAGCTGGGATTTTCTCCCATTCTGTAGATTGTCTCTTGGCTCTATTCACAATGTCCTTTGCTGTACAAAAGCTTTGTAATTTCATGAGATCCTAGCGATTGATCTGTGGTTTTATTTCCTGAGCAACTGGGGTTATATTCAGAAAGTCTTTGCCAAGACAAATATGTCGAAGGGTTTCTCTACTTTTTGCTCTGGCAGTTTCAGTTTCAGGTCTGATATTAAGGCCGTTGATCCACTTGGTCTTGATTCTTGTGCATGGAGAGAGATAAGGGTCTATTTTCATCCTTCTACATATACATATCCAGTTTTCCCAGCTTCATTTGCTGAAGAGGCTGTCTTTTCTCCAGTGAGTATTTTTGTCAAAATTGTTTTCTGTTTCATTGATCTACAAGTCTATTTTTGCACCAGCACCATGCTGTTTTTGTTTTTTTTTTTTGGTGATTTGACCAGCCTTACATTTATTGCTCAAAATTGTTTTAGATATTTGAGGGCTTTTTTTTTTTTTTTTTTTTTGGTGCTTCCAAATGAATTTTTGGATGGTTTTTCTATTTCTGTGAAGAATGCCATTGGAATTTTGATGGGGATTGCATTAAATGTATAGATTGCTTTTGGTAAGTTTGCCATTTTCACAATATTGATTCTTCCAATCCAATTTCTGTCATGAGTGTTTTAAAGCTTTCATTGTAGAAATCCTTCACGTTCTTGGTTAGGTGTATTCCAAGATACTTTTTTTTTTTTTTTTTTTGGTTTTGCGAGGTAGGGTCTCACTCTGGTCCAGGCTGACCTGGAATTAACTATGTAGTCTCAGGGTGGCCTCGAACTCTCGGCGATCCTCCTACCTCTGCCTCCCAAGTGCTGGGATTAAAGGCGTGCGCCACCACGCCCGGCTGATACTTGTTTTTTGATGCAATTGTGAATGGGATTGATTCCGATTCCATCCTCTGCATGTCTGTTAGCAGCAGATAGGAACGTTATGGATTTTTTTGTTGTTGCATCCTGCTATATTGCTGGAAGTGTTTATTGGGTTTATCAATCCTGTTTTTCTTTTCAAAGAACCAACGCTCGTTTGAGTCCTTGTATTTTTTTTTTTTTGTTGTTGTTTCTATATCATTAATGTCTGCCCTAATTTTTTTTCTCTTTTATGAGAGAACAGGAATGCTAGGGCCTGTAGCCACTGCAAATCAACTCTAGATGTACATGCTACCTTGTATATCTGGCTTTACATGGTGGGTACTGGGGAACTGAACCTTAGGCTTCGCAGGCAAGCCCCTTAACTGCTAAGCCATCTCTCCAGCCTTAGATTTTGATCTCAGTGCTTGTTATAGCTGTTTAAATGGTTTATCTCATCTTGATTTAATTTTGGAAGGTCATATAAACCTAGAAAATCATCCATTTCTCTTAGATTTTCAAACTTAATGGCATGTATGTTCTTAAAGTGTGTCCTTATGATTTTCATAATTCCTTGGTATCTGTTGTAATGCCATTTTTTTTTTTTTTTTTGGAGGTAGGGTCTCACTGTGGCCCAGACTGACCTGGAATTCACTCTGTATTCTCAGGGTGGCCTTGAACTCACGGTGATCCTCCTACCTCTGCCTCCCGAGTGCTGGGATTAAAGGCATGCGCCATCACGCCTGGCACTTTTTTCATTTTTAATTTTATTAATTTGTGTCTTCTCTTTTGGTCAGATTTGCTAAAGGTTTATCAATCTTTTTTATTTCAAAGAACTCTTCAAGGAACCAACTCTTTGATTCTTTGTATTTTTCTTAAATTTGAGAGTGTGCACAAGAGAAAGAGGCAGACAGTGAGAGAGAGAGAGAAAGAGAGGGGCAGGGAGGGGGAATGGGCACGCCAGGGAACCGGGTCTCTTCCAGGTCCCCACCAGGTATCTCCACATTCCGTACTGACAGCATATGGCATCTTCAGCAGTAGGGTGTTACCAATAACCTTTGGTGCGTCGTAATAAAGTGCTCTGACAGAAGCCTGTCTTCTTTTGAGTGTCTTTTATGAGGAGGTAAGTTACTTGGAGGCAACCAACAGGAGAATCCTGCCTTTTTTTTCTTTTTCGAGGTAGTGTTTCACTCTAGCTCAGGCTGACCTGGAATTCACTATATAGTCTCAGGGTGGCCTTGAACTAACAGTGATCCTCCCATCTCTGCCTCCTGACTACTGGGATTAGAGGTGTGCACCACCACTCCCAGCAAGGCATATCACTTTTAAGCTACAACCTTCCACCCCTTGTCCCTGTAGGCACATGACCATCCGACAACGCAATATGCATTTAGTACAACCATAGTTTCCAAGTTTCAACACCATTCAAAAGTGTAAGCCCAAGTTCTGGAGAGACGGATCAGTGGTTAAGGTGCTTGTAAAGCTTGATGAGCTGAGTTTGATTCCTCAGTACCCACATAAAGCCAAATGCACAAGGTGGCGCATGCATCTGGAGTTTGTTTGCAGTGGCGGGAGGCCCTGGCACACCCATTCTCTTTTTCTCTCTCAATCTGCTTGTGTGTAAATAAATAAAAGCGTAAGTCCAAGCTGGGCATGATGGTACATGCCTTTAATTCCAGCATTCAGGAGGCAGAGGTAGGAGAATCATCATGAGTTTGAGACCAACCTGGGACTCCAGAGTGAGTTCCAGGTTAGCCTGGGCTAGAGTGAGACCCTGCCTCAGAAGACAACAGCAACAACAAAATGCAAGTCCAAAGACTCTTCTGAGATTTGACAATATCTTTCAGGAATCACTATAGCACCCAAAACCAAATTACATACTTGCAACATACAATGGCAGAGTAAGCATTCCCATTCCAAAAGGGATTAATGGGGGCTAGAGATGGCTTAGCAGTTAAGACACTTACCTGTGAAGCCTAAGGACTCAGGATCGATTGTCCAGGTTCCACGTAAGCCACTTGCACAAGATGGCACATACATGTGGAGTTCGTTTACAGTGGTTAGAGGCCCTGAAGCACCCACTCTACCTCTTTCTCTCAAATAAATTTAAAAAAAAAAAAAAAAGATTTACAAAACGGTGGAATGGGGCATAACAGGGAGCAATTACACCAAAGCAAGATAAAACTGGTCAGGGCAGCCAGATGTTGTGGCGCACACCTTTAATCCCAGCACTCAGGAGGCAGAGGCAGAAGGATCACCATGAGTTCAAGGCTACCCTGAGACTACATAGTGAATTCTAGGTCAGCCTGAGCTAAAGACCCTACCTTGAAAAACCAAAACCCAAAATTACAAAATAAAAACTGGCCAGGGCAAACATCAAATCCTGTAGCTCCATGTCTGACGTCTGGAGCTCATGGTTGTCTCATCACAGCTCCAAGGAGCTTAGAGAGTCCTCCTCTGCAGCTCTCTGCCTGAAGTAGCCTCCCTCTCAGGATGGCACCACACTATACATGCAGCTTTCCTTGGTGGACAACTTATGGTGCTGCCATCTCCACTGAAACATCATACAATGGTCTCTTCAGGGCTTCCTGGAGCGAATCTGATCCTGCCACACATCACTTGGCATCAGTGGCCTTCTGGAATGTTGGCATAAGCTTCTATGACCCCCTTACTCTTCTATCTATCATGCCTGTAAAACTAATACCATGTAGATGATGCCAACTTGAAATGTAGCCTGGTCCTCTGCACCAGATTTGCATGGTTTGTCTGTGCTTTCCAGCAGACTGACCCATGGAAACATTTCCCTAGGTGGTTGGTTTTATCTAGGCAAGTCCTCAGTATCATTTTCAGGCCTTTCAAATAAACTTTTTTTTTTTTTGAGGGTCTCCTCCTAGTTCAGGCTGACCTCAAATTCACTATGTAGTCTCAGAGTGGCCTCAACTCATGGTCAACCCCCACCTCTGCCTCCCAAGTGCTGGGATTAAAGTTGTGCATCACCATGCCCAGCTTGAATTTATATTTCTACAAGATGGAATCTACCAGGAGTGGGATCTTGCCCTTGGGGCATCATTCCCCTGATTGCACTGCAGCCAGGTTTTCCTTTGATAGCACTCTCTCCTTTCACTCTAGCCAAGGCTGGCCTGGAACTCATTCTGTAGTCCCAGGATGGCCTCAAACTCACGGCAATCTTACCTCTGCTGGGATTAACGGTGTGTGCCACCATGCCCAGCAATAATCTCTTTTAACAATGGCATTGACTTTATCAGCACAAGTCTTCTCTGTAAGTCATTCTTTTCTCTGCCAAACAGCACATTTTTCACATCTTTTTGCACAGCTTGTTGCTTTTACTGTAGACCTGAATTAAGAGCAGTGAAAGGCAACCCTGACATGGCCTGATTCTATCTGGTGATTTCCTCCACCAAATTAGGCTTCACTCAAGTTCTCTGGACATGAGGAGAATGCTGACACATTTGTGTTTTTTGTTTTTTTTTGGTTTTTTGAGGTAGGGTTTCACTCTAGCCCAGGCTGACCTGAAATTCACTATGTAGTCTCAGGGTGGCCTGGAACTTATGGCGATCCTCCTACCTCTGCTGGGATTAAATGCGTGCACCACCACGGCTGGCTATTGTTTTGAATTTAACATGAATAGCCTCCATCCCAGTTCCCAAGAGTCCTTGTTCCCTTCTGAAACCTCATGAGCCAGGCCTTCACTGTACAACTTCCCCATTATCTTTGGCCACTAAGTGGAGATGATAGTCTGGAGGCAAGTAGGGCATCCCTGGCTGAGGGAAAGAAGGGGACACACAGAAAGACACTTCGCCCTGACCACTCCTATGGTACTTCCTACCATGCACATGGGCCCCTCAAGGACCTGTGTCAGCTTCTCTATCCTCTGCTCTCTGTTGAGGCTTTTGGCAGCTGGAGCCAGGGCTCTCCCCAGTCTAGGTTATCGGCTCCTCTGATGCTCATCCTCACACTGTTCTCAAGTGGACACTGAAGTCTTGACTGAAGTATCCTAGCTTCACTGCAAGTTCACCAGAGGCACAGGCCCCCACTATGCATCCTTTCACTCATCTCGATGCTGCAAATTTGGCTTTTCTTCAAGAAAGACACCAGGAGAAATACCACAGAGGTGGGCACCACATTGGCCAAAGCTACCTGGGGAAACTTCCTACCCAAAGCACTGGGAAGCACATCTCCTCTCCAATATTTCAAGCTGGTCATACACTTTGTCTTTAAAGGTGAAGGACATGATGCCAGCGGAGAGTCCACACGGAAGTACTCAAGGCCATTAGCAAAGTGCTGTCATTACTCAAAGTGAAACAACATGGTGACTTCCTACACAGTTATCTACAGAACGGGATGGTGAGACAGGATACAAGGGACAAAAGGTGGAGCAAAGCTACACATAGCAGTCATGGGAGGGGACATTCATCACTGGCACTTTGTCAGCTGGTTCAGAATTGAGTCCCTGCCCATATGCTGGCTCCTCATATGGTGAAACAACTTGTTCCCAAAGCTCTTCCTCTCCAAATGTGCTGTCAGATAGCATTCCAAAGCCTGTTCATTTGTGAAGACTTCTAGGAATGCAAAGTCAAGGACACATTTTCAAACTTTCTGGGATTGAGAACTCAGGGGTGGGACTCTTCTATTTCCCCATTAGTAAAACGAGGAGGGTTAAAGTCAAACACTTGTATAGCCACCAGACATTCAGGCGTTCATCGGACTTGCAGAGAGAGCATGCTCATTGTTTTGCCACCAGGGTTCTTGGCCCATTGAGTGCTGAGCAAGTGAGAAGGGACAAATCTTTATTTTGTGCTAAATCAACTGCCATTTTATTCCAGATTATAACATAGGCAGAAAGTAAACACTTAAGGACTTTGTTAAACAAAAACTCACCTTTATGAGAAAGGCTGCAACTTTTCTCCCTGGGTTGGCTGAACTTGTGGACCTACCTCTAAGGCTCTGTGCTCCTGGGAAGCCTTGTCTAATAAATGGTAAGGAAGGTGAATAGGATTCTGAACTTAAAACTCTGACAATCTTTAGACCTGTGACAGTGACAAGCATCTCACTACTTACCCTGTGTGATGCTGCCCCTGCCTCCAGCATTTCCTCCTCAGGGCTCACACTGCTGCCCATTCAAGAATGGCTGTGCTCTAGCAGAGAGCAGTCACACCGACAGAGGGAGAGCGCCCAGGTCGAGCCTCAAGCCTCTCTGTGCCTTAGCCAAGGTACTTTGTCTCTTGAACTTTCAGGTCTTCTGATAACTCTTAAGAGCAGGGAATGCTGTAACCCAATAGAGCTGAAGGAAAATGAGCCAATAAATTCCCACAAGGTGGGGCTGGAGAGATGGCCCAGCAGTTAATGTGCCTGCCTGCAAAGCCTAATGACCCAGGTTGGATTTCCCAGTACTCACATAAAGCCAGATGCGCATTTGCCAAAACACAAGGTTTTAAAAACAAATGCCAAGTTTTTATTCCTTCTTTTGTTGCAGAAAATAAATACAACCACATATCTCATATGCTTGTCTAGAAAAACATTTCTAAAAATGTTGCCCACTAGAATCAACAAGTGGCTTTTCACCCACAAATTTCAGATAGCAGATCATTTTCTCATTAACTGTTTTGAACACTTGGATCAAGCAACTTTGGAAAAAACTCTAAGTTTAAAAATCTTATTCCAAGTGTATTTTTTAAAATGGTTATACTAAAACAATTGGGTTTTAACTTATTTTATCTAAGGTTTTTCTTTTATAAAACTGCCCCCCAATTTCACAAAAACCCAAACTAACAAGAAAAGTTGGTCTGTCTACCTTTGCAAGAATCAGCCAGGAAAGAGGGCGTGGGAAGAGGGAGGAAGGAAATGCCCAAGCCCAGTCAGGTCAAGTATATTTAGCCAGGCATAGGCCAGCACTCATGCCCAGGCTTCCAGTTTGGCCCTTGGAGTTCTGACACAGGAATGTGGTTTAGTCATCCAAGCCTATGTTTCTGAAAAGGTAAGACATAGACTCCCCATTGTGAATGCGACGTATGGCCTCTGAAAGGATCATGCTGATGTCCACAGTTTTGATCTTGGGGCACTGGAGCTTCTGGATTTCATGTGGGATCGTGTTGGTAACAACCACCTGTAAACCACAAGAAACACCAAGAACATCAGATGCCAAACAACTTCAAGGCTAGAGTGTGGCTCATGTGTGAAGCCCTGGGTCCAGGCCCAGCACCACAAAAATAAAAAAAAAAAAAAATGAAACAGCGGGTCATGGTGGTGCACGCCTTTCATCCCAAGCACTTGGGAGGCAGAGGTAGGAGGATGACCATGAGTTCAAGGCCACCCTGAGACTACATAGTGAATTCCAGGTCATCCTGGGCTAGAATGAGACCCTACTTTGAAAAAACAAAATAAAATAAACGAAACGAAATAAAATAAAATAAAGTAAACCCAAGGAAGGGCTGGAGAGATGGCTCAGCAGTTTAGGCACTTGCCTGCAAAGCCTAAGGACCTGGATTCAATTTCCTAGCACCTACTTAAGCCAGACGTACAAGGTGGCACATGTGTCTCCAGTGTGCAGTGGCTAGAGGCCCCAGTGCACCCATTCTATCTTTTAAAAATTTTATATTTATTACTTATTTGAGAGAGCGAATGGGTGCATGAGTCTCTAACCACTGCAATAGAACTTCAGACACATGTGCCACCATGTGCATCTGGCTTATGTGGGTACTTGATCTGAAAATGTAACACAGCCTCATGTCTCCAAGTTCTCCCTAAGAGGAGGCTATCTCTCTCACTTCCCTCAAGGTTTTGTATGCCATTACAGCAAAGTTTCCTTAAGATTTGATAACCTCATACCCACTAGGACAATTACAGCTTAAAAAAAAAAACGACAACCAGTATTGGGGAGGATGTGGAGAAACTGGATCCCCCTGTTCACTGCTGGCAGGACTGTGAAATGGTATAGCTGCTTTGAGAAACAGTCCACCAGTTCTTGTTCTTTAAAAAGTCTAGTTTCTGAGTCAGGCATGGTAGCACACACCTTTAATCCCAGCATTTGTGAGGCAGAGGTAGGAGGATCACCATGAGTTCAAGGACACCCTGAGAATACAGAGTGAATTCCAGGTCAGCCTGAGCTAGAATGAGACCCTGCCTCAAAAAAACCCAAAACCAAAACCAAAAAACAAAACAAACAAAACAAAAAAGCCAGGCATGGTGGCACACACCTTTAATCCCAGCACTCTGGAGGCAGGGGTAGGAGATGCACTGTGAGTTCAAAGCCACCCTGAGACTACACAGTGAATTCCAGGTCAGACTGGACTAGAGTGAAACCCTACTTTGGAAAAAAAGCAAGTCCAGTTTCTACAGAAAGTAGCAACCCAGTCTTGGGAACACACATCCTAGAACACTGAAAACACACACATCTACACAAAAACTGGTACAGCCATGCCTTTAATCCCAGCACTTGGGAGGAAGTGATAGTAGGGTCACTGTGAGTTCAAGGCCACCTTAAGACTACGTAGTGAATTCCAGGTCAGCCTGGGCTAGACTGAGACCCTACCTCAAAAATCCACAAAAAAAAAGGGGCCTTAGTGGTTAAGCGCTTGCCTGTGAAGCCTAAGGACCCCAGTTCGAGGCTCGATTCCCCAGGACCCACATAAGCCAGATGCACAAGGTGGTGCATGCATTGGAGTTCGTTTGTAATGGCTAAAGGCCCTCGCCCATTCTCTCTCTACCTGCCTCTTTGTCTGTCTGTTGCTTTCAAATAAATAAATAAAAATTAAACAACAACAACAACAAAATACCTTGTTCACGACAGCTAAAAAGCACAAGCAGCTCCATTTTCTAATAACCTCCAAAGAGACAAGATGCAGCCCCGTGCACATTATAGAATATCATTCAGTCATAAACTAAGCTTTCCTACACTGTGGATGAACCTTGACAGTATCAAGGGAAGTGCAAGAAGCCAGTCACAAAAGACAACACAACGCATAATCTATATGTCCATATGCAGATCAGGCAAGTCCAGGGTAACATAGTGGAGGAGCGGCTCTGGGCAGAGGGAACCAAAATGTGAAGTGACAGCTGACAGTGGTTTCTTCTTGAGCTGAGCAAAATGTTCTTAAATCAGCTAGGGTAGCTGGGCATGGTGGCACACACCTTTAATCCCAGCACTTGTGGAAGCAGAGGTAGGAGGACCGCTGTGAGTTCAAGGCCACCCTGAGACCACCGAGTGAATTGCAGGTCAGCATGGGCTAGAGCAAGACACTACCTTGAAAAACCAAAATAAATAAATAAAAACTATTTACTTGCAAGCAGAAAGAGAGAGAGAGAGAGAAGACAGAGAGAATGGGTGTGCCAGGGCCTTAAGCTGCTGCAAATGAATTCCAGATGCATGCACCCCTTTGTGTATCTGGCTTTTGTGGGTACTGGGTAATCAAACTTGGGTTGCTATGCTTTGAAAGCAAGTGCCTTAAATGTTGAGCCAACTCTCCAGCCTGAATCTTCCATTCTTAAGTACAAATAAGCTCACTCTTGTTACTGCTATCTATAACGAAGGACTTGGACGTGCTATAGTACCCAGGCAACCCTCCTGACAGCCAGTCCCACTACCTCATCAATAGCAGACTCTTCAATCAGTCGTGGGGCATCAGAGGATAACAAGCCATGAGTCGCCATCACAAAGATTTTATATGCCCCTCGTTCCTTCAAGGTCTCTGCTGCAGCGAGAAAGCTGTCCACATCATCAATGATGTCGTCCTGTCAAATCAGACAAGGCAAAGGCACATAAACACTTACACAGACAGGCTAGACAGAAAGGTTAAAAAGAAAGGGCTTCCTTAAATGTATTGCCCTCTGCTTGATGGCGTGGTGGCATGCCTCTGTGCCTGCAATTCCACAATGCCCTTCCAGGGCTCCCAGTGTCCTCTGACACCTTCAACCAGGGCTGGCTCCCTCTTTCTACCCGTGTGCCTGATGGGCCGGAACTGTGCCCTCCAACACAGAGGCTGCAGGCATATCTGCTGGAGGACTGTTTTAATGTCCAAAGAAGCTTTTAGATACTTTCAGCTGAGTAATTCAACTGTGGCTTTCCTTGAGAATGTTCTTATTACTCTTCCTTACTTTACAAATTTTCTCCACTGAGCATCTAGGAGAAAACCTGACTAGTAATTTTGGCTTTGTTTTGCAACAGGAGTTTGTTATGTTGTGACAACCTCCTAGTGATCTCCCAGCCGAGTCTGCTGAGTAGCTGGACTATTCACAGGCCATGCCATCATGCCCTACGCTTCGGGCACATTCCAGATTTCCCAGTTCCTAGAGTACTTTCAACCCAAAGCATTATCTAGAGCTAAATACATTCCCAAGTTTATTTTTATTTCTTTTTTATCAAATAATAAATAAAAAAATTTTTTTTTCAAGTTACCATGTATAGAGACACATACTACAGCATTTGGTGATCTGAACTCAATAGTGGTAAGTAAGGCCATGAAGGGACAACTCTCAGGTTATGATGACCTCTGGGGGGAGGGAGGACAAGCCCTTGGCCACCGGGCTCCACCCTCTTCTCCCAGCCAAACCCTGAGCAAGCAGGTTAGTCATTCCACTCTTCTACAGGTACATGACAGCAGTGCAGTGCTTCATGTGACATGACTGTGCATCTGGGTTGTGGCGCTGGGTATCGAACCCCAAATATTTACATCCCTACCTGCCACTCTGTGTTTAAAGAGTTATAATCAACTTATAAATAATTTCCTAAAATATGATCAAATAAACAGCTGCATAATATTTAACTTTAAAAGTAGTTATCATTTTTTTTTCTTTCTTTTTTTTTTTTTGAGGCAGGGTCTCACTCTAGCCCATGCTGACCTGGAACTCACTCTGTAGTTCAGGATGGCCTTGAACTCACTGTGATGTTCCTACCTCAGCCTCCTCCCCACATGCTGGGATTAAAGATGTGTGATGTCATGCCTGACTTCTCTCTTTTTGCATGGGTAGTGTATGCACATGTATGTGCCCATGTGGTGTCCCGTGTTAGCCTGCACTCATGTGCAGTGGCTGGAGGGAAGACTGGGTGTCCCTATTCCATCACTCTTCCTCCAGTTCTTACTTGAACCACAGTCTCTTGATCCTGGCACTTACCATTATGTATGTATGTATGTGCGTGCGTGAGACAGACACAGGACCAGGGTTACAGATGTGCCCAGCTGTTTTATGTGGGTTCTGGGGATGGAATTTGAGCAGTTTCTCCATCCTCCTCAGGCCGTAATGCTTGCACAGAATTACTCTTAACCACTGAGCCATCTTCTCCAGGCCCTAGATTTTTTTTTTCCTTAACAAACTATTAGCATATTTCAGTTTGTGGGCCAAGGCAAACATTTAGCACAAGATGCCAACTTGCAATTTAAGTCACACCACTACTCCCGGAGCTTTATAAGCAAATGACTTACAAATAGTTAACAGAATGAAAATGGTAAATAACTGTAACAATAAAAGAGGACTACATACCACAATGATGGCAATCCTTCCTCCAACATCGCCAACAACTGTGATCGGGGGCTTTTCTTTAGGAATCAGCACTGGTCAGAATAAAACATACAAAGACTTTAAGAAGTTAATGTCAAAAGCTGGGCGTGGTGGTGTATGCCTTTAATCCCAGCCCTCGGGAAGCAGAGATAGGAGGATCACCATGAGTTTGATGCCACCCTGAGACTACAGAGTGAATTCCAGGTCAGCCTGGGCCAGAGATCCTGCCTCAAAAAACCATTAAAAAAAAAAAAAAAAAAAAGAAGTTAGTGTCTTATGATTACAAACTTCCAATGCATTAGGAAAAGGGAACATCCTCAATTTGCTAAAAGGCAGCTATAAAACCTCCCCTGCTAATGTGACACCAACAGTGTCTCCTAAAAGCAGGAATAAGTCAACGCCTCCCTCACACCACTGCTATTCAGTACTGCACTGGCTATGCAAGCTCACAATTAGTCAAGACAAAGAACGAAAGGCAACTATCAGCAAAAAAGCAGGAAGCTTCCTGCCAACAGATTATACTATACTACCAGGAAACCCGAAGGAACCCTAAAACAACAATGCTGGACTCTAAACTGAAACGTCCTCTCCACATTCATGTTTTCAATGCTTGGGCCCAGCTTTTGGCACTATTTTGAAAGTTGTAGGGCTTTCAGGAGGTAGGGGTTTGGCATCCAGTAGATCAGTAGAGAAAAGCCACCTCATGCCTCTGCATGAGGGAGCCGTTCCTTCTGCCTTAACTTCCACCCCTGGCAAGACGAAGTCCCTCCGCCACACCTCCCCTGCGCCTCAGTGGACTGAAGCCCCTTGGAAGCCATGAACCAAAAATAAACCCGATCTCTCTGAAGTTGCTCTATCACATATTTTGTTAGCGAAAAGTGATTGATACATACAGAGCCTAATCAACATGCATAAACCTGTTTCTTCTATCAGCAGTGAACACCCTGAATGCAAATCCAGAAAGCAATCTCAGGCAAGTACCCAGGAGAATTAAGATGCCTGTGAGTACTACAAAACATGGCTGCAACACGTGGAAAAAGACTCTGTTTTCACACCAAAAGAATCAACTTCACTTGATCAAAGCCTTTGAGAAAAGACAGAGACACTAGAGGACATTATCCAGAAAGCAAAGATACAATTCTTCTTCTAAGAATCTAGTATCTTTATCAAGCCTGTAGTCCCAGCACTTGGGAGGCAATAGGATTGCTTTGAGTTCCAGGCCAGCCTGGGAATGACAATGAGTTCCAGGGAGAGAATGAGACCATACCTCAGAAAAAAAAAAAAAAAAAAAAAAAACATATATATAAAAACCTCCAACTTGAAAGTAAAAAGACCAATAACTCAATTAAAAACTGGGCAAAGGCTATAAACAGACCTTTATGCAAAGATACACAAATAGTTGCCAGGCATGGTGGCGAACATCTTTAATCCCAGCATTTTGGGTGGCAGAAGTAGGAGGAACACCATGAGCTTGAGGGCATCCTGAAACTGTGTAGTGAATTTCAGGTCAGCCTGGGCTACAGTGAAACCCTACCAAAACAACGAAACAAACCACAAAGAGCTTACAATTGCACAAAAACATCTATCACCAGTCACTGGGGAAATTCACATGGCAACAAAATGCCATTTAATCCCAGCACTTGAGAGGCAGAGGTAGGTGGATGGCCAAGAGACCCTACCTCGAAAAACCAAAAAAAAAAAAAAAGGTCATACCCACAGGATGGCCTGAATTTAAAACACTTCAGAACCCTTATACATTTGCTGATATAAAATGACAGGACAGAAAGTTAAACACAATTACTGCAAAAGCAATCCCATTTCTAGGTATGCAGGAAGAGGAAAAATCAAACACCAATGCACACAGCAGCAGCAGACATGAAGTGACTCCAGGCCTTCTTGGCAGCTCACGCAAGGTCTGGGTCTGTCCTCCAGAAGGCACAGGCAGGAAGTCTGGGTGGCATCTTTGGGCAGTGCCACCCTAACTGGTTCCTTCTTGTTGCCTGTGTCCCTCTTCTCCAACAGGGGTGTCTGGCCTGGGTCTATACCCTCTTTGTGTTCTGGAAGCACACAACTTAGTTCACAGGCTAGGAAGGAAATCAAAGGTGGAGGTGAAACTGCTTCAGAAGAATGCATACCTTGAGTTCACCCACTTCTGACTGAGAAGGTATTTACACAAGATTTGGGACTTTCGAACTGATGGTTAGAACTAAGTTAACATTAACTGGAATTTAGGACCATGAGATAGGATGAACACATCTTGCATGTGGTATCGGTATCAATTTGGGGGCTGAAGGTGAAATGCCATGGTCTGAATGTTTACATCCCTCTGGGCTTAGTGGGTAAGAGGCCCATTCTCTCTCCTTCTGTCTCAAATATAAATAAATAAAAGCTCTGAGAGTCTACATTTCCTTCTACCACATAGGCTGGGTCTATGAGACCCTTTCCAGGGCACCACAGCTACTGGCACTTTGATCTTGGGGTTTCCCAGCCTTCAGAACTGTGAGAATAGATTTCAGTTGTCTCTAAATTATTCAGTCTAATGTATCTTGTCATAGTAACCTGAGTTGATAAAACTGACAGGTGTACTTCTGCCTTTACTTCTCATTTCCACACAACCTTATTTCAGAGGGCTACATAATAAGCTATGTACAAAAGCAGCCAAAAGAATGAAATACAGGGCTGAAGAGATGGCTCAGTGGTTTAAAGGTGCTTGCTCCACAGGCCTGCCATCCTAAATTCAATCCCCAACACCCATGTAAAGCCAGAAACAAAAGGACGTGTCTGTCACTCAGTAGTCTCAAGGTGGCCTTGAATTCATGGTGATTCTTCAACCTCAGCCTCCCAAGTTCTGGGATTAAAGGCATGGGTCACCACACCTGGCTATCTTCCTCTTTCTCTCAAATAAATAAAAAATAATAAGTAATAAAATAAATTTAAAGGCTGGGTAGATGGCTTAGTGGATAGTGGTTGCTACACAAGCCTGAATACCTGAGTTGGGAACCACAGACTCCAGGTAAAAGGCCAGAAGTGGATGCTGAGGTGGGAGGGAATTTCCAGGAAAGGAGAGTCCCTGTCTCAAATGAGGTGAAAGGTGAGGACTGATGCCAGAAAGTTGTCTGTCCTCTGACCTAGCCATGGCACCCATGTACCTAAACACACACACTTTCTTTCTCTCTCTGAAAAAAAAAAGAATTAAAAGAGAGTTCACAATAAAAAACCCAAACCTCCAGAATTCAGACAGCCTCACACCCAAAGGACAGTGGCAGAGGCCCGCAGTACACTCACTGGGGATCTCCAGGCTGGGGTGGATGGCAGCTGCACTCCTGACCATGGGTGGGGAGTGCCGCCCGTCCACTAGGTCTGACTCAGCATCCTGTGCTTCTCCATGGATCACTGCAATTCCCAGGCGCAAGCGCTCCGCAAAAGACTGTGCCCTGCAGGGAGTATTAGATATAAATCAAAATGCTAACAGCACCTGTGGCCTGCTAATATCTAGGGGAAGAACGATAAGAGTAAGGAAAATGGAGTCCCAGTGTTAGAAAAACCATTCTGAACATCTGGAAAAGCAATGATTTTAGATGACTTAGCTGTTAAGGCAATTGCCTGCAAAGCCAAAGGACCCAAGTTTGATTCTCCAGGACCCATATAAGCCAGATGCACAAGGTGGCACATGTATCTGGATTTTGTTTGCAGTGGATGGAAGCCCTGGTGTACCGTTTTCTTTATCTGCCTCGGCCTCTTTTCTCTCTCAAAAAAAAAAAAAAAAAAAAAAAAAAAAAAAAAAGCCAGGTGTGGTGGTGCACACCTTTAATCCCAGCACTTGGGAGGCAGAGGTAGGAGGATCGATGAGAGTTCGAGGCCACCCTGAGACTACATAGTTAATTCCAGGCCAGCCTGGACCAGAGTGAGACCCTACCTCAAAAAACAAAACAAAACAAAAACACAGAGAAACAGAATAAAAGACTGGAGAGATGGCTCAGCAGTCGATTATGATGCTTGCTTGCAAAACCTGATGGCCTGGGTTTGATTCCCCAGTACCCACATAAAGCCAGATGCACAAGGTGAGGCATGCATCTGGAGTTCCTCTGTAGTGGGTGGAGGCTCTGGCATACCCATTCTTATTTATATAAAATAAAAATATTTTTTAAAAAATAAAAAGAGAGCCGGGTGTGGTGGCGCACGCCTTTAATCCCAGCATTTGGGAGGCAGAGGTAGGAGGATTGCCATGAGTTCAAGGCCACCCTGAGAATACAGAGTGAATTCCAAGTCAACCTGGGCTAGAGTGAGACCCTATGTCGAAAAACCAAAAAAAAGAGAGAGAGAGAATAAAGTAATTTCAGAATGTTAAAACCCAGGCCTGCATATAGAGTGCCCATGTGTGGAGACCACGTGGGTAGGTAGTCCCTGTGGCAGCCTGGTGTGTTCCACAATCAGCCAGACTATGAGCCTAAGTGTGTCAAGTAACCACCTTCCAGCCTCATTTCCTCTCCTGTAGTGGCTAATGCTACACCCGCCGGGGAGAAGCAACCACAAGACAACGTGCAGAATTCACTTCAGTATTATGCTACATTCTTCAAGGGCACGTCGTCCCATACAGGCATCAGCGCGATGAGGACAGTGAAATCATTGATCACTGCTAAGTGTAACCTCGTGCCCCCGACAACCACTGATCTTTCTCTTACCAGTTTCACTTATTTTAGAGGTTTACACAGGAGGACTCCTAGAATGTATTCTTGGAAGGCAGCTATGCTCACCACCACGCTACCAACATATTGTTACAGTATGTTTTCTTTTGTGCGTCTGACTTCACTCATTTTGTAAAAAAAAAAAAAAATTTTATTTTTTTTTATTTGACAGAGAAGGGGGGAAGAGCGCGCATGCAAGAGAGAAAATGGGCACATCAGGGCTTCCAGCCATTGCAAATGAACTCCAGACACATGCACCACCACCCCTTGTGCATCTGGATAACGTTGAGTCCTGGGGAATTGAACCTGGGTCCTTTGGCTTTGCAGGTAAATGCCTTAACCGTTAAGCCTCCAGCTCTAAAAAATATTTTAGCCAGGTATAGTGGCACACACCTTTAATCCCAGCACTTGGGAAGCAAAGGTAGGAGGATTGCTGTGAGGAGGATTGCTGTGAGTTCAAGGCCACCCTGAGTGAATTCCAGGTCAACCTGGGCTAGAATGAGAACATACCTCAGAAAATTTATTTGTAAGCAGAGAGAGAGAATGGGCAGGCTAGGACCTCCTGTCATTGCAAACAAACCACAGACACATGTGCCACTTTGTGCACCTGGGGAGTTGAACCCAGACCACCAAGCACCTTTAACCTCTGAGCCATCTCTCTAGCCCTCAGTATGTTTTGAAGCTTCATCCATGTCATGATCTACCAATAAGTCATTCCTTTTCATTATTGAGTAATATTCCATCATATGAATATACTGCTGCTTATCCACTTAATTGTTGATGGACCAATGGGATATTTCTGCTTCTTTTTAAAGGAAACAGCTGCTGTGAACCTTCACATACAGATACTCTTGCACGGGCGACAATGAACAGTAGACCGGATGGGTCACATAGCAGGGTTGTTTTGTGTAGTGGCTACCCCATCTTACCTTCTGTGGGTACAACATGGGAGCTGCAGGTCCCCCACTTCCTGGGCAGCATTGGGCACAAGCGTGATTCAAGCTGCCCACTCCACTGGCTTTCCCTGATGACAGCAAACATCTTTTCATGCTCTATTTGCCATCTCTACATATTCTTTGTTAAAAGGTCTGTTCTTTGCTTTTTAAAATTGTTTTTAATTAAATTCTGAAGTCTTTATATATCCTTTATCAAATATATGCACTACAAAGGCAAATCTTTTAAGCCAGGTATGGTAGTGAACACCCTTTCATTTATTCATTCATTCATTTATTTAGTTTTTCGAAGTACGGTCTTGCTCTAGCCCAGGCTGACCTGGAATTCACTATGTAGTCTCAAGGTGGCCTTGAACTCATAGCAATCCTCCTACCTCTGCCTCCCAAGTAATGGGATCAAAGGTGTGCGCACATGGCTGGTAGTGAACACCTTTAATCCCATCACTCAGGAGGCAGAGATAGGAAGACTGTTGAGTTCGAGGCCAGCCTGGGGCTGCAAAGTGAATTCTAGGTCGGCCTGTAATAGAGACCCTAGTTTTGAATAAAAAACAAAACAAAGGAATAATTTATTTTAAATTGTGCCTTTCCCCTTTTTCTTTTTTTCTTTTTATTTTTTATTTGAGAGCGACAGACCAAGAGGTAGCGAGCAAAAGAATGGGTGCCATCAGGCTTATGTGGATACTGGGGAATCAAACCTCGAATCAGGGTCTTTAGGCTTCACAGGCAAGCACTTAACAGCTAGGCCATCTCTCCAGCCCCCCTTTCCTCTTTTTAATATTTTATATTTATTTGAGAGAGAGAGAGAATGGGTACACCAGGACATCTAGCTACTGCAAACAGACTCCAGATGCATGCTTGCTTTGTGTATCTGGCTTTATGTTTATATTAATCTTTTATACACTTCACTGGATTTAGTTTGCAAAAATTCAGAATTTTACAACCATATTTATTGAGCACAATGGTTTATAGTTCTCTGTGTGCATGTCTGTCTCCTCTTTATTGGGGTAAAAAGCTCTCACTGAAAGAGGTGGAAAGTATATGTTGCTTAATTTTCTGGAAAAGCCTATACAGAGTTTTATCTCTCTCCCCCTTAAATGTCCCATACAATTCACCATTAAAATCCCTGGGTTTTTCCCTTTTGGGACCCCTTCAAGCCAGGAAAGGGAAACCCTCTCTTAGCTTGGGAGTTTTTATTCTTCATTTTTACTCTCTCTTAAAGTAAATCTTCCATGATTTACCGCACCTAGCAGGTATGGTAGCTCACACCTGTAATTTCAGCACTCAGGTCAAGGCAGGAAGAGTGCCATGAGTTTGAGGACAGCTTGGGATACAGAGTATCCCAGTTTGATGACTGTGTTTCAAAAACTCCAAATAGCCAGGTGTTGTAGTGCATGCCTTTATTTTAATCCCAGCACTCAAGAGGGTTGCTGTGAGTTCAAGGCCAGCCTGAGACCACATACCGAATTCCAGGTCAGCCTGGACTAGAGCAAGACCCTATCTCAAAAAAAAAAAAAAAGTCCTGGGAGATGGCACACTGATTAAGAGCAAGCACTTGCTATGCAAGCGTGAGGATCCAAGAGGGCCTTGGATAGCCTAAATTCAATTCTCCATCCATTCAAACAGATAGGCATGGCCATGCATGTCATTAACCTCAGTGTGGGGGGAGGGAGGATGGAGAATGGGAAACCCCTAGGCTTGCTGATGGAAAAAATGGTGAAAATGGCAGCTCTGAATTGAGTGAGAGACTTCTTCTCAAGGAAACAGGAAGATGAGTGAAAAGGCATCTGATGTTCTCTGGCTTCCACAAGTGTACACAGGTGTACACACGTGTGCACACACTCCAAAATTTAATAACTAAGTAAATAAATAAGAGCTGGGCTTAAGAGTTCACTGTGAGTTCAAGGCCAGCCTGAGACTATGTAGTGAACTCCAGGTCAGCTGGGGCTAGAGTGAATAGAGTGAAACCCTACCTTGAAAAACAAAAACAAAAAAAGAAAAAGAAAGAAAAAAAGTAAATAATCTATATGAATTTAAAAAAATTTTTTTAATTCTTTATTTTTAGAGCGAGACACAGAGAGAGAGAGACAGAGGGAGAGGGAGACAGATAGAGAATGGGCGCGCCAGCAGTCTGTCAGCTGCTGTGAACGAAATCCAGATGTGTGCACCCCCTTGCGGTCAAGTGCGGCATTGCACCCTTGCGTCACTTTGCATCTGGCTAAACATGGGACATGGAGATTGGAACCGCTGGAGACTGAAACCAGCATTCTTAGGCTTAGGAGGCAGGCGCCTTAACCACTAAGCCATCTCTCCAGCCCAAATCTATATGAATTTTTAAAAACTAGGTCTTATCCAACAGCTCACAAAAATAGCTGAAAGAGCCAGGTGTGGTGGCACACACCTTTAATCCCAGCACTCAGGAGGCAGAGGTAGGAGGCTCGCCATGAGTTAAAGGCCACCCTGAGACTACAGAGTGAATTCTAGGTCAGCCTGGGCCAGAGTGAAACCCTACCTTGAACCACCCCCCCAAAAAAAAAAAGCTGAAAGAAACCAGAAAAACCAAGATTATTATACTGCTCAGCTTTGGCTTCAGCATTCCACTGAGAACAGGCTTGTTCACTACAAGGGCAGAAAGTCACGCACTAGCCATTTTTCTAGGTGTTGCACGCAGTTAAGGAAAGCTTTGCTACAGTGCTGGTAATTACTTTAAGAACCCTAGATTATGTGTAACAGTGGAGTGTTCAGCACTAAGTAAGACATCTCTCCTATACTCTCTACGGCTCAGGGTCCATTGCAGAAGAGGTGGCAGAAAGAATGTAAAGAGTTGGGTGTGGTGGCCTATGCCTTTAATTCCAGCACTCAGGAGGCAGAGGTAGGAGGATCGTCATGAGTTCAAGGCCAGCCTTGAACTTCATGACTACATAGCAAATTCTAGGTCAGCCTGGGCTAGTGAGACCTACCTTGAAAAACAAAAAAAAAAAAAAAAAAATGCTGTCTTTCAGACACAAAGTAGTTTTGATATTCATGACCTCACAGTGGCTGACATAACCTGCACAAGATGCATATAGTAGAAGTGGGAAAAATGATGACATTAAAATAAAAAAAAGACCAGCAAGACTGACTGGAACTGGTGAGTGGTGGGGGAAGGAATCTAAAATATTTACTTAACAGACACAGTTGGTAAGACTATCTTAACTAAGAAGAAAAATAAGAAAGACCAGGGGAACTACTGTAGCCTGGCCTGGGAGCAGATCTGAGGAGGGGCTGTGCACTCCTGCTTACCTCTTGGCTGAGGCTGGAGACTTGGCCACGATGACTGCGTTCCTGTAATCCGGGATCTGGGAGACAAAAGGCTGCGATTACCATTCCATCTCAGACAGGCTATCTCAACAACCAATAGAAAGGAACTCTCCAGGCTGGAGACCTGAGTTTGAGTCTCCAGTATCCACATAAAGCCATATACACAAAGTGCCCACGCATCTGGAATTCGTTTGTACTTCAGATTAGCTTTGAATTTATGATCATCCTACCTCATTTTCTAAGAGCTAGGATTCTATGCCTGATGTCAAAAGTTTTTTTTGTTTGTGTTTTTGAGGTAGGGTCTCACTCTAGCCCAGGCTGACCTGGAATTCACTATGTAGTCTCAGGATGTCCTTGAACTCATGGTGATCCTCCTACCTCTGCCTCCTAAGTGCTGGTATTAAAGATGTGCGCCACCATGCCCAGCTGTCTAATCTCCAAGTTTGTGTCATGATTTGTTTGTTTTGAGAGAGAGAGAGAGAGAGAATGGGCATGACAGGGCCATTCAGCCGCTCTCAATAAACTCCAGATGTGTGTGCCCCCTTGTGTGCATGTGTGACATTGCACACTTGCATCACTTATGCATCTGGCTACAGGAGACCAGGAGATTCAAAAAGGAATTCTTAGGGTTCACAGGCAAGCACTAAGCCATCTCTCCAGCCCCTGTGTCATTTTTATCTTGGTGCTTTTTTTTTTTGGGTGGTGGGAGAGGTTTCAAAATAGGATCTCACTCTAGTCCAGGATGACCTGGAACTCACACTGGTACCTTGAACTCACAGCGATCCTCCTACTTCTGGCTCCAGAGTGCTGGGATTAAAGACATGCGCCATCACACCTGGCTATTTTTTTTTCTTGTTTTTTTTTTTAATTTTCTTTTCTAATTTTTTTTTAGTATTTTTATTTATTTGTGTGTTTGACAGAGAGAAAGAGGGGGAGAGATAGAGAGAATGGACGTGCCAGGGCCTCCAGCCACAACAAATAACTCCAGATGCATGTGCCACCTGTGCATCTGGCTAACATGGGTCCTGAGGAACCAAACCTGGGTCCTTTGGCTTTGCCGGCAAATGCCTCAACTGCTAAGCCATTCCTCCAGTCCTGTTCTTTTTTTTTTTTTCTTTGTGGTTTTTCGAGGTAGGGTCTTACTCTAGCCCAGGCTGACCTGGAATTCACTCTGTATTCTCAGGGTGGCCTTGAACTCATGGCGATCCTCCTACCTCTGCCTCCCAAGTGCTGGGATTAAAGGCGTGTGCCACCACACCTGGCTACAACTTGGGCTTTTTAAATTTAGTTATTTATTTGAGAGAAAGAGAGAGAGGCAGATAGAGAGAATGGGCACCCAAAGGTCTCTAACCACTGCAAACAAATTCCAGATACATACGCCACCTTGTGTATCTGGCTTTATGTGGGTACTGGAGAATTGAACCTGGGCACTTAGGCTTTGCAGACAAGCATCTTAATGTTGTACCATCTCTCCAGCCCACCTTGGGCTTTTATCATGTTGATTTTCCTGTTGTCTGGATTTTGCCAACTGTGTGCCTATGGTATAAATTCATACTACTGCTTTGTCCTCCATATTTCCCTCACACTAGTACTAATCCAGGATTGGCTCTGTGTGAGCATAATCCCTGGGCAAGGTGTTAAGCAGTTCTGGGTTGTGTTTCTTAGCACCGCCAGGCATAGCACATAGGTCCTGTTAGCTTGGTTGTCACACAGAGAGAAGACAGGGCCAGATGCACCTTATGGAGAGTCAGGGCTCATTCTGGCTTACAGTTTCAAGGGAAGTTTCTGCCATGGTGAGGAAAGCATGGCAACATCAGGTCTTCACACAGTAATAGTGGGTGAGGGCTGGAGAAATGGCTTAGTGGTTAAGGCACTTGCTGGCAAAGCCAAAGGACCCAGGTTCGATTCCCCAGGTCCCACGTAGGCCAGATGCACAAGGGGGCACATGTGTCTGGAGTTCATTTGTAGTGGCTAGAGGCCCTGGGGCACCCATTCTCTCTCTCTCTCTCCCTACCTACCTATTTCTGTATCTCTCTCTCAAATAAATAAGTAAAATATTTAAAAAATAATAATGGTGGGTTCCCAGCCCTCCGGAGGCAGTGGTAGGATTGCCATGAGTTTAAGGCCACCCTGAGACTACATAGTGAATTCCAGGTCAGCCTGAGCCAGAGCAAGACCCTACCTCGAAGAACCAAAAAAAAAAAAAAAGAAAGAAAGAAAGAAAGAAAAAAGAAAAACAAATAATAATAATAGTGGGTGAGTTCAATATTGTCATTTTCAGATACCTCATATAAACTAAAAATCAGCTAAGGAAATTTAGAGTCTGCTATACAACAGATCAAATGGACTTAACAGATACATACAGAATATATTATCCAACATATGTCTAGTACACATTCTCCCAGAAGCCCTCATTCTAGGACACAAGCCTTAACAAATCCAAAAAAGTAAAAATAAAGCAGGGCATGGTGGCTCATGCCTTTAATCCCAGCACTCAGGAGTTTGGAGATAGGAGGATCACTGTGAGTTCAAGGCCAGCCTGAGACTACACAGTGAATTCCAAGTTAGCCTGGGCTAGAGTGAGGCCCTACCTAGGACATAAAAAAAAGATGAAAATAATTTCTTGTCTCAGCAGATCATGTCAGAATAAAGTAGACATCAACAGCAAGAGGACTACAGAACCACACAAGCAATTGTTGATGAATAATACTTTTTTTAAAATAAATATTTTCTTTTTTTGTTGTCATTTATTTTGAGAGCGACAGGCAGACAAAGAAAGAAGCAGAGAGAAAGAGAGAATGGGCAAGCTAGGGCCTCCAGCCACTGCAAACGAACTCCAGATGCATGCACTACCTTGTGCATCTGGCTTATTTGGATCCTGGGGAATAAAACCTTGAACCAGGCCCTAAATAAATATTTTCTAATAGCTTTTTTTTTGGAGGGGGGTTTTCAAGGTAGGGTTTCACTCTAGTCCAGGTTGACCTAGAACTCATTATGTAGTTGCAGGGTGGCCTCGAACTCATGATGATCCTCCTACCTCTGCCTCCCAAGTGCTGGGGTTAAAGGCATGTGCCACCACGCCTGGCTTATTTCTAATAGTTTTTTTAAAATTTATTTTATTTTTATTTGAGAGAGAGGAAGAGAGAAAGGCAGACACACACACACACACACACACACACACACACACACACACACAGAGAATGGGCACTCCAGGGCCTTCAGTCACTGCAAACGAACTCCAGGAGCATGTGCCACCTTGTGCATATGGCTTATGTGGGTCCTGGGGAATGGTATCCAGGTCTTCTGGCTTTGCAGGCAAATGCCGTAATAGCTAAGCCATCTCTCCAGCCCATATAATACACTCTTGAATAATGAACCACTGAAGAACTCCTGGAGGTATGTTAAAAATTCCTAGACTCCAGAATATGAGAACACAACATATCAATACCTTTAGGACACAGCTAAGGCCGTTCTGAGAGAAAACTTAACAGCAGATCATGCTTCCATTAAAAGATCTGCAGAGGACTGGAGAGATGGCTCAGTTGTTAAAGGCACCTGCTTTCAAAGCCAAAAGGCCTGAATGTGATTCCCCCGTACCCATGTAAAGCCAGATGCACAAAGTGAAACATGCATCTGGAGTTCATTTGCATTGGTAGGAGGCCCTGGCATTCCCATACTCTGTGTTTCTATCTCCTGTCAAATAAATTTGAAAATAAATCTAGGGGCTGGAGAGATGGCTTAGTGGTTAAGGTGCTTGCCTGCAAAGCCGAAGGATCCCAGTTCCATTCTCCAGGACCCACGTAAGCCAGATGCACAAAGTGGCACATGCATCTGGAGTTCAACTGCAGTATTAAGAGGCCCTGGCACACCCATTCTTTTCTTCTCTCTCTCTGCCTCTTTCTCTCTCCAATAAATAAATAAATTATATTAGAAAATAAAATAAAACCTATTAAAAAATGGTGGCACACTCCTTTAATCCCAGCACTCTGGAGGTTGAAGTATGATGACCACTGTGAATTCAAGGTCAATCTAGAGCTACAGAGTGAGTCCCTGGTAAGCCTGGGCTAAGAGTGAGACCCTACTTTGAAAAAAAAAAAAAAAAAAACAGAAAAGAACAGGGCTGAAATTAATGAAGACTAAGCAGGATAATCAAGTTCTTTTTTTTTGTTTTGTTTTGGTTTTTCAAGGTAGGGTCTCACTCTAGTCCAGGCTGACCTGGAATTCACTATGTAGTCTAAGGGTGGCCTCAAACTCATGGCCTCCTACCTCTGCTTCCAGAGTGCTAGGATAAAACGTATGCGCCACCACACCCGGCGATAATCAAGTTTTAATCCTGTAGCAACAGCCCAAAGAAATGGAACTATATTTTTACCAAAATATTAAGACAGAAAGTTAGAGGTAGCTTACCTCTTCTTGAATGTACTGTAATAGGAAAGGAGATGCTCTTAAATTATCAACAGGAATGTTGAAGAAACCCTGAATTTCCTTCTGGTGTAAATCCATAGTAATGAGATGTGTTAGGCCTTCAAAGTAAAGCAAACACAAGCACGTGGAGTGTTAAAGTGGTCCTGTAAGAACGAAGTACTGTATATATACAGCATATGCTATACAATATGTTACTCTGAAAAACACTTTCCTAGCATTTAAAAAAAAAAAAAGCCTTCACTGGCCAGGCGTGGTGGCACACACCTTTAATCTCAGCACTTGGAAGACAGAGGTAGGAAGATCAGCAAAGTTCGAGGCCACCTTGAGACTACATAGTGAATTCCAGGTCAGCCTGTAGAGTAAGTCCCATCTCAAAAAACAAAAAACAAAAACAACACAAAATAGTTGTTAGAATCTTGAGCATTTGAAATACATTACTTTCATATCAATTTCAAGTAGAATGAGCAGAAATGGCAGAAATGATAACAACCCAGCATGTCTCTAACAGCTGTGCTACAGCAGGCTGCATGCATCTCCTGGAAGTTTCCTTAGGTGGCTTAGCAAAGCTTGCTCTGAAGATCCCCAGACCACTGTGTCTGCTTGGAAACTGGAGACCATGAAATCTGTCATCCCAAAGTCCTTAAAGGGCATCTGACATGACCACCAGAAAAATGTGAGGGAACATTTGAAACAGCAGTACTTGGTGCTGGAGACATGCCTCGGTAGTTAAGGCCCTTGCCTACAAAACCTAAGGACCTGGGTTCACTTCCCTAGTACCCACATAAAACCAAATGTACAAGGTGGCACATGTGTCTGGAGTTCATTTGTAATGGCTAGAGGCCCTGGTGCACCCATTCTCTCTCCTTACAATAAATTTTTTTTTAAAGGGTGGGGAGTAGCCGGGCATGGTGGCACATGCCTTTAATGCCAGAACTCGGGAGGTGGAGATAGGAGGATTACTGTGAGTTCAAGGTTGCATTTTTTAAAATGGGATCTTGATTTGCCTTTGTAAAGCTATACTGGAAAATGTATCCTACAATGGGTGCCTATAAGAAGTGATGACTGAGGGCTGGGCTGGAGAAATGGCTTAGTGGTTAAGCGCTTGCCTGTGAAGCCTAAGGACCCCATGTCATTTGATTCTCCAGGACCCACGTAAGCCAGATGAACAAGGAGGTACACGCATCTGGAGTTCGTTTGCAGTGGCTGGAGGCCCTGGTGCGCCTATTCTCTCTCTCTATCTGCCTATTTCTGTATCTTTCTTCTCTCTCTCTCTCAAATAAATAAAATATTAAAAAAAAAAAAAGAAGTGATGACTGAGGGCTTCATTCTTCCTCTGCACAAAGCTCTGTATCTTCTGTGATCATACACACTCACACAGAGATGGGAAACACATGTATACACACATACAATGGCAACTAGGAGTATTTAGAAACAGGGGTAAAATATTTAGGCTGCTACTTAAGAATGTTTAACACAAAACAATAGAATGATTTACAAAACACACCCATCTGGTAAGAGAAGCTCCTTTTTGCAGTTGGTGATGAATAGGGAGACTCAAAACTTAGCCAACTAGGGCTGGAGAAATGGCTTAGAAGTTAAGGCACTTGCCTACAAAGCCAAAAAACCCAGGTTCAATTCCCCAGGACCCATGTAAGCCAGATACACAAGGTGGCACATGCATCTGGAGTTTGTTTGCAGTGGTTGGAGGCCTTGGTGTGCCCATTCTCCATCTGCCTCTTTTTTCTCTCTCAAATAAATAAATTAATTTAAAAAATACTTATCAACATACTAAATAAGTGACTGTTGAGACATCTCTATCACTCCCTCCAAGGCTCAGGGACTGTTGTGGAAGAGGTGACAGAAAGAATGTTAGAGGATGGGGAGGAGTGCACTGAAGCGCTGTCTTAAAGGCACCAACTGGCCAAGGCATTCATGACCTATACTAGCTGTTGTTACCTGCACTAGAGCTGAACGACACTGGGCCCATCAACATTCCGGTATGGATGGTGGAGGAGGGCAAGAAAAGCGAGACAGCAGAGAAGGGGGAATAGCTGGCAAAGAAGGGGTTCAGTCGAAGGGGGTTGTGGAAGAGACACATTTTCTCATTAAAGTAGTCCCCCAATATACCTGTGCTTTTGTTTTACTCAGTTCAGTATTCTAGTTTACTTAGGACAATGCTGTGAAATTTCCAAGGTAAAGAAAAATGGAACTACCAGGCTTGTAATTAGCAAAGATCTGCCGTTCTTACATACCCGCTTTGCACATCATGGAAGCCAGCAATTTCGAGACGATGGAGCCCCTTTTTCTCATCTTGCATTGTTTGCTGTAAGGAAAGTAGGGGATCACACCAATGATGCTCTTGGCACATGAGGTCTTACATGCGTACACCATGATCAGAAGCTCCATGACGGTGGTGTTCACATCCCTGGAATCCATTAGGGAAAGGAAGACACTTAGCATTTCCCTTGGCTGGGGAAAAAACCCAGTGCTCAGCATGACTAAGGCCCCGGCAATGCCCAACACCAAAATAATTTTCTAACAGTTCTAAGAGCAATATTCCCTGCTCTGAGAAAGGAATCAGCAGGATGCTACTCATGTCCCAAATGAGACTTAAGGCCCCCATCCACTCCCCACCCCTAGATGACCCTACTTTCTTTCTCACTGGGAAAAAGACTGAGAAGACAGCTTTCCATACTACATGCACAGGCACCCTGCAAGCCCACCCAGTCTCAGCTACCAGGCAGAGAACTTTCCACACTGCCTTACCCTAAAGCTACACATGAATCTCCATCTTTTCACACTCCCCGGAAGTCCCTGTTCTAGCAATGCTTCCTCTCCTAAGCCACCACCTGTCACACCCACCCCTCATCCTCATCCCAATATGCCTCTGAATGTCCTGACTTTGCTCCTGACCAAGCTGCTCAGTCACAGTTTTCATCTCCACTTTGTAGAAAATGTCAAGAAGAGGAGTCTACAGTTGCTCTCTGACTCTACTCTGGACTTCTCACAAATTTCAAAACACTGTGGTCTCCAAGAGTTCCAAAATTTTTCATCAAGGCCATCAAGGGCCTCCACCATGTGGCTAAATATACTGCCAGTCTCAGTCCTTTCCAAGCCTCACTGCAACATTACCCAGCTGGCTGCTCACCCGTGCCTCAGGCACTGATACACACAGCTTCCAGGACAGCCCCTGCCTCCTCTGGTCCTCTGGCATTCTTCTGCTTGTTCCCTCTGCCTTATCTCCCACCTAAGACTCATCCATTTATCTTCTTTCACCCCCAGCCCTTGGGCTTTTCAACCCCTGCAGCTGTTGTTTCAATACTGGTTCTACTCACTGTCCTGCCTCCAGCCCACACTCCTCCTCTGAATCCCAGTCTAACCAATTCTGCTGCAGCTAGACAGTTCCTATCTCAGAGAGTGCTGCTTTTCCTGACAAAGTCCTGCATCAGCAGAAGACCTGTACCATTTCGCTGCTAGCCACACCATGGCTCCAGATTATTTATAACCGAGCCTTAGAGCTGGCTGGTTTCCCCTCTCTTCCACATGGTTTTGCATCTCACATTGTAACAGAACCCTCCACTGTGTGACAGTAGCCTGCTGGCATGTGCTTCTCTCCTCCTGGAGCCTCCCAGAGAAGACTCCATGCAGAGCAGTTTGTCATTACTGGCTTCTGCTCAAGGTCTGGAAATGGTTCCCATTCAGCCCATGGCCAGAGCCCAGGACCTCACAATGCCTAGGCCCCTCCAAGATCTATCCCTGCACTATCCTCCACCCCGTCTCTTGCTCCACAACTCTTTCAGTCCACGTCAGGCTCCTCTTGCTTCTAGGAGGTCTGCCTCATCTGCTCTGCTATCCCCCACCCCTGTCATCTTCTCTTCGTCACCCCATTTTATATTTCTCATAGCACTTGTCACTTTCTGGCCTACTTGATCATTGACTGTTGTATAGCCCTTTGCATCCTGCATGAAACATGATGCCATCTTGAAGCAGAGAATGAGTTGGCCCAATAGCATGGCAACTGTGAAGTAGAATGTTATGAAGGCCAGGTCTAAGGCCATGGTAATAGAGCTACGGACACTCCCTGGTAAAAGGAGGAGGGAAGGGTCACAAGACCCTTGAGATTCCAGCTACTGTTCCCTCTTGCCCTCCCCTCAGCTGCAAGTGACCTTGGGAGATGCTAAAGGACTTATGAAACTAGAAATTTAACTAGAAGCCTGGATTAGAGTAAAACCTTACCAGGGAAAGGGTATATCAAATCAGTAGAGGGACTGGTTGGAGAGCTGAAGGGAGAAAGGGGTTTAGCAAAAAGGGAATGGGAAAAGAGAAAAAGATGAGGGGACTAAGATAAAAATGCTTTTTGAGCCAGGTGTGGTGGCTCAAGCCTTTAATCCCAGCACTCGGGAGGCAGAGGTAGGAGAATTGCCATGAGTTCAAGGCCATCCTGAGACTACATAGTGAATTCCAGGTCAGCCTGAGCTAGAGCAAGACCCTACCTGGAAAAACCAAAAAAAAAAAAAAAAAAAAAAAAAAAAAAGCTTTCTGGGGGGCTGGGAAGGCTTAGTGATTAAGGCACTTGCCTGTGAAGCCAAAGGATCTAGGTTTGACTCCCCAGGACCCATGTAAGCAAGATGCACAAGATAGCACATGCATTTGGAGTTGGTTTGCAGCATCTGAAGACCCTGACACACTTATTCTAAGAAAATAAAAAGGTTTAAAACAATAATATATATATATATATATATTTAGTTTTTCAAGGTAGGGTCTTGCTCTAGCCCAAGCTGACCTGGAATTCACTCTAGTCTCAGGGTGGCCTTGAACTCATGATGACCCTCAGCCTCCCAAATGCTGGGACAAAAGGCATGCGCCACCACACCCAACTTTCAAAACACATTTTGTACAGTTATAAAAATTGTTGGGGCTGGGGAAATGGCTTAGCAGTTAAGGTGTTTGCCTGTGAAGCCTAAGGACCCTGGTTCAACTCCCCAGGACCCACGTAAGCCAGATGCACAAGGGGGCGCAGGCATCTGGAGTTTGTTTGCAGTCGCTGGAGGCCCTGACACACCCATTCTCTCTTTCTCTCTGCTTCTTCCTCTCTCTCAAATAAATAAATTTTTAAAAAATTGTCCATGGGCTACTGTGAAACACTACCTCAAAAAAAAACAAGGCTCAGCCGGATTTGGTGGCGCATGCTTTTAATCCCGGCACTTAGGAGGCTAAGGTAGGAGTATCGCCATGAGTTCAAGGCCACCCTGAGACTACTGAGTGAATTCCAAGTAGCCTGGGCTAGAGCGAGACCCTACCTTGAAATACCCAAAAAAAAAAAAAAAAAAAATAAATAAATAAATAAATAAATAAATAAATAAATAAATAAATAAATAAGCAAGCCGGGGTGTGGTGACGCACACATTTAATCCCAGCACTCGGGAGGCAGAGGTAGGAGGATCGCCAAGAGTTCGAGGCCACCCTGAGATTACATAGTTAATTCCAGGTCAGCCTGGACCAGAGTGAGACCCTACCTTGCAAAACCAAAAAAAAAAAAAGAAAAAGAAAAAAATAAATAAATAAAAAATAAGCCGGGCGTGGAGGCAGAGGTAGCAGGATCGCCATGAGTTCGAGGCCATCCTGAGACTACATAGTGAATTCCAGGTCAGCCTGAGTGAAACCTTACCTTGAAAAACCAAAAATAAATAAATAAATAGAAATTTTTAAAAAGCCAAAAAAATCCCCACAAGGCTCTGGGGCACCCACACTGTTCCTCTTCTTTCCTTCCTTCCTTCCCTCCCTCTCAAATAAACAACAAAAAAAATTATACTACATAGTGAATTCCAGTTCAGCCTGGGCTAAAGTGAGACCCTACCTCAAAAAAAAGAAACAAAAAAACTGGGGGGGAGGGCTGGAGAGATGGCTTAGCAGTTAAGTTCTTGCCTGGGAAATGTAAAGACCCTGGTTCGAGGCTCAATTCCCCAGTACCCACATAATCCTGATGCACAAAGTGGCACATGCATCTGGAGTTCATTTGCAGTGGCTGGAGGCCCTGGTGTGCCCATTTGCTCTCTCTCTGTTGGATGCTCTCAAATAAATAAACAAAATTTAAAAAATATATTTTTGGCAGGGCATGGTGGCACATGCCTTTGATCCCAGTACTTGGGAGGCAGAGGTAGGAGGATCTCTGTGAGTTTCAGGCCAGCCTGAGACTACAGAGTGAATTCCAGGTCAGCCTGGGCCAGAGCAAGATCCGACCTTAAAAAAAAAAAAAAAAAATCCAATTGTGGCGGTGCATGCCTTTAATCCCAGCACTTGGGAGGCAGAGGTAGAAGGATCACCATTAGTTCAAGGCCACCCTGAGACTACCGAGTGAATTTCCAGGTCAGCCTGGGCTGCAGTGAGACCCTTCCTCGAAAACAACAACAAAAAGGACTGAAGAGATGGCTTAGCGGTTAAGGCACTTGCCTGCATAACCAAAGGACCCAGGCTCGACTTCCCAGGACCCACGTAAGCCAGATGCACAACCACATGCATCTGGAGTATGTTTACAGTGGCTGGAGACCCTGGCGTGCCCATTCTCTCTCTACCTGCCTATTTCTGTATCTCTCTCTTTCAAATAAATAAATAAATAAAAATAAAATATTTTAAAAAAAGAGGGGGGGTGCTGAAGAGATAGCTCAGTGGTTAAAGGTGCTTGCTTGTAAAACCTGATGGCCCAGCACCTATGTAAAGCCAGATGAACAAAGTGCAGTTCATTAGCAGTAGGCAGAACGCCCTGGTATGCCACATTCTTTCTCACTCTCTACTTGCATATAGATAAGATAGATGGATGACAGATTGCAGGGCATGGTGGTGCACACTTTAATTCCAGCACTGGGGAGTTAGAGGCAGGCAGATTGCTGTGAGCTCAAGCGCACAGAGTGAATTCCAAAGTTAGCCTGGGCTAGAGGGAGACCCTACTTAAGAAATCAAAAACAAAAGCAGGGCATGGTGGCACATACCTTTAATGCCAGCTCTCGGGAGGCAGAGGTAGGAGGATCACTGTAAGTTTAAGGTCACCCTGAGAATACATAGTGAATTCCAAGTCAGCCTGGACTAGAGAGTGAAACCCTACCTCAAAAAAATCAAAAAGAAAGAAAGAAGAAAAAGAGAGAGAGAGAGAGAGAGAGAGAGAGAGAGAAACAAACAAACAAGCCAAAAATAAATAAAATAAAAAGACAGGGGAGATGGCTCAGCAGTTAAAAAAGGTGCTTGCTTGCAAAACCTATCAGCTGGGGTTCAATTCCCCAGTACCAACATAAAGCAAGATGCACAAAGTGGTATATGTTTCTTGAGTTCATTGCAGTGGCAGAATGCCCTAGCATGCTCATTCTCTCCCCACTCCCCACAAATAAAAACAAAGAGGCAAAAACACAGAAAGGTCAGCAGTTAAGCAAGAAAACTAGCAAAGATACATCAAATTGAAGACTATTCGCCCCTCTCCCTGGCAGTCGGTGCACTCTGAACACACATGCCCAGGCGGCATCGTTGCCAGAACTACTCACTTTGAGATGGTCTGGATGATGAATACGTCTTTTCCCCTCACAGACTCTTGAATCTGTACTCTTGTTTCTAGCAGGAAAAGAGAAAAAGAGTGAAGTGGAAGGCATATGAATCAAATTTTAAAAAATACCCATGAAGTCTGAATCAATCCCCAACAATACAGACTAAGCAACTGAAGTACAGCAACACTCATGAGCCACATGCCGTAGCAGGTAATAAACGAGTCACACTTGTAAAGGGAGCTGAGTTATGTGGTGACCTGCAACAGGAATTACCTTCCTGACTCGCAAGAAGGAAATCTAGGCCTCTCCCATTCACACACATACACAGTGACTGCTATGCCATGCTGAGCACAGCACCCACTAGGAAATGGTGGACTCAGTCATTTCACTAGTGCAAAAATGAGTGCTACGGCAGAAATGGATGCTGTAGGAGCAAAGAGAAAGAGGATTCAATATCCATGCTCTGAAACATCTGTGATCAGTTACAAAGGAACAACTGGACATATCCAAAATAGGACATGCCACAGATCAGCTCTGTAATGCCAATGGCAAAAGAAGAAGGAAGACAGATTAATGGGGGTGAGGTCAGGGGAAGGGATTGAGTAAAGGAAAGGTGGATAGTAAGTCATATGGAAACCTACTTTTCTGGACAATCGAACACTTAGAAACCATAGATTGTTAATAGAAAAATTTCAGGGAACCGGGTATGGTGGCGCACGCCTTTAATTCCAGCACTCAGTAGGCAGTAGGAGGAGTTCGAGGCCACCCTGAGACTACATAGTTAATTCCAGGTCAGTCTGGCCCAGAGTGAGACCCTACCGCAAAAAAACAAAAAGAAAAACAAAAGAAATACAAAATAAAATAAAATAATATTTTCAGGGGTGAAGAAGATGGCTTAGCGGTTAAGGCATTTGCCTGCAAAGCCAAGGGACTCTGGTTCGATTCCCCAGGACCCACATAAGCCAGATGCACAAGGAGGCGATGCATCTGGAGTTTGTTTGCAGTGGCTGGAGGCACTGGTGCACCCATTCTCTCTCAAATAAATAAATAAAATATATTTTAAAAAAAAAAAAGAAAATTTTCAGTGCCAGGGATGGGATACCTTCCAGTGAGTTGTTGGCCAGGGAGGTCATGGATACCCCCAAAACATTACAAGCCAAGGCCTTGTTTTCCCACCAGAAATAGATGGTAAGACCCTATTGCTGAAGCCTCCACATTCTCAGGCTGCAAGGTCACTGAGAAATCCTGCTAGAGCTGAGCTAAAGCCCCCTCCATGTGGACCAGCTGACAGAAAGCTGGAAAAAGCTACGCTGCATGCAATTCAATGGGAGAGAGAGAAAACACCAGTGAAGATACTAAAAAATGGACACTGGAAGCCTTAAATTTGGCCAGCCAGGCCAAATGAGCCAATGGGTACAATAGTGCCATGTCTGTTATGAGAGAATCGAACCAATCTCTAATTGGACTGGAGGCCCGCTCCATGGGAGGGAATACATGCTTGGTACTAAAAACCTACAACAGGGGTAGTCATGGAGTGTAACATCTGCTGGTGTCTGGCTAAGTGTATATACTATGCTCACCAAACTGCCCAGTAAGCACTTCTCTTAATGTTCATACCCTTATATTAATGCTACTCTCGCTTTTGGTTAGAGAAGCTTCTCTTTTCAGATGGTGGTGACCTTGGGATAACTCAGAAGGCACCATGGTGCTGAGAAGAAGTGACAGAAGAGTGCTCAGCACTGAAACCTCTTTAACACATCTTCCAAGGATCAGGGTCCATTGTAGAAGAGGTGGTGGAAAGAATTTAAGAGCCAAAGAAAAGGTAGGACTCCTTACAACCTGCTCCTCCAGACAGAAAATGGCCTGGATATCCATGATCTCACAGTGCCTGGCACTACTTACACAAGACCATCATAACAGGAGGAAAAGATAATGACATCAAATGGAAAAGAGAGACTGATTGAGAGGAGGATGGTAATTCCAGGTCAGCCTGGACCAGAGTGAGACCCTACCTCGAAAAAGTGGAGGAAAAGATAATTCAAATGGGGAAAGATTGAGAGGAGGGGAGGGAGTGGAGTTTCAAAGGGGAAAGTGGGGGGAGGGAGGGAATTATCATGGGGTATTGTCTACAATTATGGAAGTTGTCAATTAAAAAAAAAAAGGAAGGAAGCTGGACATGGTGGCACACGCCTTTAATCCCAGCACTTGGGAGGCAGAGGCAGGAAGATCTTCATGAATTCAAGGCCACTCTGAGATGACATAGTCAATTCCAGGTCAGGTCAGGTCAGGTCAGCCTGGGCTAGAGCGAGACCCTACCTTGGGGGGAAAAAATAGGCTGAAGAGATGGCTCAGTGGTTGAAGATGTTTGCTTGCAAGTCTGACAGCCCAAGTTCAATTATGCAGTACCCATTTATAGCCAGATACACAAAGCGGCACATCCATCTGGGGTTCGTTTGCACTGACAGGAGACCTTGGCATGCCAATACTCTACCTCTCTTTATTGCTTTCTCTCCCTCAAAAAAAGTATTTTTTAAAAATCACATCACAGGGCTGGAGAGATGGCTTAGTGGTTAAGTGCTTGCCTGTGATGCCTAAGGATCCCAGTTCAAGGCTCAATTCCCCAGTACCCAACGTAAGCCAGATGCACAAGGTGGCGCATGCATCTGGAGTTCGTTTGCAGTGGCTGGAGGTCCTGGTGCATCCATTCTCTCTCACTCTGCCTCCAAAGGACCCAGGTTTGATTCCCCAGGACCAACATAAGCCAATGGTGGCACATGCATCTAGAGTTCAATGCAGCAGCTGAAGGCTCTGGCATGTTCATTCTCTCTCTGCCTTTTTTCTTTTCTTTCTCTCCCTCTCAAGTAAATAAGAGAAATAATTAAAAAAAAAAAAAAAAAAAAATTTTAATGGTGAAGATAGCTCAATGAACAAAGTACTTGCTGCACAAGCAGGAGAACCTAAGTTCACATCCTAAGCAGCCACGTGAAAGCTAGGCACAGCAGTACATGCTATAATCCCAGCACTCAGGCTAAAACAAGATCAAGTTCAAGGCCAGACTGGATTACACAGTGAGTTCAAAGTCAGTGAAATCCTGTCTCAAAAACAACAAAAAAGTTAGGAGAAATAGAATTCATACTAGCAAGAGAATGTGATGTGACACTACAGACACAAGTTCTAGAGCCAAAGAGATGTAGATTCAAGTGCAACATCGTCGCTGCCCCAGTGACAGGGAGGAATCTACAAATGTTAGCTCCTTCCAGTAGTAGATAGCAAGGACTTTCCTGGAGAGTAGATAAGCCTCCCCTGACACACAGCCCAGTCTTCCCCACTGCCCTCCTTCAAACACTCTTCAATCACACTTTTCCCTTGGATGCTACCACAGGATCTTTATTTTTATTTATTTATTTTATTTGCAGAGAGAGATAAAAGAGAGAAAGACAGAGAGAACGGGTACAGCAGGGCCTCTAGCCAGCCGCTGCAAAGGGACTCCAGATGAATGTGCCACCTTGAACATCTGACTTTACATGGGTACTGGGTAATGGAACCCAGGTCATTAGGCTTTGAAGGCAAGTGCCTTAAACACTGAGCCACCTCTCCAGGCCCCCACAGGGATCTTGGAGAACAGGAAAGAGGAGGCAGTACTGTAGAAGTCAACAGAGGAACAGCACTCGGGCTTCTCTACCAATGCTTCATGAAAACCTCTGAAGGTTTAAATGCCTGTCAAAATCCTGCAGTGGAAATGGAGAGGAAAACAACCATCTACTGATGCTTACTGCATGTCCAAAAACTATGTCAGGCACCCAGATGATCCCATTTAATCCTCGACACAGTACTAACGGTTTACAGTTTAGGAAGGTTACATAACTTGCCAAGGATAAGATGTAGGACTCCCATGCCCATGAAAGCTACCATCACCCTGCTAGAATAATTTCACTAACAATGCCCATCATTTCAAAGAAATTCCAAAGATGAAATAACACATTTTACACAATGAGGGATAATTAAGTGGTGAAAGAAATCCACCAGCAGAAATTACTTCCTAACAAGATTTTATAAACTTTCTGCACCTCATTACAGCTTAAGAGGAAATAAAGAGTAGCCAGTTGGGGTTGGAGGTACAATGCATGTACTTAGTGTGTGCATTAAGCCCTGGGTTTAGACACACACAAACACAAACTGCAGCCCCACAGATTTACTCATGCTGCCAAAAGTGACATAAATCCAACCAACAGTTGAGCTAGTATTTCCGTCCTGCTGACCAGCTAGCTCACATATTTACGCAGTATTCACTGAGCCCTCAGAACTGGCATTCATTTCCCAACACATGACTTGCCCCACAACTACGTAGCTCACTGCCCTGTCTGCCTGACTTCTGCTGTCGGAATGGTCCGAACGGCAGCAGGCCTTAGCCATTATACCACAATCCACAAGAAGATTTAAGTATGTCCAAGGAAGCTCACCTCTGTTAGGTTCCTGGTAAACCTGCACTTTGCCCATCTCCACCCCCAGCCGCCTAGAGAAGAAAAAGGGGGAAAGCTGAGAAGGCAAAAGAATAGACCCAACATCTTTACTATTAAAGATGACTCATAAATTTATAAAAGCGAAACGGTTATTCTCATGAAATATAAGGTCAGCATTAAATCGTCACATCTGTTCATTGTCTACTCCTGACCTCTCTACCTCAGACTCAACAGTTAAGCACTCTGGATCTGTCTGCTTCACCAGCCACCTTCCTGGTGCTCCCTGCCTCCCAGCTCATAGTCCCACAGGGACGAATAGCTCCTCATGCACATCACAGGGCCGTGGAACCTGCTGCTTGCTCTGTATGGAAAAATTTGCCCCAAACTTCACTTGCTGGCTCATTTATGTCCTGTCTCTTAAAACCTGAGCACCCATGCTGGGGCAGAACACCCTGCCTGGTCCTTGTGTGCTCACTGCCATCTTGGCATGTCACCACCCTAGAATTACCTTGTGGATTTTGTTGGCTTGCTTCTTATTGGGCTCTCAAATGAAAGACAATATATGTTCCTTAAGTAGGAAGGCTCTTCTCACAGGACTGGCCTCACAAAAAATCCCTGTGGTACTTTGAATGGATGTCCCCCAATAGATTCAGGAGTTTTATTCAAGCTTGTACCTTGGTGTCACTGTGGGTGGATCCTAGGGTCCAGCCCTAAGGTGTGTTTGGGGGTGGATCTGGAAATTCTAATCCAAAAAAAGATACGCAGTGTTTGAACTCTGATTTGGGTTCCTGGAAGTGTGCCTGCTTGTGGTGTAGATGGTTTTCTCTTCTCTGCACAGACCTGTGAAAGGGGGTCAGCTTCTTCCGCCATTATGAAATTTCCCCTGGATGTGTAAGTTTCAATAAATCCATTCCTCTCATAACCTGTGGCTGGTCTAGAAGATCATTCCAGCAACATGAAGTTGACTGCTACATCCCCCAATATCCAGATGGAGGTACTGTACAAAGCAGGCATTTGTAATTTGTTTAATAATTTTTTTTTGGGGGGGGAGGGTTTCGAGGTAGGTTTTCACTCTAGTCCAGGCTGACCTGGAATTCACTATGTAATCTCAGGGTGGCCTCAAACTCACGGCGATGCTCCTATCTCTGCCTCCCGAGTGCTGGGATTAAAGGTGTGTGCCACCACGCCCGGCTTTTGTTTAATAAATTTTTTAAATGACACTGAGCTATGAGCTGTAGACTTTTCTCACGTACTACACACTCCCTGGCTTGCTGCACTCCAGTAATTTTAGACACAGTGCCTCCTACCATACTTCCTGGTTCTTCTGAGCACTCACTCTGCTGAGTGAACACTAAGGGAGGAGAAATAGCTCACAAACAGGGCACCTTAATATATACAGATGATCCACACACCAACTAAAGATGTCTGTTGTCAAACTTGGCCATGACGGCTAATCTGATTATTCCATTTCAGTTATCAAGTAATGAATATAGATTTGATGGTATAACTCACTCAGCAATTTTCTTTGAAAGCTCCATACAGGATGAATTAGAATTTGCTGAAAACAACACCAGACCTCCTTTCGTTATGTTCATCTTAGTTTCTAATTCAGGTGGCGCCACACTAAACATCAAAACCTTCTTGGTTTTCCAATTCTCAGAGCCTAGAACAAAAAAAAGTATGTATGTAAAGCACTGACACATATGAAATATACATGAATGGATCTCTTTAATTAATAATGACTTCAGCTGATGGAAGTGCTTCCACCAAAATGGCATCTCTCTTCCTAGATGGAGATATATAATATGGGCAAATAAAAAGATCCCCTGGCTTTTAGGGTTCCAAATAGATGGAAATATGGTATCACATGACTTAATTGGTTTTCATACCCAGTGGGAATAAATGATAAACTTACAAGAAAGGTGGAGCTAAAAAGCTCAGTGTTTTATTGTTTGCTGCTTGGAGTCAATTATGGACAACCTCGTTATTCTCTGACAACAAAAGTCCTCCTGGATTAAGACAGAAAAAGGGAAGAGCCATTAGCAAAGACATGGACTAGCTCATCTTTAAAGAAAAAATAAATGACCCATCTATGCCCAGATCTGCCTGTGACACACGTTTACCATACCCCTCCCCACAGGCTTTCAGTGGGCTGGTATTATTTCTAAAACCCATCCCGTTATCTTCCTTTCTCAACTACAAGGCTGACTAGATAGTAACCTTGAAGCCAGTCAGCTAAGTGACCCCTAAGTGATGGGCAGCAGGGCCAGAGTAAGCCTGGCCTAAACGTCCCGGTGGATGTCCTTCCTCCCTCAATCAGGGTGCTGGGCTAGATGCAGGAGGTGAAGCCCTGTAGACTGTGAGAGGGGCTGACTCCAAGCCAAAAGGGTCCTTCCTTCCTAATCGTGTTTACTTGAAATAGCTATACGGAGGCTGGTGGGGCTATTAGCAGGCTGTTTTTTCAGCTTGACAGACACCACCTCAGGTCTTTTCTGCACGTTCACACACTTGACGTCTACAGAAATATGGAGACAGGGCTGGAGAGACAGCTTAGCATTTACGGCACTTGCTCGCAAAGCCAAAGGACCCAGGTTCAATTCTCCAGGACCCATGTAAGCCAGATGCACAAGGTAGTGCATGTGTCTGGACTTTGCAGTGGCTGGAAGCCCTGGTACACCCACTCTCTCTCTCTCTCTCTGTCTCTCTAAAATAAGTAAATAAGTAAAAAAGTTTTTTTTAAAAAAATATATGGAAATAGCCGGGCGTGGTGGCGCACGCCTTTAATCCCAGCACTTGGGAGGCAGAGGTAGGAGGATCACCATGAGTTCGAGGCCACCCTGAGACTACATAGCTAATTCCAGGTCAGCCTGGACCACAGTGAGACCCTACCTTGAAAAACCAATAAAAAAAATATATATATATATATATAAAAAATATATGGAAATAGAGTGACTCTAGCACAAAAGAGTGCCACTGCACAAATGTAACTGTAATCTGCTTTTTGACCAAACAACCTAGGTTGAAAGATATCCAATTCCATTTTTTCCAATTGTCATCTGGTGGTCCACGGCACAGCCATGCTGCTATCAGCAAGTCACCACCCTGGGCAGGCCTCCTGGTATGTACACAGTGGGACCACCTGATCCCTGGGAGCTCAGTGCAGTCCCACCAGCAGACTAGAACACACACTTCCAGCAGAGCACCCTTTGAAGGGACATTCCAAATGGGTCAGCCTAGGATTCTAACCCAGAAAAGGAAAAAAAAAAAAGCTACAGGACAAATTACTTTAAGCCTAAGAATTATAAACAGAAGTGTCTGTATAATCAATCAAAGGCAGCTACAGAATCCAGTTAGGTCCACTGGTATTCACCATGGAAAGCAGGTTTGTAGCAGGGGGATCCTCAAATGCAGCCTAATCAAATCAGGTACCCCCAAGGCCTAATTTTCTAACACACAGTCAGTTCCTTTGCTTACCAACTGTTCCTGGAGAGAACAGTATGTTAAGCATCACCACAAAATCTAAGTTATTATCTAGCCCTTTCTAAAAAATATTTATTTAAGACACAGAGAAAGAGGGAATAAAAGTGAAGGAGTATAAGCACACGGGGACCTCTGGCCACAGTAAACAAATGTTGTGCATCTGGCTTTACATGAGTACTGGGGAATCGAACCTGGGCCATCAGGGTTTGCAAGCAAATAAGTGCCTTTTTTTAAATTTATTTTTTAGTTGAGAGAGAAAGAGGCAGATAGAAAGAATGGCATGCCAGGGCCTCCAACCACCACAAACAAACTCCAGATGCATGTGCCACCTCGTGCTTCTGGCTTATATGGTTCCTAAGGAATCAAACCTGGGTCCTTGGCTCTGCAGGCAAGCACCTTAACCGCTAAGCCATCTCTCCAGCCCAAGTGCATGCCTTTAACCACTAAGCCATCTCCAGCCAACTATCTAGGCCTTTACACAAGTGTTGAGTGATTCTAGCTTCCAGGAAAGCACTACTTCATGAGAATGGGTGCTGGAAATGAAAACATCACACTGGATCACCAACACTCAGAGCTAGGAGGGACCTCTAACTCCCTGTCCTCCCCCATGTCTAGGAACCAAGAGCACAGGCCCAGAAGAGAACACAGAAACAAAACCAATGCCTCTGCAGTAATAAACACAGGTGTTGCAGAGTGGCTTCTTGGCTCCCACTTCCTTTACCTGATTGGGAGGCCTTAACCTCTTATTTCTTCATTCCAGTCCCCTTGTCCATGAAACTAAAAAAGCTGACCCCCCCCCCGACAGGATTACTGTAAAACTTCTGCCAAACACTTAACACAATGCCTAGCATTGTGGACATGAGTAGGACACATTGCTAGTGAATCAACTTCTGATATCTACCAAATACAGTAAGATGCATCAAGTGGCATTCTTCTTACATCCCCTAAACTTCACATAAGCTATTTTTTTTTTTTTAATTTTTATGCCTCCAGCCACTGCAAATGAACATCAGACACAGGCACCACCTTGTGCATCTGGCTTTACATGGGTACTGGGGAACTGAACGAGGATCCTTAGGCTTTGCAGGCTAACCACTGAGCCATCTCTCCAGCCACATAAGCTCTTAAATAACAATACAAGTAGTTTTGAGAGGACCTGGAAGAGAATGAAGGTATTTTAGCACTAGGAAGAACTCAACCCATCTCGGCTGAGTGTACAAGAGCCCATCCAAGGATCCACACTCCACAGTAGCTTGAGCAGATCCACGGCTTGAGGCTCAGACCACAGAGGCCCATCATCCTAAATGCTGACTGAACAGACACACCTCTTCTTGCAAACTCGGTCCAATGATTCTTGTCTCTCCCTTGAAGATGTACAGGAAACATCATTCACAGTATGCGGTCTATCTCAGTAGCTACCTTGTCCCCTACTCCAGACATTTCCCGAACTCCTTCCTTCTCTCATGACTCCCAACACACTGAAGTGCCCTGATTGCTATCCAAAATTCAGTCTTCAGGCTGGGGATGGTGGCGCGTGCCTTTAATCCCAGCACTCGGGAGGCAGAGGTAGGAGGATCTCCTCGAGTTCGAGGCCACCCTGAAAGTACACAGTTAATTCTCCGTCAGCCTGGTTTAGAGAGAGACCCTACCTCAAAAAACTAAAAAACAAAGTTCAGTCTCCAGATAGCAGCTTCTGTAATCAAATCCTTATATAAGGGATGGGGTGTGGCTCTATAAAGCACTTGCCTAGAATGTGTGAGGCCAAGGGTTCCATCACCAGTGCTGCCAGAAAACCAAATCCTAACGTACGGGCACACGCAAATGGCATGGCCGGAGGTGCAAACATCTGAAAATAATCCGTAGTCACAAATCACTCTTGACTACTCAACTCACAAGCTGTTCACCTTTAAGGGATCTTCCTGGTTCTGCTTTCGTTAGAAATTCATACTGTGGAAGCTGGAGAGATGGCTTAGCAGTTAAGGCATTTGCCTGCAAAGCCAAAGGACCCAGATTTGATTCCCCAGGACCCACATAAGCCAGATGCACAAGGGGGCTGTTGCAGTCAGGTTCATATTGTTGGCAGAAATCACCCGACCAAGAGCAGATTTTGGAAAAAAGGGTTTATTTTGGCTTACAGGCTCGAGGAGAAGCTCCACGATGGCATGAGCAGAGGGTGGACATCATCCCCTGGCCAACATCAGGTGTACAACATAATGAGTGTGTGCCAAACACTGGAAAGGGGAAACTGGCTATAATACCCAAAAGCCCACCCCCAACAATACTCCGCCTCCAGGAGATGCTAATTCCCAAATCTTCATCAGCTGGGGACCTAGCATTCAGAACACCTAAATTTATGGGGGACACCTGAATCAAACCTCCACAGGGGCACATGCGTCTAGAGTTTGTTTATAGCAGCTGAAGGCCATGGTGCACCCATTATCTAGCACTTTCTCTCTGTGTAAGTGAATAAAATTAAACTTAAAAAAAAAAAAAAAAAGCTGGGCATAGTGGCACATGCCTTTAACCCCACCACTTGGGAGGCAGAGGTAGAGGACTGCCATGAGTTCGAGGCCACCCTGAGACTATGTGGTGAATTCCAGGTCAGCCTGGGCTACAGAGAGACCATACCTAAACCCCGCCCCCCGCCCCCCCAAAAAAGGAAATCCATATCCATACTGTGTCCTCGTACTTCCAGCAAACTGCCTCAGAAACAGGCAGGTCACCAGGACAAGGCGGCCGACGCTGGGCACAAAGCTTCAGTGGGAAATGGAGTCAAGAGAATGTTTACATGTTTTCTCCATTTTCTGCCCTTGCTTTTATGCCTAACCTAAATTTACCCTGGAATGGGTAAGGATTACCTAAAGCAAGGGTGAAAACATCCCTTTTCCAGAGAATCTCAGCATTTTTAAAACAGCAAATCAGACAAGGTCGAGAATCTTCTAAGTTTCATAAATGAAACCACACTGGGCCCCAACTTCCTCTAGATGAACTAGCACTCATGTCACACCACCTATGCACATTTCCTGACAGGGGTGACCCCCACGGGAGGGCCTCACACTTGTACTACATAAGTGTGTTTTCTTTCATGCTGCGCATGGTCGCACCTGCCTTTAATCACAGCACTCTGAAGGCAGAGGAAGGAGAATCGCCATGATGAGTCAAGGCCACCGGAGACTCCAGGTCAGCCTGGGATAGTGTGAAACCCTACCTTGAACAACCAAAAAAAAAAGTGTATTTTCCTAGCCAGGAATGGTGGTGTACTCCTGAGACTAGTGAATTCCAGGTCATCCTGGGCCACACTGAGACCTTACTTCTTACCCCACCCCCAAAAAAAGAAAGAGGTTGGGGGGGAGGGAGGCTGGAGAGATGGCTCAGCGGTTAAGGTACTTGCTTGCAAAGCTTGAGGACCCAGGTTTGATTCTCCAGTTTCCACGTAGGGCCAGATACACAAGGTGGCACATAAATCTGGAGTTCGTTTGCAGCGGTTAGAGGACCTAGCGACCTATTCCATCTCTCACATATAAATAAAAACAGAGCCGGTCTTGGTGGCTCATGTCTTTCATCCCAGCACTCGGGAGGCAGAGGTAGTAGGACTGCTGAGAGTTCGAGGCCACCCTGAGACTACGTAGTGAATTCCAGGTCAGCCTGTGCTAGAATGAGACCATACCTCGAAAAACAAAAATAAAAATACGATTTGCCTGCAAAGCCAAAGGACCCAGATTTGATTCCCCAGGACCCACATAAGCCAGATGCACAAGGGGGCTGTTGCAGTCAGGTTCATATTGTTGGCAGAAATCACCCGACCAAGAGCAGATTTTGGAAAAAGGGTTTATTTTGGCTTACAGGCTCGAGGAGAAGCTCCACGATGGCATGAGCAGAGGGTGGACATCATCCCCTGGTCAACATCAGGTGTACAACATAATGAGTGTGTGCCAAACACTGAAAGGGGAAACTGGCTATAATACCCAAAAGCCCACCCCAACAATACTCCGCCTCCAGGAGATGCTAATTCCCAAATCTTCATCAGCTGGGGACCTAGCATTCAGAACACCTAAATTTATGGGGACACCTGAATCAAACCTCCACAGGGGCACATGTCTAGAGTTTGTTTATAGCAGCTGAAGGCCATGGTGCACCCATTATCTAGCACTTTCTCTCTGTGTAAGTGAATAAAATTAAACTTAAAAAAAAAAAAAAAAAAGCTGGGCATGGTGGCACATGCCTTTAACCCCACCACTTGGGAGGCAGAGGTAGAGGACTGCCATGAGTTGAGGCCACCCTGAGACTATGTGGTGAATTCCAGGTCAGCCTGGGCTACAGAGAGACCATACTTAAACCCCCCCCCGCCCAAAAAAGGAAATCCATATCCATACTGTGTCCTCGTACTTCCAGCAAACTGCCTCAGAAACAGGCAGGTCACCAGGACAAGGCGGCCGACGCTGGGCACAAAGCTTCAGTGGGAAATGGAGTCAAGAGAATGTTTACATGTTTTCTCCATTTTTCTGCCCTTGCTTTTATGCCTAACCTAAATTTACCCTGGAATGGGTAAGGATTACCTAAAGCAAGGGTGAAAACATCCCTTTTCCAGAGAATCTCAGCATTTTTAAAACAGCAAATCAGACAAGGTCGAGAATCTTCTAAGTTTCATAAATGAAACCACACTGGGCCCCAACTTCCTCTAGATGAACTAGCACTCATGTCACACCACCTATGCACATTTCCTGACAGGGTGACCCCCAGGAGGGCCTCACACTTATACTACATAAGTGTGTTTTCTTTCATGCTGCGCATGGTCGCACCTGCCTTTAATCACAGCACTCTGAAGGCAGAGGAAGGAGAATCGCCATGATGAGTCAAGGCCACCGGAGACTCCAGGTCAGCCTGGGATAGTGTGAAACCCTACCTTGAACAACCAAAAAAAGTGTATTTTCCTAGCCAGGAATGGTGGTGTACTCCTGAGACATAGTGAATTCCAGGTCATCCTAGGCCACACTGAGACCTTATTTCTTACCCCACCCCCAAAAAAAAAGAAAGAGGTTGGGGGAGGGAGGCTGGAGAGATGGCTCAGCGGTTAAGGTACTTGCTTGCAAAGCTTGAGGACCCAGGTTTGATTCTCCAGTTTCCACGTAGGGCCAGATACACAAGGTGGCACATAAATCTGGAGTTCGTTTGCAGCGGTTAGAGGACCTAGCGACCTATTCCATCTCTCACATATAAATAAAAACAGAGCCGGTCTTGGTGGCTCATGTCTTTCATCCCAGCACTCGGGAGGCAGAGGTAGTAGGACTGCTGAGAGTTCGAGGCCACCCTGAGACTACGTAGTGAATTCCAGGTCAGCCTGTGCTAGAATGAGACCATACCTCGAAAAACAAAAATAAAAATACGATTATTTTCACAAATGTAAAAGATTGGGACAAAAAAAAACATTTTTAAAGCCGGGCGTGGTGGCGCACGCCTTTAGTCCCAGCACTCGGGAGGTAGAGGTAGGAGGATCGCCATGAGTTCGAGGCCACCCTGAGACTACATAGTGAATTCCAGGTCAGCCTGGGCTAGAGTGAGACCCTACCTCAAAAACCAAAACATCTTTTCAAATAGAGCAGTATTTGAAAATTGCACCTCGGTCCTTCCTAACCCTCCGCAAGGGTGAGCTGTGAGCGGAGGAGTTGACCCCATCTTTTCGTGGAAAGGGTGCATGTCCACTACCAAGGCCCGGCAAGTGAAAACACGGGCTCGCGCAGCTGGGCACCCGTGCGGGAGGCAGGCTTTGGGGGTGGGGCACTCCCGCGGCTTTGCCGCAGGTCCTGGAAGGAGGGCGCCGGGAGGGTGAGGACCGCGGCGCCAGGCCCAGGCCCGGCAGCTTCCGTCCCCGGACGCGAGAGGAAACATGGAGAGATGGAGTGCGCAAAACCAGAGACCCCCCCCCCCGCCCCCGGGACCCCGAGCGCCCGCCGCAGGGCTCCCCGCTCCGGAGCGCGCCGGGACGCAGGCCCCCGGGTCCGCCCTGCAGGTACCCGCCCGCCTACCTGGTCCCGACCCCCGCCCTGGCCCCGCCGCAGCCTCGGCCGCCGGAGGAAGACAGCGAAGCGCGACAGACGGCGTCCTTACGAGCAAAATGGCGACTCCACGCGCAGGGACGGCGTCCGCGCCGACTGCGAGGCGGGGGCGGGGCAGCGCGGGGCGGAGCCCGGAGTCACCTGGCTCGGGGCCGGGGGCGTGGCCACCCGGGAGGCGGGACGCAGCGCTCTCAGTCCACATCTCGGCTGTAGCTAGGGGCTGGGGATGGGGAGGTGGAGGCGGGGCCAGAAGCCAGGACTGGCGAACTTGTGGGCGTGGCCCGCCCCAGGGAGCGCGGATGATGTGGGCGTGGTTAGGGGAAATCTGCTTGACCCTCCCAGAGGGGGCGTGGCAGAAGATAGGATTATGCCCCTGAGGGGGATAGGTCAGCTGTGAGAGGATGCTGGAAATTGGAAGGCACCTGAGAGATCCTGGGGAATCGAACCTGGGCCCTTTGGCTGCGCGAGCAAGCACCTTTTGGTGTAGAATTCAACAGTTTCCATCAAAATCTATTCCTTCACTGCATCATGGCTGAGGCTTCACCAGTCTGTCGACTGTGATGATTTTGGGACATCTGATGGTATTTTTATATTTTTGTAATATTTTGTAATATTTTAGGAGGATTGCCATGAGTTCGAGGCCACCCTGAAACTACAGAGTAAATTCCAGGTCAGCCTGGGCTAGAGTGAGACCCTACCTGGAAAAACCACACACAAAAGAGAGAGAGAGAGAAAGAGAAAGAGGGCTGGAGAGATGGCTTAGCGGTTAAGGTACCTGCCTGCAAAGCCAAAGGACCTTGGTTTGAGTCCCTAGGACCCACGTAAGCCAGATGCACAAGGTGGCACATGCATCTGGAGTTTGTTTGTGGTGGCTGGAGGCTCTGGCATGCCTATTCTCTCTCTCTTTCTCTCTCTGCCTCTCTCTCAAATAAATAAATAAAATATTTTTGAAAAAGAAAGAAAGAAAAAGAAAAGAAATCCTGTCTCACAAAATAGAGGAAGAACTACCTTGAAAGAGAAGGGTCTTCTGTGCATGGGGGATGAGGTGATGAAAGAGGATAAAAGGATAGGGACCTGATTAAATTATAGCATGTTCATATATTAAAGGTTTTTTTTTCTTTTTTTTCCAGGTGGGGTTTCACTCTAGCTCGGGCTGACCTGGAATTCACTATGTAGTCTCAGGGTGGCCTCGAACTTGTGATGATGTAGTGATCCTCCTACCTCTGCCTCCCAAGTGCTGCACCAACATGCCCAGCTATTAAAGTTCTAAGAAAGAAGTAAAGAAAGTAGGAAGGTAGGGCTGGAGAGATGGCTTAGCGGTTAAGGCATTTACCTACAAAGCCAAAGGATCCTGGTTCTATTCTCTAGGACCCACATAAGCCAGATACAGAAGGGGGGTGCATGCATCTGGAGTTCATTTGCAGTGGCTGGAAGCCCTGGTGCACCCATTCTTTCCCTCTCTCTGCCTCTTTCTCTCTCTCAAATAAATTATATATATATTTTTGTTTGTTTGTTTGTTTGTTTATTTGTTTGTTTGTTTTTGGAGTTAGGGTTTCACTCTGGTCCAGGCTGACCTGGAATTAACTATGTTGTCTCAGGGGTGGCCTCGAACTCATGGCGATCCTCCTACCTCTGCCTCCCGAGTGCTGGGATTAAAGGCATGTGCCACCATGCCCAGCATAAATAATAATTTTAAAAAGAAAGTAGGAAGGTAAGGGGGAAAATTTGTCTTAAAAAATTATTTCTTTGTAAGGAGAGAGATGGAGAGAGATTGGGCAGGTGTGGCAGTCAGCTTCAGTTCCCGGGATGAACTTCCAAACCAGGCACAGTTACCATAGGGAGGGATTTATTGAAGCTTACAGATGCAGGGGAAGTTCCATAATGGCAGAAAAAGCTGCCCCCCTTTCACAGGTCCACAAAAAGAGAGAAGACAACCACCACCAGCACCACAAGCAAGCACACTTCAGCAACTCGCAGAACTTTTCGTATCTTTAGCTGGAAATTCCAAATCAGTCCCCACACCTCAGGGTTGGACACTAGGATCCACCCACAGTGACACCTCCTCCAGCCAGGTGGCTGGAGATCTAAGTTACAACCTTTAATAAACTCCTGAATCAATTGAGGGACATCCATTGAAACTTCCACAGCAGGCCAGGGCCTCTAGGCACTGCAAAATAACTTCAGATGCATGCACCACTTTATGTATTTGGTTTTACATGGGTACTGGGGAATCAAATTGGGGAAACCAGGCCAGCATTTAAAAAAATTTTTTTTTATTTTTTAGAGAGAGAGAGAGAGAGAGAGGGAGAGAGAGGAAGACAGAGATGGGCGCGCCAGCAGTGTCTCAGCTGCTGAGAACGAAATCCAGATACGTGCGCCCCCTTGTGGTCAAGTGCAGCATTGCGCCCTTGTGTCACTTTGCATCTGGCTAAATGTGGGACCTGGAGATTGGAACCACTGGAGATTGGGACCAGTGTTCTTAGGCTTAGGAGGCAGGTGCCTTAACCCCTAAGCCATCTCTCCAGCCCCAGGCCAGCATTTTTAACCACTAAGCTACCTCCTCAGCCAGAAACCCTCTTAACGAAGGTGGTACACAGCAACTCTGACTTCCACATGCATGCCATGACTTGTGTTCAAGCATGTGCATGCAAATTAATTAAAGAAAATAAAAAAGAGCCGGGCATGGTGGCACACGCCTTTAATCCCAGCACTTGGGAGGCAGAGGTAGGAGGATTGTTGTGAGTTCAAGGCCACCCTAAGACTTCAGAGTGAATTCCAGGTCAACCTGAGCTAGAGTGAGACCCTGCCTCGAAAAACCAAAAAAAAAAAAAAAAAAAAGAAGAAGAAGAAGAAGAAGAAGAAGAAGAAGAAGAAAAGAAGAAGAAGAAGAAAGAAAAGAAGAAAAGAAAAGGAGAAAAGAGAACTGTTCCTTGCCAGGCGTGGTGGCACACCCTTTAATCCCAGCACTTGGGAGGCAGAGGTAAGGGATCACCATGAGTTTGAGGCCACCCTGAGACTACATAATGAATTCCAGGTCAGCCTGAGCTAGAGTGAGACCCTACCTCAGAAAAAAGAACAAAAAAAAAAGAACTGCTCCTTGTCATATAGAAAACTACTAAAGCCAGGCATGGTGGTGCAGGACTTTAATCCCAGTACTTGAGTTTAAGGCCACCCTAAGACTACATAGAGAATTCCAGTTTAGCCTGGGCTATAGAGAGACCCTAACTCAATAAACCAAAAAAAGAAGCTGGGCGTGGTGGAGCATGTCTTTAATCTCAGCACTCGGGAGGCAGAGGTATGAGGGATTGCCATGATTTTAAGGCCACCCTGAGACTACATAGTTAATTCCAGGTCAGCCTGGGCTAGAGTGAGACCCTATCTCGAAAAAGTAAAAACAAGAAAAAGCAAAACAAAAACAAAAAGAAAAAAAAAAATCTCCAGGGTTCCAATCTCCAGGGCCAGATGAAATGACGCAAGGGCGCAATGCTGCACTTGAACACAAGGGGCACATGCATCTGGATTTCATTACAGCAGCTGAGAGGTTGCTGGTTCCATCTCTATCTGGTCCCCTCTCTTTAGCCAGATGCAAACACACACACACACACACACACACAAACCAGAAACAGAAACAGAAACAGAAACAGAAACAGAAGATGACCTTGATTTAAAAAAATTTTTTTTTGTTTGTTCTCACTCTACCTCAGGCTGACCTGGAATTCACTATGTAATCTCAGAGTGGCCTCAAACTCATGGCAATTCTCCTACCTCTGCCTCCCCAGTGCTGGGATTAAAGATGTGTGCCACCACGCCCAGCCAATAAAAGTATTTTTAAGTATAGGTCAGCCTGGACTGGAGTGAAACCCTACCTTGAAAAACAAAACAAAACAAAAATACATATATATTTTTAAGGATTTATTTAATTAATTTATATATTTATTAGAGTGAGAGCTTGAGACACCATAGTGTCTCATAACATTAACATTAATATGCATCACCCTGGGCTAGAGCAAGACCCTAACTCAAAAGAAACAAACAAACAAAAAAAAAGTAATGAATTGCCAATTGAACTGTTGAAAGCAACAGGTATGCTTAGTATGATTGCATTTGCTTTTTCAAAGTAGGGTGACCTGGCATTAACTATGTGGCCTCTAACTCCTACTTTTGCCTTCAGAGTGCTGGGATAAAAGGTGTGCACCACCAGGGCTGGCTGGTTATGATTGCATTTGTGAACAGTGAGTGTGTGTTCTGCATCCACAGAGTTCACAGGTCATACCCCTAAATCCCATCCTTTGACAACTTTTATTTTATTTTATTTTTTTATTTTATTTTATTTTATTTTATTTTATTTTATTTTATTTTATTTATTTGAGAGAAAGAAAGATGCGGGGTGGGGGGAGAGAATGGGCACGCCAGGGCTTCCAGTCACTGCAAAGGAACTCCAGATGCAGGCGACCCCTTGTGCATCTGGCTTACATGGGTCCTGGAGAGTCAAACCCGGATCCTTTGGCTTTGCAGGCAAATGCCTTAATGGCTAAGCCATCTCTCCAGCCTGACAATTTTTTTGTTGTAATTATTTGATTTTTGAGGTAGCATCTCACTCTAGCCCAGGCTGGAACTCACTCTGCCTCAGGCTGGCCTCAAACTCACACAGTCCTCCTACCTCTGCTTCCCAATTGCTGGGATTAAAGGCAAGGATGACAAAGCCAGGCCTAATATATATTTTTGTGACTAATAGGTAAACACTTTTAGAATATACTTTGGTACTGAGGAATTGAACCATCAGGATTTGTAAGCAAGTACCTTTAACTATAGAGTCATCTCTTCAGCACCTTTATATTCTATTTTAAAATTGGGCAATATTTCCTTTCATAATGTAGAATAGCTGGTCCTACTAGCCAAGTAGAAGAGGCTGGCTTTGTAGACAGGCTGAAGAAAGTGGACCAACAAGAAAAAACTCAAATCAGACTGGTGATTTCAGTCCTGTCCCTGAAACACAGAGAGAGGGAAAAATAGAAAAATGATAGCTTGAACCAGGGGTGGTGAAATTTTGTTGTGGTCAACTTGATCAGATTAGGAATCCAGTCAAACCATCTTGGGCGGGTCTGTGAGAGCATTTCCAGGAAGGATCAACCGAGGGAGGAAGTCCTTCCTCCGGAGTGGGCGGTCCTGGAGCTGGAAGACTATATATAAAGAAGCTTCCAGAGCCTCTGAGCATCTGAGCAGCAATGGCAGCAGCAGCGGTGTCTGGGGCTGTGCGGGTCCAGGAGGAAGAGGAAGAGCCGGGGCTGGTCCAGGGCGACCCCAGGGACGGCGCCGACGAGGACCCGGAGCTGGAAGCCACCAAAGCTCGAGAGAGGGAGATGGAGGAGGAGGCCGCGAAGCTGAAGGAGCTGCAGGCAGAGGCCCGGAGGCAGACGACGCCCAGTCCCGGGTCTCGGGAGGAGCAGATGCAGGCCGACGCCCGGTCCATCTACGTGGGCAACGTGGACTACGGCGCCACGGCGCAGGAGCTGGAAGCTCACTTTCAGGCCTGTGGCTCCGTCAACCGTGTCACCATCCTCTGTGACAGGTTCAGTGGCCATCCCAAAGGGTTTGCATACGTGGAGTTCTCGGAGGAAGAGTCGGCGCGCACTGCCTTGGCCTTGGACGAGTCCCTGTTCCGAGGAAGACAAATCAAGGTTGCTCCCAAGCGCACCAACAGGCCCGGCGTGAGCAGCATAGACCGGGGTTTTCCACGAGCCCGCTTTGGTGCCCGCTTCTGTGCCCGGCCCGCCGACTTCAGACCTTGCCCATCTCCATTCCACGGTGCTGTGAACAGTAGGCCCCTGGGTCGAGTGTCCAGGGGCCAGGCTAGAGGGAGGTCATCGTGGTATTCCCCTTACTGAAAATGAGTGTGTATTAGGAGAAGAGAGAAGAAAAAAGAAGAGAGAAAAAAAAAAAAAAAAAAACCAAAACAGGTCTGGAGAGAAGGCCCAGTTGTTAAGGCACTTGCCTGCAAAACCTAAGGACCTGAATTCTATTCCCCAGTACCCACAAAAAGCCAGATGCACAAAGTGGCACATGCATCTGGATTTTGTTTGCAGTGGCTAGATACCCTGGCATGCCCATTCTCTGTATGTGTGTCTCTCTTCTCTGCAATGAACATCTTGTGGGTTTCTCCAATAAAAGCTGACATTCTGAGCAGCTCTGGGCTGCCCTCAGAGATCCCAACCTCTAGAGTGTAGTCCTGGTGCATCGGCTCTTACCCAGCATTCTGTGAGCCAGTGGTCTCACTAGTGCGACACCATACCCCACACACAAAAAAAAAAACACCCTATACTAGCCGGGCGTGGTGGTGCACGCCTTTAATCCCAGCACTCGGGAGGCAGAGGTAGGAGGATCGTCATGAGTTCGATGCCACCCTGAGACTACATAGTTAATTCCAGGTCAGCCTGGACCAGAGTGAGACCCTACCTCGAAAAACCAAAAACAAAACAAAACAAAAAAACCTATACGGTGGAAGGGGGACATCCCATAACTCAGTGCTGAGGTGGGGCCTGCTTCAGATCCAGGGAAGTTCCATAATGGCAGGAGCTGCTGAGCCACTCTTGGGCAAAATTTGCCAGGTCACACAGCACAGACGCATTTGCCCTTTGCCTCCTGTATTCCTAGCAAGGGGGCAAACTATAACTAAAAAAACACTGAAATTCAGGTGACATCCCATGCTGATGGTGGGAGGGCTTTTTGTTTTTGGTTTTTGGAGGGCTTTTTGTTTTTAGAGTTTTTTTTGGTTTTTGGAGGTAGAGTCTTGCTCTAGCCAAGACTGACCTGGAATTCACTATGTACTCTCAGGGTGGCTTTGAACTCACAACAGTCCTCCTACCTCAGCCTTCCAAGTGCTGGGATTAAAGGCATGAGCCACCATGCCCAGCCTAAAATATGACACTTTTGCTAGGTGCCTAGACAAACATTAGACTTGGAGGTCATTGAGGGACAGACTTAACTTCCTATGGGGGGGGGCATAGTTAGGGTGACTGGACCCCTGGAAGTTAAAAAAAAAAAAAAGCAGGAAAGTCTGCACTTGCTAGAAATCAAAGATGACCTGACTTCTTTATTTATTTTTATTTATTTATTTATTTTGGTTTTTCGAGGTAGGGTCTCATTCTAGCCCAGGCTGACTTGGAATTCACTCTGTACTCTCAGGGTGGCCTTGAACTCATGGCAATCCTCCTACCTCTGCTGGTATTAAAGGCGTGTGCCACCACACATGGCTTTTTTTAAAACTTTTAAAAATTATATATGGCCATATTTAGTATGTAAACAACACATGTTGGTAAAAGGCTTGACTGACGGAACGAACCAGATCAGATCAGTAAAGCTAGTTCAGGTTTATTGGCAGAGCTCTCTGGCGAGGTTCACCAGTCTCCAGACATGAGAGGCCAGGGAACTCGCATCCGGGACCTAAGATGGAGGTCTTTTAAAGGCTTGATGACGTGTTAGCCAGGAGCCAGGGGCAGGCTGTGCAATGTAACTGTTTCAAGGATGGGTGGGGGGCCAATCATATGCTTGGCAGGGCAGTCTTGAGACTGCTGGTCCTTATCATGCTCAGGAATGTGGGTGATAGGGTTGTTGGAGGGCTTGGCTGCCATGTTAGGTCCTTTGTTCAGAGCATGGCCCTGCCTAACAGTTGGTACCATCCTTTGCCTCCTCCTTGCCCCTTTTCTGATGAGGCTTTCCTCATTTGTGATGCAGGTCATCCCCATGGGGATTGTGGGTCATGCATTATGGGGTGGGGGGACCTGACTTATCTCTTGCCTAGTTCCCTAGACCTGCTTCTCCACAATCAGGACCTCTCCTGGAAGGGAGGTCTTTCATAGGACTTTTTTTTGTTTGTTTTTCAAAGTAGGGTCTCGCTCTAGTCCAGGCTGACCTGGAATTCACTATGTAGTCTCATGAAGATCCTCCTACCTCTGCCTTTTTCATAGGATTTAAAAATTGTGGTTGGTCAAGTTCAGTCTCAGAACTTGGTGCTAGGGCTAACCTCTTCCGAGACAGGCCCTACCCTTAAGCAACCAGCTGTTCCTCTGGTTCACCTGAGCTGAAAGACAGTCCACCACTAAAAGGTTATAAATACTTTTGCAAGGGGAGGGCTGGCTCTTCCTCTCTGATCTTGGGAACTTCCAGCTGTGGGTGAGTTTTTCTTTCAGCTGGGCCTGGGTTGGCTTGGCCCAGCAGGAGGGCCCCCAGACCTTACTATCCACACAGGCTCCTTTAGCTCCTCCAGTTCACCATATGGCAGGAGCTCCTTGAACTTTTTTCTCTTCTTTCCACAGATTTTCTAGGCCCTCCATGTGGAATCTCTAGCCACGTGGGCACCTTTCCTGGGCTCTGTACTTCCCTCCATAAATATAATTTAATAATTATCCTCCTTAGTCTTTGTAAGATTTGGGAATGACCAAGACCATACAGACCACTCTGAGGCAAAGATGAAAGCTTTTATTCAGGAAAAGCCCAAGCTGCCAGGGCTGACTTTCAAGAGTGGAGCACAGTGCACCTGAGTTTTCAGGTAGTGAACTTTATAGGGCTTTTTCAGTTGGGGGACAGTGAGGAAGGAAAAAGAACTCCTCTGTTAAGTTGAATAGAAAAGTTCCTTTAGGGGAGATCATTACATTAATCATTTAAAATAGCTGGGGTGTGACACCAGAACAGTGACCGTGTGACTTAGGAGCTAAGGGGGCAGGAAACCATGACCTGGGGCATTGTTAGGCAAGGAGGGGATAAGGAACCGGTGGTTTCTTGAGGAATGTGGAGAATCCATTTTCCTATGCCTCTGTCACCATTCTATTGACCTTGGTGACTCCATCTTGGAAGCCCATCCTCACCTAAAAGTCTTTTTATAATTCAGTCCATTAATTGAAACTAGAAACAAACCTAGGGTTTGGGGTTCAAGAACTTTCCTTGACCCTGAGCACCCTATTAAACTATTTCCCTCTTAACATTACAAAGGGAAACATCATTATTGCTTATCCTTAGGATTTAAAATACCTTATGAAGAGCCTGACATGGTGGCATATACCTTAATCCCAGCACTGGGGAGGCTGAGGTAGGGGGATCACTGTGAGTTTAAAGCCAGCATAACTACAGAGATAGTTCCAGGTCAGCCTGGGTTAAAGTGAGACCCTGTGGTAGTTTGTATGGATGTCCCCAATAGATGCAGTTTTTTTTTTTTGTATTAAAATATTTTAGGACTGGAGAAGATGGCTTAGTGGTTATGGTGTTTGCCTGCAAAGCCAAAGGACCTTAGTTCAATTCCCCAGTACCTGTGTAAGCGAGATGCACAAGGAGGTGCACGCATTTGGCTGGAGCATGCAGTGGCTGGAGGCCCTGGCACACCCCTTCTCTTTTTCTCTACCTCTTTCTCTCTCAAATAAATAAATAAAATATATTTTAAAATATATTTTATAGCTGGGTTTGGTGGCACATGCCTTTAATCCTAGCACTTGGGAGGCAGAGGTAGGAGGACTGCCATGTGTTCAAGGCCACCCTGAGAACAGAGAGTGAATTCCAGATCAGCCTGGGCTAGAGTGAAACCCTACCTCAAAAACAAAAAAAAAAAAAAATTTTTTTTTAAATTTTATTAGAGAAAGAGAGAGAAGAGGAGAGAATGGGTGTACCAGGGCCTCTAGACACTGCAAATGAACTCCAGATGCATGTGCCACCATGTGCATCTGGCTTACATGGGTTCTGGGAAATTGAACCTGGGTCGTTAGAACTAGCAGGCAGGTGCCTCAACTACTAAGCTATTTCTCCAGTCCTACAAGAGTTTTTTTTTTTTTAATTTTAATTTTTAATTTTTTTTTGGAGAGAGAGAATGGGCATGACAGTGGCCTCTCAGCTGCTGTGAACGAACTCCAGATGTGTAGGTCCACTTGTGGGCAAGTGTGGCATTGTGCCCTTGTGTCACTTTACATCTGTCTAAATGTGGGACCTGGAGAATTGAACAGGTGTTCTTAAGCTTAGCAGGCAAGCGCCTTAACCACTAGGCCATCTCTCCAACCCTTATTTTTTATTTTTATTTTTTGAGGTAGGGTCTCACTCTAGCCCAGGCTGACCTGGAATTCACTCTGTATTCTCAGGGTGGCTTCGAACTCATGGCAATCATTCTACCTCTGTCTCCCAAGTGCTGGCATTAAAGGCGTGCACCACCATGCCCAGCATAATTTTTTTTTTTATTTTTATTTTTTGGATTTTTCAAGGTAGGGTCTCACTCTGGCCCAGGCTGACCTGGAACTAAGTATGTAGTCATGGCGATCCTCCTACCTCTGCCTCCCAAGTGCTGGGATTAAAGGCGTGCGCTGCCACACCCGGCTTAATTTTTATTTTTATTAGCAACTTCCATAATTGTAGACAATATCTCATAGCAATTCCCTCCCTCCCCCCACTTTCCCTTTGAAACGCCACTCTCCATCATATCCCCTCCCCCTCTTTATCAGTCTTTCCTTTATTTTGATGTCATGATCTTTTCCTCCTATTATGATGGTCTTGTGCAGGTAGTGTCAGGAACTGTGAGGTCCCAGGTATCCAGGCCATTTTGTGCCTGGAGGAGCACGTTGTAAGGAGTCCTACCCTTCCTTTGCATTCTTTCCACCACCTCTTCTGCAACGACCCTGAGCCTTGGAAGGTGTGTCAGAGATATTTCAGTGCTGAGCACTCCTCTGTCACTTCTTCTCAGCACTATGGTGCCTTCTGAGTCATCCCAAGGTCACCGCTATCTGAAAAAAGAAGCTTCTCTAACCAAAAGTGAGAGTAGCATTAATATATGGGTATGGACATTAAGAGAAGTGCTTACTGGGCATTTTGGTGAGCACAGTATATACATTTAGTCAGACACCAGCAGACTCCTAGGCCTCATGACTACCCCTGTTGAGTCTTGCTGCTTTCTCCACTACAGTGTAATTGCTGAGCCCACATTGAAACTTTCATTTGTTTGTTTTGAGGTAAGGTCTCGCTCTAACCCAGCCTGACCTGGAATTCACTCTGTATTCTCAGGGTGGCTTTGAACTCATGGCCATCCTCCTACCTCTGCCTCCCAAGTGCTGGGATTAAAGGCATGCACCACCACGCCTGGCTCTCACACTGAACCTTTACAAGTTTGCTTTCACCTCACACAAATGTTGATTTTCAAAGGATTGTCATCATTTTCCTATATGTGGTAGCCATCATTTTTTATGCAATTTCCTGTTTCTGGTGAGGAAATGATGATCAGGGCTTTGAAAAATAAGAAAGTGACTTGGGAAGGACTTGTCAATGCACAGCTGCAGATTCAAAGGCCCAGAAGTCAAGCCTAAGGCAATCTAGCGGGAAGCCCATCTGTCTTTCTAAGCTGCACATATGAGATCTAATGAGACAAGTTCTTTGAGCAGTAACTGTTCCCTGCCAAGTCGCCCTCATAAAAAAATATTAATCAGCCTTACTTTACCCAAAAAGAGGACAAGGATGGTCAGCTGAGTGGAGGATAAAGCCTAGGCAGAGTGAGCTGGAAGCAGGGATGTCACCCTTTCAGAACCAAAGTGCTGCAGGACAGCTGCACAGACATCCCCTCCATGCAGAAGGGATGTATGAGAGCCCAGATGTGACAGATGTACCAGCCTGGAGGACCCACTCCATGTCCTCATCTCTACTACATCCAGCTCAACTTCTTCCTGACTATCCTTGGAGATCAAGGTGCTCCAAATCTTTTTTTTTTTTTTTTAATTTATTTGCAAGCAGAGATGGGAGGGAGGGAGAGAGAAAGAAAGAGAATGAATGAATGAGATGGGTGCACCAGGGCCTCCTGTCACTGCAAATGAACTCCAGACACATGTGCCACTTTGTGCACCTGGCTTTACATGGGTACTGGGAAATTGAACCCAACTGTCGGGCTTTTGCAAGCAAGTACCTTTAACCACTGAACCACTGAGCCATCTCCCCAGCTCCAAGGTACCCAAATTCTTTTTGTAAGCGCTTAACTGCTAAACCATCTCTCCAGCCATTTTATTTATTTATTTTTTTTTTAGTTTTTCGAGGTAGGATCTCACTCTAGCCCAAGCTGACTCTGTAATCTCTGGGCAGCCTCCAATTTACGGTGATCCTACCTCTGCTTCCCAAGTGCTGGGATTAAATGTGTGCGCCACCACACCGGGCAAGGTGCCCCAATTCTAACAACAGCTTCCTCTTGACTCCTGCATCTGACTCCTGTAGGACTGGTTCTTTTTTTGGGCGGGGGGGCAGTTTCAAGGTAGTGTCTCCCTCTGACACAGGCTGACCTGGAATTAGTTATGTAGTCTTAGGGTGGCCTTGAACTCACAGTGATCCTCCTACCTCTGCCTCCTAAGTGCTGGGATTAAAGGTGTGTACCACCAAGTCTGGCTAAGGTCTGGTTATTCTTGGTACGAGGGAGAATGGGTCTATGGGAAATAACTGTGTCCAGAACACACGTTCAAAATCAAAACAAAGGACAGTTAAAGAAAAGCCTTAGCCAGGCATGGTGGTGCACACCTTTAATCCCAGCACTTGGGAGGCAGAGGTAGAGGATTAGCATGGGTTTGAGGCTACCCTGAGACTACATAGTGAATTCCAGGTCGGCCTGAGCTAGGGTGAGACTCTACATCAAAAAACCAAAAAAGGAAAGAAAAGAAAGAAGAAATGAAAAGCCTTACAGCAAGAAGAACCAATTAGTAAATTCACTGTTATATATTATTTATCTGGCATGGTCAATATTTTTTCCAGGTTATGACTTGAATATAGGTATTAACCCATGAATGTATTGATGTACCCATCTCCACTTCATGAAATACATAATATGAAATACAAAATTACAGAAACATAAAAGTTTTTTTATTGCTATAATCAAGGCAAAATCTCTTAAAACAATTAGCCTTGATAATCAAAACCATTACTCTTGAGTTTACAGTTTGTTCTCTGCTGAGACGGTGTCACTATTTCACATGTTCCACCTACCACAAGACCTCGTTATACAAGAAGATAGAACTCAGAAGGTACAAAGTGTGCATCACTACTGGCCAAGCTCCTGACTTCAAACCAACCATATACTCTCTGAACTTGTCTCATCCTGTGTTTAAAACAAGTGGGAGAACGAGTAAGACTAATCTACCCACTTAGAGGACCAACACAGATAACTTAGAGGATAACTGAGAGACTATGAATAAATTTGGAATATAAACCCTAAAAAATTACAAAGACAGGTTGGGTCATTACTGAATACTAAGTTTGTGGGAGCCTACATGACAGTCACTAAGAGTCTGAAATCCTGGGCAAGACAAAGGATATTAATGACCAAGTTTCCAGACCCACTTACTAGGGAAGGATCTGGCTTGACAAGCCACTTAATATGCACCCAACTCTACCCTAGAAACACTGTCAATTTTATTTTACCTTAATATACATCTGTACAGGCAATAATAAAAAGGCTATTACACAACAAGTCAGTGAGTGTTACCTAGTTTCAAGAATAATGCATGCAGTTACAAATGAGAGGTAGAAACACTGTATTAAAGACCTAAAAATACAAACATCATATAAATAAATGTTCAAATTAACTGTTGGAATTTCATACAGATAAATAAGGTAAAAATTACATTACTTTGTCCAAGTAAAGGAAAAGAATGTTGTCTCTGTTAGTTTTTTATCAGCACACTAAAATCAGTGTGATGCCAAAAAGCTGTGTGCAGCTATCAGAGTGCAGGTTATTTATGTGAAATGATGAAAATAAAAGTATTAAAACTAGTGAATGGTTTATTCAAGTATTCAAGCAGATAAGTAAAAGAAACTAAATAATAAGCAATGTAGTAACCATTCTTGGAGGGATGTTAACTGCTTGCATTTACCATGACTAGCTATTTGGTGAAGTGTCAGGATTAACACTGAAAATATACATTAGATTGGAGAGAGCTGCCCAATTTTCTAAGAGAAAACAAACCTTATTTGTCACTAATTTCTTGTAGAAACTCCACATCCCTAGCAAGCCTTTAATCATCACTTTGTTTTGGCCCTATTACAATTCTCAAGAGCATCTCTTGATTCATGATATTTTTCTAATACTGTCTAAATAACCCCAGCCTTATTAAACCTAAGGTCACAGGCATCAATGCACTTTCTGCATGCACAACAAAAACAAGGCAAACAACCAGCAACTCAAAGTATTACTGAGATCTGTCAGTATAGATGTAGATAAACAGGTAAAAAAATGCAAACGTTCACATGGATGCAAGTTTTGATCATTTAAAAGTTCAATGTTACATAAGAATTCTGGAAAGGGTATATGTATAGAATCAAGTAAAATATTTTAAACAAGTCCATTGTGCCTCAGTTTTAAATTGCAAAATCCAATACATGGTTATTTTAATAAATTAGTGCAATATGAAAGATTTTGGAAGATAAACATGAGTCCATATTAGATCAAATTGAAGACTTCAAAATTCTTCCAAAAGCCACCTTTTTCTTCTTAAAACTACTCTTCCTGAGCTGCTTAGAGACGCATGCTTGGATGGATGCTGGCAAACTCACCCCAAATTTCAAATTGTCTGGAACTGTAGACTCTCTTGTTTGTACACACCTTACCAAACACATGGAGTTTCATACACTGCTCGGAGAACTTAGTGAAGTGTCACTCATTTTTGTTTTAGGTTTAATTATCTACAAGAATAACTATACTTATAATTCTAGTTCTAAGGTACATTTATTTGCCAAGTGGAATACTCCTTCCTTCTGCAAAGAAAAAGGAAAGGGGAGTGACCTTCAATAAGGCAGACTTTCTGTACACATGTAGTTTTTGGATTGTTTTTCCTCCTCTTTAAATTGCTGCTGCTCTTTGGTAGTCACCACTTAAGAAACTAGCTTCCTGTGGATGGTGAAGAATCAAGCTGTATCCCAAACACATCCTCTCATGTTCCATAGACAAACTGCTGCTCACACGGTGGCGGTGCTATAGCATAGTGCCGACAGTCTTCTTTCAATACTAGATTTATCTAGAAATAAAATTTTAAAAATTAAATTCATTAAGAACCATTTATATTTCTAACCCAAAGACAGAAGAAAAGGGAAAAATTTACAAACTCTCCACCAGCATTACTGATCCTGTTCTATCTTTGCCCCCAAAGTAACGAGACTGAATGCATTTTCTTCTATCTGCTTGGGACTTTAAAACTGAAACTATGACTTCTAGTTTAACGCTGCACAGTGGTACAATTCAGATCAGTACATTTGGAGAAACCATCTATATCTAACAGCTATTTCTCTCTCTCTCTCTTTATCTTTTTGTTTCATTTTTCAAGGTAGGGTTTTGCTCTAGCCCAGGCTGACCTGGAATTCACTATGAGTCTCTATGTATGGTGCCTTGAACTCACAGGGATCCTCTTACCTCCACCTCTCGAGTACTGGGATTAAAGGCATGCATTACCACGCCTTATTTATTTTTTGGTTTCCTTTTTTTTTTTTTTTTTTTGTGTTTTTGTTTTTTTTTTGAGGTAGGGTCTCATTCTGGCCCAGGCTGACCCGGAATTAACTATGTAGTCTCAGGGAGGCCTCGAACTCATGGAGATCTTCCTACCTTTGCCTCCCGAGTGCTGGGATTAAAGGCATGCACTACCATGCCTCGCTTTATATTTTGGTTTCCTTTTAAAAATATTTTTATTTATTTGAAGGCCCGGTGTGGTGGCATACGCCTTTAATCCCAGCACTTGGGAGGCAGAGGTAGGAGGATTGCTGTGAGTTCAATGCCAGCATGAGATTACATAGTGAATTCTAGGTCACCCTGGGCTAGAGCAAAACCCTACCTCGAAAAACCAACCAACCAACCAACCAACCAAACAAACAACCCCCCCAAAACAAAAAAAAACACAAAAAAATTATTTATTTATTTGAGAGAGAAAGAGGTGTGTGGGGGGGGAGAGAATGGGCACGCCAAGGTCTCTAGCCACTGCAAATGAACTCCAGATGCATGTGCCACCTTGTGCATCTGGCTTTATGTGGTTACTTGGGAATTGAATCTAGGTCCTTTGGTTTTGCCAGTAAGCACCTTAACCACTAAGAAATCTCTCCGGCCCCAGCCACCACACTCAGCTTCATCTAAGTTTTTTTTTTGTTGTTGTTGTTTTTTGGTTTTTCGAGGTAGGGTCTCACTCTAGCCAAGGCTGACCTGGAGTTCACTCTGTATTCTCCGGGTGGCCTCGAACTCACGGTGATTCTCCTATCTCTGCCTCCCGAGTGCTGGGATTAAAGGTGTGCACTACCACACCCGGCTTCATCTAAGTTTTTTTACAAGTATAAAAAACATTAGCAAGCAAACACCTTTAAACACTCAGCCATCTCCCTAGAACATGAGTAACTAAATTCAGGATTGCCACTCCCTTGTAGCTATTCAAAATGGGATATGGTGCCAAGTGTGATGGTACGTGCTTTTATCCCAGCACTCGGGAAGCTGAAATAGGAAGATCACAGTGAGTATGAAGCCAACCTGAAACTACACAGTGAATTCCAGGTTAGCCTGGACTAGAGTGAGACCCTACCTCGAAAAACCAAAATTAAAAAGAAATAAAAAATAAAATAAGGGCTAGAGCTGGGCGTGGTGGCGCATGTCTTTAATCCCAGCACTCGGGAGGCAGAGGTAGGAGGATTGCTGTGAGTTCAAGGCCACCCTGAGACTACATAGTGAGTTCCAGGTCAACCTGGACTAGAGTGTAACCCCACCTCAAAAAAACAAAACAAACAAACAAACAAAAAGGCTAGAGAAATGGCTCAGCAGTTAAGACACTTGCTTCAAGGCCTACAGGCCTGAGTTTGATTCCCCAATACCCATGTAAAGTCAGAGGCACAAAGTGGCACATGCATCTAGAGTATGTTTGCAGTAGCTAGAGGTCCTGGTGTGCCCATTCTCTCCTGTCTCTCTACTTGCAAACAAATAAATAAATAAAATATTAAAAAAATTTTAAAAACCACACACAAAAAAAACCCATTGTCTTCCTACATGCTTGAACACAGCTTACAAAAAAAAAAAAAAAAAAAAAAAAAAAAAAAAGCAGTACAGAAATCAGAAATCTGAAGACTAACTAATAATCAAAGTCACCCATGTTTTATATGTATTATCAGTAATCATTACAACAGGCCAGGTAGGCGTTGTTATTCTCATCTTATAGGAGAACAAACTGCAACCACAGAAAGGTTTAATTTGCTTAAGCTTAGGAAGCCAATATTCATCCTAGGTAGGTAGTGGGATTCCAAACTCTAAGCTCTTTACACTATACTTGTAGGAAACAACTGATTACAAGCAGGAAATTCAGTGGTCGTTCCTTAACCCTAAGGGATATTTTTATTTATTTATTTATTTATTTTTGTTTGTTTTTCGAGGTAGGGTCTCACTCTGGTCCAGGCTGACCTGGAATTAACTATGTAGTCTCAGGGTGGCCTCGAACTCTCGGCGATCCTCCTACCTCTGCCTCCCGAGTGCTAGGATTAAAGGCGTGAGCCACCATGCCCGGCTTTTTCTAAGGGATATTTTTTAAGACTCCCAGTTGATTCCTGAAACCACAAGTAGTACCAAACTCTATCTAGAAGCACAGCATGTCAACAGTAGTTCTGATAAGCACTGACACTGACTACTAGACAGGTGGCATACACAGCATGGATGCACTGGACACAGGGAGTCATGTTCTTTTTTTTTTTTTGGTTTTTCAAGGTAGGGTTTCACTGTAGCCCAGGTTGACCTGGAACTCACTATGTAGTCTCAGGGTGGCCTTGAACTCATGGTGATCCTCCTACGTCTGCCTCCCAAGTGCTGGAATTAAAGGCATGTGCCATCATGTCCAGCTTATTCATTTATTTTTTAGAGAGAGAGAGAGGAGAGAGAGAAAGAATTGGTGTGCCAGGGCTTCAGACATTGCAATTGACCTCTAAGAGATGCTTGTGCCACTTAGTGGGCATGTGTGACCTTGTGCTTGCCTCACCTTTGTGCATCTAGCTAATATGGGATCTGGAGATTAGAACATGGATCTTAGGCTTTGCAGGCAAGCGCCTTAACCACTAAGCCATCTTTCCAGCCTTCCATTTAATATTTTTGGTCCTTGGTTGACACTGTGCAACTGAAACTGGAGAAGAACAAAGCTGCAGATAAGAGAAGACTGCTGGGCATGGTGGCTCATGCCTTTAACCCAGCACTCTGGAGGCAGAAGTAGGAGGATCACTGTGAGTTTGAGGCCACCCTGAGACTACATAGCGGGTTCCAGGTTAGCCTGAGCTAGAGTAAAAGTCTACCTCAAAAAAAAAAAAAAAAAAAGAAGAAGAAGAAGAAGAAGACTGTTGTGAAGTCAGCTTACATTTATGTACATTTTCAATATCTGTAGGGTCCTGCAGAATCTTAGTTAGGCCTTCCAAAAGGAGGGCTGCCTTATGATAGCGATAAGCAATATCTTCAGTCTGCTGAAACATCTCATCCAGGGCTGCAGACTGAACCTGAAACCAGTCAACAAAACAAGAGTCTCAATGTTCCAAGAAAATTCAAATCCATTTGGGTAATATACCTTAAATAACATCTACCTAAAATTAAAATAGTTTGACAAAATAATATAGTCTAAGAAACTACGTAAGAAGTCAGAACCCGCTAAGGTTTTTAGTATCAGAAAAAAAAAAGAAGCAAAATAATTCCTTATGAAAGGATTTTTCCTAGCACAAAATTCTTATGACACTTATTGCAATATAGAGTGATATAACACAAATCATTCCTATCAATAGTGTATAACAATACAGGACACACTACTTTTGTCAGCTTACATTCCCAAGTTATTTTCACATGACTTTAATGCCTTTCAGAATAAGACCAAGAGTGTAATAACAATGCAATTCCAAGCAGATAAGTGGAGGAGACTATGTTAATGTGCTAAAATAAGATCAGTCAATGAATTTCTCCATTCAGATATTTACTTAATGCTCCTATCTTTATATATTCTTCAGAGCAATTACCCCAGTAGAGAAAAATGAAAATGTGATAGCCAGACAATTGGAAAAACAGTTTTTACTTGGTGCATATACTTCAAGCAAATGATTTTTGTGCATTAAGAAAACACTACTTTTTCTATCATTTTTTTTTTTTCAAGGTAGGGTCTCACTCTAGTCCAGGCTGACCTGGAATTCACTATGTAGTCTCAGGGTGGCCTCGAACTCACAGTGATCCTCCTACCTCTGCCTCCCTAGTGCTGGGATTAAAGACATGTGCCACCACACCCGGCTCTATCTTTTTTTTTTTTTTTTTTTGGTTTTCCGAGGTAGGATCTCACTCTAGCTCAGGCTGACCTGAAATTCACTATGTGGTCTCAGGGTGGCCTCAAACTCATGGTGATCCTCCTACCTCTGCCTCCTGAATGCTGGGATTAAAGGCGTGCGCTACCACACCCAGCTTTCTATCAATTTTTTAAAGCCAATTTAGCAGAAAATACAGAAACAGATAGTATCTTTAGATGCAAACTATAAAAATAGACTATGCCCAATGGTAGCCAAGTTGAAAAGGAGCTATAGGGCTAGAGAGATGGCTTAGCGGTTTAGGCACATGCCTGCAAAACCTAAGGACCCAGGTTCGATTCTCCAGGTCCCATCTAAGCCAAATGCACATGATGGCCCATGCATCTGGAGTTCATCTGCAGTGACTAGAGGCCCTAGTGTGCCCATTTTCATTCTCTCTCTCCCTGTCGCAAACAAACAAACAAACAAACAAACAAACAAATAAATAAATGGAGCTATAATAAAATTTTATCACATGTAGTAACCAAAATTTAATGTTTATTAAATAAATTGTATTATATTAAGTAATCCTTAAATGTTGGTTAATTCTAATTGCTTCTTTCATAGGAAGTAATCACAATATTTGGTATTTGAGAGGGGACAGGACATAAGCTCTTTTTTGTTGTTGTTGTTTATTTATTTATTTGAGAGCAACAGCCAGAGAGAGAAAGAGGCATATAGAGAATGGGCATGCCAGGGCCTCCAGCCACTGCAAACGAACTCCAGACGCATGTGCCAACTTGTACATTTGTCTTATGTTGGTCCTGGGGAACTGAGCCTTGAACTGGGGTCCTTAGGCTTCACAGCAAATGCTTAACTACTAAGCCATCGCTCCAGCTCCACATAAGCTCTTTTTGAAAGGACAATTTCAAGTAGCTGTTCAACACCAAAGACACTTAGATATAAGTCTTCTAATGTTATACAATATTAAGCCTTAAAATAGTTACCATTTCCACAGCACAATTATAGATGAGTTTCTCTGCTGTTACACTGTTGATCTCATCAATAAATCTCTGTTTATCAGAGAAGAAGCGATTCAGCTTTTCTGTAAGTTTCTTGCACATGGTGATACAGAATTTATAGCGTTCATTCAGATTTTTGACAACTGAAACAAAGTTTAAATTGGAATTCATTTTAATGTTCTTCTAGAAATAACAAAGTGGCATGCACCTTTCCTTCTGATAGTAGAAGAGTGATACAAATGGTCACTGAAGGAAAGGACTGGAAATCGGGTTCTATGGTCTTTCAGTATGAAAAGATGACTTCTCTCTGTATCAAGTAAACAATGAAAAAAAAGAGCATTGTTTTTTCCTCTATTAAGAACATCGAATACTAGGCTAGATCAAGACTCTACCTCGAAAAAAGCAAAAAAAAAAAAAAAAAAAAGGAACATTGAAAAACCCAGTGATTCCTCATCACAGGCTTTCTCTCTTGGAATGACTCCAAGACCCCTGGAGCCACACACTGCCATCTGCTCCTGTACCTTGTTTCACAGCCGTGGAGGGGCTCAGCTTCCCGGACTTGATCTGAGCTTTGGCGAGATGCAGGGAAGCTGCCAGCAGCTGTGCTGCTTTCATGTATAACACCAGCTGCTCCACCCGCCTGCACCAGAAGACAGGAGCAGAGCATTATCTTGGGAATAAACCCACAAGACTTGGCACCATCTAAATAGCTGTTCTAAGGGGATATCTTGTTTTGGGGGGAGAGGACTCATATAGGCCTCAAAATAATCCTCCTGTCTAAGTAACCGAGCACGCGTGCGTGCGTGCGTGTGTGTGTGTGTGTGTGTATGATATGGTATGGTGTCCTGAGGTGTGATGGGGGGAGTGTTTGTGTTTCCCCCTCCCTTGGTGGCTGGAGCAATGCCAGGTGCTCTTTGTGCTTAGTCTTTTTTTCTTGGTTTTTCGAGGTAGGGTCTCACTCTAGCTCAGGCTGACCTAGAATTCACTATGTAGTCTCAGGGTGGTCTTGAACTCTCAGTGATCCTCCTACCTCTGCCTCCCAAGTGCTGGGATTAAAGGCGTGTGCCACCACACCTGGCTTTGGTCTTGTTTTTGAGGCAGAGTCTCTTTATTAATTTCATAGATTGTGTGACGCCAACATTCTTGGGTTACTCCTCCCCTGCAGGACTGGGGTTACAGGCATGTGAGGCCATGCTCAGTTGATTACATGGGATCTGGAGATTCAAACTGGCAGTCTTAGGCCCCCTCAGGCACTCATACTTGCACTGAAAGAGCACTTACTTGACCACTGGGCTATCTCTCCAGTCCCTTTTTGACATTTTTTTTGTTGTTGTTTGTTTTTTTCCAAAGCAGGATCTTATGCTAGCCCAGGCTGACTTGGAATTCCCTCTGTAGTCCCAGACTGACCTTGAATTCACAGTGATACTCTTACTTCTGCCTTCTGAATGCTGGGATTAAAGCTGAATGTCACCATACCTGGCTCTCTCTCTCTCTCTCTTTTGGTTATTCAAGGTAGGGTCTCACTAGCTCAGGCTGATCTGGAATTCACTATGTAGTCTCAGGGTGGTCTTAAACTCACAGTGATCCTCCTACCTCTGCCTCCTGAGTGCTGGGATTAAAGGTGTACACCACCATGCCTGGTTACATTGACTTTTTAATATATTCCTGAAGATAGAAGGCTTGGTATGGAGAAAGATGTGTAAACTTTGAATACAAGAGAAACACTCAGATAAGTATCTAGATAAACTCTCTGTCATCAAATATCTTCAATGCTGTAATTTACAAGGAAAAGGCAATGCTAAGGTTGCATGAGAAACTCTTGATTAACACAGTGACATCTTATATAATAATGAAACAATGAAGAAATTCCTTGCAGCTTTTTATGAGCTATGACTTTCAGCAACAATACCTACATCTTAAGACACAAGTTTACAGTAAGCAAAGTTGGATATGAATAGCAGAGGAGGCACCTACCCCCAGTCTTTGCTTAGCTGGCTGATCTGGTCCACTACTACACTCTCCTGAATCTGGTACAAGGACACGGCAGATGTGCACAGCTCAGGGTTCCCACCCCGCACAGCTGTAAGGTCCAGCACACACTCGATGAACATCAGCATCACGTTCAAATGGCGTAAGGTATCTGTGTGTTCTCGCTGCAGGAAGGCAATGTATCTTCAACACTTAAAGGATTTCTGCATACATGCATGCATATAATGTTTTTCCACACTCAAGATGAATGTCAGAATGATAAAAGCAGACTAATATTTTTAAATTTCAGAAAGCTGGCAGGTTAATAAACACATAAACTGGTATAACTACTGTGGAAATCAATGTGGAGGTTTTTCAAAAAGCTAGAAATAGAACATCCATATGACCCTGCTATGTGACTTCATGCATATCTAAAGGACTCTATATCCTTCTACAGACATATGTGCTCATTCAGGTTCACTGATGTTCTATTCACAGAAGCTAGGCAATGGTATCAGTCTGTATGTCCATTAACAGATGAATGTATAATGAAAATGTGGTATAGAAACACAATACTTTATTAAGCTGAGAATAAAAATGAAGTTATCAAAATTTGCAGGAAAATGAATGGAACTGGAAAGTATTACACTAGGTGAGGTTACTCAAGCCCAGAAAGACAAATGCTACATGTTCTTTTTTTTTTTTTTTTTTTTTTTTGGTTTTTCGAGGTAGGGTCTTACCACTCTGGCCCAGGCTGACCTGGAATTAACTTTGTAGTCTCAGGGTGGCCTCGAACTCACAGCGATCCTCCTACCTCTGCCTCCCGAGTGCTGGGATTAAAGGCGTGCGCCACCACGCCCGCTACATGTTCTTTTTAATATGTAGATTCTAGCTTTGTCTTTTCAGATTTGTGTGTTTAAGTTGGAGTAAGTGTCTGTAGAAGCTAGGAAGGGAGAAGGGGGTGTGGACAGGGGGACCTAATGGGAGAGAATAGTAGAACACATGTGATATCAAAGTAAGGGAAGGAGAACACTGAAGATAGACAAGTTTAAGAGAGGAAGGGTTGGGTGGAAAGCCACATGGAAACCCACTATTTGTAGTTATGTACATATCTGTCTGTGTTTCAAAGCATCCATGTTAAGAAAGCTCCAAAGAGAAGTCGCTGTGACACAGAGTAACTGAAAACTCAAAATGGGACCACTGAGTTAATACCTGGGACAAAAAGATGACAAAATAGGCATCAAGATAACAAGTACACTCTTCACAGTAAATCACACTGGTGTTTTATTTTATTTTTTGAAATCTTGCTATGTACCCTAGGCTATCCTTGACTTCTTTATCCTCCCACCTTAGCCTCCTGAGTAGCTGGAATTACAGGTATGTTCCACTAAATTCAGCACTTCTTTTTTTCTTTAATTTGAATTTATTTATTTATTATTTACTTATTGTGAGGAGAGGGAGTGAAATACATGTATACAGGGCCTCATGCCACTGCAAAGCAACTTCAAATGTATGCTTTATTGTGTCCATCTGGCTTTAATTGGTATCGGGGAATCAAACCCGGGCTGTCTGGCTTTGCAAGCCAGTGCCTTTAACCACTGAACCATTTCCCCAGCCTTAAATCACACTCCTTTTTTCTTTCTTCAACTTTTTTTTTTCTTTTTTTGGTTTTTCATGCTCTCGCTCTATCACAGGCTGACCTGGACTTCACTATGTAGTGTCAGGGTGGCCTCAAACTCAAGGTGATCCTCCTACCTCTGCCTCCTGAGTGCTGGGATTAAAGGCGTGCGCCACCACGCCTGGCTTCACACTTCTTAATAGTTCAATGAATTCCACTAATTTACTATTCCAGAATTTTTTTTTTTAGTTTCTGGCAGTTTGTTAGTTAATAGTGATAAACAATTAAAAAGCTCTGATGTTCTATGCCTTTATAGATAGGAACACAAACAGACATCCTATGGAATATCTTTTTAAAATTTATTTATTATAGACAGAGAGAAAAAGAGAGAGAGAGAATGGGTGCACCAGGGCCTCTAGCCACTGCAAACGAACTCCAGACGCATGCCCCACTATGTGCATCTGGCTTACATGGGACCTGGAGAACTGAACCTGGGTCCTTAGGCTTCACAGGCAAGCACCTTAACCTCTAAGCCATCTCTCCAGCCCCTCTTTCTTAAAATATAAATCTTTATGTATTTGAGAGAGAGAAGGGGAGAGGGAGAAAGGGAGAAAAGGAATAAATTGGTGGGCCAGGGCCTGTAGCCACTGAAAAATAAACTCCAAATGCAAGCATCACTTTGTGCATCTGGCTTTCTGTGGGTACTGGGGACCTGAACCTGGGCTGACAAGCTTTGCAAGCAAGTGTCTTTAACCACTAAGCCATCTCTTCAGCCCTAGAATGTCCTTTTTTTTTTTAGCTTATTGAAGTAGATTCTCACTATACCTCAGGCTGATCTGGAACTCACTCTGTAATCACAGGCTGCTCTTAAACTCACAGCAATCCTTCTATCTCTGCCTTCTGAGTGCTGGGGTTAAAGGCATGTGCCACCACTGGATGTGGCTTGGAATGTTTTTTTTTTGTTGTTGTTGTTGTTGTTTTTGTTTCGAGGTAGGGTCTCACTCTAGGCTCAGGCTGACCTGGACTTCACTATGTAATCTCAGGGTGGCCTCGAACTCACAGTGATCCTCCTACCTCTGCCTCCTGAATGCAGGGATTAAAGGTGTGTGCCACCACGCTTGGCTTTCGGGATGTCTTTTTAAATTGGTATTCTAGGAACTGGGCCTTTGTTTGTATCAGTAAGATATCCTGACAGGCTCATATACATGCATGCAAGCAGATAACTAAGAAAACAAGCATTCTAAAATTAATTTTCTTCTTTAGTTATAAATGTGTTTTGAAATCTCAAGTAAGACTGAGAGTTTCTCTACTTCTTTTCTTTTCTTTTCTTTTCTTTTTTTTTTTTTTTTTTTTTTTGAGGTAGGGTCTCATTCTGGCCCAGGCTGACCTGGAATTAACTCTGTAGTCTCAGGGTGGCCTTGAACTCATGACGATCCTCCTACCTCTGCCTCGAAAGTGCTGGGATTAAAGGCATGTGCCACCACGCCCTGTTGAAAGTTTCTCTACTTTTAATGCTAAAAGAATCATCTTTGTAGAATCAGGAAGATTAAACATTGAAGTTTGAATGTCTCTCTGTTCTGTGGCAGCGTATTGGACTATGTGCTGCACTGCAATGGATTATGGGCAAGAATGTAATTTAGGTCTGATCTGGGAGACTCAATAGCTCTAGACTGATGTTTCCAACTCTAGGTTGGATCATGTACTTTCAAAGTTATTATTAAAATTACTAGAAAATTGGGGCTGGAGAAATGGCTTAGTGGTTAAGGCATTTGCTTGTGAAGCCAAAGGATCCAGGTTTGATTCTCCAGGACCCACATAAGCCAGATGCACAAGGGGCACATGTATCTGAAGTTTGTTTGCAGTGGCTAGAGGCCCTGGCATGCCCATTCTCTCTCTGTCTCTCTGACTTGTATCTCTCTGCTTGTAAATAAATAAGTAAATAAAATTAAGCCAGGTGTGGTGGTACATGCCCTTAATCCCAGCACGTGGGAGGTAGAGGTAGGAGGATCATCATGAATTCAAGGCCAACTTGAGACTACATAGTGAATTCCAGGTCAGCCTGGGCTAGAGTGAGACCCTACTTCAAAAAACCAAAAATAAATAAATAAATAAATAAATAAATAAATAAATAAATAATTACTAGAAAGTCACTACTAAAATGTTGCATAATATATGTGATAAGTTTTGTTAAAATATTTTATATACAAAATAGAAATGTTAATGGTCTTACATGGAGAGAATTTGTTCTTTAGTTGGTCTACAGAGTTGGTTTTTCTTTTGTTTTGGTTTTGGTTTTTTGTTTGTATTTTGAGGTAGGGTCTCACTCTAGCTCAGGCTGACCAGGAATTCACTATGCAGTCTTAGGGTGGCCTCGAACTCACGCAAGTGCTGGGATTAAAGGCGTGTGCCACCACGCCTGGCAGAGTTGGTTATTTTTGTTGTCATTTTTGAGGTAGGGTCTCGCTCTAGCCCAGGCTGACCTGGAATTCACTATGTAGTCTCAGGGTGGCCTCGAACTCACAGTGATCCTCCTACCCCTGCCTCCCAAGTGCTGGGATTAAAGGCATGTGCTACCATGCCCCGCAGAGTTGGTTATTTTAAAAAATATTTTAGAGCCGGGCATGGTGGCGCACGCCTTTAATCCCAGCACTTGGGAGGCAGAGGTAGGAGGATCGCCATGAGTTCGAGGCCACCCTGAGACTACATAGTGAATTCCAGGTCAGCCTGGGCCGGAGTGAGACCCTACCTCGAAAAACCAAAAAAAAAAAAAAAGGGCTGGAGAGATGGCTTAGCAGTTAAGTGCTTGCCTGTGAAGCCTAATGACCCTGGTTTGAGGCTTGATTCCCCAGTACCCACATAAGCCAGACACACAAGATGGTGCATGCATCTGGAGTTTGTTTGCAAAGGCTGGAGGCCCTGGTGTGCCCATTCATTCGCACTCTCTCTCTCTCTACCTTTTTCTCTGTCTGTCTGTTGCTCTCTCAAATAAATAAATAAAATAATAATAAATAATAATTTTTTTAATTTAAAATATTTTTAAAAGTATTTTGTTTGAGAGAGAGAGAGAGAGAGAGAGAGAGAGAGAGAGAGAGGGGCAGGCAGGGAGAGACAGAGAGAATGGGCATGCCCAGGCCTTTAGCCACTGCAAACCAACTCCAATGCTTGTGCCATCTTGTGCATCTGGTTTTAGGTGGGTACCTGGGTCCTTTGACTTTGCAGGCAAGCTCCTTAATCACTAAACCATCTTTCTGAGAGCCTGATGCCCAAGTTTTAAACTTAGTCTGAACTTTAAAATATATGCATACATACATCCTACAAATAATAACTAAGCATTAAATAAAACAATACATTTATGCATCACTTTCCTATGAACCTGAGGTTGCTATGGATGAATGTCATCAACATTATTGTGAAAATACTCCTGCAATGTTTTCCAATCATAAAAGTTAAAAAGTGGCCAGGTATGGTGGCACTCGGGAGGCAGAGGTAGGAGGATCAGTGTGAGTTTAAGGCCAGACTGAAACTACATATTGAATTCCAGGTCAGCCTGGGCTACGGTGAGACCCTACCTTAGGGGAAAAAAAATTTAGAAAGTAACAAGAGCATCACTTCCTGATTACTGGGTGATGTTGGCCCTGTCATCTTCACCAGCCCAGCATGATACTCTGCTCTTCCTTACCTCCATCAGTGTCTCCTCTGGTAGTTCAGGGGCTTCAAAAGTGATGAGCCCTTCTAGGCTGGGTGGTGAAGCACCATAAGGCACATATCTCAGGCTGGGAGCTGCCTCTGCTCCTGGCGGGGAAGAGCCCAAGCCTGGCCCAGGTGGGGAACCCACACACACACGGCCACTGGCAGAACACAAGGAGCCTCCCGAGCTGCTGGACCCCACTGCAAAGAGACAAAGGACACGTGGCACATCTCAAAACTTAGGTTATAGGGAGGTTTCACACACACACAGTACTCCTCTTATTGACTGCATACAACCTACTGAATAAAGGAAGCATTCAAAGAAAATCTCTGCCTCTCACCCTATGTAAATGTATAAACAACTTCACTCCCCTTTCTTCATATATATATATATATATATATATATATATATATATATATATATATATGACCATCACAGCCAGCTTCCTCAATCTGTTATAATCAAACTTATATTATAAACAATTTATTTACTTGCATGCAGGGGAAGGGGGAGAATGGGCACACCAGAGCTTCCAGCTGCTGCAAATAAACTCCAGATGCATGTGCCATTTTGTGTATCTGGCTTTACGTGGATACTGGGAAATAGAACCCAGGTCATTATGCTTTGCAGGCAAGTGCCTTAATCACTGAGCCACCACTCAGCCTCCATCACACACAATCTATGTCACATACATTACATTTCTCCTTTTTGCTCCACATACTTCATAATCATAAAACTCAACAGATGCACAGTGATTCACTAACTTTATACAGTAATCTGGAGTCACACAACGTCTGAAGATGACTGCAAATATCACTATAATGAGATACACTTTCCCCCTCCTTGGGATAATTTCTCTCTTTCTTTCTTTCTTTCTTTCTTTCTTTCTTTCTTTCTTTCTTTTTCTTTCTTTTTCTTATTAATTAATTAATTTTATTGACAACTTCTTTAATTGTAGACAATATCCCATGGTACTCCCTTCTTCCCCCCACTTTCCCCTTTGAAACTTCACTCTCCATCATATCCCCTCCCCCTCTCAGTCTCTCTTTTCAGTTTGATGTCATGATCTTTTCCTCTTATTATGATGGTCTTGTGTAAGTAGTGTCAGGCACTGTGAGGTCATGGATATCCAGGCCATTTTGTGTCTGGAGGAGCACACTGTAAGGAGTCCTACTCTTCCTTTGGCTCTTACATTCTTTCCGTCCCCTCTTCCGCAATGGACCTTGAGCCTTGGAAGGTGGGCTTGAGATGTTTCAGTGTTGAGCACTCCTCTGACCCTCCTTCTCAACACCATGGTGCCTCTGAGTCATCTCCTTGGGATAATTTCTATGTGATGAATACTCTGAAGTGGTATTACAAGGAAGAATGGAATCTTCATAGTCCCTCTTCCTCAGAATAGCCTATAACTTTCTAAAGCAGCACTAACTTCCTCAACACCGGCCTTATAATTTTAAAAACTGACACATTAACAAGTATAAAATATTTGCTTCATTAAAATAAAATGAAGCTGGAGCTGGGCGTGGTTGTGCATCTTCCTACCTCTGCCTCCCGAGTGCTGGGATTAAAGGCGTATGCCCATGCCTGGCTCAACCTTCTTTTTTTAAAAAAACATTTTTATGGGCTGGAGAGATGGCTTAGCGGTTAAGGCGCCTGCCTCCTAAGCCTAAGAACGCTGGTTCCAATCTTCAGCAGTTCCAATCTCCAGATCCCACGTTTACCCAGATGCAAAGTGACACAAGGGTGCAATGCCGCACTTGATCACAAGGGGGCACCCACATCTGGATTTCGTTCGCAGCAGCTGAGAGGCTGCTGGCGCGCCCATCTCTGTCTGTCTTCCTCTCCCTCTCTCTCTGTGTCTGTCTCTGTGTCTCTCAAAAAAAAACATTTTTATGTATTTATTTATTTTTAATTGAGAGAGGAAAAGAGAGAAAATGAGAACGAGCATGCTAGTGCCTCTTGCCACTGTAAACTAAATCCAGACCCATGCCACTTTGTGTGTCTGGCTATATGTAGGTACTGGGGAATCAAACTTGGGCCATCAGTCTTTGCAGGCAAGCACCTTTAATTACTGGGGCTATCTCCCCAGGCCATCTTCTACCTTTTTGTTTTGTTTTTTGAGGTAGGGTCTCGCTCTAGCCTGGGCTGACTTGAAACTCACTATATAGTCTTAGGGTGGCCTCAAACTCACGGCAATCCTCCTACCTCTGCCTCCAAAGTGTTGGGATTAAAGGCTTGTGCCACCAAGCCCAGCCATCTTCCACCTTCTTTGGGACAGAGTTTCTCTCATTGTTATGCCACTGCCATTCTGGATTCTTTCACCTCTGTTCCCCATAGCTGTAGGTACGTTAAGATTCCAAAGATATGCACCACCTGACACCAGGCTTTACATGGGTGCTGAAGTGGACTGAACTCAGGTCGGCAGACTTGCAAAGCAAGCACCTTAAATGTTAAGCCACCTCCCCAGCCCCCAGTCTACATATTTTCTTGGTTTCTGGCATTAATAACTTGCCATTAAAAATTGTTAGTCTGGAGCTGGGCGTGGTGGCGCACGCCTTTAATCCCAGCACTTGGGAGGCAGAGGTAGGAGGATTGCCGTGAGTTCGAGGCCACCCTGAGACTACATAGTTAATTCCAGGTCAGCCTAGGCCAGAGTGAAACCCTACCTCGAAAAACCAAAAAAAAAAAAAAAAAAAAAAAAATTGTTAGTCTGAGCCGGGCGTGGTGGTGCACGCCTTTAATCCCAGCACTTGGGAGGCAGAGGTAGGAGGATTACCATGAGTTCATGGCCACCCTGAGACTACATAGTGAATTCCAGGTCAGCCTGAGCTAGAGTGAGACCCTACCTAAAAAAAAAAAAAAAAAAAAAAAAAAAAAGTCTGTCCAAATGTATTACAGGATTAAGTACAATCATTGGGACTCAAATTAAAAAAAAAAAAAATTATACCTGGTAATGTGTCACACACTATAACCTTAGCTATTTGGGAAGCTAATGCAGAAAGTACTCAACTGATCAATAATAAAAATTTTGCCAAGCCGGGCGTGGTGGCGCACGCCTTTAATCCCAGCACTCGGGAGGCAGAGGTAGGAGGATCGCTGTGAGTTCAAGGCCACCCTGAGACTGCATAGTTAATTCCAGGTCAGCCTGGGCCAGAGTGAGACCCTACCTCGAAAAAAAAAAAAAAAAAAAAAATTTTGCCAGGTATGGTGGTGCATGCCTTTAATCACAGCACTCAGGAGGCAGAGGTAGGAGGAGGAGTTCAAGGCCACCCTGAGACTATATAGTGAATTCCAGGTCAGCCTGGGCTAGAGGGAGGCCTTACCTTGAACCACCCCCCCAAAAACAATAAAAATTTTTTTAAAAAGGGGCTTAGAGGTCAAGGTGCTTGCCTGAAAAGCCAAAGGACCCAGGTTCAATTCCCCAGGACCCACATAAAGCCAAATGCCCAAGGTGGCGCTTGCATCTGGTGGCACTTGCATTTGGAGTTCATTTGCAGCAGTTAGAGGCCTTGATGTACCCATTCTCTCTCTCTGTTTCATTTTCTCTTTCAAATAAATAAAAATTACAAAATTAAAAAATTTTAAATAGGACTGGGAGAGTCAGGCATAGTGGCACACACCTGTATTCCCAACACTCAGGAGGTGGAGGCAGGAGAATCAAGAGTTTAATGTCATCCTTGCTACACAGTGAGTTTGAGGCTAGCCTAGGCTACATTAATCTATCTTTTTTTTTTTTTTTCTTTCCAGGTAGGGTCCAACTCTAGCTCAGGCTGACGTGGAATTCACTAGGTAGTTTCAGGGTGCCTCAAACTCACAGCAATCCTCCTACCCCTGCCTCCCAAGTGCTGGGGTTAACAGCGTGTGCCATTACACCTGGCTGAAACTATCTTAAAACACTAAAATTAGGGCTGGAGAGATTGCTCAGTGGTTAAAAGCTCCTGCTTGCAAAGCCCACAGTCTGGGTTTGACTCCCCAACACCCAATGTAAACCTAAATACACAAAGTGGTACATGCATCTGGAGTTTGTTTGCAGTGCCAAGAGGCCCTGTCATGCCCATACTCATTCTCACTCAAATATATATATAATAAAAAAATTTTAAACTAAAATAAGGAGGTAGGGGCTAGGAATTTAATTCAGTGGTAGAATGCTTGTTTAGCAAATGGGGAGGCCCTGGGTTAAATCCCTAATACTACAGACAATGAATAAAAACAAAGTTTCAAAAAAAATAACTTATTTTCAAATTACCTATTAAATATACAAAAATAAGATTTCATCATATAAGCTAAAAAGTGCTATTTGATATATAACTGTTTCTTTATAGACAAGCCACATTTATATTGTATGCTACAATATATTACATATAAACAAATACTTGTAGATTCATACACATATATATTACAAAGACTTTCCCTCCCAAATGTTGCCCCATTTACTTCTGACATAAGCCCTTACAGAAAATAGCAATATTCACTTTACTGAGAATGAAACTGAAGCCCAGAGCAGTGAAGTGACTCATCTAAGTTGAATGCTATGTCACTCTCTGAACCAGCCACATTAGGCACTTAACAAATGTTCCTCACCTGAGGTGGTTCTTGTTCGCAGAACCATCTGGGTACAAGTGGGAGCTGTGGCACTGTGTGGAGGAGATCCCACGGTGAACAGGACAGCCCTGGGACTTGCTGCTGCTCCTGCGGATGGTGGTAGTGCTAGTAGAACACCACAGGCTCCTGCAGGAGCTACAAGAAAGTTTGCAAGATGCATTATGTTTATTGTGTTCCTATATGGAAGTAGGACTAAGGAGACATACTTTTTAAAAAAAAATTTTTTTAATTATTTTATTTATTTTTGGAGAGAGACAGACAGAGAGGGAGAAGGAGACACAGAATGGGCGCGCCAGCAGTCTCAGCTGCTGTGAACGAAATCCAGATGTGTGCACCCCCTTGTGGGCAAGTGCAGCATTGCGCCCTTGCGTCACTTTGCATCTGGCTAAATGTGGGACCTGGAGATTGGAACCGGGTTCTTAGGCTTAGCAGGCAGGCGCCTTAACCGCTAAGCCATCTCTCCAGCCCCATACTTTTTTAAAAATGGAACCAGGCATTTATTGTGTATTTGGCTTCACTGTTCAAATGTCTAAATGCTGGAATAAATCCACTAGTCTTTTTTCAGGGCTCTTCCTCTGAAGGGACCTCCTTGACAAGGCATGGCTTATTTTGCTGCTGACTCCTGGTTCTCTGATGCTTACCAGGGTCACCCCACCAGGGCCCAGAATCACAGCCAAGGCAGAAAACAGCCACAGTGTTGGTCGCATCAGACACTGAGCTGATTCCCAAGGCATCTCTTGTCTCCCAGGACAGCAAGGATGCAGCTCTGGTACAAAGCCCAGGGCTCATGCTCAAATGACCACTGCAGAACTGCCAACCTTGGCTGGTCTGAGCCCAGCTTCCTTTCTCTGGGCAGAATGTGAGGAAGCACTCCTTAACTTTGGTTTTTCTTATAATCCAGAACTAGCTTTTAAGGGCTCCAAAACGTCCTTGCCACATATGGACCTGAAAACAAAAGCTGCTGCTTAGGAGCCAGGTTCCTGCTGCACTTGGAGAGACTCAGTACTGTGTCTTTCAGTTTCTTTGTATTACTCTTCAATAGTTGCTTGACCCAACACCTTTGTGTCTGCTCTATACAATGAAAGCACAAACTAAGTGAGAATAAAAAAAAATAATTAAAGCATTAAATTGTACAAATTACAATCTTTCCAAAATATACTTACATTAAATAAAATATGCATTTCAGTAAGATCTACAGTGAATGACTATGCATTCTGGGAAGCTTAACATCTAGGCAGGGCCAACATTCATGGAAGAAGCTAAGAGAATGTGCATCCAATAGTGGGTTTCTTATTGCCAATCTGCCATTTACACTGAACATGTCATTACGTCACTTGTGCAGGACGCCGATTTTGTTGGGTAAAAGGGAAGCAAGCGCCAACCTCAATGGTGAGCTCATTACAACCTTGGAGGATCTCACCCACAGCCCAGACAGTAGAGTTTAGAGAGAGAAGGTGTTAAGCAGACACTCTTCCTTGCTGCGCTGGTTTGCTCCTGCCCAGCATGGGCAGCAGCAAGGAGGGTCATCTTCAGGACAACAGGTCGAGGGACTGGGGCAGTCCCAAGGGGCTGACAGGGACTCGGGTAAGGACACGGAGGAGGACTACCTCGTGCTGTTTCACATTAGACAAGTTGTGACACACAGTCCACAGGCCCACAATCATCTCCTCTTATCATCTGGCATAGCGCTTGATGTAGTCCTCCACTTTATTCTGGAAGTCCTCCTTGTCCCGCAAATGATGCTCTGCTGCTTCAATGTTCAGAGGATCATCAAAATTCAGAAGATCAGTAAATAAAGAGTTTAATCCCCAAACAACATCCTTTAATATTCTTGTGGCAGCCCAGCCAGTGCCATCAATCAAATTCTCTCTTGGTAAACTTAGACACATTTCCCTTGTTTCTGTGATGTTGGGGTGCCAGATCTTGGTCAAGCATTTCACGTTGGGAGGCACCATGTTGAATGCATCAGGAACTTCAGTTTCAAACTGAAATTTTCCACCCTGGTTATAACCGTCATCTGGGCTTACAGTTAGCTGAAAGCAATGCAGCTTGTTTGGATTAGGAAAATGCTCTTTGCATGTACACAAGGCAAGTTAGCTTCAAGTTCTGCAACTTCTTTCACCAGCAACTTGTCTCTTATAGAAACCCTCTGAGTGGAGTCAGATGCAGTGGCTGATGTCTGAGACCCTTTGAGACCATCATCTTACTTCAGTTTGCTTGCCAGCGTTAGCATTACTGCTGCCTTTACTCTGGGCATCCCAAGTCAGGCGAGGCAGGCCGGTGCCTAACACCATGCCCGGCCAGTGGCAGCAGCAAGACGCAGGCCTCATTGCAGCACAGGTTCCCAGCGGCAGGGCAGGGACTCAGCTGCCACTGCTCCATCAGCTTGCAGGCACTTTCACATACTTTTTTTTTTTTTTGGAGACGGGGGTGGGGAGGGAGGAAGACAGACAGAGATGGACACGCCAGCAGTCTCTCAGCTGCTGCGAGCGAAATCCAGATGCATGCGCCCCCTTGTGGTCAAGTGCGGCATTGCACCCTTGTGTCACTGCATCTGGCTAAACGTGGGACCTGGAGATTGGAACCAGCGTTCTTAGGCTTAGGAGGCAAGCGCCTTAACTGCTAAGCCATCTCTCCAGCCCACTTTCACATACTTTTAAATATATATTTATTTATTTATGAAGTTTAAAAAAATTTTATTTGAGAGAGGCAGAGAGAGAGAGAGAGAGAGAGAGAGAGAGAGAGAGAGAGAGAGACTGTGCATGCCAGGGCCACTAGCGTTGTAAATGAACTCCAGACACATATGCCACCTTGTGCATCTGGCTTATGTGGGCCTGGGAAATTGAACCTGAGTCCTTAGGCTTTATAGGCAAACACCTCTGCTAAGACATGTCTCTAGACCCTCTGCAATATATTTTTATTTATTTGGAAGCAGGGAGAGGGGATAGAAAGAGGAGACAGACAGACTTCAGCACACCTGCAATTTACTATGTAGTCTCAGGGTGGCCTCAAACTCATGGTGATTCTCCTAGATCCTCCCACCTCTGAGTGTGCCACCATACCCTCTAGTGTTTTTTTTTTTTTTTTAATTTATTAGAGAGAGAGCAAGAAAGAGAGAATATGAATGATAATATGGGTGCACCAGGGTCTTTAGCCACTGCAAATGACACATGCACCACCATGTGTATCTGGCATATGAGGGTTCTGGGAAATTGAACCTGGGTTCTTAGGCTTTGCAGACCAACACTTTAACTGCTAAGCCATCTCTCTAGCCCTCCCTCGAGTTTTTAAATTTAGATTTAATTTAATTTTTATTTTTTTGGTTTTTCAAGGTAGGGTCTCACTCTAGCCCAGGCTGACCTGGAATTCACTATGTAGTCTCAGGGTGGCCTTGAACTCACAGTAATGCACCTACTTCTGCCTCCCAAGTGCTGGGATCAAAGGCGTGCACCACCATGCTTGGCAAGATTTAAAAAAAAATTTTTTTTAATTTTTATTTTTTAGTATTTTAAAATTTTTATTTATTTGCAAGCAGAGAGTCACAGAAAAGACAGACAAATACAGAATGGGCACATCAGAGCCTCTAGCTACTACAAAAAAAAACAAAACTCCAGACACATGTGCCCCTTGTGCATCTGGCTTACGTGGGTCCTGGGGAGTCAAACCTGGGTCCTTTGGCTTCGCATGCAAATGCCTTAACCGCTAAGCCATCTCTCCAGCCCTATATTTTTATTTATTTATTTATTTCACAAAGAAAAGAGAGAGAGAGAGAGAGAGAGAATGGGCATGCCAGGGCCTCTAGCCACTGCAAACGAACTCCAGACGCATGCGCCCCCTTGTACATCTGGCTAACGTGGGTCCTGGGGAATAGAACCTAGGTCCTTAGGCTATGCAGGCAAGTGCCTTAACCACTAAGCCATCCCTCCATCCCTATTTATTTATTTTATTTGAGAGAAAGAAACAGAGAGAAAGAGAGAGAGAATGGGCATGCCAGGGCCTCCAACCACTGAAAACCAACTCCAGATGCATGCGCCCCCTTGTGCATCATCTGGCTTATGTGGGGCCTAGAGAGTCAAACCGGGATCCTTTGGTTTTGCAGGCAAACACCTTAACTGCGAAGCCATCTCTCCAGCCCGCCTGGCAAGTTTCATTATTATTTTTCAATTTTTTAAATTTATTTATTTGCAAGCAGAGAGAGAGAGATAGAAGAGAGGCAGACACAGAGAATGGGCACGCCAGGGCCTCTAGCCACTGCAAAAGAACTCCAGATGCATGTGTCCCTCATGCATCTGGCTTACGTGGGTCCTAGAGAATCAAACCAGGATCCTTTGGTTTTGCAGGCAAACACCTTAACCGCTAAGCCATTTCTCCAGCCCCACCTGGCAAGTTTTTAAAGGAATCTTTACATTGCTTTCTAAAGTGATTGTACTAACTTATACCTCACTAATAGAATATGAGAGTTTCTTGAACACACGGTGATCCTCCTGCCTCTGCCTCCCAAGTGCTGGGATTAAAGGCATGTGCCACCACACCTGGCTTTTAATTTTTATTCTATTTTATTTTATTTATTTTTATTTTTTGGTTTTATTTTTATATTTATTTTTTGGTTTTTTGAGGTAGGGTTTCACTCTAGTCCAGGCTGACCTGGAATTTACTGTATTCTCAGGGTGGCCTTGAACTCACGGTGATCCTCCTACCTCTCCCTCCCAAACGCTGTGATTAAAGGCTTGCGCCACCACACCCAGCTTATTTTTTTAAAATATTTTTTAAAGATTTTATTTTTATTTATTTATTTGACACAGAGGGAAAGAGAGAAGGAGAATGAGAATGGATGTGCCAGGGCCTCTAGCCACTGCAAACGAACTTCAGACACATATGCCCCCTTGTGCAGCTGGCTTACATGGGACCTGGAGAATTGAACCGGGGTCCTTAGGCTTCACAGGCATGTACCTTAACCACTAAGCCATCTCTCCAGATCTAATTTTTATTTTTTGAGGTAGGGTCTCACTCTAGGCCAGACTGACCTAGAATTCACTCTGTAGTCTCAGGCTGGCCTCAAATGCAGTGATCCTTCCAAGTGCTAGGACTAAAGGCACACAAGCATACCAGGCATTGATTTTCTCTTTGACATTATACCACTGAGATCTCATAGTGGTCTTGACTTGCATTTCCATGATGATTACTGATATTGAACATTTCTTCATATACTTGCATTTTTAAAAAAGTTTTTCAAGGGAGAGTTTCTCTTGCTTTCATCCAGGTTGACCTGGAATTTACTTTGTAGTTTTAAGCTGGCCTTGAACTCACAGTAATCCTACCTCAGCCTCCTGAGTGCTGGGATTAAAGGTGTGTGCCACCATGTCTAGCATTTTTAAAATTATTAAAATTTGTCCATTTATTTATGTGCAAGCAAAGAGAGAGAAAGAATATGAATAGGTGTTTCACACCATGGCCTCTAGCCACTAAAGATAAAATTCCGACGCATGTGCAACTTTGTGCATCTGGCTTTACGTGGACCCCAGTCATTAAGCTTTGCAGGCAAGTGCCTAACTGCTCTCTCCAGTCCTGCTTATATGTTTTCATTCACATAATTTTCCCATATATTTTTTTTAATTTGAGAGAGACAGAGAAAGAGAGAGAGAATGGGCATGCCAGTGGCCTCTCAGCCACTGTGAATGAACTCCAGATGCGTGTGCCCCCTTGCAACATTGCACACTTAAGTCACTTTTATGTCTGGCTAAACATGGGACCTGGAGATTAGAACAGGCATTCTTAGGCTTTGCAGGCAGGCACCTTAACCATTAAGCCATCTCTCCAGCCCCCATTTGTTTTTCAAGGTAGGGTCTCACTCTAGACCAGGCTGACCTGGAATTCACTAGGTACTCTCAGGGTGGCCTTGAACTCATGGCGATCCTCCTACCTCTGCCTCCCTCCCAAATGCTGGGATTAAAGGTGTGCACCATCACTCCCAGCTTTTTTTGTTTGTTTGGTTTTGGTTTTTCAAAGTAGGGTCTCACTCTAGCTTAGGCTAACCTGGAATTCACTCTATTCTCAGGGTGGCCTCGAACTCATGGTGAACCTGTCTCTCCTGAGTGCTGGGATTAAAGGCATGTGCCACCATGCCTGGCTTCTTTTGTTTTTTGAGGTAGGGTCTTGCTCTAGCTCAGGCTGACCTGGAATTCACTATTTAGTCTCAGGGTGGCCTTGAACTCAGAGGATCCTCTTACTTTGGCCTCCCAAGTGCTAGGATTAAAGGCATATGCCACCATGTCTGGTCATTTGTCCATTTTTTTGGTTTTTTTTTTTTTTTTTTTTTTTTGGTTTTTCAAGGTAGGGTCTCACTCTAGCCTAGGTTGACCTGGAATTAACTATGTAGTCTCAGGGTGGCCTTGAACTCTGGCAATCCTCCTACCTCTGCCTCCCGAGTGCTGGGATTAAAGATGTGTGCCACCATGCCCAGCTCTATTAGTTTGTTTTTTGAGAGAGAGAAAGGCAGAGAGAGAGAGAGAGAATGGGCATGCCAGGGCCTTCAGCTGCTGCAAATGAACTCCAGGGGGGTATTGAGCTTTTTTTTTTTTTTTTAATCAGATTAAGAAGCTTTTGCATAGCAAAGGAAATTATAAATTAATGTTTTTTTTTAAATTTTTATTTACTTAAGAGCAACAGACAGACGAAAGAGAAAAAGGCAGAGACAGAGAGAAAGAGAATGGGCACACCAGGGCCTCTAGCCACTGCAAACAAACTCCAGATGCATGCGCCACCTTGTGCATCTGGCTTACATGGGTCCTGAGGGATGGAGCCTTGAACCAGGGTCCTTAGGCTTCACAGGCAAGTGCTTAACCTCTAAGCCATCTCTCCAGCCTCTTTTTCTTTTTTTTGAGGAAGGGTCTCACTCTAACCCAAGCTGACCTGGAACTCACTCTGTATCTCCAGGTTGGCTTCCAACTCATGGTGATCCTCTTACCTTTACCTCCCAGATGGTGGTGCTACTTTAGGAAGTTCTGAAAACTCTGAGAGGTGAGGCCTACCTGGAGAAAATGGGTCACTGGAGGCAGTTTCTTGGGAGAATGTTATCCCTAACTCTTTCATGCCTTGTTCTCTGCTTCCTGGTCCTTAGTGATGTAAGCAGCCTCTACCATACATCCCCAACACCATGAATTGAACTACTTTACCATGCTTTCTCTCATCATGATGAACCGAAACTCTTCTGAAACTGTGAGTTCATATCCAACTATATACACCTATAGAGGACTTGCTAGGGTGAAAGGGTAATCTTATACTCATGCAAACAATCCTTATGAGAATTATGCTAGACCTCTCTTCAGAAATAATGCAGGCAAGAGACTGAAATGAAATCTTCCTACGTAGTCCTTCTCTTTGGATTAGAAACCAAATTCAATCAGGTATTTTTCTGGTTAAGATTCCTCATTGGGGGCCTGAAGAAATGGCTTAGTGGTTAAAGTGTTTTCCTGCAAAACCAAAGGATCCTGGTTCAATTCCCCAGGATCCACATAAACCAGAGATTCACAAGGGGGTGCATGCATCTGGAGTTCTTTTGCAGTGGCTGGAGGCCCTGGCAAGCCCATTCTCTCTCTTTCTCTATCTACATCTTCCTCTCTGTCTCTCAAATAAATAAATAAATAAAATTTTAAAAAAGATTCCTTATTGGGCATATCAAAGACAAAGAGAAAACAAGAATAAAGAAGGTATAACAGATTCCTAAATTTGGGTGTGCATCATAATCAACTAGGGATTCCTAAAATCCATGTTCAGAAAATTTAAACAAGCCTGAGATGGGGTCTGGAATCTCTATTGCTGTTTTGCTTTTAGTGGTGGTGGTGGTGGGTGGTTGCACAGGTGGCACACATGTAGAGGTCAGAGGATAACTTCAGGGTATTTGTCTTTACCTTCCATCATCTTTTTTTTTTTTTTTTTTTGGTTTTGCAAGGTAGGGTCTCACTCTGGTCCAGGCTGACCTGGAATTAATTATGTAGTCTCAGGATGGCCTTGAACTCACAGCGATCCTCCTACCTCTGCCTCCCGAGTGCTGGGATTAAAGGCGTGCGCCACCACGCCCGGCTTCTTTTTAAATATATGTTATTTTTATTTGTAAGGAGAGAGAGACAGACAGACAGCATGAGCATACCAGGGGCCCCTGCCACTGCAAACAAACTCTAGACGCATGCACCACTTTGCGCATCTGGCTTATGTGGGTACTAGGTAACTGAACCCAGGCTGTGAGGGTTTGTAAGCAAGCTCCTTGAACTACTGAGCCTTCTCTCCAGTCCTCCACCACCTTGATAAGGCAGGGTCTCCCTTGTTGTTTCTGCTGCTGAGTGTGTGCCAGTCTAGCTGGTCTGTGAACTTCCAGATTCATCTGCATTAGATTCCCATTGCTGTAGGCATAAAGGGATTACAGGTGTGTACTACTTTGTGAATGGCTTTAGGCTAACTTTGGCCAGTAGGATCATACTGCCAAAAAACAATTTGGGTCGGAAATCCTTTCAATTCCTAAGTTGCTGTTCACTGAGACACTGAGCAAGCTGTTTTTGTTTGTTTTTTTGTTTTTCTTTTTTAGAGGTACAGTCTCACTCTAGCCCAGGATGACCTGGAATTTACTCTGTAGGCTCAGGGTGGCCTCAAACTCACAGCAATCTGCTTACCTCTGCCTGCCAAGTGCTGGGATTAAAGATATGCACCACCACACCTGGGCTAAACTTCAGGTTATTTTTATTTTTTATTTTTCTTTATTTATTTGGGGGGAGAGAGAGAAATAGGAAGGAGGGAGGGAGAGGGAGAGAAGAAGGAGGGAGGGAGGGAGAGAGAGAGAATATGGGCACGCCAGGGCCTCTAGCCACTGAAATGAACTCCAGATGTGTGCGCCCCCTTGTGCATTTGGCTTACGTGGGTCCTGGGAAATTGAAACTGGGTCCTTTGCAAGCAAGTGCCTTAACCACTAAGCCATCTCTCCAGCCCTAAATTTCAGTTTTGATGGATACTGAGGAGGAACATGAAATGATATAAATGACCTTCACAACTGTATGATATTATATTTGCATTGTCACCTAGTTTGTTATAGTTTAACAGTGATCTAACAGAAAACTCACACATACACTGATATTATCAGTTTAAAAAGAAATTAGATTTTTCTTACCTATATCCATTGGTCGTTCTGTATTTAAACTGTCCATGCTGCTCTGGTGTCCACCTAAAGTTGCCTTTACTTGTTGATCTGATAACTTCCCAGTACTGACAGATCTAAAAAGAATAGCCAAGTGAACATTAGGAAAATACACATTTTAAAAACAGATGAAAGCCGGGAGTGGTGGCGCACACCTTTAATCCCAGCACTCGGGAGGCAGAGGTAGGAGGATCACCGTGAGTTCAAGGCCACCCTGAGACTACATAGTTAATTCCAGGTCAGCCTGGGCCGGAGTGAGACCCTACCTCGAAAAACCAAACCAAACCAAACCAAACCAAACCAAAACAAAAAACAGATGAGTCAATAGGAATGTCAAAGGATAAGAAAACAAAAAATGGATGCAAAACTATTCAGGAGACTGGGCACGGTGGCTTTAATCCTAGCACTCAGGAGGCAGAGGGAGGAAGATTGCCAGGAGTTTGAGGCCACCCTGAGACAAATAGCAAATTCAAAGTCAGCCTCAGCTAGAGCAAGATACTACCTTGGGGGGAAAAAATTCAGGTTTGGAAAGATTGCTTAGTGGTTAAGATGCTCACCTGCAAAGCCAAAGGACCCAGGTTTGTTTTCCTAATACCCACATAAAGCCAGATGCACAAGGTAGGGTATGCATGTCTGGAGTTTGTTTACATTGGCTAGAGGACCTGGTATGCCCATTCTCTATCTGCTGCCCCCCCATAAATAAATAATTTTTTTTTCCGAGGTAGGGTCTCGCTGTAGTTCAGGCTGACCTGGAATTCACTATGTAGTCTCAGGGTGGCCTTGAACTCACAGCAATCCTCCTACCTTTGCCTCTCAAGTGCTGGGATTAAAGGTGTGCGCTACCATACCGGCAAATAAAATATTTTTAAAGATTCAGGAGCTGGGGGCTGGAGAGATGGCTTAGCAGTTAAGACGCTTGCCTGCAAAGCCAAAGGACCTCAATTTGATTGCTCAGGACCCATGTAAGCCAGATGCACAAGGTGGTGCATGCATCTGGCATTTGTTTGCAATGGCAGGATGCCCTGGCTGCCCATTCTCTCTCTCTCTCAAAAAATAAATAAAGCTGGGCATGGTGGCACATGCCTTTAATCCCAGCATTCAGGAGGCAGAAGTAGGAGGATCACTGTGAGTTTGAGGCTACCCTGAGACTACATAGTGAATTCCAGGTCAGCCTGGGCCAGAGTGAGACCCTACCTTGAAAACCAAAAAATATAAAAGCTGGGCGTGGTGGTGCATGCCTTTAATCCCAGCACTGGGAGGCAGAGGTAGGAGGATCACCTTGAGTTTGAGGCTACCCTGAGACTCCGTGGTGAATTCCAGGTCAGCCTGGGCTAGAGTGAAACCCTACCTTGAAAAACCAAAAATAAAATAAAATAAAATAAAATAAAATAAAATAAAATAAAATAAAATAAAATAAAATAATTCAGGGACTGGAGCGATGGCTTAGCAGTTAAGGTGCTTGCCTGCAAAGTATAAAGACCCAGGCTCAATTCCCCAGATCCCACTTAAGCCAGATGTACAAAGTGGAGCATGTGTCTTGAGTTCATTTGCAGTGGCTAGAGTCCCTGGTACACCCATTCTCTCTCTCTCCACTCACAAATATATATATATATATATATATTTTAAAAGATTCTGAGCACAGATAAATGTCCAAAATTAAAATCAATAGGATATTCCAGAAGCTCAGGAAAAGCTCTATTTATATAGTTGTAGGAAACATCTGTGTTTTTGTGATAAACCAGCCACTAAACTACTGTGTGTCTAGTTGTTTGTTTTTGAGATAGGGTCTCACTCTAGCCCAGGCTGACCTGGAATTCACTACGTAGTCTCAGGGTGGCTTTGAACACACGTCAATCCTTCTACCTCTGCCTCCCGAGTGCTGGGATTAAAGGCGTGCGCCACCACACTCGGCTATGGTCAGTTTATGCTAATGCCTAGAGATGAACAGTCCTTTACCTGCCAAACACAGCCTTGTTCTGTTGCTCAGGTCGAGGCTTTTCACTTCCTTGAACTAAGAGGCAATGGGAGCATTCACGAGGGTCATTCCCATCTTTGGATTGCCCTTCAGCAGGCCCATGACGAGTAGCCAAGGCTAACAGGTTGGAAGACGCTTGTGTTTTAGGGATTTTGAAAGGAGCTGTGGTCTAAAAAAAAGCAGGTAAGCTAGTTACCGTGATGTATGAACTGTTCAGATATCGGATATACTGGGTCATGAGTGCTGACCTGGGAATTAGATGTGAGTTCAAATACTAGCTTTGGACAACTCATGTATGTACTCTAAGCCTCAACTTCCTTTCCTGAAGATTAATGATATGCACATAAAGCACTCAACCCAGTAAATATCACCAAAATCTCATGATGAATCCTTTCTTTATAAAGGATTGGTTTATGACCTACAAGAGTTTAAGAAACACACCTTTGTAGGAGAGCCAATGATTGTTGGTAAAGGAGTTTTAAAGAACCAGTCAGAATTCCGTGGAGAGGACCCCATGTGCTTGGTGGGAGAGGTTCCAAGGCTGCCAGGCCGACTAGGCTGAGGTGAGTAGCTGTACCCAGACCCAGTGTGGGATGGGCACACGGGGTCAGAATGCTGCTTTCTGAGCTTCTGCTTATTCTGATAGATATCGGTGAGGGTGGGGGTGCTCTGCAGTTTAGCACCCAATAAGAAAGACTGTGGTGATGGAGCTTGTGGCACTGGAGATCCTGCCAATAAAATGAATGTGATATTAACCCATAGCGAGGAAGTGCAGAGCAAAACCTAGGAACTAAAGAAACAATTTTTAAATTATTTTTAAAAAATATATTTTATTTATTTATTTATTTAAGAGAGAGAGAGAAAGAGGCAGAGAGAGGGGGAGGGAGAGAAAGAAGTAGAGAGAGAGAGAGAATGGGCATGCCAGGGTCTCCAGCCACTGCAAACTAACTCCAGATGCATGCGCCCCCTTGTGCGTCTGGCTTATGTGGGTCCTGGAGAATTGAACCGGGATCCTTAGGCTTTGCAGGCAAGGGCTTTAACCGCTAAGCCTTCTCTCCAGCCCCAAGAAACAATTTTTAAATTTATTTATTTATTTATTTATTTATTTGGGGGGCAGAGAAAATGTGAGCATGTATGGATATGCCAGGTCCTCCTGCCACTACAAAGTAACTCCAGATGCCTGCACCACTTTATGTGCTTGGCATACATAGGTACTGGGGAGTTGAAGTCAGGCCATCAAACTTTGTAAACAAGTGCTTTAACTGTTGAGCCAAATCTTCCCAGCCCAGCAATGTGTGTGTGTATGTATATATGTATATATACATATATTGTTTTTTTTCAAGGTTGGGTCTCACTCTAGTCCAGGCTGACGTGAAACTCACTATGTAGTCTCAGGGTGGCCTTAAACTCACGGCGATCCTCCTACCTCTGCCTCCAAAGTGCTGGGATTAAAGGCATGTGCCACCACGCCCAGCTTTATTGTTATTTATTAGTAACAGACAAGAGAGAGAGAGAGAGGCAGAGAGAGAGAACGGGCGCATCAGGGCTTCCAGCCACTGCAAATGAACTCCAGATGCATGCGCCACCTTGTGCATCTGGCATACATGGGTCCTGGGGAATGGAGCCTTGAACCAGGGTCCTGAGGTTTCACAGGCAAGCGCTTAACTGCTAAGCCATCTCTCCAGCCCAAAATTAATTAATTAATTAATTTAGAGAGAAGGAAAGAGGCAGAGAGAGAGGGAGAGAGAGAGAATGGGCACACCAGGGCTTCCAGCCACTGCAAATGAACTCCAGATGCATGTGCCCCTCTTGTGCATCTGGCTTATGTGGGTCCTGGAGAATCGAACCGGGATCCTTTGGCTTTGCAGGCAAGCACCTTAACCGCTAAGCCATCTCTCTAGCCCTTTTTTTTTTTTTTTTTAAAATTAATTTATCTATTTGACAGAGAAAGAGGGAGAAAGGGAGGAGGGAAAGAGAGAGACAGAGACAGAGAAAGGGAGAGATGGGGGGAGAGAATGGGTGTGCCAGGGCCTCCAGCCACTGCAAACAAACTCCAGACACATGCACCCCCTTGTGCATCTGGCTAATGTGGGTCTTGGGGAACTAAACCTGGGTCCTTTGGCTTTGCAGGCAAACACCTTAATCACTAAACCATCCCTCCAGCCCCTAACCATATTTTTTAAAAACAGAAAATGAAGCCATGTGTGGTAGTACATGATTGCAATCCTAGACTCATGAGGCTGAGATAGAAGGATCTCAAGTTTAAAGCCAGCCTGGGCTACTTGCAAGACCTTTTCCCAATCAGCTAGGGAGACTCTTAACTATTATAATATGCAAAAACAACAACAACAACAACAAAATTCTCAAATACAAGACAGCAGAGAAAAATATTAACATCAATTCTGTTCTTATGGTAAGAATAGAGAAACATGGCTCCAATACATGCATAATAAAATGGACTTACTAATAGACCAGAGACATTTTCCTACCTGAGGAGTGTCTACTCCTGGATTCATGACCCTGAGGATACCCACAGCAGCACTGGCTAACCTGCTCAGGAATGGTACCAACTAGGAGGCAAAAGATGAAAAAAGGAAGAAATTATTCAAAACCAATGAAGGTCAGAAATGGGCAACACATGCACAAGTTGTTCAGTCTATAATAGTTTATGTAATTTTAATTAGCAAAGATTTAGTCCAACTAATATTTACTGAATAACCAATATACTAGGCACTGAGCAAACTAAAAAGTACATAACCAGCTTTGAAACAGAATCATTAGGAAAGGCCTTGAAACACAAACACTCACAACAAGCATATACATAAGGCAGAAGTATGAGTCTGGACACAGAAGCATGCTTTGGCTTGTGGGATGCAGGGTTCAGCTAACTGACAGCACAGCTGTAATCCTTGGATATTTACATCTGTGCTGAAGTCATACTCCCCAGTACTGTTACCATGGACAAGTTCAGGTCTACTGAAATAGACCTAGCAATTTCCTCTGAAAACTCAGTGATTATTGGCATATTGTTGTAGCCTGGATTTAGAATTGCTACAGTCTAAGATTCTTCTTACATAATTTTCCCTCCTTTTTGCTTGGTGTCATTCCCCCCACCTTGGTTTGAGGCCCTCCTATCCTCCTCCTGACTGTCCCTTTAGCCTTCACAGGTGGTTTCTCCAGGCAGCCTCCTGCATATACAATACCTTTGTTGTATACACCTGCCTGAGAACACAAACTGACATGAAGGGGAAGGTTTCAGTGTTTACACAGACAGGAGACATGTCTACATCAGGAAAGGTACTGTCCAAGTAATAAGGCATTTCAGGTTTAGGCTTAAATTGTGTCCCTGAAGATCCCATAGTAAGTACTTCAGGGGCTACTGTGGGAATGAAGAAGATCAAAATTATTTACTTATTAGGGGTGGGACACAGAGAGAAACAATGGGCATGCCAGGGCCTCTAGCTACTGCAAACGAACTCCAGACGCATGGGCCACCATGTGTATCTGGCTTATGTGGATACCGGGAAATGAACCTGAGTTTTTGGCTTTGTGGGCATATGCCTTAGCCGCTAGTTTAGCCATTTCTCCAGACTTTTATTGGAGTGGAGGATTCAATATAGGATCTCACTCTAGTCCAGGGTGACCTGGATCTCATTCTGTAGTCTCAGGTTGGTATCAAACTCACAGTGATCATCCTACCTCTGCCTCTAGAATACTGGGATAAAAGGCATGTGTCACCACACCAGGCAGTTTGTTTTTCTACTGGTAGGGGTGTGTGTGTGTGTGTGTGTGTGTGTGTGTGTATAATTTTTATTTTGGGGGATTAGGTTTCTTTTTACTATAAATAGCCATCTAGGTGAAGTATCTGTAACAAAGCTGAAGCAAGATTCCCACTGAAGCTGGAAGGTTTCTGGTGTCTATGACTCAGATTGAAAGGTAGGGTAAACACTTTAATTTGAGGCTTCAAGTTTACAACTCTAACCATATGAGGACACTTTTGACACAGGACATATATTTACCTTATTTCCAACAGCTATCCAATTAACTTTAAATTAAAAAAATATTTTATTTATTTATTTGTGAGGGAGAAAGAGGCAGGGAGAGAGTGAGAGAGAAAGAGAGAAAATGGGCACACTAGGGCCTCCAGACACTGCAAACAAACTCCAGATCCATGCGCCCCCTTGTGCATCTGGCTTACGTGGGTCCTGGAGAGTTGAACCAGGATCCTTTGGCTTTGCAGGCAAATGCCTTAACCACTAAGCCATCTCTCCAGCTCAACTTTTAAATTAAAAAAACAAACAAACAAAAAAAACCCCAGCAGGAAAACAACCTGATGTAATGCTCAAACAAGTGCAGTAGTGGCATACAGCCATCGTGGGTAACCAACTGCTCTTGAATTGACTAATAGACCCACTCAGTGGAATGTAACTCATTGCTGGAACTGGGAAATAAGTCAAAACCAGGTACAAAAAATGAGCTCAGTCTCCAAGATCAAGATACCACCAAATGTGGGCTAGAAGAGAGCCTATGCATATAAAATTCCCTCCAAAACATCTATGGCCATCCCTTCTATCTAGTACTAACTTCTCTCTCTGTTGGAGAATTTGCTTATCTTTTTTCAAATGGACAATGGACCTGAAGGGAGGATCAGCCAATCACACCTCACCAGGGCCCCAGCTGAAACCATAGAGTAATGCGGGGGAAGGGCAAGAATACAGCATTCATGGTGATCACGACACCAGAAAAAGACTGAAGGAGATAAACACAGAGAACATCCAACTCCAACTAAGTCAGATATCCAGAGACACAGAGGCTCCCAAAACCTCATCACTGAAGTAGAGCTAAAATGACCCCAATGTGGCTCAGGGAAATTTGCAGAAGAGGGGGCGGAAAGAATGTTAGAGCCACAAGTTGGGGCATTATGCACAGAGACTCAGGCCTACCCCCAGAACTCTTGACGACCCCCACAATGCATGACCAACATTCCCCATTGATGAGGGTCCCTTTGGGAAGAGAGAGGACAGGGAGGAGGATAATGGAGCCAACACTATGAATGTAAAATCAGAATAATATAAATAAAAAATAAAATTATTTTAAAAATTAAAATAAAAAAATATTTTATTTGAGAGAGACAGAGAGACACACACACACACAGAGGGAGAGAGAGAGAGAGAGAGAGAGAGGCAGATAGTGAGAGAATGGGCATGTGAGGGCCTCTAGCCACTAAACAAACTCCAGACATGGGTACTGGGAAATCAAACCTGGGTCCTTTGGCTTTGCAGGCAAGCACCTTAACTGCTAAGCCATCAGCCTTCCTACAGATTTAAACAGAGAGTTTCAAGGGAGACCTGGAAGTAGAGTACAACACAAAGACTGGGATATGGCCTACAATCAGCTCAAATTACTGCCATTTGGGAACTACTGGAAAGACTCAAAAGCTGTCTTAGGGCTGGAGAGATGGCTTGGTGGTTAAGTGCTTGCCTGTGAAGCCTAAGGACCCTGGTTCGAGGCTCAATTCCCCAGTACCCACATAAGCCAGATGCACAAGATGGCGCATGCATCTGGAGTTCATTTGCAGTGGCTGGAGGCCCTTGTGCTCCCATTCTCACTCTCCCTCTCTCTGTCTCTAATAAATAAAAATTAAAATTAAAAAAAATTTAAATTGAGCCAGGCATGGTGGTGCATGCCTCTAATCCCAACACTTGGGAGGCAGAGGTAGGAGGATTGCCATGAGTTCGAGGCCACTGTGAGACTACATAATAAATTCCAGGTCAGCCCAGGCTATAGTGAGACCCTACCTTGAAAAACCAAAAAAAAAAAAAAAAAAAAAAAGAAAAAAAAAAAATTCTAAATCAAGCTGGGCGTGGTGACACACACCTTTAATCCCAGCACTTGGGAGCACAGGTAGGTGGATTGCCATGAGGAGTTTGAGGCCACCCTGAGACTACATAGGGAATTCCAGGTCAGCCTGGGATAGGAGTGAAACCCTCCCTAAAACAAAACAAAACAACAACAACAAAAAAACAACCCCCCCCAAAAAAAAGAAAAGAAACAAAACAAAAATAAATGAAAAAAAGTACCACTATCATGAGCCAATGTTCCTTATAAAGAGTGTGCAGATTTGTCAGATTTGTTACAGGGGAAAAGCAGGCTGAAAATTACTGCTGTAAATTCTGCTTACCCAAAGGGGATGGTGAGTAAGGCCTTGAAGACCCGGTAGAGAGCCGCCGTCCTATTGTCTGTACTGTGTCTGCAGGCACGGGGGAGCAGGCTCCCAGGCGGAGGAAGCCCATGGGGCTGGTGTTAGACCTTCGTACTATTGCAGATCTGAAAAGAAAAAGAAACATTCCTGTCTGACCCAGTCTAGGATTCCCACTTTATTTATTTATTTATTTATTTATTTATTTATTTATTTATTTAAGAGAGAGAGAATGGGCACACCTGGGTCTCTAACCATTGCAAATGAACTCTAGACGCATGCATACCACGTGTATCAGGCTTACATGGGATCTGGTGAGTCAAACCTGGGTCCTTAGGCTTCACAGGCAAGCACCTTAACCATTAAGCCATCTCTCTAGCCTCTCTCTTCTATTTTGTTGTTATCATTTTATTTTCCCTCCTATTCATGCAAGATTTTTGGAGTTTAGGGGGAGTCCTCCAGAATCTATGAACTCCAAGTTTTGGGTTCTGTCCTACCTTTAATAAAAAATTAATAAGGACGGACTCAAGAAGGATAAATTAACCATTTTTTTTTGTTTTGTTTTTTGAGGTAAGGTCTCACTCTAACTCAGGCTGACCTGGAATTCACTCTGTAGTCTCAGGGTGGCCTCGAACACATGGTGATCCTCCTACCTCTGCCTCCCAAGTGCTGGGATTAAAGACATGTACTGAGGCTGGACAGATTGCTTAGTGGTTAAGGTGCTTGCCTACAAAGCCTTAAGGACACAGGTTTGATTCCCCAGTACCCTCGAAAGCCAGATGCACTAGGTAGCGCATGTGTCTGCAGTTCATTTGCAGCGGCTGAGGTCCTCTCTAGCTGCCTCTTTCTCTTTCTCAAATAAATAAAATATTTAAAGAAAAAAAAAATGAAGACATGCCGGGGTGGTGGGCGCATGCCTTTAATCCCAGCACTCGGGAGGCAGTGGTAGGAGGATCGCCATGAGTTCGAGGCCACCCTGAGACTACATAGTGAATTCCAGGTCAGCCTGAGCTAGAGTGAGACCCTACCTCAGAAAAAAAAAAAAAAATTGAAGACATATACCACCTTGCCCAGCTGAACTTGTTAAAAAATATCTGTAGTGCATTGAGTACGGACTGTAATCCCATCACTTGGGAGACTAAGGCAATATTATGAATTTGAGACAAGCCTGGGCAACACAATTAATTTTAACCTGTTCTACCTAACAAGACCATCTCAAGAAAAAAAATGGGATTGTCTATAATTATGGAAGTTGTCAATTTAAAAAGTTAATAAAAATAAAAGAATTAAAATGCAATGCATTCAGTCTAAAAAAATAGGGGAGGAAAATAAGGAAGAAAAGCATGAGAGGGAGGGATGGGAGGAAGAACAGGAGGGAAGGAAAGGAAAGGAGAGGAGAAGGAAGGAAAGTAAGTCCATTACTTTGAGCAGATTTTTGTTGTTGTTGTTTCCAAGGTAGGGTTTCACTCTAGCCCAGGCTGACCTGGAATTCACTATGTAGTCTCTCAGGGTGGCTGGGATTAAAGGATTGAAGGTGTGCACCATCACACCTGGCCCAGTGATTTTTTGTTGTTGTTGTTGTTTTTGTGTTTTGTTTTTTTGAGGTAGGGTCTCACTCTAGCTTAGGCTGACCTGGAATTCACTTTGTAATCCCAGGCTGGCCTCCAACTCACAGCAATCCCCTACCTCTGCCCTCAGAGTGCTGGAACCAACCTTCCCGTTCTCCTTTCCTCCCCCCTCCTCTTCCTCCTCCTCTTTCTCTGAAAGAGAGGGTTTCATATAGTTCAGGCTGACCACAAACTCACTATGTAGCCAAGAATGACCTTAAACTTATGATTGTCTTGCCTCTACCTCTGTGTTCTAGGATTACAGACATAAACCACCATGCCTGGTTTATGTGGTCCAGGATTGAAACCTGGTTTCATGCATGAGTAAGCACTCTGGGAAATATCCCCAGCTCAAGTTCTTCCTTAAATCCTAAAAAATAATTTTACTTGTGGGCAAATACATATGTGTGCATATATGTAATATACATATAAAAACAGATCTTTCAGTGGCAATAACATAAAAGAAAATATTAAAAAATGAAGGCCTTGACTTACCTTTTGGGAGTTGTGGATTTGTGCCAGAGCTGGCACCAGGTGGGAGATTCTGTTCTATGCGTTGATAATTCCTTACTTGAGTAGGAACTGGAATTGGTGCTGTTTCGCTGTGAGGTGACACAGTAGGTTGACAGTGCCTGCAATCATAATTGAAGAAAGAAGTATCAATAAGATGGATTTTCTAAAGCCGGGCATGGTGGCACACACCTTTAATCCCTACTTGGTAGGCAGAGCTAGGAAGATCGCCGTGAATTCAAGGCCACCCTGAAACTATACATTGAATTCCAGTCAGCCTGGGCTAGAGTGAGACCCTACCTCGAACCCCACCCCCCATAAAAAAGATGGATTATCTAGAGAAAATTCTAGAAAAAGCCAAATGATCACTTCTGGTTATAAATAAGAAAAGTATATACCAAGAACTCTCCTGGAGTCAAAGGTATCCTGAGGACCAAAAATTGCACCAATAACCTAAAACAAAAGTCCCTCTACAATAAGAAAAGTCCATAGTCTGGCAAAATTATTTCATCAATTCAGTCTTTTTCCGATTTTTTTCTTTTGGTTGTTTTTCTGAGGTAGGGTCTCACTTAGCCCAGGCTGACCTGGAACTCACTCTGTAGTCCCAGGTTGGCCTCAAACTTACAGCAATCCTCCTATCTCTACCTCCTAAGTGCTGGGTTTAAAGGCAAGTGCCACCATGCCTTGCTTTTTTTCCCCCATGCACTAGGTAGCGCATGTGTCTGCAGTTCATTTGCAGCGGCTGAGGTCCTCTCTAGCTGCCTCTTTCTCTTTCTCAAATAAATAAAATATTTAAAGAAAAAAAAAAAATGAAGACATGCCGGGGTGGTGGGCGCATGCCTTTAATCCCAGCACTCGGGAGGCAGTGGTAGGAGGATCGCCATGAGTTCGAGGCCACCCTGAGACTACATAGTGAATTCCAGGTCAGCCTGAGCTAGAGTGAGACCCTACCTCAGAAAAAAAAAAAAAAATTGAAGACATATACCACCATGCCCAGCTGAACTTGTTAAAAAATATCTGTAGTGCATTGAGTACGGACTGTAATCCCATCACTTGGGAGACTAAGGCAATATTATGAATTTGAGACAAGCCTGGGCAACACAATTAATTTTAACCTGTTCTACCTAACAAGACCATCTCAAGAAAAAAAAAATGGGATTGTCTATAATTATGGAAGTTGTCAATTTAAAAAAGTTAATAAAAATAAAAGAATTAAAATGCAATGCATTCAGTCTAAAAAAAATAGGGGGAGGAAAATAAGGAAGAAAAGCATGAGAGGGAGGGATGGAGGAAGAACAGGAGGGAAGGAAAGGAAAGGAGAGGAGAAGGAAGGAAAGTAAGTCCATTACTTTGAGCAGATTTTTGTTGTTGTTGTTTCCAAGGTAGGGTTTCACTCTAGCCCAGGCTGACCTGGAATTCACTATGTAGTCTCTCAGGGTGGCTGGGATTAAAGGATTGAAGGTGTGCACCATCACACCTGGCCCAGTGATTTTTTGTTGTTGTTGTTGTTTTTGTGTTTTGTTTTTTTGAGGTAGGGTCTCACTCTAGCTTAGGCTGACCTGGAATTCACTTTGTAATCCCAGGCTGGCCTCCAACTCACAGCAATCCCCTACCTCTGCCCTCAGAGTGCTGGAACCAACCTTCCCGTTCTCCTTTCCTCCCCCTCCTCTTCCTCCTCCTCTTTCTCTGAAAGAGAGGGTTTCATATAGTTCAGGCTGACCACAAACTCACTATGTAGCCAAGAATGACCTTAAACTTATGATTGTCTTGCCTCTACCTCTGTGTTCTAGGATTACAGACATAAACCACCATGCCTGGTTTATGTGGTCCAGGATTGAAACCTGGTTTCATGCATGAGTAAGCACTCTGGGAAATATCCCCAGCTCAAGTTCTTCCTTAAATCCTAAAAAATAATTTTACTTGTGGGCAAATACATATGTGTGCATATATGTAATATACATATAAAAACAGATCTTTCAGTGGCAATAACATAAAAGAAAATATTAAAAAATGAAGGCCTTGACTTACCTTGGGGAGTTGTGTGGATTTGTGCCAGAGCTGGCACCAGGTGGGAGATTCTGTTCTATGCGTTGATAATTCCTTACTTGAGTAGGAACTGGAATTGGTGCTGTTTCGCTGTGAGGTGACACAGTAGGTTGACAGTGCCTGCAATCATAATTGAAGAAAGAAGTATCAATAAGATGGATTTTCTAAAGCCGGGCATGGTGGCACACACCTTTAATCCCTACTTGGTAGGCAGAGGTAGGAAGATCGCCGTGAATTCAAGGCCACCCTGAAACTATACATTGAATTCCAGTCAGCCTGGGCTAGAGTGAGACCCTACCTCGAACCCCACCCCCCATAAAAAAGATGGATTATCTAGAGAAAATTCTAGAAAAAGCCAAATGATCACTTCTGGTTATAAATAAGAAAAGTATATACCAAGAACTCTCCTGGAGTCAAAGGTATCCTGAGGACCAAAAATTGCACCAATAACCTAAAACAAAAGTCCCTCTACAACAAGAAAAGTCCATAGTCTGGCAAAATTATTTCATCAATTCAGTCTTTTTTCCGATTTTTTTTCTTTTGGTTGTTTTTCTGAGGTAGGGTCTCACTTAGCCCAGGCTGACCTGGAACTCACTCTGTAGTCCCAGGTTGGCCTCAAACTTACAGCAATCCTCCTATCTCTACCTCCTAAGTGCTGGGTTTAAAGGCAAGTGCCACCATGCCTTGCTTTTTTTCCCCCTGATTTCTTTCCCCCTACATAGCATCCTTCTCTACTCTTCTTTTTCCTCCTACTTTTAATCCCTTTCACACCAATTTTTCCCTTCACTGTCTCCTTTATCTGACTCGTTTACTTTTTCCACATTTATCCTAAATCATAATTTAATTTTATTTATTTATTTATTTATTTATTTTTTTTCAAGATAGGGTCTCACTCTAGCCCAGGCTGACCTGGAATTCACTATATAGTCTCAGAGTGACCTTGAACTCACGGTGATCCTCCTACCTGTGCCTCCAAGTGCTGGGATTAAAGGCATGTGCCACCATGCCTGGCTATTTATTTGAGAGAGATTAGGCATGCCAAGGCCTCTAGCCACTGCAAGTGAACCCCAGACACATGTACCACCTTGTGCATCTGTGCATCTGGCTTACAAAGATTCTTTTTTTTTTTTTTTGGTTTTTCGAGGTAGGGTCTCACTCTAGCCCAGGCTGACCTGGAATTCACTCTGTATTCTCAGGGTGGCCTCGAACTCATGGCGATCCTCCTACCTCTGCCTCCCGAGTGCTGGGATTAAAGGCGTGAGCCACCACGCCCGGCTGGCTTACAAAGATTCTTGGGACTGAACCTGGGTCCTTTGGCTTTGGAGGCAAGCACCTTAACTGCTAAGCCATCTCTCCAGCCCCTGAATAATAATTTAAACCTCATACCACATTCTGCATTAGTTTGGCCATTTCAGTTTTATGTCCACTGGTGGTATAATAGTGGGCTTTAAATGATTTTAAGTAAATTTCTTTGTTGTGTATGGTTTGATGCTGTTGCTGTTACAACAATTTATCTTCTCCTCTGATTGGTACTGGGGAATTGCACCCTCAGGAATAGGCTGCTCAACAAAACGCACAGAATCCTAAAGCGATATACAAACTAACAGGTGTACAAATCACAACATAAAACATGAGAAACATGGGAAAGCAAGGCATAATACTCATCTACATCATAACCCCTTATCTACAAAATTTAAACATACAAAAATAGGTAAAATGCCAGAAAAACAATCTCAAAAGTTTAATAATAAAAATGAATAATACCCTCAAAGAGTATACAAACAGATGAATTCAATCCAGAACTTGGAGAGAAAAGTCAGCAACAAAAAAGAAAAGGTCAACAAAATGGATGAGAAAATCAGCAATATGTATGAAAAAGTCAGCTACATGGAAGAAAAATTTAGCAAGGAAATTGAGATTTTTGGTAGAGGCCTTATCTTTCTATTCTTCTTATGTGGGTACTGCCTTGCACTGTTGGCCTATAGTTCACCATCTACAGACTTAACACAAAGTCTTCAAAAGCTCTCATGGAGCCAGGCGTGGTGGCGCACTTCTTTAATTCCAGCACTTGGGAGGCAGAGGTAGGAGGATCACCGTGAGTCTGAGGCCACCCTGAGACTATGTAGTGAATTGCAGGTCAGCCTGGGCTAGAGTGAGACCCTACCTTGAAAAACTGAAAAACCAAAGGAAAGGAGGAGGGAGGGCTAATCAAAATCTAAAAGGATATAAATAGGTCATATGGAAACCTATTTTTCTGGACAATGGAATACTCAGAAGCAATAGATTGTTACTAGAAAATTTTCAGTGCCAGGGATGGGATACCTTCCAGGGAGTTGTTGGCCAGGGAGGTCATGGATACCCCCAAAACATTATAGGCTATTGGCCTAGGCCCTTGGTTTCCTACCAGGAATATATGGTAAGACCCTATTGCTGAAGACTCCACATACTTGGGGTGCAAGGTCACTGAGAAATACTGCTAGAGCTGAGCTGAAAGCTGCCTCCATGTGGACCAGCTGATAGAAAGCTGGAAAAAGCTATGCTGCATGCAGTTCAATGGGAGAGAGAAAACACCAGTGAAATACTCAACAGTGGACACTGCAAGCTTTAAATTTGGCCACCCAGGCCAAATGAGCCAACGGGTACAATAGTGGCATGTCTGTTATGGGGGAAACCAACTGCTCTCTAATTGGACTGGAGGCCTGCTCCATGGGAGGGAATACATCCCTGATACTGAAAACCTACAACAAGGGTAGTCATGAGCCCTAGGGGTGTAATGTCTCCTGGTGTCTGGCTAAATGTATATACTATGCTCACCAAAGTGCCTTGGTAAGCACTTCTCTTAATGTCCACACCCATATGTTAATGCAACTCTCACTTTTGGTTAGAGAAGCTTCTGTTTTCAGATGGTGGTGACCTTGGGATGACTCAGAAGGTACCATGGTGCTGAGAAGAAGTGACAGAGGAGTGCTCAGCACTGAAACATCTCTAACATAGCTTCCAAGGCTCAGGGTCCATTGCAGAAGAAGGGGCAAAAAGAATGTAAGAGCCAAAGGAAGAGTAGGACTCCTTACAATGTGCTCCTCCAGACACAAAATGGCCTGAATATCCATGACCTCACAGTGCCTGACACTACCTACATAAAACCATCATAATAGGAGGAAAAGATCATGACATCAAACTGAAAAGAGAGACTGATTGAGAGGGGGAGGAGATATGATGGAGAGTGAAGTTTCAAAGGGGAAAGTGGGGGGAGGGAGGGAAGTACCATGGGATATTGTCTACAATTAAAGAAGTTGTCATTAAAAATAAATTAAATTAAAAATTAAAAAAATAACAAAAAAATAGCTCTCATGGGAAGATATATAAAGTTGTTGCCAAAGAATCTGTTACCATCAAGACCACATGCAAGATTTGGGAATGGATGATGAAGGAGATGATGACCCAGTTTCCCTACCAAATATTAATAATGTAGCAATACTACAAAGAGTCATTCAGTGGTACACCCACAAGAACAACCCTCCTTCACTTGAATATGATGAGAACAAAGAAAAGGGAACAGATAATACCCTTGTTTGGGATCAAGAATTCCTGAAAATTGACCAAGGAACAGTTTTCAAACTTATTCTGGTTGCAAACTACTTAGACATCAAAGGCTTGCTGGATGTTACATGCCAGATTGTTGCCAATATGATAAAGGGGAAAACTCCTGGGATTTGCAAAATCTTGAGGAGATAGGCTCACTGGGTGAGAGTGCTTGCTGCACAAGCATGAGAATCTCAGTTCAATTCCCAGCATCCATATAAAAAGCCAGGTATAACCATGCATCAAATCTATTAGCTCAGTGCTGAGAGGGGTGAAGGCAGGAGGATCACTGGGACTCCCTGGACAGCAAGTCAAACTGAAAAACTAAAGGACGGCCAGGTGTGGTGGTGCATGCCTTTAATCCCAGCACTTAGGAGGCAGAGGTGGGAGGATTGCCGTGTGTTCATTCAAGGCCACCCTGAGACTACATTGTGAATTCCAGGTCAACCTGGACTAGAGTGAGACCCTACCTTGGGGGGGGAAAAAAAAAGACAAAAGAAAATCAGTGGGGTGAGAAATGTGTGTTTCAAATACTGGTTGCACTGCTCTGTTTATAACTGTTAATATTACACAAACATAGATTCATGTAGCAACAAACTGACTGTATTAGCATAACAGTGCTAATTTAGTATAGTTTAAGTACAGATTCCAAACCTATGGCTGAATTCCTTGCAGTGTAAGTCAAAGTTTCTGTTTTTCTTTACTCTGAACAAAACTGAACTATAGGTTCTTTGTACAAATTAGCATTTTGGTCTTTTTCTAAAGCCTGGTTTGTTATAAAATTAACTTCAGGGAGCTGCTCAAAGTTGTATTGAAATAAAACAATGTATGAAATTTTTTTAATTTTTAATTTTTATTTATTTGAGAGAGAGAGAGACAGAAATAGGCAGGGAGAAAGAAAGAAAAAGAGAGAGGGAGAGAATGGGCACACCAGGGCCTCCAGCCACTGCAAATGAACTCCAGATGTGTGCATCCCTTTGTGCATATGGCTTACGTGAGTCCTGGGGGATCAAACCTGGGTCCTTTGACTTTGCAGGCAAGCGACTTAACCGCTTGAGCCATCTCTCCAGCCTTGTATGAAATTTTTGTAGTAAAGTGTTGATGTTTATTTGTGAGTTGGAAACTGGAAAAAGGCAACTGTGGGTTATTAGGATGTCTTCCAGTCTCTTGAGTCAAGGAGCACCACTATTACTGATAAGCCTGTGTATAAATGGACTCTATTAACTGGACTTGAGAACTTTTTATTGTAAAATTTCAGTTTTGAGCTTTGTGCAGTGGCAGTATAATAGCCAATGAGGTTTATCCAAGGAGCAATTATTGCTAAAATTTCAATTTTGGAGCCAGGCATGGTGGCGAATGCCTTTAATCCCAGCGCTAGGGAGGCAAAGGTGGGAGGATTGTTGTTGTTTGAGGCCACCCTGAGACCACATAGTGAATTCCAGGTCAGCCTGGGCTAGAGTGAGACCCTACCTCGAAAAAAAAAAAAAAAAAAAAAAAAAAAAAGAGGGCTGGAGAGATGGCTTAGGGGTTAAGGCGCCTGCCTCCTAAGCCTAAGAACACTGGTTCCAATCTCCAGCGGTTCCAATCTCCAGGTCCCACGTTTAGCCAGATGCAAAGTGACGCAAGGGCGCAATGCTGCACTTGACCACAAGGGGGCGCACACATCTGAATTTCGTTCGCAGCAGCTGAGACACTGCTGGCGCGTCCATCTCTGTCTTCCTCTCCCCCCTCTCTCTGTGTCTCTCTCCAAAAAAAAAAAAAAAAAAAAAAAAAAAAAGAAAATAAAAAATAAAAAGTTAAAAAAAAAGAATCTAGCAAACTAAAAGCTGGTTCTTTGGAAAGATAAACAGATGGACAAACCCCTACCCAAACTTGGAAAGTGAAGATCCAACTTAATTAAAGATGAACAGGAGGAAGGTACAATAGCTTTCTAATGAATCCAGAGGATTATTAGAAAATAGTTTGAAAACTTACATTCTAAGTCAACTGGGTCTAGAAGAAATGGATAAATTCCTAGACACACAAGACCTACTAAAATTAATATAAACAACTTACACAGATCCATAATAAGCAACAAGACTAAAGCAGTAAGAAAGTCTCCCTCCCACAAAGAAAAGACCAGAACTAGATGGATTCACTGCCAAATTCTACCAACCCTTTAAGGAAGAGCTAATTCCAATATTTCTCAAACTGTTTCACACTACCAAACACAGCCAGATACCAAATACAATTTTCACTGACACAGATGCAAAAATCAGGAATAAGCTGGGCGTGGTAGCGCACGCCTTTAATCCCAGCACTTGGGAGGCAGAGGTAGAAGGATCGCTGAGAGTTCGAGGCCACCCTGAGACTACATAGTTAATTCCATGTCAGCCTGGACCAGAGTGAGACCCTACTTCGCAAAACCAAAAATAAATAAATAAATAAATAATACTTTTTAAAAATTACAGAAATTGTGGGCCTAGAGAGGTGGTTTAATGGTTAAGTGTTTGCCTGTGAAGCTCAAGGACCCTGGTTCAAGGCTCAGTTCCCCAGGACCCACATAAGCCAGATGCACAAGGTGGCACATGCATCTGGAGTTTTGTTTGCAATGGCTGGAGGCCCTGGCACACCCATTCTCTCTCTATCTGCCTCTTTCTCTCTCTCTGTCTCAAATAAATGAATAAATAAATAGTTTAAAAAATTACAGAAATTAAACATATCAAAACTTATCCCATTAATAAATAGGCTAACGAACTGAAGAAAGAGTTCTCAAAAGAAATACAAGTGACTGATAAATATTTGAAAAAGTCTATTCTAGCCAGGCATGGTGGTGCATGCCTTTAATCCCAGAACTATGGAGACAGAGGTAGGAGGATCGCCATGAGTTTGAGGCCACCCTGAGACTACACAGTTAATTCTAGGTCAGCCTAGGCCAGTGTGAAACCCTACCTTGAAAAACTACAAAAAAAAAAAGTCTGTTCTGTGGTAGAGGTAGCAGAGGTGGTTCCTGCCTCTCTGTCGCCTCCACCACAGCCTCTTCCACAGCAGGCAAGAAGAAAGACAGTAGTTGTAGATGCCCACCCCTGCCTCGAAGATTATACCACAATGACAGGATTTTTTATTATTTTATTTTATTTTGTTTTGTTTTATTTTATTTATTTGAGAGAGAGAGAGAGAGGAAGAGGCAGAGGGAAAGAAAGAATGGGTACACCAGGGCCTCCAGCTACTGCAGACAAACTCCAGATGCACATGCCTGCCTGCTTGTGCATCTGGCTTATGTGGGTACTGGGGAATCGAACTGGGGTCCTTAGGCTTCGCAGGCAAATGCCTTAACCGCTAAGCCATTTCCACAGCCCGATAGGTTTTTATTTTTAAATGTCTGTGGAACTATGTGATGGCACATGCCTTTAATCCCAGCACTCAGGAGGCAGAGGTAGGAGGACACCGTGAGTTCAAGGCCACCCTGAGGCTACATAGTGAATTCCAGGTCAGCCTGAGCTAGCAGGAGACCCTGCCTCGAAAAACAAAAAAAACAAAAAAAAAAAAAAAAAAGAGTCTGTGGGATAGTGCTACATACAGTTTGAATAACAAAATAATTAATTTACATTCTAAGGTGAAGGAGAATAACATATTGGACAAATGTAGATTTTGCCTCATGGTATTTTAGTTTCCTGCTTGTCACACAGTCTTGCTTTGGGGAAAGTTCATGCTGAAAAACTGAAACAAATGGGTGAATATGATCAAATTTCTCTACCAAGCTCTCAGTTTGATAAAGACAATCTTTTTTTTGTCAACCCAATGAAGCATTCAAACAAGTCACAAGGCTCTTTTTCAAGATGAACTTGAAAATTACATTAAAGTACAGAAATCCAGAAGCCTAAAGCCAGAGACTTCTTTCAGAAGGATGAGAGGACTATTAAAGAAACAGTGGCAGGCTGGAGAGATGACTTGGTGGTTAAGGCACTTGCTTGTGAAGCCTAAGGACCCAGGTTCAATTTCCCAGAACCCATATAACTCATGTAATGTGGTACATGCTTCTGGAGTTTGTTTGCAATGGCTAGAGGCCCCATTTTCTCTTGCTCTCTCTCTCTAACATAAATAAAAATACAAATAAATAAGCCAAGCGTGGTGGCGCACGCCTTTAATCCCAGCACTTGGGAGGCAGAGGTAGGAGGATGGCTGTGAGTTTCAAGGCTACCTGAGACTACATAGTGAATTCCAGGTCAGCCTGGGCTAGAGCAAGACCCTACCTAGAAAAACCAAAAAAGGGGGCTGGAGAGATAGCTTAGTGGTTAAGATGCCTGCCTCCTAAGCCTAAAGAACACCGTTTCCAATCTCTAGTGGTTCTAATCTCCAGGAGGCTGGAGAGATGGCTTAGTGGTAAAGGCGCCTGTCTCCTAAGCCTAAAGAATGCTGGTTCCAATCTCTAGCAGTTCTAATCTCCAGGTCCCACATTTAGCCAGATGCAAAGTGACGCAAGGGCGCAATGCCACACTTGACCACAAGAGGGCGCACACATCTGAATTTTGTTCTCAGCAGCTGAGAGGCTGCTGGTGTGCCCATCTCTATCTATCTTCCTCTCCCTCTCCCTCTCCCTCTGTGTCTCTCTCCCCCCAAAAAAAAAAAAAAAAAAAAAAAAAAAAAGGGCTGGAGAAGATGGCTTAGAAGTTAAGGCATTTGCCTGCAAAGCCAAAGGACCCTGGTTCAATTCCCCAGGACCCAGGTGTACAAGGTGGCACATTTGTCTGGAGTTCATTTGCAGTAGCTGGAGGCCCTGGCATACCCATTCTCTCTTGCTTCCTCTTACTCTCTCTTAAATAAATAAATTAATTAACTAAAAATACATATTTTAAAAATTAATTAAAAAAAAAAGAAAAAAAGAGCCCTCAGTGGAATGGAGGCAGGGACAAGGGAAAGGATAGTACCAACACATGATGTATCCATACTAAGTATGTCTGTAATAATAATTTTAAAAGTAATGGAGCCGGGCGTGGTGGCACATGCCTTTAATCCCAGCACTCGGGAGGCAGAGGTAGGAGGATCTCTGTGAGTTCGAGGCCACCCTGAGACTACATAGTGAATTCCAGGTCAGCCTCGACCAGAGTGAGACCCTACTTAGAAAAAAAAAAAAAAAAGTAATGGGAAAAAAATGATATGTAATCCTAACATTAAGAAAAAGACCAAGGGGCTGGGAGAAACAGTTCAGCGGTTAAACGCTTGCCTGTGAAGCCTAAGGACCCCGGTTCAAGGCTCTATTCTCCAGGACCCACGTAAGCCAGATGCACAAGGGGGCGCATGCATCTGGAGTTCGTCTGCAATGGCTGGAGGCCCTGGTGCACCCATTCTCTCTCTCTCTCTATCTGCCTATTTCTGTATCTCTCTCTCCCTCCCTCAAATAAATAAATAAAATATATTTAAAAAAAAGAAAGAAAAAGACCAAGAAAAAAAAAAATGACAACAAATGTTGGCAAGGAGGTGGGAAAAAATGGATCTTAAGAAAACACTCTTGGTGGGAGTATAAGCTGGTACAGCCACTATGGAAGTTAGCGTGGAGGATCTTACAAAAACTAAAATAGAGGGCTGGAGGGATGGCTTAGTGGTTAAGGCACTTGCCTTCAAAACCAAAGGACCCAGGTTAGATTCCCCAGGACCCATGTTAGCCAGATGCACAAGGGGTGCATACATCTGGAGTTCATTTGCAGTAGCTGGAAGCCCTGGTGTGCCCTCTCTTTCTCTCTCTCTCTCCCCCCCTTTCTCTGTCAAATAAATAAATAAATAAATAAAAATATTTTAAAAAAAAACTAAAATAGAGAGCTAGGGAAATGGTTCAGTGGATGAAGTGCTTACTGTGCAACTCTTGAGAACCCAAGTTCAGATCCCCAGACTCTACAAAAATATTGAACGCTATGGCAGGCTTTTGTAAACCAAGTGAGCAAGCACAGCTATGGTGATAAGGAAGACAGAGACAGGAAAATTTTCTGGATGCTCAGAAATGGGGTGGTGAAGGACAGACACACCTTAAATGAGGTGAAAGGCAAGAACCAACCACAAAGTTGTATCCTGACCTCCACATGAGCACAATGGTACACGTGTAATCCCCCCCTCACACACATGCATCTACACATGCATGCACATATATATAAAAAAAAAAAAACCCCAGAATTATTGTATGACCTAGCTATACCCTTCCTGGGTAAAACATATGCCTATTCATGTTTATTGCTGTACATTCACAATATCTAAGAAATAGAACCAGTTGGGAATCAACAGATGAATGGGTAATGATGGGCATGGTGGCACACGCCTTTAATCCCAACCCTTGGGAGGCAGAGGTAGAGGTAGGAGGATCGCTGTGAGTTTGAGGCCATCCTGAGACTACATAGTGAATTCCAGGTCAGCCTGGGCTGGAGTGAGACCCTACCTTGGGGGAGGGGGGGGAAACAGATGAATGGATAAAAAAATGTAGTGCAAACATAGAATGTAAATTTTTTTCTGGTGGCCTTTGACTATAATCCTAGCACTAGGTAGACAGGGGCAGGAGGTTCACAGCAAGTTTGAGGCCAGCCTGGCCTACTATAGTGATTTGCAGGCCAATCAAGGCCACATTCTTAGACTGTCTCAAAAACAAAACAAAACTGGCTGGGTGTGGTAGGGCACACCTTTAATCCCAGCACTCAGGAGGCAGAGGTAGGAGGATCCCTGTGAGTTTGAGGTCACCCTGAGACTACAAAGTGAATTCCAGGTCAGCCTGGACTAGAGCGAAATCCTGCCTCAAAACACCAAAAAACAATGGGCTGGGGAGGTGGCTCGGTGGTTAAAGGCTTGCAAAGCCTGTCAGCCTGGATTCAATTTCCCAGTACTCACATAAAGCCTGATACACAAAGTGGCGCATATGTCTGGTGTTTGTTTGCAGAGGTAAGAGTCCTTGGTGTGCCCATTCATTTCCATACACATGTACCACATCTTGTGTATCTGATTTACGTGGGTCCTGGGGAATCGAATCTAGGTCCTTTTGCTTTGCAGGCAAGCACCTTAACCACTAAGTAATCTCCTCAGCCCGCAAAAATTTTTAATTAAGAAGAAATTTGGGCTGGAGAGATGGATCAGCAATTAAGGCACTTGTCCGCAAAGCATAATGGCCCAGGTTCAATTCCCCAGTACCTACATAAAGCCAGATGCACAAAGTGGTACATACATATGGAGTTCATCTGCAGTGGCAGAGTCCCTGGCATGCCCATTCTGTCTGACTGTCTCTCCCTCTCTCTCTCTCTTTCTGCTTGTAAATAAACAAAATTTTAAAAAGAAGAAATTTAAACTGTCCCTGAAAAAAGAGCAAATTCATTGCTCCTAGATTTTTCTCTACAAAAAAACATTAAAAAGCGCTGGGCATGGTGGCACACACCTTTAATCCCAGCACTCGGGAGGCAGAGGTAGGAGGATCACCATGAGTTCAAGGCCACCCTGAGACTCCATAGTGAATTCCAGGTCAGCCTAGGCTAGTGTGAAACACTACCTCGAAAAACCAAAAAAATAAAAAAAATTTAAAAATTAAAAAGAGATCCTTTATGTTGCAATTAATGGGCACTAAACAATATTAAGCCATAAAAATATAAAGGTGTAAGTATATATGAATAAATATACAATTCTATATTACTATAATTTGATGTGTGAATCTAATTTTAGTTCTTATGTAGAATTAGAGAAGAAAAACACAAAAATTTTTATAAATCAATGTCACTGAGTACATGTAACTTAAAGGTATTAGGAAAATCTGGCTACAACATCTATCACCCTACTGAACACCAAGCTTGATTTGGCTGATTGGAGGCTAGGTGCACAATAATGTGAATATACTTAGCTATAAACTTTTAAGTGTTTAAGAAGGTAGATTTTATGTGTTTGTTCTCAAAACTCAATTTTTTATTTGCCACGTCAAGTTGACAAAGGCCTATTATCCTAAGTATCTGGAAGGCTGGGGCAGGAAGACTGCTAGTTCAAGGCCTGCCTAGGCTACAGAGTTCAAGGTCAGCTTGGGTAACTTAAAGAGAAACTGTCTCAAAACAGGTTGTGGGCACTGCACTGGAAATACAGCTTAGATTACTCAAGGCTCTAGGTATAATCCCTAGCATTATAAATAAAAGGTAAAAAATTTTTTTCTTTTACAATAAATTATAAGACTTGCCTGGTGGTACAAGCCAGTCAGGAGACTAAGGCAGCAGAATTACAAGTTCAAGGCCAGATTGGGGGCTTAGGAGATGACTCAGTGGTTAAAGGCACTTGTTCAAGGCCAGTCTGGACATCTAAACAAGATGCAGCCTCAGGGGGGAAAAATACATACGTACATACGTACATACATACAAACATACATACGTGTGTGTGTGTGTGTGTGTGTGTGTGTACACAAAATGGTCTGGGAATACTTGTATAGCATGTCTTAGGTCCTACACTTAATCTCCAGTACTGCAAAAAAAAAAAAATCAAAAAAGCCCTAATGTATGTATGTACATATGTGATACATGCACAAATGTAAAGTGGGAAACAACAAAAATTAAGCCAAGAACAAAAGTTCAATAAATTCATAAGTTCATACACAAAAACGCAAATTATGATAAAACTTTTTTGAGGGGGTAAGGTCTCACTCTAGCCCAAGCTGACCTGGAATTCACTCTGTAGCCTCAGGCTGGCCTTACTCTCATGGCTATCCTTATACCTCTTCCTCCTGAGTATTGGGATTAAAGGCATGCACCACCACGCCCAGCAAAAAAACTTTAAAATTTTTTACTTTAATTTTTTTTTGAGATAGGATCTCCCAGGCTGGCCTCAAACTCTATGTAGCCAAGGATAACCCTGAACTCCTGATCTGTATCCACCTCTGAATTGTGTACTCTACCATGTCTGCTTTATGCAGTGCTGGGGATTGAACCTAGGGCCTCATAAATGTTAAGCAAGCACTCTATCAAATATCCCCAGCTCTAAAATGTTAAAAAAAATCATTAGGTAAAAAGCATGTGAACATACCCTCCACACACCAAGAACTCATTTGAAGCACGTCTGCCAGTAGTTCCCATTGGCATATCATCTAAGGAGAAAGGAAACATAAACATCTTTGTTATACACATGCTTTAAAATGCAAAATCTTTCAATATATTTATTTGGGAATAGTGTAAGTACAACATGAATTTAACATCTGCTTATGTTTCAGTTTCAACAGGTAAATACAGAAAACTGGACCCAACTGACAACACAGGCTATAGAACTTGATCTACCCATGCCTTCTATAAGTAAACTAGAGGATCTTTTATGAGGTAAAGTGTCATATGTATTACTATGTTTATATATTTATTCAGCATTTAACATGTGCAAAAACTGTGCTATTGCCGGGCGTGGTGGTGCACGCCTTTAATCCCAGCCCTGGGGAGGCAGAGGTAGAGGGATCACCATGAGTTTGAGGCCACCCTGAGACTACATAGTGAATTCCAGGTCAGCCTGAGCTAGAGTGAGACCCTACCTCAGGAAAACAAAAAACAAAAAACCAAAACAAAACAAAAAAACCCCTGTGTTATTAAGTTATGTGTACAGGGTATCTAGTAATTTGCTTATATGTTCTATGATTAAAATTTTTCCTATACTAGGTTTGTATAATTTGCTATGTATGTATATACTTCCTGACTGTTGTTGAAATGGGTCTCACTATGTTGTACAGGCTGGTTTCAAATTTACAGGCTCAAGGGAACATCCCAAGTCAGGATCTGCTCAGGATCTGACACCAGTACCTGGGGATACACGTGTACACCATCATGTTGAGCCTGCTCTGTGTTGAGACAGGATCTCACTATTGCTCTGTGATTTTTACTGCACAATTTTGCATAAAAATATGTAATTTATGCCAGGCATGGTGGCGCACGACTTTAATCCCAGCACTCGGGAGGCAGAGGTAGGAGGATCGCCAAGAGTTCGAGGCCACCCTGAGACTACATAGTTAATTCCAGGTCAGCCTGGACCAGAGTGAGACCCTACCTCGCAAAACAACAACAACAAAAAAATAATTTATAGGCTGGAGAGATGGCTTAGCAGTTAAGGCGCTTGACTGTGAAGCCTAAGGACTCAGGTTTGTTTGATTCTCCAGGTCACATGTAAGCCAGATGCACAAGGTGACACATGCATCTGGAGTTTGTTTGCAGTGGCTGGAGACCCTGGCATGCTTGTTTTCTGTCTTTCTCTCTCTCCCTCTATCTCTAATAAATAAAATATATATATTAAAAAAAATTAAAAATATGTAATTTACGTTTTGTCAGATTATAAAACAAATTCTAAACCAAGTGTGGTGGTACACGCCTTTAATCCCAGTACTCAGGAGGCAGAGGTAGGAGGATCACAGTGAGTTCAAGGCCACCCCGAGAGTATATAGAGAATTCCAGGTCAGCCTGAGCTAGTGTGAGACTCTACCTTGAAAAAACAAAATACATAAATAAATAAAACCAAAAATATATTTAAAAAAATAAAAGCAAAGTCTAGCTCAATCTAATACTGGAATATCCCACCTTTATGTATAACATTCTCTCTGGTTTTGAGTTAGTTGTAGAACAAGATATTGAAGCAACTATGTTCTCTGGCTGCCACAAGCCATCTTCATCTACTCCTATCCTATGTCTTTTCTTTTCTTTTCTTTCTTTCTTTCTTTCTTTTTTTTTTTTTTTTTTTTTTTTGCTTTTTTGAGGTAGAGTCTTGCTGTAGTCCAGGCTGACTTGGAATTCACTATGTATTCTCAGGGTAGCCTTGAACTCATGGTGATCTTCCTACCTCTGTCTTCCGAAAGCTGGGATTAAAGGCGTGAGCCATCACACTCCGATCCTACTATATCTATTCTGAGAGTACCACATAGTTCAGAAATCAGGGGCCTTTCATTTCCTGTCACTATTATACCACTATATCACATTACCTTTTGTCATTTTATGTGATGTGTTGGTCAAATATGTTTTAAAATAACCTAAAGTATGCTCTTATCTACACTTAAAAATGGAGCTAAAAATATTCTTCTGAATGGTCCTAAAAGGAGACTGAGAGACATTTACTTGGCACATTTCAGGCCTCTGCCTCCAAGAAGCTTACAATGTAGAAGTGCAAAAACCTATTAATGTGAGGTAATGATAAAAACTAAAGGAAGCTAATGGAAGTAAGGGAACAAAGAGTAGTGGGCTACAGCAGGAGTGCACTCTAAACAGTGAACAGTTCCTGGGGGTAGAGGAATTGGAAGAGACAGAATTAGAAAGGCACCTGGAAGGTTTCATTAACAGTTTTTTTTTTTTAAGCTTTGACTTTGGAACCATTCATAATTACAAAACAAAAGCAATAGAAAGAAAAAAAGTAATCCCTAGAAATCAAAAGTAAAAGTAAAATGAAACAAGGGAGCCCAACTATATATCAAACTTGGCAGCTTAATCCCCAGAAGGAATCTCCAATACATTATTTTAAAGACAAAACTAAAAAAAAAAAAAAATAGCCTTTTTTTTTTTTCCTTGAGGCAGGGCCTCACTCTAGCCCAGGCTAACTTGGAATTCACTCAGTAGTCCCAGGCTGGCTTCAAACTACCAGCAATCCTCCTACTTCATTCAGCCTTCTAGTACTGGGGTTATATATAGGCTGAGCCACCATGCCAGATAGCTTTTAATAATTATATTGTAAGCATTGTATGTATTGCTATTTTTTTACTTTTTATTATTTTTTTGGAGAGACACACAGAGAGAGACAGAGAGAGAGGGAGAGGGAGAGGAAGACAGGGATGGGTGCGCCAGCAGTGTCTCAGCTGCTGTGAACGAAATCCAGATGTGTGCACCCCCTTGTGGTCAAGTGCGGCATTGCGCCCTTGCGTCACTTTGCATCTGGCTAAAAGTGGGACCTGGAGATTGGAACCGCTGGAGATTGGAACCAGTGTTCTTAGGCTTAGGAGGCAGGTGCCTTAACCCCTAAGCCATCTCTCCAGCCCATATTGCTATTTTTTAATACTTTATTTTTATTTACAAGAGAGACAGAATGGGCACAGCAAGGCCTCAAGCTCATGCAAATGAACTCCAGATACATGTGCCACCATGTGCATCTAGTTTATATGGGTTCTGGGGAATCAAACCTGGGTCCTTAGGCTTCACAGGCAAGCACCTTAACCACTTTCCAGCCCTGTATTGCTATTTTGATACCATATTATATAATTTTGAAACTACTGAGAAAGGAAGGCAGAAAAAAGCCTAAACTCATACAGGCAAAAAGAACAAAGAAGTCTACTACCTCAAAAATTTGGAAGGTGGGCTGGAGAGATGGCTCTCTCTTGCTTGCAAAGTCCGATGCCCCAGGTTCCATTCCTCAGTACCCATGTAAAGCCAGATGCACAGAGTGCCACATGCATTTGGAGTTCATTTGCATTAGCAAGAGACCCTGGCATGCCCATTTATACTCTCTTCTCTCTCAAATATTTTTTTAAAAAATTAGAAGGCTAGGGCTGGTCTTGGTAGAATATCTCCAGTAATTCTAATACTTGGGAAGGCTGAGTTAGGATGATAAGTGGCCTCCAGCCACTGCAAACAAACTCCAGACAGATGTGCCACCTTGTGTATCTGGTTTACATGGGTACTGGGGAATTGAACCTGGCTGTGTCCTTAGGCTTCACAGACAAGCGCCTTAACTGCTAAGCCTTCTTTCCAGACCAAACTATCTTTTATTTTATTTTATTTTATTTTATTTATTTATTTATTTATTTATTTATTTATTTATTTATTTATTTGAGAAAGAGAGAGATAAAGAGACAGAAAGGCAGATGAGAGAGACAGAATGCATGCCACAGGGCCTTTAGCCACCTCAAAGAAACTCCAGATGCATGTGCTATCTTGTACATTTGGCTTATGTGGGTATTGGGGAACTTAACCTGTATCCTTAGGCTTCGCAGGGAATTGCCTTAACTACTAAGCCATCTCTCCAGCCCTAGGTTTACACTCTTTAGAAAGAAGACTTGATAAATGTTTGGGGTATCAGAGTAATCTTTCAAAAAGAAAATAAATCCAGGGAGTGAAAGAGAGCTCAGTAAAATCTTTCCCATACAAGCAGAAGACCTGAGTTTGATCCCCAGAACTCATGTAAATGCTGGTCATGGTGGTACATGTCTGTCCTGTCATACCCGCACTAGGAGGTAGAGTCAGATGGATTACTGGGGCTCAATGGCCAGCCTTCAAACACTTTTTAAATTTTTCCACTTTTAGTATTTATTTTTTATTTGAGAGAAAGTGAGTGCGAGAGAGAGGAAGAGAGAGAGAGAATGAGTATAGGCGGGCCAAGGCCTTCCTTCCACTCCAAATGAACTCCAGACACATGTGCTACTCTGCATCTGGCTTTACACAGGTACTTGGGAATCAAACCCAAGCTGTCAGGCTTTGCAAACAAGCACCTTTAACCACTGAGCCATCTCTTGTGTCCTTCATTATTTTTAAAAACAATTTTTAATTATTTGTAAGGGGGAAGGGGAACTGGGAGACACTTGTGGGACTTTTTGTATTTAGCTTACATGGGTGCCTTGGGAAGTAATCCAAGGCCAGAAAGCTTTGCAATTAAGTGCCTTTAATGACTAACACATCTTCCCAGCCCCCGGAAAATAACTTTAAAATATATAATTGGCTGGGCATGGTGGTGCACGCCTTTAATCCCAGCACTTGGGAGGCAGAGGTAGGAGGATTGCCATGAGTTCAAGGCCACCCTGAAGGTACATAGTGAATTCCAGGTCAGCCTGAGCTAGAGCGAGACCCTACCTGGAAAAGCCAAAATAAATAAATAAATAAATAAATAAATAAATAAATAAATAAATAAATAAATAAATAAATGAAATAAAATATATAATTGTTTCATAGGCAATTTTTTTTTTTTTTTTTTTGGTTTTTCGAGGTAGGGTCTCAGTCTGGCTCAGGCTGACCTGAAATTCACTATGTAGTCTCAGGGTGGCCTCAAACTCTCAGTAATCCTCCTACCTCTGCCTCCCGAGTGCTGGGATTAAAGGCGTGTGCCACCACGCCCAGTTTTCATAGGCTATTTTTAAAAATAATATATGTATGTATATATTTTTGTTTGTTTGTTTTTCGAGGTAGGGTTTCACTCTAGTCCAGGCTGACCTCAAACTCATGGCGATCCTCCTACCTCTGCCTCCTGAGTGCTAGGATTAAAGGCGTGCGCCACCAAACCCGGCCCTAGATATTTTTATTTATTTGCAAGCAGAGTGATAGAGAGATGAGACAAAGAGAATGGGAGCACCAGAGCTTCCAGCCACTGTAAACAAACCCCAGACACATGCGCCCCTTTGTGCATCTGGCTTTATGTGTGTACTTAGGGAAAAAAATTGGGGCATTGGGTTTTGTAGGCAAGTGCCTGAATCACTGGGCCATCTCTCCAGCCCCCATTGGTTTTTTTTTGTTTGTTTTAGCCTATTTCAGACATTTTTCTGACTATAAAATCAACCTCCACTGCTCAGTCCATGGAACACTGTTTCATAGAATAAAATGTTGCCCTGTTCTGGAGTAGGAAAAAAAAAGTCAATTACAATATTTAAACGAAATTTTGTTAAGTTTGTCCTTTGGCTATGATTAGAGCAATAAGATAAAAGGGATAGAAAATTATACAGAGCTGGACATGGTAGCACACGCCTTTAATCCCAGCACTCGGGAGGCAGAGGTAGGAGGATCTCTGTGAGTTCGAGGCCACCCTGAGACTACATAGTCAATTCCAGGTCAGCCTGGACTAGAAAGTGAGACTCTACCTCGAAAAAAAAAAAGAAAAAGAAAATTATACAAAGATTAGGAGGACATTCAAGTACTTATTACCTACTACTTTCACATTGTATAAATGCTTCAATCATCTTACATATGTATTTCACAGTAATAAACTTTTTCTTTTTTTTTCTTTCGAGTTAGGGTCTCACTCTAGTCCAGGCTGACCTGCAATTACAATGTAGTCTCAGGCTGGCCTTGAACTCACAGTGATCCTCCTATCTCTGCCTCCTGAGTGCTGGGATTAGAGGCATGCACCACCACACCTGGTGACAGTAAAAATTTTAGCAAAGAACTACTATGTACAACAACTTTAACAAATGAGCATAGATCAAGAAGATGAGAACTGAGAACTGATCCCTGCCATTTAGCAGCACAGTAACCTTAATAGGAAGTCTTGGAAAGTTGACATTAGCACATATATACAAAAGTGACTAGATGTAAAATGCTCTTAAATGTTGTTATGTAGAAAGTATAAAGTTGTATCAGAACATGTTCAACAAACCTATGTGGAAACACATCTTGATTAGACAATTTAATATTGTCAAGATCCTAGGAACCCCTGCACAAGTCTACCATCAGTACAATTCTGATCAAATTCCCCAAAAAGTCTTTAAAGGATTTATCAAGTTGAAATTAAACTAAGTGGGGGAAAGAGCCAGTAGCCAGGGTGAGTATGAAGAACACCACAATGCTCTTTGTCTCTCCTCCCCATTCCTACTCACATACATATGACAACACAAATTAAAAAGTTGCTATAAAATAATATAGACAAACAAACCAATGGATTAGAGTGGAGAATCTTAAAAAAAAAAAAAAAAAAACTCAATCTTGTTTAAACCCAATGCAACAAATCTGCTAATGTATATCAATGGAGAAAAGATGAAACATCTAATACACACCTTTGGTAATTGTCAGATTCCTACATTTACTCTATCTACAGATGAATTCCGAGCCAAATTAAATGTGAAAAAAAAACTAGTAAAAATCTTCAAAATGAAATATGAGAAATACTTGTTTTGTTGTTTTTGGTCTCTTCAAGGTAGGGTCTCACTTCAGCACAGGCTGACCTGGAACTCACTCTGTAGTCCCAGGCTTACCTCGAACTCACATTGATCCTCCTACCTCTGCCTCCTGAATGCTGGGATTAAAGATGCATGCTAGCCAGGCATAGTAGGATCCTCATACCTCTGCCTCCTGGGATTGAATGTTTTTGGGAGGGTTTCAAGAGGCTGACCATTTACCCTTTAGTCTCAGGGTGGCATTGAACTCATGGCGATCCTCCTATCTCTGCCTCCCCAGTGCTGGGATTAAAGGCGTACACCACCATGCCCAGCTAACAATTTAATATTTTTTTTTCTTCCGGGAGGCAGAGGTAGGGTTTCATTCTAGCCCAGGCTGACCTGAATTTACCCTTTAGTCTCGGGGCTGGGATTAAAGGCGTACACTACCACACCCCTGGAGGGTTTCATTCACCCAGGCTGACCTGGACCCTTTAGTCTCCATTGAACTCATGGCGATCCTCCTATCTCTGCCTCCCCAGTGCTGGGATTAAAGGTGTACACCACCATGCCCAGCTAACAATTTAATATAAAAATTTTTTTTTTTTCGGGAGGCAGAGGTAGAGGATTCTGAGTTCAAGGCCACCCTGAGCCCAGAGAATTCCAGGTCAGCCTGACCAGAGTGAGACCCTACCTTGAAAAACCAAAAAAAAAACCAAAAAAATTTTTTTTTTTCAAGGTAGGGTCTTGTTCTAGCCCAAGCTGACCTGGAATTCACTATGTAGTCTCAGAGTAGCCTCAAACTCAGAGTGATTCTCCAACTTCTGCCTCCTGAGTGCTGGGATCAAAGTTGTGGGCCAACATGACCAGCAATTTTTTTTTTGAGGTAGGGTCTCACTCTAGCTCAGGCTGACCTGGAATTCACTATGTAGTCTCAGGGTAGCCTCGAACTCATAGTGATCCTCCTACCTCTGCCTCCCGAGTACTGGGATTGAAGGCATGTGCCATCATGCCCGGCCCAGCAATTTTTAAAATAAAAATATTTTATTTAGGAGAGAGAGAGAATGGGCATGCCAGGGCCTCTAGCCACTGCAAATGAACTCCACACGCATGCACCACCTTGTGCATTTGGCTTACATAGGTACTGGGGAATCGAACTTGGGTCCTTAGGTTTTGCAGGCAACACCTTAACCACTAAGCTATCTCTCCAGCCCTAAATTTTAATTTTTTTGTTTGTTTTTGAGGTCAGGTTTCACTCTATCCCAGGTTGACCTGGAATTCACTATATATTCTCAGTGTGGTCTTGAACTCACAGCGATCCTCCTACCTTTGCCTCCCAGATGCTGGGATTAAAGGCATGCGCCACCACATCTGGCTAATTAAAAAAAATTTTTTTAAGTTTTTCGAGGTAGGGTTTCACTCTAGCCCAAGCTAACCTGGAATTCACTATGTAGACTCAGGCTGGCCTCTAACTTATGGCAATCTTCCTACCTCTGCCTCCCAAGTACTGAGATTAAAGGTGTGTGTCACCACGCCCAGCTAATTTTTAAACTTTTAAAAAATATTTTATTTATTTGCAAGACAAAGAAAGAAAATGAGAACAGGCCCACAAGGGCTTCTTGCTGCTGCAAACAAACTCCAGACTCTTGTGCCACGTTGTGCAACTTGCTTTACAAGGGTAACTGGAGAATTGAACCTAAGTCAGCAGCCTTTGAGAGCAAGTGCATTGAACTGCTGAACCTCTCCCCAGCCCCTATTATCCTTTTTTTTTTTTTTTTTTTTTTTTTTTTTTGGTTTTTTGAGGTAGGGTCTCACTGTATACCAGGCTGACCTGGAATTCATATGTAGTTTCAGGGTGGCCTCAAACTCATGGTGATCCTCCTACCTCTACCTCCCAGGGGCTGGGATTAAAGATGTGCACCACCACACCAGTTTATTTTTGCTTTTTCACTATTTAAAATGTATTATACAACAGGGGCTGGAAGCCAGGCGTGGTGGCACATGCCTTTAATTCCAGCACCTGGGAGGCAGAGGTAGGAGAATCCTGTGAGTTAGAGGCCAGCCTGAGACTACATGGTGAGTTTCAGGTCAGCCTAGCCTAGAGTGAAACCCTACCTCGAAAAACCAAAATAAATAAATAAATAAAATAAAAATATAAAAAGAAAAAAATAACCCAGTATAAGTCAAGGAAAACTGGAAAGTGGACTTTAGTTGTACTATAAAACTGAAATAGTAAGCCGGGTGTGGGGGCGTACACCTTTAATCCCAGCACTCGGGAGGCAGAGGTAGGAGGATTGCCATGAGTTCGAGGCCATCCTGAGACTACATAGTTAATTCCAGGTCAGCCTGGGCCGGAGTGAGACCCTACCTCGAAAAAAAAAAAAAAAAAAAAACAAACTGAAATAGTAAAATGAACTAGGCACATAACTAGGCATAAGATATATAACAGAAACAAGAATTTTAAAAGATGTACAAATAAACATTTCATATAGATATAAGTACATGCTGAAGAATAACAATACCTATAGGAAGAATGTATGTCCAGAACGAGTAAGAAAAAAGAAATGTTAGATGTACATTCAACATTTTCATATCTTTAGAGAAGACATTTCAAACAAATATGGCAAAATACTGGCATGTATAAAAGACAGCATATCTTAGTGGTTAAGGTGTTTGCCTGCAATGCCAAAGGATCCTGGTTCGACTCTCCAAGACTCATGTAAGCCAGATGCACAGGGGGTGCATGTTCATTTGCAGTGGCTGGAAGCACTGGTACCCCTATTCTCTTCCCATCTCTCTCTCTGCCTCTTTCTCTCTCAAATAAATAAATAAATAATTTTTAAAGCTGGGCATGGTGGCGCACGCCTTTAATCCCAGCACTTGGGAGGCAGAGGTAGGAGGATCACTGTGAGTTCAAGGTCACCCAGAGACTACATAGTGAATTCCAGGTCAGCCTGAGCTAGAGAGACCCTACCTCGTAAAACAAAAAAAAAAAAATAAAAATAAAAATTTAAAAAACTAATTTTTTAAAAGACAGCAAGCATATCATGGAGATTGACGTGAGTTTCTTCTATATTGTTTTGTTTGAAATATTTCATTAACTTTAAAGGTTTTTTTTTTTGTGTGTGTGTGTGTGTGTAGTGTACATAGGGGTATGTGCCCATGTAGCACCCTAAGTGCTCATCTGCAGTTGAGAGCACTGGCTTGCAATGGCTCCATTGCTCTTCCACCCATTCTTCTTCTTCTTTTTTTTATTTTAGTATTTTTATTTATTTGCAGGCAGAGAGAGAGAGAAAAAGAAGAGAATGGGCACATCAGGGCCTCTTGCCATTGCAAACGAATTCCAGATGCTTGTGCCACTTTGTGCATCTGACTTTACATAAGTACTGGGGAACTGAACCCAGCAGTCAGGCTTGGCATGTGAGTGCTTTTAACTGCTGAGCCATCTCTCCAACCCCACCATCCATTCTTATTTGAGTGGCTTCTTCAGAGCCGCTCTTTGGAGCTTGCTGTTTTTGTGAGCTCCAAAGATTCTCTGGTCTCTTCTTCCCTATGTGACTGGAGTTTCAGTGCATGTGGCCATGTACAGTTGTGTGTGTGTTTTTTTAATTTATTTGAGAGAGAAAAAAAGAGGGGAGGGAGGAAGAAAGAGAGAATGGGCATGCCAGGGCCTCTAGCCACTGCAAATGAACTTCAGATATATGTGCCACCTTGTGCATCTGGCTTACATGGGACCTGGGGAATCAAACCTGGGTCCTTTAGCTTTGCTGACAAGTGCCTTAACTGCTAAGCCATCTCTCCAGCCACCCCTTCCAGTTGTTTTTATGTGTCCTGGACATCAAACATGAAAGGATCTCTCAGACTTCCATAGGCCCTTATGGCTGCACAATAAATGTTCTTAACTGATCCATCTCTCCAGCCCTTAATTACTTTGTATAAAGAAATAAAACTACTGCACTATATGATTTTTAAAGGAACTCCTAGTTTTCAGAGCACTGATTACCAATTACACACTCACTTGCTGTGGTCCATGTTTTCCTTTCCCCTTCAGTTGTTCATGACCTTCACAACAGTAGCCACAGCACCTGTCAGAAGCACTTCATGACTAAGTAGTTGTCAAGTAACTAAGCAGACCTCTTGATGCAAACTTGTGCACAGCCAGCACTTGGTAGGGCTCAGTCACTAACGTAATCAAGTTTCCAGTTTCTCTGATCCATTTTCCTTCATAATCATATCAAGCTTTTCTCTTGGCTAACAGTTTTATCTTTTTTCTTTTCTTGTCTTTTCTGTGCGTTTTTTGGTACGCTTTACTATTTCAAAGAATATTGGTTGTATTTAGTTAACCTGGATTCCTGTCCCTTTAAAAAATTCTTTCTACATATTTATGAAGCTCACTCCTGAACTTATTTATTTTTTTGTTTTGTTTTGTTTTTATGAGGTACGGTCTCGCTCTAGCCCAGGCTGACCTGGAATTCACTATGTAGTCAGGGTGGCCTGGAACTCACAGTGATCCTCTTACCTCTGCCTCCTCAGTGCTGGGATTTAAAGGAGTGCACCACCACGCCCGGCTCTGAACTTACTTTCTAAAGTTTTGAAGACCTGTTTTAAAATTCCTCTGAAGCAAAGCATGGTGGTATATACCTACAAACCTAGCATTCAGGAGCTAAGGCAAGAGGACTGCAAATCTGAGGTCAGCATGGGCTACACAAGGGGACACTGTCTCAAGAAAATAAATTTTTTTCAAGGTAGGGTCTCATTCTAGCCAGACTGACCTGGAATTCACTATGTAGTCTCAGGCTGGCCTCAAACTCACAGAATCCTCCTACCTCTGCCTACCAAGTGCTGGAATTAAAGACATGTGCCACCACACCCAGAAAGAAAATAAATTTTGTTTTGTTTGTTTTTCGAGGTAGGGCCTCACTGTAGCTCCGGCTGACCTGGAATTCACTACATAGTCTCAGGGTGGCTTCAAACTCTTGGCGATCCTCCTACCTTCCTGCCTTCGAGTGCTGGGATTAAAGGCGTGTGCCACCATGCCCAGCTGAAAATATTTTTTTTTAAAAAAGACTACTCTGACTCTTACGATTTTTTTTTCCCTCAAGTTGAGTTCTTTCTTTACATCTTCTTCTTAAAGTTAACTTCTCTCATTCTTAAGGCTTCTCTATTTTTTTCTTTTTGTATATAAACATAATTGGAGGTCTTTTCTTAAAAAACAAACAAACCAAAAAAAACTTTCATGGGACCAGGGAGATGGCTCAGTGGATAAAATGCCTCCTATACAAGCATAAAGACCAGAGTTCAAATCCCCAGCACCCCTGTAAATGCTGGTGGGCAGGCAGCCTGCCTATAATCTTAAAACTCTGGAGCCAGAAACAGGTTTTCTATCAGTAAGCTTTGGGTTCAAGTGAGAGACTCTGTCTTTCTAATGGAGAATGATTGAGGAAGACACCTACTGTTAGCCTCTGGCTTCCATATGCATGTGCAGATATATGTACATGCACCCCCAAACACACATACATACACATGCAGAACAAAATAATTTTCTTTTCCTTCAGAAATTAAAATTATTGTCATATAGAAGATGACCAAGTACATCTTGAAAGTAAGTATGTAATGCTGAGACTTCAAACCACTAAATCAAACATCCATTTGTAAAAGTGCCCTACACAAGAAAGTGTGATATAAAGATTTGAAAAATGCTCATTTAGTAAATTAAAAAAATATGTGTACAAGTAAAAAAGATTCTCACATGAGTGGTCTGACGAGATGTTGTGTGGAACCAAAACAAAGTCATCCGTGTCACAAGAAGAGTTCTTGCTACTAGTACTGGCAGAATCTTTGGACACTTGTAGATAGTTAGGAGGACCCAATGGTGGGGAGGACAAGTGTTCTTCCTGAATATGCTGCATATCTGGAAGGGACTAAAATTAACAACATAAAATTAAAACTGGCCTAATAACCAAATGCGAGTCAGAATAGTCTAAGGAATATTTCTGCTATGAAAGTGGACATAGAGTTCAATTTAAGATTTAAAAAATTCTTTTGAAAAAATCTTTTAGAAAATCAGTTTAATGATTTTTACATAAAGGACTTCTGAAATATTTTCCAAAAGTTATACTTAAATTTATATCATCACTTATCACATGTACATGTCTACCTCTCCTGAAGCTTTTGAGTTTTTTATTATTATAACTTCCCCAGTCCCAATTCATGGTCTTGCACAGCAGATACTCAGTAGCTTTTTACTTCTTGACTATAAACATAAAAATGCCCAGGAGCTTTGAATTACTCATATCCTATACATAAAAAGGTTCTAAATCTACAGAAGAAAAAACTGCACATGGGAAAACAAGAGATCATATTATATAAAAGAGCCAGGTGTGGTGGCGCACACCTTTAATCCCTGCACTTGCGAGGCAGAGGTAGGAGGATTGCTGAGAGTTCAAGGCCACCCTGAGACTAGATAGTGAATTTCAGGTCAGTCTGACCTAGAGTGAGACACTACCTCGGAAAACAAAAACAAAAACAAAACAAAAAACCAAGTGTATAAGAGAAAAGGCAAATCAGTATGGGTAACTCTGTTACACCAGAAAGTGATTTACACTCACTGAAAGATTTAGAAAACCTTCCAGGTATGAATATGCTCTCTTTGCTTGTTTGTTAATGGAAGGAGGTGGTTTATCTGAGGGAGATAGGACAGAGGAAGGAAAGGAATAGGGTTGAATTTACACAACTATTAGATACCATCAACTATGCATATTTTGGCATTTGCCAAGTTCAAAGACTCCAGTAATAACTCTAATGGAATACTTTGGTTTTACACATTTTTTTTTCCCTAAAACTACTTCTTCTTTTGTTTTTTGAGGTAGGATCTTGCTCCAGCCCAGTCTGACCTGGAATTTACTATGTAGTCTCAGGCTGGCCTCAAATTCACATCGATTCTCCTACCTCTGCCTTCCAAATGCTGGGATTAAAGGCGTGTGCCAACATGCCCAGCTTCTAAAACTTTTTAAAATATATTTTTTTTTCTTTGCTTTTCCGAAGTAGGGTCTCATTCTAGCTCAGGTTGACCGGGAATTCACTATGTATTCTCAGGGTGGCCTCGAACTCACAGAAATCCTCCAACCTCTGCCTCCCAAGTGTTGGGATGAAAGGTGTACGCCACCACACTCGGCTTTTTAAAATATATATTTTTAAATTTATTTGACAGAGAAAGAGGGAGAGAGAGAATGGATGCGCCAAGGCCTCCAGCAACTGCAAACGAATTTGAGACACATATGTCCCCTTGTGCATCTGGCTAACATGGGTCCTGGGGAATCAAACCAGGGTCCTTTGGCTTTGCAGGCTAATACCTTAACTGCTAAGCCATCCCTCCAGCCCTAAAACTTTTTATACAATGGTTCAATAACAATTTTATAACTTCTTGTTCTTGTATTAAGTCTCTATAAGTGTTTTACCTTTGTTTCTATTTCAGAAAAGGAAAAACAATTGGTGTGGTGGCCCATGCCTTTAATTCCAGCACTTGGGAGGCAGAGGTACAAGGGTTGCCATGAGTTCAAGGCCACTCTGAGACTACATAGTGAATTCCAGGTCAGCCTGAGCTGCTGTGAGATCCTATCTTGAAAAAAAAAAAATAGTATATCATGCTCTTTAAACCCAAGCCTTAAATACTCAATTCACTTCAGCTTTTTTTTTTTTGGTTTTTCGAGGTAGGGTCCCACTCTACCTCAGGCTGACCTGGAATTCCCTATGTAGTCTCAGGGTGGCCTTGAACTCATGGTAATCCTACCTCTGCCTCCCCGAGTGCTGGGATTAAAGTCATGTGCCACCATGCCCAGCCTCACTTCAGCTTTTACTTTTTATTTTTATTTTTGGAGAGAGACATAGAGAGAAACAGATAGAGAGGGAGAGGAAGACAGATAGAGATGGGCACGCCAGCATTCTCTCAGCTGCTGTGAATGAAATCCAGATGTGTGTGCCCCCTTGTGGGCAAGTGCAGCCTTGCGCCCTTGCGTCACTTTGCATCTGGCTAAACGTGGGACCTGGAGATTGGAACCGCTGGAGATCGGAACCAGCATTCATAAGCTTAGCAGGCAGGCGCCTTAACCGCTAAGCCATCTCTCCAGCCCACTTCAGGTTTTTAAAAATTATTTATCAAAGCTGGGTGTGGGTCCTTTGGCTTTGCCAGTAAGTATTGTAACTCCTTCCTTAACTGCTAAACCATCTCTCCAGCCCCCGTTTCTTAAAAAAATTATTTATTGTTTATTTGTAAGTGGGGGAAGGAAGGGGAAGGAAAAGAGAGAGGAAAGGAGAGAGAGAAGAAGAGGGGAGGGGAAAGAGAGAGAGAGAATGAGAATGGGTGTGCCAGGGCTTCCTGCCAGTGCAAAGGAACTCTAGAAGCATGCATCATCCTGTACATGTGAAGCTTCTTGCTTTTTTAAGTTTCTTTTTTTAAAAAAAATATATTTATTTAGTTGAGAGAGAAAGAGGTAGATAGAAAGAGAATGGGCACGCCAGAGCCTCCAACCATTGCAAATGAACACCAGATGCATGTGTCCCCTTGTGCAGCTGGCTTACATGGGTCCTGGGAAATCAAACCGGAGTTCTTAGGCTTCACAGGCAAATGCCTTAACTGCTAAGCCATTTCCCCAGCCCAAGCTTCTGGATTTTTATGTGGTCTGAGGAATGAGCTCAAGTACTCCAGCTAGCAGTATAAGTACTTTATATACAGAGTCATTTCTCTAGTCCTACATAATTCACTTCTTCTGCTGCTTTGAGTATCATTTGCAATGAAATCAGTTCATAGACTTCTTTTTGTGTGACTGACATATATAATGAAAATTCCTGTATCACTTTTTTTTGTTTATTTGTTTCGTTTTTTTCAAGGTAGGGTCTCACTCCTGCCCAGGCTAGCCTGGAATTCACTCTGTATTCTCAGGGTGGCTTCAAACTCTTGACAATCCTCCTACTTCTGTCTCCCAAGTGCTGGGATTAAAGGTGTGTGCCACCACGCACGGCTTATTTTTTTTGTTTTTTTGGTTTTTTTGAGGTAGGGTCTTGCTTTAGCCCAGGCTGACCTGGAACTCACTCTGTAGTTCCAGGCTGGCCTAGGATTCACAGTGATCCCCCTACCTCTGCCTCCCAAGTGCTGGGATTAATGGTGCACACCATCACGCTTGGCCCTGTATCACTTTTTGAAGACCTTGTATCTGAAGGTAAAGAGAAGAGAATTTGGAAAGACTATGGACCAGGGACTGCTCAGCTCTAGTTCCAGCCTTACTCTGAATTACATTTCACAAGTAAATAAACCAAACTCAGTGCTGGAGAGATGGCTTATCCATTAAGGCACATGCCTGTGAACCCTGAGGACCCAGATTTGATTCCCCAGCACCCACATAAGCTGGATGCATATGGTGGTACAAACATCTGGAGTTCATTTGCATTGGTTAGAGGCCCTGACATGCCCATTCTTTCTTGCTCTCTTTCACAAACAAAAAAATAAATAAGTAACCCCCCCACCCCGTGGTAGTTTGAATATATGGACCCCAATATATTCAGTGTATTAGTTTATAGTTTGCATCTGCAATCACCTTGTTAGAGGCAATGTCACAAAAGGTGTGGTGGTGGGTTTGAGATTCCATTGTAAAGATATGCAAAGTGTGCCTAACGGGAGTTCCTGAAGTGTGCTGTGGCTTTTGGCTGTAGTTTTGCTCTGTGTGCTGTGTGCCTGGTTGGTTTTTCTCTCCCTGCTTGGCCCTATGAAGGCAGGCTAGCTTTTTCTGCCATTATGGAACTTCCCCTGGATCTATAAGCTTCAATAAATAATATCCCTTCCTCCATAACTGTGCCTGGTCTGGAAGTTCATCTCAGCGAACCTGAAGCTGTCTGCTACACCCCCCAAACCTCAGAGGTTTAGATAATTTGACCAAAATCATACATTTAAAAGGTAGCCAATTTGATATATGATTTCAAGTATTTAACTCTATATTTTCTTGCCAGTAGTGTTCTTAATACAATAGTTCTCAATTTCTTCCTCTGCTATTCAAAATGTACCTACTACTATAACCATCCTGGTTGCCCTTTCTACTCTTGTTCAAAGACATGCTCCTCTTCCATTCAAAGTTCACCTTTCCAACCCAGCTCTGTATTCCATTCTCTGTTATCTCCTCTCACCATGCAGATCAGCTCCTGACATTTTCACCTTCTCCTTTTACTCTGGCTTTTTCTTCTGCACATTAATTAACATGTTTCATTTTATAACATCTTTAATCTCCACAATCCTCTTATTACCACCTCTTCTTTATTTTTGTAGTGGTAGGGATGAAGTGAAGGCCTCACTTAACAATGTCTCCTAAACCAACTCTAATTCCTCATCTGCTAGATATCCCTTATCCACCACAAGCCACTTTCTACCATCAACCCTCCAATAAAATTGCCTTTATTAAATTTACAAGTAACTTCCAGTGTCAATACTTCCTCCATTCTCAAACGTACTTGATGTTCTTCCCTTCCATTCAACTACCCTGCTCTCTCGTTATTCTTCCTACTTCTTGGGAACCACTCCAAAGTCTCTTTTGTGGGTTTTTTTTTTTTCCTCACTTGTGACTTAAAGAAACAAAGAATACAGAATTTCCCAGGTTGCCCACCCCAAGCCTTTCACTCCTCACTGTTTCCTTACTCTAACTGATCACTTTTCTCTCCTAACTTCAACTATTTTCAGCATGAAATCAAGTCACTCATGTCTTAAGGAGTCCAATGAGCACCCCTTCTGTGCTCACAGGCCCAGATGGTACCATGCCTGTGCAACCGTAACTCCAAAGCACTGCTCCATGTCTCCTCAACTGAGAAACATCAGCCACTTGTCAGCAAGGCCTCCTTCCTCTCCTAAAGTCTCAAGTTCCAACAACCTCCAGGATTAGAAAACTTACTTACTTTCTTTTCTTTTCTTTTTTTTTTTTTTTTTTTTTTTGGTTTTTCAAGGTAGGGTGTTGCTCTAGCTCTAGCTCAGGCTGACCTAGAATTCACTCTGTATTCTCAGGGTGGCCTCAAACTCTTGACAATCCTCCTACCTCTGCCTCCCAAGTGCTGGGATTAAAGGCGTGCACCACCATGCCTGGTGGCAAACTATCTTTCTTTCTTCTTCTTTTTTTTTTTTTTTAAGATTTTTTAAATTTAATTAATTAATTAATTTATTTGAGACAGAGGGAAAAAAGAGAGAGGGAGAGTGAGAATGGACATGCCAGGGCCTCTAGCCACTGCAAACGAACTCCAGACATGTGCACCCCCTTGTGCACCTGGCTTACGAGGGACCTGGAGAATTGGACCAGGATCCTTAGGCTTCACAGGCATGTGCATTAACCGCTAAGCCATTTCTCCAGCCTCAAACTATCTTTTTTTTTTAGCTAGCCCTCTTCCTTTCCTACTGCCACCTTAGTTCAGGCTCTCATTCTTGATGATGATGATGACAGTGCTACAAATAGTATCCTCTAGTAAAAATACCATTCTACTCTTTATACCTCCCCAACCTACTCTTCTGCCCTGTTATGGAAGAATCTAAACAGTAGAGCATATCACTCCTCCACTTAAAAAGATAGCTTTAAGTTTACAGTCCTTTGCTTAGCATACAATTCCGAGTAAGATGCAGCTTCAGCCTACCTGTTCTTCTTGTTTTCCCCTCACATTGCCAATGCCTCTGTATCCAGAAAATGAAAAAACTGGTGTGGTCTTGTTCTTTATGCAACGAGGAAGCTCTATATCTGACCTGTCCAAGATCATAGCCACTAGTTATCAATGACTACTAAGTATTTGACATGTGAGTTGTGTGACAATTTTATTTGCTTATTTTTTAATTAATTTTTTTTAATTTTATGCTACTGGGGATTGAACCAAGGGCCTCAAATATGCTAGGCAAGCCCTCCATTACTGAGCTTTATCCCCATCCTTTTTTACTTTTTGAGACAGGGTCTCATTAAGTTGCCCATAGTGGCCTTGAAATCACTCTGTAACCCAGGAAAGCCTTGAACTTATGAGCCTCCTGCTTCAGCCTCCAAAGTAGCTGGAATTACAGGCCTCTCCCACCACACCCAACTTGCTGTATTTTTTTCAATAGGGTCTTACTATGCTGTCCAGACTGGCCTCATGCTCCTAGACTCAAGTAGACCTGAGTGTTAGAATTACAGTTGTATGTCACCATGTCCAGCTGATGTAACTGTTTTAGATTTCACTTAATTCTAACATATTTAAAGGCAAGCAGCTATAGGAAGATAGCATTCCTCCAGTGAATTACATTTATAAAACTTTATGTAATGCCAGGCATGGTGGCACACACCTTTAATCCCAGCACTCAGGAGGCAGAGGTAGGAGGAACGCCAAGAGTTCAAGGCCACCCTGAGACTACATAGTTAAGTCAGCCTGGGCCAGAGTGAAACCGTACCTCAAAAAAAAAAAAAAAACCCACTTCATGTATTGGGATTCCACTGCTGATAATACCATTCTCTTACAAATTTATTTAAAAATTGCTTATTTATTTATTTATTATTTATTTACTTATGGTTTTTTGAGGTAGGGTCTCACTCTAGCTCAGGCTGACCTGGAATTCACTATGTAGTCTCATGGTGGCCTTGAACTCATGGCGATACTCCTACCTCTGCCTCCTGGATTAAAGGCATGTGCCACCATGCCTTGCTAGTTATTTGAGAGAGAGAAAGAGAGGGAGAGAAACAAATGGGCGCACCAGGACCTCTTGGTGCTGCAGATGTACTCCAGATGCATGTACCATAGGCTTTATATAGATAGATACTAGGGAATCAACTCAGGCCCTCAGACTTTGCAAGCGAGTGTTTTTAACCGCTGAACCATCCTCCATTCCTAAAATTCTTATTTTTCTTTTTTGTTGTTTCAGAGGCAGGGTCTCATCTAACCCAAGCTGACCTGGAACTCATTCTGGAGCCCAGGTTGGCATTGAACTCATGGTGATTCTCCCAGCTCAGCCTCTTGAGTGCTGGGAATAAAGGTGTGTGCCACCATGCCTAGCTTTACTAATTCTTCTTGCTAATACTTCAAAATGCAGCTCAAAGAATCAGGGGCTGAAGAAATGGTTCAGTGGTTAAAAGTAATTGCATGCAAAACCTGTCAATTCATGTTCCATTCACCAACACCCACATATAGCCAGATTCACAAAGTGGTACAAGTATTTAAAGTTAATTTGCAGTGGCAGGAGGCCCTGGCATGCCCATACCCCTATCTCTGTCTGTCTCTTTCTCTCTCTCTCAAATAAATAAATGTGTTTTTAAAATATTTTACTTATTTATTTGAGAGAGAAAGAAAAATAATGGGTATGCCGGGCCTCTAGGCACTGCAAATGAACTCCACATGGCTTATGTGGGTACTGGAGAATAAACCTGGGTTCCTAGCCTTCCCAGGCAAGCACCTTAACCACTAAACCATCTCTGCAGCCCTAAATGTGTTTTTTTAGAGCACCCCCACAAAATTAAATAAAATAAATAAAAAATAAAATAAAATAAGCACTCAAGGGTTGGAAAGATGGCTTAGTGGTTAAGGCAACCTCCTGCAAGACCTAAGAATGCCCATTCAATTCCCCAGGTCCCAAAGTTAGCCAAACACAAAAAGTAATGCAAGGGCGCAATGCCACACACGTCTGGAGTTCGTTCACAGAGGCTGAGAGATGGCTGACGCGCCCATTCTCTCTTTCAAAAAAAAAAAAAAAAAAAAAAAGCACTCAAAGAATACCCACTTCTGAATAGGTTCCTAAATCTGATCTGATATTGATGGCCTTTTGTCCATGTTCAAATAGGTAATAAATAAATACACACACAGATACATGCTGAGGAGATGACTCAGTCCATTAAGTGTTTGCTGTGCAAACTTAAAAGGACTTGAGTTTGGATACCCAGCACCCACGCAAGCCATGTATGGCAGCAAACACCAGTAATCCCAGCACTGGGAAGATTCCTGGCATTTGCTGGCCAATTAGTATAACCTAACTGGTGAGTTCCAGGTTCAGTGAGAAACCCTGTCTCAAACAAAAGTAGTAAGAGAGCCGGGAATGGGGGCACACACCTTTAATCCCAGCACTCAGGAGGCAGAGGTAGGAGAATCACCATGAGTTCAAGGCCACCCTGAGACTACATAGTTAATTCTGGGCCAGAGTGAGACCCTACCTTGAAAAACCAAAAAAAAAAAAAAAAAAAAAAAAAAAAAAAAAAAAAAGGAGTACAAGCCAGACATGGTGACGCACACCTTTAATCTCAGCACTTGGGAGGCAGAGGTAGGTGGATCGCTGTGAGTTCAAGGCTACCCATGAACAACATAGTGAATTCCAGGTCAGCCTGGGCTAGACTCACCGCCCCCCAAAAAAGTAATTAGATGTACAATGATTGAGGGTAGAAACCCCAACATCAACCTCTGGTCTTCACAAGCACATATAAACATGCATGCACCTAAACCACATACACATGCAAAAAGTAAAAAATATGCATACATATGCTTCTAACAGTGTTTGCCTTAGTTAGCTACCTATTGTCTGACATACACTTAAGTTACAAACCCCTTAATGTCAGTGAATTGATCATTTTATTTATTGACATAAACCAGAACCTCACACAAATCAGGTATTCAGTAAGTAAATAGATAATAGAATTTCATCAACAACTATTATCATAACTAGAGAAATTTGGTTCCTTAGTCTTGTTATGATTGGGTTTCTGTTGTTGCTTTACATTTCAAAGATTTCTCAGAAATACAGAAGCACGTGGAGCCGGGTGTGGTGGTGCATGCCTTTAATCCCAGCACTTGGGAGGCAGAGGTAGGAGGATCACTGTGAATTCAAGGCCACCCTGAGAATACATAGTGAATTCCAGGTCAGCCTGGACCCTACCTCAAAAAACAAACAAAAAAAAAACAGGTGGGGGGAGGAAAAAGAAAAGAAAAGAAAAAAAAAAGCAGCAGGTGGAGAGCAAGGGAGATGCTCAGTGAACAGAGTGCTTGCCATGCAAGCATGAGGACCTGAGCTTGGATCTCCAGCACCCATATAAAAGACAGACACAGGGCTAGAGAAATGGCTTTAGCGGTTAAGGAATTTGCCTGTGAAGCCAAAGGATCCCCGTTCGAGTCCCCAGGACCCACGTAAGCCAAATGCACAAGGGCCACATGCATCCGGAGTTCGTTGGAAGTGGCTGGAGGCCCTGGCACACCCATTCTATCTCTCTCTGCTTCTTTCTCTCTCTCAAGTAAGTAAGTAAGTAAGTAAATAAATAAATAAATAAGATGCGGTGCATGTCTATAATCCCAGTACTGGGGTGGCAGAGACAGGAAGATCGCTGGGGCTTGCTGACTACCTCGTTTAGTCGAGTTGATGATCTCTAGTTTCAGTGAGAGACCATGTCTCAAAAAATAAGGAGAGAATTGGGCATGGTAGTGCACACCTTTAACCCCAGCACTCCAGAGGTAGGAGGATCACTGTGAGTTCAAGGCCAGCCTGGAGCTATAGAGTGAGTTTCAGGTCAGCCTGGACTAGAGTGAGACCATACTTTGAAAAACCAAAATAAATAAATAAATAAGAAAACAATTGAGGAAAACATCAAACATCAGCCTTTGGTCTATGTACACATGTATGCACACAGATAAATACATACATGTATACACACCACACATACAAGCAAAAAAAGAAGGTGAAAATGTCTAAGCATGCCTCCTCTCTCTTGTTGTTACTCCCCACTGTTCTTTCCACACAGCCTGAGAGCAGACTGAGCCTAGCTCCTGTTCTGTTCTTGCCACTCAACAGTTCCCTTTGAGCAAAACTCCAAGAGATTTGGCCAAAGTTAATTTCCAATTCCATATTCCTAATATCAGGCTTTGTGGTTTTTTTTTTTTTTTCCCCTTGAGGTAGGGTCTCACTCTAGCCCAGGCTGACCTGCAACTCAACTCGGTACTTCCAGGCTGGCTTTGAACTCACAGCAATCTTCCTACTGTCTGTGTTTTTTTTTTTTTTTTTATCCCTCAGTCATTCTACTACCTCATAGGATTATTTATTCTTTTCTCCCTCAGTTAGATTTTTTCCAGTTGTTCTTTTCTCTACCTTAAGTTTTGCTTTTCATATTAGGTATCATATCATATGATATACTTCCTCATATTAGCTTCAAGTTATTGAGTATTCATTATAGGCCCTTTCCACCTACTACCACCACAGCCTAGCAAAGGACAAGTAGGCCTAGTTCCAGATGAAGACATTGTTAAGAGTCTTTTCCCTACCCCATCCTCCTTTCTACCCCATCTCCCCTCCTTCCCTTACCATCTGGCCAAACTCAACAGGGGACCCAGCCAACCTGGCTCCTTCCCTGAGCCCACACCTCCACAAGCCCTTCCCCATCCTATGGGCACTAAAAAGCCCAGGTGGCATTTTCTCTCTCTCTCTTTTTCTTCTGGCTCTCTTTCCTGAAGTAAGGTGTGCATTTCTCTATACTGTATGTCTCTGTGATTTCTGTATCTCTGTATTCTGGATAGAGGCCATTCATATCATATTCTGCCAAATAATCTGGCTGCATCCTGCCTGTATCCTGAAAATCTGAGTAAAGCTAAATTCAAAAGGAATGGACTTGTCTGGCAGAGGAAATTTCCAAACAGAGTATTTAGACTATGGCATAGTTATTGCCTACTTGTGTTTAGTGAGGTTTATCATGAGAATTCAAAACAACACAGAAAGGTATGAAAAATGCAAAATTTAGTAAGGAACTGAATGTGAGGGAAATTTACAGTTGCAAATAAAGAGCCTGGAGACAAAATGAGCAGAGGCTATAATTATTAAGAGATTAGCCACAGGCAAAAGCTGCTGCTGCTGCCATGTTTTCCCCACTATGGGAGGGGGGTGTAGTCCCTTTAAACCAGGAGCTAAAATCAACCTTTCCTCCTTAAGTCTCTTTCAGACATTTTATCACAGCAGAGAGAAAAAAGCAACTAACACATCTAATGTAGTTTCTTTTTTTTCTTTTTTTAATAGTTTTTTAAAACTTTTATTTATTTATTTTTAATTTTTTAATTATTTTTTTGGAGAGAGACAGAGAGAGAGAGAGGGAGAGAGAGAAAGGGGGAGAGGAAGACAGAGATGGGCGCGCCACCAGTGTCTCAGCTGCTGTGAACGAAATCCTGATGTGTGCGCCCCCTTGTGGGCAAGTGCGGCATTGTGCCCTTGTGTCACTTTGCACCTGGCTAAATGTGGGACCTGGAGATTGGAACCACTGGAGATTGGAACCAGTGTTCTTAGGCTTAGGAGGCAGGCGCCTTAACCCCTAAACCATCTCTCCAGCCCAATGTAGTTTCTTTTGTAAATATTCCAAATGTACAAAGGAAACAGACAAAGTTTAATTTTTTTTTTTCGAGGCAGGATTTCACACTAGCCCAGGCTGACCTGGAATTCACTATGTAGTCTCAGGGTGGCCTTGAAATCAAGGCAAACCTCCTACTTCTGCCTCCCAAGTGCTGGGATTAAAGGTGTGCACCACAACGCCTGGCTTCCAAGTTTAATTTTTAATTTTTTTGTTTATTTATTTATTTATTTTATTTAAGAGCGATACAGACAGAGAAAGAGGCAGATAGATAGAGAATGGGTGCCCCAGGGCCTCCAACCACTGCAAACAAACTCCAGATGCATGCGCTACCTTGTGCACCTGGCTTACGTGGGTACTGGGGAATTGAGCCTCAAACCAGGGTCCTTAGGCTTCAAAGGCAGGCGCTTAACCACTAACCCATCTCGCCAGGCCTAATTTTTAATTTTTAAAATTCATAGAAATTAAAAAAAAATTTAAAAGCCAGGTATGGTGGCGCACACCTTTAATCCCAGCAATTGGGAGGCAGAGGTAGGAGGATCACTGTGAGTTTGAGGCCACACTGAGACTACATAGTGAATTCCAGGTCATCCTGAGCTACAGTGAGACCCTACCTTGAAAAAGGAAAAAAAGGAAAAAAAAAATGGCTGGAGAGATGGCACATCTATCTTCTCTTTCTTTCCCCTCTCTCAAATAAATAAATAAATAAATAAAATAATATATTTTAAAAATTCATAGAAATATACATCTCGTTAATAAATATGCCTTTTCTATTTCATTTAGCTGTGTAGGATTGTACAAAAAAAGTATCATTTTTCTTTTTATTTTGTCCTTCCCTCTTCTCAAACTGCCTGTCTTCCTTCCTTCTTTTCCTTCTGGCTTTCAAGCTCATATGTTAGCAAAAGGATGCTTTAGCTATGGCTATTAGGTTTCTTAGGAAGTAGTAACAGTTGCTACTGCCTGTGAATTTACTTTGTGCTAGACACTAGTAAGAGCTCACGCTTATTATCCTTAAAGCAGGAGGTAAACTGTATTCATTTTACATATGAAGAAACAGGCTAAAAGAGATTAAGACACTCATCCCAATTAATAGGCAAGTAAGGGGCTAGAAACATGGCTCCGCAATTAAGGCACTTGTCTGCAAGGCCTAAGGACCCAGGTTCAATTTCCCAGTATCTACGTAAAGCCAGATGCACTAGGTAGCCCATATGGCTGGAATTTGTTTGCAGTGGCTAGAGGCCCTGGCACACCCATTCTCACTCTATCTGTCTCTTTCTCTCTCCCTCTCTCTCTCAAATAAATAAATAAGTAATACAATTTTTTTAAAGTTCTGGGAATAGATTAAAAATATATAATGAAATAGGGCATGTTGGAGCTCTCAAGCCCTCTCTAAGTTATCTTAACTGGCTCATCACACAAGTTGCCTCCTTTTATGGCTCTCCTACCTTAGTGCCAGCAGAATTCAAGAAATTCATGTCTGTCTAGCCAATCTAGAGAACCCAACAGCTATCACAAGAGCCCCTGAGCCTTTAGCTATAAAAACATCTACAAGTCATAAGGCTACAAACAGATTTGGGGGATAGTCTAACAAAATACATTAAGAGAGCTAGCTAAAAACTTGGCAGATGGAGCTGGGTGTGGCGGCACACACCCTTAATCCCAGCACTAGGGAGGCAGAGGTAGGAGGATCACTGTGAGTTTGAGGCCACTCTGAGAATACATAGTGAATTCAAGGTCAACCTGGACTAGAGCGAGACCCTACCTTGAAAAACCAAAACAACAACAACAAAAAAAAAAAACAAAACAACAACAACAACAAAAACTTGGCAGATGGAATGAGTGAAAACAAGAAAAAGCACATAAACTGGAAAGAACAGTCATAGAGGAAAGGGCCTGGAACCTTCATGAAATAGAGGTTTGAGTGAAGACTACCTTGAAGGGTCAGTAATAACAATGAAAAGAATCCAGTAAAATCCAGCTCAAAGGTCATCTCTCTCTTACTGGAAATGCCATGTAACCCAGACATTCACATCTAGAAATTAACCCAGCATGCACAAAATAATTATTTACTGCTTATTCACCTGTGATGGGTATTATTTGCACGTATCTCTAAAATCCAAAAGGACTTAAGGTGGTAGTACTGTACTCATGGTTCAGAGGTAAATGGCCTAGAGAAAGTGACATTTCTTGGCTGAAATTACACAGCTAATAAGGGCAAAGGTTCAAAGGCAGGTCCACTTGACCTAGCATATATGTGTTTTCTCCTAAACCTTAAATCCATCAGTAAACAATACCCACAGACTGAATATCCACTGTTGATTGTGGACAGTATCTGTGCACACAGGCGATAGTGCTAACTTGAAATCATGTTTAATAAAACCAGAACTTACTGGTGGAGAGGCAAAGCGACAAGATGGAGAGCTACCACAGGAGCTTCCAGGGACAGAGCCAGAATACACAGGCACTGGGACTGGGCAAGCTGGGAAAGAAAAACAGCCAGAGAGCTACATCATGTTGAGGTGGATTCTAAGAACTAATAGAACAAAATGTCAAAACTACTATATCTTTGAATTAACCAAAAATTAGCATTTACCTATTATTTACAGCTTCCATGTATGAAACTAAAACTGAAGAAATTACTAAACTCATTTCACCTTGGATGAGGAAAGAAAAACAAAACTACTGTTGAATAAACACAATCATTATCTAGGGAAAACTCATGGAAATCTTGAAGGGCAGAATAAAAAAATCAATTTTGTGATATAACTAATAATTTAAAAAACAAGTAAACACAAAATTAAGCCTTCAGCTTACTGAATCAGTACTTTTAAGTAAGAAATGTGAAAATGAGTACTTACATTTTTTAACTGGAACTTGCTCAAGAAAGGGGTGGCTAAAAAATGCTTCTGTAATGAAAAATGAGAAATGTAATCTTTAAAAAAAAAGACACTAACTAGTAGATATGTTAACCAATGATAGTAAAAAGAAGGCAGGAAAAAAACAATTATATTGAAACAAAAATTATACAAAAAAGTAACCTGAATCTACAACAAGAAGAATACCATAAATGGGGGGAGAGAGCAATAGAAGGAGAATATGATCAAGTTACACTATGTTCATGTGGCCGGGAATGGTGGCACATGCCTTTTAATCCCAGCACTGAGGAGGCAGAGGTAGGAGGATCACTGTGGGTTTGAGGCCACCCTGAGACTACATAGTAAGTTCCTGGTCAACTTGAGCTACAGTAAGTCCTTACCTTGAAAAAAAAAAAAAAAGTATAATATAAGGGCTGGAGAAATGGTTTAGTGGTTAAGGCACTTGCCTGCAAAGCCAAAGGACCTATGTTTGATTCCCCAAGACCCATGTAAGCCAGATGCACAAGGTGGCACATGCATCTGGAGTTAGTGTGCAGTGCCTGGAGGCCCTGGCATGCCCATTCTCTCCCTCTCTCTCTTTCCCTCTCTCTGTCTCTGCTTCTTTCTCTTTCTCTCAAATAAATAAATAAGTACATAAATAAAAATTTTTAAATTCATTTAAAATCCTCAATAAAAGAGATTTAAAAAAAAGAGCATCAGGATGATAAATATATGTTAATATAGCTCTACAAAGATGTTTTTTCTTTTTTCCTTTAACTTTTACAAAAGACATAAGATCATGCAGCTCAATAGTTATAATACTATACATATGTAACATATGTGACTATTAAAGTATATTATTGGGCTGGGGAGATGGCTTAGCAGTTAAGGCACTTGCCTGCAAAGCCAGGACCAAGGTTCAATTCCCCAGGACCCATGTAAGCCAGATTCACAAGTTAGTGCATGTGTCTGGAATTCGTCTGCAGTGGCTGGAGGCCCTAGCGTGCCAATTCTCTCCACCCCCTCTTTAAAATAAATGAATAAAATAAAAAGAAATATTTTTTTAAAAGCACATTGCTGGGAAAGAAGAATGTTATATCAGAAAACAACTAGAACTCAATTAGCATTTCTGTGAAGACTATGATAAAATATTATAATCTCTAAAGCAACCATTATAAAAATATTCAATAATAAGAAATCAATAAATAAATTTAAATGGTGTACTAGAAAATAACCTACTTAATAAATATCACCTATTGGCTGACATCTCTGAAATTTATCCCCAGTCTAGACCTCAGAAATTCAAATGCCTTGTGACATTTGTATTTAGGTATCCAGTGGTCATTGTAAATATAACTTGTCCAATCAGAAATCCTCTTCTGGTCTCTACAAACTTCTATATTAAATCTTTCTCATTTCTTACACTGACAGCTCCATCCTGTCAGTTGCTCAGACCAAAATGCTGGGAGTCATCCTTAAGTCTGTCAAATGCCCAAATCCAAACCACTAGTAATCACATGCCCAAATCCAAACCACTAGTAAACACTGCAACCTCTATCTCCAGAAAGATTCACAATCCAACTACTTCTTACATCATCCACCATTATTACCCCAATCTAAGCTACACTCTTCTCTCACTTGGGTAATCAACACTCTTCTAATTAGATTCTCCTTTCATACATGCAATATCTTTTCAAGAAACAGCCTGATTGATGTTTCGTGAAACATTACTCAGAGTTGTTTACCTCTGCTCAAAATATTCCAGTGACTTTCATCACACTCTGCAGGAAAGCCTGTCTTTCAGTGGCCTTCTTGCATGACCTAAAACTTCTGCGCATGCTCCCAGCTCTAAGTTTTCCTACTTGTTATTCCCTTTGCCCAAGATGCTCCTCTACAGCTAACTACATAGTTCACCTTCATTGTGGGTTGATCAAGGCTTTACTTTGTCACTAAGATCTACACTGACTACTGGGCTGGAGAAATGGCTTAGTGGTTAAGGTGCTTGCCTGCGAAGCCTAAGGATCCAGGTTCAATTCTCCAGGTCCCATGTAAGCCAGATGAACAAGGTGGTGCATGCATCTGGAGTTTGTTTGCAATGGCTAGAAGCCCTGGCACACCCATTCTCCGCCCCCCTCCGGCGGTGTCTTAAATAAATAAAAAAATAATTTTTAAAAATCTACACTGACTACCTTATTTAAAATTTCAATTCCCCTACCAAATTTCTTTCTTCTTTATATTTTCCCACAGCATTTAGCACCTTTTCATAAAATAAATTTAAAGCACAGTGTGGTGGCTCACACCTTTAATTCCTGACTTAAGAGGCTGAGGTAGGGGCTGGAGAGATGGCTTAGCAGTTAAGGAGCCTGCCTGCTAAGCCTAAAAATGCCCATTCGATTCTCCAGGTCCCACCTTTAGCCAGATGCAAAGTGAGGCAAGGGCGCAATGTTGCACTTGCCCACAAGGGGGCGCATGTGTCTGGAGTTTGTTCACAGCAGCTGAGAGGCTGCTGGTGCACCCATTCTCTCTCTCTCAAAAAAAAAAAAAAAAAAAAAGAGGCTGAGGTAGGATTTCTGTGAGTTCAAGGCTTGTTTGTACTATAGAGTGAGTTCCTGCTCAGCCTGAGCTAGAGTGAGACTCTGCTCAACAAACCAAAAATTCAAGCAAATAAAAAGAAAACAGGCTAGGTGTGGTGGTGCACATCTTTAATCCCAGCACTCAGGAAGCAGAAGCAGAAAGATTGTGGTGAGTTCGAGATCACCCTGAGACTGCAGAGTGAATTCCAGGTCAGCCTAGACCAGACTGAAACCCTACCTCAAAAAACAAAAACAAAAGAGAAGAAAACAGGGACTGGGAGATGGATAAGTAGTTAAAGGTACTTGCTTACAAAGCTTGCTGGCCAGGATTCAATTCCCTAGACACCCACATAAAGCCAGATAGGTGTTTGCTTGCACAGGCAAGAGACTGTGGTGCTCCCACATATAAAAATTTTAAAAAATAGAGCTGGAGAGATGGCTTAGTGGTTAAGGCACATGCCTGCGAAGCCTAAGGACCCCAGTTCAATTCTCCAGGTCCCACTTGAGCCAGATGCACAAGGGGGCGTATGCGTCTGGAGTTCATTTGCAGTGGCTAGAGGCCCTGGCACACCCATTCTCTCTCTCCCTCTCTCTCTTTCCCTTTCTCTGCTGCAAATAAATAATATTTAGAAAAAGAGGGATTGCTAACAAAAAAAAAAACAAATGAAACCAAAAAAGAGAGGTTGCTTATCTCTTCCGATGTCCACTCGACACTTAAAAAAAAAAAAAAATAGGAAGCTGGGAGTGGTGGCGCACACTTTTAATGCCAGCACTTGGGAGGCAGAGGTAGGAGGATCGCTGTGAGTTCAAGGCCACCCTGAGACTACATAGTTAATTCCAGGTCAGCCTGGACCAGAGTGAAACCCTACCTCGAAAAACCAAAAAACAAACAAACAAAAAAAGGGCTGGAGAGATGGCTTAGCAGTTAAGGCACATGCCTGTAAAGCCTAAGGATCCCGGTTCGATTCTCCAGGTTCCACATAAGCCAGATGAACAAGGGGGCGCACACATCTGGAGTTCGTTTGCAGCGGCTAGAGGCCCCATTCTCCCTCTCCCTCTCTCTTTTTCCCTGAGTCTCAAATAAATAAAAATATTTTTTAAAAATTAGGGCTGGAAAGATGGCTTAGCGGTTAAGGTGCCTGCCTGTGAAGCCTAAGAATGCCCATTTGAATCTCCAGGTCCCAGGAAAAGTGATGCAAGCATGCAATACTGCACATGCACACAAGGTGGTGCACACATCTGGAGTTCATTCACAGTGGTTGAATGTGCCCATTCTTTCTGTCTCTCTCAAATTAAAAAAAAAAAAAAAAAAAGTTTGAGCTGGGCGTGGTGGTGCACGCCTTTAATCCCAGCACTCGGGAGGCAGAGGTAGAAGGATCACTGAGAGTTCGAGGCCACCCTGAGACTACATAGTTAATTCCAGGTTAGCCTGGACTAGAGTGAAATCCTACCTTGAAAAACCAAAAAAAAAAAAAAAAAAAGTTAAAAAAAAACATAAAATTGCCAGGCATGGTAGCACATGCCTTTAATCGCAGCATTGGGAGGCTAAGGTAGGGGGTTTACCATGAGTTCAAGGCCAGCCTGAAGCTACAGAGTAAGTTCCAAGTCAGCCTTGGCTGGGGTAAGACTTTGACTCAAAAATTAACCAAAAAGGTCAAAATTCAAGATAATCTAAATAAGACTTATGTAAACCTACTTTTTTGAGTAATGGCACATCCAGAAGCTATAGACTGTTACTAGAAAATTTTCAGTGCCTGGGATGGGATACCTTCCAGTGAGTTGTTGGTCAAGGAGGTCCCTGTAGCCTCCAAAACATTAAAGGCTATTGCCAAGGCCCCTAGTTTCCCTTGAGAAACAGATAGTAAGACCCTATTGCTGAAGACATCTCTTGCCTGAGAGGCAAGGTCACTGAGAAAGCAAGCTGGTGCTAAGCAGAAAACCCTCTCCCTGTAGACCAGCCAACTGAAAGCTGGAAAAAGCTGCACTGCACGCAGCGTATGGGAGACAGAAGTCATCAGCAGTGAAAACAGTGGACACTGGAAAATTCAAGTTTGGCCAGACAGGCCCAATGACTGAACAGGTGCAATAGTGGCATGTCTGCTCTTGAGGAAACCAACTACTCCATAATTGGACTGAAGGCCCTCTCTATAGGAGGGAATACATGCCTGGTACTGAAAAAACTAAGCAAAAGTCTATGGCAGGCGAGGTCATGAGCCTTAGGGGTATAAAGCCTGCTCTTGTCTGGCTAAATGTATATATTATTCCTACCAAACTGCCCTGAAAGCACTACACTTAATGTTCATATTCACACATTAATGCTACTCTCACTTCTGGTTAGAGAAGCTTCTCTTTTCAGATGGTGATGACCACTGGGATGACCCAAAAGTCAACATAGTGCTGAGAAGAAGGGATGGAGGAGTGCCCAGCACTGAAACATCTCTGTCACATCCTCCAAGGCTCAGGGTCCATTGCGGAAGAGGGGGCGGAAAGAATGTAAGAGCCAAAGGAAGGGTACGACTCCTTACAATGCAACTGTCCAGACAGAAATTGGCCTCGATATCCATGACCTTGCAGTGCCTACCAATACCCTCGCAAGACCCTCATAATAGGAGAAAAAGATGATGACATCAAATTAAAAGAGACTAATGGAGAGAAATGACGGAAAATGGAGTTCTGAAGGGGAATGGGAGAGGGGAGGGAAATATCATGATTTATTTTCTGTAAAGTAAGTATAGATGTAAGTATAGATGTTGTCAATAAAAAAATGTTTTAAAAATAACCAAAAAGGGCTGGGGAGATGGCTTAATGGTTACGGCGCTTGCCTGTGAAGCTCAGGGATGACCCAGATTTGATTTCCTAGTACCCACCCAAACCAGATGCACAAAGTGGCATATGCGTCTGAAGTTCGTTTGCAGCAGCTATAGGCCCTTGCCCATCCATTCTCTCTCTTTTTTCTTTCTCTCTCTCTATATATACCTATCTCTCAAATAAATAAATAAAATATTTTAATATCCTATTAAAACCAAAACTTATCATTTATAATCATAATTCGTTATATCTGTCCTCTATTAGAATATATATATACATATATATACATACATATTTGTTTTGTTTTGTTTTTCGAGGTAGTGTTTCACTCTAGCTCAGCTGACCTGGAATTCACTAAGTAGTCTCAGGGTGGCCTTGAACTCAATGCTATCCTCTTACCTCTGCCTCCCAAGTGCTGGGATTAAAGGTGTGTGCCACCACACCTGGCTCTAGAATATATATGAGGACCAAAACTTTCATTATTACTCTAGCCCATACTCCAGGAACATAGCACTCAACAAATATTTATAAAAATAGTGGATGAAAATAAAGACGACTGGAGAGATGGCTTAGCAGTTAAGGTAAGCTTGCCTGCAAAGCCTAAGGACTCAGGTTCAATTCTCCAGTACCCACACAAGCCAGATGCACAAGGTGGTACATGCATCTGGAGTTCATTTGCAGTGGCTGGAGGCCCTGGTGTGCCCGTTCTCTCTCTCTCAAATAAATAAATAAAATTTTTAAAAAATCTTTTCAGAATACATAAAATTAGAAAGCACACAAAACTTGAAGCTACTACTTACCAAAGTCCATTCTATCTTTTTGGTTTCTCTGAAGTAAACCCAAAAGGAGATTAGCCAAATAAGGTGATGTTTCTCTGGGAATACTGATGGAAAGAAAAATTAATTTTAAAAAAGCGGTAAATTTACAAATTTCATATATACATATTAACTGCATTGCTTTTATCTTCAGTATAGTAAGTGGAAAATGTACATGTAGGTTCACAAATATTGCATCTAGAACAATAAGATCTGACAAACTTTGTTCTTTCAAGTGAAGGAAAAAAATAGTAATAACCTTTAATAATTACGACCAACTTGAAAGGATTCTTACTACTTATTGTAAGTATCTGCAAATATAAGCACTTAACAAGTACAGACATCTTGAGGTTTAAAAAATATTTTATTTATTTGAGAGAGAAAAAAAAAGGGGGGCAGATAGCCTTAATCACTAAGCCACCTCTCCAGCCCAAAGGTTGAGTTTTTAAAAAAATATTTATTTATTGGGGGAGGGGGCAGATAGAGAATGGGAGCACCAGGGCCTCCAGCCACTGAAAAAGAACTCCAGATGCATGCACCACCTTGTGCATCTGGCTTACAGGGTACTGATAAATCAAACCTGGATCCTTAGGCTTCACAAGCAAGTGCCTTAGCCACTAAGTCATCTCTTCAGCCCCCACATCTTGAGTTTTAACACGACTTGTATTAATAGTAGCTATAAAATTCTCAATAGAAAAAAAGCTTCCTTCAATTTTGTCTCGAAAAGTGCAAAGCTCAAATACAGGTGAGAAGTAATACAATTTCTGATACCCAATATGAAAATGACACAGCAACTAAAAAATGAGGAACAGGAAAATACAAACTATGGAATAATATCTATTAAAATATATTAAGGCAAATAATAAGCCAACTTCACTAATGAAAACTATAAATTAAAATTAATAGCTAAGCCAGGTGTGGTGGCACACGCCTTTAATCCCAGCACTTGAGAGGCAGAGGTAGGAGGATCGCTGTGAGTTCGAGGCCACCCTGAGGCTACATAGTGACTTCCAGGTCAGCCTGAACTAGAGTGAGACCCTACCTCAAAAAAACATAAATAGAACTGGGCGTGGTAGCACATGCCTTTAATCCCAACACTCGGGAGGCAGAGGTAGGAGGATCGCTGTGAGTTTGAGGCCACCTTGAGAAAACATAGTGAACTCCAGGTCAGCCTGAACTAGAGTGAGACTCTACCTCAAAAAACCAAAATTAATTAATTAATAAAATTAATAGCTATTAGGTCATTTTCTAGTTATAAGATATTAATTCTCATATGTTTAACATTCCATGTGGGTAAAAATGTGGGAAAGTTTTCTGCTATACTAATCAGAAGAGTCTATTTGAAAACACACCCTTCTGTCCAACATTTTCATTTCTAGTAGTCCACTGTAAAAAAAAAATGTACAAAGGTGTATTCCATCCCACACATACTTCACCAAAGCTTATTTCTAGTAACCAAGAAATGAAAACAACATAGATTTGATTAAATAAAATATGGAACATCTAATTATGGGACTCTATGTAGCTATTCAAAATTATGAAAAGCTTTCTACATACTGTTGCTGAACATCTAAAATACACCATAGAGTAAAAAACAAACTTAATCAGGCATGGTAATGCATGCCTATAATCCCAGCACTCCAGAGGCTGAGACAGGGCTGGAGAGATGGCTCAGCAGTTAAAGGTATTTGCTTGAAAATCCTGCTGGCATGGGTTCAATTCCCTAGCACTTACATTAAAAAGTGGCATTTGTTTACAGTGGCAAGAGACCCTGGTGTGCCCCCCTATACATGTGTAAATAAGTAAATAAATAACTTTTTAAAGGGGTTTTTTGTTTGTTTTTTTGAGGTGGAGTCTCGCTTTAACCCACTATAAATTCACTATGTAGTCTCAGGGTGACTTTGAACTCACAACAATCCTCCTACCTCTGCCTCCCAAATGCTGAGATTAAAGACATGCACCACCATGTCTAGCTTAAAGGAGTATTTGGAAAGATACACAGCAAATTTTTGTTATCACTACAAAACACAGCACACTCTAGGTAGGAACTCCAGATGCAAGCATCACCTTGTGCATCTGGTTTGTGGGGGTCCTGGGTAATTGAACTTGGATCCTTTGGCTTTGCAGGCAAGTGCCTTAAACACTAAGCCATCTCTCCAGCCCTTTCTTTGGTTTTTCGAAGTAGGGTCTCACTCTAGCTCAGGCTAACCTGGAATTCACTATGTCGTCTCAGGGTGACCTCAAACTTACACTGATCCTCCTACCTCTGCCTCCCAAGTGCTGGGATTAAAAGTGTGTGCCACCTTGCCTGGATGTAATGTTATCTGTTAAATTTGCATTTTAAGAACAAAAAGACAGGGCTAGAGATATGGCTTCGTGGTTAAGGCACTTGCCTGCAAAGCTAAAGGACCTAGGATCGATTCCCCAGGACCCATGTAAACCAGATGCACAAGGTGGCGCATGCATCTGGAGTTTGTCTGCAGTGGTTGTAAGCCCTGGTGCACCCATTCTCTCTCTACTTTCTCTCTCTCTCTCTCTGCCTCTTCCTCTCTATCAAATTAATTAATTAATTAATTAAAAATATTTTTTAAAAAAGACGGGCTGGGGTGATGGCTCAGTGGTCAAAGGCATTTGTTTGCAAAGCCTGCTGGCTCAGGTTTGATTCCCTAGTACCCATGCAGAGCCAAATGCACAAAGTAAAGGATGGATCTGGAGTGCAAATGCAGTGGCAACAGGCCCTGGAGTACCCGTTCTCTCTTTCCATTCCCCCTTGCAAATAAATAAATAAATAAATAAATAAATAAATAAATAAATAAATAGATAAATAAAATGAAACTGGGAATGGTGTCTCATATCTATATACTCAGCACCTGGGAGGCTGCGGTAGAAGGATCACCATGGGACTATAGAGTAAGTTCCAAGTCGGCCTGGGCTAAAGTAAAATCCGTGTACAGTACTACCCACGTATCTCTGATGTGTTAGTAACTTTCTAATTTTGTTTTATTATATTATTAATAAAAGATTATGGGCTGGAGAGATGGCTTAGCAGCATAAGCCAGATGCACATGATGACATATGTATCTGGAGGTCATTTGCAGTGGCTAGAAGCCCTGGTGCGCCCATTCTCTCTCTCTGTCATAAATAAATAAAAATAAAGTATTTTTTTAAAAAAGATTAACAGAGCCGGGCATGGTGGTACATGCCTTTAATCCCAGCACTTGGGAGGCAGAGGTAGGAGGATTGCTGTGAGTTCGAGGCTGCCCTGAGACTACAACTACGTAGTGAATTCCAGATCAGCCTGAGCTACAGTGAGACCCTACCTAGAAAAAACAAAACAAAACAAAAAGATTAACAGGGTTGGAGAGATGGCTTAGCAGTTAAGGCGTTTGGCGTTTGCCTGTGAAGCCAAAGGACCAAGGGTCGATTCCTCAGGACCCACATAAGCCAGATGCACAAGGGGCACATGCATCTGAAGTTCATTTGCAGTGGCTACAGACCCTGGCGTGCCCATTCTCTCTGTCTCTCTTCTATCTCTCTCTCTCTGCTTGCAAAATAAATAAATAAAATTGGGGGAAAAAAGGCCTTAAAAAAGATTAATAGAAATGCACAAAGAGTTCAAATAAATAATACTGTATTCACAAACAGTAAAACCATGTCGGACAGAAGTGGCAATGCATGTGTGTAACCCTACCACTTGGAAAATTGAGGGAGGAGAATAGTGAGTTTGAGGCTACCCTGTTCTACAGAGGAAGACTGTCACAATCAAATAAAAAAGTTAAACCTAAAGTAATCCAAACATAATGTCAACACATACCTAGGCATTAAGCTCCTGTTTTTTTCATAAAATATCCTTAGGTCTTGTGGACTACTGGCCTGTTTAAGAAAAAACAAAGTCAATTTTCTCATTAAAGAACACAGCTTTCAAATCATATGGCATACTGATATTCTTACTATAGAACATATAGAATCAGACCTTGAAAGTCACGACTGCTGAAGGAGCAATAGTTGGACATGACGGACCCATATAACCTCTTACATAGTGTGCAAATTCTACACATGTTGGTATACTATAACTTTTCTGAAGTCAGAGTCTCAAAAGAGCCTGCAATGGAACTCCTGCTTTGGAGATCACATGACCCACCCAACAAGCACATTATATTATGTACAATCTACGTGTATTTTACCTTGGGGCTGTCAAGGGACTTAAGTAAAGAACTATGTATACAGCCACTACCCAGCATCTTCGTAGCAACAGCACTCTTACAGGAATAGCTACCTAACTGCCTCCACACACAAACTACATTAGAAAATAAAAGTGAATAACCTGGCTATGTTATTCACTTCTTTTCTTTTTTTTTTTTTTTTTTTATTCCCAAGGTAGGGTCTCACTCTAGCTCAGGCTGACCTGGAATTCATTCTGTAGTCTCAGTGTAGCCTCGAACTTACGGCGATCCTCCTACCTCTGCCTGTGAGAGCTGGGATTAAAGGCACGCACCACCATGCCTGGCTCTTTCTTTCTTTTTTTTTTTTTTTTTGGTTTTTCAAGGTAGGGTCTCACTCTGGTCCAGGCTGACCTGGAATTAGCTATGTGGTCTCAGGGTGGCCTCGAACTCATGGCAATCCTCCTACCTCTGCCTCCCGAGTGCTGGGATTAAAGGCGTGCACCACCACGCCCGGCTTCATTTCTTTTTATATCATGTTGGGCAAATAAGTGGGCAAGTAAGTTCACTTAGTTCCAGTTTTTCGATTCAAAAATGTTTGTAACTAAGAAATCATAATATGGTATATGAACTCAAAAAGTTGTCATATGATCCTCTTCAGATCAGACTCTTAATAGCATGCTAGCAAAGAGGAGAGGATAGGATGAAAGACTGAAATTAATTTCTATAAAAATTCGTTACCTCCCTCTCATTCAGCAGGATCAGAATAGAGCTGCAGACACAAAGGTCAGTAGTCTCTTAGAACATACCCACACTTCATGTGGATTTTAGGACCTCAAAACCAGGCTAAAGCAGGAAAGACTTTTGTCCGCCCATTCAGCAAGAATGAGGACCCGAGTTTGGCATATCCGCTTCCCACCAGCTGCTAACCCTAACTTTGTTTGCACTAGCCTGGAAAACATCCATTAGCCTTCATGCCCAGTACAGCTGCAAAGAAGAGACAATACAAAGGAAAAGCAAAGTACTAGCTCACCACATCAATATTTGCCTGTTACAAAATCAAGGTAAGTCACAAAGAAGTCAAAAACACCAATTCTAAAGTATTCTTTATTTTATAAAACAAAGGTAACTAACCACTAAGTGAGAAGATCCCAAAACTGAGGATATAAGAAAAAGCTGGGCTACCTGAAAAGGTGGTTTTCCAACTAGGCATTGATATATCACTGTTCCTATGCTCCACAAATCTGCCTTAGCATCATAATGTTGAGACATAATAACCTCAGGAGCCTGTATACAGAAATTCAGGAGACATGCATTAGCTTAGTTACACAATTAATGTTCATTTATTAATTCACTGGTAATGATCCTTTTTCCTACCAAAAATTTTAACTCATTGTGATATAACCCCAATCAAATGATAGCACAATGAACTAGCACTTAGAACTACATTCTTTTTTTTAATTATTATTTTTTTTATTGACAACTTCTATACTTACATACAAAAAAAACCACCTGATATTTCCTCCCTTCCCCCCAGAACTACATTCTTAAATACAATGTTGTATAAGAAGGATAAACAAATATTTCTATTATTGCCACCTATTTTAATACATATAAACTACAGTAAGAATATGAAAGTAATAAATAAAAACGTATCAATCAGATAACTAAAGTTCCTTCAGTGTTATGGGCACTTTAGAATATAATGGAATCAGGAGAAGGTACAAGAAACAGGGAGTTAGACTGTCTCAAATATATTTTTTCTTAAAAAAAAAAAAAATCAGCCGGGCATGGTGGCTCACGCCTTTAATCCCAGCACTTGGGAGGCAGAGGTAGGAGGATCGCTGTGAGTTCGAGGTCACCCTGAGACTACAAAGTTAATTCTAGGTCAGCCTGGGCCAGAGTGGTGAGACCCTACCTCAAAAAACCAAAAAAAAAAAAAAAAACAAGCCGTGCGTGGTGGTCTACGCCTTTAATCCCAGCACTCGGAAGGCAGACGTAGGAGGACTGACCTGAGTTCAAGGCCACCCTGAGATTACATAGTGAATTCCAGGTCAGCCTGAACTATAGTGAAACCCTACCTTGAAAAACAAAAACAACAACAACAAAAAAACAGCCAATCACAGTGGTGCACACCTTTAATCCCAGCACTCAGGAGACAGAGGTAGGAAGATCACTGTGAATTCAAGGTCACCCTGAGACTACAGAGTGAATTCTAGGTCAGCCTTGGCTAGAGCAAGACCCTACCTCAAAAAACAAAAACAAACAAAAACAACAAACAAACAACAACAACAAAAAAAACAGCAGGGGCTGGAGAGATGGCTTAGCAGTTAAGCACTTGCCTGTGAAACCCAAGGATCCTGGTTCAAGGCTTGATTCCCCAGGACCCACATAAGCCAGATGTACAAGGTAGAGCATGCATCTGGAGTTTGTTTGCAGTGGCTGGAGGCCCTGGCACACTCATTCTCTATCTATCTATCTGCCTCTGTCTCTCTCTGTCACTCTCAAATAAATAAACAAAAATTAAAAAAAAAAAAAAAAAAAGCATACAAACAAAAAACTTTAATCCCAGCACTCGGGGAGGCAGAGGTAGGAGGAGAGATGGCCACCCTGAGACTACATAGTTAATTCCAGGTCAGCCTGGACCAGAGTGAGACCCTACCTTGCAAAACCACAAAAAAAAAAAAAAAAAAAAAAAAAAAAAATCGGGGCTGGAGAGATGGCTTGGCGGTTAAGTGCTTACCTGTGAAGCTTAAAGAACTCAGTTCAAGGCTTGATTCCTCAGGACCCATGTAAGCCAGATGCTCAAGGTAGTGCATGCATCTGGAGTTCGTTTGCAGTGGCTGGAGGCCCTGGCGCACCTATTCTCTATCTATCTGTCTCTTTTTCTGTCACTTTCAAATAAATAATTAATAAACAAACAAAAAAATCAAGGCTGGGACTGGTGAGGTAAGATAGCCCAGTTACTCAAGTGCTTGACTCATAAGAATAAGGACTAGAGTTTGACACCCAAAGCTCATGTAAAAAAGCCAGGCATAGTGCTGCATGCTTGTAATCCCAGTACTGGAAAGGCATAAACAGGCAGATCCTTGGGGCTCAGTGTGAGTTAGAGGCCAGCCTGGGACTACAGAGAAACACTATCTTGAAAAAATAACAAAAGGTAGACAGCAGGACAGCACTTTTAAGGAAGGATACCTGAGGATGTCCTTCATTCTCTACATGCATACACACACACACACACACACACACACACACACACATCAATTTTTTTTTTCATGGGGCATGATGGCGCACACCTTTAATCCCAGCACTCGGGAGGCAGAGGTAGGAGGATTGCCATGAGTTTGAGGCCACCCTGAAAATACATAGTGAATTCCAGGTCAGCCTGGGCTAGAGTGAGACCTTACCTCGAAAAACCAAAAAAAAAAAAAAAAAAAGCCAGCCTGGGACTAGAGCTAAGTTCCAGGTCTGCCTGGACTACAGTGAGACCCTACCTCAAAAAAGAAAAAAAAATTTTTTTAAAGAGCTGAGGAGATGGCTCAATGAATAACACTTGCCACAAAAACCTGACTACATGAGTTCAGATCCCCAGCGCCCAGATAAAGCCAACACTGTAACAGGCATCTATAATCCTAGTGTGCCTATGATACGATAGGAGGAGGAAATAGGAGAATCCCCCAGAAGCTCATGGGCCCGCTAGCCTAGTGAGTGTAGCAGTAAATGGGAGAGTCTGCCTCAAATGAAATGGAAATCAAGGAGCAACATCCAAGCTTGCCCCTTTGATCTCCACATGCGTAGGTACACCTGCACTCACACAGAGAAAAATGCACAGAGCAAAATATTTTGTTAAATAGCTATATAGGTATTTGCTACATTATTCCATGTTTCTTTCTATAATTTCAAAGCTTTTATGATTGAAAAATGATGCAAAACACAGTAAAGATTATGTTAAGAGCAAATGCAGCCAGGTGTGGTGGTACACACCTACAATTGTAGTACTTGAGAGGCTAAGACATGAATGCCTAAAGTTTGACAGACCCTGTCTCCTTACCCAGCCCCAAAAAGGAGCAAAGGCATTTCTCTGTTGCTTTAAGTATTTTCCTACTTTTCATCAATATTGCCTTTTAAAAACTTAACACTGGACTGGAGAGATGGCTTAGTGGTTAAGGTGATTGCCTGGGAAGTCTAAGGACCCAGGCTGGATTCCCCAGTAACCATATGAGCCAGATACAGAAGGTGGCAAATGAATCTGAAGGTCGTTTGTGGTGCTCAGATGTCCTGGCATTCTCTCTATCTGCCTCTTTCTCTCTCAAATAAGTAAATAAATAACATATTTTTTTATTTGAGAGAGAGAGATAGAGATAGATAGATAGATAGATAGATAGATAGATAGATAGATAGATAGATAGATAGATAGGCAGGCAGGCAGGCAGGCAGGCAGGCAGGCAGACAGACAGACAGACAGACAGACAGACAGACCAGCAGCCTCTCAGCCTCTGTGAACAAACTCTAGACGCATGTACCCTCTTGTGGGCAAGTGCAGCATTGTGCCCTTGCATCACTTTTTGCGTTTGGCTAAACGTGGGACCTGGATATTGGAACTGGCGTTCTTAGGCTTGGCAGGCAGGCACCTTAACTGCCAAGCCATCTCTCCAGCCCAAATAACATATTTTTTAAAAACATACCATTAACCAAGACAAATACTAAACAGAAAGGTCAAATACACTGAAAGAATATGAAGCTATCAGACAACATTTTGCTTTTAATAAATTTCTTCTTTTTTTTTTTTTACTTCTTGTGATAGCAGGGGTTGAACCCAAGGACTCATATATGCTAGGCAAGTACTCCACCACTCAGCTAAATCCACAGCTAAATCAACTTTCACTAATAATTAGCCAAAGTACAATGTTCAAGGCTGAACTAATTTCATTTATTTATTTAGATAGATAGATAGATAGATAGATAGATAGATAGATAGATAGATAGATAGGAGAGAGAGAATGTGTGTAAGGCAGATAGAATGGGCACACCAGGGTCTCTAACCACTGCAAACTCCAGACACATGCGCCACCTTGTGCATTTGGCTTTATGTGGGTACTGGGGAATTGAACCTGGATCCACAGCCTTTGCAGGCAAGCACCTTAACCAGAGACATCTCTCTAGCCTTTTTTTTTTTTTTTTTTTTTTTTTTTGTTTTTTGTTGTTGCTGTTTGTTTTCTGGAGGTAGTTTTCTGGACTTAGTGTCAAGCTAGCCTTGAACTCACAGTGATCCTTACTTAGCCTTCTGAGTGCTGTATTAAAGCATGCACAACCACACCCGGCTTTGTCTGTCTTTTGAGACAGGGTTTTCATATATATAGCCCAAGTAGGACTTAATTTTTTTTCCTGGCTTTTTGAGGTAGGGTCTCACTCAGCACAAGCTGACCTGGAACTCACTGTAGTTACAGGCTGGCCTGGAACTCACAGTGATCATCCTACCTCTGGCTCCCTACTGCTGGGATTAAAGCCACCACTCCTGGATTAATACTTTTATTTACTTGAGAGACAGAAAGAGAAGGACAGTGTGTTGAGTATGGGTACATTAGGGCCTCCTACTGCTACAAACAACTCCAGATGAATTCACTACTTTCTGCATCTGGCTTAACATGGATGCTGGTGATCAAACCCAGGCTGTCAGGCTTTTCAAGCAAGTGCCTTTAACCGCTGAGCCCTCTCTCCAGGCCCTTTTTTAAAGTTTGTTTTATTTTTTGTTTTTCAAGGTAGTATCTTGCTGTAGCCCAGGCTGACCTGGAATTCACTATGTAGTCTCAGGGTGGCCTCGAACTCACAGCAATCCTCCTACCTCTGCCTCCCTAGTGCTGGGATTAAAGGTGTGCATCACAATGCCTAGCTTAATTTTTTAGGACAAGGTCTCATTATATAGTCCCGGCTGGTTTAGAACTCACTATGCAGCCCAAACTAGCCTTGAATTCATGACTTTCCTACCTGGGATTACAGACATGTGCCAACACATTTCTTTTTCTTTCCTTTTTTTTTTTTTGAGGTAAGGTCTCACTCTAGCCCAGGCTGACCTAACACAAATTCCATAATCCCAGGTTGGCTTTAAACCACTTTTTGTATTTGGCTTTATATGGTTACAGGAATTGAACCCAGGCCATTAGGTTTTGCAAGCAAGCATCTTTAACCACTGAAGCAAGTATCTTTATCCACTGAACAATGTCTCAGCCTAATTTTTTTTTAAGATTTTATTTTATCTTATTTTATTTTTGGTTTTTCAAGGTAGAGTCTCACCCTAGCTCAGGTTGACCTGGGATCCACTATGTATTTTCAGGGTGGCCTCAAACTCATGGCGATCCTCCTACTTCTGCCTCCCGAGTGCTGGGATTAAAGGCATGCGCCCAGCTAAAGATTTTATTTTTATTTATTTATTTATTAGAAACCAAGAGGGGGAGAAAGAGAGTGAGTGAGAATGGGTGCACCAGGGCCTCTAGCCACTGCAAACGAACTCCAGACACATGTGTCACCATATGCATCTGGCTTACATGGGACCTGGAGAATAGAACCGGGGTCCTTAGGCTTCACAGGCATGCACCTTAACCACTAAGCCAATCTCTCCAGGCTATCAGCCTAATTTTTTGTTTCTTGTTTTAAAAGTGGTTTCACTCTTCAATCCAGGGAGACCCAGAACTCACTATGTAGCCCAGGCTGGCCTGGAATTTATGGTGATCCTTTTTTTTTTTTTTTTTTTGGTCAGCTTCCTGAGGGATGGGATTACAACTATGACCTATCATGCCCAGCTTAAGAGAAATTTTTTTTTTGGTTTTTCAAGGCAGGGTATCACTCTAGTCCAGGCTGACCTGGAATTCACTATGTACTGTCAGGGTGGCCTCGAACTCATGGTGATCCTCCTACCTCTGCTTCCGGAGTGCTGGCATTAAAGGTGTGTATCACCACACCAAGCTCTTAAGAGAAATTTCTAACATAAACATATCTTAAACAAAACTGAAATAGATGTATTTACTTCACATAATTCTGAAGCTCCAGAATTAGTGAGAATTAGGACCAGAATTAGAAATTCTGATTAATTAGAAAGACATTTCTAGGTTTCACACTTCACATTAATTTAAGGTTCTACAGTCAACCCCTAAGAGATACAATATCTATATGAAAGGATAAAGGTAATATTTTTTTAGCATTAAGTGTGAGGCTAATGGATTAAAAAAAAACAGGAATCTTGTCAAGATAATGTGCAAAAAGCATATTCAAAGTATTCTTGCCGGGCATGGTGGTGCACGCCTTTAATCCTAGCACTCGGGAGGCAGAGGTAGGAGGATCGCTGTGGTTCAAGGCCACCCTGAGACTACATAGTAAATTCCGGGTCAGCCTGGACTAGAGTGAAACCCTACCTCAAAAAAAAACAAAACAAAACAAACAAACAAACAAAAAAACCAAAGTATTCTTAATTATTATACATCAAGTACAATATAACTATACTTCATGAATTTTTATCTTGAAATGAATCTAATAAGGGATTTCTAAAATAGTTAACACTCTTAGAAAACAAAAACAAGGGTGGGAGAGATGGCTTAGTGGTTAAGGCACTTGCCTGCAAAGCCTAACAGCCTTGGTTTGATTTCCCAGTACCCATGTAAAGCAAGATGCACAATGTGGTACATGCATCTGGAATTCGCTTGCTGCAGCTAGAGGCCCTGGAGTACCCATTCTCATTCTCAATCTCTCTCTGTCCCTCCTCTCTCTCTGCTTGCAAATAAATAAATGAAAAGAAAAAAAAAACAAGTACAAATGGGCAACAACTTTTACAGTCCACTAACCTAAAACAAGAGATGTTTGTATGATAGCATTATTAATAATATAATTAACATCAGTAATATAAATATAACCTAGGTATAAAACAGCCCCCCCAAAAATTCACTGTTCCCAAGAAATGAACATTACACTTAAATCCCAGTGCCACAGTGGTACTTCAAACCAAAGCCTCACTCACCATGTACATTGGGGATCCACACAGTGTTGCTGCCATCATGTTACTATGTAGGTAACGAGCAAAACCAAAATCCGCTATTTCACAAAATAAAAAGTAGAAAAACAAATGACACTTTGTTCAAATTTCACATATATCATATGATTCCTCATGACACACGAAGGCACAAAAGAACTGTGGAAAATAAAGTGTTCACTGAACAAACCTGTCCATCAAGAGAAAAAAAGTAGCTATCTCAATTTCAGTAACTTAAAAACATGGTAGTCACAATCAACTGTACAAATCATTAATCTACTGGTATTTTAATAAGGAAGAACCAATTTTTGCAGGCAAAAATGCTAATCATAATTAATTATTAATATAATTCTCATTACATATCAATATCAGATATAGAATTTGAACTGCCATTACCAACGCTTAAATAATTGTATTTATTTATTTGCTTTTTGTGTGTGTGTGCACATGCACTCAGGTGCACACATATAAAGGTCAGAGGACAACTTTCAGACTGGTCCTTGCCTTCCTTCCACCTTGCTTACAGGCAGGGTATCTTGTTTGCTGATTCACTGGTCCTTCTGTGGGCTTCTGGAAGATTCTCTTTGTCTTCACTTCCCTTCTCACCAAAGGTGCACTGAGATTACAGAAGTCCTCTATGCCTTCCCACTTTTATGTAGGGTCTGAGGATCCAAACTCAGTTGTGGCAAGTACTTTATGCACTTATAGATCTCCCTAGTCCGTATTAAAATAATTTTAGATACAAGAACACTTAAAAAGCCACCAAAGGCTGAATGAGATCTTTCAGATCCCTATGTCAAAAATCTTATGAACTGCTGGGCATAGTGGTACACGCCTTTAGTCCCAGCACTCGGGAGGCAGAGGTAGGAGGATTGCCATGAGTTCAAGGCCACCCTGTGACTACATAGTGAATTCCAGGTCAGCCTGGGCTAGAACGAGACCTTACCTTGAAACAAAACAAAACAAAACAAAAATCTTATGAACTAAAAAGAATCAGATTTATTAATTTGCTGCCAGCGATCTCAGTGTATTTACTTGCCTTTCCCAAAAAACAGGATTTGTTCCGAGTTTGGCCCTCTCATATTCACAATATGCTACCAATAAGGCAAACAACTCACGTATCTTGAAAGATCTCACTGAATCCCATAAAATTTTCAAAGGTGCATCAAGAAAATCCATTTTAACAAAGCTGAACTAAAATTACCTAACTAAAAGTACTGAGCCTCAAAAGGTCCTTCCCATGAAGCAAGACAGGGCTGTTTACCTATTTTGATACGAATACCACTGACACTTGACTTCCTGCGACTGGCATAAGACAACAAAATGTTCTGTGGTTTGAGGTCCCTGTGGATTATTCCTTTGCTGTGCAGGATTCGCATGGCTGCAGCAATCTGATGAAGAAACACTCTGATGGTATCTTCACTGAGAGTCCCTTTAGCTGAAAGAAAAGAAATCACGCAAATATTTAAAAACACAAAATCCAATGACTTCTATATATCCCAGCAAAAGAATTCAGTTGTTAAGAGGGAGGGAGGGAGGGAGGGAGGGAGGGAGGGAGGGAAGATACTTTGGCCGGGCATGGTGGCGCATGCCTTTAATCCCAGTACTTGGGAGGCAGAGGTAGGAGGATCACTGTGAGTTCAAGGCCACCCTGAGACTACATAGTTAATTCCAGGTCAGCCTGGGCCAGAGGGAGACCTCAAAAAACCAAAAAAAGGAAAAAAAAATACTTTGGAGCTGGGGAGATTGCTCAGTAGTTAAAGGTACTTGCTTGCAAAACCTAAGTATTCCCTAGTATCCATGTAAAGTCAGATACACAAGGTGGTGCATGCATCTGGAGTTCATTTGCAGTGGCTAGAGGCCTTCATGTACCCATTCTCTTTCTCACTCTATCTGCCTCTTTCTCGCTCTCTTAAATCAATAAATAAATAATATTCTTTTAAAAACACACAAACTGGGCTGGACAGATGGCTTAGCAGTTAAGGTGCCTGCCTGCTAAGCCTAAGAACACCAGTTCCAATCTCCAGTTCCCATGTTTAGCCAGATGCAGAAGGGTGCAATGCCACACTTGCCCACAAGGGGGCGCATGCATATGGAGTTAGTTCACAGCAGCTGAGAGGCTGCTGGCACGCCTATTCTCCATTTGCCTTCTCCCTTTCTGTCTCTCTCCCCACACAAACACACACACACACACACAAACTTTACACTAAAAAAAAAAAATGAGGGCTGGAGAGATTGCTTAGCAGTTAAGGTGGTTGCCTGCAAAGCCAAAGGATCTTGATTCGACTCTCCAGGACCCACATAAGATAGATGCACAAGGGGAACATGCATCTGGAGTTCGTTTGTAGTAGCTGGAGGCCCTGGCACACCCATTCTCTCCCTCTGCCTTTCTCTCTCTCAAATAAATAAATAATAAAATTTTTTTAAAAAGAAGGTATAAAAAACTTAGCAAGGCCTTTAATCCTAGCACTTAGAAGGCACAGGTAGGAGAATTGCCATGAGTTCAAGGCCACCCTGAGACTACAAAGTGAATTCCAGGTCAGCCTAGGTTAGAGCGAGCCCCTACCTCGAAAACCCCCTGAAAAACTAATGAATGAGGGCTGGAGAGATGGCTTAGTGGTTAAGGGGCCGGCCTGCAAAGCCTAAGAACGCCCATTTGATTCTCCAGGTCCCATGTTTAGCCAGATGCAAAAGTGATGCAAGAATGCAATGTTGCACATGTGCACAAGGGGGTGCACACGTCTGAAGTTTGTTCGCAGCTGTCTTTCTCAAATTAAAAAAAAATGAATGAATGAATGAATGATTAAATAGATACTTCAGAGGAAAAGAAACAATTTGATCTGAATGCTTCTCTAATCCTGTATGTGTGTGTGTGTGTGTGTGTGTGCATGGATGCATTGCATGCATTTTTGTGTTCAGATTTCAAGTACTATTTAATACTAAAATGTGCTATATAATAATTTCAATGTTATATTTAATCCCTTTAACAATACTGGCTTTTTCATTTATAAGAAATATTCAGGGGCTGGAGAAATGGCTTAGTGGTTAAGGCACTTGCCTGCAAAACCTAAGCACCCAGGTTCGATTTCTCAGTACTGATGTAAGCCAGATGCACAGGGTAGCATATGTGTCTGGAGTTCGTCTGCAGTAGCTGGAAGCCCTGGTGCACCCATTCTCTCTCTATGTCTCTATCTGCCTCTTTCTCTCTCAAATAAATAAATATTTAAAGAAATGTTCAGGGCCGGGCATGGTAGCACACGACTTTCATCCCAGCACTTGGGAGAGGTAAAGGTAGGTGGATCAGTGTGAGTTCAAGGCCACCCTAAGACTACATAGTGAATTACAGATCAGCCTGGCCTAGACAGCAAGATCCTATCTCAAAAAAAAAAAAAAAAAAAGCTGGGTGTGGTGGTGCACACCTTTAATCCCAGCACTCGCATCAAGGGTTCAAGGCCTCCCTGAGACTACATAGTGAATTCCAGGTCAGCCTGAGCTAGAGTGAGACCCTACCTCGAAAAACAAAAAACAACAACAAAAAAGCTCACATAAATACATTTTTGTTTGGATTTTTTGTTTGGTTTTTTTGAGATAGGATCTTCTTCTAGCCCACGGTAAATATATTCTTGGAGATCTTCTTCCACCACTTTTTTTTATTTTGAAAGATATAAATAGTTCAGTAATGGCAACCTAGTGGAGCCTTCTGAAGGAGAGGATTTCTATATGAGTTCTTCCTTCCTGGGAAAAGGAGAGGCATGTAAAAGTTAAGTACTTCACAGGTAAAGTTTATGGGGACAAAAAACACAAATAGCTGGTCAACAAAGTGACTATATATTAAATACACAAATATTTATTGAGTACTTCTAGACTAGTGCAAAAAACAGAGATAGTATAAGTCAGAAATACCTCATAGTTAAACACACTGCTCTTATTGCTCTTTATTGCTGGGCATGGTGGCGCACGCCTTTAATCCCAGCACTCGGGAGGCAGAAGTAGGAGGATCACCATGAGTTCGAGGCCACCCAGAGACTACATAGTGAGTTCCAGATCAGCCTGAGCAAGAGTGAGACCCTGCCTCGGAAAAAAAAAAAAAAAAAAACACTGCTCTTTATTGAATATTGACAGACACACACAAAATTACCTTGCAAATAATCTGCCAGGTCTCCACCATTGCAATACTGATAAAAGAAAAAGTAATTAAAATAAGGACAGTGATTCAAGATTAACTCAATCCATTCCATTCTGTTAATTAAAAAATCATTTGTATATAAATGTAAAAATATTACATAATCAAAATATTAAAATTTTATATTTCTTATAACGAATCTAAGTCACTACATCAGCTTTATTAACTCAAGATTTCTAATAATAAGCTTCTGTCAATACTGATATCATATATACATACCTCCATCACCAGAAAGACAGAATTGGGTAATTCCTAAAAAGTAAACATAAATATCACTTACTGAAAATATTAAATATTAAGCTTAAAAATAGTGATAGTTGGGCTGGAGATCTGGCTTAGCGGTTAAGGAGCTTGCCTGCAAAGCCAAAGGACCAAGGTTCAGCTCCCCAGGACCCATGTAAGCCAGAAGCACAAGGTGGCACATGCATCTGGAGGTCCTTTGCAGTAGCTGGAGGCCCTGACACACCCATTCTTTCTCTGCCTCTTTCTCTCTCCCTCAAAAATAAATAAATAAATAAAATATTATAAAAATAGTGAGGTATCCAGGTGTAGTGGCACACACCTTTAATCCTAACACTCAGGAGGCAGAGGTAGGAGGAATGCCATGAGTTCAATCAAGGCCACCCTGAGAATACAGAGTGAATTCCAGGTCAGCCTGGGCTAGAGCAAGACCCTACGTCAAAAAAAAAAAAAAAACCAAAATAAAAAAAAAATAGTGATAGTTAATAAAAATATACTTATTTATTATTAAATAAAGTAAATCCACAAAATCCTAGCACCTGGGAGGCAGACACAGGAGGAGTGCCTCAAGTACAAGGCAAGACTGATCTACAAAACTAGACTCTTTCTCAAATAAACCAAACGAAAATGTAGCTTTTTTTTTTTTTTTTTTTTTATCTGCAAGAGACAGACAATGGGTTGTCAGGGCCTCTGGCCACTACAAATAAACTCTAGATGCTCTACATTGTGCCTCTGGCTTTACTTAGGTACTGGAAAATTGAGCAAGCGCCTTTAACCACTGAACCATCTCCCCAGCCCCACAAACCAAAAAAAAAAAAAGAGAGAGAGAAAGGCATGATAAATTAGCAATTGGTAAAAAGAAAGGCTTCTTTGGTTCTCAGGGAAGTATTTCCACTTAAAAGTTTATGAGCTGTATAGCAAACTGATGTATAATCCTTCTTAGCAACACTAAATGCACAATCTGATTTCTGGAACAGATGGCTAAGAATGAGTAGATTGTATTCTATTGTTTATGCTTATTTGGGACAATTACATTACCAGAAAATTGTTGACAAAAGGAAAATGTTTATGATGTTACACAAGGATATATTCTAAGATTTTTAAGAAAGTAACAATATTTTTGTAAAGTCAAACATATGTAGCTTCAAGCATGAATAAGTAATTTAAGGCAGAATAGCTGTCATGCTAAATAATTTTAAACTGGGCCTGTGACTTAACTTAAGCCAATGTTTAAATGCAGTTCAAAATACAGCACTTCCAGGCTAGAGGTGGCTCAGTGATTAAGGCACTTGCCTGCAAAGTCTGATGGTCGGGGTTTGATTCCCCAGTTTCCAGATAGAGCCAGATACACAGAGTATGAATGCACCTGGAGTTCATTAGCAGCAGCTAGAGGCCCTGGCATGCTGTCTCTCTCTAATTGTAAACAGATAATTTTTTTTTTTTTTTTTGGTTTTCTGAGGCAGGGTCTTACTCTAGCTCAGGCTGACCTGGAACTCACTATGTAGTCTCAGGGTGGCCTTGAACTCATGGCAATTCTCCTACTTCTGCCTCCCACGTGCTGGGATTAAAGGCATGTGCCACCACACCCAGCAATAAAAATATTTTTAAAAATATATTTTGTTTATTTATTTGAGAGGGGGGAGGGAGAGAAAGGGTGCGCTGGGGCCTCCAGCCACTGCAAATGAATTCCAGACCAATACACCCCCTTGTGCATCTGTCTTACATGGGTCCTGGAGAACTGAACTGGGATCCTTTGGCTTCATAGGCAAACGTCTTAATAGCTAAGCCATCTCTCCAGCCAATAAAAATATTTAAAAAAAAAATACAGCCCTTCTAAGTAGAACCTGGCTTCACCAAGACACTAAATACAAAAGTAAAATGAGGGGGAAGAACAGAGAAGGTGAAGTTTGGAGCAGTACAACTTAGAGCCTGGTCAAGAATCAGTGCTGGAGCAGGAGAGATAGCTCAATGGTTAAGGCACTTGCCTGAAAACCCCAAAGATCTGAGATTTATTCCGCATTACCCACGTAAAGCCAGATGCACAAAGTGGCATATGTGTCTGGAGTTCAACTTGCAGAGGCTGGAGGCCCTAGTGCGCCTTCTCTCTGTGTCTCTCTTCCCTCTCTCTCCCTCCCTCCACCCCCCTCTGAGTGCAAATGAAATAAAATGAGGGGGAAAAAAAAAAACTCGAACCAAAAAGAATCCAGTGCTGGGCAGGAAAGATGGCTCAGCAGTTAAAGGTGCTTGCCTGCAAAATCTGCAGGCCCAGGTTTGATTCTCCAGTACCCACGTAAAACCAGATGCACAAACTGGAACAAGTAGCTGGAGTTTGTTTGCAGTGGCAGGGGGTTCCGGCATGCCTATTTCCTCTCATTCTCTCTCCCCTTGCAAATAAATAAAAATATGTTTAAAAAAGAATCAGTGAGCCGGGTGTGGTGGCGCATGCCTTTAATCCCAGCACTTGGGAGGCAGAGGTAGGAGGATTGCCATGAGTTCAAGGCCACCCTGAGACTACATAGTTAATTCCAGGTCAGCCTGGGCCAGAGTGAGACCCTACCTCGAAAAAAAAAAAAAAAAGAATCAGTGCTAGTTAGCAAATCATTTCACATTGGCCCACAACAGGAGAACTACAAAAATTGATGGCAAAATCTTAAAAGGTAACTGAGTGTGGTGGCCCGCACATTTAATCCCGGCACTAAGGAGGCAAAGGTAAGAGAGTTGCTATGAGTTTGAGGCCAGCCTGGGACTACAAAGTGAGTTAAGCTTAGCACACAATGTGGCGCATGCACTTGGAGTTCGTTTGCAGTGGCTAGAGGCCCTGATGTGCCCATTCTCTCATTTCTGTATCTTTCCCTGCTTACATATAAATAAATAAATAAATAAATAAATAAATAAATAAATAAATATTTTAAAGTGCTACAGAGATGGCTTAGTGGTTATGGTGTTTGCCTACGAAGCCTAAGGACTCAGGTTTGATTTCCCAGTACCCTCGTAAGCCTAGTGCACAAGGTGGCACATGCATCTGGAGTTTGTCTGCAGTGGCTGGAGGCCCTGGTGTACCCATTCTCTCTAAGTAAAGAAATATTAAAAATATAAAAAATATTTTAAAAGGGCTAGAGACATGGCTTAGCCGTTAAGTGCTTGCCTGAAACCCTAAGAATCAGGTCTGATTCTCCAGGACCCATGTAAGCAAGATGTACAAGGTGGCATATGTGCATGGAGTTCGTTTGCAGTGGCAGAGGCCCTGGTGTACCTATTTTTTTCTCTCTCTCCCCTTTCTTTGTCAAATAAATAAATAAAAATAAAATATTAAAAACATATCTGCTGAGCATGGTAATGCACACCTTTAATCCCAGCACTCAGGAGGCAGAAGTAGGAGGATTGCTGTGAGTTCAATGCCACCCTGAGACTACATAGTAAATTCCAGGTCAGCTTGAACTAGAGTGAGTCTCTACCTCAAACACAAAAACACACACACACACACACACACACACACCAGGAGTGATGGCACACACCTTTAATCCTAGCACTCAGGAGGCAGAGGTAGGAGGATCACTGTGAGTGCGAGGCCACCCTGAGACTACAGAGTGAATTCCAGGTCAGCCTGCACTAAAGTGAGACCCTACCTCGAAAAAACCTATATATATATATATATATATATATATATATATATATATATATATATATATATGTACCATAAATATGTGTGTGTGTGTATTTTTTTTTAATGCCAGGTGTAGTGGCGCATACCTTTAATTCTAGCACTTGGGAGGTAGAAGTAGGAGGATCACCATGAGTTCAAGGCCATCCTGAGACTACACAGTCAATTCCAGGCCTACCTAGGAAGAAAAAAGGGGAGGCAGTGCCAGGCATGGTGGCACATGCCTTTAATCCCAGCACTTGGAAGGCAGAGGTAGCAGGAGCTCTGTGAGTTCAAAGCCACCCTGAGAATGCAGAGTGAATTCCAGGTCAGCCTGGGCTAGAGTGAGACCCTACTTTGAGAAGAAAAAAGGGGTGGGGGGCTGGAGAGATGGCTTATTGGTTAAGGCACTTGCCTGCCAAGCCTAAGGACCCATTTTCAATTGTCCAGATCCCACATAAGCTAGACACACAAATGTGAGGTAAGCACAAGGTCACACATGCCCACTAGGTGGCACAAGCATCTGGAGTTCAATTGGTGTGGTTGAGGTTCTGGTACAACAATTCCTCTCCCCTCTCTAAACTAAGAAAAAAAAGATAGGGGAAAGCTAGACTTGGTGGTAAATGCCTTCAATCCCAGCACTTGGGAGGCCTATGTAGGAGGATCACTATGAGTTCAAGGCCACCCTGAGACTACAGAGTGAATTCCAGGTCATCCTGGGCTAAAGCAAGACCCTACCTAAAAATAAATAAATGAATGAATGAATAAATAAATAAATAATTTTTAAAAGCTTCCTTATATGAGAAATAAAAAGTAAAAAAACAGCTGGTTCAAGGCCTGAGACTACATAGTGAATTCCAGGTCAGCCTGGACTAGAGCAAGACTCTACCTCAAAAAACAAAAACAGGGCTGGAGAAATGGCTTAGCGGTTAAGGCGTTTGCCTGTGAAGCCAAAGGATTCTGGTTCGATTCTCCAGGCCCCACGTAAGCCAGATGCACAAGGGGCACATGCATCTGGAGTTCGTTTGCAGTGGCTGGAGGCCCTGGCATGCCCATTCTTTCTCTGTCTGCATCTCTTCTATCTCTCCCTCTCTGCTTGCAAATAAATAAATAATCTTAAAAAAACAAACAAACAAACAAACAAAACAACAACACACACACAAAAAAAAAACAGCTGGGTGTGGTGGCCCATGCCTTTCGTTAATCCCAGCACTCCAGAGGCATAGGGAGGAGGATTGCAGTGAGTTCCAGGCCAGCCTTAGACTACATAGTGAATTCCTGGCCAGCTTGGATTAGAGCAAGATCCTACCTTGAAAAACCAAAAGAAAGAAAGAAAGAAAGAAAGAAAGAAAGAAAAGAAAGAAGGAAGGAAGGAAGGAAGGAAGGAAGGAAGGAAGGAAGGAAGGAAGGCAGGCAGGAAGGAAGGAAGGAAAAAAAAATTTAAGTATATTGGATCAAGATGTTTCTTTGAGGCCAGGTATGATGGCACACTCCTTTAATCCCACCACATTTAGGAGGATCGTCATGAGTTCCAGAGCACCCTGAGACTACATAGTGAATTCCAGGTGATCGTGAACTAGACTGAGACCCTACCTCGAAAAACCAAAAAGAAAAAGAAAACGAAAAGAGAAAAAAAAGACGTTCACTTGGTAGCCAAAGGTTCAAGATTCAAGAGTATATGGTGGCATATACCTTTAATCCCAGCACTTGGGAGGCAGAGGTAGGAGGATCACCATGAGTTCAAGGCCACCCTGACACTACATAGTGAATTCTAGGTCAGCCTGGGCTAGAGTGAATCTCTACCGAAAAAAAAAAAAAAAAAAAAAAAAAGTATATTTATTTAACTAATATTTATATTCATTTTATGCAGTAGTTCTAGTAGTTTACAATGTACAAAATAATGTAACATTTTAATGTACCTACCCTGAAATTAATGTAAGTTTGATAACTCAGGTTTTGGGTACATTTCTTTTTGTTTTTTTTTTTTTTTTTTTTTCGAGGTAGGGTCTCACTGTAGCTCAGGCTGATCTGGAATTCACTATGTAGTCTCAGGGTGGCCTTGAACTCACGATCCTCCTACCTCTGCCTCCTGAGTGCTGGGATTAAAGGCATGTGTCACCACGCCCGGCCTTTGGGTACATTTTTAAAAATGGTATGTATTTCATTCTGCAACCAAAGCTGGTACTTAAAAATACTTTTAAAATTATTTATTTATTTATTTGAGAGGAGAAAGAGTCAGAGAGTGAGAGAGAGAGAGAATATGGACACACCAGGGCCTCCAACCACTGCAAACAAACTCCAGATGCATGTACCACCATGTGCATCTGGCTTATGTGGGCACTGGGGAATCGAACCTGGGTCCTCTGGCTTTGCAGCCATCTCCCCAGCCTAAAAATACTTTTTATACTGATAGAAATCTAACTATACTCTCTATGAAAGCAAAACCTGTTCTATAATTGCCAAGTTTTTTTGTACCTCTAGATAAATGGGATATTAAAAGTTGTCATCTGGGCCGATAAAAAAGAGAGAGAGAGAGAGAGAGAGTTTATTTGGGCTGGAGAAATGGCTCAGCTGTTAAAGGCCCTTGCTTGCAAAGTCTGACAGCCTGGTTTGATTCCCCAGTACCCACATAAAGCCAGCGTACAAAGTGGCACACGCATCTGGAGTTTGTTTGCAGCAGCTAGAGGTATTGGCACACCCATTCTCTCTCCTTTCTCCTTCCCTCCCTCCCTCTCTGCTGTCAAATAAGCATTTTTTTTTTTTTTATTGAAGGCTGGAGAGAAGACTCAGTAGTTAAAGAGTTATTGGACACTTTTTGTTCTAGGCACTGATTTGTACCACTCAGTGCCCTCTATCTATAGAGAACAAGACAATTACACACACAGCTCTGAGGATAATAAGCACTTCAAACAGAGATTGTGAACTGATTCTAGTTTTCACTTTGAAGTTTTTCTCTTCTTTCTACATCGAGTTTCAAAAACGAAAGAATGAATTATACCTATTTAAACAGGTAATAAAATATATCCACACAGCACGTAAGAGTTCATATTTGCAGGGTTTTTTTGAGAGCAATCACACTCTATAACCAAAAACTTTAAAATTGTGCATGCTATTTGAGCTAGTTATTTCAAATCTAAAATTAAAAACATTTCAGGGGCTAGAGAAGATGGCTTAATGGTTAAGGCATTTGCCTGCAAATCCAAAGGACCCCAGTTTGATTCCCCAGGACCCATGTAAGACAGATGCACAAAGTGGCACATGCATCTGGAGTTTGTTTGCAGTGGCTGGAGGCCCTGACATACCTACATACCTATTCTCTCTCTCTCTCTCTCAAATAAATAAATAAATAAATAAATAAATAAATAAATAAATAAATAAAATATATATTAAAAAAAAACACTTACAGAGCTGGGCGTGATGGCACATGCCTTTAATCTCAGCACTCGGGAGGCAGAGGTAGGAGGACAGCCATGAGTTTGAGGCCACCCTGAGACTACATAGTGAATTCCAGGTCAACCTGAGCTAGAGTAAGACCCTACCTCAGAAAAACAAAACAAACAACAACAACAAAAACATTTCAGAAGGTATGTATTATTGTCATGGCATATTTATAAAAGAAAAAATGAAAAACATCATTTGAGTTTGGCTAAATGTCTTGTTGTATGATGTGACCAGATGAATAATGACTGCATAAAAAGTGCATACAGAGGGCTGGAGAGATGGCTTAGCGGTTAAAGCGCCTGCCTCCTAAGCCTAAGAACACTGGTTCCAATCTCCAGCAGTTCCAATCTCCAGGTCCCACAGATGCGAAGTGTCACAAGGGCACAATGTCGCACTTGACCACAAGGGGGCGCACACATCTGGATTTTGTTTGCAGCAGCTGAGAGGCTGCTGGCGCGCCCATCTCTATCTGTCTCCCTCTCCCTCTCTCTCTCTCTCTCCCCCAAAAAAAGTGCATACAGAGCAGTCCACTCTGTGTCACTCAGCACACTGAGCAGCAAGGACTTTGTTTGGCTCAGTTTTATTTCTAGTGCTCAAAAGCATGTCTAGCTTATCAAAACCACTCAAAACTTTGTGAAATGAATTAATCAATAGTGCAAAGGAGTACTAAAAAGTTTTTAGCTACAAATGTAAAAGAATCACCTAACAGCCCATTTACTCTACTGGACAACTATTAAGATGAAGCCAAACAAAAGAAATAGAAGCTAGACATGGTCTGCTCGGGAGTGAGCACTTTTAGGAGGAATCTGTTGTTCCCGCCATACATTTTAGTCCCGTGGCTCTCACATAGTGAACATTACACTAGCCAAGCATGACTCCATAAGTTATGAACTTTCAAAACCATAATACAGGCCCTAAGTATAAGCCAAATAACTTCATCTAGTGCTCCACCCAGAAAAGAGCTGACACCTTAAAGATTTCCAAGAATTCCTCTGATTACAGAGAAATTTTGCCTAAGAGGATGACTTGAGACCCTATCTTAGAGCCCTAATTTCTGACTAACATGTGACTCTCCTGGATGCCACATTTGTATATGTATCTCTGTGTGTACACATTACAGCATTTTCTTTAAAAAACCAGGAATTGGGCTGGAGAGATGGCTTAGTGGTTAAACGCTTGCCTGTGAAGCCTAAGGACCCCGGTTCAAGGCTCAATTCTCCAGGACCCACGTAAGCCAGATGCACAAGGGGGCACACGCATCTGGAGTTCATTTGCAATGGCTGGAGGCCCTGGCACACCCATTCTCTTTCTCTCTCTCTCACTCTCAAATAAATAAATAAAAAATAAAAATAAAATAAAAAAACAGGAATTGTAAATCATAGAAATATTAGGAAATGAGGGCTGGAGAGATGGCTTAGTGCTTAAGCGCTTGCCTGTGAAGCCTAAGGACCCCGGTTCAAGGATCAAATTCCCCAGTACCCACGTAAGCCAGATGCACTCTCAAATAAATAAATTAATTAATTTTTAAAAATAGAAATATTAGGAAATGAAACAAATAAAAACAAAAATATAGTCACGCCAGGCGTGGTGGCACATGTCTTTAATCCCAGCACGTGAGAGGCAGAGGTAGAAGGATCACCAGGAGTTCAAGACCACCCTGAGACTACAGAGTGAATTCTAGGTAAGCCTGAGCTAGAGGGAAACCTTACCTCAAAAAACCAAAAATAAATAAATAAATAATAAAAAACCTATAGTCAGGCATGGTGGTGCACACCTTTAATCCCAGCACTTGGGAGGCAGAGGTAGGAGGATTGCAGTGAGCTCTAGGCCACCCTGAAACTACATAGTGAATTCCAGGTCAGCCTGGGCTACAGCAAGACCCTACCTCAAAAAAACAAAAAACAGGGCCTGGAGAGATGGCTTAGCAGTTAAGGCATTTGCCTGCAAAGCCAAAGGATCCCAGTTCGACTCTCCAGGACCCACCCAAGCCAAATGCACAAGGGGGCACATGTATCTGGAGTTTGTTTGCAGTGGCTGGAGGCCCTGGTGTGCCCATTCTCTCTCTCTCTACCTCTTTCTCTCTCTCTCAAATAAATAAATGAATAAAATATTAAAAACAGCAACAACAACAAAATATGCCAAGCATGGTGGTGCACACCTTTAATCCCAGCACTTGGGAGGCAGAGGTAGGAGGATCACTGTTGAGTTTGAGGCTATCCTGAAACTACATAGTGAATTCCAGGTCAGTCTGAGCTAGAGCGAGACCCTACCTCAAAAGGGGGGGAAGGGGAAGGAGAGATGGCTTAAGAGTGGTTAAGACACTTGCTGGCAAAGCCTAAGGACCCAGGTTCTATTCCCCAGTACCCACGTAAGCCAGATGCATAGGGTGCCACATGCATCTGCAGTTCATTTGCAGTGGCTAGATGCACTTGTGTGTCCATTCTCTCATTACCTACCTCTCTCTCAAAAAAATAAATAAATAAATAAAAACCATGCTATGCCTATTGGCCACTACAATGCTCTACTTAATTTTTTATTTTTATTTATCTATTTGAGAAAGAGAGGGAGAGACAGAGAAAGAGGTAGAGAGAGAGAATGGGTGCATCAGGGCCTCTAGCCGCTGCAAATGGACTCCAGACACATGTGCCACCTTGTGCATCTGGCTTATGTGGGTCCTGGGGAATTGAACCTGGGTTCTTTGGCTTTGCAAGCAAGCACTTTAACTGCTAAGCCATCTCTCCAGCCCTTAATTTTTAATTTTTAAAAATATTTTTATATTTTATTTATTTATTTGCAAGCAGAGAAACAGACAGACAGAAACAGAGAAAGAATGGGCGCACCAGGGCCTTTAGTCACTGCAAACGAACTCCAGATTTATGCGCCACTTTGTGCATCTGGTTTTACATGGGTACTAGGGAATTAAACCCAGGTTGTTAGGCTTTGCAGGCAAGTTCCTTAACCACTGAGCCATCTCTCCAGTCCCCAACTTGATTTTTTTTTTGTTGTTGTTTTTCAAGGTAGGGTTTCATTCTAGCCCAGGCTGACCTGGAATTCACTAAGTAGTCTCAGGGTAGCTTCAAACCCATAGTGATCCTACTACCTCTGCCTCCCAAGTGCTGGGATTAAAGGCATGTGCCACCACATCTGGCCCTCAACTTAATTTTTAAATAGACTACAATAGTCCTTTTACATTTATCACAGAAGTGTTAGCTTCTGTGTACATATCTACATAACCCTTAAAATGATACCACCCCAAGACATAATTGTTAATAATTCACTCATGCAACACATTATTTTATCCTACAGCTCTATTACTATTTTGAACACTGTCTTAATGTAACTCATATTGTCTTCAACAATTAAGACAATTTTAAATTTTTATTAAATTTGCATGAAATAAAAATTTTTATATCTTACAGTTCTTTTAGAAAAATCAAAAATAAGATACCTGAACATCATAGAGTGCTACAATATTTTCATGTTGAAGTTCCTGGTGAGGGAATTGAGAATGAAAAATATTAGAATGTATTCTAGGAATTTTAATATATTTGAGTATGCAAATGAACACTACTTTTCTTATATATACATATATTATTTATAGCATATTACACCTTTACTATTAGCCTTAGAACAATTCAATCTATATTTTGTGTGTGTTCATATATATGATGTATGTTAGAGTGTGAGTTGTGATATGAGTGGGGTGCATACTTTTGTGTGTATAAATGTGTGTATCCCATGCAGAGGCCAGAGGAAAACATCAGGTGTCCTCTACCACTCATCCACGTGTTTCCTCTCACCAAACCTGACACTGTCATTTACAGACAGACTAAGCAGCAAACTTACAGGTGTTTAAATAGATGCTGAGTGGTGAGAAATGAAACTCAGGAGATCTCATGCTTGCACAACAAGAGTTCTTACTCACTGAATCATCTCCCCAACCCTCAATTCAATCTAGTAAGAAACAAAAAGAGGCAGCCTTTAATCCCAGCACTAGGGAGGCAGAAGTAGGAGGATTGCTGTGAGTTCAAGGCCACCCGGAGACTATATGGTGAATTCCAGGTTACTCTGGCCAAGAATAAGAATGAGACCCTACCTTGGAAAACCAAAAAGTAAAAAGAAACAAACAAAAAGAGGACTGGAGAAATGGCTTAACAGTTAAAGGCACTTCTAGATATACAAAGTGACACAAGCATCTGGAGTCCATTTGCAGTGGCAGAAGGCCCTGGCACACCCATACTCTCTCTCAAATAAACAAATAAAAATATTAAAAAGGGGGGCTGGAGAGATGGCTTAGCGGTTAAACGCTTGCCTGTGAAGCCTAAGGACCCAGGTTTGAGGCTCAATTCCCCAGGACTCATGTAAGCCAGATGCACAAGGTGGCACATGCATCTGGAGTTCGTTTGCAGTGGCTGGAGGCTCTAGTGCACCCATTCTCTCTTTTTCTGCCTCATTCTCTGTGTCTGTTGCTCTCAAATAAATAAATATAAATAAACAATTTTTTTTTAATATTAAAAAGGTGTGTGTGTGAGATGGTTCAGAGGTTAAAGATGCTCGCTTACAGGGCTGGAAAGATGGTTTAGCAGTTAAGGCGTTTGCCTGCAAAGCCAAAGGATCCAGGTTCAATTCCCCAGGACCCATGTAAGCCAGATACATAAGGTGGTGCATGCGTCTGGAGTTCATTTGCAGCATCTGGATGCCCTGACACACCTATTCTCTGTTTCTCTCTCTCTCTCTCTCTCTTTCTAGGGTTTGATTCTCAGTAACCACATAAGCCAAATGCACAAAGTGGTGCATGCAACTGGAGTTCATTTGCAGTAAAAAGATGCTCTGGCATGCCCATTCCTCCTCCTCATTCTCTCACTCTCTCCACAACTCTGCTTGCAAATAAGTAAGTAAAATATTTTAAAAAGCCAAGTGTGGTGGTGCACGCCTTTAATTCCAGGAGGCAGAGGTAGAAGGATCGCCGTGCACTCAGGAGGTAAAGGTAGAAGGACTGCAGTGAGTTCAAGGCCACCCTGAGACTACAGAGTGAATTCCAGGTCAGCCTGAGCTAGATAGAGTGAGACCTTACCTCAAAACCTGCCCCCCACCAAAAAAGGCCTAGGAGTGGTGGTGCACACTTTTAATCCTAGAATTAATCCTTTAATCCACTCAGAAGATAGAGGTAAGAGGGCTGCTTGAGTTTGAGGCCAGCCTAGGACTATGAAGTCAGTGGGGGGTTAAAAAGTACCTGAAAAAAAAAAAGTGCCTGAAATGTTTTTTTTCATTACTATCATTTAACTCTTAGCAAAATGAATCTTGTTGTCTATAAAACAAATGCCAAGGTTACTATGGTTGCAAAATACTAGTCTTCAAAACTGAATGTAACACAAAGAAGCTGTCAATAAAAATAAAAATTAAGCCGGGCGTGGTGGCACACGCCTTTAATCCCAGCACTCGGGAGGCAGAGGTAGGAGGATCTCCGAGAGGCCACCCTGAGACGACATAGTTAATTCCTGGTCAGCCTGGACCAGAGTGAGACCCTACCTCGCAAAACCAAAAAAAAAATTAAATAAAAATAAAAATTAAGAAAAAAACAAACCTGAATGTAAAAGCTGGGCATGATAGCACACACCTTTAATTCTAGCACATGGGAGGCAGAAGTAGGAGGATCACCGTGAGTTCAAGGCCACCCTGAGACTCCCAGGTCAGTCTGAGCTACAGTGAGACCCTACCTTGAAAAACTAAAAAAAACAACAACAACAAAAAAACTGAGTGTAAATTTCTAGTGGTGCTTTAAAAGCATTATTTGCTGGGTGTGGTGGTGCACACCTTTAATCCCAGCACTCAGGAGGCAGAGGTAAGGAGGATCAGTGTGTTTGAGGTTACCCTGAGAGTACACAGTGAATTCCAGGTAGAGTGAAACCTACCTGGAAACATACTCCCGCCCCCCCCCCAAAAAAAGCATTATTTACCAGAAAGAAAACAAAGTACAATTCATAGCTCATAGAGCTGTATTTGTTACTAAAGGACTTTCCACAGGATAGTTTAGAAATAAGCTAGTGTTGGATAAGTGTTCCATAATTAAGTTAGTCTGGGAAACACTGGATCAAGTACACTGAAAACCAGTAAAAATGTTCACTTTTTTTTCTTTTTAATTTTTTGAGGTAGGGTTCCACTCTAGCCCAAGCTGACGTGGAATTCAAATTCAGTCTGTAAAGCCTGGCACGGTGAATCATACCTTTAATCCAGCACTTGGGAGGCAGAGATAGGAGGATCACTGTGAGTTTGAGGCCACCTTGAGACTACATTCCAGGTCAGCCTGGGCTAGAGTGAAACCTTACCTAAAAAAAAAAAAAAAAAAAAAGGAGCCAGGTGTGGTGTCACATGCCTTTAATCCTAGCACTCAGGAGGCAGAGGTAGGAGAATCGCTGTGAGTTAAAGGCCACCCTGAAACTACAGAGTGAATTCCAGGTCAGCCTGAGCTAGAGTGAGACCCTACCTTGGGGGTGGGGGGGAGTCAGTCGACAGAGGGCTGGATAGATTGTCTGGCGGTTAAGGCACTTGCCTGAAAAGCCTAATGATCAGTTCAATTTCCCAGTACCCATGTAAGCCAGATACACAAAGTGGCGCCAGCCCTGGCACAACCCTACTCACTCTCACTCTGTTGGTATCTCTTTGCTTGCAAATAAATGAATAAAATATGGGTGTGGTGGCGTATGCCTTTAATCCCAGCACCATGAGTTCAAGGCCACCCTGAGGCTACATAGTGAATTCCAGGTCAGCCTGGGCTAGAGTAAAACCCTACCTCAAAAAACAACAAAAAAAAAAGTCAACAGAGGAGATAATGAGATATTACAACAACTGCATCTGCCTGGCACCTCTTCTTAATAACACACTGTAAGAAAGAAATTATGAAAAGCCATAAATATTTTTATTCTTTTGTGTGTGTGAGGGTATAGGCGTGTGCCTGTCATGGGGCACATGTGGCAGTCAGAGGACAACTTTGGGGTCAATCCTCACCTGTCCACCCCATTTTCTTTCTCTGGCTTCTCGCTCTGCTATTTTCTTTGCTGCTCACCATGAGTTTCCAGGAAACTCTGTCTCCACCTCCCATCTTGCTATCAGCAGGCTGGGATTATAGAAGCCCTCCACAGCTTCTGGCTTTTTACTTGGGGTTTGAAGATCAAACTCAGGCACTCCAGCTTGAGCAGCAAATACATTTTCCACTGATCATCTCCCCATCCCACAAGTATTTATTCTTAAAAACAGATTCACAGGCTGGAGAGATGGCTTAGCAGTTAAGGAACTTGTTTGCAAAGCCTAAGGACCCAGTTTTGAGTCCCCAGTACACACATAAGCCAGCTGCGCAAGGTGGCACATGTCTGGAGTTTGTTTGCAGTGGGTAGAGGCCCTGGCACACCCGTTCTCTCTCAAAAAAAATTAACAAAATGAAATAAAAACAATTAAAAAAATTTTTCAAAAAGCTGGGCACAGGGCTGGAGAGATGGCTTAACGATTAAAGCATTTGCCTGTAAAGCCTAAGGACCCATGTTCAACTCTCTAGATATCACTTAAGCCATACGCACAAAGTGATGCAAGCACACAAGGCTGCACATGCACACAAGGGGGTGCAGGCATCTGGAGTTCAATTGCAGTGGCTGGAGGCCCTGGCGCACCAATTCTTTCTCCCTTCCTCTCTCTCTCACGTTAAAAAGAGGGGAGCCAGGCATGGTGGCGCAGGCCTTTTTTTTTTTTTAATTATTATTTTTTTATTGACAACTTTTATACTTATATACAAAAAAAACCCCACCTGATATTTCCCTTCTCTCCCCCAATTCCACTTTAGAACTCCAGTCTCCATCATATCCCCTCCCTCTCTCCATTGCCTTTTTTATTTATTTTTATTTTTTTATTTTTTTATTTTTTGGTTTTTCAAGGTAGGGTCTCACTCTGGTCCAGGCTGACCTGGAATTAACTATGTAGTCTCAGGGTGGCCTCGAACTCTCAGCGATCCTCCTACCTCTGCCTCCCGAGTGCTGGGATTAAAGGCGTGCGCCACCACGCCCGGCCCACCATTGCCTTTTTTAAAAAAAGATTTATTTTTATTTATTTATTAGAGACAGAGAAATAGTGAGAGAGAGTGTGAGAATGGGCGTGTCAGGGCCTCTAGCCACTGCAAACAAACTCCAGACACATGCGTTACCATGTACATCTGGCTTATGTGGGACCTGGAGAATCAAACCGGGGTCCTTAGGCTTTGCAGGCATGGGCCTTAACCGCTAAGCCACCTCTCCAGCCTGGTGCACACCTTTAATCCCAGCACTCGGGAGGCACAGGTAGGAGGACTGCCAGGAGTTTGAGTCCACCCTGAGACTACATAGTGAATTCTAGGTCAACCTGATTTAGAGTGAGACCCTACCACAAAAAAAAAAGAAAAAGAAAGGAGGGGGCAGTCTATCAGGCTTGCCTCAGGAAAAAAAAAATAGCAGGGCATAGTGGCACATGCCTTTAATCCCAGCACTCTGGAGGCAGAGGTAGGAGGATCACAGTGAGTTCAAGGCCAACCTGGGACTACACAGTGAATTATAGGTCATCCTGGGCTAGAGTGAGACTCTACCTCGAAGGAAAAAACTAGCTTCACATATGCACACACAGAGATGCGTATACATACATACATACAGCTTCACAGTACTCAGTAGTTCAAAAAAAAATGAGCATGCAAAACGAACAGCAGCTGAAAACTCCTCAAACTTGGACCAAACTACCCAAATTGTAAAGGATGTCATAACATTATTCACTCAATCCAGAGTTTTAACCTAGTGTGTAATACGATAAAAATGAACATACCTTTAAGATTTTAATTTCCTTTCCAAGTAGTATTTGTGATTTTGACAAGTTCTTTTTATTAATACTTTTAATAGCTACCTCCCAATCAGTTTTCTGAAAAGGAAAAACAGAGTTACGTCTGGAAATTATTACACAGAAACAACAAAAGATAAGTATCAAGATATTTGGAAACATGAACCCCAATCTCCACCAACAGGAAAACTGCATAAGTTGAAAGTGTTAACAAGGCAATGTCCCACAGCACAGCCACCGAAGATAGTAAATATAAAGATCACATAAAATTAGTTGGCAGAAAGCTTACAACCACACAAAATTATGAAGAAATGTGTGTACAAACTTGGAAGGTGATATAGTTCAGTGAAAACAGTTGTGTTAGCTTGGCTGGATTATACTGTGATTTAATTTTTTCTTCAATTTTAAGTTCTTTTCATAATAAATGAAATATAGACGACAGTTCACTTTTAATATGCCCCACGGCAACCATCAAAACCACCACAGCTTTTATGATTATTTCCACTCCTGATGTGCCTTTCCACATTTTTTTTTTTTTTTTTTTTTTTTGGTTTTGCAAGGTAGGGTCTCACTCTGGTCCAGACTGACCTGGAATTAACTATGTAGTCTCAGGGTGGCCTCGAACTCTCGGTGATCCTCCTACCTCTGCCTCCAGAGTGCTGGGATTAAAGGCGTGCACCACCACGCCCGGCTTCCTTTCCACATTCTTTAGATTCTAAAACCTCGTGTGACCCTTCTTGCGAAACAGCAGAGACGCTTTAAAAAAAAGGTTTTTTTTTGTTTGTTTGTGTGGTTTTAAGACTTGAACATGCGTCTTATGTTTAACTGGATTAGCATCCAACTATCCCATTCGGCGAATAACTCGGAAGGGGTAGATGGTAATGGGCTCCTCGGAGTGGAGGGCACTCCGTCTGGGGAAAAGTGATACCACCCAGTCTTGAGAAAAACCTCACGCTAAACGGGGCAAACTCGCCCATTTTCCGTTTGGGTGTGCAATGATCAACATCAGAGGTGACCAGTCCATGGGTAATCGGGGTTTAGGGGACAAGGTCCATCCATGAGTGAGTCTCACAGAGCTGCAAAGGGTCGTGAGGTCCCCTTGGTGATCCGGGGTCACCCGAGGAGAGCTGGCATTCTGGGTACCGAGAGACACCGGGACTAGGAAAAGGGAGGGGACGGGTGGTGGACACGGCCGTGTCCAGGAGCCCGCCGGTAGGTGGAGCGCTGCCTAGCGGCTCGGGGCCTCCAGCCTCAAAACAAAATCTTCGCAAGAGCAAAACAAACCCTGACACTGACAGCCAGCACAATGGCAGGCACGGGCCTCGCTGTCGCGAGGAGGCACGTCGGTGCCCACGGGCATCGCCAAAGTTTCAGGAGACCTCTCCCCCCGCCGCTCCAAACCTAGTCCCGCTGCGGGTCCCCCGGGGAGGGAAGAGGGTCCCCAGCCTCGCCCCTAGCCGGCTGGCCGGGCGACGCTCACCTGACGGTGCCGCCCCCGGAAGACCACAGCAAAGGCCCCATGTCCCACGAGGTCCCTCTTGCTGTATTCGAAGTCGCCCACCACCTCCATGGCCGCGCCCCCCCGGGGCATAGAGCGCACGGGCGGTCAGCGTGGCTCGCGGACGGACGGAAAGACCGAGGGAGGGAACCGGGATCAGCACCGCGGGCCCGAGCGTATCCGCGGGCGGAGGGACTGGGGCAGCCGCGGCCCCGGGCCCGGGTGGACGTTCATGCCGAGTGGAAACCAGAGAGGCGGCGGCGGCGCCGAGCCAGGGTCATCGAGGCCTGGGCCCGGACACTCCTCATGGCCCGGTCCACCGAGGAAAGGTTTACTTGGCGACGCGAGGGCGCTGCCGTCGTCACTGGGTGCCCCGGGAGTCACACGCGCGCCCGGGATCGGTGAAGGGCCCGGTCCTCCCCATCCCGTGCGAATGACGCTCAGGCGGCCGCCGCCCTAGAACCCCGCACCGCCTCGGCAGCCGCTCCAGCCCCGCTTCGCGGCAGTGACCAACGCACGCACGCACACACGCACGCGCGCTCGCTCGCTCGCCCTCGCCCTCGCGCCCGCGCGCCAGCCGCTCCCGCGCCGACTACCGGCCCTCCGCGACGTCAGCACGGCTTGTAGGACGCAGCGCGCGCGCGCGCGTCCGCCCAGCCCCGCTCCCTCCGCCAAGAAAAGGAGTGCGTGCCCCGGGACGCGATGCTGGCCGCCGACGCGAGGGCACAGTCCACCGAAGCAGGGAGGTGGCCGCCCGTGCGGTCATAACCCTAGATACCCGCTTGCAGGGTCCGCGCTGCTTTGGGTGCAGATTCGAACCTGCCACGCCCTGGCCTTCGGTGAGCTGAGAGTCAAGCTGCCAACAAGCCGGGCTTGAACTCCAGCACAAGCAGGGGTATTGCTGGTGCAGAGTAGACCCTCGCCATCCAGGAAGAGCAAAGGGGCTACTCGTGCAGCACAGCCTTTCCCAATCCCTTTCAAGCCCGAAGTCGTGCTGCCAAATTACCAACTTTCTGGGACTTTGCTGGCTCAGGGTCCCTAGCGAATAATGTCTGGCAGAGAGGGATCTGCACCTTTTAGGGGTCCCTTGGCTTGTTGAGACCCTCTTCTCAGAGATACTCTAATGCGTTCAATACTGAGTGCCTTTCCAATGGCCTCGGGCTTTCTTTCTTTCAATAATCATTTGCAAGCAGAGACAGAACAGGAGTCAGAGACAAGGGGGCACACTAGGGCCTCTTGCCACTGCAAACGAACTCCAGATGCATGTGCCATTTTTGTGCATTAGATTTTACGTGGATGCTGGAGAATTGAACCTGAGTCGTCAGGTTTTGCAAGCAAGTTTCTCCAGCCCAGGAATTGTTTTGTAAAATGCTTAAAAATATCATAGGAGCCGGGCGTGGTGGCGCACGCATTTAATCCCAGCACTCAGCGGGCAGAGGTAAGAGGATCACCGTGAGTTCGAAGCCGCCTGAGCTAGAGCGAAATCCTATCTCGAAAATCAAAAAAATAAATAAATAAATAAATAAATAAATAAATAAATAAAATCATAGGAAGCACGTCGTGGTGACGCACGCCTTTAATCCTAGCAGTCCAGAAGCAGAAATAGAAGAATCATTATGAGTTCGAGGCTACCCTGAGACTATATAGTGAATTCCAGGTCTGCCTGGGCTACAGCAAGACACCACCTGGAAAAATCAAAACAGGAAAAAGAAGAGGGTGCTGGAGTGATGGCTCGGCAGTTACAAGCACTTGCTTGCAAAACCTAACAACTCAGATTCAGTTCTCCAGTACCTACATAAAGCCAGATGCTCAATGTGGCACATGCATCTGGAGTTGGTATGCAGTGGCTGGAGCCCCTGGTGTGCTCATTCTCTCTGTCTCTTTTCTATTTCTCTTTACTTGCAAATAAATTTTAAAAATTAAATATTTTAAAAAGTCATAAAAGGGACCTTAAAAATATTTGGGGCTGGAGAGATGGCTCAGCAATTAAAGGCACTTGCTTGCAAAGTCTGATGGCCTGGGTTTGATTCCTCAGTGCCCACATAAAGCCAGATGTACAAAGTGACACATGCATCTGGAGTTCCTTTGCAGTGGCAGGAGGCTCTGGTGCACACATACTCATTTTATCTGCCTCTTGTTCTCTCTCTCTAATAAATAAAAAAATTTTTAAGTATTTTTATTTATTTATTTGATAGGGAGAAAGAGGCAGAGAGCGAGAAAGAGAGAGGGAGAGAATAGGTGTGCCAGGGCCTCCAGCCACTGCAAATGAACTCCAGATGCATGCGCCACTTTATGTATCTGGCTTACGTGGGTCCTGGAGAATCAAACTGGGATCCTTTGGCTTTTCAGGCAAGTGTCTTAACCGTTAAGCCATCTCTCCAGCCCCAAAATTAAAAAAAAAAATAATGCCTGCACTTGCTTGCAAAATCTGACTTAGGTTCAATACTCCAGTACCCATGTAAAGCCAAATGCACTTAGCAGTTAAGGCACTTGTCTACAAAGCCAAAGGACCCAGGTTCCATTCTCCATGACCCATGTAAGCCAGATGTACAAGGTGGTGCATGTGTCTGGAGTTCCTTTTCAGAAGCTGGAGGCCCTGGCATGCCCATTCTCTTGCTATCTGCTATTCTCTCTCTCCGTCTCTCTCAAATAAATAAATAAACAATTTATTTTTAAATTTTTTAAACTTAATTAATTAATTAAATAATGTGAGAGCAACAGACAGAGAAAGAAGCAGATAGATACAGTGATAATGGGCGCCCACCAGGGCCTCCAGCCACTGCAAAGGAAGTCCAGATGCATGTGCCACTTTGTGCATCTGGTTTATGTGGGTCCTGGGGAATTGAACCTCAAACCGGGGTCCTTAGGCTTCACAGGCAAGGGCTTAACCACTAAGCCAGCTCTCCAAGCCCTAAATAAATAATTTTTTACATTAAAAGCAAACAAAAAAATGCCAGCTATGGTGGCACACACCATTAATCCCAGCACTCAGTAGGCAAAAAGGATTGCTGTGAGTTCAAGGCCAGCCTGGGACTACAGACTGAGTTCCAGGTCAGCCTGGGCTAGAGTGAGACCCTACCTTGAAAAAACAAACAAAAAACTGACTTTGAGACAGCTAAGAATTCTGAATAAACTTCTGCCTTAGTCTATTTCTTATTCCTAAGAATGAGTCTAGGATGGGTGAATAACCACACAACCCAAAGTATGCTGACAAGGCAATGATCACTTCTGTAGAAGGGTGCATAGCAGATAAGCATACCAGGAGGATGTCTGCTGGGTTTTTAATCCCCTAACACAGTCAGGGTCTTGGGCTTTACTCTGAGTCAAAATTTCACTTCACAATCTCACACAGTTAGCTAATATATAAAAACAATGCAGTTTCAAGGCAAAATCTCCAGAAATGGAAGATTTAAGGACATTTTACCAAATACAGAAACAAAAGGTTTGGTTTCAAGGATTGTTGACTCTTTTGGTCTCAAGGACAGCTGACTCAGGAAGGGGACTTCCCACAGAATGGCATCCTTCCACAATTGAGTTTCCTCTCCCTTTAACCCTTTGACAGAAACCGTCTATCTCTCCTCTCTCTAGAGATTTATTTAGCTAACAACTTTGGACTCTGAAAATCTAAGCAGCAAAGCACCAGCTGTGGCCAAGGGCCACATGGAGGATGGTATCATGAGGAGAGCCTATGGGACAGGGAGAGGACATGACAAAGAAGACAGTGTATGTGGGAAAGAACAAATTTTGATATTTTGTAACAACTCACTCTGGAAAGAACCCGCATAAGCCAGGTGCACATGGTAACACATGCATCTGGAGTTCATTTGCAGTAGCTGGAGGGCCTGGTGTACCCATTCTCTCTCTTTCTCATAAATAAATAAATAAAATATTTTTATTTATTATTTATTTATTTATTTATTATTTTTATTTATTTTGAGGTAGGGTCTCACTCTAGCCCAGGCTGATCTGGAATTCATTATGTAATCTCAGGGTGGCCTTGAACTCATGGTGATCCACCTACCTTTGCCTCCCGAGTGCTGGGATTAAAGGCGTGCGACACCATGTCTGGCAAAAATGAAATATTTAAAAATTTTTTTAAAAAGCTGTTAGGCATGGTGGTGCATGCCTTTAATCCTAGCATTTGGAAGACAGAGGTAGAAGGATCACCATGAGTTCAAGGCCAAACCTGAGACTACATAGTGAATTCCAGGACAGCCTGGGCTAGAGTGAGACACTACCTCAAAAAAAAACAAAACAAAACAAAACAAAAAAAAGTTACACACTGGAGAGATGGCTTAGTGGTTAAGGTGCTTGCCTGCAAAGCTTAAGAACTCACGATCAGGGCTGGAGAAATGGCTTAGCGGTTAAGGCATTTGCCTGTGAAGCCAAAGGACCAGGTTCAATTCCCCAGGACCCATGTAAGCCAGATGTACAAGGGGCACATGTATCTGGAGTTAGTTTGCAATGGCTAGAGGCCCTGCCCATTCTCTCTGTGTCTGTCTCTCCTCTATCTCTCTCTATCTCTGCTTACAAATAAATAAATTAAATTAAAAAGAATTCATGTTCAAAACCTCCAGGTCCCATGTAGTCAGACAGTGAGGCAGACACACAATGTCACACATGTACCACAAGGGGGTGCACACATCTGGCATTGGTTCTCAGTAGCTGAAGGCCCTGATGTACCTGTTCTCTCTCTCTCTCTCTCTCTTTTTTTTTTTTTTTTTTTTTTTTTTTGGTTTTTCAAGGTAGAGCCTCACTCTAAGCTCAGGCTGACCTGGAATTCACTCTGTAGTCTCAGGGTGGCATTGAACTCACTGCGATCTCTTACCTCTACCTCCCAAGTGCTGGTATTAAAGGCATGTGCCACCACACCCAGCTTTCTTTCTCTCTTTCAAAATTAAAAAAAAAAAGTTGGGCTAGAGAAATGGCTTAGTGGTTAAGGCACTTACCTGTGCAGTCTAAGGACCCAGGTTTGAATCCCCAGTACCCACGTAAGCCAGATGCACATGGTGGCGCATGTCTCTGCAGTTCATCTGCAGTGGATATAGGCTCTGGAGTGCTCTCTCGCTTTCATAAGTAAATACATAAAATTAAAAATAGATTTTTAAGCTGGGCGTGGTGGCACACGCCTTTAATTGCAGCACTTGGGAGGCAGGGGTAGGAGGATCGCCGAGAGTTCGAGGCCACCCTGAGACTACATTGTTAATTCCAGGTCAGCCTGGACCAGAGTGAGACCCTACCTCGCAAAACCAAAAAAAAAAAAAAAAAAAAAAAAAAAAGATTTTAGAAGCCGGGCATGGTGGCGCATGCCTTTAATCCCAGCACTCAGGAGGCAGAGGTAGGAGGATTACTATGAGTTCAAGGCCACCCTGAGACTACACAGTGAATTCCAGGTCAGCCTGGGCTAGAGTAAGACTCTATCTGGAAAAACAATTTTTTTTTTTTTAGCCAGGCATGGTCATGCACGCCTTTAATCCCAGCACTTGGGAGGCAGAGGTAGGAGGATCATCATTAGTTCAAGGCCACCTTGAGAATACATAGTGAATTCCAGGTCAGCGTGAGCTAGAATGAGACCCTACCTCAAAAATTTTTTAAAAATAAAAATAAAAATGTAGACCCAGGCATGGTGGCGCTCACTTTTTAATCCCAGCACTTGGGAGGCAAAGTTAGGAGGACTGTCATGAGTTCAAAGCCACCGTAAGAATACATAGTGAATTCCAGGTCAGCCTGGGCTAGAGTGAGACCTTACCTCAAAAAATGAAAAAAAGCCGGGCGTGGTGGCACACGCCTTTAATCCCAGCACTTGGGAGACAGAGGTAGGAGGATCGCTGAGAGTTCGAGGACACCCTGAGACTACATAGTTAATTCCAGGTCAGCCTGGACCAGAGTGAGACCCTACCTCAAAAAACCAAAAAAAAAAAAAAAAAGTCTACTTAAAAAAAAAATGAAAAAAAAATTTAAGCTAGGCTGGAGAGATGGCTTAGTGGTTAAAGCTTCTTGCTTACAAAATCTGATGGCCTGAGTTTGATTCCCCAGTATCCAGGTAAAGCCAGATGCACTAAGTGGCACATGCACCTGGAGTTCCTTTGCAGAGGCAGGAGGCACTGGCACACTCTACTGTCTTTCTGTCTTTCTCTCAGGTAAATAAAAATATTTATTTTAAAAATAATTAAGATTGCTGGGTGTGGTGACACACACCTTTAGTAGGAGGATCACTGTGAGTTTGAGGCCAGCCTGAGACTACATAGTGAATTCCAGATCAGCCTGGGCTAGAGTGAGACCCTAACTCGAAAAACCAAAAAAAAAAAAAAACAAAAAAACCCCAAAAAAAAAAAAAAAAAAAAACCTAATCATTCAGACTTAGTACTTATTCATTTACATGGCTTTTAAAATATGTATATATAGGCTGGCTGTGGTGACGCACACCTTTAATCCCAGCACTTGGGAGGCAGAGGTGGGAGAATTGCTGAGAGTTCAAGGCCAGCCTGAGACTACATAGTGAATTCCAGGTCAGCCTGGACTAGAGTGAAACCCTACCTTGAAAAACCAAAAATAAATAAATAAATAAATAAAATAAAATAAAATATGTATATATCAGATTTTTACATATAGCCCTAGCTGGCCTCAAACTTGCTATGTAGCTCAAGCTGGCTTCAAATTTAAGATGTTGGCCTTTCCCTCCCCTCTGTGGGCCTCTGTAGAAATGGAGATGTTAGTGCTCAGTAGCTGGTGGTGACAAAGAGAAATCTGCAGACTTGAGAAACATTTGGTAGTAGAATCAGGAGGTCCTGATAATGCATTATTTTAAAAGGCAGGTGAGTGCTGGCTAGATGGCTCAGTGGTTAAGGTGCTTGTCTGCAAAGCCTAATGACCAGAGTTTGATCCCCCAGTACATACATAAAGTCAGGTGCACAAGGTGGCCCATGCATCTGGAGTTTGTGACAGGAGGCATGAGGCCCTGGTGAGCCCATTATCACTCTCTCTCTCTCTACATTATATCATCTATCTATCTATCTATCTATCTATCTATCTATCAATCAATCAATTACCTAATGCCTCTTTCTCAAATAATTTTTTTTTTTTTTTTTTTGGTTTTCTGAGGTAGGGTCCCAGCTCTATCTCAGGCTGACCTGGAATTATGTATTCTTAGGGTGGCCTCAAACTCATGGCGATCCTCCTACCTCTGCCTCCCAAGTGCTGGAATTAAAGGAGTGCGCCACCACGCCCTGCAAATTAATTTTTTTTTCGAGGTACGGTCTCACCCAGGCTGACCTGGGAATCACTATGTAGTCTCAGGGTGGCCTCGAGCTCACGGCGATCCTCCTACCTCTGCCTCCCGAGTGCTGGGATTAAAGGCGTGTGCCACCACGCTCGGCTTTTAAATTAAATATTAAAAAAAATTTTAGCCTTCACCACACCCAGCTTTTTTTTTATATTTAATTTATGCCAGGTGTGGTGGCAGAAGCCTTTAATCCCAGCACTTGGGAGGCAGAGATAGGAGGATTGCCATGAGTTCATGGCCACCCACAGACTACATAGTGAATTCCAGGTCAGCCTGGGGTTGAGCAAGAACCTACCTCGAAAAACCAAACTAAAAAGAGAGAGAGAGAGAGAACTACTGAATAATCTTATTCTCTTGTTCTCAAAGTGCCTCCTAAAATAAAATAAAATAAAATAAAATAAAATAAAAAAAAAATGTATATATCAGATTTTTCCATATAGCCCTAGCTGGCCTCAAACTTGCTATGTAGCTCAAGCTACAGATCCAGTGGCTTTGGTCAGGAGGATTTATTTATAGTTGTGTGACCTGCCAACTCTGAGGAACAGATTTCTCTTTTCGTCTTCACTGTGCTAAGAATTGCTGATTCCATAATCTCCAACCAACTCAGGAGGAAGTGAGGCTCTGTTTTCACTATAGCACTTAAAGACATGTCCTCTGCCTCTTGGGCACTGGGCCCCATTCTTGCCTGAGGTCAGCCATATGGTACATAGGGGACTCACCTACCCTTTCCACCTGGAAGCACTGCCACCCTTCTTGAGAGGAAGAAAAAGCAAACCCCACTGGCAACAAACACTGAAAATCAAGTGTGTCACCTCAGAGCAGTAATAAAAAATGAGGGGCGGAGTGTAGTCAGTGGTAGAGCGCTTGCCTAGCTTGTGCAAGGCCCCAATCACATCCCAGCCCCAAAGAAAGAAAGAAGAACCAACTTGTACCCTGCTATGAGTTCCTCCTGCAGACATGAGGGGGTCATGGAAAGAACTAAAGCTTCGCAATAGGCACCTGCTCCAGAAAATCCACCACAACTTTGGATGTGAACTTGACCTGGGAGGTTCACGAGGACCTAGAGATCTGGGTGAGAGAACTCTAGCAAGAGCAGGTCACATTGGTCACATCCGCAGAGGCTGAGGCACACAGACATGTTCTACAGGAACAACTGAATGCTTGATGATGAAAAGTTCATCTGTTAAAAAGTAAACCAAGGACTAGAGGGATGGCTTGTTGGTTAAGGCATTTGCCTGCAAAGCCAAAGGATCCCCATTTGATTCTCCAGGACCCACATAAGCCAGATGTCCAAGGGGGTGCATGCATCTGGAGTTCGTTTGCAGTGGCTGGAGGCCCTGGTGCACCCATTCTCTCTCTCTCTCTGCTTCTTTCTATCAAATAAATAAATAAATAAATAAATAAATAATATTTTTTGAGCCGGGCATGGTGGCGCACGCCTTTAATCCCAGCACTCGGGAGGCAGAGGTAGGAGGATCACTGTGAGTTCAAGGCTACCCTGAGACTACATAGTTAATTCCAGGTCAGCCTGAGCTACAGTGAGACCCTACCTCAAAAAAAAAAAAAAAAATTTTTTTTTTCTTGAAAAAGTAAATGGACTGAAGAGATGGATTAGCAGTTAAGGTACATGCCTGTGAAGCCTAAGGACCCAGGTTTGATTCTCCAGGTCCTACGTAAGCCAAATGCACATGGTGGCGCATGTGTCTGGAGTTTGTTTGCAGTGGCTAGAGGCCCTGCTGCACCCATTCTCACTCTCTCTGTCTCTAATAAATAAATAATGTCAACCAAGAGCTGGGCATGGTGGTACACGCCTTTAATCCCAGCACTTGGAAGGCAGAAGTAGGAGGACCGCCATGAGTTCAAGGCCACCCCTGAGACTACAGAGTGAATTCTAGGTCAGCCTGAGCTGTAGTGAAACCCTACCTCAAAAAACACCACCACCGCCGGGCGTGGTGGGGCACACCTTTAATCCCAGCACTCGGGAGGCAGAGGTAGGAGGATCGCCGAGAGTTCGAGGCCACCCTGAGACTACATAGTTAATTCCAGGTCAGCCTAGACCAGAGTGAGACCCTACCTTGCAAAACAAAAAAAAAAAAAAAAAAAAAAAAAAAAAACACCACCACCAACAACAACAAAAGAAAACCAGAAGCATTTGACAAAATCTTGGATATATTCATGAAAAAACTAGAACTAAAGGGGAACTTGTTATAACTTTGACATTTGTCGTAATCCACAGGGGCGATGGGGGCATTTCCATGTAGGTTCACTGCGTTTTCTCCCATCTCTCCTACTACCTGACCAAAACCCAACAGGAAATCTAGCCAATCTAGCTCATTCCCTGGGCACCAGCCCACACCTCCACAAAGCCCTCCTCTCACTGGGAAGTGGCCCTTCCACCAAGGGCATGGGCATAAAAGCCTTACAGGTACCCTCTCAGAGTTCCAGTTCAGCCCAGACTAGAATAGAGCCTATCTCCCACCCCACCCCACAAAAAAAAAAAAAAAAAAAAAAAAAGCTGGAGAGATAGTTTAGTGGTTGAGGCATTTGCCTGCAAAGCCAAAGGATCCTGGTTTGATTCTCCAGGACCCACGTAAGCCAGATGCACAAGGAGGCACATGCATCTGGAGTTGGTTTGCAGTGGCTGAAGGCCCTGGCACCCGTTCTTTCTGCCACTTTCTCTCTCATAAATAAATAAATAATAAATAAATAAGTACAGGGCTGGAGAGATGGCTTAGCAGTTAAGGCACCAGCCCCCTTCCCTAAAGCAAAGTGTGTTCTGTCTGTATCTCTGTATCCCTATCTCTCTCCCTCTCTCTCAGCCTCTCGTTTGTCTCTCTCTCTCCACTCACAACTCTTTTTCTCTCCCTAGCTTCTTGGCTCAGACCCTCTGCCTTTCCTCCACAATCCACGCCTAGGTTTGTTGCATCAGTCTGGTGGGGCCAGCAACCTGCACAGCAACAACAGGAGAGGCAGCTGGAATCTCTGTCCCACTCTCCTTGACCTGACCTGCCATCTAAAAACTTGCTATATGGCTAGAGAGATGGCTGAGCAATTAAGGCACTTGTCTGTGAAGCCTAAGGACCCAGGTTCAATTCCCCAGGACCCATGTAAGCCAGGTGCATAAGATGGTGCATACATCTGGAGTTCATTTGCAGTGGCTAGAGGCCCTGCTGTGTACATTCACTCTCTGCCTCTTTCTCTCTCTCAAATAAATAAATAAAAATAAAATATTTAAAACCTTGCTGTATCCATCACCTACTCTCAGTTCCTTGACCCTTCCTCTTTTCCTAAAAATACCACTCTGAGCAACTAATACATGAACTCTACACACTAAAGGGAGTGTATCTTGGAATGTCTGTTCAAATCCTTGCACACTGGTCATAACCAATGGAGCACTCTGACAGGGAAAGTTTATAGTTGGAGAGACTGCCTGAGCTGGAGGCAAGGATTATATGGAAAATCTCTGTACTTTTTTGCAGAGCGGTGGAACTTGAACCCATATACATGTTAGTCAAGTGGTTCACTTTTTTTTTTTTTGAGGCAAGCCCAACAGATGGGCCTTTTTTTTTTTTTTTTAATGTGAAAGACCAAGAGGAGGAGAGCAAGACAGAGAGAGAGAGAGAGAGAGAGAGAGAGAATTGGCACCCCAGGGCCTCCAGCCACTGTAATTGAACTTCAGATGCAAGCACCACCTAGTGAGCATGTTTGACCTTGCGCACTGGCATCACCTTGCGTCTGGCTTATGTAGGACCTGGAGAGTTGAACACCAGTCCTTAGGTTTGGCAGGCAAGCACCTTAACCAGTCTCCCACTCCCCACCACTTTTAAACTATGAGCTCTGGGTGGAGCTTCTTTAAAAAATTTTTTTGTTATTTGTTTATTTTCTGGGTGGGGCCTCACTCTACCTCAGGTTGACCTGGAACTCACTATGTAGTCTTAAGGTGGCCTCAAACTCACGCTAATCCTCCTACTTCTGCCTCCCAAGTGCTGGGATTAAAGGCATGTGCCACCATGCCCGGCTAAAATTTTTTTTTGAAGTTTGAGATTTTATTTTTTTATTTCTATTTTTTTATTAGTTATAGACATACTCAGTTTGTAAACAGCATTTGTTGGTACTATCCTTCCCTCATCTCTGCCCCTCTCTAAAGGGATTTTTCTAATTATTTTTTAACTTTTTTTATTGAAAACTTACATAATTGTAGATAATAACCCATGGTAATTTCCTCCCTCCCCCCACTTTCTCCTGTAAAACTCCATTCTCCATCATATCCCCTCCCCCTCTAAATCAGTCTCTCTTTTATTTTGATGTCATGATCTTTTCCTCCTATTATGATGGTCTTGTGTAGGTAGTGTCAGGCAGTGTGAGGTTATGGATATCTAGGCCATTTTGTGTCTGGAGGAGCACATTGTAATATTTTAAAAAAATTATTTATTTATTTATTTGAGAGAGAGAGAAAGATGGAGAAAGAGACACAGAGAATGGGTGAGCCAGGGCTTCTAGCCACTGCAAATGAACTTCAGATGCATGCTCCAACTTGTGTATCTGGCTTACATGGGTGCTGGGGAATTGAACCTGGGTCTTTTGGCTTTGCAGGTAAGCACCATAACCACTAAGCCATCTATCTACCCTCTTTTATTGTTGTTGTTTTTTTTTTTTCTTTTTCTTGGTAGGGTCTCCCTCTAGCCCAGGCTGACCTGGAATTCACTATGTAGTCTCAGACTGTTCTGGAACTCACAGTAATCCTTCTACCTCTGTCTCCTGAATGCTAGGATTAACAGCATGTACCACCACACCCAAGCAAGTACTTTACTTCTGAGCTACATTGCAGCACCAGTTTTCTATACTTTCTGCCCAATTTTGCTTTGAACCTGACTGTTTTTTTCTTGGGGCTGATCAGATGGGTCAGTGCCATTCAAGTGTGAGTGCCTGAGTGCAGATCTCCAGAACCCAAGTTAAAGCAGGATGCTGTGGCAGGCCATCAGTGATCCCAGTGAACCTGTGGTAAAATGGGATATGAAGAGAGAATACCCGGTCAATCAGGCCACCTAACCCTGTCTGGACCCAAAGCTGCAGCCCATTCCTAGTCAAGAACATCTGGTCAAAGAGCAGTAGCCAGCAGAATCCTCTGGAAGCTCGTGGGCCAAGCTGGTCTAATGAACACAATAATAATTAGAATGAGAGAACCTGACAGGTATTGGTGGCACACACCTTTGATCCCAGCACTCAGGTGGCAGAAGTAGGATTATTGTGATTTTGAGGCCAGCCTGGGACTATAGAGTGAGTTCCAGGTCAGCCTGGGTCGGAGTTAAAAAAAAAAAAAAAAGAGACACTGCCTCAAATAAGGTAGAAGGGGAGAACCAACACCTAAAGTTATCCTCTGACCTCCAAATGTGTCTTGTGGAATGTGTGTGCCTGCATCTATACACATTAAAAGTCCTGTTTGTTTTAAGTAATCCAGATAATATTTTTTTATTAAAAATCTAAAAGTTCCAGGGCTGGAGAGATGGCTTAGCAGTTAAGGCGTTTGCCTGCAAAGTCAAAGGATTCCGGTTTGGTTCTCTAGGACCCATGTAAGTCAGATACACAAGGGGGGCTCATGCATCTGGAATTTGTTTGCAGTGGCTGGAGGCCCTGGCATGCCCATTCTCTCTTTCTGCTTCTTTCTCTCTCTCAAATAAATAAAAAATATTTTTAAAAATAGTACCCCTAAGCCGGGCGTGGTGGCGCACACCTTTAATCCCAGCATTCAGGAGGCAGAGGCAGGAGGATCACCGAGAGTTCGAGGCTACCCTGAGACTACATAGTTAATTCCAGGTCAGCCTGGACCAGAGTGAGACCCTACCTTGCAAAACCAATAAATAAATAAATAAATAAACAAACAATAAAAATAAAAAATAGTACCCCTTGCTAGGTGTGGTTGTGCACGCCTTTAGTCCCAGCTTTTGGGAGGCAGAGGTAAGAGGATCTATGTGAGTTTGAGGCCACCCTGAGGCTATATAGTGAATTCCAGGTCAGCCTGGACTAGAGCAAGACCCTGCCTCAAAAAAAAGCAAAAAACAAAACAACCTATGTTTATATGCATGTAAGTATGAGCATACCCACGGAGGTCAGAGGACAACCTTAGTGTTCGTCTTCCACCATGTTCGAAGCAAGGGTCTCTTGCTGTTTGCTGTTGTCCCCAACTCACTAGAGGCACACTAGGATTACAGACGTACTCATGTACAGATGCTACTCTTCTGGCCTTACAAGGGTTCTAGAGTTTTGGGCTCAAGACCTAATATTGGCATAGTAAGCACTTTATCTAGTAACCCATTTCCCCAGGCCCCTCTTTTTTTTTTTTTTTTTTTTTTTCCGATTTTGAGGTAGGGTCTCACTCTCAAGCCCAGTCTGACCTGGAATGTACTATGTAGTCCCAGGGTGGCCTTGAACTCACAAGGATCCAGCTACCTCTGCCTTCTGAGTGCTGGGATTAAAGGCGAGCAACACAATGCCCGGACTCTACCTCTTGTTTTTGAGATGGGCCCTCATGTAGCCAGGGCTGGTCTTGAAGTCCATATATATCCAGGGCTGCCTGTCAATTCCTGATGTTAATGTTTCGGCCTCCCAAGTGCTGGAATATAGGTATATGCCACCATACTTGGCTAACATGTTCTTTCTTTCTCTCTTTCTCTTTCTTTCTTCCACCTTCCTTCCTTCCTTCCTTCCTTCCTTCCTTCCTTCCTTCCTTCCTTCCTTCCTTCCTTCCTTCCTCCCTCCCTCCCTCCCTCCCTCCCTCCCTTCCTTCTTTCTTTTTGGTTTTTCAAGGTAGGATCTCATTCTAGCTCATGCTGAAATTCACTATGTAGTCTCAGGTTGGCCTTGAACTCATGGTGATCCTCGTACCTCTGCCTCTCGAGTGCTTGGATTAAAGGCGTGCACCACCATGCCTGGCTTGTTTTTTAATTTTTTAAAAATATTTTATTTGTTTGCAAGTGGAGGAAGAAAGAGAAAGAGGGAGAGAATGGGTGTGCCAGGGTCTCTAGCCACTGCACAATACATCCAGATGCATGTACCACTTTGTGCATCTGGTTTATGTGGGTTCTGGTGAATCAAATCTGGGTTGTTAGGCATTTCAGGCAAGTACCTAACTGCTGAGCCATCTTTCCATCCTTGCTAATGTTTTTTTTTTTTTTTTTTTGAGGTAGGGTCTCATTCTAGCTCATGCTGACCTGGCATTCACTATGCTGTCTCAGGTTGGCCTCGAACTCATGGTGATCCTCCTACCTCTGTCTTCCGAGTGCTGGGATTAAAGGTATGTGCCATCACACCAGGCTTCCTAACATGTTTTGATATATAATTAACCTAAACATTTCTCATAAATTGATACTTTATTTCTTATACCATCCCTCTTTCTACTCCCTCCCCACCTCTAAAGTAACCCAGGTTAGCTAAACGAGAATTACACTGAATTCTTTTTTATTATTTTATTTAAAAATATATTTTATTTTTATTTATTTGACAGGGGAAGGAGGGCGGGGAGAATGGGCATGCCGAGGCCTCCAGCCACTACAAACTCCAGACACATGCACCCCTTGTGCTTCTGGCTAACATGGGTCCTGAGGAATCAAACCTGGGTCCTTCGGCTTTGCAGGCAAACGCCTTCATTGCTAAGCCATCCCTCCAGCCCTCTTTTTTTAAATTTTTATTATTAAATTGTTATATTTATTGAGGGAAGTACAGGGCCAAGGAAAGGTACTCACGTGGCTAGAGACTCTACACAGAGGGCCTGGAAAAACCACAGAAAGAGAAAAGAAAGTTGAAGGAGTTCCTGCCATATGGGAAGCTGGAGTAGATAAAGCCATGTGGAGAATAAGGGCTAGGGAACTCTCCCAGCTGGGCCTGGGCCAAACCAGGCCAGGTCCAGCTGAGGGAAAAACTCACCCACAGCTGGAAGTTCCCAAGTGGTCAGAGAGAGACTGAATTTTTTTTTTTTTTGAGAGACATAGAGCGGGAAGAGGCAGAGAGAATGGGTGCATTAGGGCCTTTCAGTCACTGTGAACAGACTCCCAATGCATTGCACCCTCTTGTGGACATGTGCAACATTGCATGCTAGTGTCACTTTTGCATCTGGCTATATGTGGGACCTGGAGATTCAAACAAGCATTCTTAGGCTTGGGAGGCAAGTGTCTTAACCACTAAGCTATCTGTCCACTGAATTATATATATATTTTAATCTTTTTTTTTAAATATTTTATTATTTATTTATTTATTTGAGAGAGATACAGAAATAGGCAGTAGAGAGAGAGAGAGAGAGAGAGAGAGAGAGGGAGAGAATGGGTGCGCCAGGGCCTCCAGCCACTGCAAACGAACTCCAGATGCATGCACCCCCTTGTGCATCTGGCTTACGTGGGTCCTGGAGAATCGAGCCTTGAACCGGGGTCCTTAGGCTTCATAGGCAAGCGTTTAACCGCTAAACCATCTCTCCAGCCCTATTTTAATCTTTTTAAAAATTTATTTGAGATAAAAAGGCAAAGAAGGGGCCACTATAAACAAACTCCAGATACATGTGCCCCCTTGTGTATCTGGCTTATGTGGGTCCTGGAGAATCAGACCAGGATCCTTTGGCTTTGCAGGCAAATGCCTTAACTGCTAAGCCATCTCTCCAGCCCTGAATTCTTGATATTCCTGCCGCTACCTATCAAAGTGCTGGGAGTATAGGCATTACACCTGGCTCTCATTTAGTTTTTTGAATCTTTTGAGGCAGGCAGTCATTCTAATCCAGGCTGACCTGTAACTCACTCTGCAGTTCAAGGCTGGCCTCAAACTCACTGTGATGCTCCTACCTGTCTCTTGAGTACTAGAATTAAAGGCATGTACCAACATGCCCAACTCATTTCTTTCCTACTCTTTTACCTCATCATTTACTTAATCCAGAAGCTTTACACTAGTCTAAGATTTCTGATATGTTTACTGTATGGAATTTAGAATATATTTTTTTCCTTTTCTGTTCTTCTGGCTTTTCGAGGTAGGGTCTCAACTTTCGCCAAGGCTGATCTTGGAATTCACCAGGTAGTCTTGAACTCACAGCGATCCTCCTACCTTAGCCTCTCAAGTGCTGGGATTAAAGGCATGTGCCAGCATGCAGGGCATAAAATATATTTATTCTTTTTTAAAAAATTTATTTGAGATAGGGAAGGAGGGAGGGAGAGAATAGGCACCTAAGGCCTTCAGTCCTTACAAACAATTTCCAGATGCATATGCCACCTTGTGCATCTGGCTTATGTGGGTCATGGGGAATTGAACCTGGGTCCTTTGGATTTACAAGTGCCTTAACGGCTAAGCCATCTCTCCAGCCCTATTTAGTCTTTTATTTCTTCAAGATGCTTCCATATTTTATTTTTAAAAAATCCAGAATGGATTAAAAAGAACAATCAAGGACATAGGTGCCAGACATAGGCCAAGAGGGTAGCAAGCAAAGTGTGCCTTGGCAACACGAGGGACTTCACAATGCCTTGTTTTAAAAGCTATCCCTAACACATTTACCTCTGTTGTTCACTGATTTAGCTGCTACAACTACAAACGTGGCATAGGAGCTGCTTTGCCTCACAAGGCCTCAGCTAAAGGACCCCATGTTCACAAAGGCTTTATATATACATACATATAATTTATTTATTCATTTATTTATTTAACAGAGTGACACCTTTACCTTGAAAAAATAAACAAATAAATTAGAATAAAAAGGAAAAGTATCAATTTCAGTAAACATTTAGGAATATCCAGCAGTCAGATGTCTATTTATGGTATCTATTTAATTGCACATGCTCATTTAAAAATAACAATATATATAGTACAAAATATTGCTTTTTCTCATTCTCACATTTAAGTAACAATTTTCTTCACATTCTCTATAAGTATCATATATCAATGCCTACAGTTCCTTCAAATGGAACTCTTTTGCTTGCATCTAAGTTGAGATAAAGCTTTTTATTTTTATTTTTAAAAAATTTTGTTGGGGGGTTGGAGAGATGGCTTAGTGGTTAAGGCGTTTGCCTGCAAAGTCAAAGGGTCCCGGTTTGACTCTCCAGGACCCACGTGAGCCAGATGCACAAGGGGGTGCATGCATCTGGAGTTCATTTGCAGTGGCTGGAGGCCCTGGCATGCCCATTCTCTCTCTCTCTCTCTCACATAAATAAATAAATAAATAAAAAAAATAAATTTAACAAATTTTTTTTTTGGTTTTTCAAGGTAGGGTTTCACTCTAGTTCAGGTTGACCTGGAATTCACTATGTTGTCTCAGGGTGGCCTTGAACTCACAGTGAGCCTCCTATCTCTGCCTCTTGAGTGCTGGGATTAAAGGCATGCACCATCACGCCCAGCTTCAATACAGCACTTTTATTTATTTAATTATTATTATTATTATTATTATTTTGGTTTTTCAAGGTAGGGTCTCACTCTGGCCCAGGCTGACCTGGAATTAACTATGTAGTCTCAGGGTGGCCTCGAACTCTCGGCGATCCTCCTACCTCTGCCTCCCGAGTGCTGGGATTAAAGGCGTGCGCCACCACGCCCAGCAATACAGCACTTTTAAAATACATGTCTGACACTCTCACTGGACTGATTCAAGTTGTTTCGTCAGAACTGTCTTCCCCTCCCTCCATTTACTGTGTGGGTGTTTGTAACCCATGTAACAGAACTACTTGCTTATTGCTTTGGAAACTGTCAAGGCAGGTTTGCAAACCTAACTCTTGCAGTAATGAGAATATTTTCCTGAAATGATGGCTGAGTTCTCCCCTTCCCCCTTCTTTTCTTTTTTCCTTTTTTAAAATTCTTATTTATTTTTTCTTAATCTAGACCAGGCTGACTTGGAACTCACTCTATAATTCCAGGCTGGCCTCAAACTCATGGCAATCCTCCTAAGTGCTGGGATTAAAGGTGAAGGTCCCCTTCCTTTTTTTAAATTGGAGGAATCTAGAACCAGTCAAACCTCATCTTGCTGGAGGCTAGTGTAGATTCAAATGGAGGGGCCAGAGGGAAGTAGCTGCAGGATATGGCAGGTTTAGTTATGGGGATGACAGAGCTGGTAGCCCATTTGCTGGGCCAATCCTCACAGCCAGTGACATTTCCAGGAGTGGGATGAAGGTGTGAAGGAAGCTAAAAGTGGGTATCAAAGCCTGAGAGGATAGGGACAGGGAGAGAGGTAGGGAGGGAGCAAGTGTTAGTCAGAGTGGCTTGAAGCTAAGCAGTGGCAGAGATGAGGATGGCAACACCAGGCACAGCAAGGGTCTGAATGAGAACGTGGAAGGCAGGTACCCATGGAGCATGCTGATATGGACTTCTGGTACAGTAAGGGGGTGGAAGTAGGCTGCTTGTGTCAGGACTGATGAAATCGAATTCTGATGGAAAAGGGCATGAATCTAAAGAAGAGATGGTCAGTAAGTTTGGGAATCTAAAGTTGGGAAAAGACCACTTGTTACATTGAATTGTCAATACTCAACTCACTTTCCAGATTGCAAGCAGGCTTGCGCACCACTGGGCTCCTAGAAACCAGAACAGGCCCTACAGACCAAGCCCTCCATTAGAGGGGGATGGGGGGGGGGAAGGGGGAATGAGGCACCAGTGTCCTATGGCAGGGACTCAGAACAGATGGCCAGCAAAGGAGAGATCAGGAAAGGTACCAGGGCCTTAGAGGGTAGCTGGCATCAAGGACCCAGGAGACAAACTGGAAGACTAAAAGGGGTAGTGTTTGGATATTCTCAGCTCTGATGAAATCTGGATGCCAATGTGCTTTCCTGAAGGAGTTATAAGTAGGTCTCAACTACATTTCTGTGTGGCAGAGCATTCCCAATGCATGGGGATGAGAATATTCATTTCAAAAATTGCAGCAAAGACATATATATATATATTTTCTTCTTCTTCGAGGTAGGGTCTCACTCTAGCCCAGGCAGAGCTGGAACTCACTCTGTAGTTCCAGGCTGCCCTTCAACTCATTCCTACCTAGGCTTCCTAAGTGTGTATGCACCATGTCCAGCTTACAGCAAATATTTTAAAGCAGAGCTGGAGAGATGGCTCAGCAGTTAAGGGACATGCCTGCAAAGCCAAAGGACCCAGGTTCAATTACCCAGGACCCACATAAGCCAGATGCACAAGGTGGTACATTTACTGTGGCTGGAGGCCCTGGCGCACCCCTATCTCTGTCTCTCTCTCATTTTCTCTCAAATAAATAAATATAAAAGCTTAAAAAAAAAGAATGTAAATCTTGAGCTGGGCATGGTAGCACATGCCTTTAATCCCAGCACCTGGGAGGCAAAGGCAGGAGGATCACCATGAGTTTGAGGACACTCTGAGACTACATAGTGAATTCCAGGCCCCATACTATCAAGTCTTCCAGGGGATGACATGTAAAGAACTACTGAATTAAGGTAAATAGGTAGTCTCTTCTCCTCCCTCCCTCTTTCCTTTTTTTTTTTTTTTTTTTGAGTCAGGGTCTCAAATAACTCAGGCTGGCCTTAAGCTCACTACGAGGATGGCCTTAGACTCTTGATTCTTCTGACTTTGCCTCCTGAGTGTGGGTAGAAGTTTCCATTTCAAAGACACATATTCCCTAGATTTTCCTTCCCCACCTGCACCCCACCGCCTGAGAGTGCGTATCCAGCACAACAGTGCTAAAAGGCATTCACAATATCCGATTTGACTACTGGTAGTGTGATCCTAGAAATTCTTTTATTCCTCCAACCTGATTCTCCTCATTTGTAAGAAAGGAGAAAAAAGGCACTTACCTTAGAAGAGTGTCATAAGGATTAGTGTGACAACTAGGCACATGGGAAGTGGTCTACTATGCTGGTTACTATCATCAATAAAGTAGACCTCATGAGGAGCCCATCTCTTCCTGGATTTAGCTCAATTCCTAGTTTTCCAAGGAAATAATTTGATATCATGTGCATGAAATAACCTTACATTAGTATTCATGGTCCTAAGTTCTAAGAATTAACATGATCCAAGCTCTGCAGAGAGCCATGGGGCTGAGGCTTAGCCTGATTTTATTAAGCCTTCATAGTCAGACATTAAGCTCAATAAATACCTAAATGCCCAAAGTGCTAGTCTCTTGGCCAAGTAAATTAGCATGACATAGGGAGTGGTTCTCATGGGGTGAATTTGAGAGGACATGGAAGGGTGATGTTTCCTCAACCTCATCCCCTCCAAGGTAAAGATCTCCCTATGGGCTAAACAGGAGCTTTACTTGGGGGAGGGGGAGGTGAGGCAGGTACAGGAAGTAAATCATAGGCTAAAAGACTACCCTAAGTCAAAAGCACTAGCACATCTTTTATTTATTCTTTGGTGTTGGAAAGGGAATCTAGAGCCTCATGCGTGCTGAGCATGCATTCTATCACTAAACCACAACCCAGCCTAGAACTTATTTTAGATTCAACTTCCAGTTCCTCCTCATTAGAATGCAAGTTTCATGGGCCTGAAAGTTTTTTTAAATTTTTCTCCTCTACCACTGAACTGTAGGGTGAACATTTACTAAATCAGTAGTTCTGCTATTAGAAGGAACAAAGGCTGCTCTCTGCCAAGACAAGAAATACTAAAGTCTGGGTGGGATATGGTAAACTTAAGAGCTCACAGCTACACACATCAGTCTGAAGGGCCAAGTTCTGGCCCAGTGTTGCTTTCAGTTGGAGCCAGGTGTGGTGGCACACGCCTTTAATCCCAGCACTTGGGAGGCAGAAATAGGAGGATTGCCATGAGTTTAAGGCACCCTGAGACTACATAATGAATTCCCGGTTAGCCTGGGCTACAGCAAAACCCTACCTTGAAAAATCAAAGCCGTGGTGGTGGGGGGGTGGTGGTGGCAGGAAGCCACACAAGTATCTTTTAGATTTAATAGTTAAGGATTCCTAAATTACAATGTGGCCATGGAAGGTTTACTAAAGAAAAATTTTGTTCAAAAATGCAGCAGTGAGCCGGGCGTGGTGGCGCACGCCTTTAATCCCAGCACTCGGGAGGCAGAGGTAGGAGGATTGCCGTGAGTTCGAGGCCACCCTGAGACTACATAGCTAATTCCAGGTTAGCCTGGACCAGAGTGAGACCCTACCTCGAAAAAAAAAAAAAAAAAAAAAAAAAAAAAAATGCAGCAGTGGACTGGAGAAATGGCTTAGCAGTAAGGCACTTGCGTGCAGAGCCAAAGGACCCAGGTTCGATTCCACAGGATCCACATAAGCCAGATGTACAAGCTTGTGCATGCATCTGGAGTTCATCTGCAGTGGCTAGAGGCTCTGGTGTGCCTGTTCTGTCTGTCTGTCTGTCTCTCTCTGTCAAATAAACAACTTCATTTAAAAATGCAGCAACAACAATGGAACACTCAGAAGCCATAGATTGTTACTAGAAAATTTTCAGTTTTAGGGATGGGTTACCTTCTAGTGAGTTGTTGGCCAGGGAGGTCACAGATACCCCCAAAACATTACACATCATTGTTGAGGCCCTTGGTTTCCCACCAGGAATAGATAGTAAGACCCTATTGCTGAAGATTCCAGATACTTGGGCTGCAAGGTCACTGAGAAATCCTGATGGAGCTGAGCTGAAAGCCTCCTCCATGTGGACCAGCTGACAGAAAGTCGGAAAAAGCTACGCTGCATGCAGTTTAATGGGAGAGAGAAAACACCAGTGAAGATACTCAACAGTGAATACTGCAAGCTTTAAATTTGGCTAGCCAGGCCAAAAGAGCCAATGGGTACAATAGTGGCATATCTGTTATGGGGGAAACCAACTGCTCTCTAATTGGACTGGAGGCCTGCTCCATGGGAGGGAATACATCCCTGATACTGAAAACCTATGACAGAGGTAGTCATGAGCCCTAAGGGTGTAATGTCTGCTGGTGTCTTGCTAAATGTATATACTATGCTCACCAAACTGCCCAGTAAGCACTTCTCTTAATGTCCACACTCATATATTAATGCTACTCTCACTTTTGTTTAGAGAAGCTTCTCTTTTCAGATGGTGGCAACCTTGGGATGACTCAGAAGGTACCATGGTGCTGAAAAGAAGGGACAGAGGAGTGCTCAGCATTAAAACATCTCAAACCCACCTTCCAAGGCTCAGGGTCCATTGCAGAAGAGGGGGCAGAAAGAATATAAGAGCAAAAGGAAGAGTAGGGCTCCTTACAACATGCTCCTCCAGACACAAAATGGCCTGGATATCCATGATCTCACAGTGCCTGACACTACCTACACAAGACCATCATAATAGGAGGAAAAGATGATGACATCAAACTGAAAAGAGACTGATTGAGAGGGGAGGGGATATGATGGAGAGTGGAGTTTCAAAGGGGAAAGTGGGGGGGAGGGAGGGAAGTACCATGGGATATTGTCTACAATTAAAGAAGTTGTCAATAAAAAAATAAATAAAAGAAGTTGTTAATAAAAATAAAAAAATAAAAATGCAGCAATAGGGCTGGAGAGATGGTGTAGTGGTTAAGTGCTTGCCTGGGAAACCTAAGGACCCCAGTTCAAGGCTCAATTCCCCAGTACCCACGTAAGCCAGATGCACAAGGTGGTGCATGCATCTGGAGTTTGTTTGTAGTGGCTGGAAGTTGATGAGCCCATTCTCTCTCTGTTACTCTCAAGTAAATAAAAAAAAGGGGGGGCAGCAATAGCTGGGTGTGGTGGCGCACACCTTTAAACCCAGCACTCAGGAGGCAGGGGGGTAAGATCACCATAAGTTCGAGGCCACCCTGAGAATACATAGTGAATTCCAGGCCAGCCTGGGCTACAGTGAGACCGTACCTTGAAAAACAAAACTAACAGAAAATGCAGCAATACTCTGCAACATCCTGGATACACATGATCATTATAAATGAGAACTATCTACTAGTACCTTAGTCAAGGTCCTTTGGGTTGCATGTAATAAAACCTTCATACTGGACATGGTGGCTCAAACCTTTAATCCCAGCACTTGGAAGGCAGAGGTAGAAAGATCATTGTGAGTTCAACAGTCAGTCTGAGCTAGAGAGACCCTACCACAAAACAAAACAAAACAAAACAAAACAAAACAAAACAAAACAAAACAAAACAAAAAAAAACCAAACAAGTACCAACAAAGAGGTTTTTAATATTCTATAGTTCAGAATGCCCTTCCCCTCCACAAGGTATCTGTGGAACAAATTAAAGCACTGTAAATGACTTCCACGTCATAAACTCTGCTGAATGCTGGAAACCAAATAGGAAAAGTTACAAAAAGCTGTTCTTGTTTTATTGCTCTGGATTTGGCTGAAACCTGTTTCACGTGCATTAAATCTTATAGGAGTGGTGAAGACAAGTTACAATGGTGTCACTTTCTAGCTAATATTTTTAGCTTAACAACCTGTGTTGATGGCAATGAAGGATCAAGAGTGTTCATAGATTCTGTGGACCTATAAATGCCCTGCAAGGGTCTTTCTTGTGGGCACAATGCATAGAGCATGGAACACTATGAATGCTCACTGCTAGGTGAATCCACTTCCAATTTTAAAATGAATACAAGAATCTACTTGTGACCTAATATTCTACTGGGCTAATAACCTCAGCCCACACAATGCTTTTGTCTCCTAACAGACGGGGCAGAAAAAGAAATCCAATTTCAATCTTGCCTTCTCCTTATAAATGTTCACAAATGGCATCTCTAGGCTCAGAAGCACAAAATGTATACAAATGACTAGAAATTAACTAAAACACTAATTTATATCTCCTCGAGTCTTAGAGAAACTTTTATTCTAAAACATGCAGAGGCAGCAAGTCACCCCAAGCTGCATTGTATTCTATGACCTTTATGTTGCTTTTCTCTTGAAGTTGAAGCAATGTGACACAGATGGAAATACTTGTTAGAAGAACAAAGGACTGATCACAGCAATTATACCCATCAAAACCTCAGCTCTATGCCTACACGCTAAAAACAGGCTGAGTCCAGTATAGGCTCATGTTATGGAGTTTGTATAGTGGAAATATTAGGAAGGATCAATATATTTCAATAGAAGAACCACAAATGCCCTGAAAACAGAAAGTTGACACCATTTTAAATATAATTCATATATATATTTAAAATCAAACACAATTAAATAGAATATGGTTTAAGTACATGAATACTTCCACTTTAAAAGAATAACAGAGATGGTACATAGTACCAAAACCTTATACACAGCCTTTTTGCTTCTTCTGTTGAGAACAGTGTGCCTCTATACAATCAATATTGCAATGAAATAAATTCTCTATTCATTCAAGACTTTCCCAAGGACAGATGTGATTAATAATTATATATATATATATATATATATACACATACACACATATATATTCTTTTGTTTTGTTTCATAAAGTCCAAGCAAAAGCAGTAACACCTAAGAGTACTTCCTTTTCCTTCAAACAATCAAGGAAGTACTGGCACCAAATGGCCAGTGGAGTGTCCTTGCTGAGTGGGTGGCTGCCAACAGCTGTGCTGGTCCAACACAAGCCGACTAAGCAGAAATGCAGCGAAGCGCATGAGCCTCTCACTGTCCTCAAGACATTAAGAAGAAGACAACTGCACCTTTCCACTCACAGCAAAGATTCAGGGAGGCACTCAAAGGTGAGTGCTTCTCTCTCTGTTTATGAAAAAATAAAGCACAATCTGAAATAACCATTTTGTTCCAGGTACCACATGGAAACTGGAGTGATAGTTACTTATTTTCTTCCCACGTGTGTTCTAAAGGGGAAATTAGACAACTGGAATGCAAACTTCCAGAGGAACTAACGTTCACAGCAAACTAAATTCACCCTTTTGTTAGAATGGGAGAGACTGGCTTTAAAGCTACTACATCTCAGGAGCAAGTGAAATGATAAAATTGTATACTGCCACCAAGGAGGACAATGTCACAGAGGCTTGGCCCATGACTTGTCAGTTTCTTTCTAAATTAATGCCTCTGTGAAGGAGGACTGTACAAGGACTAGTCACCTGCTCACAAGCTGCTGGCCTTACATTGCCACTCCGAGCTGCCTGTCCCCAATGGGGCTAACTCAACTGTTAACTGACAAAGCAAAGCACCTCTGTCCTATGTTTTGGGAGACTGCTAGGGAGGATTCCTACTGCATTTGCACCATATACAAACTCTGTTTATTGGTCTCACACACAGGACATGGTCTCCAGGTCTATTCCAGTGGGTAACTATCTTGTAAGTGGGTTATTGCCATTGAATAACTACTATTTGAATTGTCTAGTAATGTCAACTATACCACTCTGTGTCTTGTGACTCTTGTGACTCACTGTGTTACCACATGAGCATCCTATATATCTACATGTTTATCTGCTTTACGATGGAATCACACAAGTCTAGGATTGTCTTCCATTCTTTCCTAGAAACAGCAGTGATCTACCAGTGAAAAGAAATACAGTGCTCTGTTTTCATTGGCTGTGCTGAAGAATCCAACCAAAGGAAAAAAGTTCTCTTATTTTTCAAAAGCAGATTTCCTTTATCTCTGGTCTTGAGTCATAGCTGGAAAAAAGAAAGAAAGAAAGAAAAAGGTAAGGTGCATTCCTATAATAAGTGACATATTATTACTACAGATAGAGGATGAGCAACCAGCACTTACTCAGTGCTTACTATTGGCCAGAAATTATGACTGTCAAAAGCGAGTGACTGCTATTTGGTGAGGCAAAGTTAAGTTATCCCTTACAGATAAGCTAATGGGAGCATAAAGAGGCTAAGAGCTTGTTTCTACTTTTCTGTTTTGGCAATATTTATTGAAATGAAAAATATTCCCATTTTTTGACAGGGCAATTCAACTCTTAGGGATAAATCCTACTGCACACTTATACGGAATGCTCCACAGTCTTTGAAAAGAATGAATTTTCTTTCATCTGGTAGGCTCCAAAGACCAAGTTCATGAGATGCAGTCTCTCCTTTGCATACAACATTAGGGAGAAAACAGGTACTGCATAAGACATGGTCTCTGCTATCTGTGACATGCGACAGGCTCATGAAATAATTCAGTAATGATATAAGGTAGTTTATCCTGAATATCCAAGAACACTCTGGGAGCCAAAGGAAGGGTAAGACTCCTTACAACATGCTCCTCCAGACACAAAATGGCCTGGATATCCACGATCTCACAATGCTTGAAACTACCTACACGAGACCATCCTAATTAAGAGAGACTGATTGGGAGGAGTATGATGGAGAATGGAGTTTCAAAGGGGAAGGTGGGGGGAGGGAAGGAAGCACCAGGGGATATTGTCTACAATTTAAAAAGTTGTCAATAAAAAATAAATTAATTAGTTAAAAAAAATAAAAAATGAAACAAATGAAGACTTGGCTTAAAGCAGAGAGATATCAATACAGGCTACACAGAGTGATCTGCTTGGGCTCAGGACTACTCCACTTCATGGTCATGGAATAAGAACTAGAATTAGAAGAGGGGCCGGTGTGGTGGTGCCCTCCTTTAATCCCAGTACTTGGGAGGCAGAGGTAGGAGGATCACCACGAATTTGAGGCCACCCTGAGGCTACATAATGAATTCCAGGTTCCAGGTCAGCCTTAGCTAGAGTGAAAACCAAAAAAAAAAAAAAAAAATCATAGCTGAAGAGATGGCTCAGTGATTAAAAGGGGATTGTTTGTAAAACCTGAAGGCCTCCTCTCTACGGGAGGGAATACATACCTGGTACTGAAAAACCTAAGCAAAGTCTATGGTAGGTAAGGTCATGAGCCTTAGGGGTATAAAGTATGCTCTTGTCTAAATGTATATACTATTCCCACCAAGCTGCCCGGAAAATACTACACTTAATGCTCATATTCACATATTAATGCTACTCTCACTTCTGGTTAGAGAAGCTTCTCTTTTCAGATGGCGATGACCACTGGGATGATCCAAAAGGCAACATAGTACTGAGAAGAAGGGATGGAGGAGTGCCCAGCACTGAAACACCTCTGTCACACCCTCCAAGGCTCAGGGATCATTGCGGAAGAGGGGGCGGATAGAATGGAAGAGCCAAAGGAAGGGTATGACTCCTTACAATGCAACTGCCCAGACAGAAATTGGCCTTGATATCCATGACCTTGCTGTGCCTAGCAATACCTCTACAAGACCCTCATAAGAGAAGTAAAAGATGATGACATCAAATTAAAAAAGAGACTAATGGAGAGAGGGAGGGGATATGATGGAGAGTGGAGTTCTTAAGGGGAATGGGGGGAGGGGAGGGAAATACTGTGCACCTTTTGTATGTAAGTATATTTTGTTGTAAATAAATAAATAAATAAATAAATAAATAAATAAATAAATAAAACTATAACATACTGAAGATAATGTTCATTAAAAATTGTTTCAAAGGCTGGATTTTGGTGATACACACCTTTAATCCCAGTACTTAGAAGAGAAAGGTAGGAGGATTGCTGTGAGTTTGAGGCCACCCTGAGACTACATAGTGAATTCTAGGTCAGTCTGGGCTAGAGTGGGACCCTACCTCAAAACAAAGACAAACAAACAAACAAACAAAACAAACAAACAAACAAACAAAAAAAAAACCAAAATAATTGTTTCAAAAGTAACGTATATGTAATTATATTCATTAAAATCATTTATTTTAAAGAAAAAAAAAAAAAAACCTGAAGGCCTGGGGTTTAATTCCCTAGTACCCATGTAAAGCAAGATCCACTAAGTGGTGCATGCACCTGGAGTTCACTTGCAGTGGCAAGAGTCCTTAGCACAACCGTAGTCTGTGTCTTTCTCTCTTTCTCAAATAAATAAATAAACAGATATTTTTATTTCATTTTATTTATCAGCTTTTAAATAATTAAAACCTTTTTTATTTTTATTTATTTATTACCAATAGAGAGAAAGAGAGAGAGAGAGAGAAATACCGGGCACACCAGAGCCTCCAGCCACTGCAAAGGAACTCCAGAGGCATGCACCACCTTGTGCATCTGGCTTACGTGGGTACTGGGGAATCGAACCTGGATCCTTTGGCTTTGCAGGCAAATGCCTCAACCACTATGCCATCCCTCCAGTCCTGTTCTTTTAAAAAATATTGTATTTTTATTTATTTATGAGAGAGAGAGAAGAAAAGAGGCAGGTAGAAATGCTTGTGCCAGGGCATCCAGCCACTGCAAACGAATTCCAGATGCGTGGGCCACCTTGTGCATCCGGCTTATGTAGGTCCTAGGGAATTGAACTTGGGTCCTTTGGTTTTGCAGGCAAGTGCTTTAATCACTAAACCATTTCTCCAGCCCCTTCCTTTGTTCATAATATAAATACCAAGTAGTTGTTTAATGCTTCCACAAAGAATGTCTAGGCTAGATGTATGGGGTAGCCCAGGCACCTGGAATTTGTTTGCACCAGTAGAGGGCCTGGCACACCCATCCCCTCTGTGTCTCTCAAATAAATAAGTAAAAATATTTAAAAAGTTTTTAAAAGCATGTCTAAGCTACAGCAAAAAAGAAAAAGAAAGAATGTGAGTAAAGCTAGGTGTGGTGGCTCATGCCTTTAATTCCAGCACTTGGACTGGAGAGGATAATGTAGAAGAGGGTTATGAGTTCAAGGTCAGCTGGGCTATGGGTTATGAGTTCAAGGTCAGAGAAGACTCCCAAAAACCAACCCAACAAACAAAAGCAAAGACTAAGACCAAATGTTCTTTAATCACATGATGTATGCATGAGCCCGCACCACATTACAGGGAAATGGGAACACTGGGATTGAAGAAAAGACTATTTCTTCAGCGTTCAAAAGATGAAACCTGGTGTGGTGGTGCACATCTTTAATCCCAGCACCCAAGAGGCTGAGGAAGGAGGATGTCCTTGAGTTCACAGCCAGCCTGGATTACATAGTGAGCTCAAGGTCAGCCTGGGTAGAGCAAGACCCTACCTCAAAACAAAACAAAGCACACACAAAAGATGCTATGTGTGGCTCTCACAGGTGAGAAAACTGGATCAGTTACAAAACAATAGAGGAAAAACACTATTAGCTCTTAGAAAGTCAGAACACTAACTAATAATTACAGCAGAGCAAACTTGTTAAGAACACTGAAAAGGTCAAGAGTGCCATTCACCGGCATTCATCTAACTTCTAAGAGGTGGTATAATAATCTCAGATAATCAGTATAAGGTTATTAAAGCTGCTTTACTCATCCAAACTATTTTCAACTTTGTTGAGGTATTTTACTCTAAAAGGATAATTTTTAAAAATTTATTTATATTTATTTATTTAAGAGTGATAGAGAAAGAGGCAGATAGAGAGAGAGAGAGAGAGAGAGAGAGAAAATGGGCATGCCAGGGCCTCCAGCCACTGCAAACGATCTCCAGATGCATGTGCCACCTTGTGCATCTGGCTTACGCGAGTCCTGGGGAACTGAGCCTGGAACTGGGGTCCTTAGGCTTCACAGGCAAGCACTTAACCACTAAGCCATCTCTCCAGGACCCTCTAAAAGGATAATCTTTTTAAAATTTTTAAAAATTTTTTATTTTATTTATTTTTGGAGAGAGACACAGAGAGACAGACAGAGAGGGAGACAGATAGAGACGGGCGCGCCAGCAGTCTCTCAGCTGCTGTGAACGAAATCCAGATGTGTGTGCCCCCTTGTGGGCAAGTGCGGCATTGCGCCCTTGCATCACTGCATCTGGCTAAACGTGGGACCTGGAGATTGGAACCGGGTTCTTAGGCTTAGCAGGTAGGCACCTTAACCGCTAAGCCATCTCTCCAGCCCTAAAAGGGTAATTTTTTTTTTTCGAGGTAGGGTTTCACTCTGGTCCAGGCTGACCTGGAATTAACTATGTAGTCTCAGGGTGGCCTTGAACTCATGGCGATCCTCCTACCTCTGCCTCCCGAGTGCTGGGATTAAAGGCGTGCGCCACCACACCCGGCTAAGGATAATTTTTAAAAAATTATATTTATTTATTTATTTGACCGGGGGGGGGGAATGTGCACGCCATGGCCTCTAGCCATTGCAAACTAACTCCAGACATGTCCGCCCCCTTGTGCATCTGGCTAACGTGGGTCCTGGGGAATCAAACCTGGGTCCTTTGGCTTTGTGGGCAAATGCCTTAACCGCTAAGCCATCCCTCCAGTCCCTAAAAGGGTAATTTAGCTCTAGTAGTAAGGTATAACTTGCTCTTTGGTATTATGCCTATGGTCAGAATAACCCCATGTTCCATCATTAACTTCTGGGAATTTTTTTTCATGGATATAGGCATGCAAAGGCCTATGGCACTGCAAACAAACTCCAGATGTATATGCCACCTTTTTTTTTTTTTTTTTTTTTTTTTTTTGCGAGGTAGGGTCTCACTCTGGTCCAGGCTGACCTGGAATTAACTATGTGGTCTCAGGGTGGCCTCGAACTCTCAACGATCCTCCTACCTCTGCCTCCCGAGTGCTGGGATTAAAGGCGTGCGCCACCACGCCCGGCTTTATGCCACCTTTTGTATCTGGCTTATGTGGGTGCTGGGAAATCAAACCCAGGTCCTATGCTTTGCATGCAAGCACCTTATCTGCTAAGCCATCTCTCCAGCCCGGATAGAGGCATTTTTACTGCACATATATGTACTTGAGGTGGCCTATTCAACTATCTCTGCAACTCTTTCTGCACAGCTTCTTTTTTTGCTGGTACCCTTGTTCTCTAACTTCTTGCTGCCCCAGGCTCTCCAAATTTTGCGTTCTGACTCAAATAAGCAAATATATTAGACTCTCAGTTTGCCCTCTGTGTACTTCAAAACTGCTTCTAAGCAGTGAACCAGGAATCACTTTAATATCACATTTCTTTCAAGTGTTGTTCACTCTGTAGAAACAGCTAATTTTGTCAGTGATGCAGGTATTTATGAAGGCAACTCAACAGCAGTTTATACTTCCAAGTCAGATGCAAAAGTATTCTATGTCCTTTGTAACTTACTTATTTGTAAGCAAGGGGAGGGTGAGAAAAACAGAGAATTGATGTGCCAGGGTCTCTAGCCACTGCAAACAAACTCCAGATGCAGCGCCACTCTGTGCTTCTGACTTTATGTGGGTACTAGGGAATCAAACCCAGGTTATTAGGCTCTGCAGGCAAGCGCCTTAATAGCTGACCCATCTGTCTAGTCCCTGTAATTTCTTTTCTTTTTTTTTTTTTTTTTGTTTTTCGAGGTAGGGTCTCACTCTGGCCCAGGCTGACCTGGAATTAACTATGCAATCTCAGGGTGGCCTTGCACTCACAGCGATCCTCCTACCTCTGCCTCCCGAGTGCTGGGATTAAAGGCGTGCGCCACCACGCCCGGCATTTGTAATTTCTTTTTGCTTTTGTTTTTTGAGGTAGAGCCTCACTCTAGCTCAGGCTGACCTGGAAATCACTCTGTCGTCTCAGGGTGGCCTTGAACTCCTGGCGATCCTCCTACCTCTGCCTCCCAAGTGCTGGGATTAAAGGTGTGCATCATCACACCTGACTCAGCCTTAATATTTTTTATTTACTCATTTGAAAGCAGAGAGAGAGAGAGAGAGAGAGAGAGAGAATGAAAATGCATGCACCAGCCTCTTTCAACAGCAAATAGACTCCAAATGTATGTGCCACTTAGTGCATCTGGTTTCATGTGGGAAGTAGAGAATCAAACTCAGGCCTTCAGGTTTTGCAAGCAAGTACTTTTACTGCTAAATCATTTCTCTAGTCCTCTTTCTTCTTATTATTATTATTTTGGTTTTTTGAGGTAGGGTCTAACTCTAGCTCAGGTTGACCTGGAATTTACTCTGTAGTCTCAGAGTGGCCTTGAACTCATGGTGATCCTCTTACCTCTGCCGCCCGAGTGCTGGGATTAAAGGCGTGCGCCACCATGCCCGGCTCTCTTATTATTTTTTTTAAACTAAAAAATTTTATTTATTTTATTTACTTGAGAAAGAGAGAAAGGCAGGGACAGAGAGAGGAGGGGAGAGAGAGAATGGGCATGCCAGGGCCTCCAGCCACTGCAAAAGAACTCCAGGTGCATGCACCCTCTTGTGCATCTGTCTTATGTGGGCCCTGGGGAATTGAACCAGGGTCCTTTGGCTTTGCAGGAAACTGCCTTAACCACTAAGCCATCTCTCCAGCCCTCCCTTCTTATTTTTAAATGCCTGAAATGTAATGTTTTGTTTTGTTTTGATTTACAAAAACTAGATCAGGGGGCTGGAGATGTGGTTCAGTTGGCAGAGCACTTATCTAGCATGCACAAGGCCCTAGGTTACATTCCCAGCACTATATAAACAATGATGGCACAAACCTGAAAACCTCAGCACTCCAAAGAAAAGAGAAAAGAAGCTCAAGGCCATTCTCAGCTACAGTTCAAAGCCAGACTGAGCTACTTGTGACCTTGTCACAAAACCAAATAAAGTAAATACCAAAACAAAACAATGAGGTCATCTTACCTTTGTAGATTTCTCCAAAGGTTGGTCATAGTGTGACTGCTGCATAACATCACTGACTATCATTTTAGCAATCTTCCAAGCTAGCTCTTCTTGCGCCTAAAAGAAATAATTCAAACTGTTCATAATGGTTATCCATTAAATGGATCAAGACACATATATCTGCTCTTAACAACTTTTTTGTTGTTGTTGGTTTTTCAAGATAGGGTCTCGCTCTAGCCCAGGCTGACCTGGAATTCACTATGTAAGTCTCAGGCTAGCCTCAACTGATGGTGATCCTCCTAGCTCTCCCTTAAGCGCTGGTTCTAAACAAATGTTACATTACTTGGATAAAAAATATCTGCCCATAGCTGGGCATGTGGTGCATGCTTTTAAACCCAGCACTCGGGAGGAAGAGGTAGGAGGATTGCTACAAGTTCGAGACCACCCTGACACCACATAGTGAGTCCAGATCAGCCTGAGCTAGAGTGAGACACCACCTTGAAAAAACAAAAACAAAAAAAGAGAAAGGTATCTACCCAAGAATCTAGATGCCCTCAAGGCAATTTTAAATCAATGTGTGCCCTGCAGAGTCAGTTACCAGGCCCAAAATATAACCCTTCTCCTTTCCCATTCTCATCTCTCAATGTACTTATCTATTCAAAGGGCCAACTTCCACTCCTAAAAGTAAAACTGACATTGGAAAGGAAGTATCTCAGCTTTTGTCTCTGCACTAATCATTACGCTTGCAAGCTGGTGGACGGAGGCTTGAGCACACAGATATGTTTCCCAGTGGCCACAGTCTGTGGACTGAAGGATATTTTCATTGTCACCACCAGACAACTGTTAAATGCTAAAAAAGACCTTTCTTTTTGTCCCTTGATAAGAGGAGCACCCATGTTTCATGCTGTGTAAACATGAGAACTAGTGAAAGAAAACCTGAAACCTTTCTTAGAAGAATACTTCTACTTGTATACTAAATGTAACATTTACCTCATCAGTATTTCCTTGTACCCACTTCTTCATAGCTTGTGAGAACATGGATCCTAGTGAATAAAGCCAAAATTGAGTGTGCATTTCACATATAGTTTTATACTACAGATGCTCTTATTTAAAAGGTTTAATGATTGTACATAAAATTTTTTTTCCTAGTGTGATCCCACCCAAAACATTCAGGAGTATTACCTTAATAAAAACTGGTTATTGTGCCCAGCACTGAAACACCTCTGTCCCACCCTCCAAGGCTCAGGGCCCATTTCAGAAGAGGGGGCGGATAGAATGGAAGAGCTAAAGGAAGGGTATGACTCCTTCCAATGCAACTATCCAGACAGAAATTGGCCTTGATATCCATGACCTTGCAGTGCCTAGCAATACCTTCACAAAACCCTCATAATAGAAGAAAAAGATGATGACATCAAATTAAAAGAGAGACTAATGGAGAGAGGGAAGGGATATGATGGAGACTGGAGTTCTAAAGGGGTATGGAGGCAGGGAAGGGAAATATCATGCATTTTTTTTGTATGTAAGTATAGAAGTTGTCAATAAAAAATAAAAAAAAAACCTGGTTATTAGCCAGGCGTGGTGGCACACACCTTAATCCCAGCACTTGGGAGGGAGAGGTAGGAGGATTGCCGTGAGTTCGAAGCCACCCTGAGACTACATAGTTAATTCCAGGTCAGCCTGGACCAGGGTGAAACCCTACCTTGAAAAACCAAAACAACAACAACAACAAAAAACCTGGTTATTAAAAAACTGCTTCCTTCACAGTGTACTAAGCTCACAAGCATCATAATTCAAACACTTATGAAGAACTGTTTCAGAATTCTGGATTTTTCTTCTACTCTACTCACCTGTTGAAAGAAACTATCATATAATGGTAGATTTGTGTCAAACATTAAAAGCTTGACTGGCCTTGAACTCACAGCAATCCTCCCAGTGCTGGGATTAAAGGCATGTACAACCATACCTGACTTTAAAGTCTATCCTTCTAAATTACCCAAAGGCATCTCAAATTTAACATGTGCTAAACTGAGTTCAAGTACCTCCCACCTACTATTTTACTGCCCTCTCATTTAATGCAACTATATTTCATTCTGAGAAGCCAAGTTAAAAAAAAAAAAAAAAAAACTTGAGCAGGGCTTGGTGGCACACACCTTTAATCCCAGCACTCAGGAGGCATAGGTAGGAGGATTGCTGTGACTTTGAGGGCAGCCTGGAACTAAAGAGTGATTTCTAGAAAAGCCTAGACTAGAATGAGACCCAACCTCAAAAAATTAAAAAATAAATAAATACATAAATAAAATCAAAAAAGTAAATTTACTTTAGGATTGGAAAGACAGCTCAGCAGTTCAAAGAGTTTACTGGCAAAGTATGTGGTCCAAGTTCATAAGCCCAATGCATAAAGAACTAGGATAAGCAAGGCTGGAGAGATGGCTAGGGGTTAAGGTGCTTGCCTCTGGATCCCACATAAGCCAGAGATATAGAAGGTGATGCACGTGTCTGAAGTTTGACTACAGTGGCTGGAGGCCCTGGTGTACCTGCCTATCTATACGTGTCCACAAATAAATAATAAAAACTTGAACAAGACTGGGGTGTAGCTCAGTGGTAGAGTTCATGAGTAGTATGGATGAGGCAGTGGGTTCATTCCTAACATAGCAAAGAAAAACAGAAATGAAGTACCTCCAATCTATCTTCCACATTTACATATAAACTCTGTTCCTAAATTCCACTTTGGAATATAATCTCTTGACAGTCAACCTTGCAATTAACCTTCAATCTTGACCCTTCTTTCTAACTCCTACCAGTAGTTCACTTCAAATTCTCTTCTCATTACTCCAGTCCTCCTGACTGATCATCTCCTGTCACGAGTCTCTCTTTAATCTATTTTTTTCTCAGGCTGGAGGGATGGCTTAGTGGTTAAGGTGTTTGCCTACAAAGCCAAAGGACCCAGGTTCGATCCCCCAAGACCCACGTTAGCCAGATGCACAAGGGAGTGCACATGTCTGGAGTTTGTTTGCAGTGGCTGGAGGCCCTAGAGCCCATTCTCTCTCTTTCTCTGATAAATAATAAAACAAACAAGCAAACAAACAAACAAATTCTTTCTCATTCTATTGCCAGATAAATGGTTCAGGCCAGCAATATGCTTAGAAACCCCTGATGTATACAAGCTGTGAGTATAAATTCCTTAATGAGGCATGCAAGGGCTCTCAGTGAGCTGGGAAATGCCACTATAGGAACATGCGCTCATAACATCCAACCTTTTTGATTACTCCTAGATGATTTTATTTTATGTAACTTCTCTTTTTTTGGTTTTTGTTTTTATGAAGTAGTGTCTCACTCTGGCCCAGGCTGACCTGGAATTCATTATGTAGTTTCAGGGTAGCCTCGAACTCATGGTGATCCTCCTACCTCTGCCTCCCAAGTGCTGGGATTAAAGGCGTGCGCCACCACGCCCGGCTAATGTAACTTCTCATGTTACCTTGCTTTTCCTAAAATCAAAGTTCTCATGCTCTCTAAAAACTCTGAGCTAGTGAGAAGCCTTCTCAAATGCAACTTTCCCTTCAGTGTTCTATTACCAAGGCTTCACAACCCATGTTAGATCTATGAAGTGGGAAATGTCGTTCTGTCCAGCTCTCCTCAGTCAGGAAGGCAAGGCAAGGGAACTAGATTACAAACAATTCTTGTCAAAACGTATTCTGGGCTGGAGGAGATGAATCAGTAGATAAAGCACTAAAGTACTTGCTGTGCAAATGTGAGGACCTGAACTTGGATCCCCAGTGATATGTCTATAATCCCAGCACCCCAGTTACTCTTTTTTTGTTTGTTTTTTTCGAGGTAGGGTCTCGCTCTAGCCCAGGCTGACCTGGAATTCACTATGTATTCTCAGGGTGCCTTGAACTCACGGCGATCCTCCTACCTCTGACTCCCAAGTACTGGGATTAAAGGCATGCGCCACCATGCCCTACCAATTCCCAGCACTGTTACAGCAAGGTAAGAGGCAGAGACAGAATAGCTGGAAATTCATACTAGCCTTGCATATGCAGTGGAAAATAAGAGACCCTAAAAAAAAAAAAAAAAAAAAAAAAAAAAAAAGGGAAGGCAAGGACTGACCACCCAGTTTGTCCTCTGACCTCCACAAATATATCAGTGTGCCTGCACTGACAAACATGAGCATACAAAAGGGTATTCTGAGTTAAAGCCTTAGAAATGATCCTTAATAAACTATAGCCTCAGCCAGGTGTGCTGGCGCACACCTTTAATCTCAGCTGTGTACATACTTCCCCATTCCACAAACAAAGAAACAGGAATAAGGAGGCTGTAGTTTATTTGTTTATTTTTAATTTTATTCGTTTTTCAAGGGAGGGTCTCACTCTAAGTCAGGCTGACCTGGAATTCATTATGTATTCTTAGTGTGGCCTCAACTCTCGGTGATCCTCCTATCTCTGCCTCCCAAGTGCTGGGATTAAAGGTGTACGTCACCACACCTGGCTTCCAATGAAATTTAAAAATTATCAATTCAACAAGTATTACTAAGTTCTTAACATGTATCAGGCATAATTTCAGAACCAGGAAATATAGTGCCAAATAAAGACAAAAGTCCCTGTTCTCAGAGGTGATAAAGGAGTTACAAAAGAAAGAGAATATAATGAAATGCTATGCTGGTGGCATAGATACTTTAGCTCATGTGGGCCGAGAAAGCCTATCTGAAGAGTAATATTCAGTCACTGCATGCAGGCCATGTCAAGGCTGCAATTGCCAAGATCCTACACAGAGAGAAACCTCAGAACTGTAAAGGATAACTGACGTAGAGCTTGTCTGTGAAAAAGAGTGGTTCAAGGTAAAGGTACAGAGGCAAGAAAAGGACATTCATAGGTCACAGTGGAAAGGACAGGTTTCATTTCAAGTGTAATAGGATGCCATGGGGGAAGAAGGGGAGGGACAATAAAGCAGAACAACTTATACAGGGTAAAAAACTAAAAAAGTAGCCAGGAGTGATGGCGCACACCTTTAATCCCAGCACTTGGAAGGCAGAGGTAGGAGGATCGCCGTGAGTTCAAGGCCACCCTAAGACTACACAGTGAAATCCAGGTCAGCCTGGACTAGAGAGAGACCCTACCTTGAAAAACCAAATAAATAAAAAACCAAATAAATAAATAAATAAATAAATAAATAAATAAATAAAATAAAATAAAAATTTAATTTCATTGGACTTGGAGATTTGTCACTGACTAGATGTTGGACTTGGGAGCTACAGAGTTTGAGTTTGTATTGGTTGACTATTTCTTTGATATACCCAATGCCATCATTACAGTGTGAATGTTGATTCTGTGCCATTATGGGTATTTTGGATTTTTTGGAATTATGGCTCAGTAAAAAGATCTTGAACTATGGGAACGGTTGAACATCATTGGGATTGATTAAAAACTATGTGGACTTTATATATATATATATATATATATATATATATATATATATATATAATTTATTTATTAACAGAAAGAGACAGAGAGAGAGAGAGGGAGGGAGGAAGAGAATGGACGCATCAGGGCCTCCAGCCATCGCAAACCAACTCCAAACACATGCGCCCCTTTGTGCATGTGGCTTACACGGGTCCTGGAGAGTCAAACCAGGATCCTTTGGCTTTGCAGGCAAACGCCTTAACCGCTAAGGCATCTCCCCAATCCTAAAATTAATGTTTTTAAATTTAATTTATTTATTCAAGACAGCAAGAGAGGGAAAGAGGGAGAAAGGGAGAAAGGGAGGAGAGAGAAAGAATAGGCATGCCAGTGGCCTCCAGCCATTGCAAAGGAACTCCAGACACATGCACTACTTTGTGCATGTGGCTTACATGGGTCCTAGGGAATAGAACCGAGGTCTTTGCAGACAAATGCTTTACCTGCTAAGCCATCTCTCCAGCCCCCAGGACTTTTAAAGTTGGTCTGAATGCACTGTGTTTGATATCATGTATGATTATTAGTTTATGGGGGTCAGGGGCAGAATGTGGTGGTTTGACTCAGGTGTTTCCCAAGAACTTAAGTGATCTGAATGCTAGGTTCCCAGTTGATGGAGATTTGGGGATTAACGCCTCCTGGAGCAATGTATTTTATCGGGGGCAGGCTTATGGGTATTATAGCCAGTTTCCCCTTGCCAGTGTTTGGCACAGTCTCCTGTTCCTGTTGTCCACCTGATGTTTCTCAGGAGGTGATGTCCACCCTTTGCTTGTGCCGTCATTTTCCCCTACCATCATGGAGCTTGCCCTCAAGTCTGTAAGCCAAAATAAATCCTTTTTACCTCCACAAGCTGCTCTTAGTTGATTTATTTTTTTCTTTCTCTCTCCTTCCTTCCTCCCTCTCTCCCTTCCTTCCTCCCTCCCTCCCTCCCTCCCTTCCTTCCTTCCTCCCTCCCTCCCTCCTTCCTTCCTTCCTTCCTTTTTGTTTTTTCGAGGTAGGGTCTCACTGTAGCTCAGGCTGACCTGTAATTCACTATGTAGTCTCAGGGTGGCCTCAAACTCACGGTGATCCTCCTATCTTTGCTTCCCGAGTGCTGGGATTAAAGGCATGCGCCACCACGCCTGGTTGGTTGGGTGATTTCTGCCAGCAATGCAAACCTCACTATAACATATGGATACTGGGGAAATAGACCCAGACCAGCAAGCTTTGCAAGCAAGTACCTTTAACCACTGGCCCATCTCCCCTGGCCAACAATTTTAAATTGGTTATGGTGAACTCAGGTATTAATGTTTATGAGGCAAGCTATCTTCCCAGCCTAAACATTTTCTGTTTACAAAATTTGGTATAATTTACTCAATGCAATGCTGTCATCTGAATATATCCACATTTCTAAAATCCCCACCATATAAACCAATTGTTTGGAAGCTGAAATTGGTCACTGAAATTGCACATGTCAAAAAAGGATTCGAAGTTGAATGGAGAAAGAACCCGCTTTTCAAGGTTATGATTTATTTTGCTCTTGAATTAAGAATATTGCTGTGTCCTGCACACCTGGTATTAGTTTTGGAAGCATGAAAATGTGTGGAGTGGTCATGAAGTGCACACATGGTTCCAGGAGCCACTTCTGAGATACAGCATGAGGCAGGGCATGATGCCCTGATAGGCTAGAAGAGCCTCTGGAAGATGGACTGTGGTTTCCATGGACACCTGGAGACATTTTTTGGATATACCAGGACTGTGCAAGGGCTACTATGGAGTGCGCTGTTGGCCTGAGATGGAAGTTTTCCCTGGCTACTCTGCCCAGCTGGAGGGGTAGAGTAAGAAAACCTGGAGACTGTCAGTCTCTGGTTATACTGAACTTGAACTGCAGAAGTTTGATGAATGCTGATGGTGGTTGAGTTTGCATTGTTCCAATCTCTCCTTGCTATGCCTCATACCATTTAAATATGTTTACTCTGTGTCTTTATATGTTGAAAGTATTTAACTTGCTTGATTTTACAGGACTCACTGTCTTAAGTTGGTCAAAACCATAGGGACCTTTGAAATTGGAATGAATACAATTTACAATGTGTGATAGTTATGAATCTACTGGGGGCCAGGGGTAGAATGTGGTAGTTTGAATAGATGGTCCCCAGTATGTTCAGTGTTTTATTAGTTTGTAGTTTGCATCTGCATCCACCTGGCTGGAGGCAGTGTCACTGGGCAGATCTGAAGTGTGGTGGTGGGTTTGAGATTTCAACCTATATACAAAGTGTGCCTAGCTAGAATTCCTGAGGTGTGCTGTGCTATGCTGTGTGGCTTTTGGCATTTCTCTCTGTGTTTGGTCCTGTGAAAGCAGGCCCGCTTCTTCTGCCATTATGGAACTTCCCTGGATCTGTAAGCTTCAACAAATAGCCCTTCCTCCAAAAAAAAAAAAAAAAAAAAAAAAAAAAAGGATTTGAGCTGTGCTTGGTGGCACATGCCTTTGATTCCAGCACTCGGGAGACAGAGGTAGGAGGATCACCTTGAGTTCGAGGCCACCCTGAGACTACATAGTGAATTCCAGTTCAGCCTGGACTAGAGTAAAACCCTACCTTGAAAAAACAAAAACAAAACAAAGCAAAAAAAGAGAGTTGAGTCAAACTCTTAGATTTGATCAATTTGCTCTTCTGCTGAATGTTAAAGGATTTGAATTCCAATCTACTAATGTTTTCAAAATATATTTAAAATAATTTTCAACAATGGAGGAAATGTAATGAAGTGTCATAAGGCTGAAGTCCAATCTGGATTGTCCATCTCACTTTCTTATAGTGTTGTGCCTTCTGCAGTAGCAAAGCAAAGCATGGTCTATAGCTCTATGGTCAAAGAAGAGATCAGAGACACTAAAAGTCCTTGCACCCCTTTTATCTATAAACACAGGGTAACACACATGACAGTTATAACCAATTTGAACCTTAAACAGTCCTTTACTTATAGTTGGTGATAACTGTGAAAAAAATTATCTTGAAGAATAAAAATAGCAAAACCTTTTGATTTCTTCACATCAGGTTCAGGTTCAGATTCTCGGATGAATTGCCCCAAGTCACTTACTCTTCCAAATGTCATCTTCCTAAATTAAGATAAAAAGAATATAATTTCTAAAAAGCAAATCAAGCTTAACTAGCTCAACTAAATCTAGAAAGCTAGAAATGATTTATAATAACTCTGTTATTCAAAATAGAGCTCATTTGGCATACAACTTCCTTCCAGAGACTAAAATCACCTAATTCAATGAAAATCCCAAAATGATTTATAAAACATGACAGTAGGTAATTCATAGTTCACACAAAAAAGAACAGGCAAAAGAATAGTTAGATAATTTTACAAAATAAAAAAGTGGGATATGCTCTAGCATGATCATGTTATAAAGGCGAGAGGAGGAGCTGAAATTGTAGTTCACTGGTACCACTGTGTGCTTAGCATGTGTGAGATCCTAGGCTCAATCCTTAACACCAAAAACAAAACAAAATAAGAACTACAAAATTTATGAATGAAAAGACAAAATACAGAACTGAGGGCAATAACAATTACATAAAAATAAGCAACTAAGGACTGGAGAGATGGCTTACTAGTTAAAGCACTTGCCTGCGAAGCCAAATGACCCATGTCTGACTTCCCAGATCCCACATAAACTGAATGCACAAGGTCACATACATGCACAAGGTGGCACGCACATCTGGAATTTGATTGCAATGGCTGAAGGCCCTGGGGCACCAATTCTCTCTCTCTTGCTCTCTCATTTAAAAAAAAAGGAGGGGCTGGAGGGATGGCATAGTGGTTAAGGTATTTGCCTGCAAAGCCAACAGGACCCAGGTTCAATTCCCCAGGACCCACGTTAGCCAGATACACAAGGGGGCACACACATGTCAAAAATATACATACAACAGGGCAGGCTTAGTGATTAAGGAGTTTGCCTGCGAAGCCTAAGGACCCATGCTCAATTTTCCAGATCCCACATAAGACAAATGCACAAGGTGACCAAGGTCATACATGTGCACAAGGTGGCATAAGCGCCTGGAGTTCAACTGCAATGGCTGGAGGTTCTGGCACCCCAATCCACTTTCTCTCTCTCTCTCTCTCAAAAACAGTATACTATAATAGTGACTACCTTGAATAGTAAGAGGAGAAAATAATCATTGGTATATGATTAAAAGAATTATTGAACTTATAACTTACTAAAACACGTTTAATTTCAAAATAATAATCTATTTGTAATTAAAGGTTAAGAGAAAGCAAAATTTCTAATGTCTATATACAATTTACTTCAAAGACAAAAGGGACCATATTTTAGATCTGATTTTCTATTTTACTTAGTATTTAGGATCTTATTTAGTGAGACATATGAATGCCAACATACCAGCTGATAAAATTTGAGATGCAAAAATCATCAAAATAAATCAAACATTAAAAACCCTTTAAAGATGATGAAGAAAACTCATTTTTTTTCTGACCCACTTTATAAATTATGTCCCCCCACCCCCGAGGTAGGGTCTCACTCCAGCTCAGGCGGACCTGGAATTCACTCTGTAGTCTCAGGGTGGCCTTGAACTCACGGAGATCTTCCTACCTCTGCCTCCCGAGTGCTGGGATTAAAGGCGTGCACCACCACGCCCGGCTTAAATTATGTTTTTTAATTTACTGAGGGGCTGAGGAGGTGACTCAGTGGATGAAGAGCACACTGCCCAAGTAGAGTAGGCATGTTGGATCCCAGACCCCACATAAACAACTGGAAGCTGTGGTGGGTTGGGGGACAGCATTTCACAGAAGCTTGTGGCAAGTACAACACAGAACAGCAGAAGATCCAGATCAAGAAACCCTGCCTCAAATGAGGTGGCCAGGCAAGGACCAACCTGAAATTGTCCTATGACTTCACACACACACTGACACAAGAGCACCTACACTTCGCACTTATGCACATATAAATAAGAAAATTAAAAATGGAGCCAGGCAAGGTGTTGCACACCTTTAATCCCAACACTGTGGAGGCAGAAGTAGGATATTTGCTGTGAATATAAGGCCAGCCTGGGACTACAAAGTAAGTTTCAGGTCAGCCTGGACTAAAGTGAGACTCTACCTCAAACAGATTAAGCAGCATGCCAATAACTAGTCATAGACAAGATGATAACCCAAGAAACCCCCCAAAGGCTTTCCTTTAACCACCATGCTATACTTCATGTGAAGTCAGGTCATATAATAAAGATATCAGAAACATTTAACATTCAAAAATTTTACAAAACATGCTAAGTTCTTTACACTTATAAAAACATGTAAACAGACATGAGCTGTGCTCACCCTGCATATGTGCGCTGATATAAAGACTCTGGATCCAGACTTGCAGCATCCACAACTATTGCTTCATCAAAATTTTTCAAGATTTTAATACTGGCTTTTTTCATACTAGACTACAACAGAAATGGTAAAATTAGTAGTATGTTACTCAACAAACAAATTAGCCCTACACCACCCTCCAAGGCTCACGGAACCTAGTTGACAAGGGAGTGGAAAGAGCCTGCTGTGAAACAGTGTCTTCTAAATATGATATGACCATTAACACTGATGAATTCACAAAAGCTATGGTATCCTAGATATGACTGAGCCTCCAATACTTCAGAAATAATGACTAGGGAAGGATACCCGAGACTACAGCTCCTTGATAATCTAATAGTAGCTAATGGTTACAAGGAGAGGACAAGTCAGGCTAATTAGTGGTGTGGCCACTGATAAGTGGTACATTCCATGGTAACAACCTTCTACCCATGATCATGTAAGCAACTTTGATTTAACTCAATGGGTTAAAACAAAGAAACAAACAGGTGCTAGGCGTGGTGGCACAAGCCTTTAATCCCAGTATTTGGGAGGCAGAGGTAGGAGGATCACCGAGAGTTCAAGGCCACCTTGAGACTACATAGTGAGTTCCAGGTTTGCTTGAGCTAGAGTGAGAACCGACCTCAAACACCTCTCAAAAAAGAGGCATGGAAGACAGGGATTACTGGGCAAGAAGGAAGTTAATGGGAGGGAGATAAGAGGATAGTTGAGGAAAATAAGATAAAAATTTACACATATATGAAAACGTAAAAAATGGAATAAAAAAATTTAAAAACTACTGTTAACTTAGAAATATGAGAGATTAGCATAAAAATTTCCAGTGTTTCAAATATGTATTGTTTTTCTTTCAAGACCTTCACTTCTGAGTTTTCTTTTTAATTTTTTAAAAAATATTTTACCTATAGGTCATTGCTGAGGCCCTTGGTTTCCCACCAGGAAGAGATGTAAGACCCTATTGCTGAAGACTCCACATACTTGGGCTGCAAGGCCACTGAGAAAACCTGCTGGAGCTGAGCTCCATGTGGACCAGCTGACAGAAAGTTGGAAAAAGCTATGATGCATGCAGTTCAATGGGAGAGAGAAAACACCAATGAAGGTACTCAACAGTGAACATTGCAAGCTTTGAATTTGGCCAACCAGGCCAAAAGAGCCAATGGGTGCAATAGTGGCATATCTGTTATGGGGGAAACCAACTGCTCTCTAATTGGACTGGAGGCCTGCTCCATGGGAGGGAACACATCCCTGATACTGAAAACGTACGACAGGGGTGTCATGAGCCCTATGGGTGTAATGTCTGCTGGTGTCTCGCTAAATGTATATACTATGCTCACCAAACTGCCCAATAAGCACTTCTCTTAATGTCCATACCCATATATTAATGCTACTCTCACGTTTGGTTAGAGAAGCTTCTCTTTTCAGATGGTGGCAACCTTAGGATAACTCAGAAGGCACCATGGTGCTGAGAAGAAGGGACAGAGGAGTGCTCAGCACTGAAACATCTCAAACCTACCTTCCAAGGCTCAGGGTCCATTGCGGAAAAGGGGGCTGAAAGAATGTAAGAGCCAAAGGAAGGGTAGGACTCCTTACAACATGCTCCTCCAGACACAAAATGGCCTGGATATCCATGACCTCACAGTGCCTGACACTACCTACACAAGACCATCATAATAGGAGGAAAAGATGATGACATCAAACTGAAAAGAGATTGATTGAGAGGGGGGGAGGGGATATGATGGAGAGTGAAGTTTCAAAGGGGAAAGTGGGGGGAAAGAGAGAAGTACCACGGGATATTGTCTACAATTGAAGTTGTCAATTAAAAAAATAATCCCCCCAAAATATTTTACCTATTTTATTATTCATTAATTTTTAATTTTTTTTGTTTTTTTGAGGTAGAGTCTTACTGTAGCTGAGGCTGACCTAGAATTTAATCTCAGGGTGACTTCAAACTCATGGTGATCTTCCTACCTCTGGCTCCCCAGGGCTGAGATTAAAGACATGTGCTACTCTGCTTGGCTTATTTTTTTAATTTTACTTTTTTTTTTTTTTTGGTTTTTTGAGTTAGGGTCTCACTCTGGCCTAGGCTGACTTGGAATTAACTATGTAGTCTCAGGGTGGCCTTGAACTCACAGCAATCTCCTACCTCTGCCTCCCGAGTGCTGGGATAAAAGGTGTGCACCACCATACCTGGCCGGCTTATTTAATTTTAAGGAGGGGGGAATGGGCATGCCAGGGCCTCCAAATGCTGTAAACAAACTCCAGATGCATGCACTATTCTGTGCATCTGGCTTTACATGGGTTCTGGGGACTCAAACCTGGGTTGTTAGGCTTTGCAGGCAAGTGTTTTAACTGCTGAGCCATCTCTCCACCCCCCACTGAGAAGTTTAATGGCAAAGATTCTGTGTTTTGTTTTTTAAAATATATTTTATTTATTTATTAGAGAGAGAGAAAGACAGAGAGAGAAGAGAATGGGCATGCCAGGGCCTCCAGCCACTGCAAATGAACTCCAGATGCATGTGCCCCCCTTGGGCATGTGGCTTACGTGGTCTTAGAGAATTGAACTGGGATCCTTTGGCTTTGCAGGCAAAACCCTTAACCTCTAAGCCATCTGTCCAGCCCCACAATTCTGAAACATACCCTTAAATTTTAGTGAAAGGAGCCGGGCATGGTGGCGCATGCCTTTAATCCCAGCACTGGGGAGGCAGAGGTAGGAGGATCGCTGTGAGTTTGAGGCCACCCTGAGACTACATAGTGAATTCCAGGTCAGCCTGGACCAGAGTGAAACCCTACCTTGAAAAAACAAAAAACAAAACAAAACAAAAAAAAATTTTAGTGAATGGAAAAAACCACGAGATTCAAATGTATGATATATGTGGGATTTGTATGCCAAATCCGTTTTGTTTGCATGGGTATACATGAGCCAGTGTGTGTGTGGAAGTGAGAAGAAAACCTCAGGGTGTCAGCCCTCACTTTCTACTGATTTGAGACAGGGTCTCTGTTTCTGTTGACCATTGCACACATCAGGCTAGCAGGCCCACAAGCCTCCAGGATTATACTGGTTTTGCTTCCCATCTTGCCCTTTTGAAAAATTTTACTTAATTGCCTGTGTGCGTGTGGCCATGTGACAAAAAGCTTAAGAACCTTTTCCACAGTGACTGTCTAACTGAGAACAGTATGTTAACCTCTAGGATTCTACTCTTCCCCCATCCCCACAAAAAAAGGGGAGACAGAAGTGGTGTTTTCATGAAATACAGGGTGTACGGCCAGGTATGGTGGGTGCAAAACTTTAGTTCCAGCACTTGGAAGGCTGAGGTAGGAGAATTTCTGTGAGTTCAAGGCCAGTGTGGTACGACTACAGAATGAGTACCAAGTCAGCCCGGGCTAAAGTGAGATGGTGTCAGGGTGAGGGTAGGGGTGATAAACACAGAAGAACAGAGCTGGAGAGATGGCTTAGCAGTTAAGGCACTTGGAGTTCATGTGTACCATCTGAAGCTCTGGTGCACCCTTTCTCTAATCTCTCCCTGTCAAATAAATAAATAAATAATAAAAATTAGGGGGGCTGGAGAGATGGCTTAGCGGTTAAGTGCTTGCCTGTGAAGCCTAAGGACCCAAGTTCGATTCTCCAGGTCCCACGTAAGCCAGATGCACAAGGAGGCACATGCATCTGGAGTTTGTTTGCAGTGGCTAGAGGCTCTGGTGCACCCATTCTCTCTCTCTAATAAATAAATAAATAATAAAATATTTTTAAAAATTAAGGGGCTGGAGAGATGGCTTAGTGGCTAAGGCACTTACCTGTGAAGCCTAAGGACCCAGGTTCAATACCCAATTACCCATGTAAGCCAGCTGCACAAGGTGGCACATGCATCTGGAGTTTGTTTGCAGTGGCTAGAGGCCCTAGAGTGCCCATTCTCTCTCTCTCAAATAAATAAATAAGTCAGGTGTGGTGGCGCACGCCTTTAATACCAGCACTTGGGAGGCAGAGGTAGGAGGATCGTGAGTTCGAGGACACCCTGAGACAACAGTGAATTCAAGGCCAGCCGGAACTAGAGTGAGACCCTACCATGGAAAAACTAAAACAAAAACAAACAAACAGAAAGTTAATTAATTAATTTTAAAAACTCACAAAAACAAGAAAAACAAGGAATACACAACCACTGGGACTTCATGAAATTAAAAAAGCTTTTGTATAAACCGGCTTTGGTGGCATACGCCTTTAATCCCAGCCCTTGGGAGGCAGAGGTAGGAGGACTACCATGTGTTCGAGGCCACCCTGAGACTACATAGTTAATTCCAGGTCAGCCTGGGCTAGAATGAGACCCTACCTTGAAAAACAAAACAAAACAAAACAACTTAGTACAGTTGGGCTGGCTTGTGCAAGTCTTAAATCCCATCATTCAGGAGGCAGAGGTAAGAGAATGGCTGTGAGATCAAGGCTATCCTGGGACCACAGAGTGAATTCAAGGTCAGCCTGCGGTAGAGTGAGACCCTGCCTCAAAGAAAAAAAGAATGTTTTTAAAAGGGCTAATGGTGAAGCCATAGAATGTTACTAGAAAAATTTCAGTGTCAGAAATGGGATAATTCTTCCAGTGAGTTGTTGGAAAGGGAAGTTCCTGATGCCCTAAAACATTAAAGGCCATTGCCAAGGTTCTGGTTTCCCACCAGAAATAGATGGTAAATCCTATTGCTGAAGACCACATGCTTGAGCTGCAGGTCACTGAGTAATCCAGGTGGAGCTGAGCTGAAAACCTCATCCCTGTGAACCATCTGACAGAAAGCTGGAAAAAGCTATGCTGCATGCAGCCCTATGGGAGAGAGAAGTTATCAGTGGTGGTCAGCAGCAGGGGATATTGCAAGCCTTAGATTGGCCAGCCAGGCCAAATGTGCCAACTGGTGCAATAGTGGCATGTCTGTTATGGGGGAAACCAACTGCTCTCTAACTGGCATGAAGGCCTGTTCTAAGGGAGGGAACACATACCCAATACTGAAAACCTAGTCAAAAACCTATAGCTGGGGCGGTCCTGAGCCCTAGGGGAGTAACCCCTAATGTTGTCTGGCTATATACATATATTATGCCCACCAAATTGCCCTGTAAGCACTTAGTGTTCATACTCATATATTAATGCTACTGTCACTTTTGGTTAGAGATGCTTCTCTTTTCAGATGGCAGTGACCACTGGAATGATTCAAGAGGCACCATGGTGCTGAGAAGTGACAGTGGAATGTTCTGCACATCTCTACCACACCTTCCAAGGCTCAGGGTCTATTGTGGTGGAAAGAATGTAAGAGCCGCTGGAAGAGGTGGTGCACGCCTTTAATCCCAGCACTTGGGAGGCAGATAGGAGGATCACAGTAAGTTCAAGGCCACCCTGAGAATACAGAGTGAATTTCAGGTCAGCCTGAGCTAGAGTTGAGACCCTATCTTGGGGGAAAAAAAAATGTAAGAGCCAAAACAAGGGTAGGACTCCTTCCAATGCAATCTTCCATACACAAAATGGCCTAGATAGGCATGACCTCACAGTGCCTGGCACTACCTACACAAGACCAGTATAACAGGAGGAAAAGATGATGACATCAAAATAAAAGAAAGACTATTTGAGAGGAGCAGGGGATATAATGGAGGGTGGATTTGTGAAGGGGAAAGCTGAGGAGGAATTATCATGTATTATTGTCTATAATTATGGAAATTGTCAATAAAAAAAAAGTTAAAAATAGGGCCTGGAGAGATGGCTTAGCAGTTAAGGTGTTTGTCTGAAAAGCCAAAGGACCCAGGTTCAATTCTGCAGAACCCACATAAGCCAGATATACAAGGTGGTGCATACATCTGGAATTTGTTTTGACAGTGGCTGAAGGCCCTGGTGCACCCATTCTCTCTCTTTACCTCTTCCTCTCTCTCTCAAATAAATAAAATAAAAAATCTTTAAAAAAGCTAAAAACAGAACTGGAGAGATAGTTTAGCAGTTAAGGAGCTTGCCTGCAAAGCCAAAGGACCCAGGTTGATTCCCCAGTACCCATGTAAGTCAGATGCACAAGGTGGCACATGTGTCTGGAGTTTGTTTCAAGTGGCTGAAGGCCCTAGTGTGCCCATTCTTTCTTTCTCTCTCTGCATCCCCCTCAAATAAAATTTTAAAAAGCCGGGTATGGTGACGCATGCCTTTAATTCCAGCATTTGGAAGGCAGAGGTAGGAGGATTGTTGTGAGTTTGAGGCCACCCTGCAACTACCTAGTGAGTTCCAGGTCAGCCTGAGCTGGAGTGAGACCCTACCTCAAAAAACCAAACCAAAACAAAACAAAAAAAAGATTTGGTACACCAGGGCCTCAGCCACTGCTATCGAACTCCGGCCACCTAGTGGGCATGTGTGACCTTGCACTTGCCTCACCCTTTCTGCTTCTGGCTTACATGGGATCTGAAGAGTCAAAAATGGGTTCTTGGGCATCACAGGTGTGGTAGTTTGAATATATGGCCCCCAATATATTCAGTGTTTTATTAGTTTATAGTTTGCATCTGCAGCCACCTTGCTGGAGGCAATGTCACTGGTTGGCGGTTCTTAAAGAGTGGTGGTGGGTTTGAGATTCCATTGTAAAGATATGCAAAGCGTGCCTAGGGGGAGTTCCTGAAGTGTGCTGTGGCTTTTGGCTGTAACTTTGCTCTGTGTGCTGTGTGGCTGGTGGCTTTTCTCTCTCTGCTTGGCCCTATGAAGACAGGCCAGCTTCTCCTGCCATTATGGAACTTCCCCTGGATCTGTAAGCTTCAATAAATAATATCCCTTCCTCCATAACTGTGCCTGGTCTGGAAGTTCATCTCAGTGAACCAGAAGCTGTCTGCTGCAACAGGCAAGTGTCTTAACTGCTAAGCCATCTCCCCAGCCCCTTGTTTTTAATTTTAAAAGAAAAATTATAGTTGGGTGTGGTGGCGCACACCTTTAATCACAGCACTCTGGAGGCAGACAGAGGTAGGAGGATCGCTGTGAGTTCAAGGCCACCCTGAGATTACACAGTTAATTCCAGGTCAGCCTGGACCAGAATGCGACCCTACCTCGAACCCCCCCCCAAAAAAGTAAAAAATAATAATAATAATAAAATAAAATAATTAAAAAAAAAACACCACACACAAAAAAAAGACTATTGAATTGGGCTGGAGTGATGGCTTAGCAGTTAAGGTATTTGCCTGCAAAGCCAAAGGACCTTGGTTCAATATCTCAGGACCCACGTAAACCAGATGCACAAAGTGGCACAGTGCTGGAGGCCCTGGCATGCCCATTCTCTCTCTCTCTCCCAGTGTCTTTCTCTCTCTCAAATAAATAAATAAATAAATAAATAAATAAATAAATAAATAATTTTTTAATTTTTAAAAACAAAAAAATTAAAATCAAAATATATTTTTTTAAAAAAAGCCAGGTGTGGTGGTACCCATCTTTTATTTTTATTTATTATTATTATTTTTTTTTCAAGGTAGAGTCTCACTCTGGTCCAGCCTGACCTGGAATTAACTATATAGTCTCAGGTGGCCTTGAACTCATGGCGATCCTCCTACCTCTGCCTCCCAAGTGCTGGGATTAAAGGCATGTGCCACCATGCCTGGCAATACCCATCTTTTAATCACAGCACTCAGAAGGTTAAGGTAGGAGGAGTGCAGTGAATTTGAGGCCAGCCTGGAGGTACAGAGTGAGCTCCAGGCCAGCCTGGGCCATAGTGAGACCCTATCTGGAAAAAGATCATCCCCTAAAAATAAAGTTAAAAAACAAAACAAAACAGAACAAAAAACCTAGGTTCATCCAATTATTCTATAAAATGGCATCCTAAATTTACTTTTTAAAATTTATTAGGCTTCAGCAATGCATCAGTTGGTAAAATGCCTTCCACACAAGCATGAAGGCCCGGGTTTAGATCTCCACAACCCACACACATGCTGAGTTAGTGGGTCAATGTGCACCTGTCATCCCAGAGCTCAGAAGGCAGAAACAGTGGGATCCTTGTGGTAAGCTGGCTAACTAAACTTGCTGAATCAATGAGCTCTGGGTTCAGGAGAGCAACTGAGGAAGATACTAATGTTAACTTCTGCCCCCCAAATGCACATGCACACAAATATACACATGCACTCACACACATAAACACATAACACCCAAATATACACATGCATACATATGAACACATATACAACACAACATCCAAATATACATGTGCACACACACGAACATATATACACACAACATTCAAATAAACATGTGCATTCACACACATTACACACAACACCCAAATATACACATGCACCCACACACATCATACACAACATCCAAATATACACGTGCGCTCAAACACATATACACACAACATCCAAATATGCATGTGCACTCACACATATATGAACACATATACACAACATACATCTACATGAAAAAATGATCCAATAGTTGTACAAAGAGCTCCTCAAGGTTATATATATATTTCAATATATTTGATGTCCAGAGAACAGCTAGAGTGTCACAGATTAGTGGCCTTAATGAAAGAATGTACTTTTCAATACAGTATATGGCTAATCACCATAGCAGGTTGTTTTTTTTTCCCCTCGAGGTAGGGTCTCACTCTAGGTCAGGCTAACCTAAAATTCACTATGTAGTCTCAGTGTGACCTTGAACTCATGGCAATCCTCCTACCTCTGCCTCCCGAGTGCTGGGATTAAAGAAGTACACCCAGATGGTTTTGGTTTTTTTGAGGTAGGGTCTTGCTCTAGCCCAGGCTGATCTGGAATTCACTATATTGTCTCAGGGTAGCCTTGAACTCTCAGCAATCCTCCTACCTTTGCCTCCTGAGTGCTGAGATAAAAAGGTGGTGCCACCATGCCTGGCCCACAGTAGTTTGACTAGAATTTATAAATAACCTGATTTTATCTTTTGTGTATACTACTTAAAAGTTTTTGTTTGTTTGTTTTTGTTTTTTGAGGTAGGGTTTCACTCTAGTCCAGGCTGATCTGGAATTTATTATGTAGTTTCAGGTTAGCCTCAAACTCATGGTGATCCTCCTACTTCTGCCTCCTGAGTGCTGGGATTAAAAGCATGTGCCACCATGCCTGGCTTTTTAAAACCTTCTTTTTCGGGCTAGAGAGATGGCTTAGTGATTAAGATGCAAATAAATAAATAAAAAACACTTTTTTTTTGATGGTAGGGTCTCACTCTAGTCAAGGCTGACCTGGAATTCACTACATAGTCTCAGACTAGCCTTGAACTCACAGGGATCCTTCTCCTAATTGTCTCCTGAGTGCTGGGATTAAAGGCATGCACCACCAAACCTGGCAGAGAGAGAGGAAAAAAAAATGGGTGTGCCAGGGACTACATCAGCTGTTGCAAACGAACTCCAGATGCATGCACCACCTTGAGCATTTGGCTTTATATGGGTACTGGGGAATTGAACTTGGGTCTTAGGCAGCCAAAGAATAGGTGTGTCAGGGCCTCTAGCCACTGCAAATTCTTCATAACAGCAGAAATAAATCGGCCAATACCTGAGATGTGGAGCTGTCAGAAGCCCCTGAGTGAGACTCCTCGGAGAGGCCCATAGGGCCGTGAGTAGTCAGGGAAACATTGCCTCCAACAAATTCATCTCCTCGAACTGAATGGATGAGATCATTCAAATACTTATAATAAAGATTGCTGGACAGAAAGCCAGGCAAAAAGACCTGAAAGAGGAAACATCAGTTTAAAATTAAAAATCAAATGTACCCAGTATTTTAAATAAATTTTACCCACAGCCCTAAGAGTCAACACAAATGTCTGTACTTCTCTTTGTTTGGATACAGTTTACAGTCATTAAAATTAAAATGTATGGGGGCTGAAAAGATAGCTTAGTGGTTAAAGATGCTTGCCTAGGGCAGGTTCAATTTGTAAGCCATCCACACAAACTGGACACAAAAAGTGGTGTTTGTTTATAGCAGCAAGAGCTCTGGCAACATGTATTGCACACACTTAACATCTGTCATATATTGATTTTTACTTCCAAATAGATTACCCTAAAACAAATTACTAGGAATGTGGTTGTTGAGCTAAATTTTAACTTTGGAATAACCGGTCAATATCTTGCAAAAGGATGTTATCAGTTTGTATCAATAGCAAATATATCAAACTATCTCTATACAAGTCACTCTTTGTAAGTGTGTATCCAAATAAACACCAAATATCTAACAGCATTTGTTAAATAAATATGTAATAGGGACATAAATGTTTTTATAATCATTTAATAATGATGTTAAATAATTCTCACGTTTATCATCTGTATTTCCTGTTACAAACTTCTTTCATAGCACTTAGCACAATTATAAATATGTACAACTGTTATTTAGTATGCATTCTTAACCCCCCACACTTCCCATTTTCCAGGGAGGGTCTCACTGTAGTTCAGGCTGACCTGGAAATCAACTCTAGCTCCAGGCTGGCCTCAAACTCATAGTGATCTACCTACCTCTGCCTCCCAAGTGCTTGAATTAAAGGCATGCACCACCATGCCTAGCTCCTTAGTATGTATTTTGTTGTTGTTCTTTCAAAGTAGGGTCTCACTCTAGCCCAGGCTAACCGGGAACTCACTCTATATTCCAGTCTGGCCTCGAACTCACAGTGACCCTCTTACCTCTGCCTCCTGAGGGCAGGACTTAGTATATATTCTTTTTTTTTTTTTTTAAATACTTTATTTATTTATTTACTAGAGATGGGGGAGAGAGAGAGAGAATGGGCACACCAGGGCCTCTAGCCACTGCAAACAAACTGCAGACGCATACACCACCATGTGCATCTGGCTTACATGGGACCTGGAGAATCGAACCAGGGTCCTTAGGCTTTACAGGCATAGTCCTTAACCGCTAAGCCATCTCTCCAGCCCCTGGTATATATTCTTTATAGACTAAGATCCACAAGCAAAAATCACATTTCATTTGTATACCATTCAAACACCTAGTAGAAATGCTCAAGTATTTGTTGAATGAATTATTCATGTCTTTATGCTCTTTTCTCACTTAACTACCAGAGTTTTGCTAGTGTTCTTAAAATTAATGCGGGGGGGGGGCAGAGAGAGGGCTCAGTGATTTAAAAAGCCTGATGGCCTGGGTTCGATTTCCCAGTACCCACATAAAGCCAGATGCACAAAGTGGCACATTTACATGGAGTTCATTTGCAGGGGCAGGAGGCCCTGGCATGTCCATATTCTCTGTCTCAAATAAATAAAATATTTTAAAATATGTTATTATTTATTTGAGGAGTAGGAAGAAATGGAGGGAGACAAAGAGTGAGAGAGAGAGAGAATAAGCATGCCAGGGCCTCCAGCCGCTGCAAATGAACTCCAGATGCATGTGCCGCCCTGTGCATCTGGCTTACATGGTTCCTGGGGAATTGAACCATGGTCCTTTGGCTTTGCAGAAAAGTGCCTTAAGTGCTAAGCAATTTCTCCAGCCCCAATAAAAATATTTTCAAAATAAATACATAGGGCTGGGGGATGATTCAGAGGTTAAGGCACTTGCCTGCAAAACCTAAGGACCCAGGTTCAATTCCCCAGTACCCACATTAGCCAGATGAACAGGGTGGTACATATGTCTGGAGTTCATTTGCAACGGCTGGAGACCCTGGCACACCCATTCTCTCACTATCTGCCTCTTTCTCTCTATCAAATAAATGAAAAGCAAGTGTTCCAGACCTAATAACACATAATGGTAAAGTATCTGTATCATGCATGTACATATAGATTACCTCATTTTTATCCTCAAAGTAACTTTGATATTATTATTAAAGATGAGGAAAATGGCATTAGAGAATTCCAGTCACTGCCTGGGCCACTCAGCCTGTAACCGTGAAGGTTAATACATACCACGTCAAATAAAACTCTGTATTTAATCACTAGGCTGTACTGCTTCAATTTTCCATTGCAGTATTATGTTTGTCCCACGGAATATTTTCAGGATTCCACCAGTAAAACTTCTTGTAGTTTAAAACTTTTGAAGATCTTGGTTACCTTCTCCATGGTTGTCCAGGCCTGACGTAATGGAGTTGTAAAACAGTTAGGGAGTGGCCCTCCTTCCCTGCATATATTGGATTCAATTTCTAATCGTACAACATCATCAAATCCAAGAGGATGTGTGGCTTGGAGGGAAAAGTACCTGGTGCAGAAAGACATCCAAAGTCAAACAACATTCTTTATCAACTATAAGTAGCTGCTGACACCTACACCAGGGACTCTTATCTACAGCTACATTACTCAACCCCATACTTTACACTACAGTGAAGGTGATCAGTCCTGCTGCAACCATTATTACCACTTTTCAAAGATACCTACTACCTCCCTATCTGCTTTCCAACTAACCTGCTTCTACTAGCCAACTCTGCTGCTGTTTGAGAGTTGTGAGAGGCAAACTATACAGAGGCAAAGAAACATGTAAGTCATGTATATTTAATGGGTATTTATTCTCTGTTCAGAACTCAGATAGAAATGGACTTAGAGCCGGGCGTGGTGGCGCACGCCTTTAATCCCAGCACTCGGGAGGCAGAGGTAGGAGGATCGCCGAGAGTTCGAGGCCACCCTGAGACTACATAGTTAATTCCAGGTTAGCCTGGACCAGAGTGAGACCCTACCTTGCAAAACCAAAAAAAAAAAAAAAAAAAAAAAAAGAAAAAAAGAAAAGAAATGGACTTAGAACTGGGTGTGGTGGCGCACGCCTTTAATCCCAGACTTGGGAGGCACAGATAGGAGGATCATCATGGGTTTGAAGCCACCCTAAGACCAAATGGACTTAGAAGACATTTTCTTTCTTTTTTTTTTTTTTTTTTATAATTTTCTAATATTTTATTTATTTATTTGAGAAAGAGAGCAAGTATGCCAGGGCCTCTAGGCACTGCAAATAAACTCCAGATGCATGCGCCACCTTGTGCAAGTGGCTTACATGGGTACTGGGGAATTGAGCCTGGGTTCTTAGGCTTTGCACTTAAGTGCCTTAACTTCTAAGCCCTCTTTAGCCCTAATTCATCCATTTCTTTAAAAACAGTCAGGCACTCTTTTTCTTTATGGCATTTTGTTGGGGGGGATGGACTTTTTTTTTCAAATATTTTTATCTGAGGCTCTTGCCGCTGCAAACAAATTCGAGGTGTATGTGCCACATTGTGCATATGGCTTAACATGGGTTCTGGGGAAATTTAACCTGAGCTGTCAGGAGTTACCAACAAGCACCTTTTAACAAGTAAGCTCTCTCGCTGATTAAAAAATCTTTCTGATTTAAAAAAAATATTTATATTTGCTTTTTTTTTATTGACAACTTCTATACTTACATACAAAAAGTGCATGGTATTTCCCTCCCCTCCCCCCATTCCCCTTTAGAACTCCACTCTCCATCATATCCCCTCCCTCTCTCCATTAGTCTCTCTTTTAATTTGATGTCATCATCTTTTACTTCTATTATGAGGGTTTTGCGGAGGTATTGCTAGGCACAGCAAGGAGAAGACATTTTCTTAACACATGATTACTTCACCTGAAAAAAGAATTGAAGATCCAGACACAAAATGGCCTTGATATTCATGACCTTGCAGTGCCTGTCACTACCTACACAAGCCCTTCATAATAGGAGGAGATGATGACATCAAAATAAAAGAGACTAATTGTAAGGGTGAAGAGATTTGATGGAGGGTGAACTTGAGAGGGGTGAATGGGAGTGAAGGGAGGGAATTACCATGGTTTTCTGTCTATATACCTATGAAAGCTATCAATAAAAAGTTTTAAAAAAAGCTCACGCATTTAATCCCAGAACTCAGGAAGAGATACAGGAAAATCGCAGTGAGTTCCAGGTCAACCTGAGACTACATAGTGAATTCTAGGTCAGCCTGAGCTAGAGTGAGACCCTACCTCAAAAAACAAAAAAACAAAACAAACAAACAAACAAAAAGAACCGGGTATGGTGATACACACCTTTAATCCCAGAGGCAGAGGTAGGAGGTTCACTGAGTTTGGGGTCAGCCTGGGCTAGAGTAGGACCCTATCTCGAAAAAACAAAGAATAAAAAAATTTCTGTTAAGGATACAGAGCATGCTATCACCCCTATGAAGCATCAGTAATAAACATGTAGGACTCCAAAACAAATGAACACTAAAGGTACATGGAAGCATGTGGAGTAACTCACAGGGCCTGTGGAGGATCTGGTGTGGAAAAGGACTAATGAATGACTCAAAGATTTCTAATGTGATGGGATATAATATAACTAATATTTTGACAAGTTGATTATGAAATGGATACAAAACAGCAATAAAGGAAGATCTCTTTAAAACACTGTTAGTGGCATTTATCTCCCATCTATGACAAGTAGGGGGTTGGGAAAGTCAAATTTGGCACAACACACTTGGCAAGATGACAGCACCAATGGGATGTCATTCATCTTCATTTAATGGCTACCATGGGACTGGAGAGATGGCTTAGCAGTTAAGGCACTTGCCTGCGAAGCCTAAGGATCTAGGTTTGATTCCCCAGTACCCACGTAAGACACAAGGTGGCATCTGGAGCTCATTTGCAGTGGCTAGAGGCCCTGGCGTGCCCATTCTGTCTCTTTCTCTCTAAAAATACAGAGGTAGGAGGATCGCCATGAATTCAAGTTCACCCAGAGACTACATAGGTCAGCTTGGATTAGAGAGAAACCCTACCTCGAAAAAATTTTTAAAAAACAAAAAAAAAAAAACAGAAAGAAAAAAAGAAAAGAAATGGCTCCCATTGGCTGGAGAGATGGCTTAGCAGTTAAGGCCTTGCCTGTGAAGCCTAAGAATTCAAGTTTGAATCTCCAGGTCCCACATAAGTCAGACGCCAGTGATGTTAGCACGAAATGTCACACATGTGCACAAAGGGGTGCACACGTCTAGAGTTCGTTTGCAGTGGCTAAAGGCTCTGGCATGCCCATTCTCTCTCTTTCTACCTCTTTCTTTCTCTCTCTAATAAAGAAATAAACTAGTCGGGTGTGGTGTCACATGCCTTTAATCCCAGCACTCAGGAGGCAGAGGTAGGAGGATCGCAGTGAGTCCAAGGCTACCCTGAGACAACATAGTGAATTCCAGGTCAGCCTAGGCTAGAGCAAGACCCTACCTCGAAAAAAAAACAAAAACAAAACATAATAGGTGGAAAAGATCAAGACCTTAAAATAAAAGAGAGACTGGGAGTGGGAGGGGATATGCTGGAGAATGTAGTTTTAAAGGGGAAAGTGTGTGTGGGGGGGGAGGGAACTACCATGGGATATTGTCTACAATTATGGATGTTCGCAATTAAAAAAAAAAAAATAGCTGGGTGTGGTAGCACATGACTTTAATCCCAGCACTTGGGAGGCAGAGGTAGGAGGATCACCATGAGTTCGAGGTCACCCTGAGACTACATAGTGAATTCCAGGTCAGGCTGGACCAGAGTGAAACCCTACCTCGAAAAACAAAAACAAAAACAAAAAAATAAATAAAATGGCTCCCAGGCTGGAGAGATGGCTGAGCAGTTAAGTGTGCTTCCTCTACAAGCATGAGTGACTGAAAGGGCCTGCAACCACCTGAGTTTAAATTTCCAGAACTCACATAAACAGCTGGGCATGGCTACATGTGCTTATAATCTTAGTCCAGAAAAGGGAAGCAGGGACCAAGGAATCACCCAAGCTCCTGAAAAGCAGCAAGAGCTCCAGTATTAGTAAAAGCCTTGGCTCAAGAATGGGCAGAACAACAATGGAGGGGGACAGCTGATCTTCTACTCTGGCCACAACAGACAAGGTCATGGGCACCAAGGGCACATACATGTGCATACACTACACAACTCACACACACACATACACAGAACCAATTCCCAAATATAAATTACTACTATTTCAATAGCCATTAATGGTGTTTCTTTTTTTTTAAAGAATATTTTATTTACTTAAAAAAATTTATTTACAAGCAGAGACAGAGAGAGAGAGAGAGAGAGAGAGAGAGAGAGAGAAAGAAAGAAAGAAAGAGAAGAGAAAGACAGACAGAGAGAGAATGGGCACACCAGGGCCTCCTGCCACTGCAAACGAACTCCAAATGCACGTGCCACTTCATACATCTGGCTTTACGTGGGTAATGGAGAACTAAACCTGGGGTTGGTAGACTCTGCAGCAAGTGTTTTTTTTTTTTTTTTTTTTTTTTTTTTTGGTTTTTTTGAGGTAGGGTCTCACGCTAGACCAGGCTGACCTGGAATTCACTATATAGTCTCAAGGTGGCCTTGAACTTACAGTGATCCTCCTACCTCTGCCTCCCAAGTGCTGGGATTTAAGGAGTGCGCCACCACGCCTGGCTGCAGCAAGTGAGCAAGTGTCTTTAACTGCTGGCCATCTCCCTAGTTGTGGAATGTTTTCTAAAACTAAAGATTCCTGGGCTGGAAAGATGGCTTGAAGGTTAAAGCATTTGCCTGCAAAGCCAAAGGATCCTGGTTTGACTCTCCAGGACCCACATAAGCCAGATGCACAAGGAGGCACATGTATCTGGAGATCATTTGCAGTGGCTGAAGGCCCTAGTATACCAATACTCACTGTCTTTCTGTCTGGGAAAAAAAAAAAAAAACCCACAAAACTAAACATTCCTGGGTCACATCTCAAAACTGGTGAATCAGAACTAGAATCCTATTTTTTAAAATATATATTTTATTTATTTATTTGAGAGAAAATGGGCATGCCAGGGCCTCTAGCCACTGCAAAGGACTCCAGATGCATGCGCCCCCTTGTGCATCTGACTTATGGGGTCCTGAAGAGTCAAACCGGGATCCTTTGGCTTTGCAGGCCATCTCTCTAACTGCTAAGCCATCTCTCCAGCCCCTAGAATCCTATTTTTAAAAACTTCCTTCTTTATTTATTTGAGACAGAGAAGGAGAGAGAACAGGTATGCCAGAACCTACTTTATTTTTATTTTATTTTTGGTTTTTCGAGGTAAGGTCTCACTCTAACCCAAACTGACCTGGAATTCACTCTGTATTTTCAGGGTGTCCTTGAACTAATGGCAATCCTCTTACCCCTGCATCCCGAGTGCTGGGATTAAAGGCGTGCACCACCACGCCTGGCCAGTACCTACTTTAGATGAATGAACCACTTCATCTGGCTTTAGCTACATACTAGAGAAATCAAACTCAGGCCATCAGGTTTTGCAAGCAAGGACATTTAACTGCTGAGCTCTCTCTCCAGCTCTGGAAACTGACTGTTAAGAACTTCTCAGGTGACACGCATGTACACCTGTAGTTCAATGCTCAGGAAAAACTAGCTTAGACACTCTTGGAACTCTTCTAACATCCCATACAGCTCTCTCTATCCCTAAGCTACCCTTTAGTGACTGCTTGTGGATACAATTAACAAATTTCCTCAGTAAGAAGTTAAACAATAAGAACACAATGGGTTGGAGGTGACCACAGTCTAATCACTTGCCTGAGCATATATTTTCAGTTCAGTTTACTGTAAGACTTTTCCAATCCTTCATATTCAGTGAAAACTGATAAGAAATTGGCTGGTGGGTAGCCTGGGAGTAGAGAGCATGCTTAGCATATGGAAGCCACGGGTTCAACTTTTACCAAAGACAAAACCCCAAAACTAGTGAAAATTCTTATTCCTTTAGTCATGTGGATAGAGGTTTGTACCTGGAAATATAGTATGTTCAAGCCTAGACATTCAAGGCTCTTTATCACCTATTCCAATTAGTTTTATTTCCTAATATATTTCATATCCCTTCTGTTACCTAACCCAAGTCCCTTCTCTTTTCCTAGTGCAATGAAGGACCCCAAACTCAAATTCCTTGAAAGTGCCACATTCCTACACATTCCCAGGGCTTCGCTTGTATCTTTATCTTTGTAGAATTTACTGTCCCCAGTTCCCTGCCTAGAAAAATCCAATTTACTCTTGAGGATTCAAACCAAGTCTTCCATCTGTGAAGCCCACCTGAGTCCACATTATGGTTCTGACTAATACATAAAAACCCTCCTGCCGGGCGTGGTGGCACATGCCTTTAATCCCAGCACTCAGGAGGCAGAGGTAGGAGGATCGCCAAGAGTTAGAGGCCACCCTGAGACTACATAGTTAATTCCAGGTCAGCCTGGACCAGAGTGAGACCCTACCTCACAAAACCAAAAAATAAAATAAAAATAAAAAATAAAAACCCTCCCTACCAGGCTTGGTGGTGTGCACTTTTAATCCCTGCACTCAATAAGAGGCTAAAGTAGAAGGATTCCTGGGTTTGAGGCCGGCCTGAAACTACACAGTGAATTCCAGGTCAGCCTGGGTTACAGCTAGACACTACCTCAAAAAAATGAAATAAGGGCTGAAGAGATGGCTTAGTGGTTAAGGCGTTTGTCTGCAAAACCAAAGGACATAGGTTGAACTCCCTAGGACCTACGAAAGCCAGATGTAGAAGATGGCACGTGTCTGGAGTTCATATGCAGTAGGTAGTGTATCCATTCTCATTCTCTTGCTCTCAAATAAATAAATAAAAATAACAATGTATTTTTTTTCTTTTTTTTTTTTCAACAATGTATTTTTTAAATCAAAAAAACTCTCCCTGCTGGGTGTGGTGGCACACACTTTTAACCCTGCATTTGGGTGGCAGAGGTTGAAGAACCGCTGCGAGTTCGAGGCCAGGATGGAACTACAAAGTGAGTTCCAGGATAGCCTGGGCTAGTGAGACTCTTCCCACCCCTTAAAAAAAAAAAAAAAAAAAAAAAAAAAAAAAAAAAACCAAAAAAAAGCCCCTGTCCTTCTCCAACAGAAACTTTTGCTCTCTGAGCTCTAGAGAACTCTTTTTCTGCCATATGCAAATCAGATTTTAGGCTGTGCCCTGTGAACTCCTTGACAAGAGACTGTCTTTTCTTTTCTTTTCTTTTCTTTTCTTTTCTTTTCTTTTCTTTTCTTTTCTTTTCTCTTCTCTTCTTTTCTTTCTGTTTTTGGTTTTCCAAAGTAGGTTCTCCCACTAGCCCAGGCCGACCTGGAATTCACTTTGTATTCTCAGGGTGGCCTTGACTTCACAGCAATCCTCCTACCTCGACCTCTTGAGTGCTGAGGTTAAAGGTATGCACCACCACGCCCAGCTGGCTTTTTTTGTCAGTAGTGTTATTTTTGAATACTTAAAAAATGTTTTAATTTAAAATTTTTATTTATTTATTTATTTGCAAACAGAGAGAGAGAGAGAGAGAGAGAGATGGAAGAGAGGCAGACAGAGAGAGAAGGGGCATGCCAGGGTCTCCAGCCACTGCAAACGAACTCCAGATGCATGTGCCCCTTGTGCATCTGGCTTACGTGGGTCCTGGAGAACCGAACCGGGATCCTTTGGCTTCGCAGGCAAATGCCTTAACCACTAAGCCATTTCTCCAGCCCTCAGTAGTAATTTTTTTTTAATTTTAATTTATTTGAGAGTGACAGGAAGAGAAAGAGGCAGAAACAAAGAGAATGGCACACCAGGGCCTCCAGCCACTGCAAATGAACTCCAGATGCATGAGCTACCTTGTGCATCTAGCTTACATTGGTACTGGGGAATCAAGCCTCGAACCAGTCCTTAGGCTTCACAGGCAAGCGCTTAATTGCTAAGCCATCTCTCTAGCCCCTCAGCAGTATTTTTTAAAAAACGATTTTACTTAATTATTTGTAAGCAGAAAGAGAGAAAGAATAGGCACACCAGGGCCTCTAGCCACTACAAATGAACTCCAGATGCATGTGCCACCCTGTGCATCTGGCTTATGTAGGTACTGGGGAACTGAACCTGGGTCGTTAGGCTTCACAGATCCAACCCTTTTTGTTTTGTTTTCTTTGGTTTTTCAAGGTAGGGTTTCACTCTAGTTCAGGCTGACCTGGATCTCACGGTGATCCTCCTACCTCTGCCTCCTGAGTGCTGGGATTAAAGGTGTGCACCACCACCCCCAGCTCCAGCCCTGTTTTTTTTTTTTAAATTAATATTTTATTTATTTGCAAGCTGAGAGAGATGAAGGGAGGATGGGCACACCAGGGCCTCCAGCCATTGTAAATGAATTCCAGATGCATGCACATTTTGTGCATCTATCTGGCTTTAACATGGGTACTGGGGAAACATCCAGATAGTTAAGCTTTACAGGCAAGTGCCTTAACCTTTGAGCCATCTTTCTAGCCTGAGAATAAGTTTTTTTTTTTTTTTTGTTAAATTACAAAAGTGCACAGAAAGTGCTGAATACTGGCTAAATGTATCCATCAACCATACTCACTTGTCATACAGTATCATGGCATCATTCTGTGCCTCCTGTCCATCATACTGGCCCTTTTTGGCAGCAAGCTGAGATTGGAAGTTATCTGCTGCCAACCAGAATTGTAAGATGTTCACTGCATCTTCTTTTTCCATGTACTAGGAGGAAAAATACAAAAGAGAAAAGTGAGACTAGAAATAGATTTCTCTCACATCTGGTAATCTATAAACCCACAAAGATTAAAGTGAGAAGATAAGCAAGAAGCAAAAAAGATCCTCTTCTTCATCGGATACCAGTCAGCAACAGTAATTTGAAATAAATGGATTTAAAAATATTCCTTTCAGGGCTGGAGAGATGGCTTAGCGGTTAAGGCGCCTGCCTCCTAAGCCTAAGAACGCTGGTTCCAATCTCCAGCAGTTCCAATCTCCAGGTCCCACGTTTAGCCAGATGCAAAGTGACGCAAGGGTGCAATGCCGCTCTTGCCCAAAAGTGGGCGCACGCATCTGGATTTCGTTCACAGCAGCTGAGAGACTGCTGGCGCGCCCATCTCTGTCTGTCTTCCTCTCCCTTTCTCTCTGTCTGTCTCTCTCTGTGTCTCTCTCTCTCTAAAAAAAAAAATTCCTTTCAGAAGGGGGTAAAAAACATTAAAATGAACAAAATTAAATTTCATGCAAATGGATGCCAACTTTAATGTTCTGGAATAAAACTTACACTGTTGGATTAGTGTTTCCTCACCAGCACACACAGTGAGCTAAATCAAATTATAACTCTGACTCCTGATCGTCTCCATCATTCCTTAAGGACAACTAGGTCAAATGCTGATTCAACCTATGCTAAAGAAAGGGAGGCTAGGGTAGGGGAGTGCATGCTTTTGCCTTTAATCCCAGCACTCAGGAGGCAGAGGCAAACCATAAGTTTGAGGCCACCTTGAGACTACACAGTGAATTCCAGGTCAGCCTGGGCTACAGTGAGACCCTACCCTCGAGGAAGGGGGGTGGAAAGCAACTACTTACATAGCTGAATTCTTGTGAAAAGGCAGAATTCAAGCATCTAGGTTACTATTTTATGAGATTGAGAATCTTCCTTTTTGTTTTGCATTGCTGGGGACTGACCCAAGGGCCTTGAAACAAACCAAAAATCATTTATTTATTTATTTATTTATTTATTTATTTATTTATTTATTTAATTTTTTGGTTTTTCGAGGTAGGTTCTCACTCAAGCCCAGGCTGAGCTGGATGGAATTCACTATGTAGTCTCAGGGTGGCCCTGAACTGATGGTGATCCTCCTACCTCAGCCTCCCAAGTGCTGTGACTAAAAGTGTGCACCATCACACTCAGTTTAAGAAATCCTTTAATATTGTAAGAAAACATTCTCATTCTCTGAAGCAAAATAAATACTGTTACACAAAACTGTATGCTTCAAAGGGATATATACTTACTGTTTGTTTATGTTAACACACTTACTATTTGTTTCAGTTTTCATGGGGAACCTTATCAAACAGTTAAAATACAGATGAGCACAGAGGAAAAATTGCTACTTTTCTTTCTTCCAAAGTTTGTTCTGTACTTAGTTGTACATGAAATTAAATATCCAATTCTATAGCTTTACTTATTCATTTATCAATTTATTTTTCTGACAGGGTCTCATGTAGTCTAGGCTGGCCTGGAATTCACTATGTCGCTAAAGTGACCTTGAACTTCTAATCTTCTGGCATCTATCTCCCAAGTGCTGGGATTACAGGTGTGCACTGGTTTATGTAATTGCTGGGAATCAACCCAAGGGCTTTGTGTAAAGGGGAGCACTTTGTCAAATGACGAATGGATATCCCAACACCCAATGTTATTGCTTTAAAACAGCACCAAATTGTTTAAAAAAACATTTATTCTCTCGTAACCTAATTAGGTTTTCTTTCCTAAAAGCAAACAAGCAAACAAAAAACCCCACTTTATTTATTTAAGATAGGGGAGAGACTGGGCGAGCCAGGGCCTCCAGCCACTGCAAATGAACTCCAAACATATGGGCCACCTTGTACATCTGGCTTACGTGAGTCCTGGGGAATCAAACCTGCATCCTTTGGCTTTGCAGGCAGGCGCCTTAACCACTAAGCCATCTCTCCATTCCGTTTTCTTTCTTTTTTAAAAATATTTTCAGGGCTGGAGGAATGGCTTAGCGGTTAAGGCATCTGCCTGCAAAGGCAAAGGACCCCGGTTCGATTCCCCAGGACCCACGTTAGCCAGATGCACAAGGGGGCACATGCGTCTGGAGTTCGTTTGCAGTGGCTGGAGGCCCTGGCGTCCCCATTCTCTCTCTCTCTTTGTCAAATAAATTAATAAAAAAATAAAATGTTTAAAAAAATATTAAAAAATTTTTTTTTCAGCCAGGCGTGGTGGCGTACGCCTTTAATCCCAGCACTCAGAAGGCAGAGGTAGGAGGATCATCATGAGTTCGAGGCCACCCTGAGACTACATAGTGAATTCCAGGTCAGGCTGAAATTAGACCCTATCTCGAAAAATCAAAAAAAAAAAAATTTTTTTTTTCTTAGCTGGGCACAGTGATGCATGCCTTTGATCCCTGTAATTGGGAGGCAGATTAGGAGGATCACTGTGAGTTCAAGGCCACCCTGAAACTACATAGTGAATTCCAGGTCAACCTGGGCCACAGTGAAACCGTATCTCAAAAAACCAAAAAAAGAAAAAAAAAAGTATTTATTTATGGGGTGGCGGGAGAAAATGGGCACGCCAGGGCCTCTAGCCCCTGCAAACAAACTCCAGATGCATGTGCCACTATGTGCATCTGGCTTATGTGGATTCTGGGAAGTCGAACCTGAGTCCTTAGGCTTCAAAGGCAGGTACCTTAAACATTAAGCTATCTCTCTAGCCCAGTTTCCTTTTCTTTTCAAAGTTTTTATAATTTATTTATTTAATTAGAGACAGAGAGTGGAAGGAGAGAAAGAGACTGAGAGAGAATGGGCACGCCAGGGTCTCTAGCCACTGCAAACAAACTCCAGATGCATGTGCTACCTTGTGCATCTGACTTACATGGGACCTGGAGAATTGAATCTGGGTCCTTACGTTTTGCAGGCAAGTGCCTTAAATGCTAAGCCAGCCCTCTAGTCCCCAGTTTTCTTTTTCTTTTATATTTTATTTTTATTTATTTGACAGAGAGAAAGAGGCAGAGAGAGTGAAAGAGAATGGGCACACCAGGGCCACCAGCTGCTACAGACAAACTCCAGATGTATCTGCCATCTTGTGCCTCTGGGCTTAAGTGGGGATTCCTGGGGAACTGAACCTGGGTCCTTTAGCTTTGCAGGCAAGCACCTTAACTGCTAAGTCATCCCTCTAGCTCCAGTTTTCTTTTTAATTGGTGTTATTATACACTAACTTTTATCTTTAATTTTAATAATATGCCACTAAAGTATTCTTGCCATTAAATACAACTTAAAACAATCTCTTTGGAAATGACTTGTCTCTTTTATGCATTTTTTTTTTAAAGACAGTGCCCCAGCATTTACTGTTGAGAGGCTGAAATGCTCTACTAGAGTATAAAAGAAAATGCAAAATTTACCTCAGAGAAATAAAAGAGGGCTGACTCACAGAAGAGAATGTCAGCAAGGTAAACAGTTCCACTGGTCAGCACTTCAATCTGGTATTTACAGAAATGGTGACTTCGCAGAAACTCACTAAAGTGCCTGCACACGGACAAAAAGGAAATATTTGAGGGGAAGACAAAGGAAAGAGCTTAACCGGGAATGACAGCCTCTTTCCAAAACATTCCTATTAATAAAATCTTAAGAGCCTAAATCATGGCTACCTTACTTCCCATGGTGTTAGTCCTGGTACCTTTAAGCTATAAATAATCTCCCCACTATTCACTGACTTTGTATCTTTCATCTAAGATTTAACCATGCTACACATCATATTACAATAACCAAAGAATATGCCCTACTATTTCTCTTATAAGGTTGCAACTTCCTTCAAGGCAGGTATTGTATCTACCTGTATGCTATGCAGAGCATTGACTAAATAATGAAGAATGACTATATAGATTTGATAAGGATATAAAGCAATACTTAAAAACCTTTGGAGGTGTTTCAACAAATCAGTGTAGACTCAGTTACAGAGCATATATTACACAGAAAGCAAGAAAATCAGAACACATGCATTATGAAATTAAGGCATTTTCTATTCATATACTATATAGTCTTAATCATCCCAAACTACTTCAAAACTAAAACCAAATCCTTTAATTTAGGAAATGTTAAAAATTGTTCTATTTTTAATCAGATTCATAATTAATATTTTAAAAACCCAGCAACAAAGGATCACAGAATATGCTTATATAATATTGTGAATAGTTCAAAAATATTTTGTTTTGCTGGACATGGTGGCACATGGCTTTAATCCCAGCACTCAGGAGGCATAGGGAGGAGGATTGTGAGTTCAAGGTCAGCCTGAGACTACATAGTGAATTCCAGGCCAGCTTGGGCTACAGTGAGATTCTACCTCGAAGAAGAAAGAAGGAAGAAGGAAGAAAAAGAAGAGGAAGAAGAAGAGGAAATAAAAAAATAAAAAAAGAAGCCGGGTTTGGTGGTGCATGCATTTAATCCTAGCAGTTAGGAGGCAGAGGTAGGAGGACTGCTGTGAGTTCAAGGCCAGCCTGAGACTACAGAGTGAATTCCAGGTCAGTCTGGGCTAGAGTGAGACCCTACCATGAAAAAAAAAAAAAAAAGACCAATCACAAGTTTCCAAGAATATAAAATGTGAAACTTAACTTACTCTTGTTCCATTGCACTGAAGACTATGGCCTGTGCCAGAACGAAACAGTTGGGATCCACCTGCCCATCTTCTCCACAAATTCTTGCTGTGAAATAGCAATTAAATTTACTAAAATCAAACTATTGCCCACTCTGAATTACACGGGGAAATAATAATGATAAAACTAGAAATAAAACACACGTGCATGCATGCGCACACATACACACACATATGTAAAAATGTCACAGGCCAAGGCATGGTGGCACACGCCTTTAATTCCAGTACTAGGGAGGCAGAGGTAGGAGGATCGCTGTGAGTTCAAGACCACCCTGAGACTACACAGTGAATTCCAGGTCAGCCTGAGCTAGAGTGAGACCCTATCTCGAAAAACAAAAACAAAAACAAACAAACAAACAAACAAAAGTCACAGTTTGAGGTAGAAAAAAAAATCGTTTTGGCTAAAGAGTTGGCTTAGTGGTTAAGTGCTTGCCTGTGAAGCCTAAGACTCTGGTTTGAGGCTTGATTCCCCAGTACCCACGTAAGCCAGATGCACAAGGTGGTGCATGCATGTGGAGTTCGTTTGCAATGGCTGGAGGCCCTGATGCGCCCATTCATTCCCCCCCCCTCTCTCTCTCTCTGCCTCTTTCTCTCTTTGTCATTGCTCTCAAGTAAATAAATAAAAATAAACAAACAAAATATATCTTTTGAACCAGGCACAGTGGAGCACACTTTAATCCCAGTACTCAGGAGGCAGGGGTAGGAGGATTGCTATGAGTTCAAGGCCAGCATGAGACTACATAGCGAATTCTAGGTCAGCCTGGGCTAGAGACCCAACTTCTGGGGGGGGGGGGAAGAGCTGGAAAGATGGCTCAGTGTGTGTGTGTGGTGGGGGGGTGTTGGAGAGATGGTTCAGTGAGTAAAATGATTGCCATGCAAACATGAAGACCCGGTTTTAGTTCCCAATACCCATGTAAAAAGCTGTGCACAGCTGCGTGCTTGTAATCCCAGCACTGGAAAAGTGGTGACAAGAGGAGCCCTATGGCTTGCTAGCCAGCTGTATAACTGAGTGAGGAACAACAAACTTTTTTTTTAAAATATTTTTTAAATTTTTATTTATTTATTTACAAGCAGAGAGAGAGAGATAAAAGAGAAGCAGACAGAGAGAGAATGGGCACACCAGGGCCTATAGCCAGTGCAAACGAACTCCAGATGTATATGCCCCTTGTGCATCTGGCTTACATGGGTCCTGGAGAATTGAACTGGGATCTTTGGCTTCGCAGGCAAACGCCTTAACCACTAAGCCATTTCTCCAGCCCGGAACAACAATCTTTTGTCTAGAAATTAGTACAGAATTATTCCAACAACACATATATACATGCTACATCAATGGCAAGGGAAAACTGGTAACAGTGCTAGCAGGATTAAATTGGCGTATCCTCTTCTACAGGGCAACCTAACAGTTACTAGCATAAATTTAACACACACACACACACACACACACACACACACACACGAGTCTGGTGTGGTGGCGCACACCTTAATCCCAGCACTCAGGAGGCAGAGATAGGAGGATCACTGTGAGTTCAAGACCAGCCCAAAATTACATAGTGAATTAATTCCAGGTCAGTCTGGGCTAGAATGAGACCCTGCCTCAAAATACACACACACTTTCCATCCTATTTATTATCAGATTTCAAAGACTGTAACCAAAAGCCAAAAGAAATAGGAATTTATGAGATGATTTATTGGTTAAAGAGTTTATTGAGCTGGGCGTGGTAGTGCACGCCTTTAATACCAGCACTTGGGGAGGCAGAGGTAGGAGGATCACCTTGAGTTTGAAGCCAGCCTGAGAATACATAGTGAATTCCAGGTCAGCTTGGTCTAGAGTGAAACCCTACTTTGAAAAATCAAAACAAATAAAAATAAAATAATAAATTGCAGATATTTGCAACTTCAGACACCTATGAGTGATTTAGTGGCAGGTTTATAAAGTAGCTGAAATAAACTCACACAGCCAAATGGCTAGTCTTAATCTGAGTTTATCACTTTAGAGGAGCCTTCAGGAAGCGAACAATAACATACCCAGTCTCCTGGTCCCTTTACTCTCACGCTCTCTTGAGTCCACATCCCTTTTACCACACTTGGGCTGGAGAGATGGCTTAGTGGTTAAGGCACCTGCCTGAAAACCAAAGGACCAAGGTTCGATTCCCCAGGACCCACATAAACCAGATGCAGAAGGGGTGCATGAGTCTAGAATTCATTTGTGGTTGCTAAAAGCCCTGGTGTACCCATTCTTTTCTCTGCCTTTTTCTCGCTCTCAGTTAAATAAACAAAATAAAATAATTTTAAAAATTGGACTGGAGGGATGGTTTGGCAGTCAAGGCGTTTGCCTGCAAAGCCGAAGGACCTGGGTTCGATTCTCCAGGACCCACATTAGCCAGATGCACACAAGGGGGTGCACACGTCTGGAGTTCATTTGCACTTGCTGGAGGCCCTGGCGTGCCCATTCTCTCTCTCTCTTTCTTTGTCAAATAAATATATAAAAATAAAATATTTTAAAAAAAAGAAATCCTTGGCCGGGCGTGGTGGTGCACGCCTTTAATCCCAGCACTCAGGAGGCAGAGGTAGGAGGATTGCCTTGAGTTCAAGGCCACCCTGAGACTACATAGTTAATTCCAGGTCAGCCTGGGCCAGAGTGAGACCCTACCTCGAAAAACCAAAAAATAAATAAATAAATAAATAAATAAATAAATAAATAAATAAATAAATAAAGAAAGAAAAGAAAGAAAGAAAAGAAAGAAAAGAAATCCTTTTACCATATTTGTCCATTTGACTGGGCACCTAAATCCTTACATCCTTGGTAATATTCTTCTTTTTTGTTTTGTTTTTTCAAGTTAGGGTCTCCCTCTCACCATGCTGACCTGGAGTTCACTATGTAGTCTCAGGCTGGCTTCCACCTCACAACAATCCTCCTACCTCTGACTCCCAAGTACTGGGATTAAAGGCATGTGCCACCACTCCCAGCCCTTGGTAATATTTCTTATAAAAAATGAGAGCTGGGAGCTGGAGAGATGGCTTAGTGGTTAATGTGCATGCCTGTGAAGCCTAAGGACACAGGTTCAATTCTCCAGGTCCCACATAAGCCAGATGCACATGGTGGCACATGCCTCTGGAGTTGGTTTGAGTGGCTATAGCCCTGGCATGCCCATACTCTTACTCTCTCTCTCCCTCCCTTTCTCTGTCTCTAATAAGTAAATAAAGAGAGAGAGAGAGAGAGCTTAGAGGTTAGGGTGCTTGCTGGCAAAGCCTAATGACTCTGGTTCAATCCCCCAGTACCCACATAAAATCTCGAGTTTGTTTGCAGCAGCTGGAGGCCCTGGTGTGCTTATTCTCCATCTCTGTCTGCTTACAAATAAATAAAATTTAAAATGAAATGAGGAAATTTAACTCAAATATCTTCCTTAGTTCTACGAGCTGCTCTAACAAATTAATAAACCCAAGGAGGATGCATGAAAGCCTCAATTTACAGCCCATTTATCAGAGAGCAGGCCCCAATCTGTGCTTGGAAGAGAGCAATCTTGTGGAATCAAGCCCTAAATCTGTGGGATCAGATGCTATCTCCAGGTGAACAGTGACAAAACTCAACTGATGTAGCAGCCAGCCAACTGCTATCTGCTGAAGAATAATCTGCAGAACCATTTTGTTGATAGACTGGGGTCACAGATGTGTTCTCAGCTGTCAGATCACACAAGAAACTGATTGTTTTTTCCTATATCCTTAATATAGCACATCTTTTTTTCTCAAACATCCAACATCTATTCTCTTTGCTGAGGAGTTTGCTTCCCACTTCACTGAAAAATCAGAAGTAACAGAAGAATGTATCTTCATCTTCTAACTCACCTGCATTTTCACCCACCATCGTCTGCATTTTCTATCACAACCAATGAACTCTTCTTGCTCCTATCTCAACAGCCTTCAATTTAAGTACTGAAACCTATTCTCAAGACTTTTCCTCCAAGTGTCTCCTCTCTTCCACATCATCTTTTGCTTCACTGATAACTTATTCTTTTTTTAAAAAATATTTTATTATTTATTTATTTGAGAGAGAGAGAGAGAGAGAGAGAGAGATACAGAAATAGATAGGTAGAGAGAGAGAGAACGGGCACGCCAGGGCCTCCAGCCACTGCAAACGAACTCCAGATGCATGTGCCCCCTTGTGCTTCTGGCTAACGTGGGTCCTGGAGAATCGAGCCTCGAACCGGGGTCCTTAGGCTTCACAGGCAAGCGCTTAACCGCTAAGCCATTGCTCCAGCCCTGAAAACTTACTCTTATCAGCTATCCTTATTCTCATCAGATGCCTACACTGAATACCATACACACACCCATTTGTGTGCTACAATACACTTTACATGTTTATAATACAGTTCACTTTAAAATATATTTCATTTATTTACTTATTTGAGAGATAGAAAGAGGGAGAGAGACAGAGAATGGGCACATCAGGGCCTCCAGCCAGTGCAAATGAACTCCCGACATATGCACCCCTACTGCATCTGGTTTACATGGGTCCTGGGGAATCGAATCAGGATCCTTTGGCTTTGTAGGCAAACGCCTTAATCGCTAAGCCATGTCTCCAGCCCCACTTAAAAATAAAATTAGGGGGTTGGGGAAATTGCTTAGTGGTTAAGGCGTTTGCCTGCAAAGCCAAAGGACCCAGGTTCGATCCCCCAGGACCCACATAAGTCATATGCACAGGGTGGAGCATGATTTTGGAGTTCATATGGAGCAGCCAAGGGCTCTGGCATGCCTATTCTCTCTATATCTGCCTCTTTGTCTCTCTTGAATAAATAAAAAAAAAAAAAAATTAAAGGATGGGCGAGATAGTGTATGCCTTTAATCCCAGCACTAAGCAGGCAAAGGTAGGAGGATCACCATGAGTTCAAGGCCACCCTGAGACTACATAGTGAATTCCAGGTCAGCCTGGGCTAGAGTGAAACCCTATCTCGAAAAAACAACAACAACAAAATTTTTTAAGTGAGTCTGGGGCTGGAAAGATGCTTAGCAGTTAAGGTGTTTGCCTGCAAAGTCTAAGGACCAAAGTTCAATGACCCAGGACCCCATGTAAGCCAGTGGCACATGTATCTGGAGTTTGCAGTGACTAGAGGCCCTGGCATACCCATTCTCTCTCTTTCTGTCTCTTTATCTCTCTCTCAAATAAATAAGAAAGAAAGAAAAGTGAATCTGGAGTTCATTTGCAGTGGCAAAGGACCTGGTGTACCTATTCATTCATTCATGCTGTCTCCCACTCTGCTTCCAAATAAACTAATAAAAAGTGAAAAATAGCCAGGCATAATGGTACACAACTTTAATCCCAGCACTTGGAAGGCAGAAATAGGAGGATTATTGTGAGTTTGAGGCCACCCTGAGACTATATAGTGAATTCCAGGTCAGCCTGGGCTACAGTGAGATCCTATCTTGAAAATCAAATAAATACATAATTAAAAATAAAAAAATAGCCGGGCGTGGTGGCGCACGCCTTTAATCCCAGCACTCGGGAGGCAGAGGTAGGAGGATTGCCATGAGTTTGAGGCCACCCTGAGACTACATAGCTAATTCCAGGTCAGCCTGGACCAGAGTGAGACCCTACCTTGAAAAACCAAAAAAATAAAAATAAAAAAAATAAAAATAAAAATAAAAAAATATTCTCTTACTTGGATTGGAGAGAAGGTACTTGCTTATAAAGCCTGACTGGGATTCCCTAGTACCCACATAAAGCCAGATACAAAAAGTGGCACATGGATCTGGAGTTCATTTGCATGTTAAGAGGCCCTGGTGTGTCCAATCCCTCCTCCCCAATTCTCTGCTTGCAAATTAAAAAAATTAAAATTTCTCCTGGCCAATACCCAAAACTGATCAGTTTTTATTTTTCCCCAGAGTTTTAAGCACTGCTTACCTATGATATCATTTCTCATTGCTTCTGTAATTGGAATTGGTTTAGCAGCATCTGGAGATATATATTTGGTAAAAGTATTCACTGCATCTTGTTCTATACCTACAAGGGAAGAAGAGGACAACTTCAAAACCAAAAAGCTACTTGGACCACTAAAATGGAATATATTCATGAATAGTAGATTCTATTTGCTGTATCATGCTAATAAAAAAATAACTTTGGGGGGGCTGGAGAGATGGCTTAGCAGTTAAGGCGCATGCCTGTGAAGCCTAAGGACCTAGGTTCAATTCTCCAGGCCCCATGTAAGCCAGATGCACATGGTGGTACATGCATATGGAGTTTGTTTGCAGTGGCCAGAGGCCCTGGTGTGCCCATTCTCTCTCTCTCCCCCTCTCTCTGTCTCTAATAATGCGTGGTGAAACATGCCTTTAATCCCAGCATTCAGGAGGCAGAGGTAGGAGAACTGCTGTGAGTTTGAGGCTACCCTGAGACTACATAGTTAATTCTAGGTGACAGTGAGACCCCACCTCAAAAAACCAATAAAAAGGATAGGTAGAGCTCCTTACACTTACAATGTGCTCCTCCAGGCACAAAATGGCAAAATGGCCTTATATCTATGACCTCACAGTGCCTGACACTACCTATACAAGACCATCATAATAGGAGGGAAGATAATGACATCAAAATAAAAGAGAGACTGATTGAGAGGTAGAGGGGATATGATGGAGAGTGGAGTTTCACAGGGGAAAGTGGGGGAAGGGAGGGATTTACCATGGATTATTTTCTACAATTATGAAAGTTGTCAATAAACAAAATAAATTTTTCAAAAAGGAAAAGAAAAAACCAAAAAACTTTCAGGGACTAGAGAGATAGCTTAGGAATTAAAGTACTAGCTTATGAAGCCTAAGGACTCAAGTTCAATTCACCAGCACCCACATAAAGTCAGATGCACAAGGTGGCACATACATATGGAGTTCGTTTGCAGTGGCTGGAGGCCCTGCACCCCATTCTCTCTCCCCCAAATAAACAAATATATTTTTAAAAATTAAATAACCAGCCGGGCGTGGTGGTGCATGCCTTTAATCCCAGCACTCGGGAGGCAGACAGAGGTAGGAGGATTGTCGTGAGTTCAAGGCTACCCTGACTGAGAGTACAGAGTGAATTCAAGGTCAGCCTGGGCTAGAGTGAAACCCTACCTAGGAAAACCAAAAAAATAAATAAAAAGTAAATAACCTTCACGCTGGAGAGATGGCTCAGGGGTTAAAGACACTTGCAAAGCCTAAGGACCTGAATTCAATTCCACACTATCAAAGTAAGCCAGATGCACAAGGTGGCATATGCGTCTGGAGTTCACTTGTAGTGGCTAGACACTCTGATGCACCCATTCTCTATGTATTTGCTCTTTCTCGCTCTCAAATAAAAATAAATATTAAAAAAAAAAACATGGGGCTGGAGAGATGGCTTAGTGGTGAAGGCGTTTGCCTGCAAAGCCAAAGGATCCCAAGTTGACTCTCCAGGACCCACGTAAGCCAGATGTACAAGGGGGTGCACGCATCTGGAGTTCATTTGCAGTGGCTGGAGGCCCTGGCGTGCCCATTCTCTATCAAATAAATAAACAAATATAAAAAAACCTTTTTTAAAAAACATAACTCTAGGCTGGAGAGATGGCTTAGTGGTTATGGTGGTTGCCCTCAAAAAATAAACAAATTTTTTTGTGAATCCTCTCCTCCAGTCTCCTTGTAAGCTAATAAACTCCCTAATAACAATAATCTATGTACATTTCTTCGTCTCTTCTACAAATTCCAATGTAAAAGATCTGCATAGCAATATAACAGTGTAAGTTCAAAATCCATTTCTAAGTCAAGATTTAAGTTGTTTTTCCAAATTACTTCATGTACGTGAATGTTCTCATTTTACCAATAAACGTGGAAGGTTAAATAATGCACCTCAAACTTCTTAGTCTTGGGATCTATGGATTTGAATCTGAAATGTCCTATGTAGGCTCAAGTCGGTGCCTGGTTTATAGCACTTATGTGAAGATGGAACCTTTAGGAGGCAGTATCTAGCTGGAAGAAGTGTGTCACTAGGGTAGGCCTGTGAACATTACACCCATCCCTGCTTCCAGTGCTTCCTAGTCTGTACCATGTCAATACCTACTACTTCACATTCCAACCATCACAATGAAACCACTCCACTATGCCTTCCCCACTTTGGGTGGAATGATACCATGAGCCAAATCAAAGTCCTTGCAGGTATTTTGGTCCATAGAGATGCAATCTTTGCCATCTTAAAATTTATAAAGGGGCTAGAATATAGCTAAGTAACAGATCATTTGTTTCAAATGTGTGAGGTCTGGGGCTGGGGAGACAGCTGAATAAATAAAGTGCTTGCCTTGCAAGCAGGAGAATCTGAGTTTAATCCCTGGAACCAATCTAAAAAAAAAAAAAAAAAAAGGCGGGTATGGAGGCACATACTTGTAATTCCAGCACTTGAGAGGCAGAAGTAAGGTGGATCACTGTGAGTTCGAGGGCAACCTGAGACTACCAGGTCACCCTGGGCTAGAATGAAATCCTACCTCCAGAAAAAATGTGAGACCCTGTGTTCAGTTCCCAGTCCAACCAAAAAAACTATTCTCCTGTATTCAGCCACCAGGGACTCAAGAGACCACTACCCCTATGGCCCAAGGGGAACTAGATACTGCTTGAGGTAGCAGACCTAGTGTCAACAACATGATGTTGGTTTTATAGGCATGCAAAATGTAAGAGTTACAGGCTCAGGGAGCTTCCCACTGAGATTTCAAAGGGAAGTCTGAGAAGTCAGGCAAATTGTGACAAGGTCTGAATTCTAGCTGACAGCCAGAAAGGGTAATATGTGAAGCTGTGAAGTTGTTGCTTAAGCTTGAGACTCTAGGCCCTAGGCTGGGTGTGGTGGTGCATGCCTTGATCCCAGCACTTGGGAGGCAGAGGTAGGAGGAATGCTATGAGGCCAGCTGGGAGTACAGATGGAGTACCAGGTCAGCCTGGGCTAGAGTGAAACTCTACCTTAAAATAAAACAGAAAAAAGAGAGAGAGACTCTAGGATGTGGGAGATGAGAAGATAGATGGGTCACTCCTGATAAGACTCATAGCTAACAAGTGGAGCCAGCTAGGAGGCCACATGAGCCACAAATAGCAAAGCCTTCCAGAAAGAGCTGACAAAGCCAGGAGTAACTCACATGCCAATGTAATGTGCTTCAGATGCCACACAAGAGCTCCAGGATTTAATGTTTGCCTTGCTGTGTTTTGGAAGTCTTTTTTATTTAAATACTTTTATTTATTTGAGAGGGAAAGAGGCAAATAGATAAAGAAAGAAAGGGTATGCAGGGCTTCCAGCTATTGCAAACAAACTCCAGATGGAGGTGCTACCTTGTGCATCTGGTTTACATGGGTCCTAGGAAATTGAACCTGGGTATTTTGGCTTTGCAGGCAACCACATTAACGGCTAAGCCATCTCTCTAGCCCCTCATCCCTTCTAAAATGGGAATGTTCCCTCACTGTCAGGTAACTTTTAGGATTTTACAGAAGCTGATAGCTCAGAATTGCTTTGAAGACACTTTGAACTTCAGACTTCTGAACAATGATGGATACCGGGAACTGGGCTGGGCAGACGGCTCAGCAGTTAAGGCACTTACCTGCAAAGCAAAGGACCCACGTTCCATTCCCCAGTATCATGTAAGCCATATACATAAAGTGATACATTCATCTGGAATTAATTTCCAGTGGCTAGAGGCCCTGGCTTGTCCATTCTCTTACTCTCAAATAAACAAATAAATATCTCACGCCTTTAATCCCAGCACTCTGGAGGCAGAGGTAGGAGGATCAATTTATTTGTTTGTTTGTTTTTCAAGGTAGGGTTTCACTGTAGCCCAGGCTGACCTGGAATTCTGTAGGTAGTCTCAGGGTGGCCTTGAACTAATGGCAATCCTCCTCCCAAGTGCTGGGATTAAAGGTGTGTGTCACCATGCCCGGTTTCCAGCCAACAAATTTTTTTTTGTTTTGAGAGAGAGAGAGACAGACAGAAACAGAGAAAGAAAGAAAGAAAGAGTGACAACGGGTGCGCCAGCGGCCTCTCAGCCACTGTGAATGAATTCCAGATGCATGCACCCCCTTGCGGGCAAGTGTGGCATTGCACCCTTGCATCACTGTGTCTGGCTAAACATGGGACCTGGAGAATTGAAAGGGTGTTTTTAGACTTTGCAGGCAGGCGCTAAGCCATCTCTCCAGCCCAGCCAACAAATTTTTTAAAAATAAATTTTTTTTCTCTGCCTCTTACTCTCAAATAAATAAATAAAATATATTTAAAAAAAAAAAAAAAGGCGGGTGTAGTGGCGCACGCCTTTAATCCCAGCACTCGGGAGGCAGAGGTAGGAGGATCGCCAGGAGTTCAAGGCCACCCTGAGAATACATAGTGAATTCCAGGTCAGCCTGGGCTAGAAAAAAAAAAAAAAAGGCCTGAGCTGGGCATGGTGGCATACGCCTTTAATCCCAGCACTTGGGAGGCAGAGGTGGCAAGAGGACCTGGAGCACCCATTCTCTCTCACTCTCTCCTCCTCTCTCTGTCTTGAATAAATAAATAAATTTAAAGGGGGGGACTGAAGAGATGGCTTAACAATTAAAGCGTTTGCCTGAAAAGCCAAAGGAGCCCGGTTCAATTCTCCAGGACCCACGTAAGCCAAATGCTCAAGGGGGTGCAGGCATCTGGAGTTTGTTTGAAGTGGTTGGAGGCCCTAGCATGCCAATTCTCTGTCTGTCTCCCTCTCTCTCTCAGAGGTAGGACATAGTGAATTCCAGGTCAGGCTGGGGCCAAGAAAGTTCCTATCTCAAAAAGATAAACAAGAAATTATAATAATAAATAAAAAACAAGCTTGATGTGATAGCACATTTATTTATTTACTTATTCTTATTTTATTATTTTTGTTTTGTTTTTTGAGATAGGGTCTCACTCTAGCTCAGGCTGACCTGGAATTCACTATGTAGTCTCAGGGTGGCCTTGAACTCATGGTGATCCTCCTACCTCTGCCTCCTGAATGCTGGGATTAAAGGCATGTACCACCACCTCTGGAATTTTATTTTATTTTGAGATAGGGTCTCACTCTAGCTCAGGCTGACCTGGAATTCACTATGTACTCTCAGGTTGGCCTCGAGAGTTCCTCCTAAGTACTAGGATTAAAAGCATGCACTAGCTTATTGGCCAGCCTGAGATTAGATAGTGAATTAATTCCAGGTCAGCCTGGGCTACAGTGAGACCCTACCTAAAAAAAAAAAGGCATGGTGGCACATGCCTTTAATCTCAGCAATCGTACTGCCATGAATTTGAGGCCACCTGAGACTACATAGTTAATTCCAGGTCAGCCTGGGCCACTGAGACCCTACCTCAAAAAACCAAAAAATAAAACAAAAACAAAGCTGGGTGTTGTGGCACACACCTTTAATCCTAGCACTGGGGAGGCAGAGGTGGGAGGATCGCAGTGAGTTCAAGGCCACCCTGAGACTACAGAGTGAATTCCAGGTCAGCCTGGGCTAGAGCAAGACTCTACCTTGAAAAACCACAAAAATAAAAATTAAAAATTAATTAATAAAAATAAAAAATATATAACTAAATAAAAAATTTAATCTGCAAAGTACAGTAAAACAGTAATAAAATTAAAATTGGGGTATAGGGCTGGAGAGATGGCTTTCCAGTTAAGGAGCTTGCTTCTTAAGCCTAAGGATGGTTTGATTCCCCAGTACCCATGCAAGCACAAGGCAGAGCATGTGTCTGGTATTTGTTTGCAGAGGCTGGAGGCCCTGGTGAGCCCATTTTCTCTCTCTCTCAAATAAATAAAATATTAAGCCAGGCGTGGTGGCGCATACCTTTAATCCTAGCACTCAGGAAGCAGAGGTAGGAGGATCGCTGTGAGTTCAAGTTAGTTTGCAATGGATGGAGGTCCTGGCACACCCATTCTCCCTCCCTCTCTCTCTCTCTCTCTCTCGCAAATAAATAAATAAAATGTATTTTTAAAAAAAAAAAAAACAAGCACAGAATCTTTGCCATTAATCTTCTCAGTATCTTTTATAAAAACAAATAAATTGGTTTCATTTCCAAGTGTGTGAATGGAAAAGCAGGACACCAACCCTGCTTCCTGTCAATTCTGCTAAGGAATTTCTCTGAGGATACACTCTAAGGAACCCCTCTGGCTCCTCCCTGTATACTCATCTCATTCCACACCACTCTCCAAGCACTCCTATTGGTAAGCAATTAGAGAAGAAAAGACACCATTCCTTATCTTAAATTCTACTTTGTGACGGGGGAGTGGTATTACATACTTACTTTTCATTAGTTTTCCTGATAATTCTTTCAATGGAGATGAGGGACTATTTCTACTGGCTACTGTAAGTCTGGAAGAGGATTCTCGGGTGTCCGTGGAAATGTGAGGAGTACCTGCTCTGACCATTTCAGGATGGAGAGAATGAGTACTGTCACATTCCTGGGAAAGCAGCAAGTGATTCTGAATATTAGTTCTATTATTCAGGTCAACTCCTTCTGATTGAGTTATAAGAAATTGGGATGAGCTAGAATCCTCCAATCTCTTGTCAAGAGACTCAGTTACAAAAGATATTTCATGCTTTGTAGACGGAGAGACAGGCTCAGCCAGTGAGCTCTGCTTCACTGTGTTTAGACTGTGTGCTCTTATTCTGGACCAAGTTGTAGAATGAAAACTTTCAGCCTCTAGCCAAAATTTAACCAAATGTTCCATTCTCCGAAGTTCCATGAATTGAATGAAATATGGGAGGACAACAGAGTCGTGTAAGACTTGCTCAAGGGTCTTTGAAAGACTTGATTTGGTCTCCTGAGTTTGGTAGTCCAGACAAGATCTACCTACAATACAAAAGAGACACAGCAGTTTAGCAACAATAGATTTCAGATTGAAAGATTTAACAACCTCTAGCAACACTTTTAGCACCTTTAGCAACAGAAGTCTTCAGTAGTTTACTTTCTAGCAATTAATAGGAAAAGAGAATTAGAACTATGATTTTAGTTTCTAAACAAAGAAAAATTGTCTAAAATTTAAATTATTACATTATTAGCTGGAAAGCCAGGCATGGTGGTGCACGCCTTTAATTCCAGCACTTGGGAGGCAGAGGTAGGAGGACTGCTGTGAGTTCAAGGCCACCCTGAGACTACATACATAGTGAATTCCAGGTCAGCCTGAGCTAGAGTGAGACCCTACCTTGAAAAACCAAAAAAATAAATAAACAAATAATTAGCTGGGTGTGGTAGTGTACAGCTTTAAACCTAGAACCCATTTGCTCTGTCTCTTTCTAACAAATAGAAGTAAAAGATTTTTTTTTTTTTTTTTGGTTTTTCGAGGTAGGGTCTCACTCTGGCCCAGGCTGACCTGGAATTAACTATGTGGTCTCAGGGTGGCCTTGAACTCACGATGATCCTCCTACCTCTGCCTCCCGAGTGCTGGGATTAAAGGCGTGTGCCACCACGCCCAGCTAGAAGTAAAAGATTTTTTTGTTGTTGTTGTTTTGGTTTTTCGAGGTAGGGTCTCACTTGGGCCCAGGCTGACCTGGGATTCACTATATAGTCCCAGGGTGGCCTCAAACTCACAGCGATCCTCCTACCTCTGCCTCCCGAGTGCTGGGATAAAGTAAAAGATTTTAAAAAGAAAAATGAACAAATTAATAGTTACTTACCCAGGTCCCCAAAATGAGCGGCCTCCATGTGGCTTGGCTGCTTCTTAAGTGTTGCGGTCCTGCTACTTGAAAAGCAGTCCATGTTGGCAGAAATGGCATTGATTGCAACATGACTTGGTCCTGCAGCCTCCAGCAAGGCATGATTTTTAGGACTTTTTTGTGGGGAATGTGCAGATATTGAAGCTACATTTTTCAAAAGAAAATGTTAAAAATCAAACTCAATTTCATTATTAGGCTTTAAGAAAACGTTAAGAATTAAATTTCCTAAAACGTTACTTATTTTTTTCCCTTTGGTTTCTTGAGGTAGGGTCTTGCTCTACCCCAGGTTGACCTGGAACTCACTATATAATTTCAGGATGGTTTCGACCTCAGGACGATCCCCTACTTAGGCCTCCTGAGTGCTGGGATTAAAGGCAAACACCACCATGCCCAACAAATTTCCCTTTTTCTTTTTTGCTTTTCAAGGTAGGGTCTCACTCTAGGTCAGGCTAACCTGAGGCTCACAGTGATCCTCCTACCTCTACCTCCCGAGTGCTAGGATTAAAGGTGTGCACCACTGCACCCGGCTTCACCAGAATATTTTATGTTTTATATGTTGTATGTGTGTGTGCCTACACTTGGAGGCCAGGGACCCCAGGTAAGTCTAGATTTTACCAATTTGGTTGGACTACCTAAATTAAGCCCAAGATTCCCTCTGTCCATCTACCCAGGGCTGGAATTACAAGAGTATATGACATGCCCAGCAGTTTATGTAGAATCTGGGGATCTGAACTCAGATCCTAATACTTGCAGGGCAAGCATTTTACCCAGAGCCAGCTCCATAGCCCCAGAATACTTCCCCCTCCCCCAAGGTAGGGTTTCCCTCTAGTCCAGGCTGACCTGGAATTCACTATGTAGTCTCAGGGTGGCCTTGAACTTAAGGTGGTACTCCTACCTATGCCTCCCAAGCACTGGGATTAAAGGTGTGCACCACCACACCCAGTCTTTTTTTCCCTTTTTTCTTTTAAATTAACTAAGTTCTCCATAAAACAAAGAATACTGGTGATCAAAACTTAAGATACTTAAAAATAAGCATTTTAAAAAAGCCGGGCGTGGTGGCGTACGCCTTTAATCCCAGCACTTGGGAGGCAGAGGTAGGAGGATCGCCGTGAGTTCGAGGCCACCCTGAGACTACATAGTTAATATCAGGTCAGCCTGAGCCAGAGTGAGACCCTACCTCGAAAAAAAAAAAAAAAAAAAAAAAAAAAGCATTTTAGTGCCTGGCAAGCTGTAAACACCCACATGTTTGCTGAATAGACAAGTCTGTTGTGCCCCATGAAATTAGCCTCATTATACTTGAGAACACTTTTATTTCCCCTTTAAAAAGTATCTACGTACTTTCATCCCAGCACTTGGGAGGCAGAGGTAGGAGGGTGGCCATGAGTTTGAAGCTACCCTGAGACTACATAGTGAATTCCAGGTCAGCCTAAGCTAAGAGTGAGATTCTACCTCGAAAAACCAAAAATAAATAAATAAATTCTTAAAAAATTACAAGCCAGATGTGGTGGTGCACACCTTTAATCCCAGCTCTTGGGAGGCGGTGGTAGGATAATTGCCATGAGTTGCAAGGCTCCCTTAGAATACATAGTGAATTACAGATCAGCCTGGGCTACAGTGAAACCCTATCTTGAAAAACCAGGGGAAGGGATTGAGTAAAGGAAAGGTGGAGGGAGGGCTAAACACAATCTAAGAGGATATAAATAAATCATATGGAAACCTACTTTTCTGGACAATGGAACACTCAGAAGCCATAGATTGTTACTAGAAAATTTTCAGTGCCAGGGATGGGATGTCTTCCAGTGAATTGTTGGCCAGGGAGGTTACTGATACCCCCAAAACATTACAGGCCGTTGCCGAGGCCCTTGTTTCCCACCAGAAACAGATGGTAAGGTCCTATTGCTGAAGACTGACATACTTGGGCTATAAGGTCACTGAGAAATCCTGTTGGAGCTGAGCTGAAAGCCTCCTCCATGTGGACCAGCTGACAGAAAGCTGGAAAAAACTATGCTGCATGCAGTTCAATGGGAGAGAGAAAAATCAGCAGTGGACACTACAAGCTTAAATTTGGCCACCTAGGCCAAAAGAGCCAAAGGGTGCAGTAGTGGCATGTCTGTTATGGGGGAAACCAACCACTCTCTAATTGCACTGGAGGCCTGCTCCATGGGAGGGAATACATCTCTGATACTGAAAACCTACAACAGGGCCCTAGGGGTGAAACGACTGCTGGTGTCTGGATAAATGTATATACTTTGCTCACCAAACTGCCCAGTAAGCACTTCTCTTAATGTCCACACTCATATATTAATGCTACTCTCACTTTTGGTTAGAGAAGCTTCTCTTTTCAGATGGCAGTGACCTTGGGATGACTCAATAGGCACCATGGTGCTGAGAAGAAGTGACAGAGGACTGTTCAGCACTGAAACATCTCTAACATACCTTCCAAGGCTCAGAAACCATTGTGGACAAGGTGGCACTTACAACATGCTCCTCCAGACACAAAATGGCCTGACACTACCTACACAAGACCATCATAATAGGAGGAAAAGATCATGACCTCAAAATAAAAGAGACTGATTCAGAGGGGGAGAGGATATGATGGAGAGTGGAGTTTCAAAGGGGAAAGTGGGGGGAGGGAGGGAATTACCATGGGATATTGTCTACAATTATGGAAGTTGTAAATAAAAAACAATAATAAAGGACTGGAGAGATAGCTTAGACATTAAGGCACATGCCTGCGAAGCCTACGGACCCTGGTTAGATTCTCCAGGTACCACATAAGCCAGATGCACAAGGGGGCACACGCGTCTGGAATTTGCTTGCAGTAGCTAGAGGCCCTGGTGTGTCCATTCTCACTCTCCCCCTCTCTCTTTCCCTCTCTCTGTCTCTAATAAATAAATAAAATCTTAAAAGAAAACCTAACAAACCTCAAAGAATTCCTTTAAAAAAAAAATAAAAAGTAAAAAACAAAAACCAAAAAAAAAAAAAAAAAGGAGGGAAAAAGAAAAAAAAAGCACTTAAGGCTAGGTGTTGTGGTATGTAATGCCAGCACTAGGGAGGCAGAAGTAGGACTGCTGTGAATTCAAGGCCACCCTTAGACTATATAGTAAATTCCAGGTCAGCCTGGGTTAGAGCAAGATCCTACCTGGAAAAGCCAAAAAATATGACCTGGAGATGCAGTCTAGTGGGAGAGTACTCACTTAGCATGTGCAAGGCAGGACCTGGGTTTAATCCGCAGTACCATACTTGTTTACTTGCTTGTTGTATTTACAACATGTATGTCTTTAGTGGTCTGATGACATAATGGTATTATTCTTTTGAGTTCAGGAGAAGCTAGTTACTAGTGCATTAAAAGGAAATAATCAATTCAGTATTACAACACTATCAAATAACTCTTAAACTTGTTGCTGAATTAAAAGAAGTTCTGACACAATGCACTGCTACAGAAAGTAAGTCACATAACTGCATGCCTCAACTGAGCATCCAAGTCAAGCAGGACCTAGGAGGTAACAAACAGGACTGTTCTAGAGAGTCCCACAGCTCTGATAAATTACTTATCTTTTCCTTCAAGAGGCTATGAAGACCCAGAGGTTGGACCCCAATCAATGTATAGTCTGCAAAAGGAAAATCAAGCAGAAAAGAGATCCTCAATGCATCCGAGGGAAGCTACATGGTCAATAGGGCTTTGACTCATCCTAGCAGATGACACAAATGCTGAGAGAGCCATAGAGCTCCTAGTAGGTACCTAAAAATCTCTCCTAAAGAATTGTAATGTTGGGGCTGGAGAGATGGCTTAGTGGTTAAGGCACATGCCTGTGAAGCCTAAGGACCCCGGTTCGATTCTCTAGGACCCACGTAAGCACAAGGGGGCACAAGGAGTCTGGAGTTCGTTTGCAGTGGCCACAGGCTCTGGCATGCCCATTCTCACTTTCCCTCTCTCTGTCTCTAATAAATAAATAAATAAAAATAAAATCTTTTTTAAAATGACATGGAAATTAGAATAAGGAAATCTAAAAGACCCTGCCCCAAAGTTATATCCTGTACTGTGATGTCCTGTACTGTATAGTCTTTTGTGCTGGTTAACCTAACACTATAGTTTTTGTATTAAGGATCTGCACTGCAGCTTCTATCTGGCACGGTAAATCATGTTACACTTCTTTTTATCCCACAGCATAGCTGCAGGCATCTGTCTGCTAACCAACCATTTACCTATTTCTATAAAACTTGCCTATTTCATACTCAAAAGTCTCTGGCCAGGCGTGGTGGCGCACGCCTTTAATCCAGCACTCAGGAGGCAGAGGTAGGAGGAACACCATGAGTTCGAGGCCACCCTGAGACTACATGGTGAATTCCAGGTCAGCCTGAGCTAGAGTGAGACCCTACCTCAAAAAACCAAAAAAACAAAAAACAAAAAACAAAACAAAACAAAACAAAACAAAACAAAAGAAGCTGGGCATGGTAGCTCACGCCTTTTTAATCCCAGCACTTGGGAGGATGATCGGTAGGAGGATCGCCATGAGTTCAAGGCCACCCTGAGACTACATAGTGAATTCCAAGTCAGCCTGGGCTATAGTGAGACCCTACCTCAAAAAAAAAAAAAAAAAAAAAAAAAAAAAAAAGACCAAAAGAACAGTCCAAGAAAAGATATATAAGCTCTGAACCACCAAGAATCAAAGTCCAGGCTTTGGAAAAAGATTCCCCTGGGTCTACACTGGCGTGAAAATAAACTTTCTTCCTAACTCTCCATTCAGTCTCTGGTGCTGGTTATGTGTGCCTCAGTTTCCTGTTTCAGAGGTACCCTAACTGCTACAAGCTAAAACCCAACTCAGCTTGAAGAAGCCAGATCAGTCATCACCTCAATTCCCTAGCGGCAGTTAGGGTTACTTCTTTAAGGGGTCTGGATTTAGGCAATTTAGGGGTGGTGAGGCCCTAAAAGTAAAATTGAGGAATGTCCTTGAGCCTGTCCTTCAAGTTTCTACTTTGCTAGAGGTCAGGGAAGGGTCTAGCCTCTCTCTTTCTGCCTAAAGGATGTTTTTCCTTAAACTCAACTAGAGTCCCTCCCTAGAAAAAGTTTCTTTTTTCTGGATTCCTGGAATGATTAGACCTGATCCTCTATGTAAAAACCTGGCATTAGAGTTGTTAGTTCCTCTCCCATTCAAACTGAGTCTCTAAGTGGACTTTTCCAGTTCCAGAAGCCCCCACCTGCTGGACAGAGCATTTCATATTTTTCCTTTAGCTCTGAGTTCTAGCTCTCTTTTCTTTTTCTTTTTTTTTTAATATTTTATTTTTATTTATTTGACAGAGGGAGAGAGAGAGAGACAGAATAGGCATGCCAGGGCCTCTAGCTACTGCAAACGAACCCCAGACGCGTGCGTCCCCTTGTGCATCTGGCTAATGTGGGTCCTAGGGAATCAAACCTGGGTCCTTTGGCTTTGCAGGCAAACGCCTTAACCACTAAGCCCTCCCTCAGCCCTATAATTTTTATTTTATTTTTTTATTTTTTTTTTTTTTTGGTTTTGCAAGGTAGGGTCTCACTCTGGTCCAGGCTGACCTGGAATTAACTATGTAGTCTCAGGGTGGCCTCGAACTCTCGGCGATCCTCCTACCTCTGCCTCCCGAGTGCTGGGATTAAAGGTGTGCGCCACCACGCCTGGCGTATAATTTCTTTTTAAAAAAAACAAGTTCCTGGGCTGGAGAGATGGCGTAGCAGTTAAGGCACCTGCCTGCGAAGGCTAAGAATACTGGTTCGCATCTCCAGGTCCCACATTTAGTCAGACAAAAAAGGACCACAAGTACGCAATACAAGGGGTGCATGCTCTGGAGTTCATTCACAGTGGCTGAAAAGGCCCTAGAACGCCCATTCTCTCTCTGACTCTTCCTGTCTCTTAAAAAAAAAAAAAGGCCTGGAGAAATGGCTTAGCTGTTAAGCACTGTGAAGTCTAAGGACCCTGGTTAGAGGATCAATTCCCCAAGACCCACTTAAGCCAGGTGCACAAGGTGGCACATGCATCTGGAGTTTGTTTGCAGTGGCTGGAGGTCATGGCGCGCCCACTCTCTCTCTCTATCTACCTGCCTCTTTCTCTGTCTGTTGCTCTCAAATAAATATATATTTTTTAATTGAAAAAGGAGGATTGCCGTGAGTTCAAGGCCACCCTGAGACTACATAGTGAGTTCCAGGTCATCCTGGGCTGGAGTGAAATCCTACTTCAAAAAAACAACAAAAAAAAGTTCTTTAATTCTATTTACTTATTTATTTAGAGAAAGCGAGGGGGGGGGGGAGAGACAGAGAGAGAGAGAGAGAAGAGAGAAAATTAGCATGCCAGGGCCCAGCCACTGCAACTGAACCGCCAGACACTTACACCACCTAGTGGGCATGTTCAACCTTGCACTTGCCTCACCTTTATACATCTGGCTAATGTGGGATCTAGAGAGTGGAACATGAATTCTTGGGCTTAGCAGACAAGCGCCTTATCCACTAAGCCATCTGTCCAGCCCCTAAGCTATAATTTCTATAAAATTTTCTAAATCTTAAAAAATAATTTAAAAAATAAATATAATCAAGTCATTAAGTTATATCTCCAGCACCCCTTACAGGCAATTTCAATCTAAACAGCAGGGTTTGAATAACACTTGCAAGTATTTCTTATGAAGGATACATTGCACACAATCCAATGGCTCTTAGTGATATGTTTCTATGATAAATAGACAATAAAGAACCAGGCATGGTGGCACACTCCTTTAGTCTCAACACTTGAGAGGCCTAAGTAGAAGGATCACTTAAAGTTCAAGGCCACCTGAGACTACATAGTGAATTCCAGGTCAGCCTGGGCTACAATGAGACCCTACCTCAAAAAAAAAAAAAAAAAAAAATACACACACATACACAAATTTTGCAGATAGGAATGGGAGTACCTATTCATGTTTATCAGATATTTAAACTTATAAGTCATTTAAAAGTTTTAGGGATTATGGAATGGAGAATGACTTCAAACTATTTTGTCAACATTAAAAGAAAATTTTATCCTCAATTTTCATATTACAGTGAATAAACTGCTTTTTTGCAAGTGTAAAAACAATAATAGCTAATTTTTTTGTTTATTTTTGGCTTTTCAAGGTAAGGACTCTAGCCCAGGCTGACCTGGAATTTACTATATAGTCTCAGGGTGGCTTTGAACTCATGGCAATCCTCCTACCTCTGCCTCCCCAGTGCTGGAATTAAATGCCTATGCCACCATATACCCAGGTCAACTGATGATAGCTCTTTTTCTCCTCTTTCTCTCATATGTGTGTGGTATGTGCATGTATGTGGAGGCCAGAGGACAGCCATGGTTGACATCCTCCAGTACGCAGTCCACCTATTTTTGAGACATGATTTCTCATCAATCAGGCTAGAATGGCTGGCCAGCAAGTGGCAGAGATCCTCCTGTCTCACCTTCCACAGCAATACTATTACAGTCACACACTACCATGTCCAGCATTTTACATAGGTACTGAGGATTGAACTCAGGTCCTTATACTGAGCTATCTCCCTAGCTCTCTAATTATTGTCTATGATAAAGAGAATGTTAGGAATTCATCTGAATAAGACTTTCTTTTCAAGCCAGGGGTGGTGGCACATACCTTTAATCCCAGCACTCGGGAGGCAGAAGTAGGTGGACCACCGTGAGTTCGAGGCCACCCTGAGACTTCACAGTGAATTCCAGGTCAGCCTAGGCCAGAGAGTGAGACCCTACGGGGGGGGGGGAGGGAGTGGTTCTTTTCCTAACTTCTGTAAGAGCTAGCAGACCTCCTGCCAGGCGTGGTGGCACACGCCTTTAGTCTTAGCACTTGGGAGGCAGAGGTAGGAGGATCACTGTGAGTTCAAGGACACCCTGAGACAAAATAATGAATTCCAGGTCAGCCTGAGCTAGAGTGAAACCCTACTTTGAAAAACAAAAAAGGAACTAGCACTTCCTATTCACCTGTTCCTGATATTTTCTTTCTCCCTCTCCCTCTCTCTTTTTTTTTGGGGGGGGGGAGTATTTTATTTATTTGTTTGCAAGTAGAGAAAGATAGAGAAAAGAAAAACAGAGAGAATGGGCATGCCAGGGCCTCCAATGGCTGCAAACAAATTCCAGATGCATGTGCCACTTTGTCCATCTGACTTTATGTGGGTACTGGGAAATCAAACCAGGGTCATTAGGCTTTGCAGGCAAATCCCTTAACTGTTGAGCCATCTCTCCAAGCCCTTGATATTTTCTTTTATTTTGGTCTCCAAGGTACTAAATTCCCTATTTTCCTCTTCTGTTGGCTAAACCCTCTCACTCTTCTAGGGCACATTTATTGAATGTTTACTGTGGCAGATGTGGCCTTCCTCCTTGATTCCTCTTTACAAAGCTGTTCTTTCATTCTTTTTGTTCTGTTTTGTTATTGTTGTTTGCTTATTTTTTTCCCCTGGGAAGGTCTCACTCTAGTCTAGGCTGACCTGGAACTTACTCGGCAGTGGCCAAGCTGCCCTTAAACTCAATCCTCCTACCTCAATGCTGGGATTAAAGGTATGCGCTACCACATCCAGTCTTACTTCTAGAAAACTTATCTATTCTCAAACCTCCAGTTATTATTAAAACAATAGTTTTCAAACCTGTTCTCTAAGCTGTAAGCTCCTCCCTGCCCAATTAAACTGAATAGATTCAAGCTCTTATTATGTCTGTAAAACAGAAAAGGCCAAAGTAACTCACTGACTTGAGTCAACATACTCACGCCTTTTTGTTTGTTTGTTCCTTTTTTTCCCACTAGGTAGGGTTTAGCTCTAACCCAGGGTGGCCTGGAATTCACAGGAACTCTACCTCTGCCTCCCAAGTGCTAGGATCAAAGGCTGCACCACCACACAAGGCCCCTCCATCCTTGAATCTAGGTCTTCAGTCTCTACTCATTTACTAGTGGGAATTCTCTTTAACTTTGCCATCTCAAGCCTAACTTGTCCAAATACCAAACTTACTACTTTAAACCAATTCTCCTCCATTACTTCCCTGCCTTTGTTCAAACTCCAAAGCTCAAAATCATGGTCTCATTCTGTTTCACTATGTCCATTTATTTGTCAGTATCTACCGTCTTTCCCCTTCAAGATGTACAATCTATTTGCCTATTTATTTTCAAGGCCATACTCTTAGCACAACAAAAAAACTCTCTGCACTTATCTTCCAGGTAAATATTTCATAAATACCATACATTACCAATATTGCATCAAAGGCCTGAAATGGCTCCTGTTTAATCTGGTTCAACTTTTCTGGTCTTTCTGGTTTTTTATAACCTCACTTCAATCCAGCTGTAAAACTTTCCCCGTATTTATCCGAAGGTCCATCAGCCCAAAGCTATTAGGGAGTAAAGAAATGATTTTCTCTTTAACATTTTCTCTTTCATTAAAATTCTTGGTGGCATGCCGGGCGTGGTGGCACACGCCTTTAATCCCAGCACTTGGGAGGCAGAGGTAGGAGGATCGCCGGGAGTTCGAGGCCACCCTGAGACTACATAGTTAATTCCAGGTCAGCCTGGACCAGAGTGAGACCCTACCTCGAAACCCCCCCCCCCCAAAAAAAAAAATCTTGGTGGCAGGGGGCTGGAGAAATGGCTTGGCGGTTAAGGCACTTGCCTGCAAGTCAAAGGACCACAGTTCAATTCCCCAGGACCTATGTAAGCCAGACGAACAAGGTGGTGCATGCACCTGGAGATCATTTGCAGTGGCTGGAGGCCCTGGCACGCCCATTGTCTCATTCTTTCTATCTACCTCTCTCAAATAAATAATAAAATATATTTTTTTAAATTCTTGGTGGCATAATCCCAGAACTTAGGAGGCAGGGGTAGGAGGATCCCTGAGAGTTTGAGGCCACCCTAAGACTACATAGTGAATTCCAAGTCAGCCTGAGCTAGAGTGGGACCCTACCTCGGAAAAAAAAAAAAGTCTTGGTGGCAGAGGAAGGAAGATCACCTTGAGTTTGAGGCCCTTCCCCGCAAGACTACATAGTGCATTCCAGCTCAGCTGGGTTAGGGTGAAACCCTACCTCGTGAAAAAAAATTCTAGCCGGGCGTGGTGGCGCACGCCTTTAATCCCAGCACTCGGGAGGCAGAGGTAGGAGGATAGCCGAGAGTTCGAGGACACCCTGAGACTACGTAGTTAATTCCAGGTCAGCCTGGACCAGAGTGAGACCCTACCTTGCAAAACCAAAAAAAAAAAAAAAAAAAAAAATTCTTGGTGGCACATGTCTTTAATCTCAGCTCTCAGGAGGCAGAGGTAGGAGGATTGCCATGAATTCGAGGTCAGCCTGAGTGAAAGAGGGGGGGCTGGAAAGTGACTTAGCGGGTTAAGGTGCTTGCCCGCAAAGCCAAAGAATTCAGGTTTGTTTCTCAAGGACCCACGCAAGCCATATGGACAAAGTGGCACATGTGTCTGGAGTTCCTTTGCAGTGGCTAGAGGCCCTGGTGCGCCCATTCTATCTATCTATCTGCTTCTTTACCTTTCTTTTTTTTTTTTTTTTTTTTTTCGGTTTTTTTCAAGGTCGGGTCTCACTCTAGCCCAGGCTGACCTGGAATTCACTATGGAGTCTCAGGATGGCCTCGAACTCATGGCAATCCTCCAACCTCTGCCTCCCTAGTGCTGGGATTAAAAGCTGTGCCACCATGCCCAGCCCCTTTCCCTTTCTTTCTCTCTCTCTCTCTCAAATACTTTTTTAAAAAAATTCTTGATTTTCTTTAATTCCTAAATAGGCTGTCTTAGTTCCATGAAGTCTTCCTTAAACTTTAGATATTATTTGCTGATTTCAAATTCTTCTGGATTCTTTGCAATATTTCACTTACTTTGACTAATTCAACATACTAGGCAATGGTCTCTACCAAGAGAACACCTGCTAGATGGATGGATGGATGGATGGATGGATGGATGGATGGATGGATGGATCTATCATGGCAATCCTTCTATCTGTCTCCTAAATGCTGGGATTAAAGGTGTGTGCTACCACACCTGGCTTATGTATGTACTTTTTGGGGAGAGGTTTCTCTGAAATTCTGCAAAACTGGATTTTTTCCCATTTTAGAGTTAAAGCCACAATTCTTAAGAAAAAAAAAAGTTAATAACCAGGGCTGGAGAAACGGCTTGGTGGTTAAGTCGTTTGCCTGCAAAGCCAAAGGATCCCAGTTCGATTCTGCAGGACCCACATAAGCTAGATGCACAAGGGGCACATTCATCTGGAGTTTGTTTGCAGTGGCTAGAGGCCCTGGCATGCCCATTCTCTCTGTCTGCCTCTCTTCTATCTCTCTCTCTCTGCTTACAAATAAATAAATAATTTTTTAAAGTTAATAACCATAAAGTATAAAAATTAAATATTCTGCTCTAGATCTACTAACTAGGAAAGAGGCATTTCAACAGGCAGAATCCAACCCAAGTCAGCTAGAGTCTCATACCTTTGTTAAAACCTTGGACAAGGAAGTACTGTGTAAATTTAAATGACTCAAACACACTTCCCCCTCAACATACCACAACTGACAATTCAATATAAATTTCCAAGGTTGGTTCTGTTGGACAAGCAAGAAAGGTATCCTACCAACCTTAAATCTCTCTCTCCTCATGTTTAACCAATAACAAAGTTCTATTCATTTTACTACTTTGCTTTATCTGCTATTGTTCTAAGTTTGTCTTGATAAGCGGACTACAAGTTTCTTGAATGGCAGGGTTTTGTTTTTTTTAACTGCTTTTGTATTTAAGGTGCCCTTAACTGCTAAATAAACCATGTACTATCAACAGAATATGAGCATGGAGTTTTGTAGCCTGGATTTTAACTTGGAGAATTAGAAACTAGTTAAAAAATACAAGGCCACTTGTGCATGCTATATAAGCACTCTACCATCACATAGCAATGCACAGCCTACACTCCTAGCCCAAGGAGAACCCTACCGCTTATAATTTCCATGAACCCTCTATAGCCAAGTTCCTAATTGTTTTGAGGTAGGCATTAGGAAAACACCTAGTCATGTATTTTCCAATATCAGCATGAGTTCTGCCATATCTTCTCTTTTATAGAACTCACTCTAGTCCCAGGCTGGCCTCAAACTCATGACAATCATCCTATTTCTGCCTCCTGAGTGCTGGGATTCTTTTATTTTAGAAACAGGGTCTGTTTCTAAAACATAGCCCAGGCTGACCTGGAATTCATTATGTAATGTCAAGCTGGCCTTGAACTCACAGCAGTCTTCCTACCTCAGACTCCCAAATGCTGGGATTAAAGGTGTGCCTGGCTTAGGGCTTTCTTCCCCCCCAACCCCCCAGATAGGGTCTCGCTCTGGCCCAGGTTGACCTGGAGTTCACTATGTATTCTCAGGGTAGCCTCTAACTCACAGAAATCCTCCTACCTCTGCTTCCCAAGTGCTGGGATTAAAGGTGTGAACCACCATGCCTGGCTTAAGATACTTAATTTATTTGAGTGAGAGAGGCAGATAGAGAATGGGCATGCCAGGGCCTTTAGCTGCTGTAAATGAACTCCAGACACATGCACCACCTTGTGCATCTGGCTTAAATGGGTCCTGGGGAATCAAACCTGAGTCCTTTGGCTTTACAGTCAAATACCTTAACTACTAAAGCCATCCCTCCAGCCCTGCCTTTTGTTGAGGTAGGGTCTCACTCTAGCCCAGGCTGGCCTGGAATTCACTATGTAGTCTCAGGGTGGCCTCGAATTCAATCGATCCTCCCACCTCTGCCTCCCGAGTGCTGGAATTTAAGGCATATGCCACCAGCTTTTTTTTTTTTTTTTTTTGCATTTTTAAAATGTTTATTTTGAGAGAGAGAGAGAGAGAGAGAGAATGGGCATACCAGGACCTTCAGCCTGCTTCAAACAAACTCCAAGTATATGTGTCCACTTGTGCGCATGTGCAACATTGCCTACTGGTGTCACTATACATCTGACTATGTGGGACCTGGAGATTTGAATGCGAGTTCTTAGGCTTTACAGGAAAGCGCCTTAACCGTTAAGCCATCTCTCCAGCCCTTCTTTTGCATTTTTTTTTTTTTTTGGTTTTCAAGGTAGGATCTCACGTTAGCCCAGGCTGACCTGGAAATCACTATGTAGTCTCAGGGTGGCCTTGAGCTCATGGCAATCCACCTACCTCTGTCTCCCAAGTTCTGGGATTAGAAGCATACAACACTATGCCTGGCTTTTTAAAAAATATTTTATTATTATTATTATTATTTTTTTTTTTTTTTTTTGGTTTTTCAAGATAGGGTTTCACTCTGGTCCAGGCTGACTTGGAATTCACTATGTAGTCTCAGGGTATCCTCGAACTCTCAGCAATCCTCCTATCTCTGCCTCCTAAATGCTGGGATTAGTGGTGCACACCACCATGCCCGATTTGTCTTTTGTTTTTTTGAGGTAGGGTCTCACTCTAGCTCAGGATGCCTGGAATTCACTCTGTAATCTCAGGGTGGCCTTGGACTCTTGGCAATCCTCCTACTTCTGACTCCCAAGTGCTGAGATTAAAGGTGTGTGCCACCACGCCTGGCTTTTTAAATTTTTTAATGTTTTTATTAAAAATATTATTTAGGGAAGCAATTTTATTCTTAATTGTATGACAGATTATATAATAAATTAAAAGTCACAGTGGGTCTGGAGAGATGGCTTAGTGGCTAACGCACATGCCTATTAAGCCTAAGGACCCTGGTTCGATTCTCCAGGTCCCAAGTAAGCCAGATGCACATGGTGGCGCATGCATCTAGAGGTCGTTTGCAGTGGCTAGAAGCCCTGGCGCAACCATTCTCACTCATTCTCTCTCTCTCCCTCTCTGTCTCAAATAAACAAATAAATTTAAAAAATCTAAAATAAAAGTCACAGTGAACCCCCCCCAAAAAATACAAAGTCAATCCCCCCAAAATGAAGAATCTGAAAGATGTTCCATGATTTTCCAAAGTCAGACTGCTTAGTGTCAAAGGTTTGGGTAGAAGACTGGTGTTCTGACTGCCTGAGGTACAATCCTGTCTTAGGGCTATCAGCTTTATCAATGCTGGTCACACTTAGTAGTAAGTGGTATGGAATCCAAATGGTATTCAATTATCAGTAATAAACAAACAATAAGGATGTAGGAAATACATTTTTCCCTAATTAACATTATAATTAATCTCTCTCTGGCAAACTAAAGAGTAAAACTTAATGCTGGGCATACAACATATAAACATTAGAAAAAAAAATCCGAGTAGCATTCTACGGGTTTTATTTAAGTTACACTATGAAATTTGTATGTAGTAACTATGAAAATAATTTCCCACTGTATTTTTTCCATTCCAATATCTGTACACTGAACATAATATATTAAAAACACAGCAGAGGGCTGGAGAGATGGCTTAGCAATTAAGGTGTTTGCCTACAAAGCCAAAGGACCCCGGTTCATTTCCCTGGAACCCATGTAAGTCAGATGATGAAGAGGGCACAGGCATCGGGAGTTCGTTTGCAGTGGCTGGAGGCCCTGGGCAAGCCTATTCTCTCTCTCTCTCTCTACCTCTTTCTCTGTCAAATAAATACATAAATAAAAATAAAATATTTTTTAAAAAAGAAATGTGGGTGAGTATAGTTATCACTTCTTTATGACTTTAGATGAATGACCTTTATTTAAATTCAGAGCATTTTTTTGTATTTGTTGTTGTTTTTTGTTTTTCAAAATAGGGTCTCAGCCTAGCTCAGGCTGACCTGGAATTCACTATATAGTCTCAAGGTGGCCTCAAACTCATGGTGATCCTCCTACCTCTGCCTCCCAAGTGTTGGAATAAAAGGCGTGCACTACCATGCCCAGTTATTGCTGCATTTTTAAATGAAGGTATTTATTTGAGAGAGAAAACAAGAGGCAGATAGAACAGGCACACCAAGGCCTCTAGCCACTGCAAACAAACTCCAGATGCATGTGCCCCTTGTATATATTATGTGGGTCCTGGGGAATTGAACCTCAGTCCTTTGGGCTTCATTGGCAAATACCTTAACTGCTAAACCATCTCTCCAGCCTCACCCACATTTCTTTTGTGTGTGTGTGTCTGTAAAAACACATGCACCAGGACCTCTTGCCTCTGCCATGAACACCAGACGTTTGTGCCACTTTTTTGTGTCCAGTTTTATGTGGGTGGCTTGGGAATTAATACCTGACTGCAGGTTTTTCAAGCAAGCACATTTAATTGTTGAGCCATCTTTCTAGCCCCACTCATCCATATTTCTAAACTAAACCTTGTAAGTGGGAGTACTTTCCTTCAATTGTCACACTGCTCAGTATTTGTTTCACTATAAAGCCAATTATAGCTTTTAGGGAACAATCACATGTATGATTAATGAGGAGGAAACTGGCTCACTGTAATCACCAGCACATCCAGCAAATGCTCAGTAAAAGCTCCAATGTGCTAGCTGCTAAGAAGAGAAACAAGCTGTCATAAATACTCATTGTAAGACAGAAATGATCAATGCCAAGAGAAGGGAGAAGATAAACCAGCTTCTGAATAAATTGAAGATCACTGAACTCACCTTTAACGGGCCTGATATCTGAGGTCTTCTCTTGCTCCTTGCCTTTCACTAGAAGACAAAGAGCATCATGATTAACTTTGTCAGTCACGGAGATAAATGTTATGTATTCTCAAAAATCACTCGTGAGGTAGAGATAAGAGGATCACTGTGAGTTTGAGGACACCCTGAGACTACAGAGTGAATTCCAGGTCAGCCTGGGCTAGAGTAAGACCCTAACTTGGAAAAGAACAAAAGAAGGGCTGGAGAGATGGCTTAGCAGTTAAGGCACTTGCCTGCAAAGCCTAAGGATCTAGGTTCGATTCTCCATGTCCCAAGTAAGCCAGAGGCACAAAGTAGTGCATGCATCTGGAGTTCATCTGCAGTGTCTAGAGTCCCTGGCATGCCCATTCTCTCTCTCCCTCTCTCTCTGTCATAAATAAATAAATAAATTTAATAAACAACTGTGTTCAAGTTCTGCCTCTTTACTTACCAGCCACATGATCTTGGGCAAGATATTTTACTGTGTGTTAATTTCCTTGATTAGTAAAATGAGGTCTGGGCTGGAGAGATGGCTTAGCAGTTAAGGTGCTTGCCTGTAAAGCCAAAGGACTCAGGTTCAATTCCCCAGTATCCATGTAAAGCCAGATGCGCAAAGTAGCACACACATCTGGAGTTTATTTACTGTGGCTAGTAGGCCTGGCATGCCAATTCTCTTTCTTTTTCAAATAAATAAATTAATTAATTAAATATTTAGAAAAATAAAATGATGCCTGCTGGGTGAAGCACACAGAGGGTAGAGGTAGGAGGATTGCTGTGAGTTCAAGGCCAATCTGGGACTACAGAGTGAGTTCCAGGTCACCATGGGCTAAAGTGAGACCCTGCCTCAAAAAAACCAAAGAATTAAAAATAAGCCAGGTGAGGGCTGAAGGGATGGCTTAGCCGTTAAGGCATTTGCCTGCAAAGCCAAAGGACCCAGGTTCAATTCCCCAGGACCCATATTAGCCAGATGCACAAAGGGGTGCATACATCTGGAGTTCATCTGGCTAGAGGCCCTGGCGCCCATTCTCTCTCTCCCTATTAAATAAATAAATAATAAATTCACTAAAGATGTGTGCCACCATGCCTGGCTATTTAAATAAAAAAAATAAACTAAGTAAGCCAGGTGTAGTGGCACAGGCCTTCAATTCGAGCACTAGGGATGGCTGTGAGTTTGAGGCCACCCTAAGACTACATAGTGAATTCGAGGTCAGCCTGGGTTAGAGCGAGACCCTACTTCAAAAAACCAAAATAACCGGGCGTGGTAATGCATGCCTTTAATCCCAGCACTCAGGAGGCAGAGGTAGGAGGATCACCATGAGTTCAAGGCCACCCTGAGACTACATAGTGAATTCCAGGTCAGCCTGGGCCAGAGTGAGACCCTACCCAAAAAACCAAAAAATAAATAAATAAATTTAAGAGGGTTGCCAATGAAAACTTAAATACTTGGTTTTGGTTTTCTGTGGGGTTTTTTTTGTTTGTTTTTGTTTTTTTGAGGTAGGGTCTCACTCTAGCCCAGGCTGACCGGAAATTCACTGTGTACTTTCAGGGTGGCCTCATACTCATGGCAATCCTCCTACCTCTGCCTCCAAGTGTTGGGATTAAAGGCGTGCGCCATCACGCCCAGCTCAAAAACCTAAATACTTATAAAGGGCATCTGAATAATATACAAGTTACCTGCCATCCTGCTTTGTACAAGAACAGTCAAGAAAAAGTCTTTAGTTATATATCGTATCTTACTTCTTTTGTAGTCTCTGCATACCATTATATACAAAATTCCAAATTTATAAACATTCTAAGTTTTTAACACCCAGTTTAACAAGTTGTTCAAAATGATCACATAATCTATCATCTATTATACAACACTGGAAATTCTACAGCAAATAAGCTCACAATATAATATCAAGAAAGGAAGGTGCACAGAAGACTTAGCCAGGTATGAATTCTATTATAGGAACTTGCATACAATTTTTTAAAATATGCTTGTTTTATTTAAACTTTTTGGAGGTTTTTTGTTGTTGTTATTTTGGTTTGGTTTGGTTTTTTCAAGGTAGGGCTTCACTCTAGCTCAGGCTGACCTGGAATTCACTATGTAGTCTCAGGGTGGCATCAAACTCACAGCAATCCTCCTACCTTTGCCTCAGGAGTGCTGGGATTAAAGGCGTGCACCACCACACCTGGCTTATTTAAACTTTTTTACTGACATGTGCATATTTTGGTTATCCTCTCCTGTTACCTTCTCTTGTCTCCCTTCTCCCCGCCCCCACCCTTCCACTGAGCCCTTTCTTCCAATTAGTCCCTTTTCTATTTGGTTGCTTCTTTTCCTTAAAGAAAAAAAAAAATGATGGTACCTCCTCCATCACCTGTGACAGAATATTGAGGGGCCCAATTGTGAAGGTAACAACAATTGTTTTGAGGTCATTAATGGAATGTTCCATCATGACCTAAGATTATTTCTATCCTGTTTTTTTTCTTGCTTGTTCTTAAAATTAACTTTCTTTAAATTTATCATATATACTTATCAAAGATATCCTAGAATATGCCTATCTTTATGTTCTGAAATAATTCAAAATTGAAAGGCTAGTCATAATAACTAGCTATATGCCAGGCTTTCCTATGTCATTAAAAACAGTGCTCTTGCCTTCTGTAAGTTTTCTTTCAAGCTTATAGGTACTGACATGGAAAACATGACATCAGGTTACTGGTTACTGCTGTCTGGAAGAAAAAGAAAGGAAATGTAGAAGAGGAATAGGCACCCTGAACAACATCTGTCAACCAACTACACCTCTTACTCGAACAATAACTCGTCTTGATTTCCATGACACTCCACTCCTGGTTATCTAGCTGTTCCTTCTGCACTTAACCCCTTGTTGACCTCTCTTTTTGGCCTGCTAGGAGATTCTCATGAATAGGGTATGTTTATCTATTTACATATACATGTATTATTTCCTGGCTGGTCTCCCTAATTCTCCTATTTAAGTATACATTTATGTGTACATATATTACATATAAGTATAGATATTTCGTATTTTTCATAAGTATGCACACATATTTTTAAATATAAGAGATGGATGGAGTCTCACTACATTGCCCAGGCTGGTTCTTAACTTGGCTCACGCAACCTTCCTTCCTCAGCCTCCCAAGTAGCTGGGATTACAGTCTATGTCATAATGCCTGGCACATATATATGTGGGTGGGTGTGTATGTTTTGTTTTTGGTTTTGGTTTTGGAGGGTAGGGTTTCAATCTAGTCCAGACTGATCTGGAAGGAACTGTGTAGCTCCAAGCTGGCCTCAAACTCACAGCCATGCTGGGATTCATCCTTGCTATTTTGACTTTGCCAACCTACTTGTTTTGAAATGCTATTTGGTAGGTACCAGTTACTTACCAGGAAGCCAAGATGTACCTACCAAAGCATAAAAGGATCACAATGAAACACTCTGCACCCTATCATCCATCCAGCAAAACTGGATATATCTCCCAGACCCAGCAGGCTCAAGTGGGAAAGGATTCCTTTCAGTACCTCTTGTACCTCAACAGCCAAGGGCACTTTAAAGATTTGTAGGATCCATGTAAGAACAGCATTGTCCAGCTGGAGAGATGGCTTGGTGATTAAAGCACTTGTCTGCAAAGCCAAAGGACCCAGGTTTGATTCCCCAGTAACCACATAATGCCAGATGCACAAGGTGGCACACATCTGGAGTTCGTTTGCAATGGCTAGAGTCCCTGGTGTGCCCATTTCTGCTCCCCTTCAAATAAATAATTTTTTTTGTTTGTTTTGGTTTTTCAAGGTAGGGTTTTACTCTAGTCCAGGCTGACCTGGAATTCACTATGTAGTCTCAGGGTGGGCCTTGAACTCACTGTGATCCTCCTACCTCTCCCTCCTGAGTGCTGGGATTAAAGGCGTGTGCCACCACGCCTGGCTTTAATAAAAATTTTTATAAAGGGGATTGCTGGAGAGATGGCTTAGTAGTCAAGGACTTGCCTGCAAAGCCTAAGGACCCAGGTTTAATCCCCTAGTACCCACATAAGCCAGATGCACAAGGTGGCGCATGTGTCTGGAGTTTGTTTAAAGTGGCTGGAGACCCTAACCACCTCTCCACCCACCCATAAGTAAATAAATATTTATTTTTATTATTTTATTTATTTTTGGAGAGAGAGAGAGGGAGACAGAGATGGGGCGCCAGCAGTCTCTCAACTGCTGTGAACGAAATCCAGATGTGTGCGCCCCCTTGTGGTCAAGTGTAGCATTGCGCCCTTGTGTCACTTTGCATCTTGCTAAACGTGGGACCTGGAGATTGGAACCCGGTTCTTAGGCTTAGCAGGCAGGCGCCTTAACCGCTAAGCCATCTCTCCAGCCCAATAAATATTTTCTTAAACAATAAAAGAACAGCACTGCCTATACCAACTTCAAACATAGCGGCACATCTTTAATACAAGCACTCAGGAGGCTGAAGAAGGAAAATCACCAGAGTTTGAGGTCAGCTTGGGTTTATACAGTGACTCCTAGTTTGGCTTGGGTTAGATTGCCTGTCTCAAAAACAAAACAAAATCAACACTTAGGGGCTAGAGAGATAGCACAGTGGTTAAGGCATTTGCCTGCAAAGCCTAATGTTCCAGACTCAATGCCCAATATCCACATAAAGCCAGATCCACAAAGTGGCACATGCATCTGGACTTTGTTTGCAGTAGCTGGAGGCCTTGGTGAGCACATTTTCATTCTCTCGGTTGTTCTTCTCTCTCTCTGCTTGCAAACAAATAATATTATTTATTCATTATTATTATTATTTTATATTTTATTTATTTACTTGAGAGAGAGAAAGAAAAGGGGGCACGCCAGGGCATCCAGCCACTGCAAACAAACTCCAGATGCATGTGCCCCCTTGTGCAGCTGGCTTACATGGGTCCTGGAGAATCAAACTGGGGTCCTTTGGCTTTGCAGGCAAGCAGATTAACCACTAAGCCATCTCTACAGCCCCTATTATTATTTTTTTTTATTTATTTGAGAGGACAGACAGAGAAAGAGAATGGGTGCACCAGGGCCTCCAGCTACTGTAAACAGACTCCAGATGCATGTACCACCGTGTGCATCTGGCTTACATAGGTACTGGAGAAGCAAGCCTTGAACTGGGGTCCTTAGGCTTTATAGGCAGGTGCTCAACCACTAAGCCATCTCTCCAGTCTCAATATTTATAAAAACCATTGAGCTGAGCGTGGTGGCACACGCCTTTAATCCCAGCACTTGAAAGGCAGAGGTAGAAGGACTGCTGTGAGTTTGAGGCCACCCTGAGACTTACATAGTGAATTCCAGGTCAGCCTGAGCTAGAGTGAGACCCTACCTAGAAAAAACAAACAAAAAAAAAGAACATAGCCAGGCATAGTGGTGCACGCCTTTAATCCCAGCACTTGGGAGGCAAAGGTAGGAGGATCATCATGAGTTTGAGGCCACCCGGAGACTACACAGTGAATTCTGGGCTAGAGTGAAAGCCTACCTCCAAAAAACAAAACAAAAGGGCTGGAGAGATGGCTTAACAGTTAAGGCACTTGCCTGCAAAGCCTAAGAAGCCAGATGCACAACATGACGAAAGCATACAAAGTCACACTGAACACGAGGTGGTGCACATGTATGGAGTTTGACTTCAAAGGCTGGAGGCTGTGACATGCCAATTCTCTCTCTCTCCCCCACACCACTCTAGCTTTCTCAAAAAAAGAACACACTAAGAAGCTATGTTTGGAATGAGAAGCCTTTTCTTCTAGTACTGTTTTCAAAATAGACAAAGATAGGAAGAAAAGCTTTTCAGATACTGGAGAGATGACTTAAGAGGTTAAAGGCATTTACTGGAAAAGCCTGCTGGCCCAGGTTTGATTCCCTAACATCCATGTAAAAGGGAGGCAGAGGTAGGAGTTTGAGGCCACTCTGAGACTACATAGTGAATTCCAGGTCAGCATCAGCCAGTGTGAGACCCTACCTTGGAAAAATAAAAATAAAAATTAAAAAAAAAAAAAAAAAAAAAGATGCTTGCCTGCAAAACCAAAGGTCCCAGGTTCAATTCTTCAGGTCCTATGTAAGCCACAAGCACATGGTGGTACATGTGTCTGGAGTTCGTTTGCAGTGGCTAGAAGTCCTGGCATGCTCATTCTCACTCTTTCCCTCTCTCTGTCTCAAATAAATAAATAAATAAATAAATAAATAAATAAATAAATAAATAAATAAAGTGGTTATTTTAAAAAATCTTAAAGAGAAGATATTCTAAAACAGGCAAATGAGAATTAGTCTTGCAATTTCATCCAAGCAAGGGTACAAGGGTATGTCAAAGTGCACCACACCCTGGACATGGTGGTGCATGCCTGTAACCCCCAGCACTTGGAAGGCGGAGGCAAAACTGCTGTAAATTCAAGGCCGACTTGAGTTACAAAGCAAGACCCTAACTTGAAAAAGAAAAATAATGGAGAGGTGACAGAAAACATTACAGTAGAAGAAACTATAGGTAAGCATCCTTCAGAAGATTTAAATACAGGACTAGAGAGATGGCTTAGCAGTTAAAGTGCTTGCCTGCAAAGCCTAAGGACCCAGGTTCAACTCCCCAGAACTCATGTAAGCTAGATCCATAAGGTGACACATGTAAACAAGGTCATGCATGCACACAAGGTGGAGCATATATTTCAACTGGGACTACAGTGGCTAGAGGCCCTGATGGGCCAATTATCTCATTAAAAAAAAGATTTACATGTAGAAAAAAATTAAAATATAATAGAGGCACAGTGAAGTAAAACAAGAGAATGCTAAGGTATTATTTTTGTTTTAAAATTTACTGTATTAAGGGAGAGGGGAGGGAAATATCATGGATCTTTTTTTTGTCTTATAAGTATAGAAGTTGTCAATAAAAAAAAAAATTTACTGTATTAAGCCAGGCGTGGTGGACCACACCTTTAATCCTAGCACTTTGGAAGCAGAGGTAGGAGGATAGCGATGAGTTCAAGGCCATCCTGAGACTACTAGTGAATTCCAGGTCAGCCTGAACTAGAGTGAGACCCTGCGCTGAAAAAAGCAAACAACAAAAAGATAGATAGATAGATAGATAGATAGATAGATAGATAGATAGAGAATGGCATGTGCCTGTAATACATGACTTGGGAGGCAAAAGCAAGAAGAACATCACAAGTTTGTGGACAACCTAGTCTATACAGCAAGTTCCAGACTATCCAGGGCTATATAGCCAGACCCTGTCTCAAACCCTACCTCTGCAAAAGAGAGACTATCTCTAGTTCCTCTTCTTGCCACATCCAATCTTTAAAAATCTTCAAGAATGACCTTTCTTTGTTGTGCTCGATCACCCAGCAAGTGCAGAGGCCAAAGTTGAGTTGAGAACACGGAGAGTCCTCTATCATTCTTCCACTCTATTCCTTGAAATGGAGCCTCTCACTGAACCTGGTCAAACTGGCTAACAGTGAACCCCTCACATTCTTCTGTTTCTGTCGCCTTTGGCCTGTGGTTACTCCATACCCAGCTTTTTCTGTGTGTGCTGGTGATCAAACACATGTTCTCACACCTACTCTTATGAGCTGAGCCATCTTCCCTGGCTCCTAACATGATCTTCTTAAAACAATCAGATTATTACATTTTATTTTTAGATCATTCCTCTTTTTAAGAACTTAAAATTAATGAGCAATATCTGTATTAAATGGAGAAGCATAATGTTAAGAAAAGAATTTGCTGGGAGTGGTGGCACCCACTTTTAATCCCAGCACTCTGGGGGTGGAGGTAGGAGGATTGAGAATTGCTGTGAGTTTGAGGCCAGCCTGAAACTAATTCCAGGTCAGCCTGGGCTAGAGCGAGACCCTACCTCAAAAAAAAAAAAAAACAAAAAAAAAAAAAAAAAGAATTTAAAATTACATCCTCTCTGTATTTGGAATGTAAGCTAACCATAGTCTATAAACTCTCAAATCATGCGATGCTAACCCTACTTCTATGACCCAGTCCTTTCCTGAATGGCACCACACTTGTCATTCCCTGTGCCTTGAGCATCATCTCAGCATGTGCTCTCTTGCTCTTTTTATCTTTCCAGGCAGGGTCTCACTGCAGCCCAAGCTGACCTGGAATTAAAAAAAAAAAAAATTATATATATATTTGAGAGAGGAAGAGGCAGAGGGAAAGAGAGAATGGGTGCACCAGGGCCTCCAGCCACTGCTAATGAACTCTAGACTCATGTGCCCCCTTGTGCATCTAGCTTACGTGGGTCCTGGGGAATCGAATGAGGGTCCTTAGGCTTCATAGGCAAATGCCTTAACTACTATACCATTTCTACAGTCTGACCTGAAATTTACTATGCAGTCTAAGGGTGGCCTCGAACTCACAGCAATCCTAGTAAGTCAACCTCCCTCCCTAGTGCAGGGGTTAAAGGTGTTCCCCCCCCCCAGCTTATCTCATCTCTTTTATCTTTTCTCTAACATCCAACCAAAACATGTTTCTCCTCATAACTTTTTTTTTTTTTAAAGATTTTATTGGTTTATTCATTAGAGACAGAGAGAGGGAGAGAGTGAGAATGGGCACACCAGGGCCTCTAGCCACTGCAAATGAACTCCAGATGCATGTGCCACCATGCGCATCTGGCTTACATGGGACCTGGAGAATCAAACCGGGGTCCTTAGGCTTCACAGGTATGTGCCTTAACCACTAAGCCATCTCTCCAGCCCTCCTCATAATTTTTAAAAAATATTTTCTTTCTTTCTTTTCTTTTCTTTTCTTTATTTGAGAGAGAAAGTCCAGACACATGTGTCACCTTTTGCATCTGGCTTTACATGGGCAATGGAGAATTGAACTCAGGTCCTTATGCTTTGCAGGCAAGTGCCTTAACTGTTAAGCCATCTCTCCAGCCCCCCTTTTTAAATATTTTATTTCATAAGTCTTTCAGTGTGCATTGTTAAGTTTGTAAGTACACCATATACACACTTAGCTTATTTGTCTTTCTACAGCATCAGACTATAAGCTCCATAGGTGCATGGTCTATGTCATATTCACTCTCCACTGTGCATCGCATAGTACCTGGCAAGTTGTGGACACCTACGTGTTTGCTGAATAGACAAGTTTGTTGTGCCCATGAAATTAGCCTCATTATACTTGAGAACACTTTTATTTCCCCTTTAAAAAGTATCCACTTGGGGCTGAAGAGATGGCTTAGTGGTTAAGGCATTTGCTTGCAAAGCCTAAGGACCAAGGTTCAATTCCCCAGTATCAACATAAGCTAGATACACAAGGTGACACATGTGTCTGGAGTTCATTTGCAGCAGCTAGAGGCCCTGGCATGCCCATTCTCTCTCTCTCTCTCTCCCTCCCTCAAATATATATTTTTTAAAAGTATCCACTTCAACACTGCCAAACTATGTACAGTTAATAACTTACCAATGCTGCCTTCTACCACTTTACCAGCTTCATTCGTTTATCACCTAACATCAGTTATGAAAACCTCCACCACAGTGCTGGAAAGACCACTCAGTGGTTAAGGTGCTTGCCTGTAAAACCTAATGCCAGAGTTCAATTCCTCAGTACCCATGTTTACACAAAGTGGTACATGCATCCAGAGTTCGTTTGCAGTAGCTAGAGGCCCTGGCATGCCCATTTTCTATCTCTGTCTCTTTTGCTATTTGTAAACAAATAAATAAATAAATAAAATTTTTTTAGGGCTGGAGAGATAGCTTAGTGGTTAAGGTATCTGCCTGCAATGCTTAAGGATCCAGGTTCAACTTCCCAGGACCCACTTAAGTCAGATGCACAAGGTGGCACATGGATCTGGAGTTTGTTTTCAGTGGCTAGAAGCCCTGGCACACCCATTTCTCTTTATATATACATCTGCGCTCTCTCTTTCTCTCTCTCATATAAATAAAAAAATATTAAAAGGAAAAAAAAGCCTCCACTAGGTCTGGAGAGATGGCTTAACAGTTGAGATGCTTGCCTGAGAAGTCTAAGGACCTAGGCTCGATTCTCCAGGTCCAACACATGCCTGATGCACAAGATGGCACATGTGTCTAAAGTTCATTTGCAATGGCTAGAAGCCCTGGTGCTCTCATTCCCTCTCCCTCTGTCTCAAATAAAAATAAATTTAAAAATAATAAGCTGGAATTAAAAAAAAAAAAAAAAATTATATATATATTTGAGAGAGGAAGAGGCAGAGGGAAAGAGAGAATGGGTGCACCAGGGCCTCCAGCCACTGCTAATGAACTCTAGACTCATGTGCCCCTTGTGCATCTAGCTTACGTGGGTCCTGGGAATCGAATGAGGGTCCTTAGGCTTCATAGGCAAATGCCTTAACTACTATACCATTTCTACAGTCTGACCTGAAATTTACTATGCAGTCTAAGGGTGGCCTCGAACTCACAGCAATCCTAGTAAGTCAACCTCCCTCCCTAGTGCAGGGGTTAAAGGTGTTCCCCCCCCCCAGCTTATCTCATCTCTTTTATCTTTTCTCTAACATCCAACCAAAACATGTTTCTCCTCATAACTTTTTTTTTTTTAAAGATTTTATTGGTTTATTCATTAGAGACAGAGAGAGGGAGAGAGTGAGAATGGGCACACCAGGGCCTCTAGCCACTGCAAATGAACTCCAGATGCATGTGCCACCATGCGCATCTGGCTTACATGGGACCTGGAGAATCAAACCGGGGTCCTTAGGCTTCACAGGTATGTGCCTTAACCACTAAGCCATCTCTCCAGCCCTCCTCATAATTTTTAAAAAATATTTTTTCTTTTCTTTTCTTTTCTTTTCTTTTCTTTTCTTTTCTTTTCTTTATTTGAGAGAGAAAGTCCAGACACATGTGTCACCTTTTGCATCTGGCTTTACATGGGCAATGGAGAATTGAACTCAGGTCCTTATGCTTTGCAGGCAAGTGCCTTAACTGTTAAGCCATCTCTCCAGGCCCCCTTTTTAAATATTTTATTTCATAAGTCTTTCAGTGTGCATTGTTAAGTTTGTAAGTACACCATATACACACTTAGCTTATTTGTCTTTCTACAGCATCAGACTATAAGCTCCATAGGTGCATGGTCTATGTCATATTCACTCTCCACTGTGCATCGCATAGTACCTGGCAAGTTGTGGACACCTACGTGTTTGCTGAATAGACAAGTTTGTTGTGCCCATGAAATTAGCCTCATTATACTTGAGAACACTTTTATTTCCCCTTTAAAAAGTATCCACTTGGGGCTGAAGAGATGGCTTAGTGGTTAAGGCATTTGCTTGCAAAGCCTAAGGACCAAGGTTCAATTCCCCAGTATCAACATAAGCTAGATACACAAGGTGACACATGTGTCTGGAGTTCATTTGCAGCAGCTAGAGGCCCTGGCATGCCCATTCTCTCTCTCTCTCTCTCCCTCCCTCAAATATATATTTTTTAAAAGTATCCACTTCAACACTGCCAAACTATGTACAGTTAATAACTTACCAATGCTGCCTTCTACCACTTTACCAGCTTCATTCGTTTATCACCTAACATCAGTTATGAAAACCTCCACCACAGTGCTGGAAAGACCACTCAGTGGTTAAGGTGCTTGCCTGTAAAACCTAATGCCAGAGTTCAATTCCTCAGTACCCATGTTTACACAAAGTGGTACATGCATCCAGAGTTCGTTTGCAGTAGCTAGAGGCCCTGGCATGCCCATTTTCTATCTCTGTCTCTTTTGCTATTTGTAAACAAATAAATAAATAAATAAAATTTTTTTAGGGCTGGAGAGATAGCTTAGTGGTTAAGGTATCTGCCTGCAATGCTTAAGGATCCAGGTTCAACTTCCCAGGACCCACTTAAGTCAGATGCACAAGGTGGCACATGGATCTGGAGTTTGTTTTCAGTGGCTAGAAGCCCTGGCACACCCATTTCTCTTTATATATACATCTGCGCCTCTCTCTTTCTCTCTCTCATATAAATAAAAAAATATTAAAAGGAAAAAAGCCTCCACTAGGTCTGGAGAGATGGCTTAACAGTTGAGATGCTTGCCTGAGAAGTCTAAGGACCTAGGCTCGATTCTCCAGGTCCAACACATGCCTGATGCACAAGATGGCACATGTGTCTAAAGTTCATTTGCAATGGCTAGAAGCCCTGGTGCTCTCATTCCCTCTCCCTCTGTCTCAAATAAAAATAAATTTAAAAAAATAATAAGCTGGAGCTGGGCATGGTGGCCCACACCTTTAATCCCAGCACTTGGGAGGCAGAGGTAGGAGGATCGCCATGAGTTCAAGGCCACCCTGAGACTACATAGTTAATTCCAGGTCAGCCTGGGCCAGAGTGAGACCCTACCTCGAAAAACCAAAAAAAAAAAAAAAAAATAATAATAATAATAATAAGCTGGGCATGGTGACACACACCTTTAATCCCAGCACTCAGGAGGCAGATGTAAAAGGATTGCTATGAGTTCAAGGCTACCCTGAAAATACAGAGTGAATTCCAGGTCAGCCTGCCTGGGCTAGAGTGAAACCCTACCTCGAAAACCCAGAAAAAAAAAAAAATAAAATAAAATAAAATAAAATAAATAAATAATAACTCCACTACACAGTAATCTTTAGTCAGTTGGAATTAAATGGGGCCTTTAAGAGTCACCTGATTCTCAGCCGGTGGAAGAGAGTAAAATGGGTTAGCTGGCTGTTCCAGGTTACATAGTTAAGAGCTGTCATGTGAACCCCAGATGTGATTTAATTTAGTGCTTTGTTAAAAAAAAAAAAAAAAAACATTTCTGGTTGGTACATCTCTGAAGCAACAAGAACTGACAGGACACATTACCATCTAAACTTTTTAAGATTTTAAAGCGATGTACTAGTTCAATTTTAGTATGCATTTTGAATGAAATGCAACAACCTTCCCCAGGATCAAAATCATGCTGCCTCTACTTTACAACTGAGCAGCTGCTTATGCAACTGAAAATAGGAAATACAAGGAATTCGATTATAAAGTTAAGATTCCAGCAATTACTAAACTTGCTAGGTCATCAAAAGTAGCTGTCTTCCTGATTACGGAACTTCAGTAACAAGTTAATTTTATTTTGCGAATAACAGTGGGCTCTCTTCCCTTCCCCATTTCCCTAGAAAAGAGGAAACTGGAAACCAGCGCTGATTGGATAACACACACACACACACACACACACACACACACTTGTTTCACATGCTGTTTTCGGGCACAAGTCACTCAATATGCCGAACAGACACATTTCCTACAAGGTTCAAATGGGATTTCTTCGATCTTGCTCCACAGTTGTGTACGCACACACACACACACAAATACCTGAAAACCAACCTCCCCCCCCCCCGAAAAGTCGTCCTTTAGCAAACAAGTGTTAACTCGTCCTCTCCGGCGCGGCCATGCCCCCCGATCTCGGACACGGTGGCCTCGGCTCCGGCGGAGTCCCGCGGCCGGGAGAAGCGTCGCCCGAGTCAGCTCGGAGGCCCCAGCGCTTGCCGGGGGGGGGGGGTGGTCTCGCCGCGGACCGGGAGGAAACCCTTTGCAAGCCCACCTGCCCGAAGCCCGGCTAGGCTCCCCCAACCCACGCGGGGGCCCCTCATCTACCTACCTTTCCGCCGGAAGAAGGACATGGCGGGGCCCGGGTCCGGGCGCAGGGAACGAGGGGACTGGCGCGGGGAGGGCCCAACTCCCCTCATTCAGTAACTGGCCAGGGACTTCCGGGTCCGCAGGAGCCGCCGCACTAGCCCGAAAACAGACCCTTCCGGGTGTGGACTCCACCACCTCCTCGGCGGGATGCCCAGGTAGCCACCGCCGCCATATTATCAACAAGCCGCCTGCCCCGAGTTCCGGTCTTTCCGCGCGCGAAGCTTCACGGGAGGCCCGCCGGCCCCGCCCCCTCCTCTTTCCCTCCCCCCGCCCATCCCGCCCTTCCCCTCCCCTCCCCTCCGCCGGCGCCTGGGCGCGCGCCCGCGCCGCTCACGTGACCCTGTGTTCGTCCAGCCCGCGCCCAGCTGCGAGATGAGTTCGGTCCTCTGGCGCACGTTCTCTGGCTCACCTTCTTCGCGCCGTTTGGGATGGTGCGGCGTGGCACGTGCGGGGTTTTGGCCCTTGGCACGTTGCAGAGCTGTCTTTGGAAAACCCGAGCCGGGGGCCAGAGAGGTGGCTTAGCAGTTAAGGCGTTAGCCTGCAAAGCCAAAAGACTTCGCGGTTCGATTCCCCAGGACCCACGTAAGCCAGATGCCCAAGGTGGCGCGTGCATCTGGAGTTAGTTTGCAGTGGCTAGAAACCCTGGCGCCCCCATTTTCTCCTCTCTCCCTCCATCTTTTTCTCTCTCAAATAAGTAAAACCCTAGCCAACTCTATACTCCTTTTCCAGGGAATTTTGCTAAAAGTCACAGGCTGATCCTATGATGAGGAACCTATAATGAGGAATCGGATGCGATAACATACTTTATGAGGCCAAGAAGATTCCTCCCTCAAAGTCATCTCGGGAAGGCAAAAGGACAGAAGTACGCTTATTTTCAGAATGTGATCCTTGCAAAAGCTCACATTTGAAAGGGACAGCAACATAAATGTCTCTCCAGTGAACCATCTTCCCAATCTTTACTGGAATGTCATTTTCCTATGAATCTTCTGTTCCTTCAAAGACTGTTTCAAGCCTCCCCAACTGTTGTGCCGCTCACTGCCTAAGTGTGTTCAGCGACTGTGTGGGTGGTCATTGAAGCCTCTGCTCCTGCTAGAAAGTTTTGAAAGAGTCAGGAAGGTAGCCACAATTTGTCACACACGTGCTCTTTTATTATTTTCAATGAAGACTATCATGAGACAAACAAACTGAAGGGCTTGAGAGATGGCTTGGTGGTTAAGGCACTTGCCTGCAAAGCTAAAGAACTCAGGTTCTACCCTATCTGAGGGGCTGGAGCCCTGTATGGTGGTCTTTAATCCTAGCACTTGGGAGGCAGAGGTAGAAGGGTCCCATGAGTTTGAGGCCACCCTGAGACTGCATAGTGAATTCCAGGTCAGCTTGGGCTATAGTGAAACCCTACCTCCAAACACCAAAACAAAAGACAAAAAAAATGAGGACTAGAGAGATAGCTTAGTGGTTAAGGCACTTACCTACAGAGCCTGAGGACCCAGGTTTGATTCGCAGTACCCTTGTAAGCCAGATGCACAAGGTGGCACATGTATCTGGACTTTGATTGCAGTGGCTAGAGGTTCTGGCATGCCCATTCACACACACACACACACACACACACACACACACACACTCCCTTTCTTTCTCTCTCTCATAAATAAAAAAATTTTAAGAAAAAGAACAGTGGAGCGGAGAAATGGCTTAGCGCTTAAGGCATTTGCCTGTGAAGCCAAGGGACCCAGATTCAATTCCCCAGGACCCACGTAAGCCAGATGCACAAGGGGCACATGCACCTGGAGTTCGTTTGCAGTGGCTAGAGGCCCTGGCATGCCTACTCTCTCTCTTCTCTCTCCCTCTCTCTCTCTCTCTGCTTGCAAATAGATAAATTAAATTAAAAAAAAAAGAACAGTGACAATTTCTTTGCAAGGAGGGGGAAAACCTCGTGGGGTGATGAATGGTGTGGTCATATCTGCTTCTGGGTGAAATGGGGCATTGTGCTGGGATGGAGGCTCCTCCATCTTAGAATGTTTAAGTCAGGGGCCCATATCTGTATTCTTGGGTCAGAAGGATAAGGAAGTCTGCTTGGCATACTGGGGAGGTCTGGATGAATCAAGTTAGCAGAGGGCTGGGGAAGGACCTATAAATAAGAATCAAAATGGTTATTGAAGTAACAAAGGGTATTTTTGAAACTATCTGTAATTGGATCTGCTGAAATTAATTGCATAAGTAGGCAAATAAAAGACTAACTCATAACATTGGAAAGCAGAAAAATCTCAGTAAATGTGAGCCCTGGCATACAGAGAGATGAGTTTTACCTCGGAGGAGATAAGATCTCGTGCATAAGCATAGGTTAAGAGGAGTATGTCTAGGGTTGGAGAGATGGCTTAGTGGATAAGCGCTTGCCTGTGAAGCCTAAGGACCCTGGTTCAAGCTCAATTCCTGAGTACCCCCATAAGCCAAATGCACAAGGTGGTGCATGCATCTAGAGTTTGCAATGGCTAGAGGCCCTGGTGCGCCCATTCTCTCTCTCTCTCTCTGGCTCTGTCTGTCTCTCTTTCAAATAAATAAATAAAAGCAAACAAAAATTGGGCCTGGAGAGATGGTTTAGCGGTTAAGCGCTTGCCTGTGAAGCCTATGGTCCCTGGTTCAAGCCACGATTCCCCAGGACCCACGTAAGTCAGATGCACAAGGTAGCACATGCATCTGGAGTTCGTTTGCAATGGCTGGAGGCCCTGGCACACCCATTTGCTCTCTATCTATCTGCCTCTTTCTCTCTCTATTGCTCTCAAATAAATAAATAATAACTAAATAAATAAATAAAAATAAAAACTTTTAAAAAGAAGTATATCTAGAAAATCTGTAGCCTGGAACAACGAGTGTCTCAGCTGGTCACAGAGATATCATGTCATACAAAGAAAAAGGATAGGATGAGCACAGCCATGGCTAAAACTAAGGCTCAGGACCTTCACAGCATGAAGGAGGAGGAACTACTGAAACAGCTGGACCACCTGAAGGTGGACTTGTCCCAGCTGTGCATTGCTAAAGTGACCGGTGGTGTGACGTCCAAGTTCTCCGAGATCCAAGTTGTCTGAAAATCCATCGCCCCAGTTCTCACAGTGATTAACCAGACTCAGAAAGAAAACCTCAGGAAATTCTACAAGGGCAAGAAGCATAAGAGCCTGGACCTGACGCCCAAGAAAGCCTGAGCCATGTGCCACTTGCTCACAAAGCATGAGGAGAAACTGAAGACCAAGAAGCAGCAATGGAAGGAGTGGCTGTACCCTCTGCGCAAGCATGCCATCAAGGCCTGAGCTGACTGTCGCCACAGCAATAAAACACAAAACTGTCAAAAGGAAGGGAGGAAGGACTGGAGAGATGGTTTAGTGGTAAAGGCGTTTGCCTGCAAAGCCTAAGGATCCCGATTTGATTCTCTAGAACCCACGTAAGCCAGATGCGCAAGGGGACGTATGTATCTGGAGTTCATTTGCAGTGGCTGGAGGCCCTGGCACGCCCATTCTCTTCCTCTCTTTCTTTCTCTGTCTCTTTCTCTCTCTCAAATAAACAAATAAAATAAAATATATTTTATTTATTTATTTATTTTTGGTTTTTCGAGGTAGGGTCTCACTCTGGCCCAGGCTGACCTGGAATTAACTATGTAGTCTCAGGATGGCCTTGAACTCACGGCGATCCTCCTACCTCTGCCTCCTGAGTGCTGGGATTAAAGGCGTGCGCCACCATGCCCGGCTCAAAATATATTTTTTAAAAGGATAATGAGATGGCTATTTTTTTAATTTTATTTATTTATTTATTTGCAAGCAGAGATAGAAGAGAGATAGAGAGAGAATGGGCATTCCAGGGCCTCCAGCCACTGCAAACAAACTCCAGATGCATGTGCCCCTTGTGCATCTGGCTTACGTGGGTCCTGGCTTTGCAGGCAAGTGCCTTAACCACTAAGCCATCTCTCCAGCCCAAGATGGCTATTTCATATTTTGTTTATTTGTGAGAAAGAAAGAGGCAGAGAGAGAGAGAATGGGAGCACCAGGGCCTCCAGCTACTGCAAACAAACTCCAGATGCATGCACCCCCTTGTGCATCTGGCTTATGTGGGTCCAGGAGAGTTAAACCAGGATCCTTTGGCTTTACAGGCAAATGCCTTAACACTAAGCCAACCAAGATGGCTATTTTCTTTTATTTTTTGTTTTTTTGTTTTTTCGAGGTAGCGTCTCACTCTAGGTCAGGCTGACCTGGAATTCACTATGTAGTCTCAGGGTGGCCTCGAACTCACAGCGATCCTCCTACCTCTGCCTCCCGAGTGCTGGAATTAAAGACGTGTGCCACCATGCCCGGCTCAAGATGGCGATTTTTTTTATTATTTTATTTATTTGCAAGCAGAGAGAAAGATAGAAGAGAGGCAGACAGAGAGAGAATGGGCATGCCAGGGTCTCTAGCCACTGCAAACGAACTCCAGATGTATGTGCCCCTTGTGCATCTGGCTTACGTGGGTCCTGGAGAATCGAACCGGGATCCTTTGGCTTCGCAGGCAAACGCCTTAACCGCTAAGCCATTTCTCCAGCCCCAAGATGGCTATTTTAAAAGGTATAATAGTGTCAAATATTTTTGGCTCTGAACCTATAACATTTAATTCTCCCCAATTGCTGTTGTTGGTTGTTGATGTTCTAGGAACACTGGTGTGGTTTCTGGGAGCATCAGCTTTCTGTTCCATTTTTGCCAAACATCATGTCACATTTTGTGCGCAAGGCAAGCTGTTGTTACTGGTGCATATTGCTAGGAAGCTTATTCCCAGAGTCTGCTGTAGATGAGGCTGGATAGGTAGGAAGTAACTCTTCAGAAGAGAGATAATTAACAAAGCCATTAGGAAAGAAACTTTTGCATCATATTAATCTATTAGCCATTATGGAGTACTCTTTATATATAGATGCATATATATGTAATTTTTCTGTGTGTGACATGACACAGGTGACACACCATAGGAGTATTATATTTAAGGTTCAAAATAGTAATTAACATAGGCAGTAGGTGAGGGAAAAAAAGACTATTGTCTGTGGAAGTGAGGAAGAAGGCATTCTTACATATATTTTGTTTGTTTGAAGGTAGTGTGTCTCTGTAGTACAGACTGACCTGGAATTCACAATGTATAATCAGGATGGCTTCCAATTTACAGCAATCCTCCTACCTCTCTGCCTCCTAAGTGCTGGGATTAAAGGTGTGCACCACCATGCCCAGCAAGAAAGCATTTGTTTGTTTGTTTGTTTGTTTTTCGAGGTAGGGTCTCATCTAGCCCAGGCTGACCTGGAATTCACCATGTAGTCTCAGGGAGGTCTTGAACTCACGGCAATCCTCTTACCTCGCCCTCCCCAGTGCTGGGATTAAAGGCATACCTCTCGGCTCTAGAAGGCATTCTTAATTATATAAGAAGGGCTAAGGGGTATGGGGGTAGGGAAGGGAAATATCATGCATTTTTTTGTATGTAAGTATAGAAGTTGTCCATAAAAATATTAAAAATAAATAAAATAAAATAAGAAGGGTTAATTGAAATTTTTTGTAAAAGAGTAATATAAGCTTAGGTAAGGTAGGAAGCATATGAAACTAATATTAACTAATTAAGGTAGTTCCATTTTTTATATTAAGTGACATTTATAGATTAGATAATTTTAAATTATTTAAACATGAAAGAATTTAAGAAATTAACCAATTTTGAAGTTGTTGGCTATCAGGTTTAAAGGTCCTTTTAATACTCTTTATTAAAGATGGCTCATAGTTTTTACTTACTTGGTACAGAAACCAAAACAGGTCTTGGTCTGGAGAAATGACTCAGTGGTTAAAGACACTTGCCTGCAAAGTCTAAAGGCCCGTGTTAGCACAAATTGGCGTATGTGTCTGGAGTTCTTTTGCAGTGTCAAGAGGCCCTGGCATGCCATTTCCTTTCTCATTCTTTTCCTCTCTCTCTCTCATAAGTAAACTTAAAAAAAAAAAATTTTAGGCCTGAAGAAATGGCTTAGCAGTTAAGGCACATGCCTGTGAAGCCTAAGGACCCCAGTTCGATTCTCTAGGTCCCACATAAGCCAGATGCACATGGTGGCGCATGCATCTGGAGTTCGTTTACAGTGACTAGAGATCCTAGCATGCCCATTCTAACCCTCTCTCTCCCTCTTTCTCTGTCTCTAATAAATAAATAAATAATTTTTAAAAGAGGTTTCAGCCAGGCATGGTAGTGCATGCTTATAATCCCAGCACTTGGTGGGCAGAGGTAGGAGGATGGCCATGAGTTCTAGGTCACCTGAAAATTGCATAGGGAATTCTTGGTTAGCCTGGGCTAGTGTGAGACCCTATCTCGAAAAACAAAAAACAAACAACAAAAAAAGAGGTCTTGGCCGGGAATGGTGGTGCATGCCTTTCATCCCAGCAGTTGGGAAGAAGAGGCAGGAGGATTGCTGTGAGTTCAAGGTCACCCTGAGACTACATAGTGAATTCCAGGTCTGCAAGACCCTACCTCAAAAAAAAAAAAAGTTCTCGGGAGGCAGAGGTAAGAGGATTGCTATGATTTCGAGGCCACCCTGAGACTACATAGTAAATTCCAGGTTAGCCTGGGCTAGAGTGAGACCTTACCTTGAAAAACAAAAAATTTTAAAAGAGATCTTAAAAAAAAATAAGTAAAAAGAGGTCTTACATGGTGACACTAAACTTCCAGTTTATGTTTGATTTTTATTATGATGATGATGAATATTATATTATTATTTTATTTTACTTGTTATGCTAAACTCAGTAATGCTGTCCTAACTACAATGCTTGATAAAATGTTAATGACAGGCTGGGGTTCCCCTGTGCATAACCCCTTCTTTTGTAGCTATTGGAAGAAAGAGCCATGTCCTCCAGAACACCAGCATACAGTTGAGAAGCAGCATTAGTTACACCTCTTGCAGCAATCTGGTCTACTAACATTTTTTTTATTATTATTATTATTATTATTATCACTATTATTATTTTGGTTTTTCGAGGTAGGGTCTCACTCTAGCCCAGGCTGACCTGGAACTCACTATGTAGTCTCAAGGTGGCCTCAAACTCAAGGTGATCCTCCTACCTTGCCTCCCAAGTGCTGGGATTAAAGGTGTGTGCCACCACGCCCAGCTATTTATTTATTATTTTTTAGAGAGAGACAGAGAGGGCTGGAGGGATGGCTTAGCAGTTAAGCCGTTTGCCTGCAAAGCTGAAGGACCCAGGTTCGATTCCCCAGGACCCACATAAATTAGATGCACAAAGGGGCACATGCATCTGGAGTTTGTTTGCAGTGCCTGGAGGCCCTGGTACACCCATTCTCTCTCTCTCCCCGTTTCTGTATCTCTCTCTCAAATAAAGAGAGAGAGAGAGACGGGGAAAGAGAGAGAGAGACGGGGAAAGAGAGCGCCAGGGCCTCAGCCACTGCAATTGAATGCCTGACACTTGTGCCACCTAGTGGGCAGGTGCAACCTTCACTTGTCTCACCTTTGTGTGTCTGGCTTAGGTGGGATCTGGAGAGTAGAACATGGGTCCTTAAACCAGGTATGGTGACACACATCTTTAATCCCAGCACTTGAGAGGTAGAAGTAGGAGAATCAAAGTGAGTTCTAGCTCAGGTCAGCCTGAGCTAGAGTGAGACCCTATCTCTACCAAAAAAAGAAAGAACGTGGGTCCTTAGGCTTCTCAGGCAAGCACCTTAACTGCTAAGCCATCCCTCCAGCCTGGTCTACTAACCTTTTTTGGGGGGAGGGGGTTTCAAGGTACGGTCTCACTCCAGCTCAGGCTGACCTGGAACCCACTATGTAGTCTCAGGGTGGCCTCGAACTCACCACAATCCTCCTACCTCTGTCTCCCAAGTGCTGGGATTAAAGGTGTGCCCCACCATGCCCAGTTGGTGTACTGACTTTTTTTTTTTTTGAGAGAGAGACAGAGAGGGAGGGAGAGGAAGACAGATAGAGAATGGGTGTGCCAGCAGCCTCTCAGCTGCTGTGAACAAATTCCAGATGTATACACCCCCTTGAGGGCAAGTGCGGCATTACACCCTTGTGTCACTTTGCATCTGGCTAAACGTGGGACCTGGAGATGGGAACTGGCATTCTTAGGATTAGCAGGCAAGCGCCTAAACCGCTAAGCCATCTCTCCAGCCCTGGTGTACTGACTTTTAACTCAGTAAGCTAAGACTAGACTTACTACCTTCATTGAAAGTTAGTTGACTGTACACTAATGTTGTAGCAACCAAACTGAATGTTTGTCTTTCAACAAGGACTTGACCTTCCTTCTTTCTCTTCTTTTGTTGGGTGAAGGGGGCTTTTGAAGTAGGATCTCCCTCTCCCCCAGCTGACCTGGAATTCACTATGAAGTCTCCAACTCACAGTGATCCTCCTACCTTTGCCTTCCAAATACTGGAATTAAAGTCCTGCACAACCATGCCTGGCTCTTCCACTTTTGTATGTGTGTGGGGGGGATAATAGTTAAAAAGGCTAGAACAAGCTAACAGACAATAGAAATATGTACATCAGATTTTTAAAAATTATTTTTATTTATTTATTATTTTGACAGACAGAGAGGGAGAGAGAGAGAGAATGGGTGCACCAAGCCCTCCAGCCACTGCAAACGAACTCCAGACATGTGTGCTCTCTTGTGCATCTGGCTAACGTGGGTCCTGGGGAATCGAACCTGGGTCCTTTGGCGTTGCATGCAAACGCCTTAACCATTAAGCCATCCCTCCAGTCCCATATTTTTAAAATATTTTAATTCATTTATTTGGGAGAGAGAAAGGCAGAAACACTGAGGGTGAGTATAGACCACAGGTTTTTTTTTTTTTTTTAATTATTTACTTTCAAGCAGAGAGAGATAGAGAGAAGAGAGACACAGAGAATGAGAATGGGCATGCCAGAGCCTCCAGCCACTGCAAACACATGCATCTTGTGCATCTGGCTTATGTGGGTACTGGGGAATCAAACCTGGATCCTTAGGCTTTGTAGGCAAGCACCTTAACCTTAGCTAAGCCATCTCTCCAGTCCCAGATTTTTTTTTTTTTTTTTTTTTTTTTGGTTTTTCAAGGTAGCGTCTCACTCTAGCCTATGTAGTTTCAGGCTGGCCTTGAACTCACAGCAGTCTTCCAACCTCTGCCTCCCAAGTGCTGGGATTAAAGGCATGCATCATCATGCTAGGCTGTTCTGATTTGAAAGAGACACTGAGAGAGAATGGGTTTTTTTTTTTTTTTTTTTTTGGTTTTGTGAGGTAGGGTCTCACTCTGGTCCAGGCTGACCTGGAATTAACTATGTAGTCTCAGGGTGTCCTCGAACTCTTGGCGATCCTCCTACCTCTGCCTCCCGAGTACTGGGATTAAAGGTGTGCACCACCACGCCCGGCAAGAATGGGTAGATTTTTTTAATGTAACAAACTACATGTTAATTATTACTGTGTTCTTTTTATCTTTAGTAAACACTTTTTTGTCAAATTGTTTGTTTGTTTATTAGAGAGAGCGAGAGAATGGGCATGCCAAGGCCTCTAGCCACTGCAAATAAACTCCAGATATATGTGCCACCATGTGCATTTGGCTTACATGGGTTCTGGGGAGTTGAACCTAGGTCCTTTGGCTTTGCAGTGAAGCACCTTCACCACTGAGCAATCTCTCCAGATCTTCAGTAGAAACTTTCAAAAAAAGATAATTTTATTGTGTTGAATTCATCAATATGTGGTGTACAATTGTAGACAGAACTAAAATAAATAGTTTTTTTTTTTTTAGAAAAGAAAGAGGTCTTAGATTTTGAAGAATGAATATTTGCCAGCCTGAAAAAGCTAAAAACTTGGGCTGGAGAGATGGCTTAATGGTTAAGGTGTTTGCCTGCAAAGCCAAAGGATCCCAGTTCGATTCTCCAGGACCCACGTAAGCCAGATGCACAAGGGAACACATGTGCCTGGAGTTTGGAGTTCGTTTGCAGGGGCTGGAGGCCCTACCACATCCATTCTGTCTCTCTCTCTTTCTTTCTCTGCCTGTTTTTCTCTCTCAAATAAATAAATAAATAAAATATATGTTTTTTTAAAAAGCTAAAAACTTTATCCAGCCAGGCATGGTGGTGCATGCCTTTACTCCAGCACTCAGAAGGCAGAGGTAGGGGAATCAATGTGAGTTCAAGGCCAGCCTGGAAGTACATAGTGAATTCCAGGTCAGCCTGGGCTAGAGTGAAACTCTACCTTGAAACCCTCCCTCCCAAAAAAGCTAAAAAGTTTTGTTGATCTTTACAGTTAAAAAAATTATTATTATTATTTTATATTTTATTTATATGTGAGAGAGAGAGAAAGAGGCAGATAGAGAGAAAGAGAGAATGGGCACACCAGGGCCTTTAGCCACTGTAAACAAACTAAAGATGCATGCACCCCCTTGTGTATCTGGCTTATGTGGGTCCTGGGGAATTGAACCTGGGTTCTTTGGCTTTGCAGGCAAACTAAAGGCTAAGCCATCCCTCCAGCCCAATCAATCTTTACAACTTATATCAATACTATTTATATGTCATAGGCACAATGAAATTTTGTATAACTAGACCCAATTATTTATTTGTTTATTTAAGCAAGAAAGAGGCAGAGAGAGAGAAATGGATGTGCCATGGCCTCTTCAAGGAATAAACTATAGACACATGCACTACCTTGTGCATCTAGCTTTACATAGATACTGGGGAATTGAACCTGGGTCCTTAGGCTTTGCAGGCAAGCTCCTTAACCACTGAGCCACCAGGCCCCTAGACCCAATTTTTATCTATTAAAATAAGTTTTCTATCAAATAAATAAAAGGTTTTTTTTTTTTCCGAGGAATGGTCTCACTCTAGCCCAGACTAACCTGGAATTCACTATGTAGTCTCAGGGTGGCCTTGAACTCATGGTGATCCTCCTACCTCTGCCACCCCAGTGCTGGAATTAAAGGCGTGTGTCACCACGCCTGGCTAAATAAAAGTTTTACCCAATGGGAAACCATGTAAGAGCAGAACAATATTTAAGAAACCCTGTTATTATAAACACAGAATCAGGTGTTATGTCAAAAATCAGGAGGAAAGAGCGGAGAGATGTGGTGCCCAAGAAGGCAGGCAGTCTTGATATACTTCCAGTCTGAGTCATAGCACCACGTGTTTAGGGAAGATTGAAGTAAGAGGAATGGGGGGACAGAGTAGAAACAGAGGATGTCTAGCATTCAGGGGTTAGCCTGGGACAAGCTGCCACTGTCCACTGCTCCCTGGTTTAAGAGGGTCCCTTCCCCCTACAAACACCTGTCACGTTTCAGTTCCACGTGTTAGGATCTGGGTTTGCAATGGAGGACCAAGGCAGACAGTTTCTTGGACCCAGAGACTTACTGAACATCAGGGTAGACTGGCATGAACTGAAAAAGGGAGGAAACTTCAGATCAGGTGACTCACAATTTCTTGGATTCAAGACTTTATTGTAATAGGGAACAGGGAAAAGAGGACAGGATGAGAGGAGAGATAGAAGAGACAGGGATGGGGGATTAAGCATCAGAGAGAGAAAGAGAGAAAGTGAGGAACAGAGAGAGAGGAGAAGGGGAGATTACACACCTGGAGCAGGAGAACCAAAAGAGAGAAAGAATGAGGGCCAGGGAGAGGGGTTTTTTTTTTTTTTTAATATATTTTACGGGCCTGGAGAGATGGCTTAGCAGTTAAGGCGTTTGCCTGCAAAGCCAAAGGATCTCAATTTGACTCTCCAGGATCCATATAAACCAGATGCACAAAGGGGAGCATGCTTCTGGAGTTCGTTTGCAATGGCTGGAGGCCTGGCGTGCCCATTCTCTCTCTCTCTCTCTCTCTCTCTCTCTCAAATATATATATTTGGGCTGGAGGTATGGCTTAGCAATTAAGGCATTTGCCTGCAAAGCCAAAGGACCCAGATTTGATTCCCCAGGACCCACATTAGCCAGATGCACAAAGTGGTGCGTGCATCTGAAGTTTGTTTGCAGTGGCTGGAGGTCCTGGCATGCCCATTCTCTCTCTCTCCCTCTTTCTCTCTGTCAAATAAATAAACACATAAAAATAAAACATTAAATTTTTTTAAAAAATTTATTTTGGGGGAGGCAGATAGAAAATGGGCATTCCAGGGCCTTTAGCCAGTGCAAATGAACTCCAGACATGTGTGCCACCTTGTGCATCTGGCTTTACATGGGTACTGGGAAATCAAATCTGGGTCCTTTGGCTTTGCAGGCAAGTGCCTTGACCCCCAGGGAGAGAGTTTTATGGGGAGAGAAGAGAACTTGCCCTGTGAGAGCAGAACCCTGAGTCAGGAGTGGTGGTGCATGCCTTTAATCCCAGCACTTGGGAGGCAGAGGTAGTAGGATGGCTTTGAGTTCAAGGCCACCCTGAGACTACATAGTGAATTCCAGGTCAGCCTGGACTAGAGCGAGACCCTGCCTTAAAAAGGGGGGCGGAGAGAGAAGGACCCTGGGTGCTGTGCAGAGGTATGAGTTGGGATTGAAGGTGGCTTTCATTCCCCTCTTAGCCCAGTGGTGGTACCTCAATTACCATCTCAGGAGGGTCACAGTGCTAGCATGGCCAGGAGGTAGGAAAAAGAGTGGGGAGGATGGGTAGACATCTCTTGGGACTGTTTTTAAATTAATTAATTTATTTATTTATTCATTTGAGAGAGAGAGGGAGAGAATGGGCACACCAGGGCTTCCAGACACTGCAAATGAACTCCAGATGCATGCGCCCCCTTGTGCATCTGGCTCACATGGGTCCTGGAGAATTGAACTGTAATCCTTTGGCTCTGCAGGCAAATGCCTTAACCACTAAGCCATCTCTCCAGCCCCATCTCTTGGGACTCTTAGCAGAAGCAATGTCTAACTCTCACTTCCAGGGTGACTGATGCCTTTGAGTCCTTCCTACCCAAAATGTTGCAATTCCTTTTCTTTCTTTCTTTCTTTCTTTCTTTCTTTCTTTCTTTCTTTCTTTCTTTTAAAAAATATTTTATTTTTATTTATTTATTTGACAGAGGGAAAGAGGCAGAGTGAGAGAGAGTGACAGAATGGGTATGCCAGGGCTTCCAGCCACTGCAAACAAACTCCAGATGCATGCGCCACCTTGTGTATCCAGCTTACATGGGTACTGGGGAATTGAATTGAGGTCTTTTGGCTTTGCAGGCAAGTGCCTTAACCACTAAGCCATCTCTCCAGCCCCAGTTCCTTTTTTTTTTCAATGTAGGGTCTTCGTCTAGCCCAGGCTGTCCTGTAATTCACTATGTAGTCTCAGGGTGGATTCCTACCTCTGCCTCCCGAATGCTGTTGCTTTTATTACCTCAGACAGCAGAAAACATTACCAGTCAATTAATCATAGCATTGTTATTTACAAAGTACTGAATGTGCTGTCCTTGTATTTAGAACCTTATAATCAAGACCTCACTTAATCCTACACCCTTGCCCTCACCACAGAGATCCTGTGAGGACTGCCATCATTACCCACAATTTATATAGGGCTGAGGTTCAGTATAACTGACCCAGGATCATAAACTAGTAAGAAGTCACAATTTCGGCCAGGTGTGGTGGCACACGCTTTTAATCCCAGCACTCAGAAGGCAGAGGTAGGAGAATCGCTGCGAGTTCGAGAGAGTGAGATCTTACCTCGAAAAAACAAAACTAAATAATTAAAATAAAGAAGTAGATGATTTCAATCACAGTCACTCTGACGAAAGCCATGTGTCAGTGCATCTTGTCTTTTCCTCCACCTCTAGTGATAACAATATATACAATGTTCCAGAACAAGATGTCTCCTGAGCAAGTATGATTCCTAGTCAGCAGCTCAGATGCTTTGGGAGCATTCTAAATTATAATCATTACTTACCTGGTACTGAAAAACCTAAGCAAAAGTCTATGGTAGGTAAGGTCATGAGCCTTAGGGGTATAAAGCATGCTCTTGTCTAAATGTATATACTATTCCCACCAAGCTGCCCTGAAAATAGTACACTTAATGCTCATATTCACATATTAATGCTACTCTCACTTCTGGTTAGAGAAGCTTCTCTTTTCAGATGGCGATGACCACTGGGATGATCCAAAAGGCAACATAGTGCTGAGAAGAAGGGATGGAGAAGTGCCCAGCATTGAAACACCTTTGTCACACCCTCCAAGGCTCAGGAACCATTGCGGAAGAGGGGGTGGATAGAATGGAAGAGCCAAAGGAAGGGTACGACTCCTTACAATGCAACTGCCCAGACAGAAATTGGCCTTGATATCCATGACCTAGCTGTACCTCCACAAGACCCTCATAATAGAAGTAAAAGATGATGACATCAAATTAGAAGAGAGACTAATGGAGAGAGGGAGGGGATATGATGGAGATGGGGTTCTAAAGGGGAATGGGAGGAGGGGAGGGAAATATCATGCACTTTTTGTATGTAAGTATATTTTGTTGTCAATAAAAATAATTATTAAAAAAAAAATAAAATAAAATAAATTATAATCATTACTTTGGCATGGATAGCGGCACCACGCTTGGCTTTCTAACAATTTCTAAAATGACCCTAAACAAACTTCGGACATTTTGTACTACATGTTTAGGTGAAGCAGCACTGTCAGTAGTGAGAATTATAAAGTCAAAATATTAGTTGAGTGTAGCCGGGTGTGGTGGCGCACGCCTTTAATCCCAGCACTTGGGAGGCAGAGGTAGGAGGATCGCTGAGAGTTCAAAGCCACCCTGAGACTACATAGTGAATTCCAGGTCAGCCTGGACCAGAGTGAGGATCTCAAAACCAAAAAAAAAAAAAAAAAAATATTAGTTGAGTGTGGTGATGCACGCCTTTAATCCCAGAATTCAGGAGGCAGAGGAGGATCACCGCGAGTTCAAGGCCACCCTGAGACTACATAGTGAATTCCAGGTCAGCCTGGACGGAGTGAGACCCTACCTCGAAGATGACTCAGCAGTCTGAGGAGATGACTCAGCAGTTAAAGGCACTTGCTTGCAAAGTTTGCTGCTGGGATTCCATTCCCTAGTACCCACATAAAGCGAGATGCACAAAGTGGAGCTTGTTTGCAGTACCAGAAGGCCCTCGCATGCCCATACTCTCTCTCTCTTTGCTTCTTTCTTTCTCAGTCTCTCTCTCTCAAATAAATAAAAATATTTTAAAATTTTTACTTATTTATTTATTTGACAGAGAAAGAGGGATAGAGAGAGAGAGAGAATAGGCGTGTCAGGTCCTCCAGCCACTGTAAACAAACTCCAGATGCATGCCCTCCCTTGTGCATCTAGCTAAATGGGTCCTGGGGAATCAAACCTCGGTCCTTTGGTTTGCAGTCAAAAGCCTTAACCACTAAACCATCCCTCCATCCCATATTTTTAAAATAAAAATAAATAGGGGCCGGGCGTGGTGGTTCACGCCTTTAATCCCAGCACTCGGGAGGCAGAGGTAGGAGGATTACCATGGGTTCAAGGCCCCTGAGACTACATAGTGAATTCCAGGTCAGCCTGGGCCAGAGTGAGACCCTACCTTGAAAAACAAAACAAAACAAAAATAAATAGGGGCTGGAGAAATGGCTTAGCACTAGGGCATTTGCCTACAAAGCCTAAGGACCCTCATTCGATTTCCCAGAACCCACATAAGACAGATTCACAAGGGGGCGCATGCATCTGGAGTTTGTTTGCAGTGGCTGGAGGCCCTGGTGCGTCCATTTTGTCTTTCTCTCCGCCTCTTCCTCTCTCTGTCTCTCTCTCAAATAAATAAATAATTAAATATTTTTAAAAAATAAATAAATTACTCATACCAAAAAGCCTGATTATTTTTTATTTTTTATCATTTTATTTATTAGAGAGAAGCAGAGAGAGAGGGAGACAGATAAGGTATGGCAGGTCTTCCAGTCACTGCAAACAAATTCCAGACACATGCACCATTTTGTGCATTTCCCTTTATGTGGGTACTGGGGAATTGAACCTAGGATCTTTGGCTTTGCAGGCAAGTGCCTTAACCACTAAGCCATCTTTCCAGCCCAAGCTTGATTAATTTTGGTGCTACTGTTTGCAAGAGGATATTTGTATCTCTCTACTCATTACAAGCAATGATATTCTTTTTTATTTTTATTTATCTATTATATAACAGAGAGAGGCAGATAGAAAGAGAGAATGGGTGTGTCAGGGCCTCTGGCTGCTATAAAGGAGCTCCAGATGCATGCACCATCTTGTGCATCTGGCTTACATGGATTCTAAGGAATCGAACATGTGCCACCTTGTGCACCTGGCTTATGTGGGTACTGGGGAATTAACCTGGGTCTTTAGGTTTCACAGGCAAGCCCCTTAACTGCTAAGCCATCTCTCCAGCCCCTATTTTTAATTTTTCATGTAATTTATTAACTTTTTTGAGTTTGATTAAGCTTACAACAAGTTACAGTAAAATTTTAATTTAGTCTTACAGAAACACTTCAATATTATATTGTAGCCATTTTGAGGGACTGTAAAGACCTCATTTGTCCTTAAGGCGCATAAAATGGCATTGCTATTGCCAGCTGTTTCTAAATTTCTACAGAAACACATTCAGATTAGCAGATTTATTGGCTAGCCCTTTTCCAGGATACCTCAAATGTTTATCCAGAGAACTCCAGAATCAGTGGTGCACACCTTTAATCCCAGCACTCAGGAGGCAGAGGTAGGAGGACTGCCATGAGTTCAAGGCAAGTCTGGGACTCCAGCAGAGTGAGTTCTAGGTCTAGGGGCTACAGTGAGACCCTACCTCAAAAAACAAAAAAAAAAAAAAAAAAAAAAAACAGGACTGGAGAGGTGACTTAGCAGTTAAGGCACTTGTTGGCAAGCCTAAGGATGCAGGTTCCATTTCCCAGAACTCATGTAAGCCAGATGCACATGATGGTACTTGCATCTGGAGTTCATTTGCAGTGGTGGCTAAAGGCGCTCTCTCTTTTCTCTCTCATAAATAAATAAATAAAAATATAAGAGCAAGGCATGGCCTTGAACTCACGGTGATCTTCTTACATCTGCCTCCCGAGTCCTGGGATTAAAGGCATGTGCCACCACATCCAGCTTAAAATAAAATTTTTTTAAGCTGCAGCTGAACATAGGGGTTCACACTTTTTAAAAATCTTAAAAAAATTTTTTTTGGTTTATTTATTAGCAACAGACAGAGAAAGAGGCAGAGAGAGAGAGAGAGAGAGAGGTAATGGACACACCAGGGCCTCCAGCCACTGCAAATGAACTCCAGATGCATGCGCCACCTTGTGCATCTGGCTTACATGGGTCCTGGTGAATCTAGCCTTGAACCGGGGTCCTTAGGCTTCACAGGTAAGCGCTTAACCACCAAGCCATCTCTCCATCCCAGGGCTCACGTTTTTAATCCTAGCACTCAAGAGGCAGAGGTAGAAGGATTGCCATGAATTTGAGTCCACCTTGAGACTACATAGTGAATCCCAGGTTAGCCTGGGCTAGAATGAGATCCTACCTTGAAAAAAAAAACTGGAAGGGATCTTAGCGTTAATATAATTCCTTTCCTTTTATGAAACAAAACAACCCTCTTAAGTATAATCACAACCATGATAATGACTACCACGTGATAATACCAGCTATCAGTTTAAACACCTGCTACACATACTTCTGCTGTTTTTTTTTTTTTTTTTTTTTTTGGTTTGTTTTTGTTTTTGTTTTTTGAGAGAGAGGGACAGAGAGAAACAGAGAGGGAGAGAGAGAGAGAGAGAATGGGCGTGCCAGGGCCATTTCAGTCGCTGTTAACGAACTCCAGATGCATGGGCCCCCTTGATGGCAAGCGCGGCATTGTGCCCTTGCTTCACTTTTGCGTCTGGCTAAACATGGGACCTGGAGAACCGAACTGGCGTTCTTAGGCTTGTCAGGCAGGCGCCTTAGCTGCTAAGCCACCTTTCAACCCTGTTGTTTTTGTTTTCACTGAATCTGCACGATAGCTCTCATTTTAACAATGAAAAACAGCCTCAGGTTAGCTTGGATTTAATTAGTCTGAGTAATTCTAATGGGAAGCAAGGTTAGAGACTGAAGTTGAATTTAAAATTGTTTGGTTTGATCTTCTCTCCTTGAAGGAAACTACTGACCTGAAACTTCATAGATGATCCTCCTACCCACTCCTTTAATTGCCCTCCTACCCACAATAACTTTCGATGAATTTGGATGGCATTCAGCAGTATTCCATTCCTATCAGGCTCAGTTCTGAGATGCTAAGTACCTACCAAAGGGATAGGGAAGTAAGTCTATCCTGGTCAAGTGTGAACTGTTATGCCAAATATTGTTCAAGGGACATATTATTTCATTAAATGTGATGGTGCATTTAATTCTTATGACAACTTGGGAATTGCAGTTACTATTATTTGCCTTATTGGAAAGATGAGAAAAACAGTCTTCTGAGAGGTTAAATAAATTGCTTAAGATCTTGCAGTGAATAAAAAAGCAGAGCTGACTCTTTATTGGAACAGTTTTGCTTTGTGTCCAAAGCCCTCTTCTTTTATGTGATGCCAGAGCTGAGGGGGGACAGGGGCACAGCTTCACACTGCCACCCAGAGCAGCCTAAAGAGTTTCCTTAATCTTTTAGAGACATCAACTAAAGCAAACCTAGGACTCCATGGTGTCAATCCAGAAAATAATTTTAGGACTAGCAGTATGAACCAGAGTTGGGATTTATAACAGTTATGCTCTCATTGCTGGGACAAAACATCCAACCAGGCCGGGCGAGGTGGCGCATGCCTTTAATCCCAGTACCAGGGAGGCAGAGGTAGGAGGATCGCCATGTGTTCAAGGCCAGCCTGAGACTATATAGCAAATTCCAGGTCAGCCTGGGTTAGGGCAAAACCCTACCTCAAAAAAAAAAAAAAAAAAAAAAAAAAAAAAGAAAGAAAGAAAGAAAGAAAGAAAGAAAGAAAGAAAGAAAAAAAAAAAAAAGAAACAACTCCCAACCAGAAGCACCTTACGGGATGAAAGTTTTTTTTTTTTTTTATGTTTATTTATTTATTATTAGAAAGAGAGAGAAAGAGAAAATGGGCATGTCAGGGCCTCTGGCCACTGCAAGCGAACTCTAGACCCATGCATCACCATGTGCATCTGGCTTACAAGGGTTCTGAGGAGTTGAACCTGGGTCCTTAGACTTTGTAGGCAAGCACCTTAACTATTAAGCCATCTCTCCAACCCAAGGAAAGGTTTTATTTCAGGCTTACAATTTTGATAAGAAGCTTCATCATGTCAGAGAAAGCCCTGGCAGCCAGCTCACAACTTCACATATCCACAGCAGAGAGAGAGAGAGAGAGAGAGAGAGAGATGCAAGAGTGAGTTGGCTCTGAACATACAGTCAGCTGGACTCATCAACCCTAAGCCCTGCCCCCGGGAACCCACTTCCTCTAGCAAGGCTCCACCTGCCACAGGCTCCACCAGCTGGGGCCTAAGTAGGAAGTTTAATCCCAAGCACTTGAGGCTATGGGGACATTTTGCATTCAAACCACCACAGGATCCTATTAAAGATTTTTCAATAAAGACTTAAATATGAGAGGAATGGAGGCACTAAGAAAGAAAGATATATTCAAGCCAGGTGTGGCAGTGTACACCTTTAATCCCAGCACTTGGGAGGCAGAGGAAGTAGGATATCTGAGTTCAAGGCCAGCCTGAGACTAGTGAATTCTAGGTCAGCTTGGGCTAGAGTGAGACCCTATCTCAAAAAAAAAAAAAAAAAAAAGAAAGAAAGAAAGAAAGAAAGAAAGAAAGAGAGGAAGGAGGGCTGGAGGAGGGATGGTTTAGCAGTTATGGTGCTTGCCTGCAAAGCCATGGGACCTAGGTTTGATTCTCTAGTACCCACATAAGCCACGTGCACAAGGTGGCACATGTATCTGGAGTTCATTTGCAGTGGCTGGAGGCCCTGGCATACCCATTCTCTCTCTGCTTCTTTCTCTCTTTCTATCAAATAAATAAATAAAAATAAAATATTTTTTACATATCTTTTTTTTGTTGTTGTTTGTTTTTGAAAGTAGGGTCTCACTCTTGCTGACCTGGAATTCACTATGTAATCTCAGGGTGGCCTCGAACTCTTGGCAATCCTCTTACCTCGGCCTCCCAAGTGCTGGGATTAAAGGTGTGAGCTACCACACCTAGCCTATATTATCTATTTCTATTTATTTATTTGACAGAAAGAGGGAGAGAGGGAGAAAGAAAGAGAGAATGTGCTCAACAGGGCCTCCAGCTACTACAAATGAACTTCAGATGCATGCACCACCTTATGCATCTGGCTTACGTGGGTCTTGGGGAATCAAGCCTGGGTCCTTTGGCTTTTCAGGCAAGCACCTTAACCGCTAAGCCATCCCTCCAGTTCAAAATATTTTTTGAAAAAAGATAGTTGCAGGGCTACAGAAATGGCTTAGCGGTTAAGGTGCTTGCCTGCAAAGCCAAAGAACCCAGGTTCGATTCTCCAGGACCCACGTAAGCCAGATGCACAAGGGGCACATGCATCTGGAGTTTGTTTGCAGTGTCTAGAAGCTCTGACATGCCCATTCTCTCTCTGTCTGTCTCACCTTTATCTCTCTCTCTATCTCTGCTTGCGAATAAATAAACAAATTTAATTTAATTTTAAAAAAAGATAGTTGCAGAAAGTAAGGTAAGACAGACCCACGTGTGGGTCTGGTCTTCTCAAGGGAGAGTCCCATGTCATGGTCTTTACAGTAGTCATATATAGGATTTTGTTGGGTTTTAACGCAATTACCTTCAAAGGGTTGCTAAGAAACCCAAGTGAGGGGGATGGGTCTATGAATAATGTGCTTGAACCCTAAACCCTATGAAAGGCTGGAAGTCATGGCTTTTGTAATCCTAGTATGAAGATGGCAAGATGAGAGGTGAAATTTTTCCTGGAAGTTCGTGGACCTGTTGTTCTGATAAAAACTTCAAAATAGACACCCTGCGCATGCCTTTAATCCCAGCACTTGGGAAGCAGAGGTAGGAGGATCGCCATGAGTTCGAGGCCACCCTGAGACTACATAGTTAATTCCAGGTCAGCCTGGACCAGAGTGAGACCCTACCTCGAAAACCAAAAAACAAACAAACAAAATAGATACCCTGCCTCAAAGGAGGTGGAAGCAGAGGACCAGCCCCAGAAAGTTGTGCTCTGACCTCCACATACAGGGTGTGGAATGTGCATACCTGTTGGGCATTGCCAAACACAGGCTGGGACTGTGAGGAAGCTGGCCTGTGCTGTTGGACATGGCCGGGGACCTTGGGCTGTGGGGGTTGCAACTGGCCTTATTGTTGGGAACCCACTCTGGTGACAGAGCTGGCCCTCCCTCCTCAAGGTTGTAGTGTGTCTTATCTTCACCCAGAGTGAGCAGAACCGGTAGCCCCTCCCCCCTTATCCCAAAAGCACCTGACCATTCCATAGCCAGGCTTTGCCCCCCACCACAGTCACTGACCCTTATAAACAGTCTCCCTGCAGCTGCAGCCATACAATATGTGGCTGAAGTTACGTAGCTTTTCCCACCACTTCTGTTATCTCCCTTGCAGCTTCTCCCTCGCAACTTCTGTCTTCCAACACCAGCCAATTAGATAGCAACCCATAAACCTATGTATGCAATCACCTTATAGTCTGTATGTGCCTTCTCAACCTTTCTCAAGTGTTTATAAACCCACTCCCCTTTTGAATAAATTAGAGCTTGCTATCCATCAGACCGTCTCCTGGGTGGTTTTTGGAGGTAGGGTCTCACTCTAGCTCAGGCTGACCTGGAATTCACTGTGTAGTCTCAGGGTGGCCTCAAACTCATGGTGATCCTCCTACCTCTGCTTCCCAAATGCTGGGATTAAAGGTGTGCACCACCACGTCCAGCTGAAAGCTGAGTTTTTGTGTCAACTGCATATGGCCTCTAAGATGATAATTATGACAGCTGAACACTGGAGTCTGGAGTTCAGATAACTCCAGCAAGAGATAAGAATGTGGTAGTCACTTGTATATAGGTGGCACTTAAAGCAGAAGTAGAAAGAATGAAAGCATGAAGGCCCTCTGGGGACTGTACCCTGGGGCACTCCAAGGTCATGAAGAAAGGAGGATGAGGAAGAACAGCAAAAAACATATTCCGCCAGAGGTTGCAGGGGAAGCTGGACATGGTGGCATGTGCCTTTGATCCCAGCACTCGGGAGGCTGCGGTAAGAGGTTTGCCATGAGTTTGAGGATAGCCTGGAATACAGAGTGAGCTCCGGCCAGTCTATGTTAGAGTGAGACCCTACCTCAAAAAAACAAAACAACAAAAAAGAAAGAAGTTGCAGGGGAATGAAAGCAGACAGAGGCAAGGATTCCACATGTCATTGTGTGTGTAGACACCACCACCTGTTCATCAGCACTGGTGAGACACAGACTGATAAATGATTTATTACTAAAAGGAAAATGTACCACCTACAAACTTATACTTACTAAAGTTGATTGGGAAGATATGAGTGCATGGATGTATTAAAACCATATGAGTCTGGATGTGGTGGCATCCATCATTAATCCCAGAACTTGGGAGGCTGGGAGGATCACTGTGAGTTCTACGCCAGCCTGAAACGAATTCCAGGTCAGCCTGGGCTAGAGCAACACTTGACCTAGAACAACCAACCAACCAAACAACCAACCAAACAAGCAAACAAACAAAAAATAGAGCTGGAGGGCTGGCTTAGCTGTTAAGGCATTTGCCTGTGAACCAAAGGACCCAGGTTCAATTCCTCAGGACCACATGAGCCAGATGCACAAGGTGCCACATGAGTCTGGAGTTCATTTGTAGTGACTGAAGGCCCTGGCACACCCATTCTCTCTTCTGCTTCTCCCCTACCCCTTGTCTCAAATAAATAAAATAAAAGTTATTTATCCAGATGTGGTGGCACACACTTTTAATCCCAGCACTTGGGAGGCAGAGGTAGGAGGATTGCCATGAGTTCGAGGCCATCCTGAGACTATATAGTGAATTCCAGGTCAACCTGGGCTAGAGTGAGATCCTACCTTGAAAAATTAAAATTAAAATTAAAAAAAAAGGGGAGCTGGAGAGATGGCTTAGCAGTTAGGTGCTTGCCTGTAAAGCCTAAGGACCCAGGTTTGATTCCCCACGTAAGCCAGATGTATAAGGTGGCGTATCTTCTAGAGTTTGTTTGCAGCTGCTGAAGTCCCTGGCATGCTCATTCTCTCTCTCTATCTGTCTCTTTCTCTCTCTCTCCCTCACTCCAATAAATAAATAAAATATTTAAGGTAAATAAATAAATAAGAAAAGCCAAGTTCGGGGGCTGGAAAGATTGTGTAGTGGTTTTCCTGCAAAGCCTAACAACTTGGGTTTGATTCCCCAGTACCCCTGTAAAGGCAGATGCACAAAGTGACCCACGCATCTTGAGTTTGTTTGCAGAGGCTACATGCAGCTATCTTTTAGCCTGTTGCATTGCTTGCAGAACACTCAGTAATTCTGCTGACGCTGTGTTTTGAGAGGGACACCTGTACATGATCCTGGAATGCTGAGAACTGTGTTTGTGGTGGCTATTCTCCAACTACCAGGGAGGTCTAATCTTCATCTATAGCCTCAAGTTAGCCAAAGATGTCTCCTGTTTCTGAGATAGGGAAGTTGCCTTCTACTTTGTTTTGTATAAGCTGTTATCTGCATAAACTCTGCATGAACCCCGTACACAGAGCTTTTCTAATAAAAATTATGCAAGCTTCTGCCTCTGGGCTCCTGTGCAGAAGAAATCTCCTGAAGTCCCCTGGTTCTGTTGACTCACCCCAGTCTGAGCTCAGTTCCTCCACACCAGTCATTCAGGACCTGGAAACAGGTTCAGTTGGCGCCAGCAGGTGATGACGCCAACAGCTAGAGGCCCTGGTGTGCCCATTCTTTCGTTCTCTCTGTCTCTCTGTTTGCAAATAAATAAAATATTGTTTTTAAGCTTTAAACCAGGTGTGGTGGCACACACTTTTAATCCCAACACTCAGGAGGCAGAGGTAGGAGGATCACTGTGAGTTTGAGGCCAGCCTGAGAATACATAGTGAATTCCAGGTCAGCCTGGGCTAGAGCGAAACCCTACCTTGAAAACAAAACAAAACAAAACAAAACAAAACAAAACAAAACAAAACAAAACAAAACAAAACAAAAGCCTTAAAGAGAACTTAAGGAAAAGAAAAACCAGGTCTGAGAACTTATGGAACATACTACATCAATGAAGAGTTCAATAAATATCCTCAATTGGACTCTGTAAGGAGAAGACACCTGACACTGTGATGGCAATGGCATCACTGACCAGTTATCTGACCACTCCCTATGTGTGTCAAAGGACCAGCAGGCAGAGAGCTCCCAACTGTCCCCAAGGGTTTCAGTTCAGCTCAGTCCCCAGTACTAATGTGCTCTACTCAAATTGCCATCTGTCCATCCATCTGGACCTGGTCCTGTGCCATGCTTTTATGGCTTCCACAACCCTGAACCTTGTCCTACAGCCTGGATCAACCCTGAGACCTGCAGCCATGCTCTGTGGTTGGAGGCAGGCCTCTGCCTAGGTTGGCTAATATCTAAAGGCAGCAGTGAAATCTCTTTTTGTTTCTTTTCCCTTTTTTTTTTTTTTTGGAGTGTGTGAATCTTTGTCCCCTCCCCCCTTTTTGGTGTGTGAATCTTTTTTTTTTTTAATATTTTATTATTTATTTATTTATTTGAAAGAGAGAAATCCAGAAATAGGCAGGTAGAGAGAGAAAGAGTGGGCGCACCAGGGCCTCCAGCCACTGCAAACGAACTCCAGATGCGTGCGCCCCCTTGTGCATCTGGCTTACATGGGTCCTGGAGAATTGAGCTTCGAACCGGGGTCCTTAGGCTTCACAGGCAAGCGTTTAACCACTAAGCCATCTCTCCAGCCCTGGTGTGTGAATCTTTTTGTTTCTTTTCCTTTTTTTTAATGTGTGTGTATGTGTATGTGAGAGAGAGAATTGCCATGCAAGGGCCTCCAGCCACTGCAATCAAACTCCAGACACGTGCACCACCTTACGTGCATGTGTGACCTTGTATGTTTGTGTGGTCTTATGCATCTGGCTCACATGGGATCTGTAGAGTCAAACATGGATCCTTAGGCTTTGCGGGCAAGCACCTTAACCTCTAGGACATCTCTCCAGCCCTCTTTTCCCTTATGTTTGGTGTGTGTGTAGGGGGTGGGTATATGCATGTGTGTGTGCAGATGCATACACATGTACATAGAGGCCATAGGAGGATATCAGGACTTCTCTGTCACTCTCCTACTTTATTTTCTTGATGAATCTAGAGTTCTCATATTTATTTATTATATTTCATTAGACTGGTTTACCAGGAGGATCCAATGATCCTTCCATCTCTGCTTCCCTCAGCACTGAGCTTTCAGGCATGCAAGGCCACATTTCACCTTTTATGTGAATGATGGGATCAAACTCAGGTTCTCATGGTATGCCCAAGCTCTCTTACCTGCTAAGCTAGCTATCTCCCCAGCCCCACTACAATGACTCTTTTTTTTTTTTTTTTTTGGAGAGAGTTAGAGAGAGAGAGAGAGAAGGAGAGAGAATGGGCGTGCCAGCAGCCTCTCAGCTCCTGTGAATGAACTCCAGTCATGTGCGCCCCTTGTGGGCAAGTGAGGCATTGGGCCCTTGTGTCACTTCACGTGTGGCTAAACATGGGGCCTGAGAATCGAGCGGGCATTCTTAGGCTTAGCAGGCAGGCGCCTTAACCGCTAAGCCATCTCTCCAGCCCCCAGTGACTCTTATTGTATGGGTATTGGCTCTTTGCCTTTGCCTCTTTAAACTCCTTGAACACTGGTGAGGCCTCATATACTGTGTTCAATTCCCTAGTACCTACAAAAGAGCCAGCTGCACAAAGTGGCACATGTCTTTGGAGTTCATTTGCAGTAGCAAGAAGCTCTGGTGGGCCCATAATCTCTCTCTCTTTTTCTTTCACTCACTCTGTCACTCACTCTGTCTCTCTGCTCACATAGTGAATAAATAAAAAATAAATTACACAGTGAATAAGTAAAAAATAGATCCAGGTGTGGTGGCGCACACCTTCAATCCCAGCACTCAGGAGGCAGAGGTAGGAGGATTGCCGTGAGTTCAAGGTCAGCCTGAGACTAGTGAACAGTGAATTCCAGGTTATCCTGGACTAGAGCAAGACCGTTCCTCAATAAATAAATAAATAATAAGTAAATAAACAAAATATTTTAAAATCTTAGCCGGGTGTGGTGGCACATGCCTTTAATCCCAGCATTTGGGAGGCAGAGGTAGGAGGATCACTGTGAGTTTGAGGCCACCCTGAGACTACATAGTTAATTCCAGGTCAGCCTGGACCAGAGTGAAACCCTACCTCGAAAAAATAATAATAATAAAATAAAATAAAATCTGTATGTGGTGTGTGTCCCAGAGCTTGACATCTGGTGTCTTCCCTTATTGCTCTCCCCTTTATTGTTTGAGGCAGGAGCTCTCGCTGAACCTAGAGCTCATGTACTCAGCTAGACTACTTAGCCAGTGAGCCCCAAGGAATTAATCCTCTGTCTCTACCTCTCCAGTGCTGGGATATAGGTGTGTACCACCACACCTGGCATTTTACATGGGTGCTGGGGATCTGAACTCAGGTCCTTGTGCTTGTGTGGTAAGCACTTTACTAACTAAGCCAGCTTTCCTTCCCCTAAATTTCAATAACTTATTTAAAAACCAGTAAGGCAAAGCTGGGTAGCAAAAGACGCCTTTAATCCCAGCACTCAGGCGGCTGAAGTAGGTGGATTGATTTGAGTTCAAGGCCACCCTGAGACTGCATAGTGAATTCCAGGTCAGCCTGGGCTAGAGAGTGAGATCCTACCTCAAAAAATAAAAACCAAACCAAACCAAAACAAACAAAAAACAATAAGGATGGGCTGGAGAGATGGCTTAGTGGTTGAGCACTTGCCTATGAAGCCTAAAGACCTCGGTTCAAGACTTAATTCTCCAGTACCCACATAAGCCGGATGCTCAAGGTGGCACATGCAATCTGGAGTTTGTTTACAGTGGCTGGAGGCCCTGGTGTGCCCATTCTCTCTTTCTATCTGCCTCTTTCTCTCTCTGTCTCTCTCAAATAACTAAAAAATATTTAAGGTAAATAAATAAATAAGAAAAGCCAAGTTCGGGGCTGGAAAGATTGTGTAGTGGTTTTCCTGCAAAGCCTAACAACTTGGGTTTGATTCCCCAGTACCCTGTAAAGGCAGATGCACAAAGTGACCCACGATCTTGAGTTTGTTTGCAGAGGCTACATGCAGCTATCTTTTAGCCTGTTGCATTGCTTGCAGAACACTCAGTAATTCTGCTGACGCTGTGTTTTGAGAGGGACACCTGTACATGATCCTGGAATGCTGAGAACTGTGTTTGTGGTGGCTATTCTCCAACTACCAGGAGGTCTAATCTTCATCTATAGCCTCAAGTTAGCCAAAGATGTCTCCTGTTTCTGAGATAGGGAAGTTGCCTTCTACTTTGTTTTGTATAAGCTGTTATCTGCATAAACTCTGCATGAACCCCGCACACAGAGCTTTTCTAATAAAAATTATGCAAGCTTCTGCCTCTGGGCTCCTGTGCAGAAGAAATCTCCTGAAGTCCCCTGGTTCTGTTGACTCACCCCAGTCTGAGCTCAGTTCCTCCACACCAGTCATTCAGGACCTGAAACAGGTTCAGTTGGCGCCAGCAGGTGATGACGCCAACAGCTAGAGGCCCTGGTGTGCCCATTCTTTCGTTCTCTCTGTCTCTCTGTTTGCAAATAAATAAAATATTGTTTTTAAGCTTTAAACCAGGTGTGGTGGCACACACTTTTAATCCCAACACTCAGGAGGCAGAGGTAGGAGGATCACTGTGAGTTTGAGGCCAGCCTGAGAATACATAGTGAATTCCAGGTCAGCCTGGGCTAGAGCGAAACCCTACCTTGAAAACAAAACAAAACAAAACAAAACAAAACAAAACAAAACAAAACAAAACAAAAGCCTTAAAGAGAACTTAAGGAAAAGAAAAACCAGGTCTGAGAACTTATGGAACATACTACATCAATGAAGAGTTCAATAAATATCCTCAATTGGACTCTGTAAGGAGAAGACACCTGACACTGTGATGGCAATGGCATCACTGACCAGTTATCTGACCACTCCCTATGTGTGTCAAAGGACCAGCAGGCAGAGAGCTCCCAACTGTCCCCAAGGGCTTCAGTTCAGCTCAGTCCCCAGTACTAATGTGCTCTACTCAAATTGCCATCTGTCCATCCATCTGGACCTGGTCCTGTGCCATGCTTTTATGGCTTCCACAACCCTGAACCTTGTCCTACAGCCTGGATCAACCCTGAGACCTGCAGCCATGCTCTGTGGTTGGAGGCAGGCCTCTGCCTAGGTTGGCTAATATCTAAAGGCAGCAGTGAAATCTTTTTGTTTCTTTTCCTTTTTTTTTTTTTTTTTTGGAGTGTGTGAATCTTTGTCCCCTCCCCCCTTTTTGGTGTGTGAATCTTTTTTTTTTTTTAATATTTTATTATTTATTTATTTATTTGAAAGAGAGAAATCCAGAAATAGGCAGGTAGAGAGAGAAAGAGTGGGCGCACCAGGGCCTCCAGCCACTGCAAACGAACTCCAGATGCGTGCGCCCCTTGTGCATCTGGCTTACATGGGTCCTGGAGAATTGAGTGAACCGGGGTCCTTAGGCTTCACAGGCAAGCGTTTAACCACTAAGCCATCTCTCCAGCCCTGGTGTGTGAATCTTTTGTTTCTTTTCCTTTTTTTAATGTGTGTGTATGTGTATGTGAGAGAGAGAATTGCCATGCAAGGGCCTCCAGCCACTGCAATCAAACTCCAGACACGTGCACCACCTTACGTGCATGTGTGACCTTGTATGTTTGTGTGGTCTTATGCATCTGGCTCACATGGGATCTGTAGAGTCAAACATGGATCCTTAGGGCTTTGGGCAAGCACCTTAACCTCTAGGACATCTCTCCAGCCCTCTTTTCCCTTATGTTTGGTGTGTGTGTAGGGGTGGGTATATGCATGTGTGTGTGCAGATGCATACACATGTACATAGAGGCCATAGGAGGATATCAGGACTTCTCTGTCACTCTCCTACTTTATTTTCTTGATGAATCTAGAGTTCTCATATTTATTTATTATATTTCATTAGACTGGTTTACCAGGAGGATCCAATGATCCTTCCATCTCTGCTTCCCTCAGCACTGAGCTTTCAGGCATGCAAGGCCACATTTCACCTTTTATGTGAATGATGGGATCAAACTCAGGTTCTCATGGTATGCCCAAGCTCTCTTACCTGCTAAGCTAGCTATCTCCCCAGCCCCACTACAATGACTCTTTTTTTTTTTTTTTTTGAGAGAGTTAGAGAGAGAGAGAGAGAAGGAGAGAGAATGGGCGTGCCAGCAGCCTCTCAGCTCCTGTGAATGAACTCCAGTCATGTGCGCCCCTTGTGGGCAAGTGAGGCATTGGGCCCTTGTGTCACTTCACGTGTGGCTAAACATGGGGCCTGAGAATCGAAAGGGCATTCTTAGGCTTAGCAGGCAGGCGCTTTAACCGCTAAGCCATCTCTCCAGCCCCAGTGACTTTATTGTATGGGTATTGGCTCTTTGCCTTTGCCTCTTTAAACTCCTTGAACACTGGTGAGGCCTCATATACTGTGTTCAATTCCCTAGTACCTACAAAAGAGCCAGCTGCACAAAGTGGCACATGTCTTTGGAGTTCATTTGCAGTAGCAAGAAGCTCTGGTGGGCCCATAATCTCTCTCTCTTTTTCTTTCACTCACTCTGTCACTCACTCTGTCTCTCTGCTCACATAGTGAATAAATAAAAAATAAATTACACAGTGAATAAGTAAAAAATAGATCCAGGTGTGGTGGCGCACACCTTCAATCCCAGCACTCAGGAGGCAGAGGTAGGAGGATTGCCGTGAGTTCAAGGTCAGCCTGAGACTAGTGAACAGTGAATTCCAGGTTATCCTGGACTAGAGCAAGACCGTTCCTCAATAAATAAATAAATAATAAGTAAATAAACAAAATATTTTAAAATCTTAGCCGGGTGTGGTGGCACATGCCTTTAATCCCAGCATTTGGGAGGCAGAGGTAGGAGGATCACTGTGAGTTTGAGGCCACCCTGAGACTACATAGTTAATTCCAGGTCAGCCTGGACCAGAGTGAAACCTACCTCGAAAAAAATAATAATAATAAAATAAAATAAAATCTGTATGTGGTGTGTGTCCCAGAGCTTGACATCTGGTGTCTTCCCTTATTGCTCTCCCCTTTATTGTTTGAGGCAGGAGCTCTCGCTGAACCTAGAGCTCATGTACTCAGCTAGACTACTTAGCCAGTGAGCCCCAAGGAATTAATCCTCTGTCTCTACCTCTCCAGTGCTGGGATATAGGTGTGTACCACCACACCTGGCATTTTACATGGGTGCTGGGGATCTGAACTCAGGTCCTTGTGCTTGTGTGGTAAGCACTTTACTAACTAAGCCAGCTTTCCTTCCCCTAAATTTCAATAACTTATTTAAAAACCAGTAAGGCAAAGCTGGGTATGGCGGCGCACGCCTTTAATCCCAGCACTCAGGCGGCTGAAGTAGGTGGATTGATTTGAGTTCAAGGCCACCCTGAGACTGCATAGTGAATTCCAGGTCAGCCTGGGCTAGAGAGTGAGATCCTACCTCAAAAAATAAAAACCAAACCAAACCAAAACAAACAAAAAACAATAAGGATGGGCTGGAGAGATGGCTTAGTGGTTGAGCACTTGCCTATGAAGCCTAAAGACCTCGGTTCAAGGCTTAATTCTCCAGCACCCACATAAGCCAGATGCTCAAGGTGGCACATGCAATCTGGAGTTTGTTTACAGTGGCTGGAGGCCCTGGTGTGCCCATTCTCTCTTTCTATCTGCCTCTTTCTCTCTCTGTCTCTCTCAAATAACTAAAAAAGAAAAAGAAATATTTTAAAAAAATAAAAAGAGGGGCTGGAGAAATGGCTTAGCAGTTAAGGTGCTTGCCTGCAAAGCCAAAGGACCTTGGTTTGATTCACCAGGACCCATGTAAGCCAGATGCACAAGGTGGCACATGCATTTGGAGTTCATTTGCAGTGGCTGTAAGCTCTGGTGAGTCATTCTCTCCCTCTTTATCTGTCTGTATCTATTTATCTCTCAGCCTCTTTCCCTCTCTCAAATAAATAAATAAAAATGAAAATAAATATTTTAAAAAAGAAAAAAATATTTTATTTATTTATTTATTTATTTTTGAGAGAGACAGACAGAGAGAGAGAGAGGGAGACAGATAGAGATGGGCACGCCAGCAGTCTCTCAGCTGCTGTGAACGAAATCCAGATGCACGCGCTCCCTTGTGGGCAAGTGCAGCATTGTGCCCTTGCGTCACTTTGCATCTGGCTAAACGTGGGACTTGGAGATTGGAACCGGGTTTTTAGGCTTAGCAGGCAGGCGCCTTAACCGCTAAGCCATCTCTCCAGCCCAGAAATTTTATTTTATTTTATTTTTTTACAAAAGGGTAAGGAAGAATCATCTTAACCCAAAATGAGTGGGAGAAAACTAGCAAACTTAACAGGATGGTTAGTAGTAATTCTGAACCTGTTTTTTATTTTATTTACTTTTGGAGAGAGAGACATAGAGAGGACAGAGAGGGAGAAGGAGACAGATAGAGATGGGCGCGCCAGCAGTCTCTCAGCTGCTGTGAACGAAATCCAGATGCGTGAGCCCCCCTTGTGGGCAAATGTGGCATTGCGCCCTTGTGTCATTTTTGCATATGGCTAAACGTGGGACCTGGAGATTGGAACCGGGTTCTTAGCCTTAACCGCTAAACCATCTCTCCAGCCCCTGAACCTGTTTAACTGTAAGATTTAGGCTAAAACACATGTAGAGATTATAGTTACAGGACAGAATTTTAAATTCAGATGTGCAGAAATGGTTTAATTAACAAAACTTGAGCAGGCATGAGAAAGAATTGGGTATTAAGTAGATTATCTTGCTTTTGGACAATGAAATCAAAATGTCTCACTTTTTTTTCAAGGTAGGGTCTCATTTTAGCTCAGGCTGATCTGGAAATCACTATGTTGTCTTAGGGTGGCCTTAAACTCACAGTGATCCTTCTACCTCTGCCTCCTCAGTGCTGGGATTAAAGGCATGTGCCACCACGCCTGGCAAAATGTCTCAATGAAAGCTGATAAAAAGTCAAGTAAAGGCTGGAGAGAGGGAGAAGAGAGACTGAGAGAATGGGTGCACCAGGGCCTCTGGAACTGGACTCCAGATGCATATGACACCTTGTACATCTGACTTTACATAAGTACTGGGGAATCGAACTCCTGTCATTAGGCTCTGCAGGCAAACACCTTAACTGCTGAGCCATCTCTTCAGCCCTCCTGCTTCTCTCTTTTGGACTTCTGTTCCTAACTATCTAAAAGAGGTCTGGAGAGATGGTTTAGCAGTTAAGATGCTTGCTTGTAAAGCAAAAGGACCCAGGCTTGATTCCCTAGGGCCCATGTAAGCCAGCTGTACAAGGTGGCATGCATCTGGAGTTTTTTTGCAGTGGCTGGAGGCCCTGGTGAGCCCACTTTATCTTTCTCTCTCTCTCTGTGTCTGCCTCTTTCTCTCCATATATATATGTCTAAAAGAACCTAGCCATCTAAAAGAATATATGTCTGAAAGAACCTAGCTTAGTGGTTAAGGCACTTGCCTACAAAGCCAAAGGACCCAGTTTCTATTCCCCAGAACCCATGTAAGCCAGATGCACAAGGTGTCATGTGTGTTTGGAGTTTATTTGTGGTGACTGGAGGCCCTAGTGTGCTTATTCTTCTCTCTCTCTGCCTTTCTCTCAAATAAATAATTTTTAAAAATACAAAACTTGTCAATTATCAGAAGAAAGAAAACACAACAAAAACAAGCACTAACTACGTAGTAAAAGGATTAAGAAGTCTCTGAAATGTAGCATAAAATAATGTAATTGTTACATATAGGGCTAAACTTTTATGTTGTTAAAAAAAAAAGATTTACAGGTTAAATCATAAAGAAAAGTTGGTGCTATAATTGGACGGCTTCACCTAAAACAAAAGCATCAAGGGAGCCAGGTGTGGTGTGCTGTTAATTCCAGCACTCAGGAGGCAGAGGTAGGAGGATAGCCATGAGTTTGAGGCCACCCTGAGATTACATAGTGAATACCAGGTCAGCCTGGCTAGAGCGACAGATTTACCACCCCCCAAAAAAAAACAATAAAAAGTGGGCTAAGCTGAGTGTGGTGGTAAACGCCTTTAATGTCAGTGTTTGGGGGAAGAGGTAGGAGGATCACTGTGAGTTCAAGGCCACCTTGAGACTATAGTGAATTCTAGGTCAGCCTGAGCTAGAATGAGACTCTCCCTCAAAAAAAAAAAAAAAAAAAAAAAGTGGACTGGAGAGATGGCTTAGCAGCAAAGTCTAAGGATCCTGGTTCAATTCTCCAGGTCCCATGTGGGCCAGAAGCACGAGGGTACATGAGTCTGGAGTTTGTTTGCAGTGGCTAGAGGCCCTGGCTCGCCCATTCTCACTCTCCCTCTCTCTTTCCCTTTCTCTGTCTCTAATAAATAAATAAATAAAAATAAAATCTTTTTTAAAAAGTGGGCAGTAAAAAAAAAAAAAAAAAAAGTGGGCAGTTAAGACGCTTGCCTACAAAGCCTAAGGACCAAGGTTCAATTCCACAGGACCAACATAAACGAGGTGCACAAGGTGGCATATGCATCTGGAGTTTCTTTGCAGTGGCTGGAGGACCTGGCCTACCAATTCTCTCTTTCTTTTCTTGTCTCTCTCTCAAATACATAATAAAATATATTTTGGGGAAATAAAAAGCTTCAGGAAGCCAGGTGTGATGGTGCATGCCTTTAATCACAGAATTCTGGACGCAGACATAGAAGGATCACTGTGAGTTCAAGGCAAGCCTGGGACTACAGAGTAAAACCCTATGTGAAAAAAAAAAACACACACACAAAGCTTCAGGAAGTGTACATATGAAAGGACATATATTGAAGGAATGCAAACTAAATCCAGGTTTGTCATATACAAGATTAAGTTCAGGACAAAGTTATTATTATTATTTTGGCTTTTTGAGGTAGGGTTTAGTTCTAACCCAGACTGACCTGGAATTCACAATCTAGTTATAGGGTGTCCTTGAACTTTCAGCAATTGTCCTGCCTCTGCCTCCCAAGTGCTAGGATTAAAGGCATGCACCACCATGCCAAACTAAAGTTATTTTTTTTTTAAGAGTGAGAGCGAGAGCAAGAGAGAGAAATGCCAAGTGGGCATGCCACCTAAATCTGGAGAGAGATCAAACATGCAACCTTCCAGCCCAAGTTGTGGGAGGCATGCACCAGTGTCTGTCTTACATAGGATCTGGAGAGTGAGAGCGAGAGCAAGAGAGAGAAATGCCACCTAGTGGGCATGTGCAACCTTGTACTTGCCTCACCTTTGTGTGTCTGTCTTACATAGGATCTGGAGAGAGATCAAACATGGGTCAAAACACTAAGCCATCTCTCCAGCCCAAGTTACTTTTTTTTTTTTTTTTTTTTTTTTGAGGTAGGGTTTCACTCTAGCCCAAGCTGACCTGAAATTCACTACGTAATCTCAGGGTGTCCTTGAACTCATGGTAATCCTCCTACCTCTGCCTCCTGAGTGCTGGGATTAAAGGTGTGTGCCACCACCCCCGCCTCCAAGTTAATTTTTTTTTTTTTTTTTTTGGTTTTGCAAGGTAGGGTCTCACTCTGGTCCAGGCTGACCTGGAATTAACTATGTATTCTCAGGGTGGCCTCAAACTCTCAGTGATCTTCCAACCTCTGCCTCCCCAGTGCTGGGATTAAAGGCGTGTGCCACCACGCCCGGCTTAATTTATTTTTTTTTAGGTAGGGTCCCACTCTGGCCCAGACTGACCTGGAATTCACTCTGTAGTCTCAGAGTGGCCTCGAACCTATGGTGATCCTCCCACTTCTGCATCCCGAATGCTGGGATTAAAGGCGTGTGCCTCCACACCGGTTAATTTTTTGATTTTTTTGTTTATTTTTATTTATTTTATTTGAGAGTGACGGGCAGACAGAGAAAGAGGCAGAGAGAGAGAGAGAGAATGGGCATGCCAGGGCCTCTAGCCACTGCAAACAAACTCCAGATGTATGTGCCACCTTGTGCTTCTGGCTTACATGGGTCCTGGGGAATTGAGCCTTGAACCGCCACCCTTAGGCTTCACAGGCAAGTGCTTAACCATTAAGCCATCTCTCCAGTGCCTCAAGTTTTTTTTTTTTTTTTTTTTTTGGTTTTTCGAGGTAGGGTCTCACTCTAGTCCAGGCTGACCTGGAATTCACTATGTAGTCTCAGGGTGGCCTTGAACTCATGGTGATCCTCCTACCTCTGCCTCCCAAGTACTAGGATTATAGGCATGCACCACCACGCCTGGCCCCCTGGGCTACTGAGCCATCTCTCCAGTTCTGTAATGTAGGTTATTTTTCTCAGCTTTTCAAGGTAAGTTCTTGCTCTAATCCAGGCTGACCTAGAATTCACTATGTAGTCTCAGGCTGACCTTGAACTCACAGTGATCCTCCTACCTCTGTCTCTTGAATGCTGGGATTAAAGGTGTGACCCACCATGACTGGCTAATGTGAATGTTTTTCTCCTTCTTCTTCTCCTTCCTCTCCTTCTCCTTCTCCTCCTCAAACTCACAGTGATCCTCCTGACCAGGTCACCATCAATAATCCTGACCCTTTTGCCAAGAACTCCTTTCACTTTTGTTTTTTCAACTATTTCAGTAAGCCCCCATGAAATCCCACAAACTCAGCTCTTTCCTTCCTTTACTTTTCATTACTCAACTTAGACCCCACGAGTCAGTGTTACACACACACACACACACACACACACACACACACAAACACACAAACACACACACACTCCACATGTTCCTGATCATTCTCTCTTCTCTTCCTTTCCAGAGAAAACTTTGAATTTTTTTTTGTTATTTGTTTGTTTTTGTTTTTTAAGTTTTGGGTCTCTTTCTAGCCCAAACTGACCTGAAATTCACGATGTAGTCTCAAGGTGGCCTCGAACTCATAGCGATCCTCCTACCTTTGCCTCCCGAATGCTGGGATTAAAGGTGTATGCCACTACACCTGACTTGACTTTCTTTCTTTTTAAAAATTTATTTATTATTTTTTATTAGTTTTTGGTTTTTCGAGGTAGGGTCTCACTCTAGCTCAGGCTGACCTGGAATTCACTATGTAGTCTCAAGCTGGTCTCCAACTCTCGGTGATCCTCCTACCTCTGCCTCCCCAGTGCTAGGATTAAAGACATGCGTCACCATGCCCAGCCTTATTTTGTTTTTATGATGGAGAAAATTTCAGCACAGTTAAATATTTGTGAAAAGAATCCTGTTTTCAAGGGTCAGAAGTGTGACCAGAGAGTGAGCAGTTTATGTATGAGAGTGACTGTATATGTATGAAGAGGTTGAAGCTGAGGAAGCAAGATTTGGTTTAGTAAAAGAAAGTCAGGGCTGGAGAGATGGCTTAACGGTTAAGGCATTTGTCTGCAAAGCCAAAGGATCCTGGTTTGACTCTCCAGGACCCACGTTAGCCAGATGCACAAGGGGGCACATGCATTTGGAGTTCGTTTGCAGTGGCTGGAGGGCCACAGGAGGAGAACCAGGTTGAGGGAGTAAAGATCCTAAGCTGTAGTCTTCAGATGCCTCAGAGACATCCCAGTGATAGAGGAGGGCTAGAGTGAGAGGGAAAGTCTGGGCTGGAACATGATGCGTCTCCTGAAGTGGACCTAGAAATATACATGTATGTGCCTATGTACATAAAATAATGCTATAGGGATTTGAGGAGGAGGAGAGAAGTCTGGCCAAGTTCTTGAACATGAAGATACTTCAAAATCATGTAAAGGGGCTGGAGAGATGGCTTAGTGGTTAAGGCACATGCCTGTGAAGCCTAAGGTCCCAGGTTCGATTTTCCAGGTTCCACATAAGCAGATGCACAGGGTGGCACATGCATCTGGAGTTCGTTTGCAGTGGCTAGAGGCCTTGGCATGTCCATTCTCACTCACTCTCTCTCCCTTTCTTTGTCTCAAATAAACAAATAAAATAAAAAAACAAACAAAATAAAATAAATGTTTTAAAAAAATAATGTAAAGGACCCAGGCATGGTGGCACACCCCTTTGATCCCAGCACTTGTGAGGCAGAAGTAGAAGGATCGCTGTGAATTTGAGGCCACCCTAACACTACATAGTGAATTCCAGGTCAGCCTGGGCAAGAGCAAGACCCTATCTTGAAAAACCAAAATCAACAAACAAATCCCAAAACAAACAAAAAAGTTCATGTAAAGAGCTTGCAAAAATGCAGATCATTGAGTCCCGTCTTCTGTTTTTTTTTTTTTTTCAAGGTAAGGACTCACTCTAGCCCAAGCTGACCTGGAACTCACTCTGCTCCAGGTTGGCCTTGAACTCACAGCAATCCTAATTCTGCCTTGTGAATGCTGGGATTGAAGGCATGAACCACTCCAGGCTATGTTCAGAATTTTTTCTTTTCTTTTCTTTTTTTTGGTTTTTCAAGGTAGGGTTTCACTCCAGTTCAGACTGACCTGTAATTCACTATGTAGTCTCAGGGTGGCCTTGAACTCTCAAGTGATCCTCCTACCTCTGCCTCCAGAGCGCTGGGATTAAAGGCATGCACCAACATGCCCTGCAGAATTTTTTCTTATTTCCAAAGAAAGGAGAGAGTGAATGCTGGCCAGGGCTTCAAGCCTCTGCAAATGAAGTCCAGAGTATGTGCCACTTTGTGCATCTGGTTTTATGTGGGTATTGCGGAATCGAACCCAGGTTATTAAGCTTTGCAGGCAATTGCCTTAAGGGCTGAGTCACCTCTCCAGCCCCAGAATTTTTAATGTAGCAGAAACTAAATAAAACTAGGGGTGTAGTTCAACAGAAGACCACTTCCGTAGCATGTGCGAGGGCCTGGTTTCTATCAGCAGCACCGCAAAAACAAACAAACCAAAATCCGAATAGTCTCTGTGGAAAGGAGAACTTGCATTTTAATCAAGTTCCCAGGTGATGCTGAAGTTGCTCTTCCTGGCACCTCACTTTTTTTCTTTTTCTTTTCTTTTTAATACTTTTTATTTATTTGACAGAAAGAGGGAGAGAGAGAATGGGCACGCCAGGGCCTCCAGCCACTGCAAAGGAACTACAGACACATGCACCACCTTGTGCATCTGGCTAACGTGGGTCCTGGGGAATCCAACCAGGGTCCTTTGGCTTTGCAGGCAAATGCCTTAACCACTGAGCCATCCCTCCATCCCATGGCACCTCACTTACTTACTTATTCATTTATTTAAGAGCGACAGGAGCCGGGTGTGGTGGCGCACGCCTTTAATCCCAGCACTCGGGAGGCAGAGGTAGGAGGATCGCCATAAATTCGAGGCTACCCTGCGACTACATAGTGAATTCCAGGTCAGCCTGAGCTAGAGTGAGACCCTACCTCGAAAAACAAAAAAAAAAAAAAAAAAAAAAAAAAAGAGCCACAGATAGGCAGAGAGAGAGAGAGAGAGAGAGAATGGGTGCACCAGGGCCTCCAGCCACTGCAAACTGTCTTACGTGGGTACTGGGGATCAGGCCTCAAACCCCGGTCCTTAGGCTTCACAGACAAGTGCTTAACCGCGAAGTCATTTCTCCATTTATTTATTTATTTATTTATTCATATATTTATTTATTTATTTATTTATTTATTTATTTATTTATTTATTTATTTAAGAGCGACAGATAGGCAGAGAGAGAAAGAGGCAGAGAGAGAGAGAATGGACACCTCACTTTAAAGAACATTGTTCTGAAGTGTCCAGAGGGGCTTCCGAGTGAGACGCCCCAAGATGCACTATCCGTCCGCGGAGGATGAACCCTTGAGGAGGCAGAGAACTGAGCAAGACAGAAACCACCATCGCACCACCACCACCAACACACCACCACCTGCCTCAAGGGTATCAGAAGCTGCAGGACGGCGCAACAGAGACTCTTGGACTACAACTCCCAAGAAGCCCTGCGGCGACTCGCCCTCGCCCCCTAGAGGCGAGGAGCGGGAAGGCGCCGGTGGCAGCCGCGGGGAACATCTCGGCGAACATCTGTGAGCGCGGAAAGCCGCGGCAGCTACGGGGCTGCGGCGCTGCCGCGGGGAAGTCTGGCGCGAGTGAACCCCAGCGGGTGAGTAGGAGATGTGGACCTCCCGCTCCTCTTGCTCCTCGTCTGCCTTGTTTTCCCGGGTCGAGCGGACGAGACAGGGGTGCAGGAGACCTGGCGCAGGGATGCAGGACTGCCCCTCTGCAAAGACGCGCTGCGGTCTTCTTCGCCTCCGTGGCCCCGGGCCCCTCTTCGCCGCGGCTCCCCGTGCCCAGCCCGAGAGAAAGCGTCCTGCCCTCCGTGTCCGGCCCAGCCTGGCAACCCCAGGCACCCGCGCTGCAGGTGGCCGCGGCAGGTGGCCGCCCCCTTCCCTTCCGGAGGGGCCCCTGGGTTTGGCGCAGGAGCCGGAGGTAGGGTGGGGAGGGGACCGAGGGCCAGGTGACCCCGGGAAGCATCCCAAGTCCTCGCCGCCTTAGGACAGGTGCGTGGGCGCAGGAGCTCGGGACTCTTGCGGGGTGGGTAGGAGAGTCTCCGCATCCCTCGGACGGAGGGAGAAGCCCGAGGCCATTTCTGGTCCCCAGAGCTTCTCGTCCCCTCTTGCTTGTCCTGGGCGATCGAGGCTGGGCGCGGGCTATGCGTCTCCAGGGTCCGGTGCCTGGTGCCACGGCGCCCGCCTGGGGACGCGGCGAACCCAAGGGAGTTGGGAAGATGCTGTGGGTGTCCGGATGATGCGGAGCGTGGTGTGAGTGCCACTGTAACGACCTCCTTCCCGATGCCTTTGGAACAAAAATAGTTGTGGGTGCTTATTTATTTATTTATTTATTTATCTTTTGAGCCCAAGTTTGACTCTGCATATCTTAATTTTATTTTGTGGAGCTCTTTCTGCTAGCACGCAAGTTTATATAATAAGCGGTATGTACGCTTGGCGGGGGCGGAAAATCCTATGAAGGTGCTCTTCCTTGCCCTCTATCGGATGAATTATGTTGGACATGCTTATCCATTAGTGACTGCCATGGCTGGAGGCGAGAGATAAAGTGTTTTTCAAGTCGAGTCACCACTGAACCCTTCGGATGAATTTTTGGTTTGAGAAGATTTGGTTATCCAGTTTCAAATACTGTATTATTTCAACGTACGTGTAAGATGGAGGAGAAGGGTGGGGACACAAGTTTGTCAGTCCTTTCGGAAAATAGTTTTGTACGATTAACTCTCAAAGAGAGCAAGCTTGCAGTGGCCCTACTGCCTTAGTGTCCTGAGTGCTGGAATTGCAGGCATAAGCCACCACATCCGGCTTTTTGTTTTCCTTCTAAGCTCAATATTGGTTATGATGCTAGAGTTAAAAAAATGAGAGAGCGAGCGAGCGAGCGAGAGAGAGAGAGAGAGAGAGAGAGAGAGAGAAGAGAAAAGAGAATGGGTGCGTCAGACCTCTTGCCGGTGCAAACTCCAGATGCACGTGCCAATTTGTGTGTCTGGCTTGATGTGAGTAGTGGGGAATTAAACCCAGGCTGGAAGATTTGCAGGCAAGTACTTTATTTACTGAAACAACTCCCTTTTTTGGGGGGGCGGGGTTTCAAGGTAGGGTCTCGCTCTAGCCCAGGCTGCCCTGGAATTCACTGTGCAGTCTCAGGCTGGCCTTGATGAACTCATGGTAATCCACCTACCTTTGCCTCCAAAGTGCTGAGATTGAAGGTGTGTGCTACCATGCCCAATTTAGAATTTTCTTAATTTTTTTTTTTTTTCCTGAGGTAGAGTCTCACTCTAGCTCAGGCTGACCTGGAATATACTATGTCGTCCCAGGGTGGCTTTAAACTCTCCGTGGTCCTCCTACCTCTCCTCCTGAGTGCTGGGATTAAAGGCGTGCACCCCACGCCCGGCCTAGAAATTTCTTACTTTTAAGGTTAAGTAATGTTCCACTCTAGGGCTAGAGAGATGGTTTAGTAGTTAAGGCATTTGCCCACCAAGCCTAAGTACCCAGGTTCAATTCCCCAGTACCCACATAAGCCAGATGCACAAGGTGATGCATGTGTGTAGAGTTCATTTGTAGTGGCTAGAGGCCCTGGCGCACTCATTCTCTATCTGCCTTTTCTCTCTCTCTCTCAAATAAATAAATAAAATGTCAATAAAATATTCTACTCTACATGCCATAAATAATATTGTGTGTGTGTATGTGTGTGCGTGTGTGTATACGCGCCTGTGCACATGCCATGGTGTGCATGTGGAAGTCAGAGGACAACTCCTGGTGTTGGTTCTCACTTTCTACCTTGTGAGTCAATGCTTCTCATTGTTCATTGCTGTCAAGACCAGGCTATGTGTCCTGTAAATGATTGGGGGATTCTCCTGTGTCCATCTCCTTCACTTCAGGTGTGCTGGGGTTTTTAATAGGTTATAGGGCTCCAAATTCAGTTATTTATGCTTATGCGACAAATCTTTAATCTACTGAGCTATCTCCCTTGGCTCACAACATTTTATTTTTATTTGTTTATTTGAGAGATAGAATGAGGCAGAGGAAGAGAGACCGAGAGAAAGAATGGGCGCGCCAGGGCCTCCAGCCACTGTAAATGAACTCCAGATGCATGCACCACCTTGTGCATCTGGCTCAGGTGGGTCCTGGGGAATTGAACCGAGGTCCTTTGGCTTTGCAGACAAAGGCCTTAACTGCTAAGCCATCTCTCCAGCCTGGCCCACAACATTTTGCTTATCCATTTTAGTGTCAGTATGAATGTATGTCACTTCACATTTTAGCTGTTGTAAAAGATGCTGTTTTGACTATAGATGTACAAATATCTCCTCAACAACCTGCTTTCAGTTCTCTTTAAAAATAAATTTAATGCTGGGTGTGGTGGTTCACGCCTTTAATCCCAACACTTGGGAGGCAGAGGTAGGAGATCATTGTGAGTTCTAGGCCAGCCTGAGACTACAGAGTGTATTCTAGGTTAGCCTGGGCTACAGTGAGACCCTATCCTCCCACCCCCAAAAAAATTAGGGCTGGAGAGATGGCTTAGCAGTTAAGGTGCCTGCCTGTGAAGCCCAAGAATGCTTGTTTGAATCTTCAGGTCTCACGTTTAGCCAGATGCAAAAGTGACACAAGCGCACAATGTCGCACATGTGCACAAGGGTGGGTATGTGCCTGGAGTTCGTTCACAGTGGCTCAAAAGGCCCTGGCGTGCCCATTCTCTCTCTCTGCCTCTTCCTCTCTCTGTGTCTCTCTCAATAATAATAAAAAAATTATTGCCAGGCGTGGGGTGCACCAGGGTGTCTAGCCACTGCAAACGAATTCCAGATGGATGCACCACCATGTGCATCTGGCTTACATGGGTTCTGGGCAATTGAACCTGGGTCCTTTGGCTTCTCAGGTAAGCATTTTAAGCACTAAACCATCTCTCTAGCCCCCTCTTCTATTTTGATGTTATCATTTTGTTTTGCTCTCCTTCATTGATAGCAACATGTTGATGGGTCCATCCTATGCAGGTCTTGTATAGATAACAAAAGCTGCTGTGTGCCTAGCATGGTGACACTTGCCTTTAATCCCAGCACTTGGGAGGCAGAGGTAAGAGGATCGCTGTGAGTTCAAGGCCACCCTGGGACTACATAGTGAATTCCAGGTCAGCCTGGGCTAGAGCAAGACCCTACCTCGAAAAACAAAAGAAAACAAAACCAAAAAATGCTGTGACGTTATGAACACGCCACACTGCCTAACAGGAGGGGTTTTCAAGCCCTTTGGGGAGAGGAGAGAAAGGAGAGGAAGATCTGTATTGTAGTGCATGAGGTGTTGGGAAGAAGGGTTGATTGGAGCCTGTAGTGGCCAGGCTGCCTTGGACCCACTGCTGAACTGGTGAAGGCAGGGAGGAAGTTAGTTTTCCTTTCAGCTCAAGTGCAGAAAATCCTGGTCAAATTACCATGATGGTAGGATTTTAAGATCCCAGACCTAGTCTGAGCAAACTGGGAAGGGGGTGAAGACAACTCTCTTTGAAGTATCAATTACCATCATAGGTGGTAGTTCCAGAGCCTAGTTAGAGCTTGGCTGGTGGGGAGCCAGGGAGCGAGGGGGATGGGCAGTTCTGGAACTCATACACATCTCCACACATGATTTATTTCGTACATTTTGTTTTCCGAGGTAGGGTCTCACTCTAGCTCAGGCTGACCTGGAATTCACTATGTAATCTCAGGGTGGCCTCAAACTCATAGCGATCCCCTTACCTCTGCCTCCCAAGTGCTGGGATTAAAGGCATGTGCCACCATGCCCAGCCATTTATGTTTTTTTTTTTTAATATATGCTCATAAACTTTAATAAAAATACTGTTATGACAAAATTTATGACATTAAAATTCATGGTTTCCATTTCTTTAATGGGAGACATCTTGATGAAAATTTAGTAATCCTAACTCTTCTGACCTTGCTTCAAAGTTACCTATAAAGGGGACTTGGTTCCAATTTTATTTCATCATCAGTACAAACTGCTATCAGCCACACTGATTTCCGAGATGCAGAACACTCCAAAGGGGTGGTCTGAGATTCATAGTGAATATTCCTTGGTGTAAAGTATATCTCAGTTTGAAAGAGGACTGTATCCTCTGAGATAACCGTTTTCCTGATGCCACATTTATGAGCAGGGTATACAAAATGCCATAAATATGTTTGTATCCAAGTCACAGGGCAGCCCATTCCCAGAAACAATTCAGCAGCACGTATGTATAGCTTGTTTCTGTTGTCAGTAGAAGGACTAATGGAGACCGTCACCCAATCCAAAGAACAGCTTATCTTCACATTGATGTTCTCAGCACAAGGCCAAATCAAGATCTTTAAAGAATCAAGACCTCTAAAGCCGTAGAAACCTTCACTTTCACTGAGGCTGACTTCCAACTCAGCATTACATTTGTGGTTTTTAAAATATTTTATTCATTCATTTATTTATTTAATGAGAGAGACAGAGAAAGAGAGAGAGAGAGAGAGAGAAAGGAGAGAATGGGCACGCCAGGGCTTCCAGCCACTGCAGATGAACTCCAGACATGCTTCACCTTTTTCATCTGGTTTACCTGGATATTGGGAAATCGAACCTGGGTCCTTAGGCTTCGCAGGGAAACGCCTTAACCACTATGACATCTCTCTAGGCCTGTTTTTTTTTTTTTAAAGTATTTATTTATTTATTTATTTATTTATTTATTTGAGAGAGAGAGAGAGAGGCAGATATAAAGAGAGAATGGGCACACTAGTGCCTCCAGCTATTGCAAATAAATTCCAGACGCATTTGCCACCTTGTGCATCTGGCTTATGTGGGAACTGGGAAATTGAACCTGGGTTCTTAGGCTTCGTAGGCAAGTGCCTTAACTGCTAAGCCATCTCTCCAGCCATTTGTTTTTTCAAGGTAAGATCTCACTCTAGCCCAGGCTGACCTGAAACTCACTCTGAAGCTCCAGGCTGGCCTCAAACTCACAGTGATTCTCTTACCTCTGCCTCTGCTGAGATTAAAGGCATGCGCCACCATGCCCAGGTACTTCACACATTTTTGCTGTTATTTATTCAAAATTTTTTACTTTAGTTAAAAAAAATGGTGCCCTTCTTGGCTTTTCACCTTTCTTGAACTTTCAGGTCCCTGCTCTGGTAAGCACCCCTGGTTTCAGCCTGGCTGAGCTAAAATGGGGAGAGACCTCTACTCCCATGTGGGTTCACTACCTCCTCCTGCCTTTTGTACTTCTTTCTCTTTTCTTCTCTTTAATCTAGTAAAGTCTCCCTAAGTCTTTTTTTTTTTTTTTTTTTTTTTTTTTTTTTTGGTTTTGCAAGGTGGGGTCTCACTCTGGTCCAGGCTGACCTGGAATTCATTATGTAGTCTCAGGGTGGCCTTGAACTCTTGGCGATCCTCCTACCTCTGCCTCCCCAGTGCTGGGATTAAAGGTGTGAGCCACACGCCCGGCTTCTCCCTAAGTGTTAAAAAAAATGAGACTCGAAAGATGATAGCCAGGATTTAAATCTCTAGTACTCATGTAAAGCCAGATGCACAAAGTGGTGCATGCATCTGGAGTTTGTTTGCATTGGAAGGATGCCCCGGCACTCCCATTCTCTTTCTTGCAAATAAATAAATAAATAAAATATTAAAAAATATTATTTTAGGGTTAGAGATGGCTCAGCTGTTAAGGGCACTTGCTTACAAAGCCTTATGGCCCAGGTTCAATTCCCGAGTACTCACGTAAAGCTAGATGCACAGAATGGCACATCCATTTGAAGTTCATTTGCAGTGGCAAGAGATCCTGGTGTGCTCATTCTCTCTCTCTCTCCTTGCAAATTAGTAATAAATAAAATTTTTTTAAATATCAGTTTATATGATGAGCTTCAAAACAATAGTTCAGGGCTGGAGAAGTGGCTCAGCAGTTGAGGAGGTACAGCCTAATGATCTGGGTTCATTTCCGTAGTGCAAGGTGGCCCACGCATCTGGAGTTCATTTGCAGTGACTAGAGGCCCTGGCGCACCCATGCTCGCTCTTGCTCTGTCTCTCAACTCTCCCTATCTCTCTATCTCTCTCTGTATCTTTCTCCTTGTAAATAAATAAGTAAAAATTCTTCACTGCTTTCACCATGTTTCTCGGCTCTGAGTTAATTAAGAATCTCTGCCTGTCTGTTATTCATGTTTTTCCTTTTCATATCCTTTGCCTTTTTTTCTGTTGGACTGTTTGTCTCTTCTTGAGTTAATTTTGGTAATCTGTGTTTTCCTAGAAAATTATCTGTTTTGCCTCGTTTACGAATCCATGTATGTAATTATGTCCTCTTTCTCATTTCTAATGTGGATATTTTCTTTTTCTTCCTTGATTAGATTTGCCAGAGGTACTCTCTTGTTAGTCCTTTTGAAGCAGCTTTTATTAATCGTCACGACCATTTTAAAAAAAAATGTTTTTAATTGCTTCTTTTATCCTTACTTTTTAAGTTTTTTTTTTAATTTATTTGAGAGAGAGAAATAAAGAAAGGGCAGATAGAGAATGAGTGGGCCAGGGCCTTCAGCCACTGCAAATGAACTCCAGATACATATGTCACCGTGTGCATCTGACTCATGAGGGTCCTGGGGAATTGAACTTGGGATCTTTGGCTTGGTAGCAAGTGCCCTAACCGCTAAGCCATCCCTCCAGCCCTATCCTCATTTATTTATTTTGGTTTTTTTTGGTTTGTTTTTTCAAGGTAAGGTCTCACTCTAACTCAGGCTAGCCTTGAACTCTCAGAGATCCTCCTACCTTGGCCTCCAGAGTGCTGGGATTAAAGACATGCACCACTATGCCCAGTCTTATTTATTTTTCCTTCTTCTTTCTAGCACACCAGTCACCCTACCACTCAAGAGGCTGAGGCAGGAGGATCATGAATTTGAGGCTATCCTGTGCTCCATAGTGAGACCCTGTCTCAAAAAAAAAACAAAAACAAAAACAAAAACTCAACCAACCAACCAGCCAAACAAATAAAGCACAACCAAATAAATCACAGATGATTTAGAACCAACTAAGAAATGAGTGTGTCAGGCATGGTGGTGCATGCCTTTCATCCCAACACTTGGGAGGCAGAGTTAGGAGAACTGCTGCCAGTTTGAAGCCACTACATGATGAATCCCAGGTCAGCTTGGGCTAGAGCAAGACCCTACCATGAAAAACCAAAATAAATAAATAAGAAAAAAAGAAATGAGATTTTTTTGGGCTGGAGAGATGGCTTAGTGGTTAAGGCACTTGCCTGCAAAGCCAAAGTTCAATTCCCCGGTATCCATGTAAAGCCAGATGTACAAGGTGGTGCATGCATCTGGAGTTCAATTGCAGTGGCTAAGCCTTGGTACACACATTCCCTGTCTGTCTCTGCCTCTTTGTCTCTCTCTCTCTCAAATAATTAAATAAACAAATAAAATATTTTTTTAAAAAGAAATGAGTTTTTTTTTATAGGCTGGGTGTGGTGGCACATGCCTTTAATCATAGCACTCGGGAGGCAGAGGTAGGAGGATCGAGGATCACCATGAGTTTGAGGCCACCCTGGGACTTCATAGTAAGTTCCAGGTCAGACTGGGCTAGAGTCTACCTCAAAAAAAAAAACAAAAAAAACAAACAAAAACAAGACAAGAGCTTTCCCTGCTGCTGGGTCGCGGGGAGGCGGAGGCTTAGGTGCTTTCAAGATTCTGCTTCACCTGTAACCCGTGCCATGGCCAAGGAAGGCATTGCTGCTGGAGGTGTAATGGTCATGAACACTGCTCTGCAAGAGGTGCTGAAGACCGCCCTCATCCACAATGGCCTAGCACGTGGAATTCGTGAAGCCGCCAAAGCCTTAGACAAGCGCCAAGCCCATTTTTGTGTGCTTGCATCCAGTTGTGATGAGCCAATGTATGTCAAGTTGGTGGAGACCCTTTGTGCTGAGCACCAAATCAACCTAATTAAGGTTGATGACAAGAAGAAACTAGGGGAGCTGGGTGTGGTGGTGCATGCCTTTAATCCCAGCACTCGAGAGGCAGAGGTAGGAGAATCGCCAAGAGTTTGAGGCCACCCTAAGACTACACAGTGAATTCCAGGTCAGCCTGAGCTAGAGTGAGACCCTACCTCTGGAAAAAAAAAAAAAAAAAGAAGAAGAAGAAGACAACGACGAAACTAGGGGAACGGGTAGGCCTCTGCAAAATTGGCCGAGACAGGAAACCCCGCAAGGTGGTTGGCTGCAGCCGTGTAGTTAAGGACTACAGCAAGGAATCTCAGGACAAGGATGTCATCAAAGAGTGCTTCAAGTGCAAGAAATAAACAAATAAAATATGGCCCATTTTCTTAAAAAAAAAAAAAAAAACAAGAAATGAGATAAGCATCAGAAGCCAGAGAAATTGAGATCTGACTATCACCTTCAGCGACAGTAAGGATGATTGCAGAGTAGTGGTTGACACATTTCAAGTATCAGAAATTCTTAGAATTAATGCTTTGGGAGTTCAATATAAAGCCAGTTAGAAATGAGCGTGCATGAGTTGCTTAGAGGCACCAAGGACCAGATGATCAAGGGGAGGCCAGTCTCTTTGGAAATCCCCATTGAAAACAAATGAAAAGAAATTGTTGATTCTTGGTTGGTGGTTGACAGAGCAGAGCAGAATTGGTGGGAAAAGGTGTGATCTAGGGGTTGGGGTGGTCAGGAGGGCATGTGGGACTATCAGGGGGGGGAAAGCATGAGGGAAGAGAGAGGGGTGGGCTTTAGCTCCATATGCCTGAAACAGCAAGGCTTTGAGGTAGTATGGTAGTGGAACTTCAAAGAGAAGTAGCTGGAGGTCAGAGGAGAACATTGCACATTCTTAATGATTTTCTTTCCCTGGAGATAGGGTTTCACTGTAGCTCAGGCTGACCTGGAACTCACTCTGTAGCCCAGGCTGGCCTCAAACTCACAGTAATCCTACCTACCTCAGCCTCCCAAGTGCTAGGAGAAAAAAGGCCTGCCATCAGACCCAACTTAATACATCCTCAGTCTTTTTTTTTTAATTTATTTTTATTTATTTAAGAGTGAGAGAGAGAAAATGGATACCAGAAGGCCTCCAGCCACTACAAATGAACTCACCATTGCACCACTTTGTGCACCTGGTTTACATGGGTCCTGGGGAATCAAAACTAGATTCTTTGGCTTTGCAGGCAAGCACCTTAACCGCTAAGCCATTTCTCCAGCCCAACATCATCAATCTTAATGACCAGTCACATCTATAAGTTAGAGAGAATCTATAGGCATCTGAGGCTGAGTAATCTATCTTTTCCTTCCTTCCCTCCCTTCCTTCCTTCCTTCCTTCCTTCCTTCCTTCCTTCCCTCCCTCCCTTTTGTTTTTTTCCCCTTTTTTCCCTCCCTCACCCTAGCCCAGGCTTCCTTACCTTATCTTTTGTTTTTTTGTTTTGTTTTTTTGAGGTAAAGTCTCACTGTAGCCCAGGCTGACCTGGAATACACTATGTAGTCTCAGGGTGGCCTCCAGCTCATGGTGATCCTCCTACCTCTGCCTCCCCAGTGCTGGGATTAAAGGTGTGCGCCACCACAGCCGGCCTTGTTTTTTTGTTTTATATTTTTTGGGGTAAGGTCTCACTCTAGCTCAGGCGGAACTAGAATTCACTATGTAGTCTCAGAGTGGCCTCAAATTCAGGGTGATCCACCTACTTCTGCCTCCTTAGCGCTGAGATTAAAGATGTGCACCACCATGCCCGGCCCTGAGTCATTCTTTAGACTTTCAGGGCTCTCATTCTTTCCCCTAAATTAGTTTTGGAATCAAAAGGGTAGCTGACTTTCTCTTATTCCTGGTTAATTAAACAAATGCAAATCTATGTAACCTTGGAAGGAAGGGCAGTGTGGGTGAGGGTGAGTAATGCCAGGAGCATAGGAAGTTTGGTGCTTGAAGAGGGACAGCAGGAGGGTCTAGCTCTGGAGCTTAACATACTTCACTCCTCCATGACCTCTCAAGGTCACACCACAGGAGCTCAGTGTGTGAATTCCCCTGGCCCCATAGCAGTACAGCCTCATGTTCCTAGTCATATATTTACAGAAGAACCTTGCTTGCATGGTGAACCTTGGTTTCATAGCTCTTAAGAAGGCCGGCTTCACTAACCATCCCTTGCCCAGTGTGGTATGTCTGTCCTCTGTAATTATTTCTCTCTATGTAATTTCTTACTGTGAAATTTTATGCTTAGAACAAAATTAAAGTAATCTGAAGAGATGGTTTGGTTCACGTAAAAGTCAAGTTCCTCTTAGCAGGGATGAGTGTTTGTAAATGTTTATTTTTAATTTTTTTAGAAATATTTTATTTATTTGTTTATTTATTTAGGTTTTTCAAGATAGGGTTTCACTCTAGCCCAGGTTGACCTGGAATTCACTTTGTAGTCTCAGGGTGGCCTCGAACTCACAGCAATCCTCCTACCTCTGCCTCCCTAGTGCTGGGATTAAAGGCATGTGCCACGACACCTGGCTGAAATATTTTATTTATTTATTTGAGAGAGAGAGAGAAAGAGCCAGAGAGAGAGAGAATGGGCACGCCAGGGCCTCTAGCCGGTGCATACAAACTCCAGACACATGCGCCACCTTGTGCATCAGGCTTATGTGGGTACTGGGGAATCAAACCTGGGTCTTTAACCACTAAGCCATACTCTCCAGCACTGTAGCTGTTTATTGACATTGCAAAGAAGAGCACTATTTTTATAGGTTGGATCTTCAATGTGCCCCAAAGCCTTCTGTGTTAAAAGCGTGCTCCTGAGTGTCTCTATTAGGAGGTGGAAGAGGTGGGGCCCAGTGGGAGTTCTGGGCATTGGAGCATGCCCTTGAAGAGGAGAGTGGGAGGCTGGGGAGATGGCTCAGCACAAAGCCTGCCAGTCTGGGTTAGGTGTTCCATTACCCATGTAAAGCCAGACATACAAAGTGCACATGCGTCTGGAGTTTATTTACAATGGCAAGAGGCCCTGGTGTGCCCATACACCCTCTCTCTCTCATACATACATACATACATACTAAATTCATTAATACATAGGATAGAGGACCCCAGCCCCTTCTTGCTGTCTTCTGTGTTCCACTATACACTCCTACCATGATGTTCTGTCTCCTTCATCATGGGCCTGGAAGCAATGGCCCAAATGAAATGGTCTGAAACTCCCAAAGTTTAGAGCAAATTAAGCCTTTCCCCCCTTTCAAATTGATAATTCCAGGTACTTTGTTATGGTAGCATAAATCTGATACAAATATTTCTTTTTATTGTTTTTTGTTTTTTTGAGGTAGGGTCTCGCTCTAGCCCAGGCTGACCTGGAAGTCAGTATGTATTCTCAAGGTGGCCTCAAACTCACGCGATCCTCCTACCTCTGTCTCCTGAGTGCTGGGATTAGAGGTGTGTGCCACCGTGCCCAGCTTTGATACAGATATTTCTGTCCTCTGTGTGTATGTCAATTTTCAGATTTCATTTAGTATGTTAATATAGTCACAATCTGCTAACCCATCACTTAACCAGTTGTCATTTATACCCATTTTCTGTTCATGGACACTGGACTGGTTGCTGGCTAGATGAAACCTAGAAACCTCTATTGACTTTTCATTTTTCCTCCTGCAAGTGTGCCCTGAGTCTTCTAGATTACCCTCCTCTGTCAGGCAGGAGTCCCCAGGACTCTTTCTGACAGTCTTCACAAATTTAGTCCAACATCTGTTTGAAACTCGTTCAGAGTCACTTTCATCTTTTCGCTTTGTCTTAGTTATTTTTAGGGTTGATAAATTTATTTTTCAAGAGCAAAACAGGGTGTCTTTACACTTTGGTTTTTGGCTGGGATTTAGGAAATTCTTGTTCTTTGGAGAGCTGGCACGTGTCCCACTGCGAGGCGGGCAAACTTGGTCTAGGCGGAGGTTTCCTCAGCTGTGGGCGCTGGTCTGGGCTTGGCTACCTGGACACTGTTCAGTTTCCATCCACATGAAGCCTCCACGTGACATGATAGATAGTTACAACCTTAGGGAATCCAGGAGTACAGGCAGAATCCATGAAGGAAATTTTACCCATTACTTAAGTGTTCCAACTGGGAAAGCTGTCCTCAGTCTACGTGAACTTCTGCAGTATAAACCATGAAGTAGCATCTGATGCTGTTGGGGTACAGAATTAGTTAGGTTTGCATTTTTTGTTGTTTATTTACTTTTTATACTTTTTTTTTTTTTTTTTTTTTCTGAGGTAGGGTCTCACTCTAGCTCAGGCTGGCCTGGAATTCACTATGTAGTCTCAAGGTGGCCTCAAACTCATGGTGATCCTCCTACCTCTGCCTTCTGAGTGCTGGGATTAAAGACATGCGCCACCATGCCCGGCACTTTTTTTTTTTTTTTTTTTTTTTTAGAATTTTTGTTCATTTATTTATTAGAGACAGAGACAGGGAGAGAGAGAGAGACAGATGTGAGAATGCATACGGCAGGGCCTCTAGCCACTGCAAACGAACTCCAGACGCATGCACCACCATGTGCATCTGGCTTCCGTGGGACCTGGAGAATCGAACCAGGGTCCTTAGGCTTCATAGGCATGTGCCTTAACCTCTAAGCCATCTCTCCAGCCCCTTTTTTTTTTTTTAGAATTTGGCACTTTTTATACTCTTTTGTTTGGTTTTTTTAAAATTTTTTTTGTTTATTTTTATTTATTTATTTGAGAGTGACAGAAATTTGGGAATGCCAGGGCCTCCAGCCACTGCAAAACAGACTAACCAGAGTCCCCCTTGTGCATCTGGCTTACGTGGGTCCTGGGAATTGAGCCAACCAGGGTCCTTAAACTTCATGTTTAATAAGCCATCTCTCCAGCCCTTTTTTTTCTTCTTTTAAATAAATTTGTATTGACAGTTTCCATAAATAGACAATAAACTATGATGAGTCCTCCCTCCTCATTTTCCCCTTTGCAACTTCACTCTCCATCATAACCCCTCCCCTTCTAAATCAGTATCTCTTTTATTTTGATGTCATCATCTTTTCCTCCTATTATGATGGTCTTGTGTACGTAGTGTCAGGTGCTGCGAGGTCATGGATATCGAGGCCATTTTGTGTCTGTAAGATTGTATTATAAGGAGTTCTACCCTTCCTTTGGCTCTTAAATTCTTCCGCCACCTCTTTCACAATGGACCCTGAACCTTGGAAGGTTTCAGTGCTAACCATTCCTCTGTCACTTCTTCTTAGCACTGTAGTACCTTTTGAGTCATCCCAGAGGTCACTGCCATCTGAAAAGAGAAGCTTCTCTAACCAAAAGTGAGAGTAGCATTAATATATCCGTATGAACAGAGAAGAGCTTACCGGGCAGTTTGGTGAGCATAATATATACATTTAGCCAGACACCAGTAGGTGTTATACCCCTAGGGCTCATGACCTCCTCCCTCGTAGGTTTTGAGTATCAGGCATGTATTCCCTCCTGTGGAGTGGGCCTCCAGTCCAATTAGAGGGTGGTTGGTTTCCCCCTTGACAGACATGCCACTATTGCACCAGTTGGCTCACTTGGCCTGGCTGACCAAACTTAAGGTTTGCAGTGTCCATTGTTGAGTATCTCCACTGGTGATTTCTCTCTCTCCCATTGAACTGCATGCAGCATAACTTTTTCCAGCTTTCTGTCAGCTGGTCTATAGGGAGGAGCTTTTCAGCTCAGCTTCAGCAGGATTTTTCAGTGACCTTTGCATGTGGAGTCTTCAGCAGTAGGGTCTTATCATCTATTCCTGGTGGGAAACCAAAAGCCTGGGCAATGGCTTGTAATGTTTTAGGAGCATCAGGGACCTCCTTGGCCAACAATTCACTGGAAGGTATCCCATCCCTGGCATTGAAAATTTTCTAGTAACAATCTGTGGCTTCTGGGTGCACCATTGTCCAACAAAGTAAGTTTCTATATGGCTTACTCATACCCTCTTAGGTTTTTTTTTTTTTTTTTTTTGGTTTTTTGAGGTAGGGTCTCACTCTAGCCCAGGCTGACCTGGAATTCACTATGTAGTCTCAGGGTGGCTTTGAACTCATGGTGATCCTCCTACCTCTGCCTCCTGAGTGCTGGGATTAAAGGTGAGCATCACCACGCCTGGCCCCTCGTGGTTTTGATTAACCCTCCCCCCACCCTTCCTTTACTCTATCTCTATCTTTACTCTATCTATTCCCTGACCTCACTTAGGCCATTCCACTCCTAGTAATCTGTTCATCTACTTACAATATATACAATACCACCCCCTTAAGCCTTCCCCTCTGCTCCCTCCCTTATAGCCCCTTTCTAGCTTACACGCCTCTGCTACCAAGTTTGGTTCTAGCTCACATACAAGTCTACACATTTGTAGTTAGTTCCACACATGAGAGAGAACATGCAGTGCTTGGCTTTTGGGGCCTGGGTTGCCTCACTCAGTATAATCCTTTCTAGATCCATCCACTTCCCTGCAAATTTCTTTTCTTTTTTTTTTTTTCTTCTTTTTTTGTTATTTTTTTTATTGACAACTTCCTTAATTGTAGACAATATCCCATTGTAATTCTCTCCCTTCCTCCACTTTCCCCTTTGAAACTCCACTCTCCATCATATCCCCTCCCTCTCTCAATCAGTCTCTCTTTTCAGTTTGATGTCATGATCTTTTCCTCCTATTATGATGGTCTTGTGTAGGCAGCATCAGGCACTGTGAGGTCATGGATATCCGGCCATTTTATGTCTGGAGGAGCACATTGTAAGGAATCCTGCTCTTCTTTTGGTTCTTATATTCTTTCCACCACCTCTTCCACAATGGGCCCCGAGCCTTGGAAGGTGTGTTAAAGATATTTCAGTGCTGAACACTCCTCTGTTCCTTCTTCTCAGCACCATGGTGCCTTCTGAGTCATCTCAAAGTCACCACCATCTGAAAAGAGAAGCTTCTCTAACCAAAAGTGAGAGTTGCATTAATATATGGTTATGGACATTGAGAGAAGTGCTTACTGGGCAGTTTGGTGAGCATAGTATATACATTTAGCCAGACACCCACAGACATTACACTCCTAGGGCTCATGACTACCCCTGTTGTAGGTTTTCAGTATCAGAGATGTATTCCCTCCCATGGAGCGGGCCTCTAGTCCAATTAGAGGGTGGTTGGTTTCCCCCATAACAGACATGCCACTATTGTTCACCCATTGGCTCACTTAGCCTGGCTGGCCAAATTTAAAGCTTGCAGTGTCCACTGTTGAGTATTTTCACTGGTGATTTCTTTCTCTCCCATTGAACTGCATGCAGCATAGCTTTTTCCAGCTTTCTGTCAGATGGTCCACATGGAGGAGGTTTTCAGCTCAGCTCCAGCAGGATTTCTCAGTGACCTTGCAGCCCAAGTATGTGGAGTCTTCAGCAATCGGGTCTTACCATCTATTCCTGGTGGGAAACCAAGGGCCTTGGCAAGGGCCCCCTGCAAATTTCATAATTTTGTTTTTCTTTACCACTGACTAGAATTCCATTATGTAAATGTGCCACATCTTTATTATACACTCATCAGTTGAGGAACATCTAGGCTGGTTCCATTTCCTAGCTATTGTGAATAGAGAGGCAATAAACATGGATATGCAAGTAGCTCTAAGGTAGTGAGACGAGTCCTTAGGATATAGGCCTGGGAGTGGTATAGCTGGGTTGTATGGTAAACCTATTTTTAGCTGTCTCAGGAACCTCCACACTGATTTCCACAATGGCTGTGCCAAATATATCCCCACCAACAGTGTAGAAGGGTTTCTCTTTTTCCTCATCCTCACCAGTATTTATTGTCATTTGTTTTCTTGATGATAGCCATTCTGACAGGAGTAAGATGGAACCTCAAAGTAGTTTTAATTTGCATTTCTCTGGTGGCTTTTTTGTTTTTTTCAAGGTCTTGCTCTAGCCCAGGCTGACCTGGAATTCACTATTTAGTCTCAAACTCATGGCGATCCTCATACCTCTGCCTCCCAAGTGGGATTAAAGGAGTGCTCCAGGGCTGGAGAGATGGTTTAGCAGTTAAGGCATTTGCCTGCAAAGCCAAAGGATCCTGGTTCGACTCTCTAGGACCCACGTAAGCCAGATGCACAAGGTGGCACATGCATCTGGAGTTTGTTTGCAGTGGCTGGAGGCCCTGGCCCTCCCATTCTCTCTCTCACTCTCCCTCTGCCTCTTTCTTCTCTCTCTCTCAAATAAATAAATAAATAAATAATATAAATAAATAAATAATAATAAAAAGTTTAAAGGCATGTTCCATCACTGCCTGTTCTTTGTTTCCCTCTTTCTTTCTTTCTTTCTTTCTTTCTTTCTTTCTTTCTTTCTTTCTTTCTTTCTTTCTTTCTTTGAGGTAGGGTCTCACTCTAGCCCAAGCTAGAAACATTGTGTAGCCCAGACTGGCTGGGTGTGGTGGCTCATACCTTTAATCCCAGAATTTTTGGGAAGTTGAGGTAAGAGCATCACTATGTGTTCAAAACCAGCCTGTGCTACAGAGTGAGTTCCAGGTCAGTTTGAGCTACAGAGAAACTGTGTCTCAAAAAACAGGTCCCAGCACTTTGAGCATGAGTTCAAGGCCACCCTGAGAGATTCCAGGTCAGCCTGGGCTAGAGTGAGTCTCAAAAAACAAAAGAAGCCAGGTATGGTGGCACATGCCATTAATCTCAGCACTGGTATTCACCACGAGTTTTGAGGCCACCCTTAGACTACATAGTGAGTTCCAGGCCAGCCTGGCCTAGAGTGAAATCCTATCTCGAAAAACCAAAAACAAAAAAACTCCAAAGAGGGCCGGTGTGATGGCTTAGTGGTTAAGGCACTTACTTGTGAAGCCTAAGGACCCAGGTTTGATTCCCCAGTACCCATGTAAGTCCGATGTACTAGGTGGCACATGAGTCTGGCGTTTGTTTGCAGTGGCTGGAGGCTCTCGCACTCCCATTTTCTGTTTCTCTCTATATATGCTTCTTTCTCTCTCTCTCAAGTAAATAAATAAAAAATAGTGTACACCTTTAATCCCAGCACTCAGATCCCCATGAGTTTGAGCCCAGCCTGAGACTACATAGTAAATTCCAGATCAGAGAGACCTTACCTTGGAAAAAAAACTCAAAAACCTGGGCTGGAGAGATGGCTTAACAGTTAAAGCGCTTGCTTGCAAAGCCCAAGGAACCAGATTCGACTCCCCAGGACCCACATAAGCCCGATGCACAAGGTGGCACATGCATCTGGAGTTTGTTTGCAGTGGCTGGAGGCCCTGGCACGCCCATTCTCTCTCTACCTGCCTATTTCCGTCCCCCCCCCCAAAAAAAAAAACTCAAACATATAAACAAAACAGCAAAAAGCTTATTTGTTAAGCAGCTTCCCAAAATGTCATTCTTTGCATAATGGCACTGAACGCTCAAGGCCAGTGGTGCTTCCTTCGCTCCATGTGATGGAGTCTGGGTATACTGCAAGAAAAACGCACAGCTCAGCTTGACCTTCTTGCTTCAACTAATCAAGAAACATGCCCATTCTGTCTCTCTCTTTCTCTGCTTGCAAATAAATAAATATTTTTTTGTTTTTTTCTTAATGTTATTTTTATTTATCTATTACATGAGAAAGAGATAGAAAGAAAGAGAGAGAGGGGAAGAGGCAGATAGAATGGGCACACCAGGGCCTCTAGCTGCTGCAAACGAACTTCAGATGCATACGCCACTTTGTGCATCTGGCTTTAGGTGAGTACTGTGGACTCGAACCTGGGTACTTAGGTTTCATAGGCAAGTGCCTTAACCACTAAGCCATCTCTCAGCCTGATTTTTTTCTTTTTTAGGCTGGGTCTTACGCTAGCACAGGTTGACCTCGAACTCATTCTGTAGCTCCACACTGGCTTCAAACTCACTGTGATCCTGCCTCAGCCTCCTCGGTGCTGGGACTGAAGGTGTGTACCGCCATGATTCCTTTAGACTTTTAATTATTTCACTTAGTATTGTTTCTGACCAAGGGATACAGTTATCACATTGGCTCACACAGCTTTGATTATGGATTAATTACTTTTCTCATCTCTGACAGAACACTTGCTGGAAGCAGCTTCAGGGAGGAATGTTGTTTGGCTCTGAGGTTCAGAGGGTCTCAGTCCATCAAACTGGGAAAGGCATAGTGGCAAGAGCAGCTCAGGCCATGCAGTGGGAGTCTGTGGCCACTTCTTCATAAGGTGCAGCCCACGAGACAGAACTCAGGCTGGAACTAGAAGCAGATAGAACCTTCAAGGGCCCATCCCAGTTACCTACTTCTGCCAGCGGGGTCCCAAATCCCAAAAGTTCCACAATCTCCAAAACAGCTAGAGCAAACAGCTAGAGATTAAGTGTTCAAACACATGAGTCTGTGGGGACACTTCACATTCAAATTCTAATAGTATTCTTTTTTTTTTTTTTTTTTTTTTTTTTTGGTTTTTCAAGGTAGGGTTTCACTCTAGTCCAGGCTGACTTGGAATTAGTCTCAGGGTGGCCTCAAACTCTCAGCGATCCTCCTACCTCTGCCTCCTGAGCGCTGGGATTAAAGGCGTGCACCACCACGCCCGGCTCTAATAGTATTCTTTTAAAAAACTAATTAATGATTGATTTATTTGCAAGCAGAGAAAAGAGAGACAGACAGAAAGAATGGGCATGCCAGAGCCTCCAGCGGCTACAAATAGATTCCAGATGCATGTGCCCCTTTGTGCATTTGGCTTTATATGGGTACTGGGGAATTGAACTCAAGTCATTAGGCTTTGCAGGAAAGTGCCTTAACTGCTGAACCATCTGTGTCTCCAGTCCTATATTAATATTCTTTCGTGAATATTTTTAAAGTGCATTTTTACAGATGAAACAATTGAGCCAAAGTTTGTGCATGTATGTTTGTCTCATCTTATCATTGGTATTTGCATTGTATTTCTAGTGGGTTCTCTTTACCCACTTATTTACCGTCACCGACTTTCTGCCATGTGTTTTCTGTGAAGAGCCGTTACGCCCTGTGTATAGAACCAGTGGCCATTGGAGTTTACTGTAGGCCACCTGGCATGGCAGGGACCTGTATGCCAGGTTTTATGAAGATACATGCCCATACCATTTGTGAGCTCTCTGAATTCAAAATTATGTATAAACACATTTATTGAAGATGAAAAAAGAAATCACAAGTTACTGAAGACTCCCTTTTGTTGACTTATCAGAATGGTCCTTCCCCGCTTAGGACAGTACAACTTGCAGCCCTTATAGGCCATGATAAATGGAGGCCCTAGAGCTTGAGGGTAGACAACCGAAGGGCAGAGGAGTATTATTTATTTATTTATTTATTTATTTATCTATTTATTTATTTATTTTTGGTTTTCCGAGGTAGAGTTTCACTCTCGCCCAGGTTGACCTGGAATCCACCATGCAGTCTCAAGCTGGCCTCTGCCTCCTGAGTGCTGGGATTAAAGATGTGCACCACCATGCCTGGCTTATTTATTTTTTTCTGTTTGATATCTCAGGGAACAGTGAGCAAGAAACTCTCCAGCTGGCATCTTTAAGCCTTTAGATTTAGGAGAGTTGTAAATTCAGGATCCAGTCAGAGAGAAATATGATTTTACCAAGAGAGGAGAGAGGGGGTGGGGGTAGGGAGAGAGGAAGAGGGAGAAGGAGCTTGAGAGGGAGAAGGAAAGGCGTGGGGAGCTGAGCCCGCCTGCTTCCTGAGCACGCCTTGCTCGAGTGCTCTCTGAATGTGGTTTCCCTCCCTGGCCAACAACTGGCCCAGAATAGTGCAGCCGACTAACTGATTGAGGTCAGCAGCTCGCAAGAAGCATACGAATCAAAGGGCTTTGCAGTAAGTACACGAAGTACATAGTTTATTATTATTTAAGTCCGGGATGGAAAAATCTTAGAAGACTCGGGGGGGGGGGGGGTTGGTGAGGAGAGGTCTTTTTGCTTTAAGCACAATGTCTGCTATACCCTGGAGACCCTGATGTCACTAAGGCAGAATCAGTACATTCTTTGGTAGTGCATGGCCTACCTAAGTTAATGCTACATGCATGCTTTAGGAGCTGAAAATGCATTTGAAACTCTTGATATCTTGGTGGTGGGGGGGGGGAGCAGTTTTTTCTCTCTGTTAGTCATTTTTTTTTTTCATTTTGCAAAGTCAGGATGATTCATACTGACTTCAAGTTAATGTATAAAGTTCTTTAGAAAGGAATCCCTCTCTCTGGGTACTAATTACTAGGATTGTGGAGCTCTCTTTTCATAAGCAAGGTGAATATGTCTGCTCAGAGCATACTTTTCTGTTTTTTTTTTTTTTTTTTCTTGAGGTAGGGTATTGCTGTAGCTCAGGCTGACCTGGAATTCACTATGTAGTCTTAGGGTGGCCTTGAACTCATGGCAGTCCTCCTACCTCTGCCACCTAAGTGCTGGGATTAAGGGTGTGCGCCATGACACCCGGCTCCAGGGCATTCTTTTCTACAAGTGTAGGGAGTCTAAAGTCCTGTGGAGTAAACTTCCCACTAGCCTGACTTTAGGCCTGTGAAAGTTCTCAAGCCATCTCCCCTCATGGGCCAATCCTGCCCCAGTGCTCAACATCTGGACCATATTTTATGTTTGGGCCTGACATTAGATGCTAAAAAAAAAAAAAAAAGAAAAGAAAAACAAAACCCAGATGGCAGAATTTCAAAGTAACGATATGACAACAGTAGTGACTTTTAGGAAGTTATGTGTTCTGTGGTTTCCTTTCAGATAGGCTCGCCGTGCCCCTCCACAGCCTGTGGATGCTTGGACATAGCTCCCAAATGACTCAAGAGTCACATTCTTAGTTTCTACTCATTTCTACAACTGCAGTTTTGGGATTTCCTTGTTGACTTTAAATTCTTATCTGAATAATCTAGTTGGGTGACTTTAAGTTGACTATCAACCTGTAACCGCCACCCCCATCTTTTCTCGGTAGAATGCAAAGGTAACAATGGATTTTTAGAAAAAAAACAAACATTAATTCATTTATTGGGGGAGGGAGAATGCATGTGCCAGGACCTCTGGCCACTGCAAATGAACTCCATACACATGTGCCACCTTGGGCATCTGGCTTACCTGGGTCCTGGGAAATCAAGGTTGGGTTCTTTGGCTTAGTAGGCAAGTGCCTTAATTGCTAAGCCATCTCTTCAGCCCCAAAGATGGATGGTTTTTTTTTTAGCCAGGCATGGTGGCACACACCTTTAATCCTAACTCCAGAGGCAGAGGTAGGAGGATTGCTGTGAGTTGGAGACCAGTCTGGAGCTACACAGTGAGTTTCAGGTCAGCCTGGGCTAAAAGTGAGACCCTGCCTCAACCCTCCGCCCACCAAAAACGAAAAGCTGTACTTTTGTGCCTGTGTTGGAGTTTTCATGAATATGGCTCCTTTTATTTCTTCATAACTCCATTCGGTGCAGTATGCTCAGGTCTTTAATAGATAGTCAGGTTTCACTTCCTTTCATCTGCCCATTGCCAAGTGAGTTACTGTCAAGTGCTGTCTAGACAGAGAAACCCTCAAAGGTAGAAGGGAGTGCAAAATAAGTCACACTCAGCTTTCATTTGAAACTCTGGAATTGGAAATAAACTTGAATGTGAGCTTATTTTGTTTTGATTCATGATAGTTTTATTTTTCAAATATGTCAATTTTTAAAAAAATAGCTTATTTGCTAGGTGCAGTGGCACACACCTTTAATCCCAACACTCGGGAGGCAGAGGTAGGAGGACTACCGTGAGTTTAAAGACAGCCTGAGAGGACATAGTGAATTCCATGTCAGCCTGAGCTAGAGTGATACTCTACTTTGAAAAAAAAAATTTTTTTTTCTAATTTATTGCTTATTTGCAAGCAGAGAGAAAGAAAGGGAAAGAGAGAGAGATGATGAATATAGGTATACCTGGGCCTTCTGTAACTGCAAATGAACTCCAGATGCATGTACCACTTTGTTCATCTGGCTTTATGTGGGTTCTGGGGATTTAAAATCTGGGCCATCTGGCTCTGCAAACATATGCTCTTAACCACTGAGCCATTTCTCCAACCTCTCAAATATGTTAAAATTTTATTTTTATTTAATGAATTTATTTATTTGTGTGTGTGTAGGTGCCCTGGCTTCCTGCTACTGCAAATGAACACCAGATGCTTGCACCACTTTTTGAGTCCAGCTTACATGGGTGGCTTGAGAATTGAACCCTGATTGTCAGGCTTGGCAAACAAGTGCCTTTAACCACTGAGCTACCTTCTCAGCCCCCTCAAATATGTTATTTATTTATTTATTTATTTATTTATTTATTTTTGGTTTTTTGAGGTAGGGTCTCACCCTAGATCAGGCTGACCTGGAATTCACTATGTAGTCTCAGGGTGGCCTTGAACTCACAGTGATCCTCCTACTTCTGCCTCCCGAGTGCTGGGATTAAAGGCATGCACCACTATGCCCAGCTACGTTAAATTTTTAAATGATAAAAGTAATACTTTTGAATAAAATTTAAGTGATAAAAATAGTATTTTTGAATACTTGTGGAGGAACAGGCCCAGTAGGTGAGGGCTTTGCATGGACTGCCTCATCCAGTGCTCGCAGGAGCCCACAAGGTAGCCACGTTTGTGCATGAAGAAACGGAGGCAAAGGTTGTGTATCTCAGCAAGGCAGGTGGGCAGGTGGTAGTCTGCCAGGAGAGGGTCTCCCTGTCAAGCTCATACTTCATAGTTAGTACTTTAACATAACTTTTCTTTTCTTTTCTTTTCTCTTTCTCTCTTTCTTTCTCTCTCCCTTCCTTCATTCCTTCCTTCCTTCCTTCCTTCCTTCCTTTCTTTTTGGTATTTTCAGGTAAGATTTCGCACTAGACTACCTTGAACTCACAGTAATCCTCCTACCTCTGCCTCCTGAGTACTGGGATTAAAGGCATGTGCCACTTTACCAGCTTGTTCCTTTTATTTTATTTTTATTTTTGTTTATTTATTTGCACGTGACAGAGAGAGAGAGAAAGAGAGAATGGGCGCATGAGGGCCTCTAACCACTGTAAATGACCTCCAGATACATGCACCACCTTGTGCACATGGCTTACATGGGTACTAGGGAATCGAGCCTCGAACCAGGGTCCTTAGGCATCACAGGCAAGTGCTTAACTGCTAAACCATCTCTCCAGCCCAGTACATTAACTTTCAAATAACAAGTTTGGAAGTTTAAGTAGTAACTCAATGACACCTTAAAACAACTGTCAAAGTTTCTTTTCTGCTTGAACAATGAGTGTTTTCATGTTATCATATATTCTTGCAGTTGTTTTAAGTAATGTATAATAGTTCATTAAGTGTTTGTCCTATTTAACTATTCTGTTTTTTTGTTTTTTTTGGTTTGTTGAGGTGGAGTCTTGCTCTAGTCCAGGCTGACCTGGAATTCACTATATAGTCTCAGGATGGCCTCGAAGTCACAGCAATCCTCCTACCTCTGCTTCCTGAGTGCTGGGATTAAAGGTGTTGCACCACCACGCCTGATACCTGTTTTTTTTTTTTTGTTGTTGTTGTTGTTTATTTATTTATTAGACATAGAGAAAGGGGGGAAAGAGAGAGAGAGAGTAAGAATGGGCATGCCTGGGCCTCCAGCCACTGCAAACAAACTGCAGACGCATGTGCCACCATGTGCATCTGGCTTATGTGGGACCTGGAGAATTGAACCTGAGTTCTTAGGCTTCGCAGGCATGCGCCTCAACCACCAAGCCATCTCTCAAGCCCCCCCCTTTTTTTGTTGTTTTTGAGGTAGGGTCTCACTCTAGACCAGGCTGACCTGAAATTCACTATGTAGCCTCAGTGTGGCCTCAAACTCATGGCTATCCTCCTACCTCTGCCTCCTGAGTGCTGGGTTAAAGGTGTGCACCACCATGCCCGGCTGTTTTTTTTTTCTTGTTGACACTTCCATACTTATAGACAATAAAACATGATAATTCCCCCCCTCACTTTCCCCTTCACAACTCCACTCCATCATATCCCCTACCCCCTCAATCAGCCTCTCTTTTATTTTTTATTTTATTTTTAAAAATTTTATTTATTTATTTGCAAGCAGAGAGGGAGATAGAAAAGAGGCAGACAGAGAGAGAATGGGCATGCCAGGGCCTCTAGACACTGCAAAGGAACTCCAGATGCATGTGCCCCTTGTGCATCTGGCTTACGTGGGTCCTGGAGAATTGAACTGGGATCCTTTGACTTTGCAGGCAAACGCCTTTACCATTAAGCCATTTCTCCAGCCCACTCTCTTTTATTTTTGATGTTTTCATGTTCTCCTATTATGAGGGTCTTGTGTAGGTAATGTCAGGCACTGTGAGGACATAGGTTTCCAGGCCATTTTGTGTCTGAAGGAGCACGTTGTAAGGAGTCCTACAATTCCTTTGGCCCTTACATTCTTTCCATCCCCTCTTCCACAATGGATCTAGAGCCTTGGAGGCTATGACAGAGATGTTTCAGTGCTGAATACCTCTCAGCACTATGGGGCCTTTTGAGTCATCCCAGAGTTCACTGCCATCTGAAAAGAGAAGCTTCTCCAACCAAAAGTGATAGTAGCACTAATATATGGGTATGAACAATCAGAGAAGTGCTTACTGGGCAGCTTGGTGAGCATAATATATGCATTTAGCCAGACACCAGCAGACATTACAACCCTAGGGATCATGACATGTCATAGGTTTTCAGTATCAGGCATGTATTCCCTCCCATGGAGTGGGCCTCTAGTCCAATTAGAGTGGTTGGTTTCCCTCATGACAGACATGCCGTTATTCCATCCATTGGCTCATTTGGCCTGACTGGCCAAATTTAAGGCTTGTAGTGTTCACTGTTGAGTATCTCCACTTGTGATTTCTCTCTCTCCCATTGAACTGCATGCAGTGTAGCTTTTTCCAGCTTTCTGTCAGCTGGTCCACATGGAGGAGGTTTTCAGTTCAGCTCCAGCAGGATTTCTCAGTGATCTTGTAGCCCAAGTATGTGGAATTTTCAGCAATAGGGTCTTACCATCTATTCCTGGTGGGAAACCAAGAGCCTTGGCAATTGCCTGTTATGTTTTGGGGGTACCAGGCACCTCCCTGGCCAACAACTCACTGGAAGGTATCCCATCCCTGGCATTGAAAATTTTCTAGTGACAATCTATGGCTTCTAGGTCTGCCATTGTCCAAAAAAGTAGGTTTCCATATGGCTTATTTATACTCTGTTAGATTTTTTTTTTTAAGAGAGAGAGCAAGAGCGCATGTGAGAGAAAATTGGCACGTCAGGGCCTCAGCCACAGCAGTCAGATGCTTGCACCATCTAGTGTGCATGTGTGACCTTGCATTTGTATCACCTTTGTGTGTCTGGCTTATGTGGGATCTGGAGAGAGATCAACATGGGTCCTTAGGATTCACAGCAAGCACCTTAACTGCTAAGTCATCTCTCCAGCCCACTCTTAGATATATATATATTTTTTGGTGTTTTTTTTGAGGTAGGGTCTTGCTCCAGCCCCGGCTGACCTGGAATTCACTCAGGGTGGCCTTGAACTCACAACCATCCGCCTACCTCTGCCTCTCAAGTGCTGGGATTAAAGGCATACACCATCATGCCATTAGGTTTCCCTCCTCCTCTTTTCCTTTTCTCTTCCCTCCTAACCTGTCCTTTTCCCACTTCTCTTCTCCCCTCCACTCCCTCCCTTCTTTCTTTTGTTTCTTGCATGATGCATAATATTTGAGTCATTATCTTGGCCAAAGAACTTTTCTCATGTTATATCTGTACATTTGCAGAGGTGGGAATACTGGGTAATAAAAAAGGAACAAGGGCTGGAGAGATGGCTTAGCTGTTAAGATGATTACCTGTGAAGCCAAAGAACCCAGGTTCGATTCCCTAGCACCCATGTAAAGCCAGATGCTCAAGGTGGTGCATGCATCTGGAGTTCATTTGCAGCGGCTGGAAGCCGTGGTGTGCCCATTTTCTCTGCCTCTTTCCCTATTTCTCAAATAAATAAATTAAATAATTAAATAAATAATGCTGGGGCTGGGCATAGTGGCACACTCCTTTAACCATAGCATTTAGGAGACAGAGATAGGTGGATCATTGTGAGTTCAAGGCCAGCCTAGGACTACAGAGTAAGGCCTGGGCTAGAGTGAGACCCTACCTCAAAACAAACAAAATATAACGCTGGAATAGGGAGACTGCTAGTGGTTAAAGGCACTTGCTTGTAAAGCCTGAAGTCCTGTGTCTGATTCCCCAGTATCCACGTAAAGCCAAGTGCAAAAAGTGGTACATGTAATGGAATTCATTTGCAGTGGCAAGAGGCCTTGGTGTGCCCATTCTGTCTCCTTCTCACTCTCTGCATGCAAATAAATAAAAAATATATTTAAAAAATGTTTAAGGCTGGGCATGGTGGTGTATGCCTTTAATCCCAGCTCTTGGGAGGTAGAGGTAGGAGGATCACTGTGATTTCAAGTCCACCCTGAGACTACGTAGTGAATTCCAGGTCAGCCTGGGCTAGAATGAGACCCTACCTCAAAAACAAAAAAACATTTAAGGGAGGCTGGAGAGATAACTTAGTGGTTAAGGTGCATGCCAGTGAAGCCTAAGGACCCAGGTTCTATTCTTCAGGTCCCACATAAGCCAGATGCACATAGTGGCACATATGTCTGGAGTTCATTTGCAGTGGCTAGAAGCCCTGGCACACCCATTCTCACTCTCTGTCTCTGTCTCTCTTTCTCCCTGTCTCTCTGACTGTAAAAAGTAAATTAAAAAAAAAAAAAGTTTAAGGGCTGGAGAGATGGCTTAGCAGTTAAGTCACTTGTCTGCAAAGCCAAAGGACCCAGGTTTGATTACCCAGGACCCACATAAGCCAGTTGCACAATGTGGTGCATGTGTCTGGAGATTATTTGCAGTGGCTAAAGGTCCTGGTGTGCCTGTTCACTCTCTTTCTATATATATATTTGCCTCTCTCTCAAATAAAAAAATAAAAAAGAATGTTTTAAAGCTGGGCATGGTGGCACACGCCTTTAATCCCAGCACTCGGGAGGCAGAGGTAGGAGGATCGCTGTGAGTTTGAGGCCACCCTGAGACTACATAGTGAATTCTAGGTCAGCCTGAGCTAAAGTGAGACTCTACCTTGAAAAAACAGACAAATAAAAAAAGGAATGTTTTCATTTTTTGCCTGTGTTTGTATGATGTGCATGTTCATATGTGTGTGAATGCAGCTGTGCACATGCTGCATGTGGAAGTCGGAGGACAACTTCGAGGCGTCAGTCTTGGCTTTCTACCTTGTCCGAGGCAAAGTCTCTCAGTGTTCACCATTGCATTTGCCGGAGTTTATTCATTTCATGCAGTCTGGGAGACTCTATACATTAAAACTTCCTGAAGCTGGGCATAGTGGTGCATGCCAATAATCCCAGCACTCAGGAGGGAGAGGTAGGAGGATCACTGTGAGTTCAAGGCCACCCTGAGACTACATAGTGAGTTCCAGGTCAGCCTGGGCTAGAGTGAAACCCTACCTTGGAAAACAAAAACAAGAAAAAAAAAAAAGCTTCCTGAGGTATGCAGATAGGGAAGTGGCAGACAGAGAGGAATGCTTATAACATACATACCACATAGATTGCTATTCATTATGAATGAAGAGTTCCCATAAATCAATTAGAAAAACTTAAAAGAAAAATGGGCAAAGGTTATGACCAAGCAATTCCCAGAAGAAACATGGGAGGCCAATAAATATATAATGTTCATTTTCAGCAATAATGATGAACATGCAAATACAAATGTTAATGAAGTGTTAAACGGTTTCACACAACACACACACACACACACACAACACACACACACACACACACACACACACGTCCTGAATGTGGGCCTGGGGAGATGGCTCAGCAGGTCAGAGCACATACTGCACCGAAAAGGGTCTATGTAAACAGGTGGACATAGGCATGCACACCTGTAACCCCAGTCCTGTGTGGAGCAGAGACCAGGGAATTGCTAGGGCTCATTGGTCAGACTGGCTGACCAGAAAAGAAGAGAGCAGCTCCGAGTACAGTGAGAGACTGTCACAAGGGAACAAAACAGAAGAGTTATAGAAAGACATCCTCCTCTGGCCTCCGTATGTGCGCACATGGGGTGTGTGCATCTGCATACACATGTGCATACAGCACATATACCATATACACACACCATACCATATCACACACAAAGTCCTGGGTATTTGATATAAAGTTGTGTAGTGTATTATCTCTGGAGAAGAAAGTAGAGTTAAGGCAAGGCCACTTTCTCCCTTGGTTAGATATACTTCAGTTCTTGAAATTTTTATGAGTCATGTAGCATAAGTCAATAAACAGGAATAAACCGGGCATGGTGGTGTACGCCTCTAATCCCAGCCCTTGGGAGGCTGAGGTAGGAGAATCGCCGTGAGTTCACGGCTACCCTGAGACTACATAGTGAATTCCAGGTCAGCCTGGGCTAGAGCAAGACCCTACCTCGAAAAATTAAAAAAAAAAAAAAAAAAAAAAAAAAAAAAAAGGAGTGGGGCTGGAGAGATGGCTTAGCGGTTAAGATACATGCCTGTGAAGCCTAAGGACCCAGGTTCAATTCTCCAGGTACCACGTAAACCAGATGCACATGGTGGCACATGCATCTGGAGTTCGTTTGCTGTGGCTAGAGGCCCTGGTGTGCCCATTTTCACTCTCTGTCTCCCTCTCTCTCTCCCTTTCTGTCTCAAATAAATAAATAAATAAAAATAAAATCTTTTAAAAATGAAAAAAAAAAAGGCTATTGAGCAGGCATGGTGGCAAATGCCTTTAATCCCACCACTTGGTTTTTCTTTTTTTTTTTTGATTTTTCGAGGTAGGGTCTCACTCTGGCCCAGGCTGACCTGGAATTCACTATGTAGTCTCAGGGTGGCCTTGAACTCTCGGCAATCCTCCTACCTCTGCCTCCCGAGTGCTGGGATTAAAGGCGTGTGCCACCACGCCCGGCTTAATCCCACCACTTGGGAGGCAGAGGTAGGAGGATGGCCATGAGTTTGAGGCCATCTTGCTGGGCTAGAGTGAGACCCTACCTTAAAAAAAAAAAAAAAAAAAAAAAAAAGAGGCTGAAAGTACAAGATGGGTGATAAGCCTCTGGTGAAGGCCTTCTGGCATCATGGTGGGAATCTGTGTGAATCGGATTGAGCATATGGTAAGACTGAAATTTTGAATGATTCAAGGGCCAGATTCAGTCTGTTTTAACAATTTATTTGTGCCTGAATAACTGAAGTCACACGAGAACTACTTTAATCTCTTCTGGTGGTGACACCCCCAACCACGTACAAACAAACCCCACATCTTTAAAGTTCCCCACCTCAACAGCAACGTGCTGGGACCAAGCCTCGAGCACACAAACCTTTCGAGGACACATGCAAACCATAACAATTAACTAGCTATAGACCCAGCAGACATCCAGGGCCTACTCTACGCCAGGCAGTGTGCCACGTCCTGAGGAGATGGGGGTGAGTGAGAGAGAGTGTGCCAACCTGGGAATCTACACAGTAGCAGAAAAGAGACTCAGTTGGGTAGCCAGGTGTGGTGGTGCATGCCTTTGATCTCAGCACTAGGAGGCTGAAGTGGGAGGATCGCTGAGAATTTGAGGCCATCTTGAGACTTCATGGTGAAGTCCAGGACAGTCTAGCCTAGAGTGAGACCCTACCTTAAAAAGAGAGAGAGAGAGAGAGAGAGACTCAGTTGGGAGAGAGCTTACCTAACATGCATGAGGCCCTGGGTTTGATCCCAGTGCTGTGAAAAAATCCCCATCACAAATGCATTAATGGTTTGCCCTGGTGATTGCAGTCATGGCTGCGATGGTGCATTGCAGAGGCTGTGATGAAGAGTTAGAGGAGGGCTTCTTTGGGTGGTAAGTCAGGAGGGCCAGTGAAGCTGAAGCTGGCTAGAAGCACCTGCAGGAGATGTCTGTGTCTTTGTTGGGGACCCATCTTGACCAATATTCAGACCTTCTCACCTCATAATAACACCAACACTGCAGTCTTCCCGTGTCTCACCTCCTCTGACCCCTCCTCAGACAGCTCTGCATTCTCTCCCAGAGCACTTTTCCCAGAATTCCCTAAAAATCAACTTACATTATTAAGTTATTATGACATTACATAATCTTACAAGGAAACACCATGTCTGCTATGACTGGAAATGAGAAACAATACACATGAAATGATGCCAAATGTAACAATTAAAATAAAAAATGATCTGTCACAAAGGCAGAGCCTTTAACATGGTCTAAAAGGTGTATGTGGGAGTAGGTCTGATCACAGGCATGCTGTTCATATGAGAGGAAGGAAATGTATTAGGCTTGGGTATTTATCAAGCAGAAAATGATTATGTTGTCAGATCAGGAAGAATGTTGCCAGAGAAATGAGAGAGCAAGAGAGACATCAGGACAATTGCAGGAGTGAGTGAGATAAGCCAGTGATGCCTTCTAACTTGGTGGCAGGAGTCCTTTAAGAGAGGTCTGTGTCCCCTGTGTGGTAAAAACCATATGTGTTTGTTGCAGTGACCGGCTGCCCTCCTCATCCTTGGAGAGCCACAAGTGCCTGATGTAGACTTCCCTGCTTTGAAAGAAAGTGTCACGAGTGGCTTCTCCAGACTCCCTTGGGGCAAATTCAGCAGAGGACCTGGGGAGGGATAGGAGGAGGAGGAAGTAAAGGATGTGGTTCCAGGGGGTCACCTTGGGCTGTAAACAAGTCTTTTTTTTTTTTTTTTTTTTTGAGAAAGTCAGAGAGAGAGAGAGAGAGTGACAGATAGAGAATGGGAGCACCAGCAGCCTCTCAGCCGCTGTGAACGAACTCCAGACATATGCGCCGCCTTGTGGGCAAGTATGGCATTGTGCTGTTGCGTTACTTTGTGTCTGGCTAAACGTGGCTTGCTTTCCTATCTTCTGCACTGGGCAACTCCTTCTCGACTGTGTGGCTCCCTCCACCTGGAGGTACGCTTGCTCTCCTTCCATCTACTTTATGTCTGTCCTGAAGGGCTTTCTTTCCTGACTTAGGCATGTCTTGTCTGGGATAAACTCTTGCATTTTCATAGTCGCAATCTGGCAGGTAGGGTTTCACTCTAGTCCAGGCTGACCTGGAATTCACTACATAGTCTTAGGGTGGCCTTGAACTCACAGTAATCCTCCTCCCTCTGACTCCTGAGTGCTGGGATTAAAGGCGTGCCCCACCATGCCCAGCTTGCAATCTATTTTTGTGGCTGTTTGGGTATTCCCTACATTGAACCGTGAACCCAGGTGGGAAGGGAGGATGGAGATTGACTTTGTCCACTTCCCTGTCCCCTGTGGCCTGCCACAATGCCTGAGATATAGGAGGTGGCCCCTTAATGTTTGTTGAGCAAACTAAAGAATGAAGCAGTCCCATGTTGCTGTATATGAGTAAATGAGTGAATTCCTGATTTGATTTGTTTTGGGGCCTGACTTTCCCTCTCCTAGTGCACCAAAGTACAGGAAGTGACGGGGAGGTAAAGGCCCCAGAGGGTGCAGGGCATGAATGCAACCCACAGTTGGGGCTTTGAATTTTGTTCTAAGAAACCTAGAGTACCACTAGAGGGTTTGAGCAGAGAAGCAACAGGGTGCATGACCTGTGTTCAGTGTAGGAAGTCTTGCTGTAGTCAGTGTGGGAAGACTAAATGGTCAGAGGAAGGGGATAAACCAAAGGATGGGGTGAATTTGGGGGTAGTCATGGCAGCAGGAAGAAGGTCCAGGTGGAGTTGGGTCTGTCCTGAAAGAAGAGCTGACAGTAACAGCCTTATTGACACCAGAATTCTGTTTGTTGCTCTGATCAATACTAGCAACTTTTCACAAGCGAGCTGGGCAGTGGTCCTGAGTTCCTATGCTAAGATGTGTACATGAAGCCCCTGTAGGTGTCCCCTCTCAGCTACAGTGGCCCCAGCAGCAGCAGCCAGCAGCAGCTTCCAGCCCCACTTGGGTCCCCGTGGGGGCACTCACTACATCCCGTTGTGCCTATCCAGAGCTGCACCCAGAATCACTGTAGTGCTCATACCCTGACATGGCCCTCACCTGCATCTTCACCTTGGCCTTGACCCTCACCTTCCTTTGACGTTGTACTTCTTCTCACCTGGAATTGCCCTTCCTACCTATTTCCATATCTTACTGTCTTACCCACCCTCCAGAGCTGAATTAGTCTGCTGGGGTTTCCATAACAGAACACCACAGATTTGGTGTCTTAATCAACAGACACTTAAATATTTCACAATACTGGAAGCCAGAGTCCCAGGTCCAGGTGTCAGTACAGTCAGTGTCCTCTGAGGACACTCTCCTGAGCTGGCAGGTGACATCTTTTCACTGTGTCCTTACTTGTTATTTTCTGCATGTGTATCTTATCTCTCTTCTTTTTTTTTTTTTTTTACTTTTTGATTTTTTTGAGGTAGAGTTTCACTCTGGCCCATGTGGACCTGGAATTCACTATGAAGTCTCATGGTGGCCTCAACTCATGGTGATCCTCCTACCTCTGCCTGCCAAGTGCTGGTATTAAAGTCGTGAGCCACCACACCTGGCTTTAAAAAAAAATATTATTTATTTATTTGAAAGAGAGAGAGAGAATTGATGCACTAGGGCCTCTAACCACTGCAAATGAACTCCAGACAAAGGTGCTACCTTGTGATTCTGGCTCATGTGGGTACTGGGGAATCAAACCTGTATCCTTAGACTTGGCAGGTAAGCGCCTTAACCACTGAGCAACCTCTCCAGCCCTCCCTCCTCCTCCTCTTCTTCTTCTTCTTTTCTTCTCCTCCTTCCCCTTCTTCCCCCTCCTCCCCTTCCTCCTCCTCCTCTCCTTCCTCCTCCTCCTCCTTCATTCTTCTTCTGGCTAGCCCAACAGACTGGCCTTTTTTTATGCGAGAGAGAGAGACACAGAAAGAAACTCAGATTCTTGTGCCCCTTGTGCACATGTGCTTCATTGCATGAATGTGTCACTGTGCATCTGGCTTAAGTGGGATCTGGAGAGTTGAACATGTACCCTTAGGCTTTGCAGGCAAGCCACTAAGCCATCTCTCCAGTCCCCCTTCCCTTCTTAATGTGCAGCCATCAGTCATGCTGGATTAGGGCAACCCTAAAACTTTACCTTACCTTCCTCTTTAGAAAGATTTTCTTAGCTAGGTGTAGTGGCTCGTGCCTTTAGTCCCAGCACCTGGGGAGGCTGAGGTAGGAGGATCACCGTGAGTTCAAGGCCACCCTGAGACTACAGAGTGAATTCCAGGTCAGCCTGGGCAAGAGCGAGACCCTACCTCGAAAAACAAACAAACAAACAACAACAACAACAAAAAAACAAGAAAGAAAGATTTTCTCTACAAATAGTCATGTATTTGAAGCCTCCTGTCCCATGCCTTACAGCCCTTAGCGGTATTTGGTATTTAATCATTCACCTAAAATTGTCACTAAGAGGCCATTAAGAGCTAGGCATAGTGATGAATGCCTTTAATCCCAGCACTTGGGAGGCAGAGGTAGGAGGATCACTGTGAGTTTGAGGCCAGTCTGGGACTTTAGTGAATTACATGTCAGTTTAGGCTAGAGTGACAGCCTACCTTGGTGGGTGGGGAGCTGTGTTTCAGTCAGGTTCCCATTGCTGGCAGAAATCACCCAACCAATAGCTTGTGGGGAAAAAGGGTTTATTTTGGCTTACAGACTCGAGGGGATGCTCCATGATGGCAAGGGAAAATGATGGCATGAACAGAGGGTGGACATCACCTCCTGGCCAACATCAGGTGGACAATAGTAATAGGAGAGTGTGCCAAACACTGGCAAGGGAGACTGGCTATAACACCCATAAGCCTGTCCCCAGCAATACACTGCCTCCAAGAAGTGTTAATTCTCAAATTGCCATCAGCTGGGAACCTAGCATTCAGAACACCTAAGTTTATGGGGACACCTGAATCAAACCACAACAGGGGGGAAGCCATTAGTCTAAACTTCCAAGCTGTCTTGTTGTGTTTGTTTCATTTTATTTTTGCTTTTTTTTTTTTTTTTTTCCCCCAAGGTAGGGTTTCATTCTAGTCCAGGCTGACTTGGAATTTACTATGTAGTCTCAGGGTGGCCTCAAACTCATGGCGATTCTCCTATTTCTGCCTCCCAAGCTCTGAGGTTAAAGGTGTGCGCCACCACGCCTGGCTTTGTTTTTGCTTTTTTGAAACAGGGTCTCCCTATGTAGTCCAGGCTGACCTTGAATTCACAATGCTCCTGCATCAGCTTTCTGAGCACTGGAATTATAGGTGCACACCACCATATCTGGCACTGTTAATGCTTTCTAAGTGCTGACCACACAGTTATCTTCCACAGGTTTCCTTGGCCATTTATTTATTTATTTATTTGGTTTTTCGAGGTAGGGTCTTACTCTAGCTCAGGCTGACCTGGAATTCACTATGTAGTCTCAGGGTGGCCTTAAACTCACGGCGATCCTCCTACCTCTGCCTCCTGAGTGCTAGGATTAAAGGTGTGTGCCACCACGCCGGGCCCCATTTAATTTTTTTTGTTGTTGTTGTTTTTTCGAGGTAGGGTCTCACTCTAGCCCAGGCTCACCTGGAATTCACTATGTAGTCTCAGGGTGGCCTCGAACTCATGGTGATCCTCCTACCTCTGCCTCCCAAGTGCTGAGATTAAAGGCATGTGTTACCATGCCTGGCCAGCCTCCTAGTTATTTATTTATTGGAGACAGAAAGAGGGGAGAGAAGAGAGAAGAGGGGGGAGAAGGGGAGGGGAGAATGGGCATGCCAGGGTCTCTAGCCACTGCAAATGACCTCCAGATGCATGCACCACCATGTGCATCTGGCTTACGTGGGACCTAAAGAACTGAACCTGGTCTTTAGGCTTCATAGACAAGTGCCTTAACTGCTAAGCCATCTATACAGCCCCAGCCTCCTCTTTCTCTCTCTCTTTTTTTTTGGGCAGATTTTTATATATATTTGGTTTCTCAAGGTAGGGTCTCACTGTAGCCTATGCTGACCTGGACTTCACTATATAGTCTCAGGGTAGCCTCGAATTTATGGCGATCCTCTTACCTCTGCCTCCCAAGTGCTGGGATTAAAAGAGTGAGCCACCATGCCCAGCCTAAAATATATTTTATTTATTTATTTGAGAGAGAGAAAGAGAGAAGGAGAGAATGGGCATGCTAGAGCCTCCAGCCACTGAAAACAAACACCAGATGCATATGCCCCCTTGTGCATCAGGCTTACATGGGTCCTGGAGAGTCAAACTAGGATCCGTTGGCTTTGCAGGCAAACACTTTAACGGCTAAGCCATCTCTCAACCCTCTTCTTTTTTAAAAAAAAAAATAAATTATTTACTTAGCCAAAGGGCAGAAAAATGATTGTGGGAAGGAGACTATCTTTCATTTTTTTTTTAAAAAAGTATACCTTAAAAGAGCAGTGTGCCTTTGACTCCTAGATGGCAGGATTCTGCTAAGAAGTTACACAACCAGCCCCTGGCTTTAAAAAAATATTATTTATTTATTTGAAAGAGAGAGAGAGAATTGATGCACTAGGGCCTCTAGCCACTGCAAATGAACTCCAGACAAAGGTGCTACCTTGTGATTCTGGCTCATGTGGGTACTGGGGAATCAAACCTGTATCCTTAGACTTTGCAGGTAAGCGCCTTAACCACTGAGCAACCTCTCCAGCCCTCCCTCCTCCTCCTCCTTCCTCCTTCTCCTCCTCCTCTTCTTCTTCTTCTTTTTCTTCTCCTCCTCCCCCCTCTTCCCCCTCCTCCCCCTTCCTCCTCCTCCTCTCCTTCCTCCTCCTCCTCCTTCATTCTTCTTCTTCTGGCTAGCCCAACAGACTGGCCTTTTTTTATGCGAGAGAGAGAGACAGAAAGAAACTCAGATTCTTGTGCCCCTTGTGCACATGTGCTTCATTGCATGAATGTGTCACTGTGCATCTGGCTTAAGTGGGATCTGGAGAGTTGAACGTGTGTCCTTAGGCTTTGCAGGCAAGCCACTAAGCCATCTCTCCAGTCCCCCTTCCCTTCTTAATGTGCAGCCATCAGTCATGCTGGATTAGGGCAACCCTAAAACTTTACTTTACCTTCCTCTTTAGAAAGATTTTCTTAGCTAGGTGTAGTGGCTCGTGCCTTTAGTCCCAGCACCTGGGGAGGCTGAGGTAGGAGGATCACCGTGAGTTCAAGGCCACCCTGAGACTACAGAGTGAATTCCAGGTCAGCCTGGGCAAGAGCGAGACCCTACCTCGAAAAACAAACAACAACAAAAAAAAAGAAAGAAAGAAAGAAAGATTTTCTCTACAAATAGTCATGTATTTGAAGCCTCCTGTCCCATGCCTTACAGCCCTTAGCGGTATTTGGTATTTAATCATTCACCTAAAATTGTCACTAAGAGGCCATTAAGAGCTAGGCATAGTGATGAATGCCTTTAATCCCAGCACTTGGGAGGCAGAGGTAGGAGGATCACTGTGAGTTTGAGGCCAGTCTGGGACTCTAGTGAATTACATGTCAGTTTAGGCTAGAGTGACAGCCTACCTCGGTGGGTGGGGAGCTGTGTTTCAGTCAGGTTCCCATTGCTGGCAGAAATCACCCAACCAATAGCTTGTGGGGGGAAAAAGGGTTTATTTTGGTTTACAGACTCGAGGGGATGCTCCATGATGGCAAGGGAAAATGATGGCATGAACAGAGGGTGGACATCACCTCCTGGCCAACATCAGGTGGACAATAGTAATAGGAGAGTGTGCCAAACACTGGCAAGGGGAGACTGGCTATAACACCCATAAGCCTGTCCCCAGCAATACACTGCCTCCAAGAAGTGTTAATTCTCAAATTGCCATCAGCTGGGAACCTAGCATTCAGAACACCTAAGTTTATGGGGGACACCTGAATCAAACCACAACAGGGGGGAAGCCATTAGTCTAAACTTCCAAGCTGTCTTGTTGTGTTTGTTTCATTTTATTTTTGCTTTTTTTTTTTTTCCCGAGGTAGGGTTTCATTCTAGTCCAGGCTGACTTGGAATTTACTATGTAGTCTCAGGGTGGCCTCAAACTCATGGCGATTCTCCTATTTCTGCCTCCCAAGCTCTGAGGTTAAAGGTGTGCGCCACCACGCCTGGCTTTGTTTTTGCTTTTTTGAAACAGGGTCTCCCTATGTAGTCCAGGCTGACCTTGAATTCACAATGCTCCTGCATCAGCTTTCTGAGCACTGGAATTATAGGTGCACACCACCATATCTGGCACTGTTAATGCTTTCTAAGTGCTGACCACACAGTTATCTTCCACAGGTTTCCTTGGCCATTTATTTATTTATTTATTTGGTTTTTCGAGGTAGGGTCTTACTCTAGCTCAGGCTGACCTGGAATTCACTATGTAGTCTCAGGGTGGCCTTAAACTCACGGCGATCCTCCTACCTCTGCCTCCTGAGTGCTAGGATTAAAGGTGTGTGCCACCACGCCGGGCCCCATTTAATTTTTTTTGTTGTTGTTGTTTTTTCGAGGTAGGGTCTCACTCTAGCCCAGGCTCACCTGGAATTCACTATGTAGTCTCAGGGTGGCCTCGAACTCATGGTGATCCTCCTACCTCTGCCTCCCAAGTGCTGAGATTAAAGGCATGTGTTACCATGCCTGGCCAGCCTCCTATTTATTTATTTATTGGAGACAGAAAGAGGGAGAGAAGAGAAGAGAGGGGGGAGAAGAGGGGAGGGGAGAATGGGCATGCCAGGGTCTCTAGCCACTGCAAATGACCTCCAGATGCATGCACCACCATGTGCATCTGGCTTACGTGGGACCTAAAGAACTGAACCTGGTCTTTAGGCTTCATAGACAAGTGCCTTAACTGCTAAGCCATCTATACAGCCCCCAGCCTCCTCTTTCTCTCTCTCTTTTTTTTTTGGGCAGATTTTTATATATATTTGGTTTCTCAAGGTAGGGTCTCACTGTAGCCTATGCTGACCTGGACTTCACTATATAGTCTCAGGGTAGCCTCGAATTTATGGCGATCCTCTTACCTCTGCCTCCCAAGTGCTGGGATTAAAAGAGTGAGCCACCATGCCCAGCCTAAAATATATTTTATTTATTTATTTGAGAGAGAGAAAGAGAGAAGGAGAGAATGGGCATGCTAGAGCCTCCAGCCACTGAAAACAAACACCAGATGCATATGCCCCCTTGTGCATCAGGCTTACATGGGTCCTGGAGAGTCAAACTAGGATCCGTTGGCTTTGCAGGCAAACACTTTAACGGCTAAGCCATCTCTCCAACCCTCTTCTTTTTTAAAAAAAAAATAAATTATTTACTTATTAGAGACAGAGAAAGGGAGAGAGAGAGAGAGAGAGAATGGGCATGCCAGGGCCTCTAGCCACTGCAAATGAACTCCAGACGCATGCACCACAATGTGCATCTATCTGTCTTACGTGGGTACTGGGGAATCGAGCCTTGAACCAGGGTCCTTAGGCTTCACAGGCAAGCGCTTAACTGCTAAGCCATCTCTCCAGCCTCCCTCCTCTTTTTTTTTTTTTTTTTTTTTTTTTTGGTTTTTCGATTTTTCGAGGTAGGGTCTCACTCTAGTTCAGGCTGACCTGGAATTCACTATGTAGTTTCAGGGTGGCCTCGAACTCATGGCAATCCTCCTATCTCTGCCTCCCCAGTGCTGGGATTAAAGGCGTGAGCCACCACGCCCGGTTCCTCCTCTTTTTTTTAAAAAGGGGTTAAAGGCATATGCTGTCACAACACCCAGCTTATATATATATGCAAGGACGAGGGTGGGTGCACAAGGGCCTCTAGCCACTGCAAAGGAACTCCACACACATGTGCCACTCTGTACATCTGACTTTATGTGGGTACTGGGGAATTTAACCTGGGTTATTAAGCTTTATAGGCAAGCACCTTAACCACTGATATATCACTCAAACCCAAATATATATTAGTTTTTTTTTCTTTCTTTCTTTCTTTCTTTCTTTCTTTCTTTCTTTCTTTTTCTTTCTTTCTTTCTTTCTTTCTCTCTCTCCCTCTCCCTCCCTCCCCTCCCTCCCTTTCTTTCTCTCTCTCTTTCTCTCTCTTTCTTTCTTTCTTTCTTTCTTTCTTTCTTTCTTTCTTTCTTTCTTTCTTTCTTTCTTTCTTTCTTTCTTTCTTTCTTTCTTTCTTTCTTGATGTAGGGTCTCACTCTAGGTCAGGCTGACCTGGAATTCACTATGTCGTCTCAGGGTGGCCTCAAACTCATGGTGATCTTCATACCTCTGCCTCCCAAGTGCTGGAATTAAAGGCGTGTGCCACCACACCCAGCTATACATATTTTAAATTTTTATGTGTTTATTTTCCTTGCTTTAAATATTTTACATATGACAATGAAAGAATGACTATTATTTATCTCCTACTTGAGGAATGAGCTACTCTCACTTGTTCATGAGTTAAGCATTATATTCTTTGTCTGATACTCCATTCCATCTCTAGAAATTGAAAGTTTACCTATGCAAATATGCACTGTGATATTGAAGCCAATATGCCCACTTGATACATTTTTAATGTATATTATTATTATTAACATATTTCTTATGGATACATCATGTGTTGGTACCCTCTTTTCCCTTGTCCCTGCCCCCATTCTGTTGGGAACACTCCTTACTGGGGCTGCAGGTATTCCCTATGGGGTTGTGGTTTATGTGTTGTAGGAGCAGCAGTCAGTTACTTTGGGGGGAGAGGGAATGCCTCTGGGCATGATGTCTCAACCTGTGGCTCTTACAATCTTTCTGCCCCCTCTTCTGCAAAATTCCCTGAGCCGTGGTGGGTGAGTTTTAAGTCTTCTTCAGTGATGAGCTCTTAAGAGCCTCTGGATCTCTGCTTTGGTAGGTGTTGAGTATCCTCAGGGTCTGTCTCCTTCACCCTGGCGCTGATTATTAGGTTCAGCATGGAAGCAGTGCTCTTGCTCGTCTCCCCAGTTCCTTTGTGGTTTCAGCTGTGCCTTGGCAGAAGTGCGAGGGGAGTTTATCTCCTTCAGTCTCACTACCTTCTGAAAAAGAACAGATTCAACGAAAAGTGAAGTCAGCATAGTTGAAATGGATAAGCATTATTAATTTGAGAATTTGATATATGTAGCCCCTCTTTTAGCCAAATACTAGTGAGAGCTTGACACTGGAGAGCATAATCTTTGTCTCCATAGGATTCTGATCTGGTTCCCGATTCCAGGTATGGGTTCCTTTACATGAGTGGATCTCTTAGCCAATCAGAAAGCTATTGGTTACCCACCGAGGCTGTGTGCCACTATTGCACTGGCGTGTACATCTTGTCAGTGTTTGCTTCTGAGTAGCTTAGACCTCTGGTTGCTCAGACCATTGTTGGCCACTTTACCCCAGCAGTTCATGTGGCACTTTTCCAGCACTAGACAGGCTGTCTGGGGGACTGGCTCTCTTCTGAATTCCAGCCAGGTCTCTCCATGCTCTGTGACAGCAGCATATGGTGTCTTCAGCAATAGGGTCTTACCTTTTGTCTCAGATGGGTAATCAAGTGCTTTGACAGAAAGCTGTCTTGATTTGGGGACCTCATAGGCCTCTCTGATCAACAGCTCAATCTGGTACTGGGAGTTACAGGCCAGAGACAGAAAAAAAATTTTCTTTTAAGCTTAGGCCTCATCCCACCCCTCCAGAGCCCTACTTTTCAGGTGCTCCCTCTTACTCCTTTTGGGGGTTATATCTTTTAGGCTGTCTCTAAGGATAAGGGTTTCTATGGTATCAACTCATTTTGGATTTAGTTTTGTGTTTGTTCCCCCCTTTCCCCTTCCCTCAAACCCTTCTGTTCCTATTGTCTGGGCCTATCAGGTATGTCAGCAACTTGAGCAGGTCCAGTTTAGGAACCACAGTCACACCACGTGGCATTTGTCTTTCTGTGATTGTGTGAAAAATATGGAACACTTCCCGAATTTGTGTGTCATCCTTGCACAGGGCCCATGCTAATCTTCTCTATCATTCCAATTTTAGTACATGTGATTTTTTTTTTTTTTTGATCATGCTTTTGGAAGTATATCAAGGAAATTTTAGTTACCTTCTCACTGATGAGATGCAGCACCTGACCAAAAGCAGGTGATGGGAGGAAAGTTTTTATTTTGGCTTACAGTCTTGAGGAGAAGTGTCACAAGGTAGGGAAAAACATGGCATGAGCAGAGGTAGAAAACAGCAGCAGAAGAGTGGGCCAAGCTCTGGCAATGGGAGCTAGTTATATTAACCCCAAACCTGCCCCCAATAACATAGCTTCTGCAGTAAGATTCCACCTCCCAAATTGCCACAAGCTGGGAACCAAGCATTTAGAACACATGAATAACACATGAATGGGGGGTCATCTGATTCAAACCACCACAGAAATCTTTGTCTAACTCAAGGTTACAAAATTGTTCTATTTTCTGCCCTATACTTTTTTGGTCTTAGGTTTCATATTTAAGACTAGGACCCTTTAAAGTTTATTGTGGAATGAACACTGGGCCCAGAGTGGAAGAATTAAAAAGGGAACGTGAAAGGGCTGAAGAGATGGTTTAGTGGTTAAGGTGCTTGCCTGTGAAGCCTGAGGACCCAGGTTCGATTCTCCAGGTCCCGTGTAAGCCAGATGCACATAGTGGCGTATGCGTCTGGAGTTTGTTTGCAGTGGCTGGAGGCCCTGGGGTGCCCATTCTCACTTTCTCTCAAATAAATAAATAAATAAATAAATAAATAAATAAATAAATAAATAAAAATACATTTTAAAAAGTAGGAAAATGCCTCTCCTCTGGGCATCTTGGCTGTGGAGGGGTGACCATCTAGAAGGCTTGGGTACAGGGTGCTGAGCAGAATCTGTACTCATCCAAGGGTTCCCCAGAGCATCCTGAGTGAGCTTATGGAGTATAGCAGTTAGGGGAGAAAGCAGGACTCAGGGCAGAGAAGCCTGTTGTTCTTGATTGGAGTAGCCTTGGGCCTGGGAGATAGGCCGCTATCCCTGCAGCTTCTGTGCCTGAGGTCTGGGTGCAAGAAGGGAGCAGGGGCCACACCTGGAGCACACTTATCGGGAAATAAAGAGGAGGTGGGGTTCTTTGACCGTCTGGAGAGAGCTGCTTTCACTGAAGGTCAGACACACCTGCACTCCTAGCAGCTGTGCTGCCATTGTGTAACTGTTTCTGTCCCTGACTGGGCACAGATCATGTAGCAGTTGCCATACTTGCTGTTCCCTGAAGAATTACTCCTGAGAACTGTGCACTGAACGTGTCACAACAAGGTAATCCCGGGAGCAGCCTGCAAAATTATCCCTCATCTGTGTGGGTTTTGTATATATTTAAAGCACCATGTGAGTTGCTGAGGAGAGCTGGGGCATACTGCAGGCACTGAATAAATTAACCCTGCAAAGCACAGCAGTTGCTTTCATTAGCCAGCTGGTGCTACAGGAAGACAGCTAAAGCCCGTGGGTTAGAAAAAGAAATTTCAGGAATGCGAGAACAACAACAACAAAAAAATCAGCTGCATTGGGTGGTTTAGGTTTAACTTAATCCGAGGAACAATAAAGAGATCCACTGCTCATGGTGCTCTAAGCCCTGACAGACTCCCACGTGTGTGAAATTGGGAAGGCCGGACTTTCCCTCTTCCCCAGGAAATGGGGGTGTCCTCCAGGCCTCTGGGTACCATAGTGACAATATAGATGTGGGTTAGGTAGAAGCCCCAGCTAAAGTCTGTCTTCCCCTCATTTCTCTCTGATGGTCCCCAGGAGTGATATTAATTAACAACCTTGGGTTCCACGCGGCTCCTGAGACTTTCTGTTCCTAGCCTGGACACTTTCGGGGTGGCCGCTGCCGTTGTGTCCACTGCATCTGAGGCCTCTGCTGCCCACAGGCCTGTAGACAGTTCTCCACAGCTTTGGGGCCTATATGAGAGCCTTCCCTGCCATAATACCTCTACCATCCTGGGCACTGCCACCACCGCTGCCATGTTGCTTTGTTTTTTTTTTTTTAAATATTTTGTTTTTAATTATTTGAGAGAGAAAAAGTTAGAGAGAGAGAGAGAGAGAGAGAGAATGGGCATGCCAGGGCCTCTAGCCACTGCAGACGAACTCCAGATGCACCACTTTGTGCATCTGGCTTTATGTGGGTATCCTTTGGTTTTTCAGGCAAGTGCCTTAACCACTAAGCTGTCTCTCCAGCCCATGCTTTTTAGTTTTGAGGTCTAGGAGCCCCAGTCCTCAATGAGTCTCAGGTGGTACACTGAGCATGGTGGGAGAACACTGTATTTCTGAGGAAATCTCTTTGTTGTCTTGCTGGCTCCATTCCTTCCTCCTTCTCTCTTCTCCTAGACTGAGCGTTCTCCCAGAAGGCTCTTCAGATTCCTGGTATGCTGGTATGGACAGACTGCCAGGGTCCCACTACCAGCCTCCCCACACATCTGGGCTACTCCATTCCACGTGGCTGGCGTCCAGTTGAGACCCTCCACCCTGAACTCTTCAATCTTGTAGGACTTTTGCGGACACAGTAAAGTCTTATAGAAAACCCATGTGCACTTGATGGGACCTTCAGGAATATGTCAGAGGCTGTAAGACCCTGAAGATATCATGTTGAAGGAGACTGCCTTCTTGGAGCAGGAGCAAGAGGAGCCAGAGTCCCTGTCTTGGTTTTTCTTTCTAGAGTTCTAGATTTTATCAAGCTCAGGTTACTTTATTCAATTGGTTGTCTTCTCTCAATATTTGCACTGTGTGTGTGTGCGCGCGCACACACACACACACACACACATTCACAGTCAGCAATCAATCATGACAGCTTGGGCATTTTAATTTTTAATTTTATTTATTTGAGAGAGAGAGAGGAAAAAAATGGGTACACTAGGGCCTTTAGCCGCTGCAAACAAACTCCAGACACATACACCACCTTGTGCATCTGGATTTACATGGGTCCCGGGGAATTGAACCTGGGTCCTTTGGCTTTGTAGCCAAGTGCCTTAACCACTAAGCCATCTCTCCAGCCCAGCTTGGACTTTTTTTTTTTTTTTTTTTTTTTTTGGTTTTTCGAGGTAGGGTCCACTCTGCCCCAGGCTGACTTGGAATTAACTATGTAGTCTCAGGGTGGCCTCGAACTCACGGCAATCCTCCTACCTCTGCCTCCCCAGTGCTGGGATTAAAGGCTCAAGCTTGGACATTTTTATAGGAACCCCTTCTTTAGCCTCTGTAGGGTATCGTAGGTTTGATGTAAGTTGAGGATTAGTGGTAAGGAACTAGGAGAGCTGAACACATATCTTTCAGGGGAAGAGAAACTAAGTAATTGTGATTAAAGTATCAGAGGGAAATGGACCATTGAAGGTTTCTCTCATCAGGTGACTTTTGGAACTCATTCTGTGAATTGGGAGGTGCTTTCTCAGCAAGTGGGGATGTCAGGTAACTCTGGGTTTCTTCTCCTTTCCTTTTCCTTTTCCTTTTCCTTTTCCTTTTCCTTTTCCTTTTCCTTTTCCTTTTCCTTTTCCTTTTCCTTCCTCCCTCCCTCCCTCCCTCCCTCCCTCCCTCCCTCCCTTCCTTCCTTCCTTCCTTCCTTCTTGTTTGGTTTTTCAAAGTAGAATTTCGCTTTAACCCAGGCTAACCTGGAATTTACTATGTAGTCTCAGGTTGACCTCCAACTCACAGTGATCCTCCTACCTCTGCTTCCCGAGTGCTGGGACTAAAGGCGTGCACCACCACGCCCTGCTTTGTGGGTTCTTTGGTGAGGTTCCATTTGTGGTACATTCATTTGTTGTGAGGTGGACATGTGGCATGGAAAGGCTGATCCTTCTGAATTTGTAGAAGTGGTACCGTTAGTCCCTGTTGATGTCTTCCTGTGGTCAGAAATCCAGTGGGTAAAGAGAAGGGCAGTGGATGTGGTAAGGGGGCAGAACTTGCCACCCGTGGGCTGGGCTCTTGGTACAGACACTCCTACATTGTATTTACACTCAGCAGTGCTATGGGACAGTGTTTGTCCTCCATCGGAGTTCAAGTGTTGGTGGACAGCACTAGAGTTTTGCCTGGTGGGTGGGGCAGCATGCCCTGTAGTTCTTACATTGTTCCTAAGAGGAAATGGAGCAAAAGGAGGCAGCATTGGCTTGTTGCCTTAGAAACTATTGCCCCTTGTCTCACCCCACATAGAGGTCTCAGAAACAAAGAAATAGAAATGTTTGCATGAAAAAGTACCCAGACTTGAATCTTCAAATTATTGGTCCCCTAAATCTTTGATTACCATTAGCTTCCACATTATCAGCTGACATAAATGAATTTATTATGTTTCTTTTAAGATATTTGGTTAAGGGCTAGAGAGATGGCTTTGCAGTTAGGGCGTTTGCCCTGCAAAGCCAAGGGACCTAGGTTCAATTCTCCAGGACCCACGTAAGATAGATACACAAGGTGGCACATGCATCTGGAGTTCATGTACAGTGGCTGGATGCCCAGGCATGCCCATTCTCTCTCCCTTTATCTGCCTCTTTCTCTCTCAAATAAATAAAAATAAAATATTAAAAAAAATATATTTGGTTAAATCTTTGTAAAACATTTTTATTTCTTTCTTCGTACATACATGTTCTCCTGAAATGCAGGATTTAATGTTCATTAATTAATATTTATTGAGCACCTACTGTGTGCCAGGGACGCTATGGTAAATAATGGAGACAGAGCCCTGTTGTCACCAACTTCATTAGTTGGCTTTCTATTACTGTACTGTACTGTACTGTACTGTACTGTACTGAGAGGATCTCTTTGTTTGTTTGTTTTGTTTGAGGTAGGGTCTCAGTCTAGCCCAGACTGACCTGGAACTCACTTTGTAGTCCCAGGCTAGCCTCAAACTCACAGCTATCCTCCTACCTCTGCCTCCTGAGAGAGAATCTCTTAATGAAGGAAAAGTTTATCTTGACTCGAGGTTTCAGAGGTCCATGGTTGCTTCTGGGTTTGAGGCAGCAATTCACAGAGTGGTGGGAGCACATGACAGAGGACTATCTTCCCTATAGTGTCCTGGAAGGAGAGTGGGGGCAGACACTGAGGTGCCAGGGTCTCCATCAAGGGAATACCTTGCAGTGACTTAACTTCCTTGTTAAGGTTCTACCACCTCCCAGTAGCAGCATGGGCTGGAGCCACAACACAACCTACAGGCCTTTCAGGTCCATTTCAGATCCGAAGTATAGCACCAAGCTTCCATGGAGGTAGCACAGTAATAGGTGATTGGTGACAGGTAGTGGATGTCAGTGATAGTGTTGGTTTGGTGAGAAAGTCTCTGAAGAAATAAACTGGGCCCTTTCAGGCACGTGTTGGGGGAAGAGCTCCTGTAGACAGTAGGAAGAAACAGTCTCTTAGAGAAAGTGCTCTTGAGCAGAGATGGGACCAAGGATGAGCATGTGAGGATTGGGGGGGAGGGGTGGTCCTGGGAGGCGGAAGGTCTCTGAAATCCTCAGTTAAGAGTGTCTGCCTCTTACAGTACAAGAGGATGGGGGTTGGGGAGAGAAGCTTAAGAGCAGAGAGAATAGTGGCCCAAAGCCCGTTCACTGGGAACCAGTGAGACATCTCAAGGAGCTGAAGCACCTTGCGTATAGTATAGTAATAAAAGGGCAGGTAGAGCCGTGGTGGAGAGATGGGCATGGCCTGGAACCTTGAGGGCCATGACACAGAGCTTGGCCTTTTGCTCCAAATTCAATAAGAGGCCACCAGAGTGTTCTCTGTAGGAAATGAAATGATGTGATTTATGGAGGGTTTTTTAGAAAAAAGATTTTTATTTTTATTTATTAGAGAGAGGGGGGAAGATAGAGAGAGTATGGGCACACCAAGGCCTCCAGCTACTGCAAATGAACTCCAAATGCATGCACCACCTTGTGCATCTGGCTTACATGAGTACTGGGGAATCAAACCTGGGTCCTTTGGCTTTGCAGGCAAGTGCCTTAACCATTAATCCATCTCTCCAGCCCCAGATGGAGGGTTTTGTGTACGTTGTTGATACCCTGGCATGCCAGTTTTCTGTCTCTCTCTGCTTGCAAATAAATAAATTAATTTAAATAATTTTTTTTTTGAGGTAGGGTCTCACTCTAGCCCAGGTTGACCTGGAATTAACAATGTAGTTTCAGCTCTATTCTTAATTTTTCTTTTCTTTTCTTTTCTTTTCTTTTTTTTTTTTGCTTTTTGAGGTAGGGTTTCACTCTAGTCCAGGCTGACCTGGAATTCACTATGTAGTCGTAGGTTGGCCTCGAACTCACAGTGATCCTCCTACCTGCCCCTCCCGAGTGCTGGAATTAAAGGTGTATGCCACCACACCCAGCTGTTCTTTTTAAGTGCTTTCAGCCATAGCGTTTTCCATAATATTTGCACCAGTTTACACTCCCGTCAGCAATATACAAGGGTTATACTCTTTCCCTGCCCTCACCAATACTTACCTCTTGTGTTTTTGTTAATAGTTATCCTAACATGTAAGGTGACAGCTCATTGTGCTTCCATCTTGCGTATCCCTAGTGAGTAATGATGTTGATCATATGCCTTTTGCTCATTTTTGTATGTTATCTATTTAAGTCTTTTGCATACTTTTAATAAGATGATTCATTTACTTACCTATATATTATTGAGTCATAAGAGTTCCTGGGGCTGGGAAGATGTCGCACCAAGTAAATTGCTTGCTGGACAAGACTGACAACCTGAATTCAGATCCCCAGTGCCCACATAAGAAGCTGGAAATGGTATCACACACCTGTAATCCCAGCACGGGATGAACAGACAGCAGATTGCCCAAGGCTTGTTGGCTAGCTTGTTTAGCTGAGTTGGTGAACTCTGAGTTCAATGAGAAACCCAGTTTCAAGAAAATAAGGGAGCTGGAGAGATGGCTCAGCAGTTAAGGCATTTGCCCAGAAAGCCTAAGGACCCAGGTAAAGCCAGATGCATAAGATGGCATATGCATCCGGAGTTCGTTTGCAGTGGCTAGAGGCCCTGGTGCACCTATTCTCTCTCTCTCTCATAAAATAAAATAAATAAATAAAACGAAAATAAGAAGGAAAGCATTCATATGCACCAACATGCATGCACACACACACACACAAATAAAGAATTCTTTATATATTTTTAGAAACTAAGCTCTTGTCAGAGACATAGTTTGCAAACATGTTCTCCTGGTCTCCAAGTTGCCTTTCAGTGTGTTGTTTCTCCTGCTGTGCAGACTCTTTAGTTTGATGTGGTCCCACTGTTAATTTTTGTTCTGGTACCTGTACTTTTGGTATCCTGTCCACAAAGTTATTGCCAAGACTAATGTCATGAAGCTTTCCCCCTGTATTTTCCTCTGGGAGTTTTACAGCTAAAGGTCTTTTGTACAATTAATCCATTTTGAGTTGATTTTTTTGTTTTTGTTTTGTTTTGTTTTTTTTGAGGTAGGGTCTCACTCTAGCCCAGGCTGACCTGAAATTAACTATGTAGTTTCAGGGTAGCCTTGAACTCATGGCGATCTTCCTACCTCTGCCTCCCGAGTGCTGGGATTAAAGGCATGTGCCACCACGCCCAGCTTTTGAGTTGATTTTTGAATAGGCAAGGCCTTGGGGTTCCACCTTCAGGAATGGGATTAGCATTACAAAGGAGGCTCACTTGCCACACCATCATTGAAGCAGAGTGAGCTCATCAGACACCTTGGACTTCTCAGCCTGTAGATCTAGGAGCAATAAATTCCCATTGTGTATAAATTATTCATCTTAAGGGGTGTGTGTGTGTGTGTGTGTGTGTGTGTGTGTGTGTGTGATTCTGGAGATTGAACCCAGGTCTTTGCACATGCTGAGCAAGCACTCTCCCATTGAACTTTACCCATAGCACCAGTAAGGTAGTTTGATACTTAGCTAGGAGGACCAAGACAATGAAGATAGCCTGGCCTGGTGATTCATGCCTTTAATCCCAGGACTGGGGAGGCAGAGGTAGGATTGCTGTGAGTTCCAGGTCATAAGTAAGCCAGGCATGGTGGCACACATCTTTAATCCCAGCACTTGGGAGACAGAGGTAGGAGTTACTGCTGTGAGTTCGAGGCTACCCTGAGACTACATAGTGAATTCCATGTCAGCCTGGGCTAGAGAGAGACCCTACCTCGGAAAAACAAAAACAACAACAACAAAAAACTGTTCTCAAAGAAAGGGATTTTATTTCCTTGTCTCATTTCATTCACTTTAGTTCTCTGATGTGAAGCTACATGACAGGTAAGGAAATAATTGCCCATTATTAGGTCACCCCACTCTGTAGGACGTTGGCTTCTTGGTTCAGCTTTGGAGATAGAAGGACAGCCGGGTGTGGTGGCGCATGCCTTTGATCCCAGCACTCAGGAGATAGAGGTAGGAGGATCACCATGAGTTCGAGGCCACCCTGAGACTACAGAGTGAATTCCAGGTCAGCCTGGGTTAGAGTGATACCCTACCTCAAAAAACAAAACAAAACAAAAAACAAAACAAAACAAAACAAAACAAAACAAAACAAAACAGGATAACCCAGACAACCCAGGCTTTGAGCAGTTGGTCCCAGTATAGCCACAGCTTACAGCCTCTCCCACTGCCTGCATTCCATATTCATGACCTCCCCTCCCTGGTTCTGTTTCCACATTGTTTCTGTGAATTCCTTGTTCACTGCCAACCTTTATTTTCAGGTTTGCGATATGCAAATACACAAACCTCTCCATTTAGCTCTTCTCTGTTCACTTCTTGGTCCTCCTTTGCTTCCAGTTATGTCGGTGGGTAAGCCATAGTTCACAGTAATTCCTACTGATGCTACGAAGATGATTTCTGTCAGTACCAGGCCATGGGAAATAACATCGTGGAAGCATTTTCCATGTCCAGAAGTCCAGCATCCCCCCAGCTGCTCCTTGACTGGATTTGCAGTTCATGTCCAGTGGCAAGCTTAGCAGGTGTGCCTGCCCAAGACCCAGGATCCCAGGACTCTGTTTCTTCCCTACAGTATTGTGGACATTTTGGGCCAGGTGCCTTTTTGTCATGGGGCTACTGTGAGGGATAGGATGGCTAGTGGCACTTCCGGCCTCTACCCAAGGTATGACCCTTGCCATATCCCCTGGGAGTAGAATTGTCCCAGGCTTGGAGTCTGTCCCAAGGAAGAGATCAGGAGCAAAGTCCATGCTGTTCTAACAAGCCCTGGGCTAGATATTTTCAGCATGTTGCTCCCCTGCCCTCCATTTCCTGCCGGGTCCCATGGTAATTGAACTATGTGCGCATTCTTATTTTCTTAGTTCCCAAACTTGAATGCTTCGGCTTTCCGCTTCCTACTGTGCATTGTACTTGCAGCTGGGTCCTGAACGCCCTCTTTCCCTCTTGGAGACTTGTCTGATCATTCAGAGTGATTTCCCAATTGCTTTTTAGTTTTTGTGCCTTTTAAGGGAAATAAAGATAAGGCCTCGGATAAGCCCTGAAGATAAGGAAAGCTGCAGTTTAGAAGCAGAAAAACAAGTTTTCAGGACCCAAAGCACCCCAGTACCTTACTGTAGTCCTGAAATGGCTGTCCCTTGCCCCCCTCCTTTTTTGCCCCGCCTCCCTATCTTCCAACTTATGAGTTTCAGTGTCTTACACTATTCTGGACAGGAAAGGGTTGGTGTGAAAATAAAATGATTGAATTTTTAAATATATTTTATTTATTTATTTGTTAGAGAGAAGGAGAGAGAAAGAGGCAGAGAGAGAGAGAGAATGGGCGTGCCAAGGCCCCCAGCCACTGCAAACGAACTCCAGATGCACCTTGTGCATCTGGCTAACATTGGTCTTGGGGACTCAAACCTGGGTCCTTAGGCTTCGCGGGCAAATGCCTTAACCACTAAGCCATCTCTTCAGCCCCTGAATTTTTTTTTCTTTTTTTGAGGTAGGGTCTCGCTCTATCTAGCACAGGCTGACCTGGAATTCACTTTGTGGTCTCAGGCTGGCCTCGAACTCAGAGCTATCCTCTTACCTCTGCCTCCCGAGTGCTGTGATTAAAGGTGTGCACCATCACACCCAGCTGAAAATTTTAAAGTGAACACTCCTGGAAAGATTCTGTCTACCCCCTTTTTCCTACTTCCTACCCTCTCTTGCCAGTGAGTTCCTGGAGTCCCTAGTCAATTTATTCCTTTATCATGTTTATGAGGAGGTTAAGAAATCAAATAACTAAGTATAGAAACTTCCTTTTCCACTGTCCTCTTCTTGGCCAGAGGTCATCTATTTACTTTATATTAGTAATTCATACCCAGCTGGGGAGATGGCTCAGCAGTTAAAGGTGCGTGCTTGCAAGCCTGCCAGTTTGAGGTCAGTGCCCCCATGAAGGCAGATTGGAAGTGGCATGTGCAGCTATAATCCCAATGTGCCTATGGCAGTGAGAGGCAGAGTCAAGAGAATCTGGGAGCTCACAAGAGCAGTAGCAAGAGGGACTGTTTTAGAAAAGTATAGAAGGAGAGAAGAAATACCCTGAGGGCCTCTGACCTCCATACATGTGCTGTGGTTAGCACATGCCCAGGCAGAAGGACAGATACACACATACACACACACACCCACACTCAAATAATAAGAATAGAAAAAGAAATCGGGTGTGATAGCACACAACTTTAATCTCAGCACTTGGGAGGCAGAGGTAGGAGGATTGCTGTGAGTTCAAGGCCAGCCTGGGACTACAGAGTGAGTTTCAGGTTAGCCTATGTTAGAATGAGACCCTAGCTCGGGGGGGGGGGAAAAAAAAAGGAAGATGAAGAAAGAAAAAGAGGGCTCAGCGGACACCAGGACTCCAAGATGGCGTCAGTCATACCACTGAAGGAGAAGAAACTTATAGAGGTCCAACTGGAGGAGCTGTCAAGCTGGAACTTAATGTGAGACTTCACCCCCAAAGGCATCACTGGAGTGTTCCAGAGAGATTATGATAGTACATTAACATGAGGAAAGGATGCATAGCGGGGGTTAACATGGTGCCGCAGCTACTGCCTCTCTTACAAGGAACTCAAACACGAGCGCCATTGCAAGTACCTCTGAAGCGAGGCCAGTATGAAGGCACTCCGCTCCTGAAGATGACTGCTTGATGGGACCTGTGTGTGAGCTCAATAATGGTGACTCCTTTCATAGCCTGAGAACAAATGCCCAATAAAAAAAAAAAAAAAGAAAAGAAAAAGAAAAGAAAAGAAAAAAATTCAAAAACATTTATTTATTTATTTATTTATTTATTTATTTATTTATTTAACAGAGAGAAAAAGGCAGATACAGTGAGAGAGAGAATGGGCACGCCACTGCAGATGAACTCCAGATGCATGCCACCTTGTGCATCTGGCTTTATGTGGGTGCTGGGGCAAAGAACTAGGGTCCTTAGACTTTGTAGGCAAATGCCTTAACTGCTAAGCTATCTCTCCAGCCCAAGAAAATTATTATAAAAAGGAAAGTAGGTTTTAAAATGATTCACACCCATGCCAGCAAGAGGTCCAACTTGTGTCTATCTTTTGCCAGCTCAGAGTTTCTAAAACCAGTTCTAAAGGACTATAAGGCCTCCATATTCATTTCCTTCTCTCCTTTCCACTTTCGTGTGGATATGATATGGTATGTCTGTCGGCCTCCAGTCCTGACGATCCAATTGATGTGTGGCTGAGTGCTAAAAAGTTAATGGAGCAGAGTCACACCCCGATCAACCCAGCTGGCAGCTCTTGTCTAGATGGTGGCTATGTGCCTGGCATGGGATACAATGTTTGCCTTTAATCCCCAAGGTCTTGTGAAGTCACCACTTACAGCTCCATCTAAGTGAGTGAAGACACTGAGAAACATATGTTCACAAACATGTCCAGGCTCAGTCAGCCATGGAGGTAGACCTGGACCAGGTGCATTTGATCCACAACCTGCCTGCTTGCTGTGTGAGCAGAAGTTGTTCAAAGAACTGTATCCACCCCTAGCATTTAAGTGTGTAGTTTTGGAGCCAGTGTAAACTTGGCTTAGATCTTGGCTGCAGGTAAGCTCTGATCCGGGTGAGTCTTTTGACCTTCTTGAGTCAAAGTAAGTCTCCTCTTTTTGTAAAATGGGAGTATCTTAGTTTATTGGAGCTCCAAGAAGAAATAGCATTTGCATGGGGCTGGGAAAATGACTCAGTCAGTAAAGTGCTTGCTTTTCAAGTATGGGAACCTGAATTTAAAAGTATTTTATTTATTTATTTATTTATTTTTATTTATTTATTTATTTATTTATTTATTTATTTATTTGACAGAGAAAGAAGGAGAGAGAGAGAATGGGCACACCAGGGCCTCCAGTCACTGCAAATGAACTCCAGATGCATGCCCCCTTGTGCATCTGGCTAATGTAGGTCCTGGGGAATAGAACCTGGGTCCTTTGGCTTTGCAGGCAAACGCCTTAACCGCTAAGCCATCCCTCCAGCCCGGGGTCCTGAATTTAATCTCCAGCACCCATGACATGCACCTGTGATCCCAGCAGACAAGCAGATCCCTGGAATTTGCTGCTCATCCAATCTAGCCTAATCTGTGACCTCCAGGCCAATGAGAGTTGGACAACGTACCTGAGGGTGACATTGAGGTTGTTCTCTGGCCTTCACTCACACATGTCTACACATGCAAGTGTGCCTGCACATGTGTGCCCACACACATATAAACATGGATATACATACACCACACCCCTCCTACACATCCAGTTCAAAATATTTATTTATTTGGGAGAGAGAGAAACAATGGGTGCGCCAGCGGCTGCAAACAAACTCCAGACACATGCTCTACTTTGTGCATCTGGCTTATGTGGGTCGTGGGGAATCAAACCTGGGTCCTTAGGCTTTGCAGGTGAGTGCCTTAACTGCTAAGCCATCTCTCCAGCCCTCTTTTTCTTTTTTGGTATATGTGTGTGTTGGGGGTGGTGTATAGTGTGGTGCAGTGTGTGTGGTGTGGCACCCCATATGCGTGGCTGTGGTGGGGTGAGGGTGCTTGCCTATGGTGGTTGGGGTGGTACATCACGTGTTCAGCTCCATCACTCATCTGTCCAGTCTCATCTTGATGAAGTCTTCTTACTGATCCCAGAGCTTGTGGGCTGTGATGATGCTCTGATCTCTTCTCCCCATCAGGACTTGGGGTTACAGGTGCATGTGGTCTGTTCAGCTGTTTATGTGGGAATCTGGCAGTCTCAGGCCCTCATGATTGCATAGGAAGTGCACTTAATAGCTGTGCCATCTCTCCAGTCCCCCCCCCTTTTTTTTTTGAAGCAGGGTCTCGCTCTAGCCCAGTATGACCTGGAAGTCACTCTATAGTCCCAGGCTGGCCTCAAAGTTATGACAATCCTCCTATCTCTGCTTCCTGAACGCTGGGATTAAAGGTGTGTGCCACCATGACCCAGTTTTTTTTTAAATCATTTTATTTATGTATTAGATACAGAGGGAGAGGGAGAATGGGTGCGCTAGGGCCTCTGGCCACTGCAAATGAACTCCAGATGCATGCACCATGGTGTGCATCTGGCTAACGTGGGACCTAGAGAATCGAACCTGGGTCCTTAGGCTTTGCAGGCAAGCGCATTAATCACTAAGCCATCTCCTCAGCCCCCAATTGTTTTAAAGAAAAGCCATAAAGTGGGTGACTTATCAATAACAGAAATCTACTGTTCATGACTCTAGAGCTGGGAAGTCCTAGATCAAGATGCCAGCACACTCAGTGTCTGCTAAGGACTTGCTCTCAGGCTCATGGATGGAATCTTCTCACTGTACTGACTGTGGGAGCGGTGGATAAGTCCGCCCAGGCCACTTTTGTAACACTGATCCCATTCATAAAGATTCTGCCCTCGTGACCCAATCACCTCCCAGATGCTGTTTACACTGAGGATTTGGGTTCAACATGTGACTCTGAGGGACACACCAATATCCAGACTAAAGCAGAAAGTTACATCTCCCAGAGTTAAAGTGATTTAATGCACCGGCACATAGAACTTTCCCTCCCTCCTTCCCTTCCTCCCTTCCTTCCTTCTTTCTTTCTTTTGTTTTGTTTTTCAAGGAAGGGTCTCACTCTGGCCCAGGCTGACCTGGAATTCACTATGTAGTCTCAGGGTGGCCTTGAACTCTTGGTGATTCTGCTACTTCTGCCTCTCAAGTGCTGGGATTAAAGGTGTGCACCACCATGCCCGGCCACATAGAACATTTAGCCAGCACCTTCCACTCAAAGTGGAATATTCTAGCTGTGACCAGTGACTGTGGCATTTGTGTAGCTAGCTGGTTTTCTCCGTGGGTCTGAGAGCCAGGCCTAGAGTGGGTGTTGAGGAAGTAAGTGGTAGTGGACACTTACTCCTAAAGTGGGAGGTGGATTGGGTGGAAGCCTATGGAGGCTAGGATGGGCCTGGGGTATGCTTCCCACCCAGCAGGAGGTACAACTCAGAGGACATCCCTTTCTAGGCTTGTTACAGAAGCACCTGGGGCTGGGATGACCAGAGTAGGGAAGAGGGAGAAACCGCCAGGATTCCAGGGACACCAAGAGGACACTGGTCAGGGCTAGGCTGGAGGACAGGGTGAATTAATAAATTCCTAAGACAAGGAGCCTGGGAGGCAGGGAACAGCACAGAGAACCCTTTTCCTCCCTCACCACCACCTGTCCCTTTTCTGCGGTGGCCCTGTAGAGCAGTCACTGCTCCACGTGGAAACAGCACTTCCCTTACTCGTAGGCGTCTGTTCCTGGTTACAGAGACTAGAACATTAATGATTCATTGTTGAATATTTTAAACTCTGAAAGATGAGGGCATTGGAAGGGACATGGTTAGTTGATGGTTAGGTATGAAAAAGAAAGCTGAGTTCAGGGAAGAAAATCATGAAAAGGGCTAGAGGTAGAGTTCAGTGGTTGTGTGTTTGCCTAGCACACACAAGGTTCTGGCTTTGACCACTGGCCATGAAAAAAAAAAAAGGGTATCTATACTGGGCAAGGTGGTGTATGCCTTTTTTTTTTTTTTTTTTGGTTTTTCGAGGTAGGGTCTCAATCTGGCCCAGGCTGACCTGGAATTCACTCTGTATTCTCAGGGTGGCCTCGAACTCATGGCGATCCTTCTACCTGTGCCTCCCAAGTGCTGGTATTAAAGGCATGTACCACCACGCCTGGCAGTGTGTGCCTTTACTGCTAGCACTCGGGAGGCACAGGTAGGAAGATTGCCTTGAGTTTGAGGCCAGCCTGGGACTAGAGTGAGTTCCAGGTCAGCCTGGGCCAGATTGAGACCCTACCTCGAAAAAAACAAAAGCAAACAAAGAAAAGGATATAAAAGAAAATATTGGGAATGAAGGATTTTTAGAAAAGTAGTATAGGGAACAGGGAGGGTCCAGATACTTTATCTGGCGACATTCACTTATAAATAATTTATAAATTCAGAAGTTGCTAGGGCAGTAGAGAAAGGAGTGAGGTGACAAATGGACTGACCTGGAGAACTGTACCACAGAACAAGCGACTCATTAGACTGAAAAATGGCTGAATGGTTTCCAGGTTCACTGTCCCAAAGTTCCTCTGTTGCCAGAGATTAAGAGCTAAATGAGATCTTTTAATTTGAGCATATCCTTCCTTCCTTCCTCTCTCCTACCCTCATTTCCTTTTCCTGGAATGTCAAGAAAAGGATGGGGGGCTGGAGAGATGGCTAAGTGGTTAAGGAGTTTGCCTGCAAAGCCAAAAGATCCTGGTTCTACTCTCTAGGCCCTGGCATGCCTATTCTCTCCCCCCAACACCTCAAATAAATAAATAAAATGTATTTTAACAAATAATGACAATGCCGGGTGTGGTGGCGCATGCCTTTAATCCCACCACTTGGGAGGCAGAGGTAGGAGGATCGCTGTGAGTTTGAGGCCACCCTGAGGATACAAAGTGAATTCCAGTTCAGCCTGGGCTAGAGTGACACCCTACCTCAAAAAGAAAGAAAGAAGAAAGGAAGGAAGGAAAGAAGGAAGGAAGGAAGGAAGGAAGGGATGGAGGGAGGGAGAAAGAAAGAAGGAAAGAAGGAAGGAAAGAAAGAAGACAAAATATCCAAATTATTTTTAAATTTTTTAAATTTTTTTTTTTTTTTAGTTTTTCAAGGTAGGGTCTCAATCTGGCCCAGGCTGACCTGGAATTCACTCTGTATTCTCAGGGTGGCCTTGAACTCATGGCGATCCTCCTACCTCTGCCTCCCAAGAGCTGGGATTAAAGGTGTGCTATCACGCCCGGCTGTCCAAATACAATTTTTTTTTTCAGAGAGACAGAGAGAGAGAGAGGGAGAGGAAGACAGAGATGGGTGTTCCAGCAGCCTCTTAGCTGCTGCGAACGAAATCCAGATGCGTGCGCCCCCTTATGGTCAAATGTGGCATTGCGCCCTTGCGACACTTTGCATCTGGCTAAATGTGGGACCTGGAGATTGGAACCGCTGGAGATTGGAACCAGCGTTCTTAGGCTTAGGAGGCAGGTGCCTTAACCACTAAGCCATCTCTCCAGCCTTCCAAATAAATTTTTTTTAAAGGATGAATTAAGAAAATGTCCATCTTTTTCATCTTTTATTTTTGTTTTTGTGTTTGTTTTTTGAAGTAGGGTTTCACTCTAGATCAGGCTGACCTAGAATTCTGGAATTCACTATGTAGCCTCAGGGTGGCCTTGAACTCAAGGTGATCCCCTTACCTCCCGAGAGCTGGGATTAAAGGTGTGTGCCATCATGCCCGGCTTTATCTTCATAATTTTGTGTATAAAGTTACTTCTTTTCAAGGCTAGCCTGGGCAGGCTTTGGAAAGCATAGACACATTGCAGAATCACCATAGGTTGTCATAAAGCAAGGCCTGCAATAATCATTTCTGATAGTTCTAATCATAACATGAAGGGTGTGTTGACTAAATGAAGATTGTGTTTGAATCATCCCCATTAATCATACTACTGTATTATCGGCTCTGTAGTTGTGGGTAAAATTCACTGATTGTTTTCAAGGATCACTCACATGGTGTTAGTTTATTTTATATTGGGAGAGCGCCCTAATGAAATTAGTTAGCTACTGCACAGGTCTTAACCTAGGAATTTTTTTTTCACTGTTGCTGTGGAAACCAGCAACAAAAAGTGTGGGTTGAGAAAGAAAAATAACCAGTGTTAGATGTCAGTAAAATACATTGGAAGAAAGCTGCATGTTTTTATACTCAATTTTCGCTTATTTATTTATTTATTTATTTATTTAGTTAGTTAGTTATTTTTTTTGAGGTAGGGTCTCACTCTGGCTCAGGTTGACCTGGAATTCACTCTGTAGTCTCAGGGTGGCCTCGAACTCTCAGTTGATCCTCCTACCTTTGCCTCCCGAGTGCTGGGACGTGTGCCACCATGCCCGGCTATACTGAATTTTCAAAAATTGTAAGACCAAGATGAGACCAAGAAGGTTCTGAGAAAATTGTATAACTGAAATAATGCACAGTTTTTCTCAGAAACACTATGGAAAACAAAGTAAACAAAATTTTTCAATAATAAATTCAAGCTTGTTTGTTTACTTATGCATTTATGTGCTTGCCATGGTACTCAGGGTGGAGCCCAGGGCTGAGCAGTGTTGTGAAGGTTCTTTGTTTTTTTCTTTTTGTTGTTGTTTCTTTGTTGTTTTTTTTTTTTTTGTTTTTTTGTTTTTCAAGGTAGGGTCTTGCTCTAGCCCAGCCTGACCTGGAATTCACTCTGTATTCTCAGGTTGGCCTCAAACTCATGGCAATCCTCCTACCTATGCCTCCCAAGTTCTGGGTAAAGGCATGCACCACCACACCTGGCTTAAGTTCTTAGTTTTTTAAAATATTTTATTTTATGGTCTGGAGAGATGGCTTAGTGGTTAAGGCGTTTGCCTCAAAGCCAAAGGATCCTGGTTCGATTCTCTAGGACCCACGTAGGCCAGATGCACAAGGGGGCGCATCCATCTGAAGTTCATTTGCAATGGCTGGAGGCCCTTGCATGCCCATTCTCTCTCTCTGCCTCTTTCACTCAAATAAATAAATAATATTAATTTTTTTGTTTGTTTTCTGAGGTAGGGTCTCACTCTAGCTCAGGCTGACCTTGAATTCACTATGTATTCTCAGGGTGGCCTTGAACTCATGGTGATCCTCCTACCTCTGATTCCTGAGTGCTGGGATTAAAGGTGTGTGCCACCATGCCTGGCTGCAAAAAATATTTTATTATATTATTTATATGAGAGAGAGAAAGAGGCAAAGAGAGAGAGAGAGAGAGAGAGAAAGAATGGGCATACCAGGACCTCTAGCCACTGCAAACGAACCCCAGATGCATGTGCCACCCTGTGCATCTGGCTTTACATGGGTGCTGGGGAATTGAAACTGGGTTGTTAGGCTTTGTAGGCAAGCACCTTAATGGCTAAGCTATCTCTCCAGCCCCTATTTTTTAAAAATATTTATTTCTTTGAGAGAGGGGGGGAGAGGAAGAGAGAGAATGGGCATGTCAGGGCCTCCTGCCCCTATAAATGAATTCCAGATGGACAAGCCATTTTGTGCATCTGTCTTTATGTGGTTACTGGGGAATTGAACCCAAGTTCTCAGGCTTTGCAAGCAAGTGCCTTTAACTGCTGAGCCATCTCTCCAGCCCTCATAAATTATTTTAATTAGAGTAATAACTCTGCCTCATAATGTCAAGTCTGACCAATTAAATATGCTTTATTAAATTTTAAATAATATACATTTTTAATCCAAAAGGAGAGTCATTTTGTGCTTCTGTGAAATCTGACTTTCCAAGTAATTCATTTATATCTATTATGGAGGCTTTTTTTTTTTTTTTTGGATTGTTTTGAGGTAGGGTCTCACTCTAGCTCAGGCTGGCTAGTAACTCACTCTGTAGCCCCAAGCTGGCCTCAAATTCATGGCAATCCTTCTATGTCTCCCTCCCAAATGCTAGGATTAAAAGTGTATGTCATGCTCGGCTTTTTGAAATTGTTTTTAGGGCTGGAGAGATGGCTTAGTGGTTGAGGTGCTTGCCTGAGAAGCCTAAGGATATAGGTTCAATTCCCCAGTACTCATATAAGCCAGATGCACATGGTTGTGCATACATCTGGAGTTCATTTGCAGTGGCTAGAGGCCCTAATGGGCCCATTATCTATCTATCTGTCTCTTTCTGTCTCTCTCAAATACATAAATAAAATATTTTTTAAAATATATTTAAAAGTGTTTTTATTTCTTTAGGTGTATATATGGGTGCACCAGGGTCTCTTGCTGCTGCAAACATCCATCTGGCATTATGTGGGTGGCTAGAGAATTGAACCTGGGACAGAGGCTTTGCAAGCAAGTGTCTTTAGGAGCCATCTCCACAGCCTCTTTAAAAATATTTTTATTAAGCCAGGCGTGGTGGTGCACGCTTTTAATCTCAGCACTTGGGAGGCAGAGGTAGGGGGATTGTCATGAATTCGAGGCCACCCTGAGACTACATAATGAGTTCCAGGTTAGCCTGAACTAGAGTGAAACCCTACCTCAAAAAACCAAAAACAGAGCTGGGCGCGCCTTTAATCCCAGCACTTGGGAGGCAGAGGTAGGAGGATCGCTGAGAGTTCGAGGCCACCCTGAGACTACATAGTTAATTCCAGGTCAGCCTGGATCACAGTGAGACCCTACCTTGAAAAACCGGAAAAAAAAAACCAAAAACATTTTATTTATTTATTAGTGGGCTGAGAGATGGCTTAGCAAGTAAGGTGCTTGTCTACAAAGCCTAAGGACCCAATTTTGAGTCCCCAGAACCCACATAAGCCAGATGCACATGGTGGCCCATGCATCTGGAGTTTATTGTGGTGGCTGGAGGCCCTGGGGTGCCCATATTCTCTCTCTCTCTCCTTGCAAATAAATAAGTAAAAACACTTAATAGAAATATTTTTATTTATTAGAGAAAAAGAAGAAATCAAGAGTGTGTGGGAACCTGGGCCTTTAATCCCAGCACTCGTGAGGCAAAGGCAGGAGGACTATAGAGAGTTTGAGGCCACCCTGAGACTACAGAGTGAATTCCAGGTCAGCCTGGGCCAAAATGAGACCTTACATTGAAAAACAAAGACAAAAACAAACAAACAAACAAAAAAACCACAGTGTATGGGAACACCAAAGCCTCTTTCCACTGCAGATAGACAAACTCTAGGTATGAGCCACTTTCTGTGTCTGGCTTTTTCTTTTTCTTTCCTTTTCTCTTTCTTTCTTTCTTTCTTTTTTTTCCTTTTTGATTTTTTGAGGTAGGATCTTGCTGCAGCTCAGGCTGACCTGGAATTCACTCTCTAGTCTCAGGGTGGTCTCAAACTCACAGCAATCCTTCTACCTCTGTCTCCCAAGTATTGGGATTAAAGGCATGCACAACCATGCCCAACTTGTGTCTGGTTATTTAAATGGATACTAGGGAATTGAACCCTAGGCTATAGGCTTTATAAGCAAGCACTTTACCCTGACAACCATCTTCTCTCCACCATTGTTTTTATAGCAATGCTTATAAGCATCTAAGTCATTTTATTTTATTTTATTTTATTTTATTTTATTTTATTTTATTTTATTTTATTTTATTTTATTTTATTTATTTTGGAAAGACAGAGAGAGACAGAGAAGAAAAGGCAGAGAGAGACTGGGTGCTCCAGGGCCTTTTCAGGTACTGTGAATGAACTCCAGACACATGTGCCCCCTTATGCGCATGTGCCATTTGAACAAGTGTTCTTAGGCTTCAAGGGCAAGCGCCTTAACTGCTAAGTCATCTCTCCAGCCCTGTTTGTTTTGTTTTTTTGAGGTAAGATCTTGCTAGTCCAGGCTGATCTGGAATTCACTATGTAGCCTCAGGGTGGCCTTGAACTCATGGCAATCCTCCTACCTCTCCTCCCAAGTGCTGGGATTAAAGGTATGCACCACCACACCCAGCAGCATTTATGTCTTGACTCAAGCTGCCTTGCTGTATGTGTGTGCACACACATGAGTGTACACGTGCCATGAGTTTGAGGTCAACCTGAGACTACATAGTGAATTCCAGGTCAGCCTGGGATAGACCCTACCTTGAAAAAAAAAAAAAAGAATATTATTTTTGAAGGGGGTGCTGGAGAGATTGCACAATGGTTAAGGTACTTGCCTGCAAAACCTAATGACCCAGATTTGATTCCTCAGGAAAGCCAGATGCACAAAGTGGTACATGCATCTGGAGTTCATTTGTGGTGGCTAGAGGCCCTGGTGTGCTCATTCTCTCTCTGCCAGGTGTGGTGGCACATGCCTTTAATCCTAGCAGTCAAGCCAAAGAGGTGGGAGGATCATTGTGAGTTGGAGGCTAACCTGAGGCTACATAATAAATTTCAGTTCACCCTTTGCTAGAGTGAGACCCTATCTTGCTCTATTATTATTATCTTATTATTACTGCTGAAAAATAGTGTTACATCTGTTTATAGGTATAAAAATTAGCCTAGTACCAAAGTATCACTTTAGGCATAGAGTATTCTATTCTTAGCCAAATGCTTTTTAATGTATTTTATATTTATTTATTTGAGAGAGAGAGAGAGTGAGAATTGATGTACCAGGGCCTCCAGCCACTGCAAAGTCCAAACGTGTGCACCACCTTGTGCATCTGGCTTATGTGGGTCCTGGGCAGTCAAACCTAGGTCCTTTGGCTTTGTAGGCAAGTGCCTTAACCACTGATCCATTTCTCCAACATTCTGAGCTAAATTCTAAGCACTCAATTGTGGTGGCGATTGTGAGCGTGGTGGTTGTGATGTCACTCATAGATCCAGTTGTGGAGACATGTCTTTTCCTTTTTACTCTTCTTCAGAGAGAAAGACCCCCGAGGGAATCATGCGGAGCTCGGCTAAGCCCTGCAGTCCAGCCATCAAATCGGGCAGCCATGGCCCTGACCGTGCTCGGCCCCTCCCTGTGGCCTCTTCTGGGATGAAGAGTTCCAAGTCTTCAACCTCTTTGGCTTTTGAGTCCCGGCTCAGCAAGGTATAGACTTTCAGGGCATGGCTGTGAGTATACTCAGTGCCCTAGGGGAGGGCAGGCAAGACTGAAGTGGGCAGTTAGTAACCCCAGTGGCTCCCAAGAAGGGACCCCCCCCCCAGAGAACCTGCATGTCTTGACCCAAGGGAACAGAGTAAATGGGTGGAGAGGAATCTGAAGTGTTTAGTGCCTTATTTCAGTTCCTTTGCTTTGGACTATGTAGGTGTTACTGGCAGTTTCGCCCCGCCTACCTGGATGGGGCAAAGGTCTTCCATATTCATCCCAATCCTGAGAATTCTGTTGCCATTCTCTGTCCCCATCTACCCCCTCTCCCCCCGCCCATGCCCCAGGTAGTGTCTCACTACCAAGGTTCGGTTCCTGGACTAGCAACCAACAATATTTGGAAACTTGGTAGGAATGCAAATTCTCAAGTCCTGCCTCAAACCTAGGGAATCACCTTTTGTTTTGTTTTGTTATTCGAGGTAGGGTCTCACTCCAGCTCAGGCTGACCTGGAATTCACTATGTAGTCTCAGAGTGGCCTTGAACTCACTCATGGCGATCTTCCTACCTCTGCCTCCCAAGTGCTGGGATTAAAGGCGTGCGCCACCACACCTGGCTACACCAGATTATTTTTATGGCTGATGATGTTGGGCTTTGGAGTCTCCTCTCATTTCTCTGAAATCAAGAGGAATTTCTTAGTTATTTTAATCTGTGAAGTATTTAAACTTTTTCCTTTTAGGAGCTTCCTCATGCAGGTGCTTTAGCAGCTTAAATATCAGTGAAATCACCAGGGAGAATACTTCCTATACATATCAAAGCACACCAGAGACTCATGGGACTCCTCTATAACAAGCCAGAAAACTCAAGAGTGCTGAAGCTGCATGGGGTGACCAGCAAACAAAGTGCAGAGAGAATGCAAATTAGTAACTGACAGTAGTTGCTCCCCCGCCTTTTTTATTTTTATAATTTTTGGTTTTTCGAGGTAGGGTCTCACTCTAGCTCAGGCTGACCTGGAATTCACTCTGAAGTCTCAGGGTGGCCTCGAACTCACAGTGATCCTCCTACCTCTGCCTCTCAAGTACTGGATTAAAGGCGTGCGCCACCAACGCCCGGCTGCTTTCCCTGTGTGATGCTTCATCAAAGACTAGAAATAAAATGAATGGCATCAGATCTTGTTTCCAAGAGTGAGTCAGCTTGTAATCTCTATGTCCCAAATCTCAGGAAAGCTTTTACACAATAAAGCTTTCCTCATTGAAGGTGCAGAGGAAATAGAATACCCCCCTTTGGAAGTTCTGAAGGCTGGTGGAGTGTCCTCACTGTACATTTTTAACACATGTGAGGCCCATCCCCAGTTATTGTGTGATATAGTTCTCTGAGAAAAAGAGAACCAGGGCTGGAGAGATGGCTTAGCGGTTAAGGCGCCTGCCTGCTAAGCCTAAGAACCCGGTTCCAATCTCCAGGTCCCACATTTAGCCAGATGCAATGACACAAGGGTGCAATGCCGCACTTGACCACAAGGGGGCGCACACATTTGGATTTCATTGACAGCAGCTGAGAGACTGCTGGCGCGCCCATCTCTATCTGTCTGCCTCTCTCTCTCTCTCTCTCTGTGTCTCTCTCCAAAAATAAATAAAATAATAATTAAAATTTTTTCAAGGTAGGGTCTCACTCTGGCCCAGGCTGACCTGGAAAAATGTAGTCTCAGGGTGGCCTTGAACTCTTGGTGATCCTCCTAAAAACGGCTAAAAATTTTTTAAAAGAAAAAGAGAACCAAAAAACTATTGCCATCTTTACAAGCAGCTACTACAGCATATGAGAGACTCTCCAGATTGCATCTGTTGACATTCCCCCTTAGAAAGAGAGAGGTGGGCGGCTGGAGAGATTGCTCAGTGGTTAAGGCACTTGCTTTCAAAGCTTAAGGACCCAGGTTTGATTCCCCAGTACCCATGTAGAGCCAGATGCACAAGGTGGCACATGCATTTGGAGTTCATTTGCAGTGGCTAGAAGCCATGACACACCCATTCTCTATCTGCTTCTCTGTCTCTTTCTCAAGTAAAAAATAAAATATTAAAAATAAAGAGCAAGAACTAGGTGGGGAAAAATAGACCCTCATGTGAGAGCTCAGGTACACCCTGTATCAGCTGTATGCAGTAATGCACAAGGTCTTGTGGTCTCAGGGGAATAGAGTGTATAGAAGGTATAGACAGCTCCACAGTGCTGGGAGGAGCATCAAACCAACGATTTTATGGGAGGAAGGGATTTATTTCAAGCTTACAGAGCCAAGGGAAGTTCTATAAAATGATGGAAGAAGGGCCAGGCGTGGTGGTGCACACCTTTAATCCCAGCACTCGGGAGGCAGAGGTAGGAGGATCACCGTGGATTCAAGGACACCCAGGGACTACAGAGTGAATTCCAGGTCAGCCTGGGCTAGAGTGAGACCCTACTTCAAAAAACAAAACAAAACAACAACAACAAAAAAACGGTGGAAGAAGCTGGCTTCCATTCATAAATCCAAGCAGAGAGAGAGAAACCACCACCAGCCATCAAAATAGCATGCATGAACCATCTGCAAGCAGGACTCCCAGATCCAGGATCTGTCCTCAGTAACACCTCTTCTGGCCAGATGTCTGGAGACCCAAGTTACAAGCTTTAATAAAACAACTAAGTCTATGGGGGATGTGCATTCAAAGTAACACATTCTGTTCCTGGCCTCCATAGACTCATAACAATCTCATATTGCATTTAGCCCTACTTCCAAGGTCCCCACAGTCTTTACCAATTTTAAGACTATCCCTTAATTGTGAATCATGTAAAATCAAAACAAGTTACATACTTAAAACATATAATGACACATAGTAAACATTTCTATTGCTATAAGGCATAACAAGGAGAGACGGGATTGATGTAAAATCAATAACAGGTAAACATCAAACATCTGCAATTCAAGTCTGACATCCATAACCCGTGATGACAGTCTCTGGATTTCCAATTTCCATCCCAAGCCAACAGTGTTCAATGGTAGCCCTTGCACAGTCCTAGTGTATCTAAAACATCTTCATGTCTCCATTGCAAACCATGGTCCATCTTACAGTGGCCTCACTGGCTTCCAACATGGGGACGTTGCCCTGATTCACATGTTACTGCATCTCAGCAACAACTCCTGGAACCATGTGCACTTCATGACCTACTTCCATGTATTTTTCATGCTTCCAAAATCAATACCAGGTGTGCAGGACACAGCCATTTTGTTAATCCAGGGAGGAAATAAATTGTGATTTTGAAGAGCAGGTTTCTTTCAGTCATCTCCTTTCAAAAGAGTTTACTTTTCTACCATTCAGTCTTTCCTGGGTGGAATTTACCTCAGGCATCTTTTCCATTCTTTTAATGTAAAGTAGTTGGGTCATCCTTTTTTTTTTTTTTTTTTTTTTTTTTTTTTTTTGAGATAGAGTCTCACTCCAATCCAGGCTGACCTGGAATTCATGATGTAGTCTCAGGGTGGCCTTGAACTCATAGTGGTTCTTTTACCTCTGCCTCCTGAGTGCTGGGATTAAAGGCGTGCACCACCATGCCCAGCTCTTTCTCTCTCTCTCTCTCTCTCTCTCTCTCTCTGTCTCTCTCTCTCTTTTTTTTTTTTTTTTTTTGGCCATCCTTAATGGTAGTAATATGCTTGACAATAGCAGCTTCAGTAATCTAAAACCTGTCCCTGTGCCAGTAATTTTAAACTTCCTTGAATTCCCACTCCCCCACACACCTTCAACTGTACATCCTTCAGTTCTGTATCTTCTGCCAAACAAACCAGTCCATTCTTTTAACTTCAACTTTGATCAAACTTCTAGGGCTTGGGCAGAAGAATGCAGCCAGCTCTTAGGCTAGTAGCTCAGTTCCAACAAAGTTCTCTGCACTCTTTACTTCCCCTTAGAAATCTTTAAGCAAAGCCTCCAAATACAATTCTCTCTGCACTTAGCATTTTCAAACTCTCACCAGAATAGCCCATAAAATTCGGTTTAGTGCTCTCTGAGGTTTCTGCAGACCAAAGTACCAAATCCTTGCATATTCATACCTCCAGTACAAAAGTTCCAAAAGCCCAAAATCCACGTGGTCAGATTCATTGCAGCAAGACCCCACTAGGTACAAAATTTCTGCTGTAGGTAGTTTCCCAATGCTGGGATGAACATCCAACCAAACACAGTTTTAAGGGAGGAAGGGATTTATTTTAAGCTTACAGGTTCAAGGGAAGTTCCATTAAATGGCAGAAGAAGCTGGCTCCCCTTCTGAAATCCAAGCAGAGAGAGAAACCACCACCAGCCAGCAAATACCAAAAAGCAGCATGCATGAACCCCCAGACCTGAAACCTCTCTGCATAGCTTTGGGTTGGATCCCAGGGTCCACCTTCCAGTGACATCTTCTCTAGCCAGGTGGCTGAAGACCCAAGTTACAAGCTTAAATAAAACCTCTGAAGCTGGGTGTGGTGGTGTACAACTTTAATCCCAGCACTTGGGAGGCAGAGGTAGGAGGATCACTGTGAGTTCAAGGCCACCCTGAGACTACAGAGTGAATTCTAGGTCAGCCTTATCTAGAATAAGACCTTACCTTAAAAACAACAACAACAAAATATTTGAATCTATGGGGGACATACATTCAAACTACCACAGAGGGTGATAGATTAAGGATGGAGAGCACCATTTATGCAGCCATGGGGAGGTTGTTACCCATGTTGGGATGAGACCTTTCAACTGGGTTGGTTTGGAGGCCCCATACATTGTAAGTAACCCCCCGCCCATGCATGCTCTGTCAGAAAGCCCAATACACTCATTGATTAGTTTGCCAAGGTAAACTCTGATGGAATTGGCCTTTAATTTGTCCTATCTGAGAGAGCAAATGTTCATTGGCTTCTCCCAGGAAAGAGTTCATGCAACATCAGTGCCAAAACACAAAAATGAAAGCATGGCTCCTGTGTGCATTCCCTGTGTCACGTGGCAAGGGAATAGTACCACACGGACAATAACGTTATGATCATGGGGGCTGGGGAGATAGCTCGGTGGTTAAAGGTGCTTGTTGGCCTGGGTTCAATTCCCTAGGACCCATGTAGCCCAGATGCAAAAGAGTGGTGCAAGTGGCTGGCATTCATTTTGCAGCCGTAAAAGGCCCTGGAAACAACTATATACATACATGCACATATGTGCCTCCCCCCCAAAAAAGAAAAAACAACTGTGCTGTAGCAGAAGCAGGGCTCTATCAGAACTGAGTTGAAGGCCATTCGTATCATATTCTGGCAAAGAATCTCATTGTGTTTTTCCCATGTTCTAAAACTGTCCTGAGTTGTTTGCCCGAGGAAATTTCAAGACAGCATGACACCCAAGCTGTAGCATGGTTATGGCTTACTGTATTTGCCCAGATTTACAATGAGACTAGAAAGGTGTGGAAAATGTGTGGTTTTGCAAGGAAAGGAAGTTGAACCTGGTTAAAGTGGAGGACAGGTGGGTTCAGATAAAGCAGCACAACGGAGAAAATGCCTCAAGGACAAGACCCCACTCACTGAGAGCTCTGGGGCATACCTGGAACTCACTCTGTAGTCTCAGGGTAGCCTTGAACCCACCTCTGCCTCCCAAGTGCTGGGATTAAGGGTGCCCTGTTGGGTTGTATTCTTGATTTGGGCCAGCCTTTCTTTGCTGTCTTTCTGTTCCTTCCTTTTTTTAAAACAATATTAAAATTTATTAGGGAGAGAGAGAGAGAGAGAATGAGCATGCCAGGGCCTCCAGCCACTGCAAATGAACTCCAGACACATGTGCCCCCTTGTGCATCTGGCTTACATGGGTCCTGGGGAATCGAACTGGGGACCTTAGGCTTTGCAGGCAAACACCTTAACTGCTAAGCCATTTCCCCAGCCCTGTTCCTTCCTTTTTGAAGGGGAATGTTTCCAACATTATATATTAGAAGTTTATAGCTTGAGTTATAGGGACTCACAGTTAAGAAGTTACTTTGAGAGCCAGGTGTGGTGGCACATGCCTATAATCCCAGCATTTGGGAGGCTGAGACATTGGCTTGGCTCTGGTGAGAATCTCATGTACAGTAGCATCAGGGGTGGGGTGTGGTGGGGAGATAGAGCATCATGAGCTCTCACTAGGCCCCACTCAGTTCTTAACAAGAGCCCACCCTTTGGGGTCACACTAAACCATATCCAGAATGCAGCACTAGGCATGCCCATGAGTTCTTTTCTTTTAATTTTTTATTTTTTTTTTTTTTGGTTTCTCGAGGTGCCAGGGTTTCCCTTGTGCATCTGGCTTAGTCCAGGCTTTGACCTGGATGTATTCTTACTAAACATTAGTGTTGGATGGATTTGAAGAGCCTCAGTTCAGGGTGGCCTTGATACTCTTCCTGACTTCTGCAACCCCATCTCATTCCTCCCTAGAAACCTCTGCCTCCCGTTAATTTAATTTTTTTTTTGGTGCTGGGATTGGTGATTCAGGTGTCCCCATAAACTTCAAGTGTTCTGAATGCTAGGTTCCCAGCTGATGGCAACTTAGGAATTAACACCTCCTGGAGGCAGAGTATTGTTGGGGGAGTTCTTAAGCCAGCTTTCACTTGCCACACACTCTCCTGTTGCTGTTGTCCACCTTATGTTGACCAGAGAGTGATGTCCACCCTCTGCTCATGCCATCGTTTTCCTGCCATCATGGAGCTTCCCCCTCAGCCTGTAAGCCAAAATAAAAGCTGCTCTTAGTCGGGTGATTTCTGCCAGCAATGCAGACCTGACTGCAACAGTAAAGTGGTACCAGGAGTGGGGTTGCTGCTAGACACCTGACTGTGTGGCTTTGGCCTTTTGGCCTGATTTTCAATGATTTTCAAGGATTTGAAACCTAGGCCTAAAGACACCTTGCAGTGTTATTACAGCTTTAATGGACTATTCTGGTCAGAGCTGAAAGACCTGAATGCAGTAAGAACTATGAACTGTGAGGTTTGGCTTATGAGGGTGAGAAAGAGCTTTACTTGGACTGGGCTAGCAGTTTGTGTGAGAAGCGTCCTGTCCTGAGAAGATGTGCAGGGTTGCCGTAGAAATGAACTGGTGTGAGCAGAGGGAACCACAGAAAAAAATGAAATCTTTGGGTGAACTCTACCTGTTCAGCTGCAATTGAGAGATTACAACCTTTGAGATTGGGCCAGCTGACCTGCAATGGGGCAACAGGAAGAATGCAGACCCTTTTGAAGGGGCCTGAATGCTGAAGGAGTGTCCTGTTCTTCAAAGTCTGATTTATTCCCCCCTGGATTAACAAATTGGCACCCTACCTGGTATTATGGAGTATAACAAATGCAGGAAAGAGAGGGTCATTGAGTTTGTAACGTGGGTCTTATGTTTTGGAAATGGCCATGGGCAGTGTGAAGCAGGTTTGCTGGATGCCTGCATGGAGATCCCATGGGGCCATGATGGATGGGGTTGCAGTGGAGACCCAGTGGAGATGCCGGGACTATGAGATGGCTGCCAAGGAGCTGCCAGCCCTGGATGAAGTTTTCCAGGACTGTGAGTAGCCTAGCTGGAGGGGCGGAAGTGGAACTCCAGAGACTTGTTGCTGGTTAGAATGATCAGACTTGGAGATTTGTCACTGACTAGTTGTTGGACTTGGAGTTACAGAGTTTGATGTTTGCCCTGGTTGTTTAAAATCTTGTATTGGTTGAACATTTCTTTGCTTTGCCCAATGCCATCTTTGCAGTGTGAATGTTTATCCTGTGCCATTATGGGTTTTTTGGGGATATTTTTGGTATTATGGCTCAGTTAAAGACCTTGGATTATGGGGATGTATGAACATCATTGGAATTGATAAAAACTATGGGGACTTTTAAATTTGCATGAATGCATTGCATTTTACATCATGTATGGTTATCAGTTTATGGGGGCCAGGGCGGAATGTGGTGGTTTGATTCAGGTGTCCCCATAAACTTCAAGTGTTCTGAATGCTAGGTTCCCAGCTGATGGCAACTTAGGAATTAACACCTCCTGGAGGCAAGTATTGTTGGGGTAGGCTTATGGGTATTATAGCCAGCTTTCACTTGCCAGTGTTTGGCACACTCTCCTGTTGCTGTTGTCCACCTTATGTTGACCAGAGGTGATGTCCACCCTCTGCTCATGCCATCATTTTCCTGCCATAGCCTGTAAGCCAAAATAAACCTCTTTTTCCCCACAAGCTGCTCTTAGTGGGTGATTTCTGGCATTGCAGTGACTGCAACACCTAGCAGGGGCTGACCTGGCAAAGTAGTTTCAGGGTGGCCTTGAACTTGAATTTTACAGTGGGTTAAAATGACGATTTGCATTTTGTAGTTAAAATAGCGATTTGATTTTCTACTGAAGGCATTCTGTGAGTCAAACACTTACGGTAAGCATCCTGCATGGCTCATTTAATCCTTAAAATAATGCTGAAACCAATTTGCAATACGTTCATATATTAAAGTTCTCAATAAAAATTAAAAAATTAAAGCCAGGCATGGTGGCACACGCCTTTAATCCCAACACTGGGGAGGCAGAGGTAGTAGGAATGCCATGAGTTTGAGGCCACCCTGAGACTACATAGTGAATTCCAGGTTAACCTGGGCTAGATCAACACCCTATCTTGAAAAACCAAAAAGATAAATACATAAATAAATAAAAAATTAAAAAACAGTGAAGTAGGTATCATTATCAAATCTATTTTTTCCACTGAGGTAGGGTCTCACTCTAGCCCATGCTGAACCTGGCACTCACTCTGTAGTCCCAGGCTGGCATTGAACTCATAGCAATCCTCCTACCTCTGCCTCCCGAGTGCTGAGATTAAAGGTGTTTGCCACCACACCCAGTTTATCAATATCTTTTTTTTTTTTTTTTTTCGAGGTAGGGTCTTACTCTAGCCCATGTTGACCTGGAATTCACTATATAGTCTCAGGGTGGCCTCGAACTCACAGCAATTCTCCTACCTCTGCCTCCCGAGTACTGAGATTAAAGGTGTGCACCCAGCTTCAGTATCTACTTTGTAGGTAAAGAAATCAGAGCACAGATCAGTGAAGTGATTTGTTCAGTGTTACACATCTAGTAACTGGCAGACCCAGGATACACTCAGGTAGTCTGAATTTTGAGCCCATGATCTTAGCCATTAAAATGTACTGTCACACCCGGGTGTGATGGCACACGCCTTTAATCCCAGCACTCGGGAGGCAGAGGTAGGAGGATCGCCGTGAGTTCAAGGTCACCCTGAGACTACAGAGTGAATTCCAGGTCAGCCTGGACTAGAGTGAAACTCTACCTCGAAAAACAAAACCAAAAAAGGGCTGTCACACCAACATGGCTTTCCTCCCAACCCTGTGTGGAGGCTGGTGAGATGGGACTCCTGTTGTTCTTCAAGTCGGTATCCTGGGAAAATTACAGGCCTTGGAAATGAAGTCCTTGTTTCAAATCCCAGCACTGCTTCATCAAAACCGTGTTGAGCAAGTTACTGATTTCTAACATCATAGAGTTGTGGTCAGAATGAAAAAGGAACAGATACAAGACCTAGAAAAATCTCTATGTAACTGCTGTGCTGAGCCCCCATCATCAGCTCCCTTCCACCTAGTTTTTTGTTGTTGTTGTTTTTTTTTTTTTTTTTTTTTGTGGGGGTTTTCGAAGTGGGGTTTCACTTTAGTCCAGGCTGACTTGGAATTCACTATTTAGTCTCAGGGTAGCCTCCAACTCATGGTGATTGTCCTACCTCTGCCTCCTGAGTGCTAGGATTAAAAGGCGTGGGCCACCACACCGGGCTGTGCTCTTTTGTTCTGTCCCTGAACTTCAACACCAGCTTGCTTCCCTTTATCTTCCACTTTGCCTTCAGCCAGCCTCCCCTGCATCAGTTGTTGGAGCAGAGAATGCTGTCCACATGCCTTTTGGGTAAGCAATCATCACCCTGTACTCTCTCTCCTTAGCCCACACCTGCCTTCCAGAAGCCTGCCTGATGGGAGCCTGTCAGTGTGGGGAGTCCTGTGCCCTCCTGTGCCTCAGTAGTGTTTTGTTAGGCAGTTTTGCATGGAGGATCTGTAGGTAGCAGTGTGGGAGTCGGCTCCTCTCTGCCCTGCAAGGTTACCGCATCCATTTTGGTGTATATATACACAGTGTGCTAATTATACTAGGGCTGTGCGCCCGGCCAGTGGTAGGTTTCAGCAAATGCTTAGCTGAATTACAGTGTCCAGGATGGGAGGGGCAGAAAATGGCAAAATTATAAGGCAGAGAGAAGCAATCCTGGCACAGTGACAGGTAGGAGGGGTGCCCTTGGAGCTCTTTCTCCTGCCTCTTCCCCTTCTCTCCTGACCGCACTTGTCGGACCACACTGGCTCCCTAAGATTGTGGTGCCCTAAAGAAGGCCCGCCTTCCTTTTCTCAGAATCTGGCTCACCCTGGCCATTTCTTCCTGGTGCTCAATTGTAGTCTTATTTTTTTATTTTTTTTTTTTTTTTTGGTTTTTCGAGGTAGGGTCTCACTCTGGTCCAGGCTGACCTGGAATTAACTATGTAGTCTCAGGGTGGCCTCGAACTCGCCGCGATCCTCCTACCTCTGCCTCCCGAGTGCTGGGATTAAAGCGTGCGCCACCACACCCGGCTTTAGTCTTATTTTTAAAAAAATTATTGACTGATTTGAGAGAAAGAGGGAGAGACAGAAAGAGAAAGAATGAATTATGGGCATGCCAGGGCCTCTAGCCACTGCATACAAACTCCAGACACATGCACCACCTAGTGCATCTGACTTATGTGTGTACTAGGGAATTGAACCTGGGTCCTTAGGCTTCATATGCAAGTGCCTTAATTGCTAAGCCATCTCTTCAGCCCTCAAACGGAGTCTTTTCAGGCAGTCAGATTCTAAGAGATATAAATGCTAATCAGACACTGAAATCTCCTTGAACCTTGGTGGTAGTAGCAATAGCTGATGTGCTAGAGGACCTGCACATTTCAGAGGATCCCGAGCCTGGAGAGATGACTGGGCAGTCAGAGGTGGGCGAGGGCCTCTGTGAAGTGTTGCTTCCTCCAGGCTCCAGGTGATTATGATGACATTTCCACGTCTGTGCCATCAACTGGAAGTTTGCCTTTTTTTTTTTTTTTTTTTTTTTTTGGTTTTTCAAGGTAGGGTCTCAGGCCCAGGCTGACCTGATTATGTATGTGGCCTCGAACATTTCCTACCTCTGCCTCCCGAGTGCTGGGATTGCCATCAACTGGAAGTTTGCTTTTTTTGTGGTCAAAAATCAACATGTTTGAAGTTGAGGTTACTTTCAGTAAGTGACATGTTGACATTTACCACAAGGCTTCTGAGCAGAGCAGTTTTTTCTGACTGAAGGAGTTAAGCAGCAAGGTGTGGTAGCTCATGGACAGATAGAAGAGTATGGTGTTCGTCCAGGATCATGAAGGCCTCACACTGCTCCTCCAGTGAACAAGCCCAGAGAACTAAGGGCATTTTATTATTCCCCATGGGCTTAGGAGATGGCTCAGAGGCTCAAGGCTGTTGTTTGCAGAGCCTGCCAACCTATGTCCAATTCCTCAGTACCCATGTAAAGCCAGATGCACAAAGTGGCACATGCACCTGGAGTTTGTTTGTAGCAGCAAGAGGCTTGGCATGCTGATCTCCTCTCTCTCTTTCTCTCTCTCACACACAATAATAGATAAAAGTATAAAAAAATGCCCCAGTATTTGTGCTCTAAACAACATATTAACACCAATGAGTTCTTGAATCCTAAAACATGTAGAAACTAATGATGAGAACATACCAGGTGAGAAAAAGCTTAGGAGACTCAATCAAGTTCTGTTTTTTTTTTTTTTTTTTTTTTTTGTTGTTTTTTTTGTTTTTTTGTTTTGTTTTTCATGGTAGGGTCTCGCTCTAGCCCAGGCTGATGTGAGATTAAAGGCATGTGCCACCACGCCCAGCTAAGTTCTATATTTTTTAAATTTTTTATTATTTTATTTATTTTTGGAGAGAGACACAGAGAGAGACAGACGGAGAGGGAGAGGGAGACAGATAAGAGATGGGCGCGCCAGCAGTCTCTCAGCTGCTGTGAACAAAATCCAGATGCGTGCTCCCCCTTGTGGCCAAGTGCGGCATTGCACCCTTGCGACACTTTGCATCTGGCTAAACGTGGGACCTGGAGTTTGGAACCGGGTTCTTAGGCTTAGCAGGCAGGCGTCTTAACCGCTAAGCCATTTCTCCAGCCCAGTTCTATATTTTTAAGCTCTTCTATTTTGTAGGTGAGGAAGTTGTTTCTATATCAAAACTTTCCCAGGGATCCACAGTTCATCAGCTGTCTAGTATTTAATATAGATAATATTTCGTGCTGTACTTCCAAACTTTTGTTTATAAATATAATGGTGCTCCCATTACTTGCTTCTTTAAAAAAAAAAAAAAAACAACTAGAGGGGGCTGGAGAGATGGCTTAGCAGTTAAGGCGCATGCCTGTGAAGCCTAAGGACCCAGGTTCGATTCTCCTGGTCCCACATAAGCCAGATGCACATGGTGGTGCATGCGTCTGTAGTTCGTTTGCAGTAGCTAGAGGCCCTGGCGTGCCCATTCTGTTCCTGTCTCTCTCTCTCTCTCTCTACCTCCCTCTCTCTCTCTAATAAATAAAAAAATAATAAAAACTAGAAGAGCAGAGTTTTGTCACCTCATCTCCAGTTTTGTTTTCTACAATTTCAAGTAGCCATGGTCCAAAATTACTGGCTGGGTGTGGTGCCGCATGCCTTTAGTCCCAGCACTTGGGAAGCAGAGGTAGGAGGATCACTGTGAGTTTAAGGCTGCTTTGAAACTGCATAATGAATTCTAGGTCAGCCTGGGTTTCAGAGAGACCCTACCTTGGAAAACCAAAAAACAACAACAACAACAACAAAAAAAAAACCCAACCAACCAACCAACCAAACAAACAAACAAACAAAAAACCAAAAGAAAAGAAAAGAAAAAAGAAAGCCAAAAATACTAAAAATACTAAATGGAAAATTCCAGAAATAATTGATTCATAGGCTTTTGTGTGTGTGTTTTGTGTGTGTGTGTGTGTGTGTGTGTGGTTTTTCAATTCCAGGCAGGCAGACCTGGAATTCACTATGTATTCTCAGGTTGGCCTCGAACTCATGGCTATCCTCCTACCTCTGCCTCCCAAGTGCTGGGATTAAAAGGTTGTTCCACCACTCCCAGCGATTCATAGGCTTTAAGTTGTGTGCCATTCTGAGTAGAACAGTAAAATCTGGTGCCATCCTACCTAGGCTTTGAGTCAGCCACCTGGCTCAGTGTAGCCACACTGTGTATGCCACCGTCAATGTTACTGAGTAGCTGTCTGTTTCAGTTATCGGCTCTCCTGTTGTGGAGCTCAGTGTTCTGCCCTGGGAATCGGCATCTTGCTTAATAAGGGCCCCAAAGTTCAAGAATCATGATGCTGACCATTTGGTCAGTCACGCTTCCTTAAAGTAAGAAGGTGACCGCTCTTGACTTAATAAGGAAAGGAAAAAATTGCCTATTGGGATTTCTGAGGCCCAAGGCAAAATCAGACAGTGTCCACCGATGGTGCTGCCCAGGGTCCAAGAGTCCACAAGGGATGTTGGAATGTATATCCCTGCACAGAGAGACAGCTGTATTTGAAGTGTGACACGGTGGGCACCATGCACCACAGTCTCATTCCACGAAGCAGTCACAAAGCAGATCATACTCTGACCTGTGGATGGATGTTCCAAGTAGATTGTCTAACTTTGCATTTTCTCCCTTCCCACGGTCCAGCTGCACAGAGTTCTGTTACTGAGTCCCTCCCCCGGTGGGCACCATGTTCACTGAGACACATTCTGTTTTACAGCACTCCTCACTGAAACTGTCTCTTCACTCTCTCTCCTCTCCAACCGCTGTGTAGCTCAAGAGGGCCAGCAGTGAGGACATGCTCAACAAACCCGGAAGTGCTGCCTCAGCAGGGGCTATGCGACTGAAGAAGACCGTGACCTCTGGGGCCATCTCTGAACTCACGGAGCCTCGCCTGAGGAGTAGTGCAGGTAGGAGAGACCATCCGTGGCCCGAGTGGCCATCCATTTTGGTCCTATCCTCATCTCTCCCCTCACTAGATGTTTACTGATCACTTATTCTGGCCAGGAGATGGTTCAAGAGACATCCTTGTGTGGGGATTTTTACCTCAGTGGGGATACAGGGGAATAATGAACAGGGAGTGTGAGGGAGCACTGGGGTTTACCATGCCACCCCAGCAGTCCACTTGTCACCTGTGCGTGTGGGATCCAGGCAAGGTGATGTATGCAGAGTGAGAAATCAGAGCTTGCCATGGTCTCGCTCATAATCCTTTCTCAGTGGGTTGCGAAGTTGCCTAAGATGGGAAAATAAATGAACTGGGCCATATTATGATGAATGTGAAAGGGGTGCACACATACCGTCCTGGCAGTCTTTTCACAAGAACATCACATTCCACAATGCCTTTCCAAAGGTAAAATTCAGTTTGAAATATTTATTTGCAAGCAGAGAGAGAGAGAGAGAGAGAGAGACACACACACAGACACAGAATGCCCCCCCCACCCGCCTGGGGCCTCTAGCCACTGCAAATAAACTCCGAATGCATGTGCCGCTCTGTTCATCTGGCTTTATGTGAGCACTGGGGAATTGAACCAGGATTATTAGGCTTTGCAGGCAAGCACCTTAACTGCTAAGCTATCGCTCCAGCCCAAAATTCATTTATTCAGCTTTCAAGAAGTCTAATGTGGCTTTGGATGTAAGGCCAATGGCCAAGTGTTTTTTTTTTTCCAAGGTAGGGTCTCACTGTAACCCAGGCTGACCTGGAATTCACTCTGTATTCTCAGGGTGGCCTTGAACTCACGGCAATCCTCCTACCTCTGCCTCCCGAGTGCTGGGATTAAAGGTGTGCGCCACCACGCCCGGCAAAGTTTTTTTTTTTTTATAATAGTTTTTCTAAGGACTGATTTCAAGCTGGGTGTGGTGGCACATGCCTTTAATGCCAGCACTTGGCAGGCTGAGGTAGGAAGATTGCTGTGAGTTTGAAACCAGCCTAGACTATAGAGTGAATTCCAGATCAGCCTGGGCTAGAATGAGATCCTACCTCGGAAAATGAACAAACAAAAATCTTAAAGGACAGTAGTGTATGCCATCCAAGAATGTGTGACTGTTAAGGAATTTGAATGTAATCTGTCATATGGTATTAAAAGGTCAAAGAAAAGACAAATGGTCATCTTGATAGATAAGTAAGATGTATTTGTCCTAATTAGCCACCTTTCTGAGATAATGACAAGCTCTTGGTAGACTGGACACATCTATCAAGGAAGTATGTAATTTGCACTTGGAAGGATCAGGAGTTCAAGAGCCTGGGCTACATAATACCTTGTCTGAAAAAAAAATTAAATAGCTTTCTCATCAGTGATTATTTAGAAAGGAGAGTTATTGAAGGAATGATCTTTTGAAGGGATTACAAAGGTTCTTGGGGGCTTGGAGAGATGACTTAGTGGTTAAGGCGCTTGCCTGAAAAGCCAAAGGACCCAGGTTCGATTCCCCAGGACCCACGTAAGCCAGATGCACCACATAACCAGAAGGGATGGCAAACACTTGCTATCCCAGCACTCATTAAGTGGAAGCAGGAGCTTTAGAAGTTCACAGTCATCCTCAGCTACACAGAACAAGTACAAGGCTGGCCTAGGCTACACACAACCCTGTCTCAAAGAAAAGGGTGTGGGGGCACTGGAGAGATGGCAGAGTGGTTAAGGCGTAAGGCTAAAGACCCGGGTTTGATTCCCCAGTATCCACGTAAAGCCAGATGCACAAAGTGGTGCATGCATCTGGAGTTTGTTGCACTGGCTGAAGGCCCTGGTGCACCAATTCTCTCTATCTGCCTCTATCTCCCTCTCTTCGTCAAATACATACATACATACATACATACATACATACATACATACATACATACATACATACAGTTTTAAAAAATCTTTTATTTATTTCTTATAGACAGAGGGGGGTGGTAGGGAAGGAAAGAGAGAGAGAGAATGGGCCCACCAGGGCCTCTAGCCACTGCAAATGAACTCCAGACGCATGCGCCACCATCTGGCTTATGTGGGACCTGGAGAATCAAACCTAGGTCCTTAGGCTTCGCAGTCAAGTGCCTTAACCACTAAGCCATCTCTCCAGCCAAATAATGGGGTTTTTTTTGTTTTGTTTTTTTTTTTTTTTTTTGTTTGTTTGTTTTTGGTTTTTCAAAGTAGGGTCTCACTTCTAGCTCAGGCTGACCTGGAATTCACTATGTTGTCTCAGGGTGGCCTCGAGCTCAAAGCGAGCCTCCTACCTCTGCCTTCCAAGTGCTGGGATTAAAGGCACGCGCCACCAAAGCAGTGGTTCTCAATGGGGAGTGGATTTGCAGCCCCCAGCCCTAACCCAGTGAGCATGTGCCCATGGCTGAAGGTGCTGGCAGGTGACTGGTAGGTGAGATTGACATCTAGTGGACAGAGGGCAGAACTGCTGCCACAGGAGCATCCTGCTTGACTGCCTACAGAGCTGCTGTCAAGAAACTTGGTTGACGTCATTATAGGAGGAAAAGATAATGACATCAAAATAAAACGGAGACTAATTGAAAGGGGAGGGGATTTGATGGAGGTTGGATCTGAGAAGAGGAGCATGAAGTGGGGAAGGGAATTATCATGGTTTATTGTCTATAATTGTGGAAGCTGTTAATAAAAAGTGAAAAAAGAAAAAAAAATGGAGCTGGGTGAGGTGGCACATGCGTTTAATCCCAGCTCTTGGAAGGTGGCACATGCGTTTAATCCCAGCTCTTGGAAGGCAGAGGTATAAGGACCACTGTGAGTTCAAGGCCACCCTGAGATTACATAGTGCATTCCAGGTCAGCCTGGGCAACAACGAGACCCTACCTCAAAAAAAAACAAAAAAGAAAAAAGAAACTTGGTCTGATCTGGGTATGGTGGCACACACCTTTAATCCTAGCATCTTGGGGCAGAGGGTGGTGGGTCAATGTGCGTGGCTAGCCTGAGACTACAGAGTGTGTATTAATAAAGGAACACACTCCTCCAGACACAAAATGGCCTGGATATCCATGACCTCACAGTGCCTGACACTACCTACACAAGACCATCACAATAGAAGGAAAAGATCATGACATCAAAATAAGACTGATTGAGTGGGGGGATATGATGGAGAGTGGAGTTTCAAAGGGGAAAGTGGGGAGAGGGAGGGAATTACCATGGGATATTGTCTACAATTATGGAAGTTCTCAATAAAAAAATTAAAATTAAAAAAAAAAACAGGAACATAGAAGGGCTAGGCATGGTGGCACATGCCTTTAATCTCAGCACTTGGGAGGCAGAGGTAGAAGGATCACCTTGAGTTCGATGCCACCCTGAGACTACATAGCAAATTCCAGGTCAGCCTGAGCTAGAGTGAAACCCTAAAAAAAAAAAAAACAATAATAAATAATAAAAATAAATAAATAAAATAAAAAAGGAACACAGGTGGGTGTGGTGGCACATTCCTTTAATCCCAGCACTAGCGAGGCAGAGGTAGGAGGATCACTGTGAGTTCGAGGCCACCCTGAGACTACATAGTGAATTCCAGGTCAGCCTGGGCCAGAGACCCTACCTCAAAAAAAAAAAAAAAAAAAAAAAAAAGAAAAGAAAAGAAAAGAAAAGAGAACGCAGAGGAAAAAAAAAAAATATATATATATATATATACACACACACACATATATATCCAGCAGAAAGATGCTAGACTGCTAGACTTTACTTGTGGTTGAAGAAATACTAATCATAGCAACAATTCTAAATGTGATTTCCTGTAATACATTAGCAACGACTAAAGAGGCTAATGCTGGGCTGGAGAGATAGTTTAGAGATAAGGCACATGCCTGCAAAGCCTAAGGACCCAGGTTCAATTCTCCAGGTCCCATGTAAGCCAGATGCACATGGTGGCACATGCATCTGGAGCTCGTCTGCAGTGGCTAGAGGCCCTGGTGCGCCGTTCTCATACTATCTCTATTTATTTACAAGCGGAGAAAGAGAGAGAGAGAGAATGAATTTGAGAATGAGAATGGGCATGCCACAACTTCTTGCTGTTGGAATTGAACTCCAGATTTATTGCCACTTTATGCATCTGGCTTTATGTTGGTGTTGGGGAATTGAACCCAGGCAGGTAGATTTTGAAAGAAAGTGCCTTTAACCACTGAGCCAACTCCTCAGCCCCAGTTTTAAATATTTCAACCTGTATTTGACCAACACTTGGACTGCTTGTAGTTACTATTTGTGGTGCTCAAATTCAAACTCAGGGACTTGCATATGCTAAGCATGTGTTTAACCACTGACCTATATATACTCCAACTCCTCTACTGCTTATTATTTAAAATGACTGATATGCTTGAGAAACAATGCAAAGATTTATGATCAAAATGCACCATTATGTACAACAGTCAAATATTAGATATAAACTAAGTATGTATTAGTACATGGCTGATTGAATAATAAGGTTTTGTGCTCATGAAATGGCATACAATTATGAAAATGGACATATATTTGTCTTCCTGAAAGGGAAAGATCTTCTACATATATCAATAATGGGGGCTGGAGAGATGGCTTAGTGGTTAAGGCGTTTGCCTGCAAAGCCAAAGGATCCTGGTTCGATTCTCCAGAACCCACATAAGCCAGATGCATAAGGGGGCGCATGTGTCTGGAATTTGTTTGCAGTTGCTGGAGGCCCTGGCGTGCCCATTCTCTCCCTCTCTCTCTCTCTCTGCCTCTTTCTCTCTCTCAAATAAATAAATAAATAAATGAAATATATTTTTTTTTAAAGGGCTGGAGAGCTGGAGAAATGGCTTAGTGGTTAAGGCGTTTGCCTTCGAAGTCAAAGGATCCTGGTTCGATTCTTCAGGACCCACGTAAGCTAGATGCACAAGGGGCACATGCATCTGGAGTTCGTTTGCACTGGCTAGAGGCCCTGGCATGCCCATTCTCTTTCTGTCTGCCGCTCTTCTCTCTCTCTCTCTCTCTGCTTGCAAATAAATAAATAAATTTTTTTAAAGGGCTGGAGAGATGGCTTAGTGATTAAAGTGTTTGCCTGCAAAGCCAAAGGATCCTAGTTTGACTCTCCAGGACCCACATAAGCTGGATGCACAAGGGGGCACATGCATCTGGAGTTTGTTTGTAATGGCTGGAGGCCCTGGTGTGCCCATTCTCTCTCTCTCTCTCTCTCCCTCCCTCCCCCTCTTTCTCTCTCTCAAATAAATAAATAAATAATATTTTTAAAAAAGAAAAAAATAACATGATACCAGTAATATGATCTTATTTTCAGGGTAATTTTTTTTATTTATTTGTAAGGAGAGAGAGAAAGAATGGGTGTTACCACTGCTTCTATCCAATGCAGATGAACTCCAGATGCATGTGCCCTTTTGTGCATCTGGTTTTACATGGGTACTGGGGAATTGAACTTGGGTCCTTGGGCTTTGCAGGCAAGTACCTTAACCACTAAGCAATCTCTCCAGCTCTTATTTTCAGTTTTTAAAGTATGTGTTAACATACTTTATTTTTATTTTAGATTTTCCATACTGTTTGGAATTTGAATTATACGTAGATTGCTATAGAAGCTTGAACATGGGCAAAGACAAGGCATAATTAAACTATTCCCCATTCACTAAATCCTCCTCTTGCCTTTTGTGGTATTTCTTAGCCATTTGTTGATGATTTTTTTTTTTCATGCCAGATGTAACTCCTTTGTTCAGGAATCTAGGAAAAGGTCTTGGCTTAATTCCAGTTCCCAAAGTAAGCGAGTTCCTGCCCCTCCCCTCCTCCTGGAGCACTGGCTTCTTTCTTATTTTATTTTTTATTTCTTTTTAAAGTATTTTATTAGGGCTGGAGGATGGCTTAGTGGTTAAGGTATTTGCCTGCAAAGCCAAAGGACCCTGATTCAATTCCCCAGGACCCATGTAAGCCAGATGCACAAGGTGGCGCATGTGTCTGGAGTTTGTTTGCAGTGGCTGGAGGCCCTGGCATGCCCATTCTCTTTGTGTGTGTGTGTGTGTGTGTGTGTGTGTGTGTATGTGTTTTTCTCTCTCTGACTCTCTCAAATGAATAAAAACTTTTAAAAAATTTAAAAAATATTTATTAGCTAGGTGTGGTGTTGCATGCCTTTAATCTTAGCACTCAGGAGGCAGAGGTAGGTGAGTTCAATGCCACCCTGAGACTATATAATGAATTCCAGGTCAGCCTGGGTGACAGTGAGACTTACCTCAAAAAACAAACAAAAAATTATTTATTTACTTGAGAGAAAAAAAAAAAAGCAGATACACAGAGAGAGAGAGAGAGAATGGGCATATCAGAGCCTCTAGCTACTGCAAATGAACTCCAGATGCATGTGCCACTTTGTGTATCTGGCTTATGTGGGTACTGGGTTATTGAACCTGGGTCCTTTGGCTTTGCTGGCAAGTGCCTTAACTGCTAATCCATCTCTCCAGCCCTGTTTATTTTTTAACATACTTATTTGCAAGCATAGAGATGGTGGAGAGACAGACAGAAAGAGAATAGGCTTTGTAAACGAACTCCAGATGTATGAGCCACTTTGTGCATCTGGCTTTACATGAGTACTGGGGAATCAAACCCTGTCATTAGGACTTTCAGGCAAAAGACTTAACACTGCTGAGTCATCTCTCCAGCCCTTATTTTTTATTTATTTATTTATTTTTATTATGTTTTGGAGAGAGACACGGGGGGGGGGGGGGAGACAGAGATGGGCGTGCCAGCAGTGTCTCAGCTGCTGTGAACGAAATCCAGATGTGTGCACCCCCTTGTGGTCAAGTGCGGCATTGTGCCCTTGTGTCACTTTGCATCTGGCTAAACGTGGGACCTGGAGATTAGAACCGCTGGAGATTGGAACCAGTGTTCTTGGGCTTAGGAGGCAGGCGCCTTAACCCCTAAGCCATCTCTGCAGCCCTATTTTTTAAAAAATATTTTATTTATTGGAAGGAGAGAGAGAAAGAGGCAAACAGAGAGAGAATGGATGTGCCAGGGCCTCCAGCCACTGCAAATGAATCCCAGATGCCTGTGCCACTTTGTGCATCTGGTTTATGTGGATACTGGAGAATCAAACCTGGGTTCCTCAGCTTTCCAGGCAAGCACCTTAACCACTAAGCCATTTGAGAGAGAGTAAGGAAGGAAGAGAGAGAATGGGTGCGCCAGGGCTTCTAGCCACTGCAAACGAACTCCAGACACATGTGCCACCTTGGGTAGCTGGGGAATAAAACCTGGGTCCTTTGGCTTTGCAGGCAAGCACCTTAAGCACTAAGCCATCTCTCCAACCCCTAGGTTCCCTATTTCTTTTCTCTCTCCCTCTTTCTTTCTTTCTTTCTTTCTTTCTTTCTTTCTTTCTTTCTTTTTCTTTCTTTCTCTCTTTCTTTCTTTCTTTCTTTTTTTGAGAGGCAGAGAATGGGCGTGCCAGCAGCCTCTCAGCCACTGTGAACGAACTCGAGATGCATGCGCCCCCCCCCCTTGTGGACATGTGTGACATTCACACTTGCCTCACTTTTGCATCTGGCTAAATGTGGGACCTGGAGAATTGAACCAGCATTCTTAGGCTTCGCAGGCAGGCGCCTTAACCGCTAAGCCATCCCTCCAGCCTGGTTCCCTATTTCTTAATGAAGGGTGCAGTGAGGTTGGATTACCTCAGGTCTCTATCATTTCTTTCCTTAGCTATATTAGCTTTGAAAAGGATTTGTAATGCACTTACAGTCAACCTGTATTCTCTCCTTTCCTGGGAATTGCTATATGACTAGGGAGATTCGCTCAAGCCCTTCAGCACGGTCCATCTCTTGGTAATAGTAATAGGCTGGCCCCACACTTACCTTTAACACTAACTCACCATCTGATTCAATAGGGATTGGAACTGCGTGGACTAGGAGGCATAAATTTATAGAAAGTCTTCCTTCCCATTTGTTTTTAGACCATTTCCAGCCTTCCGCTGTCCCCTGAGGCTTTGCCAGAGTGAATGTCCAGACAGAGCCCTTTCACCTCCCACCAGTGTGGCATGTCTGTCGGCCCGTGTCATATGTAACAGCCTTACACAGCTCGCTGTTTTGTCCAGGTCAGGAGACTTGGCTGCAGTAAGATCACAAAAGTTTGATTTCATATCTGCTGTACTCACATCAGGTGTCCACACTGAACACTTACTCTAGAGATCTTGCCATTGTCTGAATCAGACAAAGGTGCCTCTGTGTGTGTGTCTCCTCTTCCGCAGCAGGAGCAGGTTTTAGAGAAGTGGGGGTTCTTTGCGAGGCTGCCCCATGAGCTGCCATGATGTCTAATGGGAAGCCCCCAGAAGGCTGTAAGGGAATCCAACCACCAGATGGCAGTCTTGTCAAGACCACCAACATGTCCTAAATCCTGGCTCGGAGAAATGATTTAATTACTTAATTTGAGAAATAACCCTTCTTTTATGTAGTCATTAACTGAACCAACATTTTATTAAAGTCTTTTTTCTTAAATTTTTATTTATTTACGTTAGAAAGAGACTCAGTTTATATTACACACACACACACACACACACACACACACACATATATATGGAAAGAGAGAGAGATTGGGCACAACACCAGAGTCTTCATCCGCTGCAAATGAACTTGAGATGTATGTGCCACCTCGTGCATCTGGTCCTGGGGAATTGAACCTGGGTCCTTTGGCTTTACAGGCAAGTGCCTTAACTGCTAAGCCATCTCTCCATGTACCAACATTTTATTTATTTATTTATTTTGTTTTTTTTTTTAAATTTATTTTTATTTATTTTTGAAGAGAGACACAGAGAGAGACAGACAGAGAGGGAGGGAGAGGAAGATAGATAGAGATGGGCGTGCCAGCAGTCTCTCAGCTGCTGTGAACAAAATCCAGATGCTTGCGCCCCCTTGTGGGCAAGTGCGGCATTGCACCCTTGAGTCACTTTGCATCTGGCTAAACGTGGGACCTGGAGATTGGAACCGGGTTCTTAGGCTTAGCAGGCAGGTGCCTTAACTGCTAAACCATCTCTCCAGCCTGTATTTTGGGTTTTCAAGATAGGGTCTCACTCTAGCTTGGGCTGACCTGGAATTCACTATGTAGTCTCAGGGTGGCCTCAAACTCATGGTGATCCTCCTACCTTTGTCTCCTGAGTGCTGGGATTAAAGGCGTGAGCCACCACACCTGGCTGAACCAACATTTTTGAGTGCCTGCTATGTGCCCAGCACTGTTCTGGGCAGAGGACTGCATCCATAGCAGGACAAAGATCTTCTCCTCCATTGACCTGCCTGAGCATGGTAGAGGGGGAAAATTGTCTTGCTTTTATCTTAGCTGTGCTGGGATTGCATTGCCTTACACACAGAAGCACTCTACCATGAATGGCACTACCTACAGCTCAGCCCATGTGTGCAGTTTCAGTGGTTATTGTGAATGGCATTGCTGTGAACCCAAGTGTGTGTACAACTCATCTGGCCACACCACTATCACACTTATTGTCCAAATCTCTTCTTTTCTGCAGGACTTAACCCAGCACTCATTAACACCAGTTCCCCCACTCCAGCCCCTGGCAACCCCCATCCTACTGTCTGTCTGTGCACATGTGACTGACCTAGGAACCTTGTAGAGGTGGGCTCAAGCAATGTGTGTTGTTTTGTGGCTGACTTGTTTCATCCGCATGATCTCAAGTTCATTGTGTTGTTGTAGATGTGTCAGGGTTTCCTTCTTTCTTTTTTTTTTTTTTTTTTTTTTTTTGGAGAGAGACACAAAGAGAAACAGAGAGAGAGGGAGAGGAAGACAGACAGAGATGGGCCAGCCAGCAGCCTCTCAGCTGCTGCAAACGAAATCCAGATGTGCGCGCCCCCTTGTGGTCAAGTGCAGCATTGCACCCTTGCGTCACTTTGCATCTGGCTAAACGTGGGACCCGGAGATTGGAACCACTGGAGATTGGAACCAGCGTTCTTAGGCTTAAGAGGCAGGTGCCTTAACCCCAAGCCATCTCTCCAGCCCCCCCCCCTTTTTTAAAAAATTTTTTTCAATGTAGGTTTCACCCAGGCTGACCTGCAATTCACCATGTAGTCTCAGGGAGCCTTGAACTCTTGGCAGTTCTCCTACCTCTGCTTCCCAAGTTCTGGGATTAAAGGCTCACCTGGAATTTACTATGTAGTCTCAGGGTGGCCTTGGCCTCATAGTGATCCTCCGACTTCTGCCTCCTGAGTACTGGGATTAAAGGCATGTGGTATTTTTTTTGTTTGGTTTTTCGAGGTAGGGTCTCACCTTAGCTCAGGCTGACCTGGAATTCACTATGTAGTCTCAGGGTGGCCTTGAACTCACAGCAATCCTCCTAAGGCATGTGGTATTTTAAGTGCATATAGGGTCAAGTTTATTATGACAGCAGTAGAACTAACAAAGTGAAGTCTGATGCTCCCTTGAGGGCTAAAACATACATACCCTGTCTCTTGAGAGTGGGCGAGACCCAGAAGTCCTCTTGTAGGTGATTCTAAGGATAGCACATGCAGGAGTAAGAGAATGTTACAATTTTAAACTGAGGTCAGTTCTTTGGAAAGTTAAAGAGAAATAGACAGGGTGAGCTCCTTTTATCTTGGTCACACTCTGTCTTTAGCGCTCATAGGATCTTGGACATGGACGTGTTATCAGTGAGGACAAAGCAGTCACAACTCCAAAGTCAACATGGGCTTGTTTCCAAGGAGGCTCCCACACTCTTACAGGACATGGGCCCATCTGTTCTCCAGTGAATTGCGTCACAACACCTTGGAGCTGACCTGTTCTAGCTGACAAGGGAAGGGAATGGCCCCGGCTCCTGCCAGGTGCTCACCTCTCCCACCCAGCAGGTAAATACTTGCATCACCCCTCACATGTGCAGATCAGAAACAAAGCTTCTGGCAGGCTAGGTGTCGTTCTGATTCAGATCCAGGGTCTCACTCCCAGAGGCCTTTCTCTGCTACAGGTAAGACCCTTCCTTCTCCACCATCTTCTCTTATTGTACAATTACTGCCTCCCCACCCCCACCCCTGCTGCCAACGCTGTCCACTGTGCGATGCTCACTGTTCTAAATACTGCTGCAACCCTGCCAGACAGCACTATCATCACCACTGCATTCTCTAGGTCAGGACACAGGCAGAAGGAGATTGAGCCCACATCCAGAAGTACTGGGAACAGAATGCAGATCGGGAAGCCGGGGGGGGGGGGGTGGAATGGGTGGACAGCTAGGGTGTGCGTGGCTCCCAGGAGCAGGTGTGGAGAAACCCCTTCTGCAGGGCTTGAGAGTGGCCAGACGGTGGAAGACAGCAGTTCCTGGGATGCCTCTGGGAAGAAAATCAGAGCCAGGATGTTAGGGAATTGAGACGCTTGTGGTGTCAGCAGGGGCAACAGGAGGGAAAGAAACAGGCTCTGCTACAGAAGTGTCAAGAGGTGGAAGGTGTCCACTTAGCCGCAGGGCCGAGGCAGGCCAGGGGCCTCGTTATGTCTGCACATTCAGGCAGTGGTGGGCGGCCAGCTGGCTCAGGAGGGAAGGGTGTTCAGAGATGAGCTCAGCTTGAGAGCATGTTCTGCTGAATTCTGAGGAGGTGTTAAGGATTGAGGGAGGGTGTGGGGCAGGCCAAGTATCAAAGTCCATTTGGAAATATGGCTGCAGAATAGCAGAGTGCTAGGAGTGAGTTTATTGTTCCATAATTTTAGAGGGATCATTTGTGGATGAGTGTGTTTTGTCATTTAAAAAACTTTTTGCTGCCGGGCATGGTGGTGCATGCCTTTAATCCTAGCACTTGGGAGGCAGAGGTAGGAGGATCGCTGTGAGTTCAAGGCCACCCTGAGACTACATAGTGAATTCCAGGTCAGCCTGAGCTAGAGTGAAACCCTACCTCGAAAAACTAAACAAACAAACAAAAAAACCACTTTTTGCTGGGTATAGGGGTGTACACCTTTAATCCCAGCATTTGGGAAATAGAGGTAGGAGGACCACTGTGAGTTCAAGGCCATGCTAAGACTACATTGTGAATTCCAGGTCAGCCTGGGCTAGAGTGACACACTACCTTGAAAAATAAAAAAAACAGGGCTGGCTGGGCTTGGTGGTGCACGCCTTTAATCCCAGCACTTGGAGGCAGAGGTAGGATTGTTATGAGTTTGAGGCCAACCTGAGACTACATAATTAATTCCAGGTCAGCCTGGACCAGAGTGAGACCCTACCTCGAAAAAAAAAAAAAAAAAAAACCCGAAAAACCAGGGCTGGAAGGATGGCTTAGTGGTTAAAGCACTAGCCTGCAAAGCTAAAGGACCCAGGTTCAGTTCCCCAGAACCCAGATGCACAAGGTGGTGCATACTCCTGGAGTTTGTTTGCAGCAGCTGAAGGCTCTGGCATGCCCAGTCTCTCTCTCTCTCTCTCAAATATAAATATAAATTAAATATAAACAAACAAAACACCATCAAACCAGCATGGTACTGCATATCTTTAATCCCAGCACTTGGAAAGCAGAGGTAGGAGAATCACCATGAATCTGAGATCATCCTGAGACTACATAGTGAATTCTAGGTCAGCCTGTGCTAGAGTGAAACCCTATCCTTAAAAAAAAAATTCAAATTCAGTATTTTCAGTTTTCTATCATTTCTGGACTTTCTTTTCTTTTCTTTTTCTCTCTCTCTTCTCTCTTCTCTTTCTTTTCTTTTCTCTTCCTCTCCCTTCCTCTCCTTCCTCCTCTCCTCTCCTCCTTCCTCTCCTCTCTCCCTCCTCTCCCTCCTCTCCTTCCTCCCCTCCCTCCCCCCCTCCCTCCTCCTTCCCTCCCTCCCTCCTTCCTTCCTTCCTTCCTTTCTTTCTTTTTGAGGTAATGTCTCACTCTGGTCCAGGCTGACCTGGAATTCACTCTGTAGTCTCAGGATGACCTTGAACTCATGGCGATCCTCCTACCTCTGCCTCCCAAGTGCTGGGATTAAAGGCATGCGCCACCATGCCCGGCTCATTTCTATACTTTATTCATTTTCAAAATGTGTTAAAAATACTTGATAAAAATGTTATCCCTTAACAATTTTTTGTTTCAAGACGGTCTCACTCTAGCCCAGGCTGACCTGGAACTCACTTTGTAGCCCCAGGTTGGTCTCAAGCTCATGGTAATCCTCCTAACTCAGCCTCCAGAGTTTGAGCACTGGGATTAAAGGCATGTGCCACCACACCTGGCTGCCTTAACAATTTTTAAATTTTTTAAAATTTATTTGAGAAATAGAAAAGGCAGAATGAGAGAGAGAGAGAGCGAAAGAGAGAATGAGTGCGCCATGGCCTCCAGTCACTGCAAACAAACTCCAGACACATGCACCTCCTTGTGCATCTGGCTTACCTGGGTCCTGGAGAGTTGAACCCGGATCCTTTAGCTTTGCAAGCAAACGCCTTAACTGCTAAGCCATCTCTCCAGCCCCTGCCTTAACAATTTTTAACTGGACAACATAGCATTATTGTCCATAGGCATGGTGTTATACAGCAGTGCAGAATCCTAGAATGTGTTCATCTCACGTGACAGAACCCACTAAATGGCAACTTCATTTCTCTTCATCCTCACAATCTCTGTCAATCAGAGCTGTTTCACCTTCTGTCTCAATGAGTTTACAATTTTTTTTTCAAGGTAGGGTCTTACTCTGGCTCAAGCTGGCCTGGAATTCACTATGTAGTCTCAGGGTGGCTCCGAACTCACCATAATGCTCCTACCTCTGCCTCCCAAGTGCTGGGATTAAAGGCGTGCGCCGCCACACCCAGCGAGTTTGCAATTTTACAATTTACATCTAAGTGAGGTTGTGCAGTATATGGGACTGGCTTATTTCACTGAGCATTAGGTCCTCAAAGTCCATCCACATTGTAATGTGTCACATGTCTTCCCTCCTTAAGAGAGACTATGAAGCCATGCTGTGGACAGACCACATTTCGTTGATCCACTCATCAGTGGAGGAACCAGGGATGGGTTTTAACTTTTGGTGTAGTCCGTAGTACACCCAGCTGGCACACCTCCTCCAACAAGGCTCCACCTTCCAAATTGCCACCAGCTGGGGACCAAGTATTACAAACACATGAGGCTGTGGGGGACATTTTATTCAAACTGGCACATTCCACTCCTGATGCCCATAAACTTGTGATTATCTCATATTGCAAAAACATTCAGTTCAACTTTAAGTCCTTACTAGTCCCAACACTGTTCAAAGGTCCAGAGTCTCATATGAGGCCCAAGACAGTCTCTTAACTGTGAGCCCTATAAAATCAAAATATGAGTTAAATACTTCCAACCCTTAATGACACAGAGTAAACACTCCCAGTGCAGAAAGAGCATATAGCAAGGAAAAATTGGATCCATACAAGATTGAAAACCAGCAGGGCAAACATCAGATCCTGTACTCCAAATCTGGTATCTGGGACTGCTGATGATCTGGGCTCCAAATTCTGCCCCTCCAGCTGTGCTGCTTGCTTTCTGGAAATATCCACCCAAGCCAGAGCTAGCAGCTCTCATAGAAGTCATGTGTACGTTGGAGGTACTAATTTGGCTCTGAGTTTCACAGAAACCAGAGGAAAGAGGAAAACCCAATTTATGGAAACAAGATGGAGAAAAAGTCTCCTTTGACAACAGGGCTGGAGAGATGGCTTAGCAGTTAAGTAGTTTGCCTGCAAAGCCAAAGGACACAGGTTTGATTCCCCAGGACCCATGTAAGCCAGATGCACAAGGGGGCATATGTGTCTGGAGTTCATTTGCAGAGGCTGGAGGCCCTGACCTGCCGATTCTCTCTCTTTCCCTCTCAAATAAATAAATAAAATATATTTTAAAATCAACAAAAAAAAAAAAAAAGAAAGAAAAGAGGACAACAGAATTCAGTATCATATAAAGTTGGCTGGACAGACAGCTCAGTGGTTAAAAGCACTTGCTTATAAAGCCTGATGGCCCAGCTTTAATTCCCCAGTACCCATGTAAAGCCAGATGAACAAAATAGCACGTGTCTGGAGCTTGTTTGCAGTGGCATAAGGCCTTGGTGTGCCCATAGTCTTACTATCTCACTATCTCTATCTCAAATAAATAAAATATTAAGAAAGAGAAATAAATGTAATATTCCCTAACACTCCAACAGCCTCCAATATGTTAATGTTTTCTACTTCATTAACTCTTAAAACAATGTATACATTTGCTCTCCTAATACAAATCTTCATTTTAAAATAGCATAGTATTGCTGTTAGATTTCAGTGTACCTAAACCAAGCAACACCTTTGACAAGAAAGAGGATTGGTGGGGAAGTAATAATGCAGAAAGCCTGAGGATATGCTGGAGCAATGACAAAATAAAGCAGGAGGGTCACGATAGACAATCAGGCTGGACGAACGATGCACGGACTAAGACAGGTGTGTGTGCTTGAGTAATAATACAGAAGCGTGGGGACGTGGACTAAATAACTCACAAATTTATGTTGGAGCACTAATACAGTAAGGCCTGGAGAGTCATGCTGGTCTGATAATGCAGAGATGCTGGGGAGATGTTGGAGTGATGATACAGAAAGGCTGGGCGAATGCTGGAATAATGAGTATTACAGAGGGGCTATGCTGGGGTCATAACACAGGAAGGGCAGGAATAACTGGGTGCTGTGGTAAAATAATAAAGTAATATGCAAGCCGGGCGTGATGGTGCACGCCTTTAATCCCAGCACTTGGGAGGCAGAGGTAGGAGGATCGCTGAGAGTTCGAGGCCACCCTGAGACTACATAGTTAATTCCAGGTCAGCCTGGACCAGAGTGAAACCCTACCTTGCAAAACCAAAATAAATAAATAAATAAATAAATAAATAATAAATAAATAAATAAATAATAAAGTTATATGCTTTAAGGATGGAGCAATTATGTCACCAACCATGGATGGTTATGTGAACTAATTAGTGTCTACTAACTAAAATGTAGATGCATCAGTGTGAATAAATATGCCAGGCACCACTGTGAAAACTCAGTCTTTATATGCTATAGCACTATAGAGAGAGGACATTTTTTGTTTTTCAAGGCAGGGGCTCATTCTAGCCCAGGCTGAACTGGAATTTATTATGTAGTTTCAGGGTGGCCCCAAACTCACAACAGTCCTCCTCTTCTGCCTCCCAAGTGCTGGGACTAAAGGCGTGTGCCAACAAACACCCCCAGCTTTTTTTGTTTTGTTTTGTTTTTTTGAGGTAGGATCTCACTCTAGCCCAGGCTCACCTGGCACTCATTCTGTAGTCCCAGGTTGGCCTTGACCTCACAGTGACCCACCTACCTCTGCTCCCAAGTGCTGGGATTAAAGGCATGCACCACCATGCCGAGCTGAGAGGGGACATTTTTGCCCTGCACCTGTCCTTTGTGTCTTAGAATATCACAACTAAAGCCCATGAATAGGGTCTGCTTCTTTGTGTGTGTGTGTGTGTTAAGTGTTAGTTCTTCTCAGACAGTTACCGTGAATGTAGGTCCTTCTTGTGAGCTGGTTTTTGAGCAGAACAACATGGTCTGATGTCAGCCAGGTTTCATTATGGAAGAGAAGGAAAAGGCAGGTCCTCTCATAGAACTGGTTTTATATTCTGGACAAACATTTGGCTTTTCTAATTCTGCATAATCATCACACTGAGTGGAAGGGAAACTGGAGGCTTTTCCACTGAACTCATGGAATATTAAAGTTCCAGCCCTTGAACTTGGCCATGACCTTCTGAAATGTTCAAGTTCCTCAATGGAAAACATGAACAGATCTCTTCTGCTGCTTTTCTGGGCCGATGACACACAGTGGATTCTCAGTGTCATATTCTTGGTGCTTTTTTGGCTCACTGAGCTTGTATTGAACTGCCGTTGCTTGCCTGTTGATTTCCACTTCAGAACTTAGTTTAATATGGGAAGCACTTTTCCTCAGCAAATTACAGTGTACATGGCTAGAATAGAAGTATATACTGTTGATATGCCACTTCTTCACAATAGAATCCTTTGGGGGTTTTCTTTTCTTTTTTCTTCTCTTTTCTTTTCTTTCTTTTCTTTTCTTTTTTTTTTTTTTTATCGAGGTAGAGGGTCTCTCTCTAGCCCAGGCTGACCTAAAATACACTATGTAGTTCCAGGCTGGCCTTGAACTCATAGCGATCCTCCTACTTCTGCCTCCCAAGTGCTGAGTTTAAAGGCATGAGCCAGGGCTGGAGAGATGGCCTGCAAAGCCTCAGGACCCATGTTCAAGTCTCTAGATCCCATGTAAACCAGATGCACAAAGGTGAGGCAAGCACAAGGTCGCACATGCCCACTAGGTGACACAAGCATCTGGAGTTCGATGGCAGTTGCTGAGGCCTTGGTGCTCCAATTCTCCCTCTCATTAAAAAATATATATATATAAATTTTTTTAAAAGGTGTGAGCTACCACGCCTGGTTGTGGGGATTTTCATTTTTGGTTTTTTTTCGAGGTAGGGTCTCACTCTGGCCCAGGCTGACCTTGAATTAACTATGTAGTCTCAGGGTAGCCTTGAACTCACTCAGAGGTCCTCCTACCTCTGCCTCCCACATACTGGGATTAAAGCTGTGCACCACCATGCCTGGCTGTGGGGATTTTCTTAATGTTGCTTGGACAGGCTGTTTGTCTGCATTTGCTCAACCCCAAAAGATCAAACAGTGGAGGTGGTTTTATGTGGTGGAAATTAGGTTTGGAATACTAAGCCAAGAGATTGATGATAAAGTAAAACAATACATATTTAATCATTGGTGTGTGGTAGGAGCTGTATGTGGGGTTGGTGCCAGAGGAACTGATAAAACTTGTTCACAGTTTGTGGAATGACCAGGAGCTGTGAAGTGGGAGGGAGGGGATAGACATATCTTGGCCTGTTGTGATGGTTGAATGTGGAATGTCCCACAGAGTCTCATGTGTTTGTGACTGGGCTTCACATTCATTCTCCAGCTGCTGGAAATGTGGGAGGTGGAATCTTGCTGAAGGATGTGTGTGGTGGTTTGATTCAGGTGTCCCCATAAACTTATGTGTTCTGAATGCTAGGTCCCAGCTGGTGGAGGTTTTGGAATTGGATCCTTCTGGAGGCTATATATTGTTGGGGATGGGCCTATGTTTGTTAGAGTCAGCTTCCCTTTGCCAGTGTTTGGCACACTCTCCTGTTGCTGTTGTCCACCTGATGTTGGTGATGTCCACCCTCTGCTCATGTCATTGTTTTCCTGTCATCATGGAGCTTCTCCTTGGTAAGTCAAAACAAACCTTTTCCTCCCATAAGCTGCTCTTGGTCTGATATTTTCTGCCAGCAATGTGAAGCTGACTGCAACAGTTAAATTGGTACAGAAAGTGGGTTTGTTGCTGCTAAAAACCTGACTGTGTGGCTTTGGTCATTTGGAACTGATTTGAGGAAGGAATGTGCAAGGATTTGAACCTTTGGCCTAAGAGATGTCTTGCAGTGCTGTAAGTACAGCTTGATGGACTATTCTGATCAGAGTTGAAAGACCTGAATGCAGTAAGAACTGTGAAATGTGAAGTTTGATCTGGGCTAGAAGCAGTTTGTGTGAGAGGCTTGCTGCATTCTGCCTGCATATGTCCTGGAACTTGTGCAGGAATGCATTGCATAGAAATGGACTGATGTGAGCAGCGGGATATGGCAGAGAAAAAAATGAAATCGTTTGATTGAAACTGCTGCCTGTTCACCTGCAGTTGTTTGAGAGATTACAACCTTTGAGATTGGGCCAGCTGATCTGCGTTGGAAGAATGTGGACTCATTTGAAGTAAGGGGCCTGAATGCTGAAGGAGTTTGCTGTTCTTCAAAGTTGGCTTTATTCCCGCCCCCCCAGATTAAGAAATTGGTAGTCCACCTGATACTATAGAGTATAACAAATGCAGGAAAGAGAGGGTCATTGACTTTGCAACATAGTTTTGTATTTTGGAAATGGCCATGGGCAGTGTGAAGCAGGCTTGTTGGGTTAGCTGAATGGAGACCCAATGGAGCCATGAGGAGGAACTGTAGGTTGCAGTGGAGACCCAGTGGAGATGCCAGGACTATGGGATGGCTGCCCAGGAAAGCTGCCAGTACTGGATGAAGTTCTCTGGGACTATGAGAAGCCTCGCTGGAGGGGTGGAATTAAAACTCCAGAGACTCGTCCCTGGTTAGAATCCTCGGACTTGGAGACTTGTCACTGAGTAGAGATGTCAGATTTTTTTTTTTTTTTCGAGGTAGGGTCTCACTCTGGCCCAGGCTGACCTGGAATTCACTATGTAGTCTCAGGGTGGCCTCGAACTCATGGCGACCCTCCTACCTCTGCCTCCCGAGTGCTGGGATTAAAGGCGTGTGCCACCATGCCCTTCGAGATGTCAGAACCACAGATTTTGACGTTTGATCTGTTTTTTCAAATGATGTATTGATTATTTCTTTGATATGCCCAATGCCATCTTTTTATATATTTAAAAAATTTTTTTTCAAGGCAGGGTCTCACTGTAGCCCAGGCTGACCTGGAATTCACTATGTCATCTCAGGGTGGCCCTGAACTCATGGTGATCCTCTTACCTCTACCTCCTGAGCGCTGGGATTAAAGGTGGGATTAAAATTGTGACACCACCACAGCCAGTTTCTGTGAATGAAATCCAGATGTGTGTGTATCTGTGGTGCGACATTTTTATATTTAAAAAAATATTTTATTTTTATTTATTTGACAGAGAGAGGAAGAGCCAGTGAAAAAGAGAATGGGTGCATGCCAGGGCCTGCAGCTACTGCAAACAAACTCCAGACATGTGTACCACCTTGTGCATCTGGCTTACATGGGTCCTGGGGGATCGAAAGTGGGTCCTTTGGTTTTGCAGGCAAGCAAGCACCTTAACTGTTAAGCCATCTCTCCAGCATCCTCCCATGCCATCCTTTGCTATGTGAATGTTTATTCTGTGTCAGTACATATATATTTATTTTTTGGCATTATGGCTCAGTTAAAAGACCTTGGACCATGGGGATGTTTGAACATCATTAGAATTGATACAAATTATGAGGACTTAAAAATTTTTTTGTTTATTTTAATTTATTTATTTGAGAGTGACAGAGAAAGCAGAAAGAGAGAGAGAGGGAGAGAGAATGAGCATGCCAGGGCCTCAAGTCATAGCAAATGAACTCCAGATGCATGTGCCACCTTGTACATCTGGCTTATGTGGGTTCTGGGTAATTGAGCCTCTAACCAGGGTCCTTAGGCTTCAGAGGCAAGTGCTTAACCACTAAGCCATCTTTCTAGCCCCAAACTATGAGAACTTTTAAAAGCTGGACTGAACGCATTGCATTTTACATTATGGATGGTTATCAGTTTATGAGAACCAGGGGTAGAATGTGGTGGTTTGATTCAGGTGTCCCCCATAAACTTATGTGTTCTGAATGCTAGGTCCCCAGCTGGTGGCAATTTGGGAATTGGATCCTCCTAGAGACAGTGTATTGTTGGGGGCAGGCTTATCGGTATTATAGCCAGCTTCTCCTTGTCAGTGTTTGGCACACTCTCCTGTTGCTGTGGTCCACCTGATGTTGACCAAGAGGTGATGTCCACCCTCTGCTCATGCCACCATTTTCCCCTGCCACATGGAGCTTCCCCTTGAGCCTATAAGCCTAAAATAAACCCTTTCCTCCCACAAGCTGCTTTTGGTCAGGTTTTTTTTTTTTCTTTTCTTTTTTTTTGCCAGCAACGTGAAGCTGACTGCAACAAGGTGTGTCACTGGGAGTGGGCCTTGAGGGTTATTATGTCAATTTACTTGTGTTAGCAAGCTCACTCTTGCTGCTACCATCCAGCTGCTGTGGCAGGACGTGATGTCCAGCCTCTTCTTTGCCATGCTTTCCCTGCCATGATGAAGCTATCCCTTGGAACTATAAGCTGAAGTAAACCCTTTTCTCCCAGCAGCTGCTCTGGCTGGGTGAATAACTGTTCTCAGTGCATATTGGCAATAGGATCTTCAGCAGATCATTCACAAGTGCTGGGGTGAGCCAAGTCTGGATTTTGAAATGCAAGCCCATGGACAGAGCCCTGGAGCAGGTGGCTTCTCTGTGTTTTTTTTTTTTTTTTTTTCCCTGAGGTAGGGTTTCACTCTGACCCAGGCTGACCTGGAATTAACTATGTAGTCTCAGGGTGGCCTCGAACTCATGGCGATCCTCCTACCTCTGCCTCCCAAGTGCTGGGATTTCTGTGTTTTTTCTTTAGTCCATGCTGGCTTCTGGTGATCACTATTTTCTTTTTTTTTCCATGTATTTTATTTATTTATGTGTGAGAGAGAAAGAGGCAGAGAGAGAGAGAATGGGCACACCAGGGCCACCAGCCACTGCAAATGAACTCCAGATGTATATGCCCCCTTGTGCATCTGGCTTACATGGGCCGTGGAGAGTTGAACTGGGATCCTTTGGCTTTGCAGGCAAACACCTTAACCCCTAAGCCATCTCTCCAGCCCTGATAACTATTTCCTTACAAGCCATTTTTGTTGTTGTTGTTGTTCAAGGTAGGGTCTTGCTTTAGCCCAGGCTGACCTGGAATTCACCATGTAGTCTCAGGGTGGCTTTGAACTCATGGCAATCCTCCTACCTCTGTCTCCTGAATTCTGGGGCTAAAGGCATGCACCACCATGCCCGGCTACAAGCCATTTCTTTAAAGGTCTGCTCCCAGAGGCCGGAGAAATGGTTTAGCAGTTAAGGCGTTTGCCTGCAAAGCCTAAAGACCTGGGTTCAATTCCCCAGGACCCACGTAAGCCAGTTGCACAAGGGGGCGCATGCGTCTGGAGTTCGTTTGTAGTGGCTAGAGGCCCTGGTATGCCCATTCTCCCTTTCTGTCTATCTGCTTCTTTCTCTCTCTCAAATAAATAAATAAATAAATAAATAAATAAATAAATAAAATATTTTAAAAGGGCTGGCTTAGCAGTTAAGGTGCCTGCCTGAGAAGCCTAAGAATACCCGTTTGATTCTCCAGGTCCCACATTTAGCCAGACACAAAAGTGACGTAAGCGCACAACGTCACACACACATGTGCACAAGGGGTGCACGCATCTAGAATTTGTTCATAGTGGCTGAGAGGCTGCTGGTGTGCCCATTTTCTCTCTGTCTCTCTCTCTCTCAAATTAAAAAAAATATTAAAAAAAAAACAGCGGGGTGTGGTGGTGTACGCCTTTAATCCCAGTGCTCTGGAGGCAGAGGTAGGAGTATCACCCTGAGTTCAAGGCTACCCTGAGAATATCAGAGTGAATTCCAGGTCAGTCGGGGCTAGAATGAGACCCTACCTTGAAAAACCAAAAAAAAAAAAATAAATAAATAATAATAATAATAAATAAATAACCTCTGCTCCCAGACATTTTCTTCAGTAATGAGGCCATGGGTAAGTTATATGTGTCTGGTAAATAACCACTTACCCATGCTTATGTAGGTAACTGATTAAACTCAGTAGACATCGGCACACAGGGACAGACACAGACACACACAGACACACACACGACATCAAAATAGAAGTGGAAATGGTTGGGAAGAAGAAAGGGTTAAGTGGGAGGAGGGAAAGCGAAGGTAATAGGAAGGTGATTATGATCAAAATACATTCTATACATATTGTAGTCAGTTTTATGTTGCTGGGATGAACATTCAAACCACAGACATAGTTTATGAGAGGAAGGGGTTTATTTCAAGCTTATGGATCTAGGGGGATGTTTCATCAGTGGTGGAAGAAGCTGCATGCATCCATCCAAGCAGAGAGAAACCATCACCAGCCAGCTAACACCAAAAATGACAAGCACAAAACCTGCAGGTGCAGGAGACCAGAACTCAAACTGCTCTGCATACCTTTGGCCTAGAAATCAGATTCACCCCAAACATACCTTAGGGCTGGACCCCAGGATCTGCCCCCAGTGATACCTCCTCCAGCTGGGCGGCTAGAGATTCAAGTTACAAGTTTTATTAAAACACTTGAGTCTATGAGGGACATACATTAAAACTACCATAATGCATGTATAAAAATTGTCAATAGGGGGCTGGAGAGATGGCTTAGCGGTTAAGGCGCTTGCCTGCTAAGCCTAAGAACCCCAGTTCCAATCTCCAGGTCCCATGTTTAGCCAGATGCAAAGTGAAGCAAGGGTGCAATGCCACACTTGCCCACAAGGGGGCGCATGCATCTAGATTTCGTTTACAGCAACTGAGAGACTGCTGGCGTGCCCATCCTCTATCTGTCTTCCTCTCCCACTCTCTCTGTCTCTCTCTCTCTCCAAAAAAATATGTCAGTAGGGGCTGGAGAGATGGCTTAGCTGTTAAGGTATTTGCTTGCAAGGTCAAAGGTTCCTGGTTCGATTCTCCAGGACCCACGTAAGCCAGTTGCACAAGGGGGTGCATGCATCTGGAGTTCGTTTGCAGTGGGTGGAGGCCCTGGCACACCCATTCTTCCTTTCTCTCTCTCTCTGACTCTTTCTCAAATTAAAAAAAAAATTGTCAATAAAGTCAGGTGCGGTGGTGCACACCTTTAATCCCAGCACTTGGGAGGCAGAGGTAGGAGAATCACTGTAAATTCAAGGCCAGCCTGGGACTACAGAGTGTCTCAGTTTAGCCCAGGTGGTAAGCTTGGTCTGAAGTGAGACCCTACCTCAAAAAGCCAAAAACAACAACAACAACAAAAAAAAAAAAAAACCAAAAAAAATCAATAAATTAAATGAAATAAAAAAATTAAGCCAGGTGTGATGGCATATGCCTTTAATCCCAGCACTCTGGAGGCAGAGGTAGAAGGATTGTTGTGAGTTTGAGGCCACCTTAAGACTGCAGAGTGAATTCCAGGTCAGCCTGGGCTAGAGCGAGACTATACCTCGAAAAACAACAACAACAAAATTTTGGCCAGTCACGGTGGCACATGCCTTTAATCTCAGCACTTGGAAGGCATAAGTAGGAGGATTGCTGAGAGTTTGGGGCCACCCTGAGACTACATAGTGAATTCCAGGTCAGCCTGAGCTAGAGTGAGACCCTACCTCAGAAAAAAAAAAAAAAAAAAGGCATGGAGAGATGGCCTAATGGTTAAGGCAGTTGCCTGTGAAGCCTAAGGATCTAGGTTCAATTTCCCAGGACCCCAGGACATAAAGCCAGATACACAAAGTAGTACATGTGTCTGGAGTTCTTTTACAGTAGCTGGAGGACTTAGGCACTCCTATGTTCTCTCCCTGTGCTGGGCACACCTTTAATACCAGCACTTGGGAGGCAGAGGTAGGAGGATCACCGTTAGTTTGAGGACAGTCTGAGACTATATACTAAATCTAGGTAAGCTTGGGTTAGAGCAAGGCCCTTCCTCCAAAAACAAAATAAATAAATAATAGCATTTACACAGTTCAAAATGTAGAGTTTCAGTGAAAAGTTCAAGTCTTGTGTCTTTGCTCAGCTACCCAGGGCACCATTGTCAGGCAGTCTGCTGTTTTCTAGAGGTAGTCACTGTGCACAAAAGGTATGTCACCTCTCTCCTTTTGGTACCCACACGGACTCAGCATTCTGTACTTGTGTTCTCTCTGCCTTGAGTGTGTTTGTTTGGAAAGCCAAGTGCACACCTGGAGTCCCAGCACTGAGGAGGCTCGAGCAGGAGGGCCATTTGTGGCCAGAACAGCAAGACAGGCCTGGGCTGCAGAGCTAGACACTGCCTTGGGAAAAACAACGAAACACAAAATGTCACAAACAAAAAGTGTATTTGAGAGACCCTTTGTGTTGTTCCATAAAGAACCTCCATTTCATGGCTTTTTTTTTTTTTTTTTTTTTTTTTTTTCCATTTCATGGCTTTTTAAAAAAGTATTTATTTGAGAGAGAGAAGGAGAAGCGAAAGAGAATTAGAGGCAGATAGAGAAAGAGAATGGTCGCACCAGGGCCTCCAGCCATTGCATTAGAACTCCAGATGCTTGTGCTACCTTGTGTATCTGGCTTATGTGGGTACTGGGGAATTGAACCCGGGTCCTTTGGCTTTGCAGGCCAGCACTTTAACCGCTAAGCCATCTCTCCAACCTATTTCATGGCATTTTAAAATAATTTTCCAGTGGGTACTGGTAGCAGTTCATTGCCACGTTCACATGCTATCTTAGGGCTTTGCCATGGTATTCCTTGGGCCTAGACATATAAACTAATTTGGTGATTTCCTTGAACTTTAATTCCCCTGCACTAAGGGTTGGCCTGCACAAATATCTGAGAATAGCCTACTTTCATCCAAATGTATTCACTTCTGCAAAGGTTGTCAGTATGTCTGTATACATGGGGAGGGGGGAGGGAGGTACTAGATGTTTTTGTGCATTTGTTATGTGAAAAATATCAAGTAGAAGGCATATAAGAGGGTATAGAAGAGAAGCTTTCTTTCTAAGCTACACCCGTGGCCAACCACTTCCTTGCTCATTAACTTTCAGGCGCTGCTAGCTGGGTACAGCACCAAGGGCAGTCTCTTGCTTGGATTCACATGATCCTTTTGCAACCATATCTCCTTTGCCTGTTAGTGTCTTGGTTGTGAGTTTTTCCACAATCAAGGCTTTGTTCACCCTCCTGAACAAAGACAGGGCCCTGAGCTGGGTGGGCCTTGCTCATTCAGGATGCGCATGTCTGTGCCAGGCGCCTCCTCCTGTCCCTGTGCCCTCCTGCCGCTGCAGACGTGAATGGGAAATGCTGTTCACTAAAAGGAGACCAGCTCAGAAGTGGCTCATCCTTCAAAAGGCCTTTCTGGAGCAATTCACAACAGGATGTGCCTTTTCCCTTTAAAATCTTCTGCCGTGCAGCATAGTTTCTGTGATGACACATCACTAGACCCACCTTGCCCTCTTCTCCTTCCTGCTTAATAACCCTTGGTCTCTTTGCATTGAACCTGATTCAGTAACAGGCACCTCCTAGGTCAGAGTGGTGCCTCCCCCAACCATAATACCACTCCTCCTCTTTGCAGACACCTTACTAGCTTTATTCCCTGCAGACACTAAACCCTAGGGTTCAGTTATGCTAACTGAATTCTGAGTAAGGGATAGGCTCTTTTTAGCTAGAAAATAATATATAGTCTTGAAGGCTCTGGCTCTCTCCCTTGACTCCCCCCCCCCAATCATTTACAATTCATTTAAGATGTAGAATTCAAAGAGTTTTAATATATTGGCCAAGTCATGGTCATCATCACAAACGAGTTTGTTTGTTTGTTTGTTTATTTATTTATTTATTTATTTATTTTTTGTTTTTGAGGCAGGGTCTCACTCTGGTCCAGGCTGACCTGAAATTAACTATGTAGTCTCAGGGTGGCCTCGAACTCTCGGCGATCCTCCTACCTCTGCCTCCCAAGTGCTGGGATTAAAGGCGTGCGCCACCACGCCCAGCTCTACTTATTTATTTTTAACAAATGAATTTTCAAACTTTTCTGTCAACCCTCAAATCTCTCCTGTTTCAGTCACTCTGTTTCTACCAGTAGCTTCAGGCAACCGTTGATCTACCTTAATCCTTATCACAGAGCTTTCCTGGTCCTTTCCTGCCACTTCTTCATAATTGGAGTGTTTTCTAGAGCAGCGGGCATGCTATTTATCTAAGGAGCTCCATGTCTGATTCAATTACTTGGCTGTGTTACTTTCTCTTTCTCCACAAGTCCGAGTCTCTCTTTGTTGTGTAAATCTGGTCCACGTTCATCAGGTTGGCCTTATTAAGAAAGCTGAGGTTTTCTTTTTTTTCTTCCTGCAGAATCTATAAAACTTGAATGGTATCATGTACAACAAAATAGATGCTGAAAATTATTTACTGAATAATGGAATCTAAGCCCTTGTAAGGTGTGGGATAGCTGCCTTCTGGTACATGGAGCAGAGTGCACGTAAAGTCACTTTATTATGTAATAAAGAACTCTTAGTTTTTGATAAGGAAAATGACGTTGTTTTTATTTAAACCATTCATTCTTTTTTCTTTATTTGTAAGGAGAGAGGGGGGAGGGAGAGGGAAGAGACAGAAAGAGAGAGAGAATGAATGAGAATGAGCAGGGGCATACCAGGGCTACTGCAAACAAACTCTAGATAATGCATACTTCATTGTGTGCATCTGACTTTATGTGGGCATTGGGGACTTGAACTCAGGCCAGCAGGATTTTCAACAAGTACCTTTAACTGATGAGCCATTTCTCCAGCCCAAAATAATTTATTCTTAATAGTTTAAAGAGTAAAAAGCAAGCCAGGCACTGAGCGTGGTGGCGAATGCCTTTAATCTCAGCACTCAGGAGGCAGAGGTAGGAGGATCACCATGAGTTCGAGGCCACCCTGACACTACATAGTGAATTACAGGTCAGCCTGGGCTAGAGCGAGACCCTACCTTGAAAAACCAAAAAACAAAACCAAAACAAAACAAAAAAGTACAAAGCAAATTAATGTCTTAAGAAGAAAAATTAAAAAAAAAAATTAAGGGCTGGAGGGATGGCTTAGTGGTTAAGGCGTTTGCCTGCAAAGGACCCAGGTTCGATTCTCCAAGACTCATATTAGCCAGATGCACAAGGGAGCATACGTGTCTGAAGTTCATTTGCAGTGACTGGAGGCCCTGGTTTGCCCATTCTCTCTCTCTCTCCCTCTTTCTCTGTCAAATAAATAAATAAAAATAAACTTAAGAAAAGAAAAATAGAATGTGAACAGACATTTCCATGCATGGGCATATACCCAATAAGATTGAAAGTAGGGACTCTAAACAATTTGGTTATGTTTGTAGTAATATTATTTGCAGGAACTAAAAAGTAGAGGCCATCCATATATCTAATAACAGATGGGCAGATTAATAAAATGTATGTATGTTATGCAGCTTTACAAAGATGGAAATTCGGACACTACAACATGTATGAGTAAGCCTTGAAGACATGATGCTGCATGAAATACGCCAGTCACAAAATGACAAACACGACATGATTCTACTCCTGTGTGGAAGTTAGAATAATGAAATCTATACAGAGAGAGGGTAGAGCAGTGGTTGCCAGGGATTGTGGGGGAGAATAGGGAGTTAGTATTTAGTGGGTACAGACTTTGCTTTTGCAAGATGCAAAGAGTCCTAGAAATAGGAGCCTGGCATGGTGGCACATGCCTTTAATCCCAGCACTTTGGAGGCAGAGGTAGGAGGATCACCATGAGTTTGAGGCCACCATGAGACTACAGAGTGAATTCCAGGTCAGCCTGAGTTAGAGTGAGACCTTACCGTGAAAAAAAAAGTGGGGGGTGGTGGTGGTAGTGATGGTTGGACAAGGAGGTATATTTCATACTACTGAATTAGATATTGAAACATGGTTAAGAAGGTAAATATTATATGCATTTTATCACAATTTGTTAAAACGATTAATAAGAAAAAAGAGAAAATAGGGAAAATATTTGTAAAGTTAAGACATTATCCAAAGCATCCCTTTTGAAATGACCAGTGTTAGTCTAACATGGTTATCTTTCCAAACATCTCCCTCGGCAGTGATACTGCTATCACAAGAAACATCAGTAAACATAGATTCCAAGTCTGGGGAGGGAGCCATGGCTAGAGTGGGAATCCAAGCCAGATGGCGGTGTATTCCAGAGAAGGACTGTAGTAGTGGCTAGATGTATGTGACCTCAGGAGGTACAAAAGTTTTTGGTACCAGCAGCAGTGATGGCTGGTTGGCTTGGGTTTGTGGTGGGGCCCAACACCAACCATGGGGAATAGAAGTAATGGGGGACTTCATCGTGCATGTGAGTGGAGGGTAGGGGGCTGGGCTGCTGCCACTGAGCTACTCAGGGACATTTGGAAGAAGAGAGAACACCATGTTCACTGAGAGTGATGAAGATCATGCAACAGCAGTAAATGACCAGAGTCAGAAAAATATCATTGTATACTGTTAACATTGTGTCCCCTGACTTGTACAGTTATGACAAAAATGGATGTAGCAAACACAAAGGAGTTTAGATTAGGCCTTTCCTTTATGCCTAATGTGTACTTCAAAACTTTGAAAGCCAGTGATAATTTTTTTTACTATTTATACCAGGCACTGAGAGAAGTCACTAGATAGAAAATGGACTTCTCACAACTTAGGGAGTCTATGTCTGTGGTTGTTTGAATGTCAAATGTCCCCTACAGCCTCAAGTGTTTGTAATTTAAGCCTCCTACTTAGTCCCCAGGTAATGGAGCCTTGAGAGGTGGTGTGTGACGAGAGGCAGGACTTGAGGTTTATTAGTCTAGCCCTACTAGGTGTCGAGAGCTACCTCGTTCTTGCTGCTTCCTTCTTGTGACAAGATGTGATGCCTTGGCCACCTGCTCTGCCGTGCCTTCCCTGCCATGATGAAGCTCCTCTCAAAATTGGAAACCAAAATAAACTTTTTCCTCCCACAAGCTGCTTCTGGTCAGGTCCTTTGTGATAGCAATTAGAAGGTAACTTCTAGAGAGAGAGAGAGAGAGAGAGAGAGAGGGAGAGAATGGGCACACCAGGGCCTCTAGCTGCTACAGACGAACTCCAGACACATGTGCCACCTTGTGTATCTGGCTTATGTGGATCCTGGGGAATCGAACCTGGGTCCTTTGGCTTTGCAGGCAAGTGCCTTAACATGTAAACCATCCCTCCAGTCTGACCCCACTTTTCTCTCTCAAATAAATAAATAAATAAATAAATAAATAAATAAATAAATAAATAAATAAATCTTTAAAAAGTGGGGTCATTGATGCAGTAATTTTTTTTTTTTTTTTTGGTTTGTCAAGGTAGGGTCTCACTCTAGCCCAGGCTGACCTGGAATTCACTCTGTATTCTCAGGGTGGCCTCAAACTCACAGTGATCCTCCTACCTTTGCCTCCCAAGTGCTGGGATTAAAGGCATGCACCATCACACCCAGCTCTGATGCGGTAATCTTGACCATACAGTTCGTAGTCTTTTGGAACTGGTTTGTGGGAAGAATATGGAAGGATTTGGAACTTTGGGCTAGTGAAGTCCTGCAGTACTGTAAGCAGAGCTTGATGGGCCATTCTGGTGAGCATTTAAAGACCTAAGTGCAGAGAGAGCTACAGACTGAAGGTTTGGCTTATGAGGTTTCAGAGGGGAGAAAAAAGGGCTTTGTCAGAACTGGGCTAGAGGGTTAGAGAGATGGCTCATTGGTTAAGGTGCTTGCCTGAAAAGCCCAACAACCTGGGTTTGATTTCCCAGCACCCATGTAAAGCCAGATGCACAAAGTGGCACATGCATCTGGAGTTTATTTGCAGCAGCCAAAGACCCTGGCGTGCCCATTCTTTCTCTCTCTACTTGCAGATAAATAAAATTTTTGAAAAAGAGCCCAAAGCTGGGCATGGTGGCATATGCTTTTAATCCCAGCACTCAGGAGGCAGAGGTAGGAGAATTGCCATAAGTTTGAGGCTACCCTAAGACTACATAATGAATTCCAGGTCAGCCTGAGCTAGAGTAAGTCCCTACCCTGAAAAACAAAACAAAACAAAAAAACAAACAAACAAACAAACAAACAAACAAACAAAAAAAGAGCCTGGGGCTGGAGAGATGGCTTAGCGGTTAAGGTGCTTGCCTACAAAGCCAAAAGACCCAGGTTCAATTCCCCAGGACCCATGTAAGCCAGGTGCACAAGGGGGCACACGCATCTGGAGTTAGTTTGCAGCAGCTGGAGGCCCTGGCATGCCCATTCTCTCTTTCTCATTCTTTCTCTCTCCTTCTCTCTTTCAAATAAATAAATAAAAATATATATTAAAAAAATAAAGAACTAAAGGAATGGGTGAGAGGCACTTCAAGTACTTCTGTGGCCTAGAGAAGCTGGCTGCATTCTGCCCATGTACTGAGAACTTGGGGCAAAGTAGAATTTAGAAGTAATAGACTGTTGGGTTTGGCAGAGAAGAATATACAGCAGAAGAATGTGAAAAATATAAAGTTGGGCACAAAAAGAAATGTACGCAAGTTTAAAGTTCCAGGCTTAGGAGACTGGTTTTAGGCTACTTCAGCTGCCATTGTTTGAGAGATTACTATCATTAAAGATAAGCCAAATTACTCTGCACTGGGACAAAAGGAAAGATACCTTAGGGGCAAGACCAAACCCATGGAAAGGTCAAGATAGTAAGATTGCAAATTCTTTTGAAAGGAGTGGCCTGAAGGAAGACTACTGGAAGGGCTTTCCTGCTCTTCAGGATCCGAATTTATAAACTGGAGAGTGACACCCACCCAGTACTGATTTTAAAAGCATGACAAATGCAGGAAATAGGGTTATTAGGGGCAACCAAGGCTCCAGGAGTTGCTGAGTCAACGTGAAAGCAAAGTTTAAGTCCCTGCATGTGTGAACCATAAGTTGCAGTAGAGACCCTAGGATTTTGGAGATGCCAGGACTATGGGATGGTTGCCAAGGAAAGCTGGAGGCTTGGAGTGAATTTTATCTGAGCTGCAAACAGTACAGCTAGAGGGGAAGAATTGCCCAAGACTTTATTTTTTTTTAAGACCTTTGAATTCTGAGGATTTCATCACAGATCCCAGGTGCTAGGCATGGGGCTACAGTATTTGATGTTTGTCTTGCTGGTTTTCTTTCATTGACCCAGTCTTTCCTTGCTATGTACCCATTACTTCTTTTTGCAATGGTGATGTATGCTCTGTTCCTATATGTGTTGGACATGTGTAAGTTGTGGTTTTATTTTATAAGGCTCACAGTTATGAGACTGTCTTGAGTCTAAGATAAGACTTTGGTCTTTCTTTCTTTCTTTCTTTCTTTCTTTCTTTTCTTTCTTTCTTCTTTTTTTTCCCTTTTTTCTTTCTTTCTTTTTTTTTTGATTTTTCGAGGTAGGGTCTCACTCTGATCCAGGCTAACCTGGAATTAACTATGTAGTCTCAGGGTGGCCTCGAACTCATGGCGATCCTCCTACCTCTGCCTCCCAAGTGCTGGGATTAAAGGCTTGCGCCACCACGCCCAGCTCTTTCTTTTTTTTTTTTTTTTTTTAGGGTAGGGTCTTCCTCTATCCCAGGCTGACCTGGAATTCACTATGGAGTCTTAGGCTGGTCTTGAACTCACAGTGATCCTCCTAACTCTGCCTCTTGAGTGCTGGGATTAAAGGCATGCACTACCATGCTCGGCTCAACTTTGGATTTTTTAAGTTTTTAAACATTTTATTTATTTATGAGAGAGAGAGAGGGAGAGAGAAAGAGAGAGAGGGAGAGAGAGAGAGAGAGAGAGAGGAAGAGGCAGATTGAGAGAAAGAGAGAATGGGCATGCCAGGGCCTCCAGCCACTGCAAATGAACTCCAGATGTATGCTCCCCCTTGTGCATCTGACTTATGTGGGTTCTGGGGAATCAAACTGGGGTCCTTAGCCTTCACAGGCACATGCCTTAACCAAGCCATTTCCTCAGCCCTTGACTTTGGATTTTTGAACAGTGTTGGGACTGATAAAGACTATGGGGACTTCTAACGTTGAGCTGAATGTGTTTTGCATTATGAGGTGACCATGTGTCTATGGGAATCAGTGGTTTGAATGTAAAAGGCCCCCTGTGGCCTCCAGTGTTTGTGATTAAGCTTTCTACTTAGACCCCAGCTAGTGGATGGAGTCTGGGAGGTTGAGCCTTGCTAGAGAGATGTGTAACTGGGGACACTCGTTGAGGTTTATTAGTTCAGCCCTATTGGGTATTGAGAGCTAACTCACACTTCCTTCCTGCTGCTATGACAAGATGTGACACCTCAGCTGCCTGCTCAGCCATGCCTTTCCCACATGATGAAGCTTCCCCTTGAAACTGTTAGCTGAAATAAACCTTTCCTCCCATAAGTCGCTTCTGGTTGAGTTTTGTCCCAGCGATATAAAGGTAACTGCTGCAATGTCTGAGACAACTGTAGGACATTAAAAAAAAATTAGGGGGCTGGAGAGGTGGCTTAGTGGTTAAGGTGCCTGTCTGCCAAGCCTAAGAACGCCCATTGAATCTCCAGGTCCCACATTTAGCCAGACACTTAAGTAATGCAAGCGTGCAATGCTGCTCTTGCCCACAAGGGGGCACATGCGTCTGGAGTTCGTTCACAGGGGCCGAGAGGCTGCTGGTGTGCCCATTCTCTCTCTGTCAGCCTCTTCCTCTCTGTCTCTGTCTCTCTTTCTCTGTATCTCTCAAATAATAAAAAAAAATAGGGCTAGAGAGATGGCTTAGTGGTTAAGGCACTTGCATGCAGTCTAAGGACCAAGGTTCAATTCCCTAGTACCCACATAAGCCAGATGCACTGGATGATGCATGTACCTGGAGTTCATTTGTACTGTCTGGGGGCCCTTTGTGCGCCCATTCTCTCTCTCTCTCTCCAATAAATAAATACTTTTTTTTGTTTTGTTTTGTTTTTTCAAGGTAGGGTCTCACTGTAGCTCAGGCTGACCTGGAATTCACTCTGTAGTCTCAGGGTGGCCTTATACTCTGGCGATCCTCCAACCTCTGCTTCCCGAATGCTGGGATTAAAGGTGTGCACCACCAGGCCTGACTAAAAAATATTTTTTTAAAAAATTTATTTTTAGGGGCTGGACAGATAGATGGCTTAGCAGTTAAGGCACTTGCCCAGGACCCAGGTTCCATTACCCAGGACTCATGTAAGCCGATGCACAAGGTGGTGCATTCGTATGGAGTTCGTTTGCAGGGCTAGAGGCCCTGGTGTGCCCATGTTCTCTGTCTCTCTCTATCTGCTTCTTTCTCAAATAAATAAATAAAATAAAATATTTAAAAAAGTTTTAGCTGGGTGTGGTGGCACCTTTAATCCCAGCATTTGACAGGCAGAGGTAGATGGATCGCCATGAGTTTGAGGCCACCCTGAGACTACATAGTTAATTCCAGGTCAGCCTGGACAAGAGTTGAGACCCTACCTTGAAAAACAAAGAAAAAACAAAAAAATTTTTTTTTTACTTTTAGGGCTGATGATTGAACATGGAAATTGTGCTAAGCAACAAGCCACCCACCTCGCCCTTGTGTTTTTTTGTTTTTGTTTTTGCTTTTGTTTTTCGAGGTAGAGTCTCACACTAGTCCAGGCTGATCTGGAATTCACTATGTAGTCTCAGGGTGGCCTTGAACTCACAGTGATCCTCCTACCTCAGCCTCCTGAGTGCTGGGATGAAAGGTGTGTGCCATCACACCTGGCTACAAGCCCAATGTTTTTAAAAAAAATTTGTTTGTTTGTTTATTTACTTGAGAGTAACAGAGAGAGAAAGAAGCAGAGAGAGAGAGAGAGAGAGAGAGAGAGAGAGAATGGGTGCACCAGTGCCTCCAGCCACTGCAAACAAACTCCAGATGCACGTGCCACCACCTTGTGCATCTGGCTTACGTGGGTTCTGGGGAATCGAGCCTTGAACCGGGGTCCTTAGGCTTCATTGGCAAGCGCTTAACCACTAAGCCATCTCTCCAGTCCTACCAGCCCGATTAAAAAAATATATTTTTATTTATTTATTTTTACAGAAAGAGAGAGAATATGACAGTGGGCATGCCAGGGCTTCTTGCCACTGTAAATAAACTCCAGATGCATGTACTACTTTGTGCATCTGGCTTTACATGGGTACTGGGGAATTAAACCCAAGCCACTGGGCTTTGCAAAGCAAGCGTCTTTAACCGCTGAGCCATCTCTCAAGTCCCAATTAATGATCTTTTAGAGCAGTTTTAGATTTACAGAAAAGTGAGTGGAAAGTACAGAAAGTTCACTTATGTCCTCTGACCACTATCCCATTTTCCCCCAAATGCATCTTGCATTAATATGGTTCATTTCTTACAACTAAAGAGCCAATATTAACTGTAGCCCATAGTTTACATTAGGTTCACTCTGGGTGTCATATACTCTGTGGGCTTTGATAAATGTGTAATGGCACATGTTCATTACAGTACTAGAGAGAATAGTTTCACAAGTCTCCTGTACTAGGCTAATTCATCCCGCCCTCCCAAACACCTGCTCATTTCTGATCTTCCTGTTCAGCAGTTTTACCTTTTCCAGAATGTCGTATGGGAAGATATAGTACACAGCATTTCCTTCCTCCCTCCCTCCCTCGCTCCCTCCCTCTTTTTGTTTTTCAAGGTAGGGTCTCACTCTAGCCTAGGCTGACTTGGAATTCACTATGTAGTCTCAGGCTGGTCTTGAACTCGTAGTGATCCTCCTACCTCTGCCACCCAAGTGTTGAGCTTAAAGGTGTGTGCCACCATGCCCGGCTCCAGACTGTTTTCTTTTCCTTAACAACATGCATTTTAGGTTCTTCGTGTCCTTGTGTCTTGATTGTTCATGTCTTTTTAGCACTGCATAATATTCCATTTTATAGTTGTACTTTGGTTTAGCTGTTGGCACTTACTAAAGGATGTCTTGGTTGCTTCCAAGTTTGGGCTGTTATGGATTAAGTAGTGATAAGCATTGAGTGTAGTGCTTTTGTTGTTGGGATAAGTTTTTAACTCATCTGGGGAAATCTCAAGGCGCACAACTGCTGGGTCATGTGGGAAGAATGTGTGGTGTTTATAAGAAATGGCTAAATGTCCAAAGTGGCTGTACCCTTTTGCATTCCATAAGATGAGTAAGATCTTTTGTTGCATTTAATGTTGTCATTATTTTGGATTTTTGATATTCTAATAGGTATGTGGTAGTATAGGTCACAATTTGAAAAGTTTTGGCACAAAGGAGAACTTGAATTCTGATTGCCTAGTTGATAAAAATTATTAATGTTTTAGTTGAGATAACAGAATTGTGGTTTTTGTTTTGTTTTGTTTTGTTTTGTTTTGTTTTGTTTTTCGAGGTAAGATCTCGCTCTAGCCCAGGCTGACCTGGAAATTCACTCTGCATTTTCAGGGTGGCCTTGAACTCACAGCGAATCTCCTACTTCTGCCCCCCTGAGTGTTGGGATTAAAGGCATGCACCTGGCTCTTTTAGTTCACTTTTAAGTGACAATTGTTTACATGAGGTGCCATGTGATATTTCTACTTTAATTACTTTTTTTTTTGGGGGATTCAAGGTAGGATCTCACTCTAGCTCAGGCTAACCTGGAATTTACTCTGTAGTCTCAGGATGGCCTTGAACTCACAGGGATCCCCCTTTAATCCCAGCACTTAGAAAACTGAGCTAGGCTACCCTGAGACTACAGTGTGAATTCCAGGTCAGCCTGGGCTAGAGCGAGACCCTACCTAAAAAAAAAAAAAATCTATCTATCTATCTGAAGAGAGAGAGAAAAAAAAAATTAAATTTATTTCAGAGACAGAAAGAAGCCGATAAAGAGAATGGGCATGCCAGGGCCTCCAGCTGTTGTAAATGAACTCCAGATTCATGTGCCACTTTGTGCATCTGGCTTATGTGGGTCCTGGGGAATTGAACCTGGGTCCTTTGGCTTCACAGGCAAACATTTTAATCATTAAGCCATCTCTCCAGCCAATACAGAGAATTAAAAATTTTAGAGCCAGGTATGGTGGCACACGTCTTTAATCCTAGCACTTGGGAGGCAGACTTAGGAGGATCGCTGTGAGTTTGAGGCCACTCTGAGACTACAGAGTGAATTCCAGGTCAGCCTGAGCTAGAGTGAGACCCTACCTTGTAAAAAACAAAAAAAAATTTTTTTAATTTATTTATTTGGGAGGCAGACAGAGAGAGATAGAGAGAGAGAGAAAGAAAATGGGTCACTGCAAACGAACTCCAGATGCATGCACCACCTTATGCATCTGGCTTTATGTGGGTATTGGGGAATCAAACCTGGGTCCTTTGGCTGAGCCATCTCTTTAACACTGACAAATTAGTTTTGTTGGAGACATCAGCTCATGGTATTACCATTAAGGGCCAGACATAGTGGTGCACACCTTTAATCCCAGCACTTGGCAGGCAGAGTAGGAAGCTTGTTGTGAATTTGAGGCCACCCTGAGACTACATAGTGAATTCCAGGTCTGCCTGGCTAGAGTGAGAACCTATCACAAAATAACAACAGGGCTTAGCAATTAAGGCTCTTGCCTGGGAAGCCTAAGGACCCAAGTTTGATATTCAGTACCCACATAAGCCACATGCGTAAGGTGGCACATGCATCTGGAGTTTGTTTGCCATGGCTGGAGGTCCTAATGTGCCCATTCTCTATCTACCTCTTTCTCTCAAATAAATAAATAAAAAGTATTTAACAAATTAAAAAAAAAACAACAAAAAGAAGTAATGTTATTTTGTGCAAACATATAGGCAATGAAAGAAGTAATACATATGTAAGGGCTGATTTATGTATGGAGACTGTACATTAACTCATCTGTGTGCTCATTTATTTATTCATTCATCATTGCTCTCATAAAACTTATTCTTTAGTATACAGATAGTAATTGGTATTCAATTAGTGTATAGTGGTAGCCCCTCTAATTTGTAGCTTCACTTTCTTTTTTTTTTTAGTTTTAGTTACCCGTGTTTAACAACAGTCTGAAAAGATTAAATGAAAAATTCCAGAAACAAACAATTTATAAATTTTAAATTGTGTGATGTTTTGAATAATATGATAAAGTCTCATGCTGTGCCACTTAAGGATGTGAATCATGACTTTGTCTGGAGATACATATTTTTTAAAATAATTTTTTAATTTTTTTTATTTTTTGGAGAGAGACACAAAGAGAGACAGACAGAGAAGGAGAGGGAGACAGATAGAGAATGGGTGCACCAGCAGTCTCTCAGCGGCTGTGAACGAAATCCAGATGTGTGCGCCCCCTTGTGGTCAAATGCGGCATTGCACCATTAGGTCACTTTGCATCTGGCTAAACGTGGGACCTGGAGATTGGAACCACTGGAGATTGGAACCAGCGTTCTTAGGCTTAACAGGCAGGCGCCTTAACCGCTAAGCCATCTCTCCAGCCTTGGAGATACATATTTTGTATACTCCCTTCCCATTAGTCACTTAGGCGCTATCTTGGCTATCAGATCCTCTACCACAGTCCTGCAGTGTGTTCAAGTCAGTCTTATTTTTCTCAATAATGGCTCCAAGCATGAGTGTAGTGATGCTGGTGACATGTGCACAACATAGAGTGCTTCCCTGAAGTGAAGAGTGCAATTCCCAACAAGGGAAGGGGGAAAAAATCATCTGCTACAGCTGGAAAGATTTTTAAAATATATATTTTATTTATTTATTTATTTATTTTGGAGAGAGGGAGAGAAAAAGAGGTAGAGAGAGAGTGTGTGAGAGAGAATGGGCACACCAGGGCCTCCAGCCATTGCAAACAAACTCCAGATGCATGTGCTTCCTTGTGCATCTGGCTTATGTGGGTCCTGGAGAATTGAACTGGGGTCCTTTGGCTTTGCAGGCAAGTGCCTTAACCACTAAGCCATCTTCTCCAGTCCGGTAAGATCTTTTGTAATTACTGTCAATCTCTAACTTTATCATAAATGTGTGTATGGGAAAAATATTGTGTATATAGGGCTTGATGCTGGCTTAGCAGTTAAGATGCTTGCCTGAGAAGCCTAAGAACTCATGTTTGAATCTCCAGGTCCCACATAGCCAGACGCACAGTGATGCAAGCTCACAATGTTGCACATATGTACAAGGGGGGGGGCGTATGTGTCTGGAGTTCATTCTCAGCAGCTGAAGGCCTTGGCACACCCGTTCTCTCTCTCTCAAAATAAGTAAATAATAAAAAGAAATCTGTGCAACATGTATCTTGAGGAAGAGGGTTCATAGGAGAGGAGACAGCAAGTACAAAGGATCATGGGTAGGAATATCCTCTGCTTATTAGAGGAATGTCAGGAAGGCCTGAGAGGCAAGATCAATCTGAGACCTGGAAGGAGAGTCCACTGCAGGGGAGTGGAGAGGATTCAGGAGCCTGACCATGAACTTCGACTTTTCCTGGAAGTGAGGAAGACAGACACTGAATATAGTGAGAGGAAGGCATGACATGACTTAAGCTGGGTTTTAAAACATTATTTATTTATTTAATTTACAAAAGAGAAGGAGGTACACAGGGAGAGAGAGAATGGGCACGCCAGGGCCTCTAGCCATTGCAAACTCCAGACACATGCATTACCTTGTGCATCTGGCTTTATGTGGGCACTGGGGAATTGAACCCAACTCCTTAGGCTTTGCAGGCAAGCTCTTTAACTGCTGAGCTACCTCTCCATTCTCTGAGCGAGGTTTTAGAGGCATCACTCTCACTTATCATAGGCAGAGGCAGAAGAAGGGAGATTATTGGGAGGTAGGTACAGAAATCCTAGCTGGAGATGACAAGTTGGACTAGGCTTGGACACGGTGGGAACAGGAGCTGGGAAGAATCCTAAGATGTGGCGTCAGTCTTCACTGACAGGATTTGCTGGTGGGCTTGATGTGCCTGTGAGAGGAGGTGAAGTTATTGCCCTGAGTCACCAGAAGAATGCAGTTTCCATTTATGGAAGTAGAGAAAATATAGGAGAGGACTCAGATTTATGAAAGAAAATCCAGGAGTACAGTTTTCCCCCTAGACAGATATCTATGTGCAATTGTTAAGAAAACAATGAAGCGCACATGCCTTTAATCCCAGCACTCTGGAGGCAGAGGTAGGAGGACCACTGTGAGTTCAAGGCCACCTTGAGACTACATAGTGGATTTCAGGTCAGCTTGGACTAGAGTGAGGCTCTACCTCAAAAAACAAAAACAAACAAACAAACAAAAAAGCAAGCAAGCAAGCAGTGAACTTAAGCCTGCAGATCCTAACAGGGGGCAGACTGAATGCATTGATAGTACTGATGTCACGAGTTGTGAAAGAAATACTGAGACCGTAGAGAAGTTAGGTGGCTGAACTTTAGGGCACTTCAGGGTTTAGAGAACAAGAAGAGAAGGGTCAATAAAGTCCACCGAGACGAGGTGGCAACTGAGTGCTGAAAACCAAGTGAATACAGTTTTGAAATGCTGAGTGACCAGACAGTGCTGGTGATGGCAGTCAGGAAAGATGAAACAAAAAACAACAACAATGCAGGAGACAGGACCAGTCATTCCATTAACAATTTTATTAGTCCTAAATATTGTTACTGCAAGGTTTAGTTAGGAATGTTTCCACCATAATACGAAAGTCGCCCCAAAGTCCTTTCTGACAGTGGCAACAACAGTTTGTGCTTAGAATTGACATGCATTCTTCTTATTATATTAGCAATAGCATTCACCTTGTGTAGTGGGCAAGGCTTTATCAGTCAGTGTTCCCTTCTCAAAAGTTGTGTGTTGCACATTCATTCATTCATCCGGCTAAAAATATTAAGCGTCCTGCCCCGGGCCAAATCTAGATTTTTCTTGCTCAGTTAGATCTAATTTCACACGCGCAAGACTTCACCTTTGCAGTGCCCCTTGGCTTCAGCCTCCTACCGTGGGTTTTTTCCAGCCTCCGTCGTCCAGCCGCAGTTCTCTGCGTGGGCGGGTCTTAGAGGCCCGAAGTCGGTCATTTGACAAAGGACCGGGCGGGCGTTCTTGGACATCGGGGAACCACATGCAGATGAGGTGGGCGGGGCCGTACCGGCCAGCAGCGTGGAGTCGAGGAGGAGGCGGGTCGTATGCAAACGAAGGGGGCGTGGCCCTGCCCGCAGGGCGCGAGGAGCGGCTCGGCCGGCCGCGGCCGGGAACGGGAAGGCGCGCCGGCCCTTTCTTTGAGTGGAGCGGACCCCGCGGACGCCTCCTTCTCGTCAGCCCGGGCCACTATAAAGGTGGACACGCAGTCCGAGGCCCGTCAGCCCGTCGCTTCCTGAGTCCGCCGGACATGGGCAACCATTCTGCGCGGCCCGAGCAGGACCCCGAGCCAGGTCGGTACGGTCGGCAGGGGTCGCCCCGCGCCGCGCCCCCTCCCCCGTTCGCCGGCCGCGGCCCCTCCCCCACCGCCGCCCAGCCCGGCCCGGCCCGGCTCGCGCTTCCCCCGTTGCGCTCGGGGCGAGCTAGCGAGCGGGAGGCCAAGTTCCCGGGATGTGATTCTTGCCTTTGGAATGTGCTCGGGGCCGGTGAGTTTACCTGCGCTGGCTGGGCGACCCGGAAATGCCGCTGGCCAGGAGCGCGCACCTGGGAGCCCTGGGCGGGGACGGGAGGACACCCGGAGGGGTGTGGACGCAGGCTCTCTCGGGACGTCCCGCTGACCTCTGGGTCCCCGCCCGACTTGGGTCACCGCGCCGTCAACGAGGCTGCTCACGCTGACCCAAGTGCGTGTGACTTGGCTGGGGTTTTCTGGCCCATTGTCCATCTTGCAGGGCATCATTTGCATATCCCACACTTTGTGGAGTCCCAGGGAAGGTGATGATCCCCCCCCCCGTCAGCTGATTTGTTATATTCAGACCCCGAAGGCTTGCATGTGACTGTTTCTTACCGCCCCAAAATAATCTCTGCTTATTCTAGGATGCCCAAAACTTCCATGGTTTATCATATTTAAAAAATTTTTTATTCCCTTGGAGGGACTGTATAGGCTTGGTTTTCATCTGGGCGTGTCCTGAACCCGGGCCGATTTACATGCTGATTACCACGGGTGTGTTTAACGTTACTGTCACGTGAAGTAAATGGAATTTTATTTAGCCCCCAAACCGGCATGATTGGAAAGAGGTGACACTGGAGTCCTTTGGCGGTAGGTGGCCAGCCAGAACCGTTAAAATGTCAGAGAAGTAATTCTAAAGTTTTCGCTTGAGTGAGGATATTGGGGCAGACTCAGGTGGTGACTTGTCCCAATGACTTAGTCCTTGAATTGAGAGCAGCCTGCATCTCTAACCTCAGTTGTCTTAGCCTTGGTCCATGGATCTTCATTCACACCCCAGGCCCCAGGAGCTAGTCTAGACCATACCTTGGGGTTTGGGCAGCAGCATTCTTTTTCCTGGCACTTGTGATATACTGGACTGTTAGAATAGCCAGCGTGTAAAACTTTTGATAGCCTCACAAGGAATACTGTAAAGAAAAATTTAGAGGTGGGGATACTATTCATTCATTCATTCATTCATTCATTCATTCATTCGAGTGAGAGAGAGAAGGAGGCACACACACACACACACACACACGGGGGGGGGGAATATGAGCACACCAGGGCCTCCAGCCACTACAAATGAACTCCATACATGTGCCACCTTGTGCATCTGGATTCCATGGGTACTGGGAAGTCGATCCTGGGTTCTTAGGCTTTGCAGGCTTATTCTAATTTATTGCATCAGAATAACCTGTGTATTACTCATATTTTACACTTACTGGTTATTCTTTGCAAAGGAGTGTAGACAACTGCTGGGGAAAGTCTTATCCCTATGTAACTTAAATAATAGCCCCAGGCTGGAGAGATGGCTTAGCCGTTAAGGTGCTTGCCTTTGAAGCCTAAGGACCCAGGTTTGATTCCCCAATATCCAAGAGAAGCTGGATGTATAAGGTGGCACATATGTCGAGTTCATTTGCAATGGCTGGAGGCCCTGGTGCATCTATGCTCTCTCTGTCTCTTTCTCTCTCTCAAATAAGTAAAGTATTTTAAAAACTTATGACAAGGAGGCTGGATAGATGGCTTAGCAATAAGCATCTAGGTTTGATTCTCCAGTACCTGTATAAGCCAGATGCACAAGGTGGTGCATGCGTCTGGAGTGTGTTTCTAGTGGCTGGAGGCCCTGACACACCCATTCTCTCTCTTTTTGCCTCTCTCAAGTAAACAAATACATAAAATATTTTTTTAAAAAAATTATGAAAAGGGATGGAGAGATGAGTGATTCATTTTAATTTTTTTTGTTTTGTTTTGTTTTTCGAAGTAGGATCTCACTCTGGCTCAGCCTGTCCTGGAATTCACTATGTAGTCTCAGGGTGGCCTCGAACTCACAGCGACCCTACTTCTGCCTCTTAGGTGCTGGGATTAAAGGTGTGCACCACCATGCAGGGCTTCATTTTAATATTATTTCATTGGGGGAGATAGAACCCAGGACTCTGTACATGCCAAGTATGTGCTGTGCCACTGAGCTCCTTCCCACCCCTTTACTGAGGGTTTTTGAAGAATACAAATATAATTTCAGAATGAGAACTCAGTCTTATTTGTTGCAAGTAAAGAGCTTTGATTTGAAATCTTGGTAAAGGCTTTAAATGCTGGACTCTTAACTGAAAGGGTGGATATAATTTCAGTAATGCTACCATGACATGCTGTTGTGCTTATCCATGAGATTTGGAAAAATTGAGTTTTGCAAAGGATGAATGTGTTCTCACTGTCTTTATGTGGGGTTTGGGTCAGGGTGTGGAGCCTCCCACTGGCAGTTTTGCATATTGTTCAGATTAGAATCTGAATAAGTACTTGAAGCAAGGGGAACAAAAATAAGCTGCAGAGGTAAGGGGGAAACAGAGGGAGCTGAGATGACAGCAACAGCACCCAAGTCTAAATGCCACACAATGTCCTTTGGGATCAGACATCAGGATTGCATGATGTGTATTTGGGTGCAGCACCCATGGAAGACCAAAGAAAAAGGAAGCCTTCAGACTTAATGCAGAGCCAATTCCTGTACTGGATGGAGACTGCAGGTTAGGAAGAGCCACAGAACAAGGCAGGTCTGTGAAGTGGCTACACGACAAAGCTACCCATTGGAGGAGTTTTATACTTTCTGCACAGGTTGGGCAGAAATGACAGGCTATGGTTGTGGACAGTCATTGGCTGGAGACTGCTAGAGAGGAACATGTCTTCAAACTCAAAAAGCAAGTGGAGAGCTAGGATCCTGGTAGCTGCTGGATGACAATGCAAGTTCTTTCTCAATAGCTCACTAAAACTAGCTGGATATTTGACATATATTTGTGTCTGGAAGATTGCATTGTAAGCAGTCCTACCCTTCCTTTGGCTTTTAACTTCATTCTGCCACCTCTTTCACAATGGACCTTGAGCTTTGCAGGATGTGATAGAGCTACCTTAGTGCCGGTCACTCCACTGTCACTTCTTCTTAGCACTATGGTGACTTTAAAAAAAAAAATATATATATATATATATATATATATATTTTTTATTTATTTATTTATTTATTTTATTTATTTGACAGTGCGAGAGAATGGGCATGTCAGGTCCTTCAGCCACTGCGAACGAACTCCAGAAGCATGTGCCACCTTGTGCATCTGTCTTATGTGGGTCCTGGGGAATCCAACCTGGGTCCTTTGGCTTTGCAGGTTAGCGCCTTAACTGCTAAGCAATCCCTTCAACCCCTATGGTGACTTTTGAGTCACCTCATTGCTCACTACCATCTGAAAATAGAAACTTCTCTAACCAAAAGTGAGAATAGCGTTAATATATGGATATAAATTTTTAAAAAAAGATTTGAGGGCAGTTTGGTGGGTATCATATATGCATTAGCCAAACAACAGTAGGCATTACTCCCCTAGGGCTCATGGTCTGCTCAGCCATAGGTTTTTGACTAGCTTTTCAGTATCAGGCATGTATTCCCTCCTGTGGAGTGGGCCTCCAGTCCAATTAGAGAGCAGTTGGTTTCCCCCATAACAATCATGCTACTATTATACCAGTTGACACATTTGGCCTGGCTGGCCAATCTTAAAGCTTGCAGGGTCCACTGCTGTTTGACACCATTAATGATTTCTTTCTCCCAAAAGGCTATATGCAGCATAGCTCTTTCAAGGTTTCTGAAGCTGGTCAACAGGGAGGAGGTTTCCAGCTTAGCTCCTAGTTGATTTCTTTATGACCTATAGCCCAAGCATATGGAGTCTGAACAATAGGGTCTTACTGTTTAGTTCTGGTGGGAAACTAAGAGCCTTGGCAATGGCCTTTAATGTTTTGGGGGTATCAAGGACCTGCCTGGCAAACAACTCACTGGAAGGTATCCCACCCCGACATTGAAATTTTTCTAATAACAATCTATGGCTTCTGGGTGTGTTATTACCCATGTCCATAGGATACCTCTACCCATACTCTCTCTCTCTCTCTCTCTTTTTTTTTTTTGAGGTAAGGTTTTGCTTTAGTCCAGGCTGATCTGGAATTCACTATGTAGTCTCAGGCTGGCCTTGAACTAATGGCAATCCTTCTCCCTCAGCTTTCTGAGTGCTGGCATTAAAGGGATGCAGCACTATAGTTGGTCTCTCTCTGTCTCTCTCTTTTCCTCTCTCTCTTTTAAACATATATATTATTGACTAGCAAAGAAGTAGGTTGCTATATGGTTTATTCATAACATCATAATTTTGGGGGGGGCGGTTTTCGAGGTAGGGTCTTGCTCTAGCTCAGGCTGACCTGGAATTCACTATGTAGTCTCAGGATGGCCTTGAACTCATGGCTTTCCTCCTACCTCTGCCTCCCAAGTGCTGGGATTAAAGGTGTGTGTCACTACACCCGGCTCAACATCTTAAATTTTGATTAACCCTCCTCCCACCCTGTCTTTACTGTATCCCTTCCCCTGATCCCACTTAGACCATTTGAAAATTGTTGCTCACAAATGTAGGTGCTGTCAGAAAACAATGATATGAACAAGGTGTGACTGAAGTGAGAATATTTGTCTCTGTGAAGATAGGACTTAGTGGCACTCCTTCAGGACTGTCTGACCTTGTATGCTTTGACAAGTGGGTATATTTTGTTTATTTGGTTTTTTTTTTTTTTTTTGAGGTAGGGTCTTACTCTAGCTCAGGCTGACCTGGAACTCACTCTGTAGTCCCAGGGTGACCTTGAACTCACAGTGATCCTCCTATATCTGCCTCCCAAGTGCTGGAATCAAAGGTGTGTGCCACCACACCCGGCAAGTAGGTCTATTTTAAATCAGGGGTGTCCATCTGTTTCGCTTCTTTGGCTACATCAGACAAAGAATTGTCTTGGGACACACATTAAACATATAGAAGCTAAAGAAAGTTGATGTCTGGAGCAACTACTTTCTTGTTTCTGGGACAAAACATCCAATCAGAAGCAGCTTGTGGAAGGAAAGGATTTATTAACACCTTATTGGTTTGTTTGTTTGTTTTTTGAGGCAGGGTCTTCCTGTAGCCCAGGCTGACCTGGAATTCACTCTGTAGTCTCAGGGTGGCCTTGAACTCATGGTGATCCCCCTACCTCTGGCTCCTGAGTGCTGGGATTAAAGGCGTGCGCCACCACGTCTGGTTTAACACCTTATTGTTTTGAGGGGAAGTTTCATCATGGTGGGGAAATTATGGTGGGAGCAGATAGCTGAGTATCATATCTCATCAACTGGGAGGAAGGAGAGAGAGTGTGACTATCAGGGTTGGGCTATAATACCCCAAAGCCTGCCCCCAGTGACACACCTCCTCTAGCAAGGATCTACCTTCCAAAGGCTCCACCAGCTGGGTATTAAGTATGAGGCATAATCACAAACACATGAGGCTATGAGGGACATTTTACATTCAAACCACCACAATGCCATTCTAAATTGTGTGCATGGCTGGGCGTGGTGGCGCACTAGTCCCAGCACTTGGGAGGCAGAGGTAGGAGGGTCGCCATGGATTTGAGGGCACCCTGAGACTATATAGTGAATTCTAGATCAGCCTGGGCTACAGCAAAATACTACCTTGAAAAACCAAACCAAAACAAAACAACCGTGTGTGTGTGTGTGTGTGTGTGTGTGTGTGTAATATGTATATATGTGTGTGTGTGTGTGTGTCTTGTTGGTGTGTTTGAATATAGTAGCATGTGTAGGTCTCACTTGGCCGCTCTTCACTTTTATTCTTTGAGACAAGGTCTCACTGAATTTAAAGGTCACTGGCTAATCAGTGTGCCCCGTTGATTCTCTGTCTTCACTTTTTTTTTTTTTAGATTTTATTTTTATTTATTTATTAGAGACAGAGAAGGAGAGAGAGAGAGAGAGAGAAGGAGAATGGGCGCGCCAGGGCCTTTAGCCACTGCAAACAGACTCCAGACGCATGCACCACCATGTGCATATGGCTTACATGGGACCTGGAGAATCAATCCGGGGTCTTTAGGCTTCCCAGTCATGTGCCGTAACTGCTAAGCCATCTCTCCAGCCTCTGTCTTCACTTTCTTAGTGCTGGGATTACATGTGTGTGCCAACACACTTGGCACTTTATGTGGTTTCTAAGGATTGAAACACATCTCCCTAGTCCTCAGAAAGTCTTATAACCATAGAGCAAATCCCATTTGTCATCACTAGTCAAGACAATGGACATATCTAAGAAATTAAAAGCTCTGTGATTTTAAACTTTTTATTATAAAAGTAAAAGAAGAGGACAGCACAATACCAATAGGATATTTGCCATTGTATTTAAGAAACCAATGCCTCAGTATCTTGTTTGATGGAAATATTTGCAATTCTCTGGTGATTCCTTAAGAGTGCTCATTAAATATTTGATTCAAATTTTACTGTATGTATTAGTTACCGTTCTCATTGCTGTACCAAAATACCTGACAGAAACAACTGGAGGAAGAGTTTATTTTGGTTTACTGATGGAGATTACAGCCCAGCATGGAGGCTAAGGCATGGCTGCAGGAGCTTGAAGCAGCAGGTCACATTACATCCTTCGTTAGGAGAGGGCCATGAATGCTACGGCTAAGGGAGTGCTCTCCTCTGACTCCAGTTCAGGACTCCAGATTGTGGAATGGTGCTGCCCAGAGTTAAGATGGGTCTTCCCACCTCAATTAACCCAGTCAAGCTAACCCCTCCCAGGCATGCCTAGAGGCTAACCTAATCTAGATAACCCCTCCCAGGCATGCCTTGAAACTAACTTAATCTAGATGACCCCTCACAGGCATGCCCAGAGGCTTGTTTCCTAGATTCTTGGTCTTGTCAAGTTGACAGTCAAAACAAACCATCATTCTTTTTTTTTCTTTCCCTTTTTGTCCCCCCCCCCCCCAGGTAGGTTCTCACTTTAGCTCATGCTGACCTGGAATTCATTATGTAGTCTCAGGGTGGCCTCAAACTTACCTTGATCCACCTACCTCTGCCTCCCCAGTGCTGGAATCAAAGGCGTCCTGCAAGCCATCATTCTTGAAGTTTTTAGTAGATGCTTCCCAGTAACAATGACTTGAGTAAAGCTTGATTGTGAAGTGAGGGGTGTTTGTCTCTGGGAAGACAGAAACTAGATAAGTCTAGTAATCTTTAGATTGCAGCTCTGTGCATTCCTTTGGAAATTTTTCAGGTGACATTTGTGTGGATTGAAAATGGAAATGGAGTTACAAGAATGTCAAAAGATTATGTGATGTGGGGATAGTGCATGCATGTGTGTGTGAGGATGCATGTGTCTCCTGTGCACATGTGGAGAGCAGAACAGAGCATCAGGTGTCTTACTCTTCTGCCTTTTTTTTTTTTTTTCAAGGTAGGGTTTCACTCTAATCTAGGCTGACCTGGAATTTACTGTGTAGTGTCAGGGTGGCCTTGAACTCACGGCTATCCTCCTATCTCTGCCTCCTGAGTGCACCAAAACTGGAGCTGCTGTTTTTCTATCAGACTAACAAGCCCCAGCTATTCTGTCCTGTCTCTGCCCTCTCCAGACAGGTTACAGGCATGCATGGCCAGATGCTGGAGGTACAAAGTAGGTCCTCATGGTTGTGCTGCAAGCATGCTTACGTGCTGAGCCATTCATGAGCCCCGTTCCTGGAAATCTGTTTTCAGACCCTTATATCATGTAGAAAACCAAGGCTACATAATTTTGACTGTTCAGCCAGTGTGGCAGACTGCATACAAGTTTTGCCTTAATTTGAGCTTGCCCTGATTTTGTTTTGTCTGAAACATTGTTACAGTTTGAAATATTAATTGGTTTTCACCTTGAAGGTGCATGTGTGACTTATTTACATGCATGGCTAAATTCACTAGCAATGTTACATCTGTAAGCCAGATTTCATCATCAAGTTCTGGCACAAATTGTGATTTTGATACCATAAACAACTTGATAACATGTTGTAAATCATAAAATCTTTTCAACATTTGGCCTAAACTTAAGCCATATTACTTCCAAAAAGTAAATGAGGTTGCCATAGTCAGTATCAACATATTTAAGGAATTCCTGGAATTGGTGATGACTTAATCCCTTGGCTGGTACAAAATTCACAGTCTTGATGGCAGTTTGCATGATCTTAATCCATTTTTAAACACTTTATGTATGTATGTATGTATGTATGTATGTATGTATGTATGTGGGGGAGAGACAGAAAGAGGCCAATAGAGAGAATGGGTGCATCAGGACTTCTGTAAATGAACTCCAGATGCACGTACCACTTTGTCTATCTGGCTTCATGTGGGTACTGGGGAATCCCTGTGTGCATATCTTAGGCTGGAATTCCAGTTCTGCCCCCAAACACACCTTAGGGCTGGACCCTAGGATCCTTCCACTGTGACACCTCCTCCAAGTTATAAGCTTGAATAAAACTCCTGAATCTATTGAGGGACATCCATTCAAACTATTATAGATGTCATGTTTAGGGTTGCCTGTTCTTAGTAACTTTGCCATCTATGGATCTTGATAATACCTCTACCTTTTGCATCAAGAAACATACATGGTTAAGGCTGTGAGCAATACCAATCTATGGGAGCAAACAGATAATTAGAAAGTAGTTTGGAGCTGGGTGTGGTGGCCTTTAATCCCAGTACTAGGGAGGTGGAGGTAGGAGGATCACTATGAGTTCGAGGCCACCCTGAGACTACATAGTGAGTTCAGGTCAGCCTGGGCTAGAGTGAAATACTACCTTGAAAACCCCCCCAAAAAAATAAAAGTAGTTTGTCATGCTGTCCAGTTAGCATATCTACATTATTGGGTTGTCCCTTAGGACCTAGCTGTCCTTAGTCATAGGGTTTTCTTTTTCTTTTTTCTTTTTTTTTTTTTTTTTGGGTTTTCGAGGTAGGGTCTCACTGTAGCCCAAGTTGACCTGGAATTCACTATATAGTCTCAGGGTGGCCTTGGACTCATGGTGAGCCTCCCTTCTGTCTCTGCAGTGCTGGGATTAAAGGTATGTGCTACCATGCCTGACAGTCATAGACTTAAATAAAATAATTTTTTTTGAGAGAAACAGAGAGAGAGAGATAGAGAATGGATGCATTAGTGGCCTCTCAGCCACTGTGAATGAACTCCAGATGCACGCACCCCCTTGTGGACAAGTGCAGCACTGCACCCTTGCATCACTTTTTGCATCTGGCTAAACGTGGGACCTGGAGATTGGAACTGGGGTTCTTAGGCTTGGCAGGCATGCACCTTAACCGCCAAGCCATCTCTCCAGCCCGACAGTCATGGACTTTTAACCAGATTTGCGGTATCACATATTATTTCCCTCCCGTAGAGCAAGCCTCAAATCCAGTCAGCAAGTAGTTGGTTACTCCTATTACATTTATGTTACTATTGCACCAGTGTGCATATCATGTCTGGCAGGTCAGTTGTGGAATATACAGGGTTCACAGTTGAGTAGGACTGCATTTCTCCCCCAGCAGCTTGCATAGCACCTTCTAGTATGAAGAAAGCTAGATGACCAATAAGCTTCTAGCTCAGTTCCAGCTTATTGTCTCTATGTCCTGCAACCAAACCATGTAGTATCTTTAGCAAGAGGAACTTACCATCTACTTTTGGGGGGCAACCAAGAGCAATGGCAATAGCCAATATTGTCTTAGAGGTTTCTGTGGTCTCCCTGACCAACACTGAGCTGTAACTTAAAAAAAATGAAGGGCTGGGGAGATGGCTCAGTGGTTAAGGCATTTGCCTGCAGAACCCAATGACCAGAGTTCTATTCCCCCAGTACTCCTGTAAAGCCAGATGCACAAAATGGCGCACATGTCTGGAGTTTGTTTGCAATGGCTGGAGGCCCTGGCGTGCCCACTCTCTCTCTCCCCATCTCTGCTTGCAGATAAATAAAACATTTTTTATTTTATTTGTTTACTTATTTGCAAGCAGAGAGAGATATAGACAAGAGAGTCAGAGAGAGAATGGGCCCACCAGGGCTTTTAGCCACTGCAAACAAACATGGGTATTGGGAATTGAATCTGGGTCCTTAGGCTTCAAAGGCAAGTGCTTTAACTGCTAAGCCATCTCTCCAGCCCAAATAAAATATTAAAAAAAAATTGTAGAGGGCTAGAGAGATGAAACAGTGGTTTAGGTGCTTGCTTGAAAAACTTAAAGGCCCAGGTTCTGTTCCCCAGTATCCGCATGAAACCGGATGCACAAAGTGGTATAAGCATGTGGAGTTCATTTATAGCAGCAAGAGGCTCTGGTGTGCTCTCTCTCTCCTTGCAAATAAATAAATAAAATATTAAAATATAAATAGTAGAGAAGACAAATTTTATTCAATTCTGCTACTGAGTGTTATACAATACTGGATACAAACCAAACTTGGCAGCATGTTTTTTGCATATAATGCCTTTTCAAATTATGGTTTTTGGGAAAACTTGTACAAACTTCCTACAAATTAAACAAAGTGCCTTACAATTTACTTCAACAGAAAAATAGTCATCTGCCTACTTTTCATTAAGCAGTTTTCCATCAGTCATAATCTTTGTGAGGGTGTTGTATTTTCTTATGAGATATGTTTATTAGAAGTCATGCTAAGATTGAAGAAAGCATTTTAAAACTGATAAGGGCCAGGCATGGTGGTGCACGCCTTTAATCTCAGCACTCAGGAGGCAGAGGTAGGAGGGTTGCTGTGAGTTCGAGGCAACCCTGAGACTACATAGTGAATTCCAGGTCAGCCTGGACTAGAGTGAAACCCTACCTCGAAAAACCATGCTGAGGTATACTTACCGTTGTCTGAACAATATTGAACGCCTGTCATTTGTAATGGTAGGTTAAAATATTCATAATCACTGTTACATTTGCAAAGTCACCAGGAGCACATGTAATATGTGATGGTACTAATTCAACAGTCTGACTTTGAAAGGTCACACACTGGGAGTCTCTCACCACTATAACACTGAACATACCTACAAATAGCAAGAGAACATACATGTGTTTATTTTGCCTGCCACTGTGACATACATGTCACCTACAGTGTTCATACTTGAGAACTGTGCAATTGAGTTCCAAAGAAGTCACGAAAACCTCTCATAATATTTTAAATGAGCTTTACGATTTTGTGTAGGGCTGCATTCATAGGTGTCAACTGGTAAATGTGTGGTGTTCCTTCCTCAGAGCCCAGTGCAGACTTCTTTGGGTTGGCTGCATGGTTCTGCTCTCTGGGTGGAGCTCTCCTCCCTTGGGGATGAGTCCAGGCAGAAGGAAGGTTCTGATGCTGCTGCTGCTGTTTTTGTAGCTGTGAGCTTTGCCACGGTGGCATCAAGGTTTCTCCCTGTATCTGCAATCTTCTCAGTTAGGTGACAGAGACTTCAGGATGGTCAGAGAAAGGATCAACTTGAAAACATGTGTAAGGGTAGTTAGAATACATTCAAGGCCCCATCTCGTACTTGCTGGGGGTTATAGTGCTTCAGTTTCCAGGCATGTTGCCAGTGCCTACAGTCTACAGTGTCAGAGAGCGCTGCTAGACATGGCTGCATCATCTGAGCACTGGTCCGCAGCACTCCAGAATAGGGCTAGCTTGGAGTTTCATCTCCCCAGAGGAAGGGGTGCCACTTTGCAGGTTTGTATTAGAAGGTGAGCTTACAATGCTTTTTCTAGTACTCCTGTCAGTTAAGGTATCTGCTTAATACTGTTTTAAATTTGCATGGATAGTTTTTAAAAGGAATAGAGGGCTGGAGAGATGGCTCAGTGGTTAAGGTGCTTGCTTGCAAAGCTTAGTGACCCAAATTTGCTTCCCTAGGACCCACATAAAGCCAGATGCACAAGGTGGCACATGGGTCTGGAGTTTGTTTACAGTGGCTAGAGCCTCTGGCATACGCCTTTAATCTCAGCACTCAGGAGGTAGGAGGATTGCCATGATTTCAAGGCCAGCCTGGGGCTAGCTAGCTACAGTGTGAGTTCCAGGTCAGCCTGAGCTAGAGCCAGATGTTGCCTTAAAAGAGCCAAACACAAAACCAAAAGGCTTTCTGAAACTGGATGTGGTGGTACACATCTGTAATCCTAGTCCTCAAGAGACTGAGGCAGGTGAAGTGCCATGAGTTCAAGAACCTGGATCCTTAGGCTTTGCAGGCAAGTGCCTTAGCCGCTGCTGGCATTGAAGGCACATATCACCACGCCCAGCCTCCTGTATATATATATATATATATATATTTGGGGGTTCGAGGTAGGGGCTCACTCTAGCTCAGGCTGATCTGGAATCCACTCTATTTTCAGGGTAGCCTCGAACTCATTGCGCTTCTCCTACCTCTGCCTCCTGAGTGCTGGGATTAAAGGCGTATGATACCACGCCTGGCTTCTGAATATTTTTAATCTGTTGAGTTGCTGTACTTTAAAAATTTGCCTATGGGACTGGAGAGATGGCCCAGTGGTTAATGACCTTGCCTGCAAAACCTAAGGATCAGAGTTTGATTCCCCAGTACCCATGTAAAACCAGATGCACAGTTGGCACATGTATTTGAGTTTTTTAGTTTGATTACAGCAGCTAGAGACCCTGGCACACCCATTCTCTCACTCTTTACTTGCAAATAAATTAAAAAAATTTTTTTTAAATGTCTATGAAGCCGGGTGTGGTGGCTATGAAGCCATGTGTGGTGGCACACGCCTTTAATCCCAGCACTCAGGAGGCAGAGGTAGAAGGACCGCCATGATTCGAGGCCACCCTGAGACTACATAGGTCAGTCTGGACTAGAGTGATACCTTACTTCGAAAAACCAAAAAAAAAAAAAAAAAAAAAAAAAAAAAGTCTATGGCTGGGTGTGGTGGCACACGCCTTTAATTGCCTCACTTGAGGCGCTGAGGTAGGAAGATTGCTGTGAGTTCGAGGCCAGCCTGAGATTACATACTGAATTCAGGTCAGCCTGTGCTACGGCAAGACCCTACTGCAAAAAACCAACAACAAACAACAAGAACAAGAAGTTTGTCTATGGCTCTCATTAGAGCAGAGCAGCTCTCTAGTTCCACAGAAGGCAGCAGGAAAGCCCTGAGGATTTGGAGGCTCTCTGGATCCTTGTGAGGACTTTGCTGTGACCACGCGCTTCTGCCTGGACTCTGTATTACAGCCAGCTCAGCCTCCTGCCCTCTCCTATATCCCATAGTTCACTACCTTCCACTTACCCTCTTGCGGATGCCAAGCACTTGTGTGTCTTTGTCCTTTCAAAGCTCCTAACTGTCCTCTGAGGCCTTCTCAGAAGGGCTCTGATGAACTGATAGCAGCTGTTACTCATATTTCCAGGAAATTCTGAATTCTCATGGAAAAATAGGTTCAAGATATTGGTCAAATTTTAAAACTCAGGGTTTAAACAGCACGGTGACACATATATTTAATCCCAGCAATCAGGAGGCAGAGGTAGTAGGATTGCTGTGGGTTCCAGGCCAGCCTGGGATTAGAGTGAGTTCCAGGTAGCCTAGGCTAGAGTGAGACCCTACCTTGAAAGAACCAGAAAAAAAAATTAGGGTTTAACTTTTAAATATTATGAATTTCAGAAAAGCATGTGCATAGGATTTTTCTGTATTCCACACCACTGCAACCCTAACCTGGGGTTCCTCAGTGTGGGCTCAGGGCTTGCCTATAGCTGTCTCCTTTCATCCACGTCAGAGGACTGTTTCCCTGGTCTTTCATGCCTGTTCATAGATGCTCTTTTTACTAGTTTTTTCCTCTGCTTATTTCATTTTTTTAACTTTTGTTACTTCAGGGCAAGAAATTTTTGCTGCTTTATTTGTTTTGATATAGGTTCTTTCTCACTCTAAAGCGTGGCTAGCTTATACTCATTATGTAGCCCAGGCTGGTCTCAAACTCACAGTAAGTAATCCTTTTGCCTCATCCTCCTGAGTGCTGGGATTACAGGCCTGCACCACCATGTCTTGCAAAATTAGTCTTTTCTCCGTGATCCTTCATTTCCCTCTACTTGTCCCAACTTAGACATTATTGTGGGTAAATGTTAACATTTTAGGCTTATGATAAAGCTGAAAACACTGCAGATTTTGACCTGGAACTGTACTCAATGAGGAACTGGTGCTACAGCCTCCAAAGCCCCTTGAAGGTGCCCCCGTTTGACCAGCCAGGAGTTTGTCTCATTTCTCTAACAGGTCCTGCTTTTCTCCCTAGTATTAGCAGCTAAATTTAAAAAACAATATTGGAAAGTCAAATTATCAGCAGTCTGACCTTCTGGTCTATAAACAGGTACACAAAGAGCCTATTCATAGTGGTCATAAAACTGTTACGGAAATTATCTGTTTATAGTTATATTTTGGTCTCTTCCTTCAATCTGAAAGATTATAGTATGCCAAAGCTGCATGGAATTATGTACTTACAAAATAGACCCAACGTGTGGCAAAACTGTCTCTGTTGTAGGAACACAAGATGTGTGTGTGATAGGTGTGTTGTCTGTGTGTCTGTGTATATGTTTGCTTTTGTGTTTCTATACCTCTCATAACTTCTCTGACATCACAACTTGTGGCATTCTGCTTTTGTGCTTTCTGCTTTGATTGGGATTTTGAATCTGTATTTGTGGGAGAAGAAAAAGAGAGAATAAAAATTAGTAACAATAATTGGAACAGTGGTTAAATTTTAATGTAATAGATATTAAAATCATCTCTTCTATATTATTATGGGTTTTAGAACCTTATACTATTTTGGGTAAAAAATAATCCCTGAATAGCAAGCATGCCTTTTCTGTGAGCTGTTTTTTCTCTCTCTTTTTTTTTCTTTTGGTTTTTCGAGATAGGGTTTCACTCTAGCCCAGGCTGACCTGGAATTCACTAAGTAGTCTCAGGGTGGCCTCGAACTCACAGCAAACCTCCTACCTCTGCCTCCCGAGTGCTGGGATTAAAGGCATGTGCCACCATGCCCGGCCTATTTTCTCATTTTTATCTTCAAGGTAGGATCTCACTCTAACCCAGGCTGACCTGAAACTCACTTTGTATCATCAGGCTGGCCTTGAACTCATAGCAATCCTCCTACCTCTGCCTCCTAAGTGCTGGGATTTAAGGCATGTGCCACCATGCCTGGCTTTCATCACATTTTTTTTTCTTTTTGGGTGGGGTTTTCAAGATAGGGTCTTGCTGTAGCCCAAGCTGACCTGGAATTCACTATGTAGTCTCAGGGTGGCCTCGAACTCACGGCGATCCTCCTACCTCTGCCTCCCGAGTGCTGGGTTTAAAGGCGTGTGCCACCACGCCCAGCTCCGGCTCATCACTTTTAATACTAATTTGGTCAATGGCCTTAGCTTGGGTGCTCAGGCTTCTTGGTGGCTGGAATCAGCCCATATCTGATAGCAGTGTGCTTGTCTGTGCTCTGGCCCTTCTTCACTTCTCATCTCCTTCCTTTGCTCTGTCCTGGAGGTCTAGAAATTGTAACCAAACCTGCCAGAACTATGCACACACCAGTTGCCGTTCTCTTGTTGAGAAAAAGGTATAGGACTGGGGTGTAGCCCAGGGTAGAGTGTTGGGTTCCATCCTCAGTACCATAATTAAAAAAATACATTAAGAGCTGAGGAGATAGCTCAGTGGGTAAAGAGCTTGCGCCTGTCATTTTGTAATGGTAGGTTAAAATATTCATAATCACTGTTACATTTGCAAAGTCACCAGGAGCACATGTAATATGTGATGGTACTAATTCAACAGTCTGACTTTGAAAGATCACACACTGGGAGTCTCTCACCACTATAACACTGAACATACCTACAAATAGCAAGAGAACATACATGTGTTTATTTTGCCTGCCACTGTGACATACATGTCACCTACAGTGTTCATACTTGAGAACTGTGCAATTGAGTTCCAAAGAAGTCACGAAAACCTCTCATAATATTTTAAATGAGCTTTACGATTTTGTGTCGGGCTGCATTCATAGGTGTCAACTGGTAAATGTGTGGTGTTCCTTCCTCAGAGCCCAGTGCAGACTTCTTCGGGTTGGCTGCATGGTTCTGCTCTCTGGGTGGAGTTCTCCTCCCTTGGGGATGAGTCCAGGCAGAAGGAAGGTTCTGATGCTGCTGCTGCTGTTTTTGTAGCTGTGAGCTTTGCCACGGTGGCATTAAGGTTTCTCCCTGTATCTGCAATCTTCTCAGTTAGGTGACAGAGACTTCAGGATGGTCAGAGAAAGGATCAACTTGAAAACATGTGTAAGGGTAGTTAGAATACATTCAAGGCCCCATCTCGTACTTGCTGGGGTTATAGTGCTTCAGTTTCCAGGCATGTTGCCAGTGCCTACAGTCTACAGTGTCAGAGGCGCTGCTAGACATGGCTGCATCATCTGAGCACTGGTCCGCAGCACTCCAGAATAGGGCTAGCTTGGAGTTTCATCTCCCCAGAGGAAGGGGTGCCACTTTGCAGGTTTGTATTAGAAGGTGAGCTTACAATGCTTTTCTAGTACTCCTGTCAGTTAAGGTATCTGCTTAATACTGTTTTAAATTTGCATGGATAGTTTTAAAAGGAATAGAGGGCTGGAGAGATGGCTCAGTGGTTAAGGTGCTTGCTTGCAAAGCTTAGTGACCCAAATTTGCTTCCCTAGGACCCACATAAAGCCAGATGCACAAGGTGGCACATGGGTCTGGAGTTTGTTTACAGTGGCTAGAGCCTCTGGCATACGCCTTTAATCTCAGCACTCAGGAGGTAGGAGGATTGCCATGATTTCAAGGCCAGCCTGGGGCTAGCTAGCTACAGTGTGAGTTCCAGGTCAGCCTGAGCTAGAGCCAGATGTTGCCTTAAAGAGCCAAAACAAAACCAAAGGCTTTCTGAAACTGGATGTGGTGGTACACATCTGTAATCCTAGTCCTCAAGAGACTGAGGCAGGTGAAGTGCCATGAGTTCAGAACCTGGATCCTTAGGCTTTGCAGGCAAGTGCCTTAGCCGCTGCTGGCATTGAAGGCACATATCACCACGCCCAGCCTCCTGTATATATATATATATATATATTTGGGGTTGAGGTGAGGGCTCACTCTAGCTCAGGCTGATCTGGAATTCACTCTATTTTCAGGGTAGCCTCGAACTCATTGCGCTTCTCCTACCTCTGCCTCCTGAGTGCTGGGATTAAAGGCGTATGATACCACGCCTGGCTTCTGAATATTTTTAATCTGTTGAGTTGCTGTACTTTAAAAATTTGCCTATGGGACTGGAGAGATGGCCCAGTGGTTAATGACCTTGCCTGCAAAACCTAAGGATCAGAGTTTGATTCCCCAGTACCCATGTAAAACCAGATGCACAGTTGGCACATGTATTTGAGTTTTTTAGTTTGATTACAGCAGCTAGAGACCCTGGCACACCCATTCTCTCACTCTTTACTTGCAAATAAATTAAAAAAATTTTTTTTAAATGTCTATGAAACCGGGTGTGGTGGCTATGAAGCCGTGTGTGGTGGCACATGCCTTTAATCCCAGCACTCAGGAGGCAGAGGTAGAAGGACCGCCATGATTCGAGGCCACCCTGAGACTACATAGGTCAGTCTGGACTAGAGTGATACCTTAACCAAAAAAAAAAAAAAAAAAAAAAAAAAAGTCTATGGCTGGGTGTGGTGGCACACGCCTTTAATTGCATCACTTGAGGCGCTGAGGTAGGAAGATTGCTGTGAGTTCGAGGCCAGCCTGAGATTACATACTGAATTCAGGTCAGCCTGTGCTACGGCAAGACCCTACTGCAAAAAACCAACAACAAACAACAACAACAAGAAGTTTGTCTATGGCTCTCATCAGAGCAGAGCAGCTCTCTAGTTCCACAGAAGGCAGCAGGAAAGCCCTGAGGATTTGGAGGCTCTCTGGATCCTTGTGAGGACTTTGCTGTGACCATGCGCTTCTGCCTGGACTCTGTATTACAGCCAGCTCAGCCTCCTGCCCTCTCCTATATCCCATAGTTCACTACCTTCCACTTACCCTCTTGCGGATGCCAAGCACTTGTGTGTCTTTGTCCTTTCAAAGCTCCTAACTGTCCTCTGAGGCCTTCTCAGAAGGGCTCTGATGAACTGATAGCAGCTGTTACTCATATTTCCAGGAAATTCTGAATTCTCATGGAAAAATAGGTTCAAGATATTGGTCAAATTTTAAAAATCAGGGTTTAAACAGCATGGTGACACATATATTTAATCCCAGCAATCAGGAGGCAGAGGTAGTAGGATTGCTGTGGGTTCCAGGCCAGCCTGGGATTAGAGTGAGTTCCAGGTAGCCTAGGCTAGAGTGAGACCCTACCTTGAAAGAACCAGAAAAAAAAATTAGGGTTTAACTTTTAAATATTATGAATTTCAGAAAAGCATGTGCATAGGATTTTTCTGTATTCCACACCACTGCAACCCTAACCTGGGGTTCCTCAGCGGTGGGCTCAGGGCTTGCCTATAGCTGTCTCCTTTCATCCACGTCAGAGGACTGTTTCCCTGGTCTTTCATGCCTGTTCATAGATGCTCTTTTTACTAGTTTTTTCCTCTGCTTATTTCATTTTTTTAACTTTTGTTACTTCAGGGCAAGAAATTTTTGCTGCTTTATTTGTTTTGATATAGGTTCTTTCTCACTCTAAAGCGTGGCTAGCTTATACTCATTATGTAGCCCAGGCTGGTCTCAAACTCACAGTAAGTAATCCTTTTGCCTCATCCTCCTGAGTGCTGGGATTACAGGCCTGCACCACCATGTCTTGCAAAATTAGTCTTTTCTCCGTGATCCTTCATTTCCCTCTACTTGTCCCAACTTAGACATTATTGTGGGTAAATGTTAACATTTTAGGCTTATGATAAAGCTGAAAACACTGCAGATTTTGACCTGGAACTGTACTCAATGAGGAACTGGTGCTACAGCCTCCAAAGCCCCTTGAAGGTGCCCTTCGTTTGACCAGCCAGGGAGTTTGTCTCATTTCTCTAACAGGTCCTGCTTTTCTCCCTAGTATTAGCAGCTAAATTTAAAAAACAATATTGGAAAGTCAAATTATCAGCAGTCTGACCTTCTGGTCTATAAACAGGTACACAAAGAGCCTATTCATAGTGGTCATAAAACTGTTACGGAAATTATCTGTTTATAGTTATATTTTGGTCTCTTCCTTCAATCTGAAAGATTATAGTATGCCAAAGCTGCATGGAATTATGTACTTACAAAATAGACCCAACGTGTGGCAAAACTGTCTCTGTTGTAGGAACACAAGATGTGTGTGTGATAGGTGTGTTGTCTGTGTGTCTGTGTATATGTTTGCTTTTGTGTTTCTATACCTCTCATAACTTCTCTGACATCACAACTTGTGGCATTCTGCTTTTGTGCTTTCTGCTTTGATTGGGATTTTGAATCTGTATTTGTGGGAGAAGAAAAAGAGAGAATAAAAATTAGTAACAATAATTGGAACAGTGGTTAAATTTTAATGTAATAGATATTAAAATCATCTCTTCTATATTATTATGGGTTTTAGAACCTTATACTATTTTGGGTAAAAAATAATCCCTGAATAGCAAGCATGCCTTTTCTGTGAGCTGTTTTTTTCTCTCTCTTTTTTTCTTTTGGTTTTTTTGAGATAGGGTTTCACTCTAGCCCAGGCTGACCTCACTAATAGTCTCAGGGTGGCCTCGAACTCACAGCAAAACCTCTGCCTAGTGCTGGGATTAAAGGCATGTGCCAGGGTGGCTATTTTCTCATTTTTATCTTCAAGGTAGGATCTCAGGCAGCAATCCTCCTACCTCTGCCTCCTAAGTGCTGGGATTTAAGGCATGTGCCACCATGCCTGGCTTTCATCACATTTTTTTTTTCTTTTTGGGTGGGGTTTTCAAGATAGGGTCTTGCTGTAGCCCAAGCTGACCTGGAATTCACTATGTAGTCTCAGGGTGGCCTCGAACTCATGGCGATCCTCCTACCTCTGCCTCCCGAGTGCTGGGTTTAAAGGCGTGTGCCACCACGCTCAGCTCCGGCTCATCACTTTTAATACTAATTTGGTCAATGGCCTTAGCTTGGGTGCTCAGGCTTCTTGGTGGCTGGAATCAGCCCATATCTGATAGCAGTGTGCTTGTCTGTGCTCTGGCCCTTCTTCACTTCTCATCTCCTTCCTTTGCTCTGTCCTGGAGGTCTAGAAATTGTAACCAAACCTGCCAGAACTATGCACACACCAGTTGCCGTTTCTCTTGTTCAGAAAAAGGTATAGGACTGGGGGTGTAGCCCAGGGTAGAGTGTTGGGTTCCATCCTCAGTACCATAATTAAAAAAAAAATACATTAAGAGCTGAGGAGATAGCTCAGTGGGTAAAGAGCTTGCCATGTAAAAATAAGAACCTGAAGCTGGGCAAGGTGGCGCGTGCCTTTAATCCTAGCACTTGGGAGGCAGAGGTAGGAGGATCGCTGTGAGTTCGAGGCCACCCTGAGACTACATAGTGAGTTCCAGGTCAGCCTGGGTTAGAGTGAGACCCTACCTTGAAAAAACAAAACAAAACAAAACAAAAAAACAAAAAAAAAGAACCTGAGTTTGGATTCCCAGAATCCACATAAAATGCTAGGTGTGGCAGTGCACACCTGTTGTTGTCCCAGTGCTGGGGAGGCTGAGGCAGGAGAATCCATAGGTCTTGCTAGCTAGCTTGTATAGCCAAATGATGAGCTCTGGGTTCAGTGAGAGACCCTGTCTCAAGAAATAGGGTGGAGGGCTAGAGAGATGGCTTAGCAGTTAAGGAATTTGCCTGTGAAGCCTACAGACCCCAGTTTGATTCTCCAGGTCCCATGTAAGCCAGATGCACATTGTGATGCATGCATCAGGAGTTCGTTTGCAGTGGCTAGAGGCCCTGGTGTGCCATTCTCACTTTTTTTTCTCTCTCCCTCTTTCTATCTCTAATAAATAAATAAGTAAATAAAAATAAAAAGAAAAGAAAATAGGGTGGAAAGTGATAGAAGTCATCCAATACTGACCTCTTGTCTGTAAATATATTGCCTGTACATATGTTCATACAAACTCACACACATGTACACATATATAAGCACCACACACATGCATATGAAAAAAAGAATACATAAAAAGGTGTGTGTAGGGCATAGACATTTTTAGCTTTTCTCATCTTTTCCTGTCCCCTGGTTTGGAGCAAGAAGCTCTGGAGAGTATGTGCACATGGATCTACAAGATATATAGGAAGGCTTACCAGCATTTATGGTCCCTAGAGGAATGTTAGTCTGCTTATCATTCAAGGCTGTTTAAGAGTCAGAGTTGAGTGTTTGAAAAACGAGATGGAATGTGGATTAGCCTGAAGAGGATGGCTACTAAGAGAGACTTCTGGTGAGGCTGCTTAATACATGGATTCCACTGAATACACAAAACCTGCTTTCTCTAGATGATAGGTCAGATGATTAGACTAAACCCCGGACTCAGACACTCTGGGCTCATTTCTTCCCTTTGCTTCATTGGGGTGCCTTTTCATATTGATGAAGTGAGGACCTGAGCTCCATTTCCATCCATGAAGACCCTTCCAACTTTTACAACTATAGGATTCTGCTGTATATCTTGGGAAATCCAGACTAGGAAGCATTTTGAATTTCTAACCTAATACTTTTCCTCTTCACTCCTCCACCCACCCCATTTGCCAGATAGAAAGGAAACTTCCAAATAAGGATCCATGAGTCTGGGAAACAAAGAAAAACAATAACTAAAGTACAAGTCTAGCCTTTGCCCTGGCATGAAAAGAATGCAGACTGTTAGCTGACCTAAAGGTTTCTGTTCTATTTCATATTTAGGTGAAGTGGTCAGCTTTGACCACGATTTCCAAAGATGATGCTTCTTAGTCTTTAAAATATTTGTATAATGTTAAGATGATTGCATATCTTTTTTGCGGGGGGATTTCAAGGTAGGGTCTCACTCTAGCTCAAGTTGACCTGGAATTCACTATGTAGTCTCAGGGTGGCCTCGAATTCGACCCACCTACCTCTGCCTCCTGAGTGCTGGTATTAAAGTTGTGCGCCACCACACCTGGCTTCTGATTGCATATTTTTGACAAGCCATGGTAAGTTTTTTAGGTTTTTGTTTTTTTTTTTTTTTTCGGGTAGGGTCTTGCTCTAGCCTAGGCTGACCTAGAATTCTCTATGTAGTCTCAGGGTGGCCTCAAACTCATGGCAATCCTCTTACCTCTGCCTCCTGTGTGCCACCACAGAAGGCTAGTTTTTTTTTTTCTCTTTTGGTTTTTTGAGGTAGGGTCTCATTCTAGCCCAGGCTGACCTGGGATTCACTATGTAGTCTCAGGGTGGCCTCGAACTCCTGGTGATCCTCCTACCTCTGCCTCCCAAGTGCTGGCATTAAAGGCGTGCACCACCACACCCAGCTAAGGCTAGTTTTTATTTATTTATTTATTTATTATTATTTTTTGGTTTTTCGAGGTAGGGTGTCACTGGCTCAGGCTGACCTGGAATTCACTATGTAGTCTCAGGGTGGCCTTGAACTCTCGGCGATCCTCCTACCTCTGCCTCCTGAGTGCTGGGATTAAAGGCGTGCACCACCATGCCCAGCTTATTTTTATTTTATTTATTTGAGAGAGAAAGAGAGAGAGAATGGGCATGCCAGGGCCTTCAGCTGCTACAAACTCCAGAAGCATGTGTCACCTTGCATATCTGGCTTATGTGGGTCCTGGGTAATTGAACCTGGGTCCTTTGGCTTTGCAGGTGAGTTCCTTAACTGCTAAGCTATCCCTCTAGCACCATGGTCAGTTTTATATATAAAGTTTGGTATGTGTATGAGGAGCATTGCTGAAAAACTAAATTTAGAGAGATTTATCTAGACTCACAAATATTTAAACATTTTTTGGGGGGGGTTGGGTCTCACTCTACCCTAGGCTGACCTAAAATTTACTATGTAGTCTTAGGCTGGCCTTGAACTCAAGGCAGTCCTCCTACCTCTGCCTCCCAAGGGTTGAGATTAAAGGTGTGCGCCACCACACCTGGCTTAAGATCAAAAATGATCATGGGAAATGTTCAGTAAACACCCTTAACTAATAAACTAACAAACATTACCAGGTCACCTCAGTGTTTTGGACCTCTAAACATAAAGGAATGGTGAAGTAATGCTGGTGATTTGCCTCACTGAAAATACCAAGCTTCTGTTTTAAACTAGAAAAGAACAAGGCAGAGAGCACAATTATAATGGAGTTTTGGGGATTCAGGAAAAGTCCTAGAAGCCCAAATCATGGGTTTTTATCTTTTAACAAATAATTGGAATAAAGAGTCTGAGAAGGATAGATTATAAACTATTACATTTAATCAAGGGAGCTCAGGGGAGTGTGATGAATTGAGGGAGGGAGCTGGATATACCTACGTGACCTGAGCATGGGCAGGCTGGGCATGAGCAAGGAGGGAGGTGTGAAAGGGGTTTTTCAGAGAAATTTAAAAGGGGCTGTATGAGCTGGAGAGATGGCTTAGTGGTTAAGATGCTTGACAGCAAAGCCAAAGGATCTAGGTTTGATTTCCTAGGACCCATGTAAAGCCAGATGCACAAGGTGGCACATGCATGTGTTTGGAGTTCGTTTGCAGTGGCTGGAGACCCTGGTGTGCTCATTTTCTCTTTCTGCCTCTCTTTCAAATAAATAAATAATTAAAAAAATAAATAAAAAGTGCCATGGCTGGAGAGATGACTTAGATGGTTAAGGTGCTTGCTTACAAAGCCTAAGGACCCATATTCTACTCTCCAGATCCCACGTAAGCCAGATGCACAGAGGTGATGCAAGTGCAAGGTCACACATGCCCACTAGGTGGCACAAGCATATGGCGATTGATTGCAGTGGCTGAGGCCCTGATGTGCCAATTCTCTCTTTGTCTCTGTCTCTGTGTCTCTCTCTAACATAATTAAAAAAAATAAAAAATAAAAAATAAGTAAAAAGGGCCAGTGCTTAAAAGTCAATAAGAGAATAGGGAAAAGAAACAAAAACAAAACACATTATGTCAGACTGCCAGACCTGGAGAAGCATGGTTTTACTGGTACTGCCACCCCCGAGATTCAGGCATAGAGAAATAGCAGCCAAAAAGAAAAGGAAATACAAGAAGCTGTCCCCCTTAGCAAATCTCTGTTTATAATTTTATTGTGGTGGGCTTTATTCTCAGGCTCAGGTGAATCCAAGAGGGAGCTGATTGGTCTGGACTCAGGGTGCTGGCTAAGGAAGAGATCAGCACACCTACATAGGGAGTGAGAGAGCTGATTCCTAGCTGACTCCCTGAAAATCATGCTACATGACTCATTCCCTCTCAAAACTATGTGTGCTCTCACTATCCTTGTGAAAGCATAGTCTGAGAACACAGATTGGCAAAACCCATTTGTCTTGTCTTACATCCAGTGTTTATTTTTTTTATTTTTATTTTTTTATTTTTCAAGGTAGGGTCTCACTCTAAACCAGGCTGACCTGGAATTCACTGTGTAGTCTCAGGGTGGCTTCAAACTCACGGCGATCCTCCTACCTCTGTATCCCAAGTGCTAGGATTAAAGGCATGTGCCACCACACCCGGCTTTTGTGTTTAATATTTTTGTATTCGAATATTTTATGTCAGTTTCTACCACTTCCTTTATCCTTTACTTTGCCCTTCATAGACATTTATTTACCTTTCAGTTTCTATATGCAATTGAATTTTTTAAATTTATTTGAGAGAGAGAGAGAATGAGGGAGGGAGAGAGACAGAGAGAATGAGAGAGTGTGAGAGAGAGGCACATAGAGAGAATGGGTGTGCCAGGGCCTCCAGCCAGTGCAAACAAACTCTAGATGCATGTGCCGCCTTCCTATGGCTTTGCAGGCAAATTCCTTAACTGCTAAGCCATCTCTCCAGCCCTAGCCCTGAATTAAACAAAAAAAATTATTTATTTGTAAGCAGAGAGAGATAGCGAGAAGAGAGACAGAGAGAATGGGCTCACCAGGGCTGCCAGCTGCTGCAAACGAACTCCAGACACATGTACCACCTTGTGCATCTGGCTTACATGGGTCCTAGGGAATCGAACCTGGGTCCTTTGGCTTTGCAGGCAAATATCTTAACTGCTAAGCCATCCCTCCAGCCCTACAATTGAATTTTTTTTAAAAAATATTTTATTTATTTGAGAGAGAGAGAAAAGGCACATTAGGGCCTCTAGCCAATGCAAATAAACTCCAGATGCATGCGCCACCATGTGCATCTGGCTTACATGGGTACTGGAAAATTGAATCTGGGTCCTAAAAAGTGCCTTAACCGCTAAGCCATCACTACAGTCTGTAAGAGAATTTTTTAAAAATATTTTTTATTTACTTGAGACAGAGAGAAATAGAGCAAGAGGGTATAGCAGGGCATCCTGCTGCTACAAACAAATTCATATGCATGCACCAGTTTGTGCATCTGGCTTTCCATGGGTACTAGGGAATCGAACCCAGGCCATCAAACTTTACAAGCAGGTGCCTTTAACTAAACACTGACCCATCTCTCCAGCCCTGAAGTTGAAATTTTTGTGTTTTGTTTTTTTCAAGGTAGGGTAGCCCAGGCTGACTTGGAATTCACTATGTAGTCTCAGGCTGGCCTTGAACTCACAGTGATCCTCTTACCTTGGCCTCCTAAGTGTTGGGATGAAAGGTGTGTGCCACCATAACTGGCCATTTTTTAAAAATTTAATTTGTTTATTTGAGAGAGGGAGCAAATAGAGACAGAATGGACATGTCAGGGCCTCCAGCCACTGCAAACAAACTCCAGATGCATGTGCCACCTTGTGCATCTGGCTTGCATGGGGGAATCAAACCTGGGTCCTTCCTAAGGCTTTGCAGGCAAGTGCCATCTCTCCAGCCCTTGGCCAAACTTTAAAAAATTTTTATTTATTAGCCAGGCATGATGGCACACGCCTTTAATCTTAGCACTCGGGAGGCAGAAGTAGGAGGATCAAGGATTGCCATGAATTTGAGGTCACCCTGAGACAACATAGTTAATTCCAGGTCAGCCTGAGCCAGAGTGAGACCCTACCTTGAAAACCCCAAAATTTATTTGCATAGAGAGAGAGAGGAGACAGACACACAGAATGGGTGCACCAGGGCTTCTAGCCATTGCAAACAAACTCCAGATGCATGTGCTCCTTCTGCATCTGGCTTATGTGGGTCCTGGGGAATTGAACCTGGGTCCTTTGGCTTCACAAGCAAGCACCCTGGGTGAATTTTTGACCCCTGATTTAAAAACTAAAATAAGGGCTGGAGAAGTAACTCTTTGGAAGAATGCATGCAAGATTCCTAGATTTGATCTTCAGCACCACAATAAATAAATTGAATAAATAAGGCTAATACAGGAATTTAATTTTAATTAAAATAAATATTTTTATATAAAATAGAAAATTTAAGTTAATATACAAAAAAATGTATAGTGAGGTAACAATTGACTGTCCTAGTTTCTTCTTTTTTTTAAAAAAAATTTATTTTATTTTATTTTGAGAGAGAGAGACACACAGAGAGACAGACAGAAAGAGAGGGAGAGGGAGACAGATAGAGAATGGGTGTGCCAGCAGTCTCTCAGCTGCTGTGAACGAAATCCAGATGTGTGCGCCCCCTGTGAGCAAGTGCGGCATTGCGCCCTTGCGACACTTTGTTTCTGGCTAAACGTGGGACCTGGAGATTGGAACCAGGTTCTTAGGCTTAGCAGGCAGGCGCCTTAATCCCTAAGCCATCTCTCCAGCCCCTTCTTCTTTTTTTATGAGACAGAGAGAGAGAGAGAGAGAGAGAGAGAGAGAAAGAATTGGCGTGCCAGGGCCTCCAGCCACTGCAGTTGAACTCCAGATGTGTGTGTGCCACCTTGTTCGCATGTGTGACCTTGTGTGCTTTCATTACCTTGTGCGTCTGGCTTAAGTGGGAGCTGGAGAGTTGAACATGAGTCCTTAGGCTTTGCAGGCAAGCACCTTAACCACTAAGCCATCTCTCCAGCCCCCTAGTTGCTTCTTGAGGAAATAGGTCTAGAATTAACATTTATGGGAAAGTCTTTTTTTTTTTCCTTTGTTTTGTTTTGCAAGGTAGGGACTTGTTCTTGCCCCGGCTGATTTGGAACTCACTGTGTAATCTGAGTGGCCTCAAACTCATGGCAATCCTCCTACCTCTGTCTTTTGGAACAGTACCTAGGTTGATGTGAGGGAAGCCGATGGACTGAAATGAGATGCTGCTACCACAGCTGTTTTGTCAGTCTCAAGGGAACTCAAGTTAGGACAATCCTGCAATATCCTATATTGAGGCCATGTGTTGAGACCTCCAGCGTGCCTAGTAGTCAGTTGCTGGAATTGGGGGTATTGGAAGGAAATCTGCTTTTTCCAAGAATCTTTCCCTTCATTTCCTTTATGAATTCTGATGTCTTGAAAACAAAGATTCACCCAGCACTTTCTTTTTTTTTTTTCTTTTCTTTGGTTTTTTGAGGTAGGGCTTCACTCTAGCTCAGGCTGACCTGGTATTCACTCTGTAGTCTCAGGGTGGCCTTGAACTCACAGCGATCCTCCTACCTCTGCCTCCTGAGTAGCATTTTCTTTTTTAAGTTTACTTTCATGGAGTTACCTTCATGGCCGACTACAGGTCCCACTTGCACATGGCCTGACTGACTCCGGAGGTCAGGCCCAGGCCTGACTTATTTTCTTCCACTATTTGCTGCAAACCTCTCCAAGGCCTGTTTCTTTGGACCATGACTTACCAGGCTCTTGTCCTGTCTCTTTTGTGCCAATGGCAGGTGGGGAGTCCCGATGGCAGCTTGTCCTTCATAGAGGGGTGAGTGTGGGTCAGAGGCCTCTCAGACCCCTTGGGCTGTACCTGTGTCCTTCTGTTCTGCCCGGGAGAGCCCTGACCAGTAGTCAGTTATGAGAGTACCACTCTATCGTCCCTGTAGTCTGTTCACTGTGGTCCTGCTATATTTAGTTGCAGCTCTAGGTCCCTGGAAAGGCCTCCAGATGGACCTAGTTCTTTTACCTAGGCTTCTGATTCTGGTGCTATTGATATGCCTCACCTTTTTCACTCAGAGAACCTTTTTTTTTTTTTTTGAGATAGGTTCTCACTCTTGCCCAGGGTGACCTGGCATTCATTCTGTAGTTCCAGAATGACCCTGAACTCACAGTGATCTGCCTACCTCTGCCTCCCGAGTGCTGGGATTAAAGGTGTATGCCACCACACTGGCACAGTGCTTCAAACTCAGCCATTTGATGATGTCTTGGTGTGACTCACTTTTCATTACTTTCTGCCTGCCTGGTAGTTGGTGACCTCTTTTTTTTTTAAGTCTTTTCTCCTGTTACTTTTGGTTTTTCAAGGTAGGGTTTCACTCTAGTCCAGGCTGACCTAGAATTCACTATGTAGTCTCAGGGTAGCCTTGAACTCATGGTGATCCTCCTACCTCTGCCTGGGATTAAAGGCATGAGCTACCATGCTGGCATGCTTTCACTTCTTAAAAAGCCATAGTTGCCTTCATGGAGACCCCACATCTATGACCTCATCTAATTCTGAGTACCTCTCAAAGGCCACCATGCCAGGCTTTATGTGTACTTTCTTGTCACCTGACTTTCCTATTGTCCTTACACTGGCTCTTTTCAGTCTTTTTACATTTCTTAAATTAATTTTTTTCATCTCTGTATTCTTTTGGGTGGACTTTAGTGATTGTTATTTGCTGGTCCTTGCATTTGTTGGCTGGATTTTCCAGTGTTCTGTGATGCTGGCAATCAGTGTTTTGCATATTTTGTTAGCTTTCCATTACTGTACAAATAGCCATCTTATAAAGAAGAAAGGTTTATTTTAGCTCACAGTTTTAAAAGTTTCCATCCATGGTCAGTTGACTTCATTGCTTCTGGGCAGGTGATATGGCAGTACATCATGATGGAAACACCTGATAGAGCAAAGCCACTCAGGCATTGCTGGTATGAAGGAGAGGGAAACTAGAGATCATGGTTTCACAGTCTCCTTCAACGCCACAAGACTGCAGCTGCTTTGGCTATAATTGTTAAAGGGAGAACCACCATGAAAGGGAAAGATGCTCTGAGGGTAATAGCCAACTCATTGAAGGATCAGGACTGGAACAATGCTGATGGAGGTCCTTAATTCCCAGCCTCTCTACCCAGGCTACTGCTATAGCTGTAGTCCATGGGTGCCAGGCATCATTGCCAGTATCTCTAAGGTAGTGAGGAGTCCTTAGAGGCCTAGGAGTGCTATAGCTGGATCATATGGTAAATCTTTTTTTAGCTGTCTCAAGAACCTCCACACTGATTTCCACAATGGCTGGACCAGATTACATTCCCACTAATAGTGTAGAAGGGTTCCCCTTTTTCTACATCTTTGCTAACATTTATTTATTTTCTTTCTTTTTAAAAAATATTTTTATTTTTATTTATTTATTTTGAGAGAGAGAGAGAGAGAGATACAGAGATAGGCAGGTAGAAAAAGAGAGAGAGAATGGGCGTGCCAGCCACTGCAAACAAACTCCAGATGCATGCAACCCCTTGTGCATCTGGTTTACGTGGCTCCTGTCCTGGGGAATCGAACCTGGGTCCTTTGGCTTTGCAGGCAAGCACCTTAACCACTAAACCATCTCTCCAGCCCTCATTTTTTGTTTTGTTTTCTTCTTTCTTTTTTCTTTTTCTCTTTCTTTCCTTCCCTTCCTTCCTTCCTTTCTTTCTTTCTTTCTTTCTTTCTTTCTTTTTTATTTTTGTTGTTTTGTTTTTTGAGGCAGGGTCTCACTCTAGCTCAGGCTGTCCTGGTCTGGAATTCACTGTGTAGTCTCAGGGTGGCCTTGAACTCATGGCAATCCTCCTACCTCTGCCTCCCGAGTGCTGGGATTAAAGGGGTGTGCCACCATGCCCGGCTCCCTCATTTGTTTTCTTGATGGTAGCCATTTTGACAGGAGTGAGATGGAATCTCAAAGTAGTTTTAATTTTCATTTCCCTGATAGCTAAGGATGCAGAATACTTTTTTAGATGTTTATATGATATCTGTATTTCTTTTGATGAGAACTCTATTTAGTTCCATAGCCCATTTTTTAATTCGGTTGTTTGATTTCTTATTGTTTTGTTCTTTGTATATTCTGAATATTAATCTTCTGTCAGATGTATAGCTGGCAAAGATTTTCTCCCATTCTGTAGGTTGTCTCTTTGCTCTATTCACAGTGTCCTTTGCTATTCAAAAGCTTTGTAATTTCATGAGATCCCAGTGGTTGATTAGTGTTTTTATTTCCTGAGCAACTGGGGCTATATTCAGAAAGTCATTGTCTATGCCAATATGTTGAAGGGTTTCCCCTACCTTTTCCTCTAGCAATTTCAGAGTTTCAGGTCTGATATTAAGGTCCCTGGTCCATTTGGACTAGATTCTTGTGCATGGAGAAAGACAAGATCTATTTTCATCCTTCTACATATAGATATCCAGTTTTCCCAGCACCACTTGTTGAAGAAGCTGTCTTTTCTCCAATGAATATATTTGTCAAATATCAGATGGCTGTAGCTGCCTGAATTAACATCTGGGTCCTCTATTCTGTTCCATTGATCTACATGTCTGTCTTTTTGCCAGTTCCATGCTGTTTTTGTTACTATGGCTTAAAATTGAGTATGGTGATACCACCAGCCTTATTTTTGTTTCTCAAAATTGTTTTGGCTGTTCTAGGTTTTTTGTGCTTCCAAATGAATTTTGGGATTGTTTTTTCTATTTCTGTGGAGAATGCCATTGGAGTTTTAATGGGGATTGCATTAAATACGTAGATTGCTTTTGGTAAGATTGATATTTTCACAATATTGATTCTTCCAATCCAAGAACACATGGAATGTCTTTCTGAAATTTCTCTCTTGTTTTTTTGTTTTTTTTGTTTTTTTTGTTTTTCGAGGTAGGGTCTCACTCTGGTCTAGGCTGACCTGGAATTAGCTATGTAGTCTCAGGGTGGCCTTGAACTCATGGCAGTCCTCCTATCTCTGCCTCCTGAGTGCTGGGATTAAAGGCGTGCGCCACCATGCCCGTCTTCTCTTGAGTGTTTTAAAGTTCTTATTGTAGAGATCCTTTGCTTCCTTGGTTAAGTTTATTCCAAGGTACTTTTTTTTCTTTCTCTTTTTTTTTTTTTTTTTTTTTGAGGCAATTGTGAATGGGAGATATTCCCTGATTTCATCCTCCTCATGTTTGTTGTTAGTATATAGGAAAGCTACTGATTTCTCTGTGTTAATTTTGTATCCTGCTAAAAGTATTTATCAGCTTTAACAGTTTGCTGGTAGAGTCTTTAGGCTTCTTTATGTATAGAATCATATCATTTGCAAGTAATGATAATTTGATCTCTTACTTTCCAATTTGTATCCCTTTTATGAGTGTCTCTTGCCTTATTGCTATAGCTAAGACTTCCAGTACTATATTATTATTATTATTATTATTATTATTATTTGTTTTCAAGCTAGGGTCTCGCTCTAGCCCAGACTGACCTGGAATTCACTATGAAGTCTCAGGGTAGCCTTGAACTCATGGTGATCTTCCTACCTCTGCTCCAGTACTATATTAGATAAAAGTGGGGACAGTGGACACTGTTGCCTTGTTCCTGAATTTTGTCGAAAAGCTTCAGGTTTTTCCCCATATAGTATTATGTTGGCCGTAGATTTGACATAGATAGTTTTTATAATGTTGAGATATGTTTCTTCTATTCCTAGTTTCTGTAGGACTTTTATTATGAAGGGATGTTGGATTTTGTCAAATGCCTTTTCTGCATTTATTAAGATAATCATGTGATTTTTATCCTTCAGTTCATTTATATAATGTATTACATTTATTGATTTGTGTATGTTGAACTATCCCTGCATCTCTGGAATAAAGCCTACTTGTTGGGGTGAATAATCTTTCTGATATATTCTTGTATTCTGTTTTCCAGTATTTTGTTGAGATTTTTTTTTTCCCAAGGTAGGGTTTCACTCTAGTCCAGGCTGACCTGGAATTCACTATGTAATGTGAGGGTGCCCTTGAACTCACAGTGATCCTCCTACCTCTGCCTCCTGAGTGCTGGGATTAAAGGCGTGTGCCACCACGCCCAGCTCTTGTTGAGAATTTTTGCATCTATGTTCATGAGGGAAATTGATTTGTAATTTTCTTTCTTTTTTTAAAAAAATATTTATTTATTTGCAAGCAGAGAGAGAGATAGAAGAGAGACAGAGAGAATGGGCACACCAGGGCCTCTAGCCACTGCAAATGAACTCCAGATGCATGTGCCCCTTGTGCATCTGGCTTATGTGGGTCCTGGGAATCAAACCTGGGTCCTTTGGCTTTGCAGGCAAACGCCTTAACCTCTAAGCCATCTCTCCAGTCCATAATTTCCTTTTTTTGTTCTGTTTTTGTCTGGTTTTGGTGTCAGGGTGATGCTGGCTTCATAGAAAGAGTTTGGTAGAATCCTTTCCTTTTCTATTTTATGGAAAAGTTTGAGAAGCAGTGGTGTTAGTTCTCCATGAAGGTCTGGTAAAAGTCACCAATGAATCCATCTGCACCTGGACTTTTTTTTAGTTGGGAGACTTTTTATAACTGCTTGGTGTGGGTCGTAACGTTTCCTGGGGTTGTTGGCCACCGATGTCCTGAGCAAGGGAGGGAGGAGTTGGGGGAAAGCAGCAGGGTCTTGGAGCAGAAGGTGAGGCATGCGCTTCTCAGGGATTTCAACACATTCTTTAAGTCTTCAGCTGTTTTCAGGGCATCCCCATATTCCCATGGTGGACCTCACTCATCAGCATGCATATCACTCCATACCACATACAGGAAGATGGCCACCCTGGGATTCCTCACACACTCTTCTTCCTGATGGCACAGACTTAATTACTTGTCTTTCTACCTGTAATATGACCCATGCAAACATCACCACCACAAGAAGGCACACCACCGCACACCACATAGGGAAAGATGGCCATGTCAGGATTTCCCCTGCGGATGCTGCACCCTCAGCCTCAGTTGCATGCCTTGTTAACAACTATAGCTGGGGACCATGACATTGCTCCTCCCAAACTTAGTTTTGGTTCTGCCATGCCCCATATTTGGATGACAAGTGTCACAGGAAGCTTTTTCACTGGGGAGGTACAAACACATGTCTGTTCACCCCAGATAAGGCTCAGACAGCAGACCAAAGTACGATTACACCAAAATTCAATTTTTTTTTACTTAATGAGTTTATTGGGTTACTTACAGGAGCATGGGTGATTCAGACACAGCTACATCATCACTAAGTCCCACCACTTTCTGGATGGTGACATCAGGGGAGCTACATCATGGAGTTCTTACAATTTTCAAAGAAAAAGACCCTGTATTTGTCAGGATTCTCTAGAGGAACAGAACCAATAGAAGGAATATGTATTATAAAAGTAATTTAGTAAATTAGCTTATAGGATATGGGCTGGGCAGCCCAGGAATAACTCTCTGGAGGCTAGAGAATCTGAGAACTTAGTAGCTGCTCAATCAACAAGGCTGGATGCCTCAGCAGTCCTGGTCTGGCACAGAAGTCCTGGAGTATTCCTGAAGAGCTGTTGGTTTTCAGTCCGTGTAGAAGGCTGAAGAAGATGGGTTCTAGTGTCCACAAAGGATGGCAGCAACAGGGTAGGTGCACTCACCAGCAAGTAGCAAGGTCAGCCAGGCAAAAGGCACTGTATTCCCACGGACCTTCTTTACATAGAGTCCATCACTGAAAGGGCTGCCCCACTATAGGGGAAGATCTTCCTCCTTCAATCCTTCCTGGAATTGCCCTCTCAGATTGGCTCATGAGGCATGTCTGCTACTCCTAATTTGATCAAGTTGACAGTAGAATATGACTGTTACAACTATGTTCACACAACCTTTATTACAGTATATTTATATATTTATCTTATTATTGTTAATATCTTATTATGCATAATTTGTAAATTAAACTATCATAGGGATACATGTATAAGGAAGAAAGCATAGATCTATGTTGCAGTTTCCTTCCTGTTGCTGGGACAAAACACCCAACTAAAAGCAGCTTATAGAAGGAAAGGCTTCATCAAAGTGGAGAAAACATGACAGAGCAGAGGCTGGGCCTTATATCTTGTCACATCACCTGGGAGGCAGCAGCAAAAGTGAGCAAGCTAGTGAACACCCAGTATGGCTGGAATAATAAACTTCAGAGTCCACCCCCAGTGACAAACCTCCTCCAGCAAGTCTCCACCTCCCCAAAGCTCCCAAATTGCCACAAGCTGGGGGCCAAGTAATCAAAACACATGAGCCTAAGGGGAGACATTCCATTCAAGCCACCACAGTAGTTTCTTTGGTTCATGTTCCACAAAGGTTCTTAGAACACATAGCCATGGCTAAAGTGTGCCATTTCCTATCTGCTATATGACTGTACTAGCTTACTATGCTAGATCACTGACTTAGCCTTGGTTTACACCTCATTTTACCATTTTGGTTTGACTTTCTGGCTTCTACATCACTTTCCTCTCTGGAAGTCTCCTAGCATAACTTATTTTTCCACTTTCAGTGGATGAGCACCGAAACATTGGTCTTAGTGAGTCACAGGCAGCCCAGATCCAATAGAATGATTTGGGGAAATGTGTGTTGAGGCTTCCAGAAGACAGTCATCTCTGCTTGTAAGATTTGATGGGCTATTATGTGTAACTTAGTGCTTCTGGAACCATTGTGTTGCCACAAAGTTAGGCAGAGTATCGAGGAGGTGACCTGGGGAAGAAGGTTGGAGCAAGAGAAGGAGAGAAATGGACCCTGAGAACACCTTGAGATGGAGATGGATTCAAGTTGGCCTGATGCTAGACTTTAGTTGTGCCAGCTGGAAACTCCTCTTTGTGTCATAAGCTTGAGTTATATTCTGTTGCAAAGCCTAGTGTCCTAAGGCATAGAAACTATGTCTGAAGTCTTTGGAGATCCTGGGTCATGCTTCAGAGGAGCCTTCCAAGTCAAAAGATTTCTGGGCAGTTTGAATGGTCCCTGGGTCCTGTGAGGCCTGGTGGGGAGAATTAGGAATGCTTGGATGAAGAATAGAAGACCAACGGCAAACAAAGCTACCTTCATATACTCTGAGGTCACATGGGAATGACAGTCAGTTTGTTCTTTGTGGTTCCAGATTGTTTCAGAACTGGAACCAATGTGTACCATTGTAATGATTATAGCATTGAGCTTCATATAAAGAAGGATTGTCCAACTGTGAACTGCTCAACTTTAGAAGGGCCAGAGGCTGGGTTCTCATTCACTGGAAACATTTAGCGGTGACTGCAACATGAGAGAGAATTCAGCAAATTGCAGCAGATGTTAGATGTCTGAAAATTTAGGCTACATAGTAAAATGACATGAGTTTATATTTTCTTAGGGAGCAGAAGACTTACTGTGGCCTTTGGGCAAATCTTAGACCCTCAGTTTTGGTAATACTATTTTCCCTCCAAATTAGTCAGGCATGGTGGCACACACCTTTGGTCCCACCACTTGGGAGGCTGATCAGGGGCCAGCCTAGGGCTACAGAGTGAGTTTCAGGTCAGCCTGGGCTACAGTGAGACTCTGCCTTAAAAAAAAATTAAACATAATGGCACATACCTGTAATTGAAGCTGCTGGGGAGGCTGAGGCAGGAGGATTACAAGAACTTGGAAGTTAGTTTGAGGCCAGCAAATTACAGGACTGGAAAGATTTCTCAGTGGTTAAAGGAGCTTGCTTGCAAAGTCTGCTGGTTAAGGTTCAATTCCCCAGCAACCAGGAAACCTGCTTGCAGGCCAGGCTCATTTGCAGCAGCAGGAGATTGTCTCAAAAGTGGACCAGTAATGTAACTCTTGTGACCTCCACATGCACACGGTAGCACACATGCACCTATACACACAAATAAAATTTAAAAATTTAAAAATAATACTTTTGCCATTTTTTGTTGAGCATCAAATGAGTGTATATGAAAATTCTTTGAAAACCAAGGCACTACAGTGGAGGCTCACCTCATTGGTTAACATTGCCGAGCATATACAAGGACCCTCCTGGGTTCAATCTCCCACACCTCACCAAACAAACCAAAACGCCAATGCATGTACAATGTAAAGTGCTATTATTATTTTCTACACAATAAACTCCAGTTTAACTGAGGTAATTCTTTAAAGTGCCTAATATGTTTTGAATCATAGGTAGTTTAAAAAAGGAACAGCTCCCTGTACCCCGCCCCTCTCCCCCCCAAAAGCCTACCAACAAGTGATGTTCATTAAGTAGGATTCAGTATGTTAAATTCTGAGATGAAGTCACTTAAATCTTTCCCAAGTAGAACTAAGACGTTTCTCAGTGATCTGGGTGTATGGAGCTACAGCTGAGCCAGGAGTAGAGTCTAGGCAGTGAGAGCTCCCCTGTGATCTAGACTGGATGCCCTGTGAGGAGTGAAGCCTCACAAAACGGGTCGAACTTGTCGCATCTCTGCAAAACAAGGCTGCATGTGGAGACACAGGTCTTTTCATTGACGAAAACCCCACTGCCCCAGAAACTCCTGTTCTCAGTGTTTGCTGCCTGGAGACAGTGGGCTTTATTATCTTCATGTGTTCAGAGGTGCCAAACTCTGGAGTTGGGCAAAGAGGATTTCACTTGGCACACAGTGCTTGGGGAGGTTGACGCTGGGCAGAGTGAATTCTGGGGTTAGGCGTTGCTTTGGTCACTTTGGTTTCAATGACAACTAAACTTCACTGCTTGCTTTACACTATTCAGACATTTGCTGCTTTTCCAGAGCTGCAGGAGATGACTAAGAACAGCCAGTGTGGGCTGCCTGCGAGAGTGGTCAGACCATACCATTATCTTTCCTCACACACTGCTGCTTTGTGTCCTGCTGTGTCTTGCTGTTACCAGCACAGAGCTGTCACTGTGTCTCTTCAGGCCAGAGCCCCTTCTGAGTGTTGGGGTCTTTTGTTCAGAAGCATTATTGTGTCCCTTGTTCTGGAGTGTTGTTCATAGTGGCTATGGTGCAGAGTGAATATCTGGGCAAGAGGAGGGTGTAGATTTACAATTGTTTTAAATTCTCACAAGCAGAATGTGAGCGAAATTAATTTTGCATTCCTTTTTCTTCTCTTTCTTTTTTTGTTTTTTCGAGATAGGGTTTCACTCCAGCCCAGGCTGACCTGGAATTAACTATGCAATCTCAGGGTAGCTTTGAATTCTCGGCGACCATCCTACCTCTGCCTCCTGAGTACTGGGATTAAAGGCATGTGCCAAACTTTTCATTCTTTAAAAAAAAGAGAGAGATTCATATATCCTTTCAGAAAACCCATCTGTAAGCCTTGAAGCCAAATTTTTTTCAAGGTAGGGTCTCACTGTAGTTCAGGCTGACCTGGAATTCACTGAGTCTCAGGGTGGCCTTGAACTCACAGTGATCTGATCCTCTTACTTCTGCCTCCCAATTGCTGGGATTAAAGGCATATGTTACCACACCCAGCAAAGCCAACATTTCTATTTTGGCTCTTAACAACAGAAACAAAGTGAGCAAGTAGTTGGGTTCATTTCGATGAGTATAGAGTCCTTTTGTGTTTTTTCCTGTTTGATTTGCAAAGAGAATTTCCATTAACTTTAATATGTATATATGCATTTCTAGAGATCACCACATTAAGACTATCTGGGGGTTGTGGAGATGGTTTGGTAGATAAAGTGCTTGCTGCTAAAACCAGAGTACCTGAGTTCAGATCCATAGCACCTGTGGAAGAACTGGAAGCTGTGGCCACTTCCATAATCCCAGAGCACTGAATCTGATGGTGAGATAGGAGGCTGAGACACGAGAGTTTCCTGGAAGCTCACAGACCAGCTACCCTAGTGAGCTCAGCAGTGAATAACCGTGAGAATGAGAGACCCTGCCTCAAAATGAGGTGAAAGGCAAGGACCCACCTGAAAGTTACCTCTGACCTCCACATGTGTGCCATGGCACACATAGGGCCACACTCACTCATGAACACACACACAAACACAACACACACACACATGACTAAATGGAGGGCCATCTGTGGAAAAAAATTCCTTTTTACATAGCTAAGGTGAGGCCACAAGGTGTGATAAGAGACTTGGTTCCTCATGAAATGTCTGTTGAATTGCCTCAAACTTCATTTTCTTTTATCTTATTTGTTCTAAGTCCAACGGATCAGTGCTGCCTATAAAACTAACTGCTGATGGCCTGTTTCCACACTGGAATTACAAGTGCATTCATACTACTTTTTCTTAGTTTTACTATGAGTCATACATGACAGGTGAAAAAATACTTGAGGATAAGGAGCTTATGAAAACCAAAGCCACCACTCCACCACTGCCTGTCTCATTTCTTCTTTTTCTTTTTTTCTCAAGGTAGGGTCTCACTCTAGCACAGGCTCACTATGTAGTCCCAGATTGGCTTTGAATTTAAGGCAGTCCTCCTACTTTTGCCTCTCAAGTGTTGGGATTAAAGGCATGTGCCACCATACCCGGCCTCTTTCACATTTCTCATCTGTCAAAGGTAACTATTTGATTACTTTTATTACTGCATTAAAAAAATATAGGCTGCAAAGATAGCTCAGTGGTTAAGACACTTGCTTATAAAGTCTAATGACCTGATTTTGATTCCCAGTACCCACATAAAACAAGATGCAAAAAGTGGTACATGCATCTGGAATTCATTTGCAGCAACTAGAGGACCAAGTGTGCCCATTTATTTCCCTTCCCCCCTTCCTGGGCCTTTAATCCCAGCACTTAGGAGGCAGAGATAGGAGGATTGCTCTGAGTTTGAGGCCACCCTGAGACTACGTAGTGAATTCCAGGTCAGCCTGGGCTAGAGCAAGACCCTACCTTGAGAAATAAAACAAAATACACCCACACACATTTTATTTGCTATAACAGTTTTAAGTATAGCAAAATTGAGCAAAAAATAGAGTTCCCCTGTACTTCCTGGTCTCATATGTATGCAGCCTTCTCATTATCAACATCCCTCACCAGACTGGTATATTTGTTACACTGAGTGAACCTATATTGGCACAACATTACCACTCAGAGTCCATAGTTTATGCTGGGGGTTCATTCTTGGTGTGAATGTTCTGTAGCTTGGATAAATGTACTGACAGACTTCTCTGACTGTCGTATCAAACAGGGTTTTCTGTGTGCTCATCCCACCCTTCCTCCTATGCTCTAGCCCCCACTCATGCTGCCTTCTCTCCTAAGCCCTGGAACCTATTCATCCCACCCTCCCTTCTAAACCCCAGTGCCTACTCATCCCGCCTTCCCTCCTAAGCCCCGGTGGCTACTGTTCTTTTTACTGTCTCCATAGTTTTGCCTTTTCCAGAAAGCTATGCAGTTGGAACCATACAATGTGCAGTCTATCAGATCAGCTCCGTTTACTCACTGACATGTTCATGTATGTATGGGGTTCTTTTATTCACTGACATGTACTCACAAGGTTCTTTTTTATAGTTTCTTGACTTGTGCTAATGGTTTAGATATGTGTCTCCTTCAAGGTCTCTGTGTTGATGGCTTGATGCCTAGCTTGGTGCATATAGGAAGGTAGTAGAAACTTATTTAAAGAGGTAGAGCCTAATGGGAGGTCTTCAGGTTGTTGGGGGTATGTCCTTGGGGGTTGTGGGACCCTGCTCTGTGCCTCTCTCTATTACCTGGCCATGAGGTGAATGATTTTGCTTGGTGATAAGCTGTCAGGAGCCAAAAGCAACAAGCCAAACTTATGGACTGAAACCTTAAAAACTGAGCTGGAATGCATCTTTTCTCTTTAAGTTGGTTGTCATTGGTATTTGTTAGTGACAGAAAGCTGACTGACACAGTGTGAAGGCTTTTTTTTTTTTTTAAAAAAACCATTGTATAATATTTCATAACATCTATTCACTTACTGAATTACATTTATTTATTTTTGTCTTTTTCCGAGGTAGGGTCTCACTCTAGCCCAGGCTGCACTGGAACTTACTCTGTAGCTCTAAGCTGGCCTCAAACTCAGAGCAGTTCTCTTACCTCAGCATCCCAAGTGCTGGGATTAAAGGAGTGTGCCACCATGCTGGCTTTTGTGTGTGTGTGTGTGTGTGTGTGTCTGTCTGTCTGTCTGTTTGTATCACATGTCAGTGTAAAACACACAGCTCTCACCTCAAAGGAAGTAAGAGATGTTTTGTTCTGGAGCCACATATGAGTGACCATGACCTTGGAACACAAATTTGGGTTACTCCAAATTCCAGGCTCCATTGTGAGTTAGCAATTTTGTGAAGTTTTTGTTGTTACAGAATAAAAGAAGGTCATAAGCGAAGACCTATTTTAAATACATTAGCTGTCAGGTAGGTGGGTTACAGCAAAGCAGAGACGTCTCTACTTAGGCTTCAGATGCTGTCTACTGACATTCTTAGCCTTTAGGTTAGGTTTCACCTGATCACCTGATAGTCATAAGGATGTTAGGTCAGACACAGAGGTGTTTATTATGGAGTCTAAAGATAACCTAAGATAATTTGGCTCTGGACTTAACCTTCCAATCTCTCCACATTGAAATTCTAATCAGTTGCACAGTCTTGGGGGATGAACACAGCCTCTTCTTTGTTTTCACACAAAACATCACTGTAGCAATTATCTTCAAGTTGCTTATACAAAACATCTAACCAGAAATAGCTGATGGGAGGAAAGGGTTTATTTCAGCTTACAATCACTTCCAGGGGAACTTTTATCATAGCAGGGAAAAAAGCATGGCAGAGCAGAAGTTGGGCATCACATCTTACCACAGCAGTTGACAGAAAGTAATAAGGGTTAGCTGAGCTTACTGGAGCGGTTCTCCAGTGACACATCTCCTTCAGCAAGGCTCTGCCTCTCAAATTGCCACCATCTGGGGATCAAGTATGAGGCTCAATTACAAACATACTGTTATGGGAAATTCTTTATAGTCAAACTAGAGCAATCATGTTGTACACCTTAATTTTTGTTTATTTTTATTTATTTATGTGAGAGCAACAGACAGAGAAAAGAGAGAGAGAAAGAGAGAATGGGCACACTGGGGCATCCAGCCACTGCAAACGAACTCCAGATGCATGCGTCAACTTGTGCATCTGGCTTACGTGGGTACTGGAGAATCAAGCTTTGAACTGGGGTCCTTAGGCTTCACAGGCAAGCGCTTAACTGCTAAGCCATCTCTCCAGCCCTGTACACCTTAAATATACATGGCTTTATCTGTCAATTTAAAAAATACAATTAGAGCCGGGCGTGGTGGCGCACGCCTTTAATCCCAGCACTTGGGAGGCAGAGGTAGGAGGATCACCGAGAGTTCGAGGCCACCCTGAGACTACATAGTTAATTCCAGGTCAGCCTGGACCAGAGTGAGACCCTACCTCGCAAAACCAAAAAAAAAAAAAAAAAAAAATACAATTAGAAAAAGGGAATTGTATCAACCCTGATGAGAGGATTAAAAACATCAATTACAGGGCTGGAGAGATGGCTTAGCAGTTAAGGCCCATGCCTGCGAAGCCTAAGGACCCTGGTTCTATTCTCCTGGTCTCACGTAAGCCAGATGCACATGGTGGCGCATGCGTCTGGAATTTGTCTGCAGTGGCTAGAGGCCCTGGCTTGCCCATTCTCATTCTCTCTCTCTCTCCCCCCACTGTCTCTAATAAATAAACAAATAAAAATAGAATCTTTTAAAAAAAAAAAAACATCAATTCCAGTACCAACCCTACTGAGGGGTAGGAGGAAGGAAAGAACAAAGGGGGTCCTTAATTGTGATACTTGAGGAATGGCAGATGCTACTGTGATAATCCTATATCTGCAGACTCGCCTGTTAACACAGTTGCAGTGAAACTTTCATGATCTTCTAGATTTTAGCCATGGACCTCACCAAGATGACTTCATTCTAGAGAATTGGAATTATGAAAACATTTTAGTGCTTAGTGGTTTCAATCTTCATTTTATAAGAATAATTAAACAGATTTTTCTTCATTGAGTAATTTGCTATGATGCAAATGAGGCATCTGGATGCCTGAAAGTTTAAAAAAAAATCTCTTCTAGTACTCAGAGTCTGGGGAGCTGCATGTAAAAAGTTAATTTAAGTCCATAGTTTCTGTGTGCTAATGGGGCAGAGCTTCCAAAGGACTCAGCAGTTGGTGCCAACACTGCCCATCATTTCTTTGGTCTCCTAGCCATCTGGGCCAGCCTGAGTTCTGTCTGTCTTAGCACTAGGTGCTTGCCAGCTGAGGGAGGATCCTCTCACATCCCTTCTGACACTGTAGACAACTAGTGTTTGGTGGTCATCTCTGGGATCTTTCATTACTGGAGACTGTGTCATATTACAGCAGTCAGCCCTGACTCTAGTATTCTTTGCTTTGTTAAATAGGGCCACAGCTTCCATTTCCCTGTGATTTCTGGGGTGGGCTTTGGTGTTGGAGCACAAAGGAAAATAATGTCTGGATCTTTGCCCATAAATTAAATTTTTTGAGGGGGAGAGAGAGAGAGAGAGAGAGAGAGAGAGAGAGAGAGAGGGAGAGGAAGACAGATAGAGATGGGCACGCCAGCAGTCTTTCAGCTGCTGCGAATAAAATCCAGATGCATGTGCCCCCTTGTGGTCAAATGCAGCATTGTGCCCTTGCGTCACTTTGCATCTGGCTAAATGTGGGACCTAGAGATTGGAACCAGCGTTCTTAGGCTTAGGAGGCAGGCACCTTAACCGCTAAGCCATCTTTCCAGCCCAAATTAAAATTTTTGTTTTAGCCAAGCGTGGTGGCGCATGCCTTTCGTCCTAGCACTTGCGAGGTAGAGGTAGGAGGATCACCATGAGTTCGAGGCCACCCTGAGACTATATAGTGAGTTACAGGTCAGCCTGGGCTAGAGTGAAATCCTATCTCGAAAAACAATAATAATAATAATAATAATAAATTTTAAAAGAATATTTTATTTGTATTTATTAACTTGAGAGAGAGAAGGGGAGGGAGGGAGAGAATGAGTGTGCCAGGGCCTTCAGCTACTGCAAATGAACTCCAGACACATGTGCCACTTTGTGCATCTGGCTTACACGGGTCTTGGGAAACTTAACCTGGGTCCTTTGGCATTGCAGATAAGTACCTTAACTACTAAACCATCTCTCCAGCCCCATAGATTTTTTTTTTTTTTTTGAGGTGGGGTCTTACTCTAGCCCAGGCTGACCTGGAATTCACTATGTAGTCTCAGGGTGGCCTTGAATTCATGGTGATCCTCCTACCTCTGCCTCCTGAGTGCTGGGATTAAAGGTGTGCACCACCATGCCTGGCCCCCATAGATTTTTAAAAACATTGTCTGTGATACAGTGTAGATGAAAAAAAAAATCTTTAGACCTTACATTATACATATTCTATAAATTTCCATGTCATACAGATCTCTTTCATGTTTATAACTATTCCAAAGACATGTATAACACATCATTATCCCATTTATTCTTGTTTTTCTGAGAATACCATGAGCTACTATTTCCACTTGGTCAAAAGTGAAGCATCAGCTGGGCGTGGTGGCGCACGCCTTTAATCCCAGCACTCGGGAGGCAGAGGTAGGACTACAGAGTGAGCTCCAGGTCAGACTGGGCTAGAGTGAAATCCTACCGAGAAAAAAAAGGAAAAAAAGAAAAAAAGAAAGCCAGGCGTGGTGGAGCATGCCTTTAATCCCAGCACTTGGGAGGCAGAGGTAGGAGGATTGCCATGAATTCAAGGCCACCCTGAGACTACATAGTTAATTCCAGGTCAGCCTGGGCCAGAGTGAGACCCTACCTTGAAAAACCAAAAAAAAAAAAAAAAAAAAAAAAAAAAAAAGAGACTATGGTATGAGTTTTCTAGTTTTTCCTCCTCCCCCCCTTTTCTCCTTTCTTTTCTACTGAGGATCAAACCCAGGGCCTTGCATATGCTATGCAAGTACTCTATTATTCAGTTACATGCCCAAGCCTCTCTGTTTTGATTTCTTTTTTTCTTTCTTTTCTTTTCTTCTGTTTTTAGAGGTAGGGTTTCACTCTGGTCCAGGCTGACTTGGAATTAACTATGTAGTCTCAGGGTGGCCTCTGCCTCCCAAGTGCTGGGATTAAAGGCATGCTCCACCACGCCTGGCTTTCTTTTTTTCTTTTTTTCCTTTTTTCCTTTTTTTTCTCGGTAGGGTTTCACTCTAGCCCAGTCTGACCTGGAGCTCACTCTGTAGTCCTAGGCTGGTCTCGAACTCACAGTGATCCTCCTACCTTTGCCTCCCAAGTGCTGGGATTAAAGATGGGCACCCCCACACTTGACTGTTCTGATTTCTTTCTTTTGTTTTTGTTTTTTTGTTTTTTTGAGGTAGGGTCTCATTCTAGCCCAAGCTGATCTAGAATTCGTTATGTAGTCTCAGGCTGGCCTTGAACTCATAGTGATCTCCTAGTGCTGGGATTAAAGGCATGAGCCACCATGCCTAGCTGTCTGTTTTCTTAAAGTTGCACTCAATCAAAATATGTTAATGATTTTTTTTTTTTTTTTTTTTTTTGGTTTTGCAAGGTAGGCTCTCACTCTGGTCCAGGATGACCTGGAATTAACTATGTAGTCTCAGGGTGGCCTCGAACTCTCGGCGATCCTCCTACCTCTGCCTCCCAAGTGCTGGGATTAAAGGCGTGCGCCACCACGCCCGGCAATGATTTTTTTGTACAAGTTTTTATTGGGACGTGTACAATAAGCTTGTATTTTATCAAAAGGTCGTTGTTTAGTTGCCAACATTATCTGTATAGTTGTATTAAGTTGCAAGTTACAGAAAACCCCATCTGTCTGCCATAACTGGAAGGCCAAGCTCCAGGGTTAATTTGATTTCACAACTCAGTGATACCACTAAGAGCGGTTTCCTCCTTTCTGTCCTGTGGTCCACAGTCCTATCTTCTCTCTGAAGGGCAGAATGGTTGCCAACCATTCAAACTGCATCCACTTGCTTTTCCTCTGATGGCCAGTAATGTTTAGCAGCCTGCCTTTCCTCGTCACCATTGATCTCAATGGAGTTGTGTGTTCCTGCCTTTAGCCAGCAACTGTGGCTGGGATGGGACTGTTTTATTGGTCAGGCTAGGAGTCTTCCGTCAATACACAGGACTATGGGGGGAGGTAAAGAAACCCTAGTCTGTACTGAGTTATCTAAAGGAGGAGGAAATGGATAAAGAGTGATAGCCACATCATCTTCTCTGCTATTTTTTGAAGTCATTTGGGTTTCATTGTAAAAGTTTATTTTTCTTCTTCTGTCTTTAGGGGCTGTTTCAACAATCAAACGGACAGGCATTCCAGCTCCACGGGAACTTTCAGCAACCATCTCAAGAGAGAGGTCTGTGCCTCGGGGTCCTTCTAACCCAAAGAAGTCAGGGTCCAGTCCAACTTCCTCCTGCACTCCCACTCCGACCAAGCACCTGAGAACCACTTCCACAAAAGCCAAGCAAGAGCAGGAAGGTGGAGAGAAGGCCGTGCTTGAGTCCCAAGTGCGGGAGCTTCTGGCAGAAGCCAAAGCCAAAGACAGTGAAATCAACAGGCTCCGGAGTGAGCTAAAGAAGTGTAAGGAGAAAAGGGACACCGGTGCTTCAGACCCAAGTGCAGATGGAGCCTCGGCCCCAGCAAGTGACACAGAGCCTTTGATAAGAGACCTTGAGGAGAAGAACAAGACCTGTCAGAGAGAGATTGCTGACCTAGAGGAAGAAAACCGAGCCTTGAAGGAAAAACTGACTTACCTTGAGCAATCACCAAATTCAGAAGGGGCAGTAAGTCATACTGAGGACAGCAGCTGTCCTACATCTATAACCCAGGAGTCAAGCTTTGGAAGCCCAGCTGGAAATGAGCTGTCTGGTGAGGTTGATGAGTACCAAAGAAACACACATGGAAGTGCACTGCGGACCTCGGGCTCTTCAAGCAGTGACGTTACTAAAGCATCTTTGTCACCCGATGCCTCTGATTTTGAGCACATTGCTGCAGAAACCCCATCCCGGTCCCTGTCAGCCACTAGCAACCCTTTTAAGAGCTCCAAGTGCTCTCCCATTGGGAGCTCCCCCAACAATGCAAGTGAGCTGTCTCTGGCTTCCCTGACTGAGAAGATCCAAAAGATGGAAGAGAATCAGCACAGCACTGCAGAAGAGCTGCAGGCCACTCTGCAAGAATTATCAGACCAGCAGCAAATGGTACAGGAACTGACAGCTGAGAATGAGAAGCTGGCCGATGAGAAGACGATTTTAGAGACATCCTTCCATCAACATCGAGAGAGGGCAGAACAGCTAAGCCAAGAGAACGAGAAACTGCTGAACCTCTTACAGGAGCGTGTGAAGAATGAGGAGCCCAGCGCCCACGGGGGAAAAGTCCTCGAGCTGGAGCAGAAGTGTGCAGATGTTCTCGAGAAGAGCCGCTTTGAGAGAGAGAAGCTGCTTGACATTCAGCAGCAGCTGACCTGCAGCTTGCGGAAGGTGGAGGAGGAGAACCAGGGAGCTGTCAACATGATTAAACAACTAAAGGAAGAAAATGAAAAACTGAGTGGGTTTCTAGAACTCGAACGGTGTAATAATACTGCGATGGCCAAAACTTTAGAAGAGTGTAGAGTTGCCTTGGAAGGCTTAAAGTTGGAGAATGGGTCCTTGAAGGCTCATTTGGAGGCTGATAAGCAAAAGGCCTCAGAGGTCAGCAGTACCATGGGGCAGACAGCAGAGAACTGCGAGGTTCAGGAAATGCTGAAAGTAACTCAAGCTGAGAAAGATCAGTTGGAACTGTCTTGTACTGAGCTTAGACAAGAATTGCTAAAGGCAAATGGTGAAGTTAAACATGTTTCAAGCCTGCTAGCCAAGGTAAGGAGATCGTCTTAACTAGTATGTGCTCTTCATCACTAACATTTTTCCACCTTTCAATTCATAGAGCAAAGAGAATCATCTGCTCAGTTTCATTCAAGAATCCAGCATTATAGCTTGAATTCCAGACAGAATGGAATTGGGGAGTCAAAGGCAAAACACTCAAATTTCAAACTGAGCAATTCAAAGAATAATAGGGATATAGTAATGTATAACAGCTAGTATAATGAAGTAATAAAGACTATCAGTCTGGAAGTGTGTCTCTATGGTAGAGCACTCTTGTGGCAGCATGAGACTACGTTGATCCCCATCACCTCACCAAAAAAATAAATAAATAAAATAATATAAAATTTAGAACCATCTATACAAGTTATTAACATTTAAAAAAAATATTTTTTAGCCGGGTGTGGTGGTGCACGTTTTTAATCCCAGCACTTGGGAGGCAAAGGTAGGAGGATTGCTGAGAGTTTAAGGCCATCCTGAGAATACAGATTGAATTCCAGGTCAGCCTAGGCTAGAGTGAGACCCTACCTTGAAAAGCCCCCCCCCCAAAAAAAAATTACTTATTTGCAAGCAGAGAGAGAGAGAGAAGAGAGTCAGAGAGAATAGGTATCCCAGGGCCGTTAGGCACTGCAAATGAATTCCAGATGCATGCTCCACTTTGTGCATCTGACTTTATATAGGAACTAGGAAATTGAACTAGGGTCATAAGGTTTTGCAGGCAAGCGCCTTAACTGCTAAGCCATCTGCCCAGCCCGACATTTTTATTTAACATTTTCTGGGTGTGTTCTCATCATCAGCTCTTTTTTAAAATACTTATTTGCAAACACAGACAGAAAGAGAGGGAGAGAGAAACAAAGGGAGAGAATGGGCACACCAGGGCCTCTTGCCAGTGCAAATGCACTCCAGACACATGTGCCACTTGTGCATCTGGATTTATGTGGATACTGGGGAATCGAACCCAGGCTGTTAGGCATTGCAAGCAATGGCCTTAACTGCTGAGCCATCTCTCCTGTCCCCATCAACTAATTTTAAAAAATATTTTATTCATTTATTTGCAAGCAGAGACAGAGACAGAGAGAGAAGGGGCATGCCAGGGCCTCCTGACAAATGCCTAAACCACTGAGTCATCTCTCCAGCCCCCATCAACTCTTTTTAAACATTACCTTTAAAGTCAGGGTTTTTGTTTTTGTTTGTTTGCTTGCTTGCTTGTTTTTCGAGGTAGGGTCTCACTCTAGCCCCAGCTGACCCTGGAATTCACTGTGTAGTCTCAGGGTGACCTTGAACTCATGGTGATCCTCCTCCCTCTGCCTCCCAAGTGCTGGAATTAAAGACGTGCACCACATGCCTGGCAAAACTCAATATTTTATTTTATATATGTTAGTTCCCTGTTATTGAACATATGGGTGTTATTGGATGTTTATTTTCTACTCTTAGAATGTTGTAAATGCACTTACTATTTGTGTGCACATATGTATATATTGTGTGTATGGGAGAATATGCATGCCACAGCATGCATGTGAATGTTAGAGGATAAATGTCAGAGGATAACCTTACAACCTTGGGGTGTTACTCATCTCCTTCCACCTACTTTGAGATAGTGTTTTTCTTGTTTTGCCTCTGAGCAGGAAAAACAACCAGTGCAAGTCAAGCTTTTTACATGGGTGCTAGGGGTCTCAACTCCAATTGGAAGGCCTGTAGAGCAAGTGTACTTAAACAGAGTCGTCCCACCCAACCTCATAAATACATTTTTCATGTCTGATTATTTCTTCAGGAAAGATTCCTAGACATTGACTTAGTAAGTCAAGGAGTCTAAACATTTTAAATACATTCAAAACATTTAGCCAGATTGCCTTCCAGAAATACCATGCCAATTTGTTCTCACCAGCACTTCATGAGAGCACTTGTTTTACCTGAGCCCTTGCCAAAACTTGCTATTAAATTATATCATTCAAATCTGTCAGTCATTTCCTTAAATTTTGAACTTTTTAAATTTGGAGCCTAAGATCAAATAAATGATCACTTCTTTCATTTTTAAAATAACCTTCTGATTGGTCTGGAATTTTGTTTTGTGATACAGGATTGAATAGTGATTGTCTGATATTCTGTGCACTTCATCGAACTTTTATGTTCCTGTCATCTTCAAGCTGTGGGTCTTCAAGACTTTGGGAGCACTGCAGATGACAGGGTAAAATATCTTCCCACCTTACTTTAAGGGCTGTCAGTTTTTCATTAAATAAGTTACGCCATGAGCTCTCAGGGAGATTTTTTTCTACTGCTTTGTCTGTTTTAGGATCAATCAGTTCCAACCTGGCTCTGTACCCAGCTGTCTCATGGTCTTGGTGGTAGATTAGAAAGTTTCTTTTAACTTTTTTTTTTTTTTTTTTTTTTTTTTCGAGGTAGGGTCTCACTCTGGCCCAGGTTGACCTGGCATTAACTATGTAGTCTCAGGGTAGCCTTGAACTCAGGCGATCCTTCTACCTCTGCCTCCCGAGTGCTGGGATTAAAGGCGTGCGCCACCACGCCCGGCTTCTTTTAACTTTTTATTGACAACTTTTATAAATATAGACAATATACCATGATCATAATCCCCTCTCAACACTTCCTTTTTTCCCCTGCCAAATCCCCCCTCCACTGAATCCCTTCTTTCCAACTAGTCTTCTATTTTTTTAAAGGTTTCTTTTTAAAATTTTTTTATTATTTTTATTATTATTATTTTTTTTGGAGAGAGACACAGAGAGAGACAGACAGAGAGGGACAGATAGAGAATGGGCGTGCCAGCAGTCTGTCAGCTGCTGTGAACGAAATCCAGATGTGTGCACCTCCTTGTGGTCAAGTGCAGCATTGTGCCCTTGCGTCACTTTGCATCTGGCTAAACGTGGGACCTGGAGATTGGAACCAGGTTCTTAGGTTTAGCAGGCAGGTGTCTTAACTGCTAAGCCATCTATCTCTCCAGCCCTAAAGGTTTTTTTTTTTTTTTTTTTTTTTTTTTTTTTTTTTTTTTTTTTTTTTTTTTGGAGAGGGAGAGGAAGACAGATAGAGAATGGGCACACCAGCAGTCTTTCAGTTGCTGTGAACGAAATCCAGATGTGTGTGCCCCCTTGTGGGCAAGTGCAACATTGCATCCTTGCTTCACTTTGCATCTGGCTAAACGTGGGACCTGGAGATTGGAACCGGGTTCTTAGGCTTAGCAGGCAGGCGCCTTAACCACTAAGCCATCTCTCCAGCCCCAAGGTTTCTTTTTTAAAAAATTATTTATTTATTTATTTATTTATTTATTTATTTATTTATTTATTTATTTATGAGAGAGAGAGAAAATGGGCGAGCCAGGGCCTCCAACCACTGCAAACGAACTCCAGATGCATGCGCCTCCTTGTGCATCTGGCTTATATGGGCTGGAGAATCAAACCAGAATCCTTTGGCTTTGCAGGCAAATGCCTTAACCGCTAAGCCATCTCTCCAGCCCGTCTCTTCTATTTTGATGCCATCATTTTTCTCCTCCTATTATATAAGACTTGTGTAGGAGTTTTTATCTTATCATCACCTGTGTTCTGAATTCACAGGTATCTTAGGAAGGAATGGAAAAAAAAAATTCTTTAGCAGTGACTAGCCACTCACTCATTTGAATTACAAGTTCATAAGTGAAGTTTTACAGTATAGTTACCTTGTGAAGTGTTATTGCTCTTGCAGGGCATGGTTGCTGTGAGATTGAGGCCAGCCTGGGCTACAGTGTGACCCTACCTCAGAAAAAACCAAAAAAATAAAATAGGATTGTCATTTCTTTATATATATATATATGTATGTATATGTATAATTTTCAAGCAGAGAGGGAGAGAATGGGCACCTCCAGGATCTCTAGCTGCTATAAATGAACTCCAAATGCATGTGCCACTTTGTATATCCAGCTTTTTGCGGGTACTAGAGAATTGAATCTGGGTTGTTTGTCTTTGCAGGCAAGCACCTTAACTGCTGAGCTATCTCTCCAGCCCAGTCTTTTTTTTTTGGGGGGGGTGTGTGCTAAATTTCACTCATTAGTCTTATTTTTTGTTTTTTTTCAAGGCAGGGTCTCTATCCCAGGCTGACCTGGAACTCACTCTAGTTCCAGGTTGGCTTGAACTCACAACAATCCTCCTAACTCAGCCTCCCTAGTGCTGGAACTAAGGGTGTGTGCCACCACACTCAGCTTAGTCTTTTGCAAAATGTTGTATCTCCCAGGTGGACCTTTTTGAAGGTCCCTCATCTCCCTCCCTCCCCACTGTCATATGTTGATTAGCATTACATTAAATGTAGATGTCAATAAATAATTTTACATTTTATGATGGTGACCCCTGGGATGACTCAAAAACCACCATAGTGCTGAGAAGTGACAGAGGAGTGCTCAGCACTAAGACATCTCTATCATACCTCCCAAGGCTCAGGGTCCATTACAGAAGAGGTGGTGGAAAGAATGTAAGAGCCAGAGGAAGGGTACAACTGCTTACAATGCAATCTTCCAGATACAAAAAGGCCTGGATATTCATGACCACACAGTGCCTGGTACTACCTACACAGGATCTTCATAATAGGAGGAAAAGATGATGACATCAAAATAAAAGAGAAACTAATTGAGAGGGGGAGAGGATATGATGGAGAGTGGATTTGTAAGGCTGAAAGTGGGGGTGGGGAGAGAATTATCATGGTTCATTTTCTGTAATAATAGAAGCTGTCAATAAAAAGTTTTTAAAAAGCTGGGTGTGGTGGTGCATGCCTTTAATCTTAGCATTTGGGAGGCAGAAGTAGGAGGATCTTGGTGAGTTCAAGGCCTCCCTGAAACAGAGTGAATTCCAGGTCACCCTAGGCTAGAGTGAAACCTTACCTTGAAAAACAAACAAAAAGAAGTTTAAAAAATAATTTTACATAATAAAAATAGCTTATTTTGGGCTGGAGAGATGGCTTAGTGGGTTAAGGCACTTGCTTGCGAAGCCTAAAGACCCAGGTTTGACTTTCCAGAACCCATGTAAGTCAGATGCACATGGTGGTGCATGCATTTGGAGTTCATTTGCAGTGGTTAGAAGCCCTGGCGTGCCCATATTCTCTCTCTTTCTCTCTCGCAAATAAATAAATTGCTTATTTTTCTGATTATTAAATTATGTATTCATTACAGAAGGTTTAGAAAGTATAGAAAACAAAGATTGCCTTTAATCCCACCACGTGGAAAATAATCTGCTACTGTTTTTTAAAAAAATATTCGCATTTTTACTTATTTATAAGCAGAGAAAGAAGAGAGAGACAGAGAGAATGGGCACCTTGAACTCCAGATGTATGCACCACTTTGTGCATCTGGCTTTATATGGGTACTGGGGAATAGAACATGGGTCATTAGGCTTCACAGACAAATGCCTTAACTACTGAACCATCTCTCCAGCCCCCTGTACCATTTTGCTGTATGTATGTTCTTTCAGACTTTTTCTTAATTTATACAAGTTCAGGTATGAGTAGAATTACATTTTTGACCTTTCTGAATAATAAAATAGAAATGTTCTTTTTTTTTAAATGTCTCTAATGAACCAGTTATTTTAGCTCACATGCTCTGTTAGTGTCACATGAGCTCTTTTCTGGAGAGAAGCAGACAAATACTTGCTCCCCAGCAGGACACACTCAACAGATGAAGCCTGATTCCACCAAAATTCACCCTGCTGAACCAGAGAGTTTATTGGGTTTTCTTACAGATTACGAGCGTGGGGTTATTTTTAGGAGCATGGAGACCCCAAAGTGCAGCCATAGCATGAATAGGTCTTATCCCAGCATGGTTGATGACCACCTCAAACTGCATGGGTGGAACTCCCTGACCTTAATCTTTTATCCTTTCTATATGCTTATCTCCCCCTGAGACCACAAGCCTGTGCACAATTCACAAGCTGGCACAGTGGCCCGAGCTCTCAGTGAGGTCTGACAACCCTTCCTGCTCTGTTCTTCTATGGGCCCAGCCTAGAGTCCCTCATTCATGCTTGTAGCTACCTCTCATAAGGATGGCAGTAGTTCTTCTTGGAGGACTTTGTCACAAAACAATTGGTCACCTATTTATTAATATATTTCTATCAATTTTTTTTTCTTCAAGGTAGGGTTTCACTGCAGCTCAGGCTGACCTGGAATTCACTATGTAGTCTCAGGCTGTCCTCAAATTCAGTGATCCTCCTACTTCTGCCTCCCGAGTGCTGAGATTAAAGGCGTGCATCACCACGCCCGGCTTCTACCAATTCTTTAAAAAATAATTGTTATACATTTTTTCCTAATTGCTTGAGTAAAAGTTTGTAACTTCATCTTTTCCTAGTTGATAATGGAAACACTTGAAGGTGTGAATTTACCCTTTCTTACAGCTTTGTCTTAAGTAGTGACAGTAAGATTTAGAATTTTCTGGAATAAATTTAACCTATTTGGAGGAAAAGGAAAATATTTCATTCTCTGTAGAGTACAAAGAAACAATGTACATGCTTAAAACTGAGCTGTTCCTTTTCTCTCGTTGTTATGGCAGGATACCTGACCAGAAGCAGTTTAAGGGAGGAAGAATGATCTCAGCGTACAGTTCAGGGCACATAGTCTATCATGGTGGGGAAGGCATGATGTCAGGAGCATGAAGCAGCTGGTCATCTCAGCCCACAGTCAGGAAGCAGAATGATGAATCCCAGTGTTCAGCATGTTCCTTTGTATTTAGTGTGGGGGAGCCCCCCCGCCCATGGGATAGTGCTGGCCACAGTTAGGGTGGCTCTTCCCACCTCAGTTAAACCTAATCTAGAAACTATCACAGATAGGCCAATAGGTTTGTCTTTTAGGTGATTTTAGATCCTATCAAGTCGACACTCAAGATTAACCATCACACTGTTTAACAACATTAAGCTGTTATTCACATATTGCACATTTTATTTCCTGCCAACTAGAATTATCAAGCAGACTATGGGATGTGAGCCAGTGTTTAAGTAAGAGTCTGAGGAAAATGATGTGAGCACAATGCTACATATGGTTTCTTTTATACATATCATGACTCCAAGTCTAGGATTTTGACTGCCTGTGTGCATAGAGATACCAATCTATAACTACAAAGAATCCTTTTACATGAACACAGATAAAGTTAAATTCAGACCTTTTAAACAGACTATCTCAGACCATTTTCTGTTGTTTAACAGACATCTGAGAGTAATTTACAGAGAGAGGTTTGCCCTGAAGAATTGACTCAGTGATTAAGGCACTGATGGCCCAGGTTTGCATCCCCAGCACCCACGTAAAGCCAGATGCACAAAATGGTGCATGAGTCTGGAGTGTTTTGTTTTGTTTTTGCAGTGGCAAGAGCCCTTGGTGTTCCCATTCTCTCTCTCCCCCATAAATAAATAAATAAAAATATTTTAAAAAATTTCTCTGCAGAACCTAGATTAAAAAAATGATTCATTTGGGATGTTGGGTCTAGAGACTTTTGGTCTGAAATCAAGCAGCTGTATCTGGTGAGGGCCATGTGCTGCTTCAAATCATGGTGTAGAAAAGATATGGAAATACAAGCTGAGCTTTGTGAGAGATTGTGTGTGAGAGAAGGTAGACGCAGGGCTTAGCTTTTTATAAAAGTGCCCCAGAACACTAGCTCAGTCCTTGGAAGTATTTAATTGAGAGAGAGAGAGAGAATGAATGAGAATGGGCACACCAGGGCTTCTATCTATTGCAAACAAACTTCAGACACATGCATCACCTTGTACAGTTGGCTTTATGTGGGTACTGGGGAATCAAGTCTGGGTCCTTTGGCTTTGCAGGCAAGCTCCTTAACTGCTAAGTCACCTCTCCAGCCCCCTAATCACCTCTTTAAAGGGCCTGACCCCTTGTGTAAGTTCTCATTTCTATGTCAGAATACCCGAGAAGCAACTTATGTAAGGAAAGGGTCATTTTGGCCCACAATGTGAGGATACAGTTCATCATAGCAGGGAAAGCAAGCTGGCAAGAGAGTGAGGCAGATGGCAGCTCACCCAGGAAGCAGAGTGGTGAATGCTAGTGCTCACCTCACTTTCTCCTTGGTATCCACTCTGGCACTCCAGCCCATGGAAATTGTGCTGCCCACGTTCAGGTTGGGTCTTCCCTCTTCATTAAGCCATCCTGGAGTTCCCTGATAGACATACTCAGAAGTGTTTCCATGGTGATTTTAAATGTAATCAGGATGACAAGATTAACCATAACACATCCCAGTATTGCTACATTGGAAATCAAAATTCATTATGAATCTGGTGAGGACAAACCTCAGCATAGACTGATGACTTACTGTGTCCCTTGCAGGATTTCAGCTGTTTTAGTTACATTTCTAAGTTGCTGTGACAAAATACCTGGGGCTGGGGCGGGGGAGAAATGTAAGAAAGGATGGGTTCTTTTTGGCTCATAATTTGAGGTTAAGGCCCATGGAGGACAGGCATGGCAACAGGAATGAGAGGCAGCTGGTCACAGTGCATCCACAGCCAGGAAGCTTTCTCCTTTTATTTATTTTTATTTTTATTTTTATTTTTGTTTTTATTTTTATTGTTTTTTATTGACTTTTATACTCACATACAAAGAAAAAACCCACGTGATATTTCCCTTCCCTCCCCCCATTCCCCTTTAGAACTCAAGTCTCTATCATATCCCCTCCCTCTCTCCATTAGTCTCTCTTTTAATTTGATGTCATTATCTTTTTCTTCTATTTTGAGGGTTTTGCAAAGGTATTGCTAGGCACTGCAAGGTCATGGATATCGAGGCCAGTTTCTGTCTGGACAGTTGCATTGCAGGAGGTTATACCCTTCCTTTGGCTCTTCCATTCTATCCGCCCCCTCTTCCGCAATGGTCCCTGAGCCTTGTAGGGTGTGACAGAGGTGTTTCAGTGCTGGGCACTCCTCCATCCCTTCTTCTCAGAACTATGTTGCCTTTTGGGTCATCCCAGTGGTCATCACCATCTGAAAAGAGAAGCTTCTCTAACCAGAAGTGAGAGTAGCGTTAATATGTGAATATGAACATTAAGTGTAGTGCTTTCAGGGCAGCTTGATGGGAATAATATATACATTTAGTCAGATGAGAGCAGGCTTATACCCCTAAGGCTCATGACCTCACCTACCAAAGACTTTTACTTAGGTTTTTCAGTACCAGGCATGTATTCCCTCCCGTAGAGAGGGCCTTCAGTCCAATTATGGAGCAGTTGGTTACCCCAAGAATAGACATGCCACTATTGCACCCGTTCAGTCATCGGGCCTGTCTGGCCAAGCTTGAATATTCAACATCCACTGTTTTCACTGTAGATGACTTCTGTCTCCCATACGCTGCGTGCAACGCAGCTTTTTCCAGCTTTCAGCTGGCTGGTCTACAGGGAGAAGATTTTCTGCTCCACACCAGGTTGCTTTCTCAGTGACCATGCTTCTCAGGCATGAGATGTCTTCAGCAATAGGGTCTTACTATCTGTTTCTCTAGGGAAACCAAGGGCTTTGGCAAGAGCCTTTAATGTTTTGGAGGCTACCGGGACCTCCTTGGCCAACAACTCACTGGAAGGTATTCCATCCCAAGTACTGAAAATTTTCTAGTAACAGTCTACAGCTTCTAGACGTGCCCTTATTCAAAAAAATAATTTTACATATGTCTTATTCACAATATCTTGAGTTTAGATTGATCCTCCCCCTGCCCTTCTTGTATGCATTCTCTTCCCATGGCCTCACTTAGGACATTCCCCTCCCTGAAATCAGTTCTTCTACTTGCTTTCTCCTTTTATTGAGCCTGGGACAGCATGGGATAGTATTGCCACAGTTAGGGTGAGTCATCCCTCAAGTAATCTACAAATCCCTTCACAGCCTGGCCAGAGGTTTGTTTCCATGGTGATTCTTAAATCCCATCAAATTGACTCTCAAGGTTAACTGTCACATCAGCTAATCCCAACAAGCATGCATTCTGATGATGATACTTGAACCCAGGTCAGAAGGCTTTGTAAACAAGCACCTTTAACTTGTGAGCCATCTCCCCAGCCTTTTCCTTCTATCCTTTCATTTTTTTTTTTTTATCTTCAGGAGTAGTACACTAGAATCTCCATTATTTTTTGATTCTCTGATAGATGCCTGTATGCATTTGTTGGTAGCATACATAACACTTCAGCAAGAAAGGTCTTGTGATGGTTTATATTGGCAAGTTTTCAGGACCTAGAAATCACCTGTGAGGAATGGGGTAGATGAAGTTAGCCTGTGTGCACTTCTGTGAGGGATTATCTTAACTAGGTTAATTAAGGTGAGAAGACTCCTTAACTGCAGGTGGCACCATTCCATAGACATAGGTCCTGGACTAGATAGAAAGGAGAGTGTGGCTGAGAAGCAGTGTTTGTTGCTCTCTAATCCCTTGCTGGAATTAGACTGAACCTAACCTCAAGCTACTGCTACTATGCCATCCTTGCCATGAAGGAGAACAATCTGGAACAGTAAGCTGAAATAAACCCTGCCTCTTTTAAACTGGTTTTCAAATTATTTATTTATTTATTACAGAAAGAACCTAGCTTTTTTTTTTTTTAACAGAAAGAACCTAGCCTTTTCTTTTGTGTTTTTTTAAAAATAAATATTTTATTTATTTATTTGAGAGAGAGAGAAAGAGAATGGGCATGCCAGGGCCTCTAGCCATTGCAAACGAACTACAGATGCATGCGCCCCTTGTGCATTTGGCTTACGTGGGTCCAGGAGAGTTGAACCAGAATCCCTTGATTTTGCAGGCAAATGCCTTAACCATTAAGCCATCTCTCCAGCCCTAAACTGGTATTTTTAAAAAATCAAGCCTTTTGTCTCAGCAATGGAAAAATAATGAATAAACGTCTGATTTCCAGAGGGTCTCAAATCTTCAGCAGCATGCGGTTCCTTGGGGTTACTGTTTTGAAGATCATAGTGACTGCTGAAGTTCCTCGTTGTGCTTTTCTTGCTGGGAGAAACACCTGGCCAGAAGGAGTTTGTGGAAGGACAGGATTTATGTCAGGCTTATAGAACCCATGGGAAGTTCTAGCATGGCAGAAGCTGGCTCACTTCCACAGATCCACAGCAGAGAGAAACAACTGCAGCAAGCACCAACCAGAGCTCCAGCTGGCTGTCAGTACACATAGTAGGGCTCTACTGAAGATCTGCTCCACAGCAGGGCTTCCCCTGCTGGAGACTCAAATTGCAAGCTCAATCTTAATCAAAAATGTCTGAATCGGCCGGGCGTGATGGCACATGCCTTTAATCCCAGCATTCAGGAGGCAGATGTAGGAGAATCACTTGAGTTTGAGGCCACCCTGATACTACATAGTGAATTCCAGATCAGCCTGCGTGAGACTGAGACTCTACCTCAAAAATCCAAAAAAGTCTGAGGCTCTAGGAGACATATATTCATATTCAAGCCATCATAGTGACCCAGCTATGAATGATTGGTTCTCCCCCCCCCCATATATACAGGGCTCTTAGTGTCCAGGGAGGGATTATATGTCCATAAAGATGCAGGAGATCCCAGGTCAGTGGATCTCAACTTTGGGTCTTTCAAGTTACCAATTAATTAAAAATGTGGACTCAAAGAAGGGTAAATTATGAATTTATTGTAGGGAGAGTTAGGATCCAGAGGGAATGCTAGCAGGAAAACCCAAGCCAGAGGAAGTGCCCTCCCTGCCTTTCCAGCCTGGCTGGGAAGCCTGTGGGGAAGGAGCTTACACACCTAGAAAACAAGCAGGAAAACACCCGGGACAAAGCAGGAAAGGCCCAGGCAAAAAGAAGTTCCCCTTAGCAGAGAGGGAGAGGAAACTGAGAAGAGCCCCCTCACACAGGGGAAAAAGCCAAGAGCTTAACAAAGGGGCCAAGAGCGAAAATGGCTTACACACATGTGCCAGTCTATTTATATGGGTCAAACAACCCAATTAGGATGAGCCTCATCAACAGACTCAGGTGTGTAAGGGGCTCAACAGGCCAGGAAGGGCCAGCCAACCAGTGTACTAAAGTGAGGAAGAAGCTGCAAGCTCTGTTGAGTTGTTGCTTGCAACTGTCTTGGATGAGGCTGGGGCAGGCAAGGTGGCATCCACGTTTCTGTGGGCCAGTCCCTGGCTGACTGCCTGTCAGAAAAAAGGGTACCTTGCTTCTAACGCACATCAGCAGCATGGGGTTCCTTGGGATTGTTGTTTTTCAGATTATAGTGATCCAGCTGGGCTTGATCTATCCTATAGCACAAGTGTAAATACACTAACATATCTCCTCTCCTTTGGCAGAACAGCATTGTGGTTTCTTTTGTATGCTAAGCAATTAGTAAACTTTTGTCAATTGAGTAAATAAAAAATTCATCATATATTGCCAGGCGTGGTGGCACCTTTAATCCCAGTACTCAGGAGGCAGAGGTAGGAGGATTGCCGTGAGTTTGAGGCCACCTTGAGATTAAATAGTTAATTCCAGGTCAGCCTGAGCCAGAGTGAAACCCTACCTCGAAAAATCAAGTAAGTAAGTAAGTAAGTAAATAAATAAATCCAATAAAATATTTTAGCTAGGCATGGTGGCACCCACCTTTAATCCAAGCACTCAGGAGGCAGAAGTAGGAGGATTGCCATGACTTTGAGGCCACCCTGAGAATACAGAGTGAGTTCCAGGTCAGCCTGGGCTAGAGTGAGACCCTACCTTGAAAAACAAAACAAAACAAAAAAATTCATCATATATATAAATTATATATATAAAACTTTTTTTTTAAGGTAGTGTCTCACTCTAGCCCAGGCTGACCTGGAACTCACTCTGTATTCTCAGGGTGGCCTCGAACTTATGGCAATCCTCCTACCTCTGCCTCCCAAGTATTGGAATTAAAGGCATGTGCCACCATGCCTGGCCTGAAACTTAATTTATTTATTTATTTATTTATTTGTTTATTTGAGAGAGATAATGGGCCCACCAGGGCTTTCAGCCACTGCAAATGAACTCCAGATGCATGTGCCACCTTGTGCGTCTGGCTTAAGTGGATCCTGGGGAATCGAACCTTGGTCTTTTGGCTTTGCAGGAAAGCACCTTAACCACTAAGCCATTTCTCCAGCCCCGGAATTCTTTTTTTTTTTTTTTAAATTTTAGGATTTATTTGCAAGCAGAGAGAGAGAGAGAGAAATAGGCATAACAGAGCCATCTGCCAGTGCAATCAAACTCTAGATACATTTACCCCTCTGCACCTGGCTTTATGTGAGCACTGAGGAATTGAACCCATACTGTCAAGCCTTGCAAGCAAGCATCCTTAACCACTGAGCCATCTCTGTAGCCCAAGGAACTATTGTGATAGGTTAAAGGAATACAGCCTTTCTCAAGAGATGTTCTGCTTCCCTGACAACCCAATGACTTTGGCTAAGTGTTGTTAACTACTGCACAGAATTCACCAGAAAAGAATGTTCATATGTTAATTTTTTTTTAGCTTTAGTTTTCCAAGATAGGGTCTCACTCTAGCCCAGGCTGACCTGGAACTCACTGTGTAATTTCAGGCTGGCTTCAAACTCACAGAGATCCTCATACCTCTGTCTCCCAAGTGCTTTTATTAAAGGCATGAGCCACCATGCCAGGCTCATAAGTTAGTTTTGTTGGATTTTAGTTACAAAGACTTAATGTTATAAAGAAGTCAAAATGAGCAGCTCAGCTGCTTAATTAACAACTTTCAAACTCTTCCCATACCATCAGTGTGTTGGCAACCGCCCTGGAACTCAGCTAGGCAGTTGCTTGAGGTTGGGCAGAGACCAAGACCAACTGTAGTCCCTGGCAGTAGCCCACTGTAGTGGGCTACTGCAACTTTGCAGTTGTGAGCTGTGATGAGGCATTGAAACACATCAAGGCTGTCATGATGACAGATCACTGAAGAAGTGGCTGCCTGACAGCTCTGGTGACATCCAGTGGGGGTGGCAGGGATAAGGAAGAGTCCCTGAAGTTGCAGTAGACACTGCTGCATCTGTTCCACAGGACGTCAGTGTTGTGACAGCTGCTGCTTTGGAAGATTCTGCTTCAGCCACAACCACTCTAAACACCCTGAAATGGTCCTAGAATCTTCCATTCTGCCATGGACAGCTTTAGGTAGTCCCATTTCACATCTGCTCTGGAGGCCTCCATTACCTTGCAGACGTCCCCAGTCTGGTCAGCGAGGAGCACCTCCCCATCCATGACAGCCATGACAGGCAGGCCTCCTACCCTGCGCAGACTCATGAGGTTAATTCAGGAGACCTCCCTCTTGAGCCAAGTCACTGTGCTGCAACGTAAGCCCCAGTAAAGCCAGTATTGCATACTCATGATTTGTATGTTAGGTAGAGTGGGCTGAGCTGGTTGCACTAGGAGAGATCACACCAAAGGCTGCTAGTCCTCAGCACAGCAGGCAGTTGAAGCACTCACAGGCGCAGAGGAAAACTCAGAGCGAGGGAAGGAAGATGAACTGTGACGAACAGAAGGAACTCAGTGGTGGTGACCACTAGGGTGATTCAAAACTGGCCAAAGTACTGAAAAGAAGTGACAGAGGAGTGTTCAGCACTGAGACATCTCTGTCCCACTGTCCAAGGCTCAGGGACTGTTGTGGAAGAGGTAGCAGAAAGAATGTAAGAGCCAAAGGACGGGAGGAGTGCTTTGCATTACTCTCTTCCAGATACAAAGTGGCCTTGATCAATTCATGACCTCAATATGGCTGATGCTACCTATGCCTGGATAATAGGATGGAAAAATTGACGAGATCATTGGTTGGAGGGCTTGGTGGTTAAGGTGCTTGCCTGCAAAGCCTAAGGACCCAGGTTCAATTCCCCAATACCCACATAAGGCCAGGTACACAGTGGTGCATGCATCTGGAGTTTGCAACAGCTAGAGGCCCTGACATGCCCATTCTCTCTCCCTGTCTCCTCACAAATAAATATTTTTTTAAAAAATTATTTGAAAAATGATGTCAAAATAGAAGAGAGACTAATTGGAAAGAATGGATTCATTAGAGGGGGAATTTGGGAGGGGAAAAAGTAGAGTGTTGGGAGGGAATTATTATGGTATGTTCTCTACATTTATGAAAGCTGTCAATAAAAAGTTTAACAATCATATACATGTATAAAAAAGAAAAAATACAAGGATCACTGAAGAGCTGAAGAGAACAAGTGGCCCCAGCTGCTGGAAGAGTTCCAGGTGACCCAAAGAACTAGTAGCTCTGGGCTAAGCTCTGAGTTACTATTAAAGCATATAGGGGACACTGAAGAGCGAGACTCAAGGTATATAGTAACAGTGAAGGGTGAGACTGACTGTCACACACTCAGGGTTTGTAGAAACACTAAACAGTGAGACTATATTTCCCTCTGCTTCCCCAAAAAAATTGGGAAGGAAAGAAAAGAGAAGAGTGCTTTGCTAGATTTCTAGCCTGAAGTCTTGAGGAGAAGGAGTGGTTATTCACCAGGTGAAAGGTGGAGCCCATGAAAACTGCAAGAAGATAACAGCCGTCCTAAGGCCAGAATGTGACTCTTGGAAAAAGTGTGTAGTTTGTCATTATCACAGTGCACCGGGTGACCTCTGGAACTGGTCAAGAAGAGACCCAACTAAGGAGGTTGAATTTTTATCCTCAGAATAATGGGGAGTCACCGAGGGATTTTTTCTTTGAATAACAGCTTTGTTGAACTATAACTCACAAAGCCAAAAACTCAGGTAGTTTTTGGTTGTACAGCTATCACCACAATCTAATTGACCGCTTTTATTATCCCATAAAGAAACTTTGTACCTATTAGCAATTATCAACCTCCCCCCCCCCAAAAAAAAAACCCTCCCTCTTAGCCTGTGGCAACCTCTGATCAGCTTTCTGGACCTTTAAATTTGTCTCTACAAGCCAGGTGTGGTGGCGCACGCCTTTAATCCCAGCACTCGGGAGGCAGAGGTAGGAGGATCGCCATGAGTTCAAGGCCACCCTGAGACTACATAGTTAATTTCAGGTCAGCCTGGGCCAGAGTGAGACCCTACCTCGAAAAACCAACACTCCAAGAGTGTTGGTATTAAAGGTATGCACCACCACACCCAGTGCAATGTGGCCTTTCAATCTAGCTTCTTTTAGTGCAATTCTTTAAAGGCACACCCATGTTGTGTCATGTGCCAGAACTTTTTTCTCTGGCTGATGTTGTGTACTGTTTTGTTTATCCATTCAGTCCATCATTTGGGTTGTTCCTACTTTGGGCTGTTATGAATAATGTTTGTGTACTTTTGTGTGAAGACCTGTTTTCATTCCTCTTAGGTATATGGCTGGGAGGAGACTTCTCAGTCTTGTATCAATTCTATACTTAAAAGTTGAGGAACTGGGCCAGGCATGTTGGTGCACACTTTTAATCCCAGCACTTAGGATGCAGAGGTAGGAGGATCACTATGAGTTCGAGACCACCCTAGACTACATAGAATTCCAGGTCAGCCTGGGCCAGAGTGAGACCCTACCTTGAAAAACCGAAAAGAAAAAAAAAATTTTTTTTTTGAGGAACTGGGCTGGAGAGATGGCTTAGTGGTTAAGGCATTTGCCTGTGAAGCTAAAGGACCTTGGTTTCCCAGGACCCATGTAAACCTGATGCACAAGGTGGCACATGTGTCTGGAGTTTGTTTATAGTGACTGAACAAACTCCCCACCCTCTCTCTATCTGCCTCTTTCTATCTTTCAAATAAATAAAATGAAATGAAAATTTAAAAAAGATTTAAGCCAGGCATGGTGGCACACACCTTTAATCCCAGCACTTGGGAGACAGAGGTAGGAGGATCACCATGAGTTCAAGGCCACCCTGAGATGACATAGTGAATTCCAGGTCAGCTTGGGCTGCAGTGAGACCCTACCTCGAAAAATCGAAAGAAAGAAAGAAAGAAAGAAAGAAAGAAAGAAAGAAAGAAAGAAAGAAAGAAAAGATTTAAATTTTTTGAAGAACTAACTTCCCAGCTGCTTTTCAACATGGCCTTACCATTTTACCTTCTCATTTTCATCACGCTTGCTCTTGATTTCTATTTATTTACTTATTTATTTGAGAGAGAGAAAAAGAGGCACATAGAGAGAGAATGGGCACACCAGGGCCTCCAGCCACTGCAAATGAACTCCAGATGCATGTGCTACCTTGTGCATCTGGTTTATGTGGGTCCTGGGGAATTGAACCTGAGTCCTTACACTTTGCAGGCAAGGACCTTAACTGGTAAGCCATCTACCCAGACCGCTCCTATTCTTTTTTCTTTTTTTGTTGAGGTAGGGTCTCACTCTAGCTCAGGCTGATCTGGAATTCACTATGTTGTCTCAGGGTGGCCTCAAACTCACAGCAATCCTCCTACTTCTGCCTCCCAAGTACTGAGATTAAAGGTGTGCATTGCCACGCCCAGCCCACTCCTGTTCTTTTGTGTTAGCTGTTCTAGTGGGTATGAAGTAGTTTCTCCTTGCCATCAGAACTTACTAAAACCAGCTGCAACACAGAAATGTTTTCATTTCACAGCGTGCATTTACTTTTCTTCCCTTTTTTTTTTTTTTTTTTTTGTTTTGTTTTGATTTTTTGAGGTAGGGTCTCATTGTAGCCCAGCCTGACCTGGAATTCACTATGTAGTGTCAGGGTGACCTTGAACTCTCTCCCAAGTTCTGGGATTAAAGGCATGTACCACCACCGGCTCTCTTTCTTTTTTTCTTTTTTTGGTTTTTCGAGATAGGGTCTTGCTAGCCCAGGCTGACCTGGAATTCACTATGTAGTTTCAGGATGGCTTTGAACTCATGGTGATCCTCCTACCACTGCCTCCCAAGTGCTAAGATTAGAGGCGTGTGCCACCATGCCTGGCCTTTTTTTTTTTTGAGCAGGGTCTCACTGTAGCTCAGGCTGATTTGGAACTCACTCTGTAGCCCCAGGCTAGCCTCAAATTCACAGTGATCCTACTCCCTCACCCTCCTAAGTGCTGGATTAAAGGCACTTTAATGCCACTACACCTGACTGCTTTTATGTTTTTTAAAAAACTATTTATTTTTATTGACAACTTCCTTACTTGTAGTCAATATCCCATGGTATTATTATTTATTTAGTTATTTGAGAGAGAGAGAATGGGCACATCAGAGCCTCTAGCCACTGCAGATGAACTCCAGATGTGTGCACCCCCTTGTGCACATGTGCGAAATTGTGCACTTGTGTCACTGTGCATCTGGCTTACATGGGACCTGGAGATTCGAATGTGAGCTTTTAGGCTTTGCAGGCAAGCACCTTAACCGCTAAGCCATTTCTCCAGCCCTTGCTTGTACTTTTATTTATTTATTTTTATCTTTTGGTTTTTCCTGGTAGGGTCTTACTCTAGCCCAGGCTGATCTGGAATTTACTCTGTATTCTCAGGCTGGCCTCGAACTCATGGCTATCATCCTACCTCTGCCTCCCGAGTGCTGGGACTAAAGGCGTGCACCACCACGCCTGGCTTCTTGCTACTTTTAATGAACCGGATTCTTGGTTCTTTATAGATTGCTAACACTGCTACATTGGCCTGAGCTTAATCTCCCTATTTATTTCACATTGTCCATTCTTAGAGTTAGTTTGAATAGGATAAGGCCTCACTCTTAGCTGACCTCCAGGTTGATTTCCTTTGTACTTTTTTCATCATAATAAGCTAAAGGAAGTGCTGTAGATGGACGTTATAGAAATCTTATTCAGCTTAACCAATCATCTAGTATAAAACTAGTATGGCCTGTTATTTGCCTTCCCTAGAAGAGAATTTAGATGTCTTTGTGTTGAACAGCTCTCTAATATCTGCTTGGTAGAGTGTATCGGAGATTGCCATGACTGGTGCATACCTTCTTCCCTGAGCTGCTGGTAAGCAGTGGCAGCTGAGAGCTGCAATCCCCAGGACCTGTTGCTGCTGAGCAAAGCTGTCCTCTTCAAGGTGGTATGTCTCATGGCCAACTCACTGGGAAGATGGAAGCCCCAGGTCTTGCTTCCGTCTGGTACAGCACTAACAGTCATGCTTCCTGGAACAGCCCTGGCTCTGCTGCTTCTGCTTCTGCTTTGCTTGACTCTCCCACAATGTTAATACCCAGAGAACTTCTCAGTTCTCTGATGTGTGTGCCCATCTTTTTCCAGGGAACCTGAACTGTTCCAGTACCTTTCCCCAAGTTCAATGTCTAACAAGCTTTTGAGGCAGGTAAGACTGCTACGATTCTAGCCTAGTCTTGATTGCTGAGCTGCTGCTGCTGCCTGCTTTTGGCAGTTGCCAACAAATCAAGAAGGGCTTTGGGCCCTCTCTCTCCAGACACCCTTCCTCCAGACACCCTCTCTCTAGATACCCTCTGTCTAGACACCTTTTCTCCAGAACCTCTTTTTTTAAACTTTTTTTTTTTTCGAGGTAGGGTCTCACTCTGGTCCAGGCTGACCTGGAGTTATCTATGTAGTCTCAGGGAGCCTCGAACTCAGCGATCCTCCTACCTCTGCCTCCCAAGTGCTGGGATTAAAGGCGTGCGCCACCACGCCCGACTCTTAAACATTTTTTTATTGATGGTTTCCATAATTACAGACAATAAACCATGAGAATTCTCTCCCCTCCCTCTCTTTCCCCTTCACAAATTCACTATCATATCCCCTCCCTCTCTCCATTAGCCTCTCCTAAATTTTGATGTCATCATTTTTTCCTCCTATTATGAGGGTCTTGTGAAAGTCATGCTATAGGCACTATAAGGTCATGGGTATTGAGGCTAATTTTTGTCTGAATGATTGCATTGTAAGCAGTCCTACCCTTTCTTTGGCTGTCTTCTTTCCTCCCTCCCTCCCTTCCTTCCTTCCTTTCTTTCTTTTTGGTTTTTTTGAGGTAGGGTCTCACTCTAGCTTAGGCTGACCTGGAATTCACTATGTAGTTTCAGGGTAGCCTCCAACTCATGATGATCTTCCTACCTCTGCCTTCTGAGTGCTGGGATTAAAGGTGTGTGCCACCACGCTCGGTGGTGCTTACATTCTTTCTGCCACCTCTTCCACAATGGACCCTGAGCTTTCGAGGATGTGCTACAGATGTCTCAGTACTGAACACTCCTCTGTCACTTCTTTTTAGCACTATGGTACCTTTTGAATCATCCCAGTGGTCACTGCTATCTGAAAAGAGAAGCTTCTCTAACAAAAGTGAGAGTACCATTAATATATGGGTATGGGGCTGGAGATGTGGCTTAGTGGTTAAGGCACTTCTCTGCAAAGCCAAAGGACTCAGGTTTGATTCCACAGGACCCACATAAGCCAGAGTCACAAGTTGTGACACTTGCGTCTGGAGTTCATTTTCAATGGCTAGAGGCCCTGTTGTACCCATTCTCTCTCTCCCTCCCTCTTTCTCTCTCAAATAAATAAATAAAATATTATGTTTGTTTGTTTGTATGTATGTATGTATGTATGTATGTATGTATGTATGTATGTATGTATAGGTATGAACTTAAGTAAACTGCTTACAGGGCAGTTTGGTGAGCATAATATATACATTTAGCCAGACAAGAGCAAGTGTTACACTTCTAGGGCTCATGACCTCTCCTGTCATAGGCTTTTGATTAGGTTTTCAGTACCAGGCATGTATTCCCTCCCATGGAGCAGGCCTCCAGTCCAATTAGAGAGCAGTTGGTTTCCTCTAGAACAGACATGCCACTATTATATTTGTTTGGTCATTTGGCCTGATTGGCCAAACTTAAGTCTTCCAGTGTCCACTGTTTTCACTGCTGATGACTTCTGTCTCCCATAGGACCGCATGCAGTGCAGCTTTTTCTAGCTTTCTGTCAACTGGTCTACAGGGAGGAAGTTTTCAGTTCAGCTCCAGCTTGATTTCTCAGTGACCTTGTAGCCCATCCATGTGGAGGCTTCAGCAATAGGGTCTTACCATCTATTTCTGGTGGGAAACCAAGAGCCTTGGAAATGACCTGTAATGTTTTGGGGGCATCAGGGACCTACCTGGCCAACAACTCACTGGCAGAATCTTATCCCTGGCACTGAAAATTTTCTAGTTAACAGCCTATGGCTTCTGAGTGTGCTATTATCCAAAAAGTAGATTTCCCTATGGCTTATTTATAACTTCATAAATTTTGATTAACCCTACACTGTTCTTTCACTCAATCTCTTCCCATGGCCTCTCTTAGGCCATTGCACCCCTAGTAATCTGTTCATCTACTTATATATATTCAGTACCATCCCCTTAACTCCTCCCCATCCTCCCTTATAGGCCTTTTCTAACTTATTGGCCTCTGCTACTGATTTTTTATTCCAACTCACATAAAAGTCTAAACATTTGTAGCTAGGATCCACATATGACAGAGAACATGTGACATGTGGCTTTCTGGGCCTGGGTTACCTCACTTAGTCTAGTCCTTTCCAGATCCATTCATTTCCCTGAAAATTTCATAATTTCATTTTTCTTTACTGCTGAATAGAACTCCACTGTATAAATGTACCACATCTTCATTATCCATTCATTATTTGAGGGATGTCTAGGCTGGTTCCATTTCCTACTACTGTAAATAGAGTGGCAATAAACATGTTTGAATAAGTATCTCTGAGGTAGTGAGAAGAGTCCTTAGGATACATTAGCCTTAACTGCTAAGCCATCTCTCCAACCCATAATAAGCATTTTTTAGTGCAGGACAAAAGCATGTTATATGCTGTGTACTACAGTATAATTTAATATATTGCAAAACCATTTTTAATTCAGTCATTTAACATTTTAAAATACCCAAGACAATGCTATGTATTACCAAGGACATATACATATATAGTAAGTGTGGAAAACCCTTCAAGGAATGACCACATCAGCTTTAGGACAGTGCTCATCACTAGTTGGAAGTGTGAGTAAAGCTTGAAGCATTAAAAAATCTTATTGAAGTAAACAGCAAATATCACAAAACTTAACTGTTGCTAAGTGAGCACATGGTTATCCCATCCACTCTGGGTGATATGTTTATTATTAAAATATGAAATTGAAGGTGAACAGGTGGAGTGTGTTGAGTCATTCTTGGATGTAGGACATGCAGATTTCTATGTAGCATGCCTCCTGTCACACTTGTGCTTTATTCCTCCAAAGAAACACTGTAACATGTTCTAGGGCTGAGATTGGCTGAGCTAGCTGCAAATCAGGCATCAGGGACTCTGTAGCTCACCAGCAGAGGGTGCTGCTGTACAGCAGATGTGAGATTGAGGGCAGTGACCCCAGGCTGCTCTCCTGCCAGTGTGGTTCCAGAACCCCATAGAGCTGGTAAGTGAAAGGAGAGTATTTAAGTCTATGTAGCTTTCTTTCTGCTTCTGAAAAAAAAAAAAAAAAAAGATACATAATCCAGACATTGTTTCTCTAAACATCAGCACTGTGGCTTCTCAGGCTGAGAGTGTAGAAAACCCCATTTGCCAGAGTATCCTGTGCTGTGACCCGGCGAGCCTTGCTGCTGACTGACTTGTGAGGGATTTTTGTCAAACTGACCAGGGGATGTTCCTTTTGTTCTAGATGGAAAAGGATTATTCCTACCTGAAGGAGATCTGTGACCATCAAGCAGAACAGCTGAGCAGAACCAACCTAAAACTGCAAGAGAAGGCAACAGAGAGCGATGCAGAGATCAAAGACATGAAAGAAACCATATTTGAGTTGGAAGATCAGGTGGAACAGCACCGTGCTGTCAAGTTACACAATAATCAACTCATTAGTGAACTGGAAAGTAAGTGAGCTCAAGTTCAGTGAAACATGCAACAGGTTTATGTAGAATGCTAAAGAAACTGGTGATAGTAGGTGGTATAGAAGAACCTCTGAGGGTTTGCTACACTATAGGATGTACCCGTCTTCTGAGTACCCTACAAGCTCCCAAAGATTAAATCAAGGTCTGGATGACAAGGGAATATGGTTGGCCTGATGAGACTGAATGAACTTTGACATCAAGATGTACTGTGTGGGCTGGAGAGATGGCTTAGCGGATAAGGCGCCTGCCTGCTAAGCCTAAGAATGCCCATTCAATTCTCCAGGTCCCATGGTTAGCTAGATGCAAGTGATGCAAGCGCACAATGCCACACTTGCCCACAAGAGGGTGCACGCATCTGGAGTTAGTTCACAGTGGCTGAGCGGCCGCTGGTGCCCATTCTCTCTCTCTCTCTCTGACTCTCTCCAAAAACAAACAAAAAAAGATGTATTGTGTGTAGCAAAGCCATGCTGTGGCCTGTCTGTAGATAATGAAATCTGCTTTGAATTGAGTTGAGACTGTGTGAGAGTTCACACACACTTTTCCAATGGATGGTCTTAGGGGTTCAGAGTGTTATTCATCATAAACTGTTTATTGTAGTCGTCTGGTATTGACAATGTGTTATCTTGTGGATCTGATGGATAGGGAGCTGGGTGTAATAACAGTGTGTGCTTTAGGGGAAGACAGTTGTAGCAGGCTTCCCATTGATGGTAGGATATTCAGTCGCTTACAGATGTTAGCCACTTGGTAGTTACTGAAGAGGCACAAATACCTGGCTTTTTTTTTTTTTTTGGGCGGTTTCGAGGCAGGGTCTCACTCTAACTCAGGCTGACCTGGAATTCACTCTGCTGTATTCTCAGGTGGCCTTGAACTCATGGTGATCCTCCTACCTCTGCTTCCAAGTGCTGGTATTAAAGACATGTAACACCAAGCCTGGCTCAATACCTTGCTTTTTTATGGGTTCATTATTTTTTGAATGGGGAAGAACCAATTTTTTTTTTTTTTTTTTTTTTTTTTTTTGGTTTTTCGAGGTAGGGTCTCCCTCTGGCTCAGGCTGACCTGGACTTCACTATGTAGTCTCAGGGTGGCCTTGAACTCTCGGTGATCCTCCTACTTCTGCCTCCCGAGTGCTGGGATTAAAGGCGTGCACCACCATGCCCGACTTGGAAGAACATTTTTAAAGAGATTAAACATTGCCTGCTTTTGTCCAAATCGGTGTTATCAAGTATCACATCTAATGCATTTTGCTTTTGTAATCAAAGACAATACACAAAGCTTTGAACAGTACCAACCATCAGTGAAAATAGCTCAGCTGCCTGGGAGGTTCTCTAGCATGTATAGTCTGTCCTCATTATTCACAGCTTCTGCATTCGTGAATTCACCTCCTCACTAACATTTGTTTGTGGTCCCTAGAGTAGTAGTCATCGTACTTTCATGGTTGTTTTTGAACATGAGAGTATAAAGAGAATTCAGTTATCCTGGACTTATGTTCCCTGCTGAGGTCAGACTTAAGCCCCTTCTACTTTGTTTTCTGAGTTCTAATATCATGTTCCAGTGTCCTTTTCATACCATGCCATGTATTTAGCATTTTTGTCATGTTTTTAGTGATTTTTGCTACTTCACATGACCCTCTTCTGCAGTGTGCTTTCTACCTCCTGAAAGTGCAAGAAAGCTAAGACATACCTTACTAGAGAAATAGATGTAGTAGGTAGACCCAATTAGGCCTGAGCTTTCATGTAGAAGACATTCTCCAATCTGAGCACAGGGCTGTTCTGGAAAGTGCTAGAGTGACATCCATTGTGAACAATGATATGTCTCCATTGATGGCAAAGCTATGGAAAGGATGGAAGAGGGACTAAGTTTGTGGGTCATGAGATGAAGGCCAGGGAAGAGCAGTGTAGTGGACAGCAATATTGCAATGTCCAAACCCTAAGAACTCCATATATATATATTAGTGTAATCCAGTCAGGAAGATGTCAAACCCTTCTCATTGCATCCCATAAGAGATAAGAGAAAGGAATCTTACAGGAAGGAAGGTTATAAAGGTTGGGAAGCTGTAGAAAAATTTTCTTTAAAATGCCTGCTCAGTGTTACAGAGAAAAGAGGAGATAAGATTTCTGATGCTGATAGGACACACAAAACTTTCTAGTGCAAACACGTGGGACTTTACTTAACTAGTGTAAATAAGAAGAGACTGTCAGAGTGACAGTGCTTGCTGCATTCTGCATTCGACATGACATGCAGCAGAGCAGCAGTATACTGCCCACTCAGTAGTCATGCTGAAGAATGCAGTTCAGTACCTAGTTTATGCCCATCTCCATGAGCACCACCTGAGAAGGTCAAAGGAGACAAGACCTGTTTTGTTTTTGTGGTATATCACTGTGAAGAATATGACTCTATTGTCCCTAAATCCTTAAAAGTCAGCTGGACACATTAAGAAACCAGCGTATAATTAATGTCCAGAGCAAATTTCAGGCCTACCTTGAGTGATTATATCATAATATATCCAAGACTGAAAATAACACACTGTCTTCTGAGAGGCTTTTAAACTCCTGTTAGAGATATTAAGGTATTATTACAGCATATTTGTGTTAGAAAGACAGGGACACTCAAATCTAGCCCTAGACTAATCCCTCCCTCCCATGAGATCCTTGAGAGAGACAAAACAACAAAAAATGTAGGAGTTTCTTTTTCTGTCAGCCCTGACAAGCTGACTCAGAACTTCAGGGGCAGGTTGGGATCATATGGGCCTTTAGACCTTCTGTAAGGATTCTGATTTCTCTTTTCCTTTTCCTCCTCCTTCCCTTGCCCTTCTCTTTTTTCCCTCCCTCCTTTGCTTTCAGTTTAAAATTTTATTTTATTTTAAATTTATTTTTATAAATATTTTATTTTTTTTTTTTTGAGAGAGAGAGAAAGAGAGAAAACAGGCAAGCCAGGGCCTCTAGCCACTATAAATGAACTCCAGATACTTGTGCCACCTTGTGCATCTGGCTTACATGGGTCCTGAGGACTCAAACCTGTGTCCTTAGGCTTTGTAGGATGTTAACATTAAGCCATCTCTCCAGCCCTAAACTTTTATTTTTATTTATTTATTTAAGAGAAAGTATTGGCATGTCAGGACCTCTTGTCCCTGAAAATGAATTGTGCATCTGGCTTTGCATGGGTACTGGGGAATTGAATTTGGACTGGTAGGCTTTGCAAGCAAATGCCTTTTAACCACTGAGCCATCTCCCCAGACCTACCTTCCTCTCTTCCCTTCCCTTCCCTTCCCTTCCCTTCCCTTCCCTTCCCTTCCCTTCCCTTCCCTTCCCTTCCCTTCCCTTCCCTTCCCTTCCCTCCTCTCTTTCTTTCTGAGAGAAAGAGGCAGATAGAGAATGGATGCTCCAGGGCCTCTAACCACTGCAAATGTACTCCAGATGTATGTGCCACCTTGTACATCTGCTTATGTGGGTACTGGGGCATCAAACCTAGGTCCTTAGGCTTCATAGGCAAATGCCTTAATGCTAAGACATCTCTCAGCCCCCTTCTTCCTTTTTTATTTGTTTGTTTTTCAAGGTAGGGTCTCACTCTAGGCCAGGCTGACCTGAAATACATCATGTAGTCTCAGGCTGGCCTTGAATTCATGGTGATTCTCCTATCTCTGACTCCTGAGTGCTGGGATTAAAGGTGTGTGCCACCATGCCCGGCTCTTGGTTTTTGAGATAGTCTCACTATGTAACTCAGGTTGGCCTAGATCCAATAGGCAACTACTATTTTAGGTTCTAGGTTAAAGAAACCATTCAGGGGCTGGAGAGATGGTTTAGTGATTAAGGGACTTGCCTATGAAGCCTAAGGACCAAGGTTTGACTCCCCAAAACCCACATGAGCCAGATGCACAAAGTGACTCATGTAATATAGGTTGTGCATGTGCGCAAGGTGGCACATGCTTCTGGAGTTTGTTTACAATGCCTAAGGCCCTGGTGCACCAATTCTCTCTCATATAAAAAAATTTTTTTAGCCTGGCATGGTGGCGCATGCCTTTAATCCCAGCATTCGGGAGGCAAAGGTAGGAGGATTGCCATGAGTTCGAGGCTACCCTGAAATTACATAGTGAATTCCAGATCAGCCTGGGCTAAAGTGAGACCCTACCTTGAAAAACTGAAAAATGAAAAAATCAAAAAAAAATTGTTTTTTAAAAAAGAAACCAAGCTGGGCATGGTGGTGCACGCCTTTAATCTCAACACCTGGGAGGCAGATGTAGGAGGATTGCTGTGAGTTCAAGGCCACCCTGAGACTACAGAGTGAATTCCAGATCAGCCTGGGCTAGAGTGAGACCCTCCCTCAAAAAAGGAAAAAGAAAAAGGAAAGAAAGAAAGAAAGAAAGAAAGAAGAAGAAAGAAAAAAAACCCTGTATTTAGAGTAGAGGGATGGATTTACATAGCTATTGTATCAGGAACTGCTTCCCTGCTATGCAGCTTGCCTCATCCTGGAGCCCTGAAACTTCCCAATACCAATCTGAATCATCTACTTCTAGGCAATGTGATCAAGCTGGAGGAGCAGAAATCAGACTTGGAACGGCAATTAAAGACCTTGACAAAGCAGATAAAGGTGAGTGTGGGCTACAGCTGCAGACCGGAGCCTCCTTCATCACCTTGCTGTACATAGTATTTTTCTGTTAGGTTTGGACACATTAGGAAAATGCCCTGTCTGTCTTGCTAGCCTGCTTTCTTATAGAATATCTCCAGATCATGGCTCAGAACCACACATTCTTATTGGCAGGATAAAACTAAAGCATGGTTCAATTTTGAGATAGAGAGCTCTATGCCATAAAGGGAGATGTACGTGGTAGTGAGACACCTCGAAGCAGGTCCATTTGTTCTCAGTAATGGATGCAGGAATTCCAGGGCTCTTTGTTAGATGCCAGCCCAGCACAGCTGGCCTGTATCTAAGGGAGATGTGGATTTTGGCGTTTTTTAGGAGGAGACGGAGGAGTGGAGGCGCTTCCAGGCAGACCTGCAGACTGCCGTGGTGGTTGCCAATGACATCAAGTGTGAGGCCCAGCAGGAGCTGCGCACCGTGAAGAGGCGACTACTGGAGGAAGAGGAGAAAAATGCCAGGCTGCAGAAGGAGCTGGGAGACATACAGGGTCACAGGTGGGTCACAGGAAGAGCTGTACTTCCGTGTGTGGTGGACTCTCAGCCAGTGCTTGGCATCTCACTGATTACTGGATGTGGGGCTATATCATGGAGGGATGGCATGCTTTCATGTCTCTCTGTGCCAGGTCCTAGCTGTCTCTCCAGGACCACTGTCCCACTGTTGCTGCTACTCCATCACTAGGAACATTCCACTTAAGGTTCTGCACAGGGTTTTGAAAAAACTCTCCACTCAATATATGATGAGAACGGTCCAGCTAGATCACCTAGGCTTAGAGAATGGACACCTATTATATCTTCGAGCTTCCTCTACCAGTTCTGGGAGCACATGCTTGTCCATATTGACTTGCCTAGCTCTCATATACCAGAAGAAGCTGGACTAACTCCCCAGGAGAGCTGTCACCAGATAAGGACTCTTTTCTTCCAGCCCAGGGACATACTTCATGGTTGTCAATTCCCATGGTCTAGTTCAAAAAGGCCCTGAAATGGGAGGCAGAGGCAGAAGGATAGCAGCATGTTTGAGGCCAGCCTCATCTAAAAAGTAAGTTTCAAGCCAGCCAGGGCTATGTTACATAGTGAGATACTACCTCAAAAATAAAACAAACGTAGCTGAGCGTGGTGGTGCATGCCTTTAATCCCAGCACTTGGGAGGCAGAGGTAGGAGGATCGCCGTGAGTTCGAGGCCACCCTGAGAATACAGAGTGAATTCCAGGCCAGCCTAAGCTAGAGTGAGACCCTACCTCGAAAAATAAATAAATAAATAAATAAATAAATAAATAAATAATAAAAAATAAAACAAATGCCAGGCGTGGTGGCACTCACCTTTAATCCCAGCACTTGGGAGGCAGAAGCAGGAGGATCACCATGAATTAAAGGCCACCCTGAAACTACATAGTGAATTCCAGGTCAGCATGGGTTAAAGTGAGACCCTACCTTGAAAACCCCTCAAAAATAAAAAGTAAAAATAAATAAAACAAACGAAAAAAGAACCACAATAACAGCAACAGAGTGTCATCTCTCAACCAGGTGTGGTATACACCAGCACTTAGGTCAGAGCAGGAAGATTGGAGTTCAACTATATAGTAAATTTAAGGCCAGTGTGGACTATATGAGACCTATCTCAAAACAAAACAAAGAAAAACAAAAGGCCTTGACATAAGCCTTTCATTGAAAATCAGATCAGAGCTGAGCGTGGCAGTGCCCACCTTTAATCCCAGCACTTGGGAGGCAGAGGTAGGAGGATCACTGTGAGTCTGAGGCTAGCCTGGGACTACATGGTGAGTTCCAGGTCAGCCTGGGCTAGGGTGAGACTCTACCTTGAAAAACAACAACAACAACAAAAAATCTGGCTGATGCCTGACTTTCCCTCTGTTCTTAGAACGAAGACCACTCAGTTATTAGCCCAGAGGCTCTACTAAACAGCCATATTTGAGAGGAAGATGTTCCTAAGGCAAATGTGAAGTTAATTATCATTCGTAGTTTAAATGGGATTTTAAGCAGTATTTTAGGCTTTTATTGATGTGGTGTTATTGTCCCCTAGTCCGGAGTCAGTGTCCTTAACTCTGAGATTCCTATATGTTCTGAAATTATTTTGTATGTATAATTGTCATTATTTTGTAAAAAAAAAAAAAAAAAAAGTTATTATTTGTGAGGAGAAAGAGAGTGAGAGAGAGAGGGTCTCTGAGTATGTAGGCACTGCAGGGCCTCTTGCTACTGTGAATGAACTCCAGATGCATGTGCCACTTTGTGCATCTATCTGGTTTACATGGGTCTGCAGGCTTTGCAAGCAAGCACTTTTAAACATTGAGCCATCTCCCCAACCCTTAAATGTCTTTAAAATATAAAACGTGGTTTTCAAAGTCAGACCTAGTGGTTCTGCATGTTAGTCCATGCCGGTGTGCTGGTCTGCATGTGCTTGTGAGATGGCCGGGCTGCTTGTTGGATTGCTTCTGAGTCTTGGGATCTGCTTCATGACATTGTGAAAGATAGAATTCTTCCCAGAATTTTATTATGATTGTCCCATCTGCCCCTTTTAAATACCATAGATAGAAAATAATTCAAATTGTGACTTGATTTCTCTTCCAGAAACATGCAGTATTTTCCTTTGTTTATGACTGTTTTACAAAATGACCTCTAGAGATGGATTAATGTAGCCAGTTCCATAATTTTCTTGTGAAAAATCAAGGTTGTGATTTTATAGTCATATTTTTACTGTAGGGCCATAAAAGGATGCAAATTTAAATTTTGGGGGTTGGTTTTCGAGGTAGGGTTTCACTCTAGCTCAGGCTGACCTGGAATTCACTATGTAGTCTCAGGGTGGCCTTGAACTCAAGACAATCCTCCTACCTCTGCCTCCCAAGTGCTGGGATTAAAGGTGTGCGCCACCACACCTGGCTAAAAAAATTTTTTAAAAATTATTTATTAGAGAGAGGGAGGCAGGTAGAGAAAGAGAATGGGTGTACCAGGGCCTCCAGCCAGTGTACATGAACTCTAGACATATGTGCTACCTTTGTATAGCTGGCTTATGTGGGTACTGGGGAATTGAACCTGGGTCCTTAGGCTTTGCAGGCAAGCACCTTAACCGCTAAGCCATCTCTCCAGCCCAGCAAAAAAAACTTTTTTTAAAGTGAAGCAGGAAAAGAATAGGAAAGCAAGATTGGTGTCCCCCTCTGACTTGACTGCATGGTCACTGTCTTTGCTTTTATGTCTGCTTTTGTCTGTCTGTCTTGCTTCTATACTGTATGTCTTTGGAAGAGAAATCAAGTCACAACCTGGATTGTTTCCTATCTATGGCATTTATGGTATTTAAAATAAAAATAAATGTTTTGGCAGCTGGGTGTGGTGGTGCATGCCTTTAATCCCAGCACTTGGGAGATAGGTAGGAGGATCTCCTTGAGTTCAAAGCCATCCTGAGACTACATAGTGAATTCAAGGTCAGCCTGGGCTATAGTGAGACCTTACCTTGAAAAAAAGAAATGTTTTATAAAATCTAAGCATTAAATTTTTGTGATGGCCAGGCGTGGTGGAGCATGCCTTTAATCCCAGCACTCAGGAGGCAGAGGTAGGAAGGATCGCCATGAGTTTGAGGCCACCCTGAGACTGCATAGAGAATTCCAGGTCAGCCTGAGCTACAGTGAGACCCTACCTCAGAAAACCAAAACAAATAAAAAAATGTGATGCCTAAGTAGGTTGTTGTATGAGATATAAAATTTCTTACATAGATTCAAGCCCTGACGTAGTGGGAACTCTACATGTTTAGGGCTCCATGTAGTACATCTTATATGCTCATGTTTTTTAAAAAACATACAATGTTTTATTTTGCTTTCCATAGCAATTTAAACTAACCTCTCAAATCTGGCAGTTCAGTCCCTTACCATAAGACCTCTCCACTTTAAAACTGACAGCAATCAGAGCAGGGCACATTACTGAAAACTGTTAGGCATCAAGATGGTTTTTGCCTGCCATTGCATTTGGAGGACACCAGGAAACTGCTAGTGATAGTTTCCTGTCTGGTTTTTCACTTCTCTGGCAAGCTATCCCCCTTGAAGAATTAACTATTTGAATTACTCACTGGTGGTCCAGCTCTCTCCAGAAGCTACCACATGAGCAAGAATGGAAACCAGCCCACACTCTCAAAGCTCCTGCAGCAACTTAATGTTTCCTTCTTGGCTAAATGAGTTTGACTTTGACAGTCATCTCATAAGAACCCAAAGGTCATTTGTGGTGCAGACTCAGCCAGAGAACTTGCAGAACATCTGATGAGGTCCTTCAAGCACAACTGAGAGCAGGTAAGAGCATGCAAGGAGCGCCATGGCTGTGTCATGGGGTTAGTGGCTCATAGTCCCTTTTTGAATAGGTGGGCATCAAGGGAATCATTACAGAGTCACACTGATAGGTAGGCAAAAGAGGAGCATGGGGAGGAGGACAGATTAGCGTTTGATACTAAGAACTAAAAGTGGGATATTATTTAATTCATTAATGATCTTTAGTCCCATTACATTTTCAAAGATTTTTTTTTCTGCTCTGAGGGGTTTAGGGCATCTTTTGCTTTAAATTCAAATTATCTTCCCACCCCATCCTCCCAAGTAGCCAGGACTAGGCATATATCACCACTCTCAGCTTGTATTTTTATGTTAGGGTCAGAAGAACTGATTATTAAATAGATACGTGAGGAATTGCTGGGTGCAGTGGCATATCTTGTAATCCCAGCCCTTGAGAGTTGGAGGTAGATGGAATAAGAGTTCATGGTCACCCTTGGCTACATAATGAATTCTAGACCTTTGCTAAATAAGACCCTGTTTTAAATATTTTGTTTTTATTTATTTATTTGAGAGAGAGAGAGAATGAGAATGGATGCACCAGGGCCTCCAGCCAGTACAAACAGACTCTAGATGCATGTGCCACCTTGTGCATCTGGCTTATGGGAAGACCCTGTTTTTTAATTTATTTTTATTTTTTAAAATTTTTATTTATTTGAGAAAGAGGCAGATAGAGAACGGACATGCCAGGACCTCCAGCCACTGAATACAAACTCCAGATGCATGTGCCATCTTGTGCATCTGGTTTATGAGGGTCCTGGAGAATTGAATCTGAGACCTTTATCTTTGCAGGCACGTGCCTTAACCCCTAAGCAATCTCTCCAGTTCAAGACCCTGTTTTACAAAAAACCAAAATAGCAAGACTGGAGAGATGTCTCAGTAGTTAAGAGCTTCCTGTGCAAGCATGAGGGCCTGTAGAAGCCTGAGATACCTCTTGAGTTCAATCCCTAGGACTCACATAAACAGCTGGGCATGGCCACATATGTCTGTAATACCAGTCCTGTGGGGAGCATAGACTGGAGAGTTTCTGGGGCACACACACACACAAAGGACAAGCTCTGGGATTAGTAAGAGACTTTGTCAAGTAAGAAAAGGTATAAGAGTGATGGAGGGGGACACACTATGTTCCCCTCAGGCCGCTGCAGGCAAGCATACCATGTACCACACATACATTCAAAAAAATAACAACAACAAAAAAAATCTTCACATATCTTTTTTAAAAAAATTTTGTTTTGTTTTGTTTTTCGAGGTAGGGTCTCACTCTAGCCCAGGCTGACCTGGGATTCACTATGTAGTCTCAGGGTGGCCTCAAACTCATGGTGATCCTCCACCTCTGCCTCCTGAGTGCTGGGATTCATGTAGCACCCTCTGGCACTAGACTAGCTAATTGTCTGGGGACTGAGTATAAAGGCATGTTCCACCACGCGCAGCATTATCCTCATATAATCTTAATTCATTCTTGCTACCAACTGACCATGTCCCCTTCTGTGTTTGCCTTGCTATGAGTAAGCAATGTGTCAAGTTTTTTAAACTCTGCCATTCTGAGGCTGGGATTAGTCAGCTGGCTTTTCTCTCAACCAGCCCTGCCATCTCTCTAGTGCAACCCTTGAGACTTCAAGAATGGACACAATGGCATCTCCAGATCTTAGTGTGACTTGGGGGCCTGGAACAAGCAAGTGTGGTTTCTGATGCCCCTGAATCTGATCTGTTTTATCTGACATACAAGTTAATGGACAAAAGGATAACTAGTAACTTTCTTAATTGTGGGTTCTTCTCATTTTGTACTATTAATAGAAAAGCACCGAAATGAAAACTTTCATTGAAATTAAAATAGCACCATGCATGGTGGCGTGCACCTTTAGAAGGATTGCTTTGAGTTCAAGCCAGCCTGGGCTACAGTGGGATCCTACCTCAAAACAAACAAGCAAAAGGAATTAAAAACAGCAGATCTGATGCTGGGGTGTGTAGCTCCGTGATAGATCATGAGCCAAGCCCTGGGCCCAATCCCCAGCACCTTTAAAAAAAAAAAAGCCATCAGCTCTTTTTCCTGAAAATTTGAGCCTAGGGTTTGGCAGGTACAGAAACACACAGGCAACTGAGCATCGGGATTCTGTGGGCCACACATCACCCTTCTAATGGAGGATATTGTTGATGAGCAAGAAACTAAAGGCAGACATGGCAGGGTACGACCTGTGTCAAACAGTAAACGCCATTATTTTTAGGATGGCTTGCTTCATTCTTACTGTTCTTATATTAAGGAGCATTCATTGAAGACATCTTAGAAAGGAGGCCATTGAAAACACTTGCCATTTGTTGTTTCCAAAGTAAAATGTGTTTGGCTTGAGAATCTCCCACCAGATTGATCACACATCATCCTCCTGATGTGAGCAGCATGGTGGCCTATCACATGCAGACTCTGCTGGAAGTGGCTTTTTAACTCTTGTCTGTGCATCTGCATCGTGCACTAATGTCTGTTGTGTGTGCCTCTGCAGCCCTGTGTCGTTCTTAAAGCTCTAATGTTTCATGGCCGTTCAACAAATGTCCTTCCATAGCTGATGCTGAAAGGGAAGTGCCTAAGTTGGAGTTTTAATATTCTCAAGTTGTAAAGATGTCTCTTGGGAGTTTTCTGTAATACTGAATCTTGGCCTTGGTGGAGGGCGCAGTTCCCATGGGAATTCCTAAGTTTCTTAGGCTTTTCCTTAGTATTGTTAGAGCCACTGGCATCTCATTTGGCCTTTAATGCAGAAATTGTTCTTTTCTTATCTTCTTATTTCAGCAAGCATAATCTGTTCAGTTGCATGTTGTTATTTTTCATAGTTTACATTTAATTATGACTTCAGATATATAGTTTATAGATCTGTATTTGTGTATGTTTATGTATGTGGTACTGGAGATCAAGCCCAAGGCCTTGCACATGCTAGAGAGTCAGTCAGAAACACCAGGAATAGCCCTGTCACCTCTCCAGTATAATCCCTGGAAACTGAGCTACAACCGTAGCCTAGTCTGTAATTATAAAAGTCTACTCTGCCTCCTTGCTCCCTCACCCCATCTCTATGGATTTGTTTTGAAAAGTACAGATATATGCGTCCCTTAAGCCTTCAGAATTTTTAGGCTGGGATAGCAAAAGAAATCTTGTTTTGTTTTGTTTTTGTTTTGGGACTTGATGAATGAGGGAAGCACAAACTGCTCTGTAAATGTTAGGGGTTGGTGGACATTTTGGATGTCTCTACTTCCCAAGAACAGTACTTGGAGAAGTTATGGTGGAAGGAGTCAAGGAATGACATTTTGAAGTCTTTGACAATTTCTCTCTCTGAAAAACATTGACTTCCAAAAATTTTGCAATAGGAATGAAAACATGGTCATTTTCTGGGTGTCACTTCCTCTCTATAGGACAGTGTGAGCTGTTAGTTCTTGTGTTTATAAACAAAGACCCCATTGCCTTATATAACTCCTTTACCAGCCTTCCCTCCCATTTCTATCTTCACAGCTCCATGGTCTCTGTCAGCTAACAGAGCATTTGGAAGAAAGACAGCCCAGCCCTTGCCATGATTGGAAACTACAGCCATTTCTATATGAAAGGGGGAATCTAGAGGAGAAATTGCCACTTGTCTCCTATTCCATTCACTCTTCCACACAGTCATTACAGCCGAGTTTTTTAAGCCTTTTTCCTGTACTTGAGAGTTAATTCAGTGCATGATCATATGGTCAAAATGTTTCTCTCTCTCAGAAGATTCAGCATTCTCTTTTTGTAGAATAAAATGAAGTTTTTAAAAAACAGAACAAAATATAAATCTTGTGAAAAAATATTTTATATGCAGTCAGAGTGTCCAGAATGATGGCATAGCAGACTCCAAGTACTGGTGAATATAGCTCATCATGGGTTCTGCTTTCTGGAGTTCATTTTTATGCTGCCCTTCGAATGTTGGGATTCATGCCACTTAAAGCAAAATAAGAAGCCATTTGCATGATGCCTTATTCTGGAAAAATTAGGAAGTTCTGCTCCCTCATATTGAGACTTCATTGAGCCCTTTTTAAGCTGTGGTCTTATTTCCTTACCCCTTCTAAAACAAGCTGCCCCCAAGCTTTGGTTAATTTCCAGAATCTTTGTTGGGCTATATATAATGTGTGTTTGGCTGATGATAAAGGATGGCGTTAGCCAGATAAGGATTCACAATGACAATTGAAACCTAACTGAAAACTAATGAAGGACAACTTACAACAAAAACCTCATGAATTAAACCTACCCTGGAAACTTAAAGGCTTTCTAATGCAGAAGTATCCAACTCAGAGTGATTCAACATGTCATTTTAAACTTTTGGAAGTACACATGTTTGTGAAGATCTATCTGAGTAAGCAGATCAATCAGACAAAAACCCGCCGCACTTGTCATGTGAAAAGCAGCTTGCCGCACATCCTTGTATGGTTGTCAGCTACATCGCGCAAAGAACAAGACAAGGGTTGCTCTCTAATCACAGGAAAACTAAGATGGGAGTACTCCTTAAGCTCAGGAAGATATTTTGGGGCATTAACTTAGCACAGATTCAATAGAAAAAAAAATGAGTTTGATATGAGAAGGAAGAGACATTGAATTCTTCTCTGTGAAAATCATTTAGGCACTAGCTGGAATTGTCTATGGAGGACTGAAATTTGTATTCTGGGAGATCTTTACCTCAGAATGGGAATTTTTTAGATGGTTTAAAATTTTCTTACAGGTGTTTTCAAATATAAAAAATAAGAAAAATGCAACCTTGATTTAAAATGCACAGCTGTATTTGCACCTATATTTTGATCTGTCTTTACTATGGGTACTGTTGAATGTTTTCTATGTGTTTATGAAGTACTAAATAAATATTATTTAGAAGAGCTTTTTGTTTGATTTTTAATCCCTGGTCACATTTCTACATGGCCTTTATGTCATTTTATTCAGTTACTTTTGCTTGAATATAATTTCAGAACTTTTTTTTTCCAACGTGGGGATCAGTCCCAGGGTTTTGTGTGTGTTAGGCAAGCACTCTGTCAGTGAGCTGCACTTTGCGCCTTTATATTGTTATATAACACAAGCAAGTGCCTTTAAGAGCTGAGCCATCTCTCCAGCCCTTATATTGTTATGCAATAGAATCTATTAGCATTTTCCTTTATTGTTTCTTGGGGTTTTGTTTGTATTTAAGATTTTTCCTACATTATACATATGATGCACATATACACCCAGACATTTGTTAAGTGAATCTGATGTGACATGTTTTTATTCTTCGATGTGACTAGTCAGTCTGTGCCTGCACCATTTACTACTAAAATCATTCTTTCCCATGAAATGGAAACCCTATCTTTTTATTGTTCTTTTCATTAGTACTCAGACTTTCCCAAATATGCCATTCTTTTTTTTTTTCTTTTGCGTAAGTTCTACTTCATAAAATTTTTTAAATAATTTTTTTTTCGAGGTAGGGTCTCACTCTGGCCCAGGCTGACCTGGAATTCACAATGTAATTCTCAGGGTGGCCTTGAACTCACAGCGATCCTCTTACCTCTATCTCCTGAGTGCTGGGATTAAAGGCGTGTGCCACCACACCCAGCTAAATAAATGTTTTAATATATTTTATTTGAGAGAGAGAGAGAGAGAGAATGGGCATTGCAAACAAACTCTAGATGCATGTACTACCTTGTACATCTGGTTTATGTGTGTACTGGGGAATCAAACTTGGGTTCTTAGGCTTCATAGGCAAGTGCCTTAACCACTAAGCCATCTCTCCAGCCCTCATAATATTTTAATACAGTTATGACATTGTTTATATTATTTTTTAAGCTCAGTCTTTTGTTTAAAATTGTTATTTTCCTAGGCATGGTCCCACATGCCTGTAATTCTAACACGTGGAAGGTTGAGGCAACAAGATTAGGATTCAAGGTAATCCTTGACTACATAAGACCTGGGCTCAAAAAAAAAAACTAGATTTGTTTTTTTTTCAAAGCAGGGTCTCACTCTAGCCCAGGCTGACCTGGAATTCATTGTGTAGTTTCAGGGTGGCCTCAAAATCACAACAATCCTCCTACCTCTGCTTCCTAAGTTCTGAGATTAAAGTGTATGCCACTACATCCAGCTCTAAATTAATTAATTGCTATCTTTCATCTGTTCTTCTTCAGTTCTATTAAATTTTAAGGTGGATGCTATCAAGTGTCTGCTCCCTGTTATTAACCAATGTCTGCTTTCTTTAAATACCACTATCATCCTTACTTTATGTTATAAAATATTTTTATAGGTCAGGACTTTAAACTTTGTTCATGTTTGTATATTCTTAGGTCAGAACATGTTTCTGCTCTTTCCTGACACTTGCTTGGGCAGATAAGGATGTGTTAAGGCTGACCTTTGCCCAGGGTCAGTATCCTCAGTTTCTGCTCAGATGTACCAGCTGTACTTGCTGATGCATCAGCTCTGCTAACTGCTGCCTTAGAAGGTGGGCTCTTTGAATTCAGTTGAAGTCCAGAGAGAGTGCAGAGGGAGAAACACCTCATGGAGGGAGGGGAAAACCCCTCTGCTTCTTCTGAAGAAACTAGAATGTGGGGGCCACCTTCTTGGGTCTGCTCTTGCTCAGCCATTATCCATGGTTGGCACATTCCATGGCTTTTCCTGACCTTTCCATTGTTGTCGTCACCCTTTGTGCCTGGGATAGTCCATCCCTGGACTCTGCAGATCCTGTGTTCATGTTCCTGGTCCCCTGTAACAGCATGTTGCATACTCTGGGGGCTTCATGCTCTTCTCTAGCCCTTGCCTGTATGGTTGGGAATACCATCAAGGTCTCCCCATAGCTTTGGAAGGGAATTGGGGAAAGGCCCTTGGTATTTTCTATGCCCTACCTGACTCTCTCTACCATAGAAATCTTTAGAATGTAAGCTACCGAGATGGTGCCCATTCCTAGTTTCCATTGCTGAGGCTTTTTTGTTGTTGTTGTTTTGGAGAAAGACACAGAGAGAGGGAGAGGAAGACAGATAGAGATGGGCGCGCCAGCAGCCTCTCAGCCGCTGCGAATGAACTCCAGATGTGTGTGCCCCCTTGTGGTCAAGTGCAGCATTGCGCCCTTGCGTCACTTTGCATCTGGCTAAACGTGGGACCTGGAGATTAGGACCGCTGGAGATTGGAACTGGTGTTCTTTAGGCTTAGGAGGCAGGTGCCTTAACCGCTAAGCCATCTCTCCAACCCTGCTGAGGCTTTTTGATGGGACTTGGAAATTCAGATCTGTTCAAGTTACCATTTTATCTTACTTCTTTTGTATGCTCATATTTAAATCGGAAAATGAAATTCACAATATACTATTTGACACCCTAGATCAAACAATTCCTAATTTCTGTCTTAAAATAACAAAGTTCTTTTAGACCTGTGTAAAATAATAAGAAAATGTGTGTTTGAGAAAATAGTATTTCAGATAAGAACATAGAATGAGGGCTGGAGAGATGGCTTAGCGGTTAAGGTGTTTGCCTACAAAGCCAAAGGATCCTGGTTCGATTCTCCACGACCCACATAAGCCAGATGCTCATAGGGGAGCATGTGTCTGGAAATCATTTGCAGTGGCTGGAGGCCCTGGCATACCCATTTTCTCTCTTCCTCTCTTTTCTCTCTCTCAAATAAATCATTCTATTTCCAAAAAAAAAAAAAAAAAAAAAAAAAAAAAAAGAAAAGAAACATAGAATGAGCAAAGATACAGAATCTGGGCATAAAAGGAACCAAACTTCAGTGGCTGAACTGAGAGCCTGAAAGCTGGATGGGAGAGGGGCATAGGAAGTCTGCAAGAGCACAAGAAGCCCAGAGGCAGGCTCTGCTCTTTTATTTGATCCCCACAGTTGTAAGTGTGTGAGTTGTAAGTTCATAAGGGTGGACTATCCCAGTTGGTGGTACCACTCCTCTGTACAAATTATTCCGCCAACTGTGAAGGTAGCAGTGATATAGTATGACATTTCCCAAGTGCAGTCAATTTTTTTTGTTGTTTTTTCGAGGTAGGGTTTTACTTTTTAGCTCAGGCTGACCTGGAATTCACTGTGTATTCATGTTCCAGGGCATCTGGCCTACCGCTGCCACTGGTGCTCAGGTGATGGGCTTCTTTCCTACAAGCAAACTCATGAATAAAACTAAGAGTGTGAAAATGAATATTGGTATATTTAAAATAAAATTCCAGAAGAAATATGTATGCCTCTCCCTTTGTCTGCTCTAGAACTCTGATACATCCCAGAAAATTTGACCAAGGCACACCCAAACAGCTGCATCTACCTTCCCAGAGTCGTCACACTTAGGAACTCTGTGACCTTCGTCAAATTTCCCCTCAAAATCACAGAATAATAACACCTACTCTCTTTCTCACTGTGTATCTCAGATCTCAGGCTGGCTTCAAACTCAAAATACTCCTGCCTCAGCCACCCCAGTGTTGGGATTTAGATAATGCTTTTGTGATACATAGTACACTCTCTGGCATGTACAGTAGAAGTATATCATTCACATTTGTCTTGCTGGTGGTTATGGCTTTATATGTGAGGAAGAGATAGAAGACGTGCTTTGTTTCCGTCTTAGATATGCTTGCTCCTAAACATAAGGCAATCTTCTCACTTCAGGTGCAGCTAAGATAAAAGCCAACAATAACTGCTTTAGGAAAACTAATGTCACACATACTGAGCAATAGATTGTTATGTATGCATTAATACTTCAAAACCCACAGAAGCTGTGTTTTTTGGTGACTTAAAGGATTTTTCCAGGTATATTTGCCTTCTTGTGTTGTTTTTGTTTCAGATTGGTTTTAGAGCTGAAAATCAGCCTTCAAGGTGAAAGATGATGTGAATGAATGAATGTTTAACCACATGTGGTGTTTTGCACTTTTTCCTTCCTTTTCTGAGTTTGCTAAGATATCCATGACTACCTACTTAAGTGTTTCTTTTTTTCCCCTCTTTTCCACCATGCCTGGCCCATTTACTTAAATGTTTCTTTTTTTTTTTTTTTTTTTTTCCACCATAGGGTCTCACTCTGGTCCAGGCTTTAACTCTGTAAATGTTTCTTAATCGGCGATCCTTTATCTGCCTAAAAAATTTCTCTCTCTCAGCTTACTTAAATGTTTCTTAATGTACTTTATTTTTTTTTTTTTTTTGAGGTAGGGTCTCACTCTAGCCCAGGCTGACCTGGAATTTACTATGTAGTCTCAGGCTGGACTTGAACTCACAGCAATCCTCCTACCTCCAAAGTTCTAGGATTAAAGGTGTGCATCAGCAAGCTACGAATCATTTACTTACTGCTAGGGCTTTAACAACTCTAATACAATAAGGTAGAAGGAATTTCATATTTGTTCACAAAGTATGGGTTGACTATTCCTTACTTGATTTTGTTTTTGTTTGTTTTGGTTTGTTTTGTTTGTGGCCCTTAGGGGGATTGAACTCAGATCCTCAGGCTTGGGAAGCCAGCACTCCACTACTGAGTTATATTCCCAGCCCAAGCATCCCTTATTTGAAATACTTGGGAGCTGGGAGAGGTGGAACATACCTTTAATTCCAGCACTTAGGAGAATTGCTGTGAGTTCTAGGCTAGCCTGGGACTGCAGAGTGAGTTCCAGGTCAGCCTGGACTAGAGTGAGACCATATCTTGAAACAACTAACAAACAAAAATTGAAATGGGGCTGGAGGGATGACTCAGTGATAAGGTGCTTGCCTGCAAAGCCTAATGATCTGGGTTCGTTTCTCCAATGCCCACATAAAAGCCAGATACAGGGGGCTGGAGAAATGGCTGAGTGGTTAAGCGCTTGCCTGTGAAGCCTAAGAACCCTGGTTCAAGGCCTGATTCCCCAGGACCCACGTAAGCCAGATGCGCAAGGTGGCACATGCATCTGGGGTTTATTTCCAGTGGCTGGAGGCCTTGGTGCGCCCATTCTCTCTCTCTCTTCTTCTCCCTCTCCTCGTTCTCAAATAAATAAATAAAAGTTAAAAAAAAAATAAACAAACAAAAAAAAGCCAGATACACAAAGTGGTGCAGAGGCTAGAAGCCCTGGTGTACCCATTCTCTCTATCTCTCTTGCTTTCTGCTTGCAACTATATAAATAAAAATATTTTTTACATTTTTTTTTTTTCTGAGCCAGGATCTCACTCTAGCCCAGGCTGACCTGAAATTCACTATGTAGTCTCAGGGTGGCCTTGAACTCACAGTGATCCTCCTACCTCTGCCTCCCGAGTGCTGGGATTAAAGGCGTGCACCACCACACCCGGCTTGAACTCAATATATATTTTAAGCCAGATGCTTTAATCCCAGGCCTTGGGAGGCAGAGGTAGGAGGATCACTGTGAGTTAGAGGCCAGACTGAGACTACATGGTGAATTCCAGGTCAGCCTGAGCTAGAGACTCTACCTCGAAAAAGAGAAAAAAAAAAACTTTTTAAAATTTGAGCCAGGCATGGTGGCACACCCCTGTAATTCCAGCACTCAGGAGGCAGAGGTAGGAGGACTGCTGAGAGTTCGAGGCCATCCTAAGACTACATAGTGAATTCCAGGTCAGCCTGAGCTAGAGCCAGACCCTACCTTGAAAAAAAAATTTGAAATGCTTGGAAGCAAAAGTGTTTTGAATTCCAGGCTTTTTTAAGGTTTTTGGATATTTTTTCAGGTTTTTTGGATGCACACGATTAAATACTTAGAAAGTGGTATATAGGCCTCATTAAAAATTTATTGGTGTTGCTGGGTGTGGTGACATACACCTTTAATCGCAGCACTTGGCAGGCAGTGGTAGGTGGATCACTATGAGTTTGAGGCCACCTTGAGACTCCATAGTGAAGTCAGGTCAGCCTGGGCTAGAATGAGACCCTACCTTGAAAAATCAGCTGTATAATAATAAGACATATACTTAACAGGTGTTTCTTTAATGCCGTGACTTGCGTAGGCTCTTCATACTGACCCTTGCTATTCTAGGCAAGCCGACTTATCATGGAGTATCCACTTTTTCTGTGAAGAAATACCTGACAGAAGCAACTGAAGTAAAGGGCTTTATTTGGGCTTACATTTTGGGGGGCTGTATTCCATCGTGCCAGGAAGACATGGCAGCAGCAGAAGGCCAGCCTGGTCACAGTACAGCCGTCAGGAAGCAGGGAGCCTATTTTATTTTATTAAGTTAATAAGAATGCAACTAAAGTGAAATTTTAAAAATAGCCTTCCCTGGAGGCTTTTCTGCAACAAGTCATTTAAATGGACTCATAAGAAGGTTGTCCACTCTGTTTATTAATGACCTTCCATCAAATAGCTGGTAGTGGAATAAGAGAAATTTTTTTCTTTTTTCCTACTCATACCTGACCCAACTTGGTTTCATTTTCTTTCTGCATATTTGCCATCTGATTTATTTATTTATTTATTTATTTATTTATTTATTTATTTATTTATTTATTTTGGGGACAGAGTTTTGCCATGTTGCTCAAGTTGACCTCAAAATCCTGGGGTCATGTGATCTTCCTGTCTCAGCTGACTGAGTGGCTTGGATTACAGATTACACATTACACTTGACTCACATCTGGTTTTGTACTGTGTGGCACAAAGGAGATGCACAGCCACCTCCTTTCAATAAACCTTTAAAAAGAATTTTTTTTTTTTTAAGGTAGGGTCTCACTAAAGCCCAGGCTGACCTAGAACTCACTAGGTAGTCTCAGGGTGGCCTCGAACTCACAGTGATCCTCCTACCTCTGCCTCCCGAGTGCTGGAATTACAGGGGTGTGCCACCATGCCTGGCGTGCCAATCCCAGCACTCGGGAGGCAGAGGTAGGAGGATCGCTGTGAGTTCGAGGCCACCCTGAGACTACCTAGTGAGTTCTAGGTCAGCCTGGGCTAGAGTGAGACCCTACCTCAAAAAAGAAAAAGAAAAACAAAATAATAATAATAATTTTAAAGTCCAACTCTACAATTTCTGAAATGGTTTATTCCAAAGAAGTGTTCGGTTTGCTGACTGTTTTTCACCCACAAGAGGGCTGTGCAATCAAGATTACTGGGAAAATGATTTAAGTGCTTTAAATTCTGTCTTGCTTAAATTCTGTGCTCCTTATAGAGCAAAAGAAGAAAGGCAAAATAATCTAGGACAAATTCAATGGCAGAAGCTTTTTATTTAAAAAAAGTTCTTATTTTAATTTAATTTATTTATTTGAGAGAAAGAGGGAGAGAGAGAGAGAATTGGTATGCCAGAGCCTCCAGCTTCTGTAAATGAACTCCAGATACATTTGCCACCTTGTGCACCTGGCTTACGTGGGTTCTGGGGAATTGAACTTGAGTCCTTTAGCTTTGCAGGCAAGTGCCTTAACTGCTAAGCCACCTCTCCAGCCTGGCAGAAGTTTTTGAGTATCTGGATTAATTTTAAAAAGATCAGGATATTAATATCTTAAACTTTTGCTGACCTTATTAAAATATATTGTCAGAAATATTGTTCAAACCATTCTTATAAATTAGTCATCTTATAGAATGGCTGTGGCAATGATATAATAAGAAGCAGTGATTTAGCGACTGGGAAGCTGAGAGTCCTTATCTTGGCTCATTGTAAGGAGGTTAAGTCCTAAAGTCCTGTAGATGAAACATATATGAGAGGATGAATCACATGATCTATCTTTAAAAGTCCCTCCTAGGAGTCTATGATACTATTTCGAAAGCACACAAAAAACATACTAGAAAATTTGAGAGTACAAGTTTCACTTCCAGCAGAATTGCCATTCATACTCTCAGTGGGCAAGAGGCATACGAATGTATTATACTCTAGTTGGCTTTAGATAGAAAAAGGTGTTAAATAACTTGCAGAGTTGTTGGGACAACTGGAAAAAAAAACACTCAAAGATGAACTTCCAGGAACAGCGTTCTGAAATTACAACACAGAACAGGGTCCCCAGGGCACCACAGCCTCCTCCATGGCAGGAGGTTGCCTGTCCACATTCCCAACACAGAAGCTCCTAGTCTCTGCCACAGTCTGGGTCAACATAGTGCCCTGCCTATCTTGTTCAGTCAGGCAGGTTCCACTCCAAGTCTTGCCCACTTCTTTCTGATGGGAGGAGCCCAAGTTCCATCTGAGACCTTAGCTGCAGTAGTCTTGAGATGTCATCTTCCTCACCTGAGTATACTACCTGAGGTTTGGAATACATGACACCTAGCCAGTCCATTATATCCACCATTGGTGGGGAGGTCAGTATTTATGATAAATAGCACTTGTGTGTTTCTTTTACATTTTTTAAGAGTACACTCACATACTTCTTATTTAGAGAAAATACCCAGTCATTCTACTTACAAACATTGCTTCTGACCATTTCCTAAAAATATCTCTCTTAAAAGTTTAGTGCAATGCTTATATTATTTCCTAAAGATACAGAAAACTGATTTTAAACTTAGTATTCTCCTTCCAAACTTATATATTTTATCCACAATGGTTTTGTTTCCATCTGTGTCTTTTCCCCTGCTGGAAACATTCTGCACCTTTTCAATTTGATGTGCTCTTTGCTGTACAGACCTGTGACTGAAGAGCCAGAGCCCGCAGAAGCTGGCGCTGCTGGCCGGTGGCATGGCGGCATCTATGTCAGCAGAACATCTCCAGCGCCTTCAGACTCTGCGGCCACCGTAAAGTCACTGATCAAGTCATTTGATTTGGGACGCCCAGGTAGTGATCTTTTCTTTTCCCCCATAAGCTAAGCTCCACATTCAAACCTTAACTCAACATATCAAGCCTATCTTTTTATATTGGTCCCAAGTTGATGCAACAATAGTGCTGTCTCTGCATCATGCCTTCTGCAGCCACTGTGTGCAGAAGCGTGGCTGAGATTTCAGTGAGGCCATAATGGTAAGCCTGGCCCACAGGTAACACAAACACACCCTCCCCTTTCCATTTTGTCCCTGCCTTCAATTCCTACTGTGCCACCTGCCTTTCCTTTTTTGCTTCATATAGTCATTACTCTTAGGCTCTTGCTATTTACGTACTTCCTGTCTCTGGAGGATTAGCCAGGAGAGCCAGAAGCCTTGTCTCCTAGGAAACAAGGCATCATGTATGCCTTCAGGTCGGCTGTGGGACCTCCAGCCATCTTCACCTTGCAGTGTGCTGTTAGACCTTGTTCTGTTTGGTCTTGTGTATGAGTTCTCATCCTGATCTGCCATTCCTGATCTTGATTTGTTGCCAGTTGTCCAGGAATAGTCTAGTGAGCTCACAATTTCTCTTTAGTCATGCATCTTGCATATGAGACAAATGAGCATTCATACTTTATACATGCCACAGATACGGTAAGTGGAAGAAGTAAAGTACATCTCCTCATAATTGAGATATCCCTCTTCTTTGACTACAGTAAATTTGTGCTGCATTGGAGAAGTAGAGCAATAGCTAATCATAGGGTCTGTCTGATTGTCTCTGCTAAATGAGATTAGACTCCATTAATGAGAGATAGGAGTCACGTAGATAGAGCACGAGTCAACAGTAATGACTTATACTAAATGCACCTCCCTTTTGCTCCTCTCAAAAGGAACCTCATTACATATGTAGTTTCCTCTTCAGGGTCTAAGAGCAGCCCTCACTCAGCTAACTCCTCCTCTGTCATTTCCCCAATCCAACTTTAGTCCCGAGAAAAGGATAATAGAGATAATCATGAGAGAATGAAATAAAAGGATAATAAGAGAGAATGAAGTCATCAAAAAGGCAGCACATCAAGAATTATTAGTTGCAGTTTTTTATTTTTTTTAAGTTGGGTCTCACTCTAGACCAGGCTGACCTGGAATTCACTTTGTTGTCTCAGGGTGGCCTTGAACTCACAGTGATCCTCCTACCTCTGCCTCCCAAGTTCTGGGGATTAAAGGTGTGTGCCACCATGCCCGGTTCAATATTAGTTGGTGTTTTGAACTAGAACAAATATATATGCTCTAATTTCTTTTCTTGGCAGGTGGAGCTGGACAGAATATTTCTGTCCATAAGACTCCCAGAAGTCCCTTAAGTGGGATCCCAGTGAGGACTGCTCCAGCAGCTGCTGTCTCTCCAATACAGGTATCAGAAGGGTCCTTTTTATGTAACTTTCTAGACATTCTTTATACACAAAAATGTATACAAATGGAAGAAGGCAGCATAAATTGGATAGCACATTATTCTAACACTACACTTGAACATTGGAATATAGGCCCTGTGACAACAGAGATTTTTAAAAATATTTTTGTTTATTTATTTGACAGAGAGAAGGGGGGAGAGAGAGAGAATGAGTGTGCCAGGGCCTCCAGCCACTGCAAATGAACTCCAGATGCATGCGCCACCATATGCATCTGCCTTACTTGGGACTTGGAGAATCAAACTGGGGTCCTTAGGCTTCACAGATATGTTTCTTAACCACTAAGCCATCTCTCCAGCCCAAGTTTTGGCCTCTTAAACTATTTCTATATAAGGGCACATCAGGATTCATGTCCATATATTAGAAACTGCTCTAACTAGTTAGGCAGAGAGGAATTTAATTTACGAGCTTTGGCACTTGAAGGTCTAGAGAAGATAACTGAAGCCTCAGCAAGCTAATGTGGATAGTTCTGAAATGCCTCTGGTTGGCCACAAAAGGAGCTTTTGTTTATGCTAGATGCAGAGCATTATCTCTCAGTGCTTACCCAGGGCCACTGCCTCTGTCAAGGTCTAGGCTTAGCTTCAGGACCACATTGCCACAGATGTCATCCATGTCAGCAAAACACATTCTCTGGTTCTGCCTCATTGCCCATAAAGCTGTAGGACCAGACACCAGAACCTCTGTTTATGTGCAGTAGGAAAGTTAATGCATCACAGCTATGCAGAAGGGCCACTGGACCCTCTTGGCACTTTCCAGAGCTTCTGAGAATGGGTTTGTCTGACAGAAGCCACATCCTTTGGTGAACGAAGTTTAAGGGAGTATAGAAAGCATTCCTTTGGGTTGGTGAAATGACTCAGTAGATGTAGCACTTGCTACACAATACCTAAGTCCAGGTCCTTAGAACCCACATAAAGTGCCAGATGCTGTAGGAAGTATCTGTAATCCTGGTTGAGATGGGAGATGCAGACAGGACAATCTCCTGAAAGCTTGTGGGCCAGCTAGTCTGGAGAATGCAGAGGGGAACAATGAGAAGCCCTGCTTCCAACAGGGTGGAAGGCTAGGATGACTTCTGAGGTTGTCCTTTGACCTCCACATGAATGCCATGACACGTGCACATCCCTCCACACCCATAAAACACCATTCAGCTTTCTAGTCTCTTACAGTTCAGTCAGTCACCCTACAAAGGGACCACAGTGGAATTAAGAGAATCTGTCTTCAGAACTCTCGAAATTGATTCTCAAAAATGGAAAATTGGATATGGGGAGATCGTTCAATGGATAAAATGCTTGCTGCGCAAGTGTGAGTACCTAAGTTCAGATCCCCAGAACTCATGTAAAGGCTAGGCACTATGGTGGGCTTTTCTTATCCCAGTGTGCCTATGGTAAGAGGGGAGAATCCCTCAGAAGCTTGCAGACCATATAGCATGGCGAACAGAGTGGTGAACTACAGAAGACGTTGTTTCAAAGGTGAAGATTAACATTTAAGATTGTCCTCTGACTTCCACATGTACACCGTGGTACGTATGCATGCACACATGTGCATGTGCTCGCATAAACAAACAAAACTTGCCAAAACATGAATTTGAATTTAGATGATCTTCCCCCATCTTCACTACCTTCTGGAAGCAGAAGTGAGTTCTCTGGAGGAAGATTACCTCATCCAGAACTTTAACTTACATTTGTTCTTTTTCAACTCAAAAAATGGCAAAAATGAAAGTAGATGACAGCAAATGACTAAAAATCACAAGAAAAGATAAATAGCAGAAACAGACATAGTAGATACAGATCTTGAGGCTATTTGACAGAGACTCTAAAGCAACTGAGATAATTGCAGTCAAGAAAAAAACTGATAAAGTAGAAAATATCTGTAGAGAACCGTAATTTATATAAAAAGAACTCATTAAAGATTCCAGGGGAGGGCTGGAGAGATGACTTAGTGGTTAAGGTGCTTGCCTGCGAAGCCTAAGAACTCATGTTCAAATCTCCAGGTCAAATGTAGCCAGATGCAAGTGTGCAGTGTCGCACATGCACACAAGGGAATGCACGAATCTGGAGTTCATTTGCAGCAGGCTGAAGGTCCTGGCATGCCCATTCTCTCTGCGTCTTTCTCTCTCTAAATAAAAATATTTTTTAAAAACCCCAGGGGAGGGCTAGAGAGATGGCTTATCAGTTAAGGCACTTGCTAGCAAAGCCAAAGGACCCCAGTTTGATTTTCCATTACCCATGTAAGCCAGATGCACAAGGGGGTGCATGCATCTGGATTTCGTTTGCAGTGGCTGGAAGCCCTAGCATGCCCATTCTTTCTCTTTCTCTTTCTCTTTCTCTTTCTCTTTCTCTTTCTCTTTCTCTTTCTTCTCTTTCTCTTTCTCTTTCTCTTTCTCTCTCTCTCTTTGCATTTTTCTCTCTTGAAATAAATAAGTAAATTAAATTTATTTTTTAAAAAATCCAGGGGCGGGCTGGAGAGATGGCTTAGTGGTTAAGGCACCTGCCTGTGAAGACTAAGAACGCCTACTCGAATCTCCAGGTCCCATGTTTAGCCAGATGCAAAAGTGACGCAAGCGCACAATGTTGCACATGCTCACAAGGGGGCGCACGAGTCTGGAGTTCGTTCACAGTGGCTGAGAGGCCCTGGCACACCCATTTTCTATCTCAAAAAACAAAATTCCCAGGGAGAGATGTCTGAGTGGTTAAAGGCCCTTATAAAGCCTGATGCCCTATGTTTGTTTCCCCAGTATCCACATAAAGCCAGATGAACAAAGTGGAGCATACTTCTGGAGTTTGTTTGTAGAGTCTAGAGGCCCTGGTGTGCCCATACTTGGTCTCTTTCACAAATAAATAAATAAATAAATTTTTAAGAAAGATTCTGTAAGCTGGGACTGAGGAGATAGCTCAGTACCTTGCAATCATGAGGACCCAGTATCTACATAAGATGCTGGGGCTATATAGTGGCTTCCCAGCGCTGAGAAACAGCAATAGGAGGATTTCTGGGCCTTACTGACCAACTAGTTTAGTCTAATTGATGAGCTCCAGGCCAATGAGAGACCCTGTCTCAAAAAGAAGTGAATGGTGGGCTGGAGATAGGGCTTAGCGGTTAAGGTACTTGCCTGCAAAGCCAAAGGACCCAAGTTCGACTCCCCAAGACCCACATAAGCCAGATGCACAAGGAGGCACATACATCTGGAGTTTGTTTGCTGTGGCTGAAGGTCCTGGCGTACCCATTCTCTCTCTCTTTCTCTCTCTACCTGCCTATCTCTGTATTGCTCTCTCAAATAAATAAATAAATAAATAATATTTTTTAAAAAGCCAGGCATGGTGGTGCATGCCTTTAATCCCAGCACTCGGGAGGCAGAGGTAGAAGACCCTATCTTGAAAAACCAAAAAAAAAAAAAAAAAAAGTGAATGTTGTACCTGAAAAATGACACTAGAGATTATATTCTACCCCCCCCCACATGTACACTTGTGTGCATGCTCACAGGCATCCTCACACACATGTGTCCACATATATCCAAGTGTACACACACACACACACACACACACACATATAAAGAAATTCTAAGAGTCAAGCATGGCGGTGCCACCTTTAATCTCAGCACCTGGGCGGCTGAAGCATGAGGATCACTATGAGTTACAAGGCCAGACGGGGTTACAGAGTGAGTTCCAGATCAGTCTAGGTTATAATGAGACACTGCCTCCAAAGGAAAAAAAATGGAAATAAAGTATCTAAAAAATTCCATAAATTAAAAATACTCAAATGAGTTTAATTTTACATAACAGTTATAAGGGAGTCTTAAAGAACTAATGACAAATGAGTAGAAAAAATTAAGCTAAAGCTCAGAGAAAAAGGAGGTTAGAAGATAGAGAAAAGGACATAAGAGACAAATGGAGTAGAATGAAAAGGTCTGTGATGTCCCTGGAGTCCAAAGGGATGGAGGACAGAGAGGACAAGAGAGACATGTAAGGAAATAATGGCCTAGAATTTCCAGAACTGGAAATTAAGTTAAGTCATTTGTCTAAGAAGCCTAAGGACCCCAGTTTGATTCCCCAGGACCCACATAAGCCAGATGCACAAGGGGGCACATGTGTCTGGAGTTCGTTTGCAGTGGCTAGAGGCCCTGGCATGTCCATTCTCTCTTTCTATCTGCCTCTTTCTGTCTCTCTCTTAAATAAATAAATAGAATATTTTTTTTTAATGAAGCTTTCAGCCAGGCGTGGTGGCACATGCCTTTTATCCCAGCACTCAGGAGGCAGAGGTAGGAGGATTGCAGTGAGTTCAAGGCCACCCTGAGACTACATAGTGAATTCCAGGTCAGCCTGAGCTAGAGTGAGACCCTACCTCAAAAAAATAAAAATAAAAATAAAAATGAAGCTTTCAGTCAAACAAAAATGGATTTTCTTTCTTTAATATTAATTAATTAATTAATTAATTTGCAAGCAGAGAGAGATAGAGACAGAGAATGAGAATGGGCACGCCAGGCCTCCAGCCACTGCAAACTACTCCAAATGCATGCACCACCTTGTCCATCTGGCTTACGTGGGTACTGGGGAATTGAACCTGTGTTCTTAGGCTTCCCAAACACGTTCTTTAACTGCTAACATCTCTCCAACCCCCCCCCCAATCATTTTCTTGCTAGCATTCTTTCAGCTAAGAGTCCATTTAAACGAGTTTCAAATAAAGTTTATTATTTGAAAGGATTCTTTAAGCTGGGGATGTAGTTCTCTAATAGGGCATTCACCTAGTATGCATGAGGCTTAAGATTTGATTCCCAGCACCCTAAAAAAGAATATTATTTAAAATTACTAGACCTCCAGCAAGACTGATACAAAGGAAAGAGGAGGCATAAATTACTTATATCAGAACTTATGTGTTTATGTATTTTCCCAATGCTGAGGCTTATGCTTTTATGTGTGTTAGGTAAATGCCATGTCACTGGGCACCCTCATCCCAGTCCATCAGCAATTTTCAAAGGATGTCAGTAAAAATTCCATACAGTGATGAGAAGATACCATAAAGTATTACCTTGTGTTAATAAATTACAAGGTGTGGATAAAATGGCCAAAATCTTAGAAAATGTAACTGACATAAGAAAAAGGGAAAACAAAAAACTTATCACTCCAGAATTTTAATCTTTTCTGCTAAGGATAAACCAGGCCCAGAATATTTAATAATAAAATCTCTTAAAGAGTTAAGGAGCCTAGAAAAAGAGGTAAACTTTTCAATTCATTTTAATAGGCCAGCATAGTTTTGATATTTAATTCTAGTAAGGACATTAAAAGATCAAAATATTAAAAGGTCAGTCTCTCATGAACCTCCACGTACAAGTCCTGGACAAAATTTTAGCAAGCCAAATTCAATTTGCATGAAAAAGATCAGGTCAAGTGGGGTTTATTCCAGGGATGCAAAGTTTTAACTATTGAAAAGACTCAAGCCAAATGTGGTGCCTTTAATCCCAGCACTTGGGAGGCAGAGGTAGGATTGCCATGAGTTTGAGGCCACCCTGAGACAACATAGTGAATTCCAGGTCAGCCTGGGCTGGAACAAGATCCTACCTTAAAAAAAAAAACAACATCAATAACAAAAAAAAAAAAAAAGAAGAACGAATGAATCAGGAATTCATTACAATAACAAAGGAAGGTAAAATACGTGGTCATCTAGATAGTAGAAAGTGTAAAGGAGAAACACCTTTGTGGTGCTGAACCTAGAGACTTCTACTGGCTAGGCAAGCTCTCTACCACTAAACTCTGTTCCCAACTCTTTTTTTTCTCTTTTGCTTTGAAACAGGGCCTTGCTAACTTACCCAGGAAGGCCTTGAATTCTTTATTATTATTATTATTGTTATTATTATTTGCCTCAGCCTCTTAATTATCGGATTACATGACCATGACTGTCTACTTTTTTTTTTTTCCAGGTAGGGTTATGTTCACTCTGTAGTCTCAGACTGGCCTCAAACTTACAGTGATCCTCTTACCTCTGCCTTCTAAGTGCTGGGATTAAAGGCGGACTGGAGTGAAACCCTACCTTGAAAAACCAAAAAAGAAAAAGAAAAGAAAAAAGAAAAAAAGGCATGCACCACCATACCTAGCTCTGTCTCCTGTCTCCTTTTTTTTTTTAAAAAAATTTTATGCTGGGCATGGTGACGCACGCCTTTAATCCCCAGGACTCAGGAGGCAGAGGTAGGAGGATCATTGTGAGTTCAAGGCCACTGGGAGATTACATAGTGAATTCCAGGTCAGCCTGGGCTAGAGTGAGACCCTACCTCGAAAAACAAAAAAACACAAAAAAATTATTTATGTATTTATTTATTGGGGGGCAGGAGAGAATGGACATGCCAGGGCCTCTAGCCACTGCATATGAACTCCAGATGCATGCACCACATTGTGCATCTCTCTTATGTGGGTGCTGGGGAATTGAACCTGGGTCCTTAGGCTTCACAGGCAAGCACCTTAAGTACTAAGCCATCTTTCCAGTCCCATGTCTCCTTTTGATTGAAAAAAAATGTTGGTAAAGATGTGGGAGGGCAGAAATGTGTCAGTAGGTCATGTCACTTGCTGAACAAGCATGAGAACATGAGTTTGATCCCCAGAATCCACATAAAAATGCTGGGTGTAGCCAGCCACACATGCTTGTGACCTCAGTGCTGGTGGTAGTGGTAAATATAGGAGGATCACTGGGGCAAGTTTAGCCAAAAAACAAAACAGCTGGGCGTGGTGGCACATGCCTTTAATCCCAGCACTCAGGAGGCAGAGGTAGGATTGCCATGAGTTCAAGGCTATGCTGAGAGTACATAGTTAATTCCCGGTTAGCATGGGCCAGAGTGAGACCCTACCTCGAAAAACCAGAAAAAGAAAAAGAAAAACCAAAAAAACCAAACCAAAACAAAACAAACAAACAAAAAAAAAAAGTATAACTCCAGGTTCAGTGAGAGACCCTGTTTTTATTATTTTAGAGAGAGAGCAAGAATTGGTACGCCAGGGCCTCAGCCACTAAAATCAAACTCCAGGGCATGTGTGACCTTGCGCTTGCCTCACCTTTGTGTGTCTGAGTCTTTGTGTGTCTTTGTGTGTCATGAGTTCTGGAGAGTCAAACATGGGTCCTTAAGCTTTGTAGGCAAGTGCCTTAACCGCTAAGCCATCTCTCTAGCCCAAGACTCCGTTTTAAGGAAATAAGGTGGAAAAATGATAGAAGACAGCACCATCCTCCTTTGGACCCTGCATGTGTACACACAGGACATGTACATTTGCACATGTACATGCACATTGTACATGTGCACATGTACATGCACATACCACACACACAACCAAATTTTAAAAATTATTTTTATTTATTTATTTATTTGTAAGCAGAGAGAAAGAAGGAGCACACCAGGACCTTTAGCTGTTACAAATGAATTCTAGATACATGCATCACTTTGTACATCTGGCTTTACGTGTGTACTAGGGAATTGAACTTGTGTTGTTAGGTATTGTAGGAAGTGCTTTAACCACTGAGCAATGCTTTTGAAAATTATATACAATAATTTATGTAGAACATTGGGAACCTTGTCTCTTGTTTAATGTTAATGTGGAGTGATACACTAAAATAAAGAATGTGGCCTGGGGAGATGGCACAGAGGTTGGAATGCTTGCTTGCAAAGTGGGCCAGCCTGGGTTCAATTCCCCAGTACCCATGTAAAACCCAGATGACAAAATGGCACATGTCTCTATAAAGTGGCAAGAGGCCCTAGCATGCCCATACTCTCTCTGTGTGTCTCTGTCAAATAAATGAATAAAAGTATTTTACAGAAGCCAGGTGTGGTGGCGCATGCCTTTAATCCCAGCACTCGGTAGGCAGAGGTAGGAGGATCACTGAGAGTTCAAGGCCACCCTGAAACTACATAGTGAATTCCAAATCAGCCTGAGCTAGAGTGAGACCCTACCTTGGGGGGAAAAAAGTAGTTTAAGGGTTGGAGAGATGGCTTAGTGTTTAAGGGCTGCAAAGCCTAAGGACCCGTGTTTGACTCTCCAGGTCCGATGTAAGCCAGTACACAAAGTGACACAAGCACACAAGGTAGCACATGCGCACAAGGTGGTGCACGCGTCTGAAGTTTCATTGCTGTGGCTGGAGGCCCTGGGAAATTCTCCTATCTCTGCTTTCCATTTTGCAATCAGGGTTAGCATGCTAAGATAGCTGCCATGTCATAGCTTCCAGCTTTTTACGTGAGGTCCGGTCTGGGGATTGAACTCAAGTACTCTGGCTTGAAAGGTGAGCACTTTATCCACTGAACTATCTTGTCAGCCCCCAAACAGTTGTCCCCTCCCCACCCCGCCCAAGGTAGGGTCTTGCTCTAAGAGCCCAGGCTGATCTGGAATTCACTGTGTAGTCTCAGAGTGGCCTTGAACTCACAGTGATCCTCCTGCCTCTGTCTCCCAAGTGCAGGGATTAAAGGTGTGCACCACTGAACCTCAGTTTTTAAAAAATATTTTAAAAAATTATTTATTTATTTACAAGCAGAGAGAATAAGAGAGAGAATGGGCATGCCAGGGCTCCAGCCACAAATTCCAGATACATGCTCTGCTTTGCATCTGTCTTTACGTGGGTACTGGGGAATCGAACTCAGGTTATTATGCTTTGCAAAAAACCACCTTAGCCACTGAGCCATCTCTCCAGCCCAGCTTTTTTTTTTTTTTTTATGGTGATAAAAACACTGATTGGTATGCTTCTTTCTCCACCAACACTTGTTATTTTCTTTTCTTACTTTTTTAATATAATAGCCTTCCTGGGAGCTTGGGATATAGTTCACTAGATAAAGCACTTGCCACTCAAGCCAGAGTACCTGAGTTTGATCAGCATGTATAAAGCTGGAATCCATGCCTAGCTTCTGTAATACCAGCATGCCCATGGCAGATGGGAGGAAGAGACAGGAGAATTTCCTGGACACTCAGAACTCACAGAAAGCATAACAGTGAGCAGCAGTGAGAACCAGAGAGATGCTGCCTCTGATGTAGTAGAAGGCAAGGACTGATGCCTGAAAGTGGTCCTCTGACCACTACAGACACAGGAAATTAAATGATGGCCCTCCTATGCCGAACGAGATGCTGTCTCTGTGTGGCTTTGCTTTGTGTTACCCTGTTAGTACTGTGTGACATCTTTTCATATACCTGCTGGCCATTTCGGGGGAAAAAAAAAAACATTTTTGCACACATGCTTGAATATGATAGAATATTCCAGTGAGGATAATTCATGAAGGTGATTAATAATCATTGCCTTTGGCCAAAAGAAATAAGTCCATGAGAGTGAATTTGGGATTGTCTTTTCACTGATGTCTTCTTAGTTCCCTTTAAGGACCATGCCATTTATATGTTGATTATTTGAATATATAAACTATTTTTACTTTTTCTTTTTTGAATATAATTTATTTATTTGTTCATTTATTTATTTATTTGAGAGAGTGTGTGAGGCAGAGGCAGAGAGAGAAAGAGAGAGAATGGGCGCACCAGGGCCTCCAGCCACTGAAAATGAATTCCAGACACATGCGCCACCTTGTGCATCTGGCTAATGTGGGTCCTGGGGAATTGAACCTGGGTCCTTTGGCTTTGCAGGCAAATGCCTTAACTGCTAGCCATCTCTCCAGCCCTTATTTTATTTAATTTTATTAATAGCTTCCATACTTATAGGCAATAAGCTATGATAATTCCCTCCCTTCCTCTACTTCCCCCTTCATAACTCCACTCTCCATCATATCCTCTCCCTCTTGTTTAGTCTCTGTTTTATTTTGTTTTTAAATTTTTATTTATTTATTTATTTGACAGAGAAAGAGGGAGGGAGAGAAAGAGAGAATTGGCATGTCAGGGCCTCCAGCCACTGCAAACGAACTTCAGTTTGCATGTGCCCCCTTGTGCATCTGACTAACGTGGGTCCTGGGGAATCGAACCTGGGTCCTTTGGCTTTGCAGGCAAACACCTTAACCATTAAGCCATCTCTCCAGCCCCATAGTCTCTCTTTTATTTTGATGTCATCATCTTTTCCTCCTATCTTGTGAAGGCAGTACTAGGTACTGTGAGGTCATGGATATCGAGGCCAATTTCTTTCTGCTGCTCTTTGGTTTTGACAGAGGCATTCGACTTACAACAGCATGCGGCCGGCCAGCAAAGGGATGACTCAGCGCTTGGATCTTCCGGACTTTCCCCTCTCAGGTAACTCACCTGCAGCACAAGTAGTAGTGGCCTAGTTTTGTGAGGTTAGCTTTTTTTTTTTTCTTTGCATGAACTTCAACTTACAATAGAAATTGGTGTCCTTGGGCTGGAGAGATGGCTTAGCGATTAAGTGCTTGCTTGTGAAGCCTAAGGACCCCGGTTTGAGGCTCGATTCCCCAGTACCCACATAAGCCAGATGCACAATGTGGTGCATGCATGTGGAGTTTGTTTGCAGTGGCTGGAGGCCCTGGTGCACCCATTCTCTCTCTCTCTGCCTCTTTCTCTATCTGTCACTCTCAAATAAATAAATAAAAATAAACAAAAAGAGAAAGAAATTGGTGGCCTTTATTCCACCTAATTTCAACCCCTCAGTACACACTGTGGCTATTAGATATAGCTGTGAAGCCATGGAAGCAAGAGTCTCTGTCAGCTTCCCTTAGTATGTGTGAACTAGGGGGAGATATCAGGCTTTTTATTTTATTTTATTTTTTATTTTTTTAAGGTAGGTCTCACTCTAGCCCAGGCTGACCTGGAATTCATTATGTAGTCTCAGTCTGGCCTCGAACTCACAGTGATCCCCCTACCTCTGACTCCTGAGTGCTGGGATTAAAAGGTATGTACCATGCCTGGCTGGCTTATTTATTTATTTATTTAAATTTTCTTTCTTTCTTTCTTTCTTTCTTTCTTTCTTTCTTTCTTTCTTTTTCTTTTTCTTTTTCTTTTTTTTTTTTTTTTTTTTTTTGGCTTTTCAAGGTAGGGTTTTGCTCTAGCTTAGGCTGATCTGGAATCCACTATGTAGTCTCAGGGTGGCCTCGAACTCACAGTGATCCTCTTACCTCTGCACTACCACGCTCGGCTATATTTTTCTTTCTTTAAGTATTTGCAATCAGAGAGAGTAGAGACAAATAGAAAGAGAGAATGGGCACACTAAAGCTTCCCGCCACTGTGAAAATGTGCCACTTTGTGCATCTGGTTTTATGTGGGTTCTGGGGACTCGAACCTGGCTTGTTAGGCTTTGCAGGTAAGCACCATAAAGTGAATCTCAAGAAAATGTTTTCTCTTTTAAAAACCTATTTTTAGCAAAGAAACCTTACATGTTTTGAATCTGTATATTACTTCCACAGTTCTTAAAATGCACCTGTATTAGCTGGGCATGGTGGCGCACACCTTTAATCCCAGCACTCGGGAGGCAGAGGTAGGAGGATCACCATGAGTTCGAGGCCACCCTGAGAATACGTAGTGAATTCCAGGCCAACCTTGGGCTGTAGTGAGACCCTCCCTTGGGAAAAAAAACAAAACTGTGTTTAAGATGTTGCTGTGTTTGGATCACTTCTTTCTGTTGTTGCACTGTGTGTTTTTCAAGTCAAATCATGCTAGTGAAGTAAAGATGTCATCAGTGGGTCTTGGGACATGGTTTCATTCTTTTTGCACCACCTATGATGGTGGATGGGAGTAGCCCTTAAGAGGGGACTTAGGGGGGCCAGCTTGGCCTCAAATCCTGTCACTGCTGCTACCAATCCAGCTTCGACTTCACAGCCTTACATGAATGATTGAATGAACACATTTAAACCACTTAGGACACTGCTCAGTGTGTCATGGCAGTTACCATTTTCCCTGCTGACTCTGTTGAGGCAATGCCTTATGCTTAGATCAACAGCACTTTCAGCCTAGTAGAAAGTTCGTAAGATTGTCCAGAATCCAGGCACACCTCAGGGATCCTGCAGGACTGGTTCCAGACCACTGCATTAGAGCTACTGTCATCATAAAGAGAGACACAAGTTTTCCCAATGCACAGAAAAGCTATGCCTGCTCTATGTTATAGTTTATCAAGTATGCACTAAAATAGACATAGCTTATTTAAAACAGCGTGTTGTTGGGACTGGAAAGTTGACTTAAGTAAAGCACTTGCCACGCAAGTGTTTGTACCTGAGTTCTTCTCCCCAGACCCCATGTAAAAGCCAGAAGCCGTAGTGGGCTTCTGTGATCCCAACACACTGATGGCCAGTTGGCAGACTGAGACAGGAGGATTTCCCAGAAGCACTTCTTTTAAAATCACTCCTCTCAGACCCTGCCTCTGCTTTGCTGAGTTCCTATCATACTCTAAGGCCTTCGTCCTCTCAGCAACATTTCCAGCATCTTCAGCAGGAGCGTTCCTCTTAGAAAACCACTTCGTTCCTCCCTAAGAGGCAGTTTCTCTTCTGCCCATGTTTCCTCCGAGGAGACAGCAGTTCTGGGGTATGCTTGGGCTTCACTGTGGACTGGTTCCTTGCTGCTGCCGGCTCATCTGCAGTGACTTCGCCATCTGCGAGAGTTGGGATGTCCTGCTTCTAAACTCCTGTCAATGTTCATATTTTAGCCTCTTCCCATGAATCACAGATGTTTCTAACCGTGGTCTCTAGAATGCTGAATCCCTCCTAGAAGGTTTTCAGTTTCCTCTGCTCAGGTCCATCCATGGATAAACTCTATGGCAGTTACAGCTTATGAAATGTTTGTTTAAATAATATTACTTTAAAGTCAAAATCACTCCTTAATCCATGGCTGTGGAAGGCTGTTGTGTCAGTAGGAATGAAAACATGAGTAAGAGAGCATTGATCTTGTACATCTCCATCAGAGCTCTGAGTGGCCAGGCGCACTGTCAGCAGGCAGGGATGGTTTGAAAAGAGTCATGTTTTATGAGCAGTAGGCCTCAGCAGTGGGCTTAAGACATTTAATAGAGCATGCTGCAGACAGGTGCACTGCCTTCCAGGCTTCGCTGCTTCATTCATAGAACACTGCAGAGGAGAGCTGCTTTCATTCTTAAAGAACCCCAGGGTTTGGTGAATGAGCATGGCTGCAACTTACAGAGGATCTCTTTCCCAAAATTAGAGGGCAGCGGCCAAAACAGAAGAGTGAAAACGTGCCTGGGGCTGGGAGAGGCATGCCACAGACCATACTCTTGCATAGTGTAAAATACGGACTAACTTACTTGCATACATAGTGCTAGGTAATTTTGGTTTAATTGTGGTAGAAGCTACCTAGCATCAAATTTACCATCTTAACCATTTATCAAGTATGCTCAGCCGGCAAACTTTCCATCATAGTTTTATGTCTTCTGTCTTCTGCCAGCGTCAAAGTTTCCTAATTGTCCAGGGGGACCATTGCCAACTGCGGTCGTGGCGTTAATAGTTCATTGACAGCCTCCTCATCCTCCTGAACACCTGTCTCTGGGCTGATTCTATTGACTGTAATAAAGGAGTCATGGTGAAAATTGTTTGTTTCCAGCCGTTTCCAGCAACTGCTTGTCATCACTGAGGTCATCCCAAACTTCAGACAGGATTAATGTGTTGTTTTTGTTGTTCTGTATGTGATGTAAACACTGTTTTTCTCTGCTAATTGGCCTCACTGCCCATAATTGATGGCTACTAGCTGGAGAAGTATTGTTTTCTTCTATGAGTGTTTGTGGGTCACAGGAGGTGGTCCCAGATGGGAGTCATTGGCTGTCTTGTAGTTTTGAACAAGTCACCTGATTCTCTCCTCTCAGCTCTAGGTTCCTATATCAGTGTAAGCAAATTAGAAACTTTCTCCATTCTGTCTCTTATGCTCCTTTAAGAGATATCTGAGGAATTCAGAACCTGTTTTAACTAAGACTAATATGACAGCAGAAAGAAACTCTAGCTCAGGCTGACCTGGAATTCACTATGTAGTCTCAGGCTAGCCTCGAACTCATGGTGATCCTCCTACCTCTGCCTCCCAAGTGCTGGGATTAAAGGCATGTGCCACCACACCTGGCTCTCTCTCAGCCTTTTGTCTTCTGTTGTCTGTGACTAGATAGTCACATGAGGCATTTCCCTGTGAGCCAGCTATGATATCCACTGATGAACACAAAACACATTAGCCAGGGACAGGGCTGGTGCTGTGGGACTCCAAATAGTAGTTGCACAAAGTTCTTGGACCCATACTTTCCTTAATGCTTTGATAACTCTGTCTGGAAATTCATAATTTGTGAACAAGGCCATAACTTGGATTAGGTCTTTACTATGTAGGTGGTCCTTCCTGGGAAATTCTTTCTAGAACACACTATGTCCTTATTTTTATTTACTCCGGGGTAGGGGGGGGAGAATGTATCTGTGTCTGTATATGTGTGTACACGCCCATATATCAATATGTGTTTGTACTTGAGAATAAATTATGGTAGCCAGTCATGTCTCTCCCCTTCAGGAACAGGTGGATATGTTGTTGCCCACACAGATCTTCTGAAAGGAAGGGCTGAGGACTTGAAGCCAGACCCTTATCTCCGAAAGAGTCCCTCACTGGAGTCATTGAGCAGACCCCCTTCCCTGGGGTTCGGGAGCACCAGACTGCTGAGCGCCTCCACCGGAGGGTTGAAACCACCAAGCAAACTCAGGTACTGAAGTTTAAACAATAAGCATTCAGATAAACACAGGGTGGATCACCTGGAGGATCATCATCCTCCATAGTCAGTTTGCTTCTACAAATATCTGTTATGTGAAAATGATTAAGATACACTAGGCAGCTTTCAGCAAGTCTAAAGGAATATACTACATGATTGGGGCAAAATAAAATGAAAAGCTATACCCAAAAGGAAAAAAAAAGCCGGGTGTGGTGGCGCACGCCTTTAATCCCAGCACTTGGGAGGCAGAGGTAGGAGGATCACCATGAGTTCAAGGCCAGCCTGCGACTACATGGTGAATTCCAGGTCAGCCTAGGCTTGAGTGAGACCCTACCTTGGAAAAAAAAAAAAAAGTTTAAGCAAAGTGCATAGGGGTTGTTATTGGATCATAAAGTCTAGAGAAGTGGGATTTTTTTTCTGAGATAGTAAAGGTGCCATCATGAGTGAGCAATGGACTTCATGAGCAAAGGGACCCTGCCACACGTACACTAGGCTCCCAGGTGGTATGTAGATGGACAGGGTGTTACAGCCAGAAAGGTAATTTGGAGGCCTATTCCAAGCCTTCATTGCTAAGAAAGAGGTTCCTAGCTATTTTGGTAGAGCTGTGGGGAACCACTAAGTCTGCAGGATTGTGTTTTTGAGTAGTGATTAAGATCAGACCTGCTCTTTAAGGAGATTACTGAGCATATAGTGGCCTGGCAGGAGGATCAGAGAGGATTTTGAAATGTGTGTTTAAAAGGACTTGAGCAAGGAGGCAGCAGGAGGGGACAGGGAAGGTGACAAGTTGTCACCAAAACTTGTTTGCACCTACTACTACTGGTTTTTCGAGGTAGGGTCTCTCTCTAGCTCAGGCTGACCTGGAATTCACTATGTAGTCTCAGGGTGGCCTCGAACTCATGGTGATCCTCCTACCTCTGCCTCCTGAGTGCTGGGATTAAAGGTGTGCGCCACCACGCCCGGCTTCTTCTTTTTTGTTTGGTTTGTTTTTGGTTTTTTGAGGTAGGGTCTCAGTCAAGCCCAGGCTGACCTGAAACTCACTCTGTAGTCCCAGGTTGGCCTCAGACTTCACAGTGATACTCTTATCTCTGCTTCCTGATTACTGGAATTAATGGCATGCACCACCAACCAAGGCTTACATCTCTATCTCTCTCTTTTTTTTTTTTCTTTGGTTTTTTTGAGGTAGGGTCTCACTCTAACTCAGGCTGACCTGGAATTCACGCTGTATTCTCAGGGTGGCCTCAAACTCACAGCAATCCTCCTATCTCTGCCTCCGGAGTGCTGGGATTAAAGGTGTGTGCCACCATACCTGGCTTAACATCTCTTCTTTGTGCCACGTCCTCATTAGTGCTGAGTCACCAAGGCCCAGCAAGCTTCTTTCAGCTGCCTCCCCTTTTTCCCATGTTTTCCTTGCTTTTCCATGATAGTTGTCTTTTTTGTTTGTTTGTTTGTTTGTTTGTTTTGTTTTTTCGAGGTAGGGTCTCACTCTAGCCCGGGCTGACCTGGAATTCGCTATGTAGTCTCACGGTGGCCTCAAACTCATGGCGATCCTCCCACCTCTGCCTCCTGAGTGCTGGGATTAAAGGCGTGTGCCACCACGCCCGGCGATAGTTGTCTTTTTTGTTGTTGTATTTTGTTTTACTTTATTTTTTATTGGCAACTTCCATAATTATAGACAATAAGCCATGGTAAATCCCTCCCCCCTCACTTTCCCCTTCACAACTCCACTCTCCATTATATCCCCTCCCCCCTCTCAATCAGTCTCTCTTTTATTTTGTTTTGTTTTTCGAGGTAGGGTTTCACTCTAGTCAGGCTGACCTGGAATTCACTATGTACTCTCAGAGTGGCCTTGAACTCACAGTGATCCTCCTCCCTCTGCCTCCCAAGTGCTAGGATTAAAGGCACGTGCCACCAACAAATAAAAAGAGTTTCTCTTTTATTTTGATGTCATCATCTTTTCCTTCTATTATGATGGTCTTGTGTAGGTAGTATCAGGCACTGTGAGGTCATGGATATCCAGGCCGTTTTGTGTCTGGAGGAGCACGTTGTAAGGAGTCCTACCCTTCCTTTGTCTCTTACATTCTTTCTGCCACCTCTTCTGCAAAGGACCCTGAGCCTTGGAAGGTGTGATAGAGATGTTTCAGTTCTGAGCACTCCTCTCACTTCTATTCACCGCTATGGTGCCTTCTAAGTCATCTCAAGGTCACTGCCATCTGAAAAGAGAAGCTTCTCTATATTAGTCTTCTGAAGCACTATGTGAGTCCTGCTACAAACCTCTCAGCAGTCTTCCCCAGAGGACAGAGTCCTCCATACTGGCCTTTTGGCTCTGCTGCAGTTTAGCCCCACCCCCACTCATCTGCCCCAGCAGCCCAGCCCTTCACCTATTCAAAGTTGTGTTGCTTTGTACTGTGAATAACTCATATAGTGTTTACCCATATCCTTGTTTAGACCATCTTTTAGTGGATAATAAGTGTTTTGTCTTACATTTTAGTATTTTTCCCAGCCCCTTTCCCTATGGTTCACATAGCAGTTCACTCAGAGAATACTTAAAAGAGGTTAGGTAGATTAATGTACAAACTAGCTACTTCAGTAATAAGAGCTTCATAATAAATACTATAGTTATCAATATCTCTCTCTTTTTTTTTTTTTTTTTGTTTATTTGTTTTTTGAGGTAGGGTCTCACTCTGGCTCAGGGTGTCCTCGAACTCTTGGTGATCCTCCTACCTCTGCCTCCCGAGTGCTAGGCTTGCACCACCACGCCTGGCATCTCTTATAAATAATAAAAATATTTAGGAATCTGAATAGTCCATATCTTGTAACTTTGGATATAGTCTATATTTGGACCCAAATAGATGAACTTACATGCTTCAAAGATTTAAAGACCCACAGATTATATATTTTCCTGCTTATTTATAAGAGTAAATAATAAAAATAGGTTTTAAGGGCTGGAGAGATGGCTTAGTGGTTAAGGTACTTGCCTGCAAAGCCTAAGGACCCATGTTCAACTCTCCAGGTCTCACATAAGCCATACACACAATATGATGCAGGCACACAAGGTGGTGCATGCATCTGGAGTTTGATTGCAATGGCTGGAGGCCCTGCTGTGCCAGTTCTGTCTCTCAATATGTCTCATTTAAAAAAAATCATTTTCAAGGGGTTGGAGAGATGGCTTATTGGTTCAGGCACTTGCCTCCAAAGTCTAAGGACCCTAGTTTGGTTCCCCAGTACCCACTTAAGCCAGATGCACAAGATGGTGTATGCATCTGGAGTTTGTTTGTAGTGGTGTAGGCGCTGGTGTGCCCATTCTGTCTTCTCTCTCTTATTTATGTATTTTGAGAGAGAGAGAGAAAGAGAGAGAGAGAGAGAGAGAAAGGCACACAAGGGCCTCCAGCCACTGCAAAGGAACTCCACATGCATGTACCACCTTGTGCATCTGGCATACGTTGGTCCTGGGGAATCAAACTGGGGTTCTTTTCCTTTGCAGGCAAACGCCTTAACTGCAAAGCCATCTCTCCAGCCCTGAACTGTTTTTTTTTTTAAATCCCTCCACCTTGTTTCACATTACTGAGGCATAGAATCATCTATTTTTTGTAAAAATTAAAAACATTTTTAGGGCTGGAGAGATAGCATAGCAATTAAGGTGTTTGCCTGTGAAGCCTAAGAACCCAGGTTCATTCAATTCCCCAGTACCCATGTAAGCCAGATGCACAAGGTAGTGCATACATCTGGAGTTCATTTGCAGTGACTGGAGGTCCTGGCATGCCCATTCTCTCTCTCTCTCTCTCTGAGCTTCTTTCTCCTCAAATAATAATATAATAAAATAATTTTTTTAAAAAAATTTTATTTTCCATGTGTGGTGGTGCATGCCTTTAATCCTAGCACTCCAGAGGCAGAGGTAGGAGGATTGCCATGAGCTCGAGGACACCCTGAGACTACATAGTGAATTCCAGGTCAGCCTGAGCTAGAGTGAGACCCTACCTCAAAAAACCAAAACAAAGAAATATTTTTAAATTAAATATTAGGTGGGCACTGTAGGGAAGTTTAATACTTTCCTCTGAAAGTCTGATCATTTTAGTCTGTGAAATAAACTGGCTTAATTAAGAAAAAAATACACAAAATTTTGTTAATGTGCAGAAAAATGGGAGCTGCATAGTGTAAGACTTGAAGAAAAGTTGGTTAAAGCCTAAATCCCCTTCTTAGAGGGAAGAGGGGTATAGGTGATTTTATGGGGATGAGAAGACAGATGGGCCCAGAAGAACAGTGACCTAGAACAAAGTTCATCTGAGGTCGAGTTGTGATGTTTGACAAAGGCTGGGCATATTTAGAGGACATTCTGTATCCAAACTAGCAGACCTCACATTCTGAGAAACTTCCAAGGCTCTAGTATATCACACCACTGGTCCGTGAGGTTTTGTTTTCTGAGCCCCAACAATACACAGTAATAACAAATATGTGAAAAGCATAAAGATAAACGATACAATGGAGATCTACTTGAGTACCAAACTCCTGGTTTAAGGAAAATAAAATTATTATGTCGGAAATCTCCTCTCGGCTACTTTCTATTTTTACTGCCTTGCTTCTTCTCCAAGGTAACTTCCATTCCAAATTTAATACTTGTCTTTCCCTGCCTCCTCTTTTGTGCTGAAGGTCAACAGTAGAGCCTGAGCCAGATATGGCAGCATATGCCTTTAATTCCACTCAGGAGGCAGAGGTAGGAGGATCACTGTGAGTTCAAGGCCAGCCTGGGACTACAGAGTGAATTCCAGGTCAGCCTGGTCAAGAGTGAGACCCTATCTCGATAAAATTCAACAAAAGTAGAGCCTTGTGCATGTGAACAGTACTTCCCCACTGAGCTACATCTCTAGTCCTTTCCCTGCCTTTCTTTGCCACATTACCACACGTTTATATCCCCAAACAGGATGAACAATATATGATTTATATTGCATGTTTAGCATTTTGGTATGCATTGAAACATATTTTCCTTTAGTTTAAAATTATTTCTGGTATTTATTCGTATAGTTGTATGCATCTTTAGTTCATCAGCTTTCTTTTTTTTTTTTGGTTTTGCAAGGTAGGGTTTCACTCTGGTCCAGGCTGACCTGGAATTAACTATGTAGTCTCAGGGTGGCCTCGAACTCTCGGCGACCCTCCTACCTCTGCCTCCCAAGTGCTGGGATTAAAGGCGTGCACCACCACGCCCGGCTCATCAGCTTTCTTACTGTAGACTATTCCATCTGTACAACTATACTACAGCTGTCTATCCTAGGAGTGACCTGATGACTTTTATTCCATCACAGTTTTTTTGTTTTGTTTTGTTTGTTTTGTTTTTGTTTTTTGAGGTAGGGTTTTGCTCTAGCCCAGGTTGACCTGGAATTCACTATGTAGTCTCAGGGTGGCCTTGAACACATGACGATCCTCCTACCTCTAGCTCCTGAGTGCTAGGATTAAAGGCGTTTGCTGCCATGCCCAGCAAATATTTTATTTACTTATTTGAGAGAGAGAGAGAAATGAACTCCAGATGCATGCGCCACCTTATGTATCTGGCTTACATGAGTACTGGGGAATCAAACCTGGGTCCTTAAGCTCACAGGCAGGCACTCTCTAGCCCTCTCCATCACAGTCCCCCCCTCTACCCTTTGAGCCACTTTCTGTTCCTGTACTGCTCTGTGTGGTGCTAAGAAAATAGAGTACTATACAAGATCCTACAGCAGTGGAGTTCTGATTTCATAATATTTACGATGTCACGATGGAAGACTATGAGATCTGAAATCCCTTTTGAACATTTGAATAATTCTGGCTAGCATAAAACTTAATGTCAGCCAGGCATAAAAATCCAAAACAAAAAAACAGCTTAATGTTGGTTTTGATAGAAACCAGGATGGGCACCTAGGTCTTGGTCTTGGGATGTTATTAGTAAAGTTTTCTCAACCTTGGCTGATCTTTGTTCCACAAACTAAAGCAGTGTGATTATTCCTCCAGTGTATACAGACTCTCTGTGTCATGACTTTCCCCTTCTCCATTCCCATTGCCTCCCCTAACACCCTTCATGGTTTTTTACTATGCCCTTACCATCTGCCTTTAATGTGTTACTTAGATATCAGTGTCACCATTGACATGTGGACTGCTTTTTGTGTAGGCGTCTTATATTTAATGATACAGTGTTTCACTAAACAAATACAAAGCTAGTTAGATAATTTCTAAAAACAAAACAAAATTCTTTCCCAGACTCATAGTTGTTAGAAAGTACAATATAGGTTTTTTCATACCATAAGACATAATAAAATGTATTATTATTATTGGGGGGGGAGTGCTGAGGTAGGATTCCCTCACTCTAACCCAGGCTGACCTGGAGGAACTCACTGTGTAGTACAAGACTGGCCTTGAACTCACAGTGATCCTCCTACCTTCTGCCTCCCACGTGCTGGGATTAAAGGCATGTGCTACCATGCCCATCTAAATGTATTATTAATATTACTAATTTGGTTGTTTCTCTGGATAAACCTAGACTTTGGCTTTTCTAATACATATATATATATATTAGAAATGACATATATATATATATATAATTTTTTTTTTTTTGAGGATTGTCAAAACTAACACCTCCTCCTTAACTGTGTTCTTTGTAACCAGTGTTGAAAGAAGAGACCCTCTGGCAGCCTTGGCCCGGGAATACGGTGGCTCCAAGCGCAATGCACTCCTCAAATGGTGTCAGAAGAAGACGGAAGGTTATGCGGTAAGGGACAGTGCAGCCAACAGGGCGTTTGTGGTCCTGAGCCAGTATGTGTTCTATGGTACATGTGTACATAAAATCTCATCTTTCCATTCTCAGACAGGAAGGACTTCTGGTGAGAGTGTAGTGGTTGTTTGTTATGCAAAGGCCCCAGATAAGGATGCAAGTGGGATGAAACCCAGTGTGCAGTCCATCCCACAAACTCTCGCTAACATATCCTGCTGAAAGGGAGTCCTTTTCAACTGATTCTGCCCATGGGCACAGCTTTTGTTAAAGTATCCTCCCAAAGAGGCTTCTTTTCCTATTTCACATAAAGGCCCAGAAGTTAGCTTTCAAAATTTCTCCAATAACTTCTTTCTATGGCTTTAAGAATTATTTGCATTTAGATGATGAATTTTGGTTTACAAAGACAGTACTTGTTTTGTTTGTTTGTTTTCTTTGTGAAGGTTAGACAAGGAAGTAAAACCTGATATAGGCTTAAGAACTTGGTGGTGGTTTTTCTGATTATTATGAAATACCAAACACAAAGATAAAAGTGTAGAGAATGTAAATTAGTTTCATTAATCACTGTGAAGTGAAAACCCAGTCCAAAATCCTGTGTGGAAATATTACCTGGCCCCACAGCCCTTTTATATGACTTTCCAGCCATGACTCTCACTATTCACTAAGATACCTGTAAACCTCACTTCTTTCCTTTAAGGTTTTCTACAAAAGTATGACTCCATGAATAATTTTGCCTGTGCTTGAATATTATATAAATGGACCCAAAAGTTATATAGTATTTGCATTTTACTTTTTCACACAATATTAAATGAATAAGCCTTATCCATGATAGCTAAAATTTATATTAAGTTATTCATCATATTATTATAACATTATTTATTGTTGATAGACTATTTGGAGCTATTATAATTCTGGTTGTGCTCTTCTTCTAACATGTGTTTTTTTGTTTGTTTTTGTTTTTTTTTTATTTGGTTTGGTTTTTCGAGGTAGGGTCTCACTCTAGTTCAGGCTGACCTGGAATTCACTATGTAGTCTCAGGGTGGCCTCAAACTCATGGCAATCCTCCTACCTCTGCTTCCCAAGTGCTGGGATTAAAGGTGTGCACCACCATACCTGGCTTCTAACATGTGTTTTGGAACACATATATTGTCATCTGTGCTGGGTACATATCTAAAGGAGTATATTATACATCCTTCCAGCAATTTATGAGGGATTTACTTTTTTATTTTTATTTATTTATTTATTTATTTATTTATTTATTTATTTTTGATTTTTTGAGATAGGGTCTCACTCTAGCCCAGGCTGACCTGGAATTCACTATGTAGTCTCAGGGTGGCCTCGAACTCATGGTGATCCTACTACCTCTGCCTCCTGAGTGCTGGGATTAAAGGCGTGCGCCAACATGCCCGACTGGTTTCCCTATGTGAATTAGGGGAGAAGGGGACACAAATATTCAAACCGTTGCTATAGTGGTGTTGTGTGTATGTTTGTGTATGTGTAGTGTGTTTAGTACTGACATAGGAGCCCCTCCTCATGAAATTTTGAATCTTTAGATCTAATATTAAGACCAGACACAGTAGTTCTGCTGTGTAGCCTGCACTGATAGCCATGCCTAGTGTGCAAAATGCTGCCTCTGTGATCTCTACTTCCTGGTATTTGTCCCATGATGGTGCTGTGTTACGTCACAAAAGAGATTTTACTCGTGTGAGTAAGTTTGGTAATTAGCTGACCCTAAGGTAGGGAGGTGGCCTGGAGATACCTGACCTTATCACTTGAGGGGTTAAAAGCAAGGCATTTTCTCTAGCCAGGGGCAGACAAGACAGCCAGGGGCTGACAAGACAGCCAGGGGCTGGAAGCATAAGCACGAGGGTGGGTCTGTGTTGAGGATGAAGGGGGCTGGGTAGGCAGAACCCAAGAGCCCCTTCCAGGAGCCACACTAGACCCCTCACTCACAGTCAGCAAGCATGGGAACTTCGTCTTTATAGCTGCACAGAATCTGGCAACAACTTGAATAAACAAGGAAGCAGACCCTTTCCCAGAGCCTACCACTTGAGTGACATCCTGATTTTAGTTCTGTAGAACCTTGTCCAAATCCAGTTTCTATTACTATAACAAAATACTATAGACTGGGTAACTTATAAATAGAGATTTATTGCCTCATAGTTTGGAAGCTGGGAAGTCCAAGAGCAGGTGCTGGCATCCAGCACTTCATGCCACAGTACAACATGGTAGAGGGCATCATATGATGAACAATGCAAGTGTGCTAGCTTGGGTCGCACTTCCCATTCCTACAAATCCACTGTAAGTATCTTGGGGGACCCTGTTCTCATGGCCTCATCTAACCCTGAGTACTTCTCCAAGGCCTTACCTCCAAATGCCACTAACATGAATTTTCCAACACACAGTCAAACCAGAGCCAATGCTAAGTGGAGAATCCAGCAGTGCTATTGAAGATCTCTGACTTAACTGTGATTCATTAAACAGATGGAGTTTTAAGTTGCCAAGTCTGTAGTAACTTGCTATACAGCAGAAAACTAATAGTTACTTAGATGAAATAATTAAAATAGGAGCTGGAAAGATAGCTTAATGTTTAAGGCACTTGTCTGAAAAGCCTAAGGACCCAGGTTTTATTCCCCAGTGCCCACATAAGCCAGATGCACAAGGTGGTGCATGCGTCTGGAGTTCATTTGCAGTGGCTGGAGGCCCTGACATGTCCGTTCTCTCTTTCTCTTCCTCCCTCCCTCCCTCCCTCCCTCCCTCTCTCTCTCAAAAAAAAAAAAGAAATAAAAATAAAGTTTTTTTAAAGATAATTAAAATACCTGCTACCTTCTAGTCAAACTGTTGTCATGTTATATTTCCTGTCATATGAGTGCGGCCATCACTCTGAGCTTTCTATAGTTTTGCTCTCACTCTCATGTTCTCATTGGACACAAAACCAGAAGTCTTTAAAACTTTTAAAGTTAGTTTATTAAGACTTGCTAAGTCATGGTTTCAAGTTCTTTCTTTCTTTGGTTTTGTTTTTTTCTTCAAGGTAGTGTCTTGCTCTAGACCAGGCTGACCTGGAACTCACCATGTAGTCTCAGGTCTCTCTTTTCTTTTTATAGACTGGGAATCAAACCTAGGGCCTCAAACATGCTGGGCTTGTGCTCTTCTGCTAACCTACATATCTAGCACCTAGATTTTGAGGTATACATAAGCTATAGGGGAATCTATGCCCAGACCCTTGACTGAATCACCAGTGTGAGCCACAGAGTCCAAGACATGGTAGGCCCTAGGCATACAGCCAAGGTGCCAGTTGGGTAGGTCTGGGCCAGTTAGGCTTTGTGCTTCTTGGAGGTGCAGAGGACTTTGGAGTTGTTGAATTCCATGCATTTACCAGGTCAAAGTCAACTAAGGACAAGCAGAAAGGAAAGCAGACTGGGTACCATGGAAGAACAGGCTCCATGGCTGTGTTTGGACTTACTACAGGGACTTCTGACCTCAGGTTTTCTCCAATTTTGGAGCTTTCTGATGAACAAGGAAAAACCAGCACAGCTGCACAATGTTGTGGATTTAGTAGATTATTTGTTGCAAGGCTTCTGAATTTATTTGCCAGTTAATTGATCATTTACTTAATTTATTTATTTATTTGAGAGAGAGAAAGAGGCAGAGAGAGAGAATGAGTGCTTCAGGGCCTCCAGCCACTGCAAACAAACTCCAGTGCATGTGCCCCTTGTACATCTGGCTTACGTGGGTACTGGAGAGTCAAACCAGTATCCTTTGGCTTTGCAGGCAAACGCCTAAACCACTAAGCCATCTTTCCAGCCCCTATTTTCTTTTTGAAAATATTTTATTTTTATTTATTTATTAGAGAGAGGGGGAGAGAGAATAGGTACACCAGGACCTCTAGCTACTGCAAATGAATTCCTGATGCATGTGCCACCATGTGCATATGGCTTACATGGGATTTGGAGAATCAAATCTGGGTCCTTAGGCTTCACAGGCAAATGCCTTAATTGCTAAACCATCTCTCCAGCCCATGAACATTTATTTTCTTATTTCCTGTATGTTAACAACTAAATACTATTTCCTGAAACAAATCTGCTTAATCAACTTTGTTACCATGGTATTCTGCATCATTGAAGGCTTTGTTCATGAATGATTGAGATAAAACTGGCAGGGACTAGTTGAATAAGTTAAGGGACCATTTATTGCTCTTCAGGAAGTTTTGAACATCATTGTGATACATAGTGAATAACCAGCAATCCATAGTTTTAAACTCATATAAGACCTTTGTCTGTCTGTCTTGCATTTTTCTCAAGTCCTATTGTAGTCACTGGTATTTGCCCTCTCACTTTGTCTTCCATATCTTTAGTGAGTTAATTTAAGGAAGATAATTTAGGAAAGGTAATTTAGCAATTCCATTATCACAAGATTGTTTCTTCCCAAAGCATACCATCATAGTCAATGTGTTTACATTTCATATTTCCATTTTTAATCAAAATTTAAGTAGTTTAGAACTTATTCCATAGTCACTGGGGTCTGAGGAGTAATACTGGACATACTGATATTGCCAGGAGTCTTGTGAAGGCTGTGGGAAAAGCAATACTTAAAAATTCAAATCTGGTTTTGGGGATGTTTTTCTGTAGAGTGTGTTATCATACTCAGGACCCAGAGTTTAGTCCCTAGCACCACAGGGATCTGAATGCTGCTGCCAACAGAGAATTAATGTTACATCTGGTTGAGGCCAGCAGCTTCAGTTGGTGCTTCCAATAGTGTTGGTTAATGGTAGTTCCTGGGAGGTATTGTAGGAATACTTCCTAATCTGACCTAAGACAATTCAATGAATACTGATTGTGGAATAAACAAACTAGTTTTAGGGCACAGTTGGAAGGTTACCAAAGTAACAATTCATATCCAAGGAGTCTATACAGCTGCCCCTCAGTATCCATGGGGGATTGGTTCTGAGACCTTTTGTAGACAGTGAAACCTGCTGATGCTCAAGTTGCTTAAGTGAATGGAGTAGTATTAGCATGTAACTTAGGTACATGCTCCTATAGACTTTAAATCATCTCTAGATTACTTATAATACCCCAATGTGATATAAATGCTTGTAAATAGTTACTGTACTGTATTGTTAAGGGAATGATGACAACAAGAACAAAAAAAAATATATGTGTTTGGAACAGATTATTTTTTTTTTTGAGGTAGAGTCTTGCTCTAACCCAGGCTGACCTGGAATTCACTATGTAGTTTCAGGGTGGTCTTGAACTCACGGCGATCCTCCTACCTCTGCCCCCACAAGTGCTGTGATTAAAGGCGTGTACCACTATGCCCATCTCAGACAGTTTTATGAATTTATTTATTTATTTATTTATTTATTTATTTATTTATTTATTTGCAAAGAATGAGAGAGAGGCATGCATACCAGAGCCTGCAACCCGTGCAGATGAACTCCAGATGCATGCACCATTTTGTGCATCTAGCTTATGTGGGTATTGGGGAGTCAGACCTGGGTCCTTAGGCTTTGCAAGCAGGGTCCTTAACCATTAAGTCATCTATCCAACTGCAGAAAAAGTTTGAAAATATATTTTTTGCAGGCTGAGTGGTTAAGGCACTTGCCTGCAAAGGCTAGGGATCTGGGATCAATTCCTCAGTACCCACATAAAGCCAGATGCACAAGGTGGCACATGCATCTGGAGTTTGTTTGGAGGGGCTAGAGGCCCTGATGCACCCCTTCTCTCCCCTCTCTTCTCAGATATATATATGTTTTTCAAGGTAGAGTCTTGCTCTAGCCCAGACTGACTTGGAAATCACTGTGTATTCTCAGAGTGGCCTCGAATTCATGGTGATCCTCCTACCTCTGTCTTCTGAGTGCTGGGATTAAAGGCATGCACCATCACACCTGTCTTAAGATATTTTTTTGTTTGTTTGTTTTGGTTTTTTGAGGTAGGGTCTCACTGTAGCTCAGGCTGACCTGGAACTCACTATGTAGTCTCAGGTTGGCCTCAAACTCATGGTGATCCTCCTACCTCTGCCTCCTGAGTCTTGGGATTAAAGGTATGCGCCACCACACCTGGCTAAAATATTTTTGCTTTGAAGCTGGTTGAATCCAAACCTGAAAACCATAGATGTGAAGCTGATTGTTTCCAGAACAGTTGTTGGATGCTGTGCTCGGTAGCCTGGTTTAAACATCTAGGTAGAGGTGGATGGATCAAAGTAGCGAGACAGGTAACAAAGATAAATGGAAAAGGAATAGGCCCAAAGGGTTGTGCAAAGAGGTAGTAATGGGGCAACTGGGTTTGGATGCCACCCTGAGGAGGTGACATGTACACGAGCATCACCAGCCTCATGGAGATGGTGTAGAAGGGACACCGAGCAGAGGAACGGTGCAAAGGGCTTGGGCAGGAAGGAACATGTTGGGGCTCACAGGTAGGTGGTGTACAGGTGGGTCAGGATGGGATTGGACAGGGGAACATTTGCATTGTGAGTTTGCCACTGCAGTAGAAGTGAGGCTAAAGGTGCTGGGGAGTAGTTCAACCTCAAAGTCTGACCTTTGCCACATCCCAGATGGAAAATGGTTACTGAAGTCCTGTTCACCTTACCGTACACTCCTCACTTGTCTCCAAGAGAAGGGAGGAGGGAGCCTTGACTCCCCAGGGTTTGAAATATATGCTTTGTAGCACAAGCCTTGACAACCACCTGTAGCCTTAGATCCTAGAACTTAATACAATGGGCTGCATATAAGCTAACCTATTTCTTTTGAATCTCTAATGAAGACTGGAGGTATAGCTCAGTGGTAAAGGGCTTGGCCCACAGTGAGACCCTGGTTTTAATCCCTACTGCCACACAAACACAGATGAAATAAATTAGTTACAGGCATTATAAATGGTCAAAAATACTAAAGTTTTTTTTGTGTTTATTTTTTTTTCTTCAAGAGGAGAGGGAGAGAGAGAGAATGGGTGCACCAGATGCATGTGCCACTTTGTGCATCTGGCTTTACATGGGCACTGGGAAATCAAACTTGGGTCATTAGGCTTTGCAGGCAAGTGCCTTAACTGCTAAGCCATCTCTTCATCCCTGTTTTGTTTTTTAGAAATAGGGTCTCACTCTAACCCAGGCAGGCAAAGCAGTTAAAATGAGAATCCTTCCGGGTGTGGTGGCGCACACCTTTAATCCCAACACTCAGGAGGCAGAGGTAGGAGGATCACTGTCAGTTCAAGACCACTCTGAGATAACATAGTGTATTCCAGGTCAGCCTCGGTTAGAGTGAGACTCTACCTTGAAAAACCAATAAATAAATAAATATAAATAAATTGATAAAATTGAGAATCCTGCCGGGCGTGGTGGTACACGCCTTTAATCCCAGCACTCGGGAGGCAGAGGTAGGAGGATTGCCGAGAGTTCGAGGCCACCCTGAGACTACATAGTTAATTCCAGGTCAGCCTGGACCAGAGTGAGACCCTACCTCGAAAAACCAAAAAAAAAAAAAAAAATTGAGAATCCCACTCAAAGCAGTACAACTGGCATTGAAGAAGGAAATTCAGTAATGTATACAGGAATTAGTCAAGTAAGTATGCCCTTTAATATAGAGTTAGGTTATTTTTGTAGGTATACATCAAAGAAATAATCATTGCCACTTATAAAGATATAAATACAAGCAATTATATTATAATTTTATTTATAAATATATTTTATTTTATTATTATTATTATTATTTGGTTTTTCGAGGTAGGGTCTCACTCTAGCTCAGGCTGACCTGGAATTCACTAGGTAGTCTCAGGGTGGCCTCGAATTCACAGCGATCCTCCTACCTCTGCCTCCCGAGTGCTGGGATTAAAGGTGTGCACTGCCACGCCCAGCAATTTATTTAGTTTTTAAACTTTATTTTTGTATGTGTGCATGTGTGTATATATAGGTGTGCCAGAGTCTCTTGCTGTTGCAAATGAACACCAGACACATGTGCTACTTTGCATCTGGCTTTTTACGGCTGCTGGGGAATTGAACCCAGGCAGGCAGGCAGTGCAAGCAAGTGCCTTGTGAAAATACAACTACGGAAGAGAGCCATTTTTATAAAGTAAGCATGGTATATGACTTTTAGCTCCATATGCTATAATGTATTTTAAAAATAACAAATACACACTCGGGAGGCAGAGGTAGGAGGATCACCATGATTTCGAGGCCACCCTGAGACTACATAGTGAATTCCAGGTCAGCCTGAGCTAGACTGAGACCCTATCTCAAAAAAATAAATAAATAAATACATTTACAAGAGCTTAAGCTGGGCTGGGAGATGGTGGACTGGGATAGGTAGTAGCAGGATTGGAACTATTATTTAAGTTATAGTTTACAAATCTGTAACTCAGAAATATGCATGTTTGTTTATTTTAAAAAACGTTGAAATAAAGCAGTAAAGCAATATAGTTTTTCTTTAGGATGTATGATTCACAGGTGTTTGCTTTATTACTATGATTCATGATGGGGATATATTTTTTATATCAAATATTTTATTATGGCATATAATTTGGGGGTAGAAAGTCTGAGGGAAAGGCCATAAAGATATATTATAGTCAATAATTAAACCAGTCTTAGAAAAAAATCCATGTGGAAAAACAATACCTACAGGAAGCATGTTCTGGAATTACAGTGCATGGGATGTTTTGGAGTTACAGTACATTGAGTGGACATTAGGGTTCTGTTGAGATGGGCTCTATTCACATCTCTTCTGTCCCATTCAAAGCCATGTGACAATGAACAAGCTACTTATTTTTAAAATAATTGAAAGTTTTACATTGAAATACAACATTGATAAAGCATTTTTTGTCAGAAAAAGTCTTCAAATGTCTGTACTATAATTTGCATGTGTGGTATGTAACTCAGAATTTTCTCATTTGGGGCCTGGGAAGGAAGCTCACTCAGTAAAGTGCTCACCTTGCTATACACACAAAGACAAGACTTCAGTCTCTAGACCTCTTGTAATCCTGTTGCTGGGGAGGCAGAGATGGGCAGATCTCTGGGACTTGCTGGTCAGCTACTTGGAGAGTTTCTAAGAAACTGTCTCAAAAACAAGACAAAAAAACGTGGATCACACATGAGGAAGAATAACTGAGGTTGCCCTCTGGCCTCTACATATATGCACACACACATGCACCTGCGTGCACACAAACATGTACACACACAAAGAACTTTCTCATTTGGTCTTAGTCTCTTATTTTATAAAGTTATAACTTCTCTATCATCAGAGCTTTCACTATCTCAATTCATAATAGTGTAAGTTTGATAAGTCAGTGGAAAAGCAGATTCAAATCTTGAGTCTGGTGAAGAGAGTTAACTGTGGCTTATATGCTGACTGCAGTCCATCATTTTTTTTTTCAAGGTAAGAGTCTCACTCTGGCCCAGGCTGACTTGGAGTTCACTATGTAGTCTCAGGGTAGCCTTGAACTCATGGCGATCCTCCTACCTCTGTCTCCTGAGTGCTGGGATTAAAGGCGTGCGCCACCACACCCAGCCCCATCACATGCTTTTGTAAGTAAAGTTTTATTGGAGCATAGCTTTCGTTCCCTTATGTACATACTGTCTATAACTGCAGGCCCAAATAGTGCAATACAGACGTTTTGGCTAGATGACCTGCAAGCCAGAGCTTTTACAATCTGATCCTTTACTGGAGTTTGCTGATCTCTCCCTTAGATAAAGCAATGAAAGATCTTGTGTTGTCCAAATCTTGTTTGGTTCTTGCATTTCAGAAAGCAAGAAGGAAAGATTCAGGTAGCCAGGGTTTGCCATGAAAATTTATCTGAATCTATTCACATTCTCATTTTCTGTTGTTAGGAATTCAGATAATGAGGCATACAAGTAGACATTTTGGAGCCAAATTTTAATCTGTTAACTAAGACCTTTATCTTCCCTTTTGGAGAAAAAGAAAAGCTATCTTTGTACTGTCCAAGTAAATCTTGTTTTAAATCTGGAACACCCACATTGAAGACAACTTCTGTTTTCCCTGTCTGGGTTTCCACAGGGAAGTAGTGAAATATTCTAACCCAGCACCAAGCAGCCTATGAAATATCAGCCATTTGAGTCTCTGTGTGCCTTCTTTTTTGAGACAAGTCTCCTGAGGGCTATAACTCAAAGAATATAAAATCCTTATTTACTTATTATCTTCCAAGAGATTCTTTTCCTGATTTCCTGATAAATTCCCAGTGGAAAATGAACATCAATGTGGTTGTCTTTGCAAAGAAGGCCACTTTTCACCCACTGTCAGCTTCTGCTCAGCCTGTGATTTGTGAAGTCATCTCAGACATTTGAATCAACAGTTGCATTTGTTGGAAAATGAAGGTGAAAGACTTTTTCCCCAATTTATGATAGACACTCGGCCCTCTCCTGATGACCATCCTTCTAGCTGATTTTCTGTGTGAGCCAACAGGCTTTGGAGCCCGCTCTCCTCCCACTAGTGTGTGCATGCCACAAGAATGGGCCATCCAGTCCTAACACTCTGAACAAAACAGAGATTTGTCCGATGGTTTGCACAGCAAGAAGGGAGCCTGATCCTTTCAATGGTGTGAATCCCAGACAAGCAGCCATGTGTTCTACATGATGCCCATCAGCCCTTCTCTGGGGATGCTGAAGATAAAACTGTATCAAACTTGGATGCTGTTGACAGCCATATTCTTGCAACTGAGAAGGCCTAGGGCAGCTCTCCTACTGCACCCTACTATGGATGATATTTGTGTTTGTCAACAATAGTGTCCCACTTGAAGAGGAGTTTCACATTGTTTCTTTTTTTCTTTTCTTTTCTTTTCTTTTTTTTTTTGGTTTTTCGAGGTAGGGTCTCACTCTGGTCCAGGCTGACCTGGAATTAACTATGCAGTCTCAGGGTGGCCTCGAACTCACGGCAATCCTCCTACCTCTGCCTCCCAAGTGCTGGGATTAAAGGCATGCACCACCACACCCGGCTCACATTGTTTCTTTTTTTAAAAGATTTTATTTGTTTATTCATTTATTTATTTAAGAAGTGGGGGGAGAGAATGGGCACACCAGGGCCTCCAGCACTGCAAATGAACTCGATGCATGTGCCACCATGTGCATCTGGCTTTATGTGGAACCTGGAGAATCAAACCAGGTTCCTTAGACTTCACAGGCCTGTGCCTTAACCACTAAGCTATCTCTCCAGCCTTTTGTTTTTGTTTTTTGAGGTAGGGTCTCACTCTAGCCCAGGCTGACCTGGAATTCACTATGTAGTCTTAGGGTGGTCTTGAACTCATGGCAATTCTCCTACCGCTCCAGCCTCCAGAGTGCTGGGATTAAAGGCATGCACCACGGCTGGCTTTTTTTCAAATTGTTTCTTGATAATCTGAACTCACAGCGATCCTCTTACCTCTGCCTCCCAAGTGCTGGGATTAAAGGCATGCACCACCATGCCCGGCTGGTTTCTTCTCTTTTAACCCATTTATATTATTAACAACATAAATAGATTTTTTTCTTTTTTTAACTTTTTATTCATCTATATTTTTCTATTAAGAGAACTTTCTCATATTTCTGGGAACAAAATTCCAGTATGTTCAAAGAATATTAGTAATCAGGGGAAATCTCCTTTTGATTATGCTTGCTCTTTAATACAAACTATGTTTTTGTTTGGTTTGGAGCCAGGGTCTTGCTCTGTAGCCTTGGCTAGCCTAAAACTCACTATGTAGCACAGGCTGGCCTCATACTCAAGTTCCTTCTGCATCAGTCTCCTGAGTGCTAGGATTTAGGAGAGTACCACCACTCCTGGCTAAACAATGTTAATTTTTATACTCTTAGTAACAGAGGACCACTGGGCTTGTTACTGGCTTAGCTATCAGTGGAATTTCATGTGTTGTTGTGATGGGAGAAATCACTGCTAAAACCTTAGATGGACAGAGTCAGAAATTCAGAAAGAATCTTATTGCCTCTTCTAGTATAATTAATGACAGAACTAATTCTTAACCAAAGGAAATATTTTATACTCTGGGTATACTGATGTTTGGCCTGATTATGAAAACCTGATTTTTAAAAAAATTTTGTTGGATAGCAGTTGGAAGACCTTTGAAAGGTCGAGTCTTTGTGTTCTCTAAAAGTGAAGACTTAAGTGTTTCTTGGGAATGAATGTCCTTTTCTTCCGGTGAATGTCACAGATAAAAGGACCCCACCATCACTTGCCTATCTGAGCATATATCTCGGGGATACTCTGTCTGGCCTCTGAGCCTCACTGGAGAATGGAGCCTTCCCCTGGCATGGTGTGGCCCATTGATCTATTAATTTCTGAGTAAGATGTGCTAAGGTCTTGTATTCTTTTTCAGAACCTTTGATTTCTAGAGTTTTTGCGCTAGAACAGGGGCATCCAACCTCTGGCTCCTCTGTACCACATTGGATTTTGAAGAAAAATTGTCTTAGTTCATACATGAAATACACAAACACTGCTAAAGCTGATGAGCAAAGAAAAGGGTCTGCATGTAACTCTCATGATATCATCTGCCACAGATAAGCAAAAAATTCCTCATCCTTAGTAATACTAATTATGTACCCCCCACTCAGAGAATCTTTTATATATCATAGAGCAGGTCCCAAGCTTGGATCACTAACCAAAAAGAAATGAACATGTGTAAGTAACAAGACTTTATTGATTTTTCAGTACTTTTATTAAAAAAGTGAGCCGGGCGTGGTGGCACATGCCTTTAATCCCAGCACTTAGGAGGCAGAGCTAGGAGGAGTGCTGTGAGTTCGAGGCCACCCTGAGACTACATAGTGAATTCCAGGTCAGCCTGGACTAGAGTGAGACCCTACCTCAAAAAACCAAAAAAAAAAAAAGTGAAAGAAGGGGGCTGGAGAGATGGCTTAGCGGTTAAGGTGTTTGCCTGTGAAGCCAAAGGATCCCAGTTTGATTCTCCAGGACCCACGTAAGCAGATTCACAAGGGGCACATGCATCTGGAGTTCGTTTGCAGTGGCTAGAGGCCCTGGTGTGCCCATTCTCTCTCTTTCTGCCTCTCTCTTCTATCTTTCTCTCTCTGCTTGCAAATAAATAAATAAATAAAAATTTTTAAAAAGTGAAAGAAGAGAGCATCATACAAGTAAGTAGTGGGATATTTGACAGTGCAGTTGTGAAAGTAATCCATCTCTGTCTGGTTTGAGGGAAATGCTTGTAGTTCTCAGGCTGCTCATGTTTTGGTTCTCATTTATTTAGTCCAGTCCTTCTTGAGTGTACTTACTCACAAGTGCAGGTGCTTCCAGACAGGGATGACATGACTAAGGCATGATTGTGAAGCAAGGGTAGATAGGACCTGTACATGTCTAGTAAAGAGACATCAAATATTTCCTCAAGTTGAATGTTAGACTGCAGCCCTAGACATTCTATTGGAATATTTATAAGTAACATTTATACTGACTGAAAATATAGTCAAAATATACAAAATATTATTTTCCCAGAAATCTTGAAATCTATTCTCAAAATCTCATTTTAGATAGAAAAGCAAGGCTATTTGTTTTTCACTGTTCACAGGTCTCTGTTTAACCAATGTATAGAAATGCATAAAATTGTTTGCCTTGGGCTAGAGAGATGATTTAGCTGTTAAGTGACTTCCTGCGTAAGCATGATGTGAACAGCAAGGTCAGTAAGAGACTGTCACAAGGAAAAACAGGAGGGTGGTGATGGCAGGCAGGTCCTTGTAACTCTCTGTAGATAATAGCAGCATCAAGTGAATCTGTACTGGACATTGTTTTCCACTTCCACAGAGGTACCACAGACAAGTATAGGGGGAGCGTAGTAGCACATACACGTCTCAACACCACACACATACCACACGATACGCACACAGACAAAAAAAAGTTTGCCTTAATTTGAGCTTGCCATAATTTCATTTCATTTGGAACCTGTTATTATTTAAACTTCGTATTGGTAAGTTTGTTTTCACCTTGAAGATGCATGTTTAATTCATTTAAATGAGTAGGGAAGTCCATTAAAAATGTGCTACCATAAAAGTAGCTTTTACACCAGAATCTGTCTGAGATATAACACTAATTGTTTTTAAAAGATAAATTAATTAAATAAATAAAACTTGAGTCAGGCATGGTAGCACACACCTTTATTCCCAACACTTGGGAGGTAGAGGGAGGAGGAAAGAAAGATAAAATGTCTCTTATAAGTAAATTTACTAGCTATCCTGGGCCACATGCTGTCCATGGAGCCCTCGGGTGAACACCACTGCTTTAGTTATTTTCAGCCACACTAAAAGGTGCCTAGCTCGTGTATTTTCCTAGTAGGTTTTACCTTCTGTGTGTATATGTGAGCTTGTGGTTGCATGTGGGTGCGGTGCACTGTGCACATGCCTGTGGAAGCTAGAGGACAGATGGACACTGTCCTCCTCAGGTACTGTCCACCTTCTTGGCAATAGGATCTTTCACTGACCAGCTAGGCTAGTTGTCTCCCCAACACTGTGATTGTAAGCACATTCCTTCATGCCCCACATTTTTGTGGGTTCTGGAGATCAAACTCGAGTCCTCATGCTTGTGAGGCAGGCACTTGACTGACTGAGCCATTTCCCCAGCCCCAGGTTTTACCTTTACTCCAGCTAATATGTTAGCTGTAGAAGTTGACAGTACACAGTACCAAGGTGAATGTTGTCATTTATGTTTAACTTTTATTTGTGTGGTGTCTTTGTACCTCTCTTTGTACCCCTATCTTGATCCATTTAATCCCCAAAATGTTTATTTCTTATAATTATTTTAGCTTTTCAAGTAGCCTTAAAATTCCTCTAATAGAGAAATTTAGCCCATTCATATTTTCTAGTGACTATTAGTATTTTATGGTAGCCATGCTATCTTAATTTCATTTTTGGTATACTTAATGATTTTCTTTTCCCTGGCTCCCACTCATTACCAGGCATGTGAGTTAGGAAGATGGAAAGATATAATCAGTCTTGTCTGAAAAGCTAAGAGTCCCAGTTGGTACTTGTAAGTTTAAAGCTAAAGTAAAAAAATACATTTTTTTTCTTTTGTTTTGTTTTTCGAGGTAGGGTCTCACTCTAGTCCAGGCTGATCTGGAATTTACTATATAGTCTCAGTTAAGGTATTTGCCTGCAAAGCCAAAGGATCCTGGTCCTATTCTCCAGGACTCACATAAACCAGATGCACAAGGGAGCACATGCATCTGGAATTCATTTACAGTGGCTAGAGGCCCACTCTCTCTCTCTCAAATAAACCTAGTTATATTTTTTTGAAAAAACTGGGTAGGGAGCTCCTGTAATCCCAGTACTGGTAAGGTTAGTGACAATGGCAGTATTTACCTCTTGTTTTCTGCCTTCTGCATCCATTCTTGTAGTTTCATCATGTGACTGTTTCTCTATACATAGTGAAAGTACCTACTCTGTACATCTTGGTAAGGGTGCAGAACATGCTACTATCTGCCTAAAAACAAGGGTGTGTGTGTGTGTGTGTGTGTGTGTGTGTGTGTGTGTGTGTGTAAGCCAGGAAGTGCTGTCTATAGAACTCGTGATGATGAGACTGTTCTGCACTGTCTGATTCGATAGCTACCGAGTCCATGAGGCTGTTGAACACTTAAGATGATAATGGGATTGGAATATTGAAATTTTTACTTAATTTTAATTACTGACTATTGTATTAGTCAGTGCAAATGGAAGCAAAAGAAAAGATTGAAAGAGGCAGAGAGAGAGAATGGGTATGCTAGGGCCTCCAGCCACTGCAAACAAACTTCAGATACATGCACCACCTTGTGCATCTGGTTTACATGTGTACTAGGGAATCGAGCCTTGAACCAGGGTCTTTAAATGCTTCACAGGCACTAAGCGATCTCCACACCCTCCACTTGATTTTCTGAGACAAACTCTGTCATCAAACCTGGAGCTCACTAGTTACACTAGACTCACTGGCCAGCAAACCCCAGGGATCCTCCTGTGTGTGCCTCCCCTGTACTGGGATTATAAGTGTTCTCCCCATCTGCCCCCTCCCCCCATAGTTTATACAGGGTGCTGGGGATCCAAACTCAGGTCCTCATGCTTATGTGGCAAGCACTATACCTACTGAGCCAACTCCACAACTTTCTTAAATCCTACTTTTTAGGAAGTTTCTGCAGAAATGTTAGTTGGAAGAACCAGTTCCATAACTAATTATTGCAAAACCACTGATATAGTCCAGCCATTTTATTTGAGAGATGAGGAAACTAGAGGCCAGAAAAGTTGAGTCATCTTCCTGGCGTCATTGTCACACTGCTGCTTTTATGGCAGAGGAGGGAGTTGGTCACAGTTTGACTTGCTTTTTCCCTCTGTAGAGTAACAAAGGAAAGAAAAAGTAAGCCCAGATTTTTTTTTTAATATTTATTGACAACAAAACATACTTACATACCAAAGGTGCGTATTTTTCCCTCCCCTCCCCCCCTTCCCCTTTAGAACTCCACTCTCCATCATATCCCCTCCCTCTCTCCATTAGTCTCTTTTTTTAATATGATGTTATCCTCTTTTACTTCTACTATGAGGGTCTTGCGGAGGTATTGCTAGGCACAGCAAGGTCATGGATATCAAGGCCAATTTCTGTCTGGGCAGTTGCATTGTAGGGAGTCGTACCCTTCCTTTGGCTCTTCCATTCTATCCGCCCCTTCTTCCGCAATGATCCCTGAGCCTTGGAGGGTGTGACAGAGATGTTTCAGTGCTGAAGCCCAGATTTTTATCTCCTGGATTCTCAGAATCCAGTGTAGGGAGGCCTGGTAGTGGCTTGCTCGTTCTAGGACAAACTGCATCATGTCTCTTCTGTGTCGCAGACTTGTGGGTCTGGCCCTGCCTGCTCTTCTGCATTTGGTGGGCTGAACAGGCCAGGGCCATGCTTTATTAGATCTGCGTATTCTTAGCACTTAGACACAGTGGTTATAATTGTAGATGTGAGTGATGGGTTGATTCTACTCTGCATGGTTTAGATATAAAATGTCCCCAAAGGGCTGAAGGGATGGCTGCAAAAGCCTGCAAAGCCAAGGAACCCAGGTTCAATCCCCCAGGACCTACATTAGCCAGATGCACAAGGGAGCATCACTTGCAGTGGCTACAGGCCCTGGTATGCCCATTCTCTCTCTCTGCCTCTCTCTCTGTCTTTCTCTCTGTGAAATAAATAAATTAAAATAAAATATTTTTTTAAATGTCCCCAAAAGCTCATGGCTTGGTCCCCAGCTGGTGGTGTTATTGAGAGATGGTTGGATCATGGATTAGTCTATTGATGAGCTTATAGCCTAACGGGTTTAATATTAGGAGGTGTCTGTTACAGGAGCATGCCTTTGCAGGGACAGCCCCATGTTACTGGGATGAACATCCAACCAGACACAGTTTATGGGAGGAAAGGGTTTATTTCAAGCTTACATTTCCAGGGGAAGATCTATCCATGGCAGTAGAAGCTGGCTCCCTTTAATAGATCCAAGCAGAGAGAAACCAGCAAACAGCCAACACCACAAGCAAGCAGAGCTCAAACTGCTGTCCATACAGCTTAGGTCTGGAATTTAGATCCACCCCAGTGACACACCCCCTCCAGCAAACTGCTGGAGACTTAAGCAAAAGGCTTAACCTTCATCCAAAATCCCTGAAGCTATGGGGGATGGGCGTTCACATTCATATCACCACACAGAGTATATCTTGTTCCCTCACCTTTCTCGTGCCCTTCTTCTTTCCTCTGCTGTGCCCTTCCGTCATAATGTTTCTGCCTAGCCACAGCAATGGGTCCTGCCAACTGTGGACTGAAATCATAAGCCAAATAAAGCTCCCCCCGCCCTTTTTTTTTGGAGAGAGACACAGATAGAGACAGAGAAAGAGGGGAGAGGAAGACAGATAGAGATGGGCACGCCCACAGCCTTTCAGCTGCTGCGAACGAAACCAGATGTGTGCGCCCCCTCGTGGTCAAGTGGAGCATTGCGCCCTTGTGTCACTTTGCATCTGGCTAAATGTGGGACCTGGAAATTGGAAACAGTGTTCTTAGGCAAGTGCTTTAATTGCTAAGCCATCTCTCCAGCCCAAGCTTTCCTCTTTTAAATTGTTCTTCTTGGGTATTTTGTCATCACAATGAAAAGTTGACTAATGTATGCTCCCTGCTCAGAGAATTGAACCATCAGTGAAGATGGTTCATACAAAATGTTCTTTACCATTTCTTTAGGGAACTTGTGACTAGAGATAAGCCTCAGTACAGTACTGACCCTAGAAGGTGAAGAGTAAAGGGAGTCTGATGGCTGACAATGATCATGAGCTTTTTTTCAAAAAAGGAAAAAGTATGTTAATGAAAATGAAGTGATTAACAGAAAGGTTGTAGAGGAAAGGAAGAAAGGAATTCTGTGGAAGAAAATTCCAGGTTTCTCCAGATGTCTAGAGCATGGTCTGGGCCTGGGGATTCCTAGAAGAGAATCACCTGAGAATGAAGCTAAGCGATGCAAGAGACCTCATAGGCGGAGCAGTCATTCTGAGCCATGACCTTCACCAGTGGTGACTATACAGGGAGCAGACCTACTAGTAGGAGGAGTGCCAGCATGTGTTTGGACCCAGCCACATGGATCAGATTATGTTGGGCAGCAGGATCCAAAAGTTGACATGAAACTAAGCTTAGTGTCAAGATGCCAAAGCCAGAGAATTTCAGGGAAGAAACTGAGTAGAGACACTGGAGTGTTTAATTGAAAAGGAAGGAGAAGAATGACAGAAAGATAGATAGATAGACAGACTTAGTCACTTTGTGTTGTTACAATAGAATACCATCTACTGGCTCATTTATAAGTCATTAATAGTTGCTTTGGATCACAGTTCTAGAAGCTATGGATGGCCAAGAACATAATGCTAACATCCAGTGGGGGCCTTCATACTAAATCATCCTATGGAAGGAGGCAGAAAGGAAAGAAAGTACCAGTGTGTATGGTGGGGATTTTTATTTATTTATTTATTTGAGAGAGAGAGAAAGAAACAGAGAATGGGCATGTTGGGGCCTCTAGCCATTGCAAATGAACTCCAGATGTAATGTGCCATCTTGTGCATCCAGCTTTACGTGGGTACTGGGGGAATCAAACCTGGGTCCTTTGGCTTTGCCAGCAAGTGCCTTAACTGCTAAACTATCTCTCTAGCCCTAGACTTTTTAGTTTTTTAAGATAGGTTCTCACTCTGGCCCAGGCTGACCCAGAATTCACTATGTAGTCTCAGAGTGGCCTTGAACTCACAGCAGTCCTCCTACCTCTGCCTCCCAAGTGCTGGGATTAAAGATGTACACCACCACCCCAGCTGGATTTTTTTTCTAATCCAATTCTCCAATATGGCCACCAGCCAACATGAGGGAAAGTGTTTTCTACTCACACACCAATCCCCTCTGGAAGCACCATGTGCACTCAGAAAGAATGCTTTACTAATTCTCTAGATCCAGAAGTTGATGCTTAACATGAACCGCCATAAGCCTCCGTGCCCCAGCATTGCTTTTATCTCAGGAAGAGGCTATGCTGGTATCTGCCTAAACATCTCTAATGACAGAGCCCTCCCCTTGCCAAGGGTCAGAAAATTCTTGCCCCAGCAGTGTTCCTTCAACACAATCCTTTGTGCCTTACCACTTTGGTCTTGCCATGTAAAGCAACACATGGTTCTTTTTAGACTAAGCCCCTGGTAAATTCTTTCCCAGACCTTAACCCCTCCATTTCTCTAATGTAAATAAAGAGGGAGTCTTCGAGAGCATTTAAAATGTGAACTCTTGCAAATTGATCTCTAATTTTAATGCAATTCTGACTTAGATTCTAATAAAATTATTCTCTTCCCAAATATAACAAAGAAATGTTAAAAATTCATCTGGAAAAATAAGCAAACTACCAACAAGCCCTGACTAATTGAAAATATACCGTATTTCTTCCTGTGTAGACTTGCTTTGGTTTGCATGGTATTTTGTGTTTCCATATTAATTGTTAAATTGCTTTCTCTAATTTTGAGAAGAATGTCACTGGAACATTGGTAGGAATTGCATTGAATCTGTAGATTACTTTTGGTAATATAGCCATTTTCATAATATTAATTCTGCTAATCCAGGAACATGGAAAGTCTTTCCAGTATCTGGTGTCTTTTATTCCTTTCTCCAGTACCTAAAAATTTTCTCTGTACAGGTCTCTCACATCTTTGGTAAGGCTTATTCCTAGGTACTATATTTTTTTAAAGTTAATGTGGATGGGATGTTATTCCTAGTTTCTTTCTCAGAAAGTTCATTGGTGGAATATATAAATGCTACTGATTTTTGTTTGTTGATTTTATACCCTAAAACTTTGCTAAAAGTGTTTATTAAATCTAAGAGTTTGGGGGTAGACTATGTAGGATCTCTTAAGTATAGAATCCATCTCATCTATAAACAGAAGCAATTTTATTTCTTTCTTTCCTCTTTTTATACCTGTTATATAGTTCTCTTGTTTTATTGCTATAGCTAAGACTTTGAGCATGCTATTGAATAAAAGTAGATATAGTGGACACCCTTTACTCATCCCAGATTTTAGTGGAAATGTTTCCAGTTTTCCCCATTTAGTATAATGTTGGCTATACTTTTTCATAAATAGCCTTTATTATACTATACAGCCATAGTGACACAGATAGTATGGGACTGGCACAAAAACAGATATATAGACCAGTGGAATACAATAAAGGACAAAGAAACGAGCCCACACAGCTATGGTCACCTAGTTGGTTTTTTTTTTTTTAAGATTTAATTTAATTTATTTATTTATTAGAGAGAAAGAGAGGGAGAATGGGCATGCCAGGACCTCTAGCCACTGCAGATGAACTCCAGATGCATGTGCCACCATGTGCATATGGCTTACGTGGGACCTGGAGAATCGAACTGGGGTCCTTAGGCTTCACAGGCATACACCTTAACCGCTAAGCCATCTCTCCAGCCCTGGTCACCTAGTTTTTGACAAAGCATAGAAAACACACTGGAGAGAATCCTGTTCAAGCTGGGCATAGTGGTGCATGCCTTTAATCCCAGCACTCAGGAGGCAGAGGTAGGAGGATTGCCATGAGTTCAAGGCCACCTTGAGACTATAGAGTGAATTCCAGGTTAGCCTGGGCTAGAGTGAGACCCTACTTTAAAACAAAACAAAATCCTGTTCAATAACCTTAATTTAAAACCAGAAATGTTGACACTGGGGCTGGAGAGATGGCTTAGCGGTTAAACGCTTGCCTATGGAGCCTAAGGACCCCGGTTCAAGGCTCGATTCTCCAGGACCCACATAAGCCAGATGCACAAGGGGGTGCATGCATCTGGAGTTCGTTTGCAGTGGCTGGAGGCCCTGGCACACCCATTCTCTCTCTCTTTCTACCTGCCTATTTCTGTATCTCTCTCTCTCAAATAAATAAATAAAAAATAAAATATTTAAAAAAAAAAATTTAAAAAAAGAAATGTTGACACTGCTAAAGGAAAACATAGGGAACACACTGAAAGTCATGGATATAGGCAAGAATTTTCTGGACAGGACTCCACAAGCACAGGAAATAGTGCTAAAAAAAAAAATCAACAAATGGGACTATGAAATGAGAAACTTCCTTTACAAAAAGGAAATCAGGGCTGGAGAGATGGCTTAGCTGTTAAGGAGTCTGCTTGCAAAGCCAAAGGATCCCGGTTTGATTCTCCAGGACCCATGTAAGCCAGATTCACAAGGGGGGTACATGCATCTGGAGTTCATTTGCAGTGGCTGGAGGCCCTGGAGCATCCATTCTCTCCCTCTCTCTGTCTCCCTGCCTCTTTCTCTCAAATAAATAAACAAATAAAAAATATTTTTTTTTAAAAAAAGGAAATCAGCATCATAGCAAGCAGAAAGCCTACAGGATGGGAGGGAATTTTGGCCAGCTGTTCCTTAAATAGGATGTTAATATCTAGACTATACAAATAACTGCAAAAACTAAACACCAAAGAAGCAAAAGTGCCAATCAATAATTAGACTAAATTCATAATAGCTGGGAAATGGAATCAACATAGATGTTCAGTTAAAAGACTGGATATGAAAGTTGTATACATATACACAATGGATTTTTTTCTCAGAAAAAAACAAGTCATGAAATTTGCAGGAAAATGAATGATATTAGAAAAAATATATATACTAAGTAAGCCAACCCAGGTCCAGAAAGACAAAGATCATATGTTCTCCCTCAGGAAATTCCTAATTTTCAGTCTTTTTTGCATGTAAATAAGGGACTTCAAGGGGGATATAGTAAATGAAACTAGATAGGAGATCACAAGAGAGTGACAGGGGTCAATAAAAATGGAGACTGGAGAAATGGCTTAGCAGTTAAGGCACTTGCCTGTGAAGCCTAAGGATCCAGGTTCAATTCTCCAGTACCCACATAAGCCAGATGTACAAGGTGGCACATGCGTCTGGAGTTCGTGTGCAATGGCTAGAGGCCCTGGTGTGCCCATTCTCTCTCTCTCTCTCTCTGTCTTTCTCTCCTCTCTCCCTCTCTCAAATAAATAAATAAATAAAATAAAAACTTAAAAAATTTTTTAAATGGAGATTGGGGAGCTGGAGAGGTGCCACAGCAGTTAAAGGCACTGTTTGCAATGCTTGATAGCCCAAGTTCTGTTCCCAGTACCCACATAAAGCCAAATGTACAAAGTGGCGCATGCATCTGGAGTTCGTTTACAGTGGCAGGAGGCCCTGGTACACCCATATTTTCTCTCTCTTTCTGTCTATGGGGGCATGTGTTTGTGTCTGCTAGCCATGTTCTTTCTGTCTCTTCCTGTCTTAAATAAATAAACAAAATTAGCCAGCCATGGTGGCGCACGCCTTTAATCCCAGCACTTGGGAGGCAGAGGTAGGAGGACTGCTGTGAGTTCAAGGCCACTCTGAGAATACAGAGTGAATTCCAGGTCGGCCTGGGCCAGAGTGAGACCCTACCTTAAAAAACCAAATAAATAAATTAATTAAATTAAATTAAATTAAATTAAATTAAATTAAAAACAATTTGGGGGGGTTATTTTGAGGTAGGGTCTCAGTCTAGCCCAGTCTGACCTGAATTCACTATATAGTCTCAGGGTGATCTTGAACTCAGACGATCTTCCTACCTCTACCTCCCGAGTGCTGGGATTAAAGAAAGGCATGAGCCACTACGCCCGGCTAAAATTATGTTTTTAAAAAAAGAAATGGGGGTTGGAGAGATGGCTTAGTAGTTAAGGCAAAGCCAAAGGATCCAGGTTCGATTCTCCAGGACCCAGGTACGGCAGATGCACAAGGGGGCACATGTTTCTGGAGTTCGTTTGCATTGGCTGGATGCCTTGGTGCATCCATTCTCTCTCTCTCTCTCAAATAAATAAATAAAATATTTTTAATGGGGTTGGAAAGATGGCTTAGCAGTTAAGACACTTGCCTGTGAAGCCTAAGGACCCAGGTTTGATTTCCCAATACCCGTATAAACCAGATGGACATGGTTGAACATGTGACTGGAGTTTGTTTGCAGTGACTAGAAGCCTTGGTATGCCCATCTCTCTCTCTCTCTCTCTCTCTCTCTCTCTGTTTTCTTATTTCTTTCTCTCTTGCTGTCTCTGTCAAATAAATGAATGAAAGAAAGAAGGAAGGAAGGAAGGAAGGAAGGAAGGAAGGAAGGAAGGAAGGAAGGAAAGAAATGGGGTATGAGGAACAAGAGGAAACATGTAGCATAAAAGTAGAATAGAGGCTGTGGTGGGGAAGGAAGAAGGTAAAAGAAGGGCAAGGGAAATACAAAACAAAATTTGTTGGTAGAAGCCATAATAGAACATAATTTAGGGGCTGGAGGCATAGGTCAGTGGTTAAGGTACTTGCTTGCAAAATCTGACAGCCTGGGTTCAATTCCTCAGTATCCACATAAAGCCAGATGCACAAAATTGCACATGCATCAGGAGTTCATTTTCAAATAATGGAAAGATGGAAGCCATTATCAACAGCTCTTTGGCTTGTGTTTAAGATTTTTCACAGTATTTAATCCACTCGATTGAGTAACTTCACTTTTCTTTTTTGATTTGTTTTGTTTTTCAAGGTAGGGGTACTGGGGAATTGAACCTGGGTTCTTTGGCTTTGTAGGCAAGCGCCTTAACTGCTAAGCCATCTCTCCAGCCCGTTTCTGGGTTTTTTGAGGTAGAGTTTCACTCTAGCCCAGGCTGACCTAGAATTCACTCAGGGTGGCCTTGAACTTGCAGCAATCCTACCTCTGCCTCCTGAGTGCTGGGATTAAAGGTGTGCACCACCACAATGGGCACATCACATTTTTTGAACTGAAAGGACGCTGAATAGAGGGTCTATCAGACTTGACATGCCACATGCAATCTTAGGTAGAGAAATAAACAAAGCAATGCTTATTAATAGGATTGGAAGTAGAAAGGAATTCCTAGAAAATATAGAGTTATTTGCTTGTAGAACTAAAGATTAATTTCCATGGTCACAGAGATATGACTCTCCTTTTCATAAAAGGTATAATGAAAGTGTTCTAGTCATTTACCACTAGAGAACAAACCACCCCAAAACTTGGTGGATTAGAATAGCACTTTTTCACACAGCTCTGCAATTTAAACTTGACCTCTCTGATCATATCTAGAGCCTCAAATAGCCAGAGGTTGGAATAGTTAGAGCTGGCCAAGTTCCCTGCAAAGATTTATATATGCCTTAGTGGCCCCAGAGAGAGTGTTCCAGAAGTGATGGGTAGAAACTTCAAGATGTCTTACTTGATTTCTCCCCTTGGAAGTTGCTTCTTCCAAACAGAAGCAAGTTACTAAGGCTAATTTAGGTCCAAGGGAAGGAAAATTGCACTCCACTTCTGAACTGGAGAGTTTTACATTCTGTACATATCTTCAGTCTAGCACATAAGGAAAGATAGAAGTTCTTAGCCAACTATCACATTCTTTTTTTTTTTTTTTTTTTTTTTTTTTTTTTTGGTTTTTCACTCTGGTCCAGGCTGACCTGGAATTAACTATGTAGTCTCAGGGTGGCCTCGAAATCTCAGCGATCCTCCTACCTCTGCCTCCCGAGTGCTGGGATTAAAGGCGTGTGCCACCACGCTGGGCTAACTATCACATTCTTAATTGCATCCATCTTCTTTCCCTTTTCTGTAGCTAAATCTTCATTTTTTCCTATAATTTTGTGAAAAGAAAAAAGAGATAGAGGCATTGACACAAAACTATAAAATTACTAGAACATTTTTTTAAAACTTGTTGACAACTTCCATAATTTTAGGCAAAAAAACCCATAATTCTCTCATTTCCCCCACTTTTCCCTTCACGAATCCACTATCCATCATATCCCCTCCCTCTTTCAGTTAATCTCTATTTTGATGTCATCATCTTTTCGTCCTATTATGAGGGTCTTGTGAAGATAGTAGGCACTGCAAAGTCATGGATATTGAGGCCAATTTCTGTCTGAATGATTGCATTGTAAGCAGTCCCACCCTTCCTTTGGCTCTTACATTGTTTCTGCCACCTCTTCCGCAATGGACCCTGAGCCTTGGAAGGTGTGATAGAGATGTTTCAGTCCTGAATACTCCTCTGTCACTTCTCAGCACTATGGTGTCTTTTGGGTCATCCCAGTGATCATTGCCATCTGAAAAGAGAAGCTTTTCTAATGAAAAGTGAGAGTAGCATTAATATGTGGGTTGAACAGTAAAAAAAAAAATGCTTACCGGCAGTTTGGTAAGCATAACATTTGCATTTAGCCAAACAAGAACAGGTGTTAAACCCCTAGGGAACATGACCTCCCCACCTTAAAGTTTTGACTAAGTTTTCAGTCCCAGGCATGTATTCCCTGCCATGGAGTGGGCCTTTAGTCCAATTTGAGAGCAGTTGGTTTCCCCCATAACAGACATGCCACGACTGCACCTGTTGGTTCATTTGGCCTGGCTGGCCAAACTTAAGGTTTGCAGTATCCACTGTTGTTTATCTCCACTGATGACTTCTCCCTCTCCCATTGAACTGCATGCAGCATAGCTTTTTCCAGCTTTCTGTCAACTGGCCTACAGGGAGGAAGTTTTCAGCTCAGCTCCAGTTTGATTTCTCAGTGACCTTGCAGCCCAAGGATGTGGAGTCTTCAGCAATAGGGTCTTACCATTTATTTTGGTTTTTAAGTTTATACACTGAGAGCATGCCTGTAGACAAGAAGAAAAGCGACACCCTGGTCCCCAGTTTCTCTGCCTGGCCAGGTTTTCCACATTGCAGCACAGAGAGCTGGTGTGTGAGCCAAACACTGGGGGAAGAGACTACAGACAGAGAGGGCAGCTCAACAGCTCATGTTGTGGGATAGGCCAGAAGAAAGGAAGAAGTTAGCTGTGCAGAAGAAGCTCTGAAGCTTATACGCAGATGTCTGTGGCCAACAGCTATGCTGTGTGTGTAGGTCAGTTCTACTCTAGCTTCACCAGATAGCTTGAGTCTGCAGCTGAAAAGTCAGGATTGGTAGGGCGTATGCATCTGTCTATGACAAGGAATGGCTGCTGTGTACAAGTACAGGGAAGCTGCATTTGTTTTCATTCCTCGTAATCCCAGTGGTTTTTGCATATACTCTGTTCTTTTTCACTAATCTCTAAGTCAGTATGATCCTCCCTGAGCTCTGATTCCATAGCAATAAAGTGTGGACATAAGCCTGAGGCAGCTAGGTTCTGCAGGAAGGAACACACCATGGATTCTAATCTGTCTTCTACTCCCCTCCCCACCACCAGCTCTGCTCTTTGATTTTGTTTCTCTTTTCTGCTTTGACACTTAGTGTCTGTATAGTCAATCCATTCATATAGACACCTACTGAAGGAGCATAAAGCTCCCCCAAGAAGCTGGAGTTGTGGGAACAAGGTCACAGCTGCAGAACCAGCTGCATACCCAAGTGCAGTTGAGCCCAGGACACATTGTAGTGAATGCTCAGCAGCTTCTCTCCCCTGTGGTTAATGTTTCCACCAAATGTTGGTGTTTCCAGGCAAGTACAATTAATCTTCTAGAAGCAAATGATCTGGCTTATGGGATTTTGCTTTGCTTCTGTCCCATTCTGTGAAGAGTCCTGCCTCCGTGTTTGTCCTTCTAGAATTGTGACCATACTCAGATACTACAGGGAGCAGTCTTGGATAGTCACCAAAGTTAGGGTCTTAGCCTCTCATGTATGTTCAGAGTGTTCATTTTTCTCAGATGACTTTCATTGGTTGGAGTGTATCTTACGACATGTTCTAAGAGCTCCTAAAAAAAAAGTAGGCTATTTTAGAGATGCTTGGAATGTTGCCCTTTTATATGAGACTTCTTTTCATCAAAAAGATCAGGCTACTCTCAGGCTCAGGGAACACCAAAGAAGAGGGGACTGAGAGCATGTAAAAGCCAAAGAATGGGGAGGAGTGCTCTGGAACACTGCCTTCCAGACATGATGTACCCTCATAGCATTTATCATTTCCTGTACAAGACCTACATGCAATATTGGGCCCATCAGCATTCTGTCATGGATAGTGGAGGAGGGAGAAAAAGACATCAAAGTAACAGCTGGGCTAGTTGAAAAGAAGGGATTCAGTGGAAGGGGATGGGAAGGGAAATAAGAATATGTAACCGGAAGCCAGGAATGGTAGTGCACACCTTTAATCCCAGCACTCAAGAGGCAAATGTAGGAGATTTGCAGTGCGTTTGAGGCCACCCTGAGACTACATAGTGAGTTCCAGGTCAGCCTGGACTAGAGCAAGACCCTACCTCAAAAAAATAAAATGTAAGCCAGGTGTGTGGTACACCCTTTAATCCCACCACTCAGGAGGCAGAGGTAGGTGGATCCCTGTGAGTTCAAGGCCACCCTGAGACTACATAGTCAACTCCAGGTCAGCCTTGACTAGACTGAAACCCTACCTCAAAAAACCAAAAATAAAGTAAAATAAAAATGTAACAGGAGACAATCATAATCAGGCTAGCTCATTTACTCCTTCTCTCTCATACTCAACAAAGCCCCCCTGCCCCTGTCCTTGACCTCCATGGCCCTGTAGCTTTTCCAAAATGAAACAAAAGGGAAATGTATTACAGAGCATGCATCAGTGTATGTATGTTCTGTGATTTGTCTTCCATCCGTATAAAATGCAAGACCAGGAACATGACCAGATTGTGCTGCACCACATCAACCAATGCCTAATTCACAGAGCTATGCTTCAGCAGTCTGTGATGACCACAAGGTAGCAACCACTGAGGGGTATACAGTGCTTTGCAGGGTGACAGCCACCATCCTGTGTGAGGTGTCATAAGTGTCTTTAGTTGTTCAGCCAGCTGTGTTGAATTTGGAATTGTTCCCACTCTTGGTGCTCAAGTGGAATTAAAGATCATTTTAAACTGGGGTTTAGGGAACAAGAATTGGGGTTATTCCACTCAGTAGTTTTTAAAAAAGGTAAGGTTTTTATTGGCAATTTAATATTCTTGGCCTAGGTATAAAAATATTGCAAGTCATAGCTGCTTTTCTTTTATGTCTACTAGAGTCAGAACAATAAAATTCTTAAAAATGGAGAATAGTTTACATGTAAGGGAAATATTTTCTGACCCAGATATACTTCTAAAACAATTCTTTATTTTAAAAGGTAGGACAGGGCCTGGAGAGATGGCTTAGCAGTTAAGGTACTTGCCTGCAAAGTCAAAGGACCCAGGTTTGATTCCCCAGTACCCACGTAAGCCAGATGCACAAGGGGGCACATGTGTCTGTAGTTCATTTGCAGTAGAGACCCTTGTGCACCCATTCTTTCTCTGTCTGTCTCCTCTCTTTCTGTCTCTGCTTCCAAATAAATAAATTAATAAAATAAAATAAAAAGTAGAACAGTGGCTGGAGAGATGGCTCAGCAGTTAAGGTGCTTCCTGCCAATCCTAACAACCTGAATTTGTTTCTCTAGTGCCCACATGAGTCAGATGCACAGGTGGCACATGCATCTGGAGTTCATCTGCAGTGGCTGGAGGCCCTGGCATGCCCATTCTGTCTGTCTCACTTCTCTCTCTGCTTACAAATAAATAAATAAAAGTACTTAAAAGGTAGAGCACTTTCTCCATCTTCTAGCATAATTTCTATGTGGATTTACTTGCTGCTGATATGTATCTCATTTAAATGTATCTTTTTGGCACTGGAGATGGCGCCTCATACATGCTAGGGAAGTGCTCTTCCATGGAAAATCACACACACACACACACACACACACACACACACACCTTTTGATCCCACTACAAGGAAAATGGGACAGAAAAAGGGAAGGAGGGAGGATGGGAGGAAAGAAAGAAGATAGGTCATTTCAGGAGCTTGAGCTTTCCTGAGGTGATAGGTCATTTTGGAACCCGAGCTTTCCTGAGGTGAGATGTTATTTGGCTTGATTTTTTTTTTTTTTTTTTTTTTTTTTTTTTTTTTGGTCATGAGAAAAGTGCTTTGATCTAATGAGATTTTAGTCTCCACCTATTACTCGTTTGTAGACATTGATCAAGAACTACCCTTAATTGGGATCCCATTAACACAGTATTCAGATGATTTTTGCCATGCCTTTGGGTCCATTTGGCCTTTCAGAATGCTTCTGGAGATTGTGTCATAGAGAAAAACCACGTTTCTCATTGTTGACTTTCAAAAGACACATTACAACAAATGTAATTATAGACTTAATTAGCTTTTGTCCCAGAGCAGCCTCCATTCTACAAAACAGTGAGAGCTCCCACTAGGCAAATGGTGGTGATGGAAGATGGAGACAAGGAAACAGAACAATGTAAACAATGAAACTCATAGACAGTATGTCACTTCGGGGAAAGCAGAGGCGACCTCCTCACTATGCTGCTATCTAGCTGCCTCCTGAGAATTTCCGTGTGATGATATGTACCATGTGTGATAATTACCTTCTCATTGCTGGGATGAAGCACCCAACAAAAGCAGCTTAGGTTTCTGGTGTCTCTACTGTTCAGGTAAACCAAAGGTAGGGCATGTTACACCATCTCTTCAGACCTTGATTTTCTTTCTTTTCTTTTCTTTTCTTTTCTTTCTTTCTTTCTTTTTTTCAGGAAGGGAAAGAGACAGAGAAGAGAGAGAGAGAATGGGTGCACCAGGGCCCTCATCCCCTGCAAGTGAACTCCAGATGCATGCACCACCATGTACATCTGGCTTACATTGGTACTAGGGAATTGAACCTGGATCCTTAGGCTTTACAAGCAAGCACCTAAACCACTAAACCATCTATCCAACCTCCTTTTTCTTTTTTCCTTTTAATTTTTTAGATTTATTTACAAGTAAAGAGAATGAGAATGGGTGTGCCAGGCACTAGTACCACTGCAAATAAACTCCAGACACATGTGCCACTTTGTGCATCTGTCTTTACATGGGTATCTGAGCCATCAGGTTTTGCAAATCAGCGCCTTTAACCACTGAGCCATCTCTCCAGCCCCTCGATTTCTTTACCTATCAAATGAAGCCTTTGACCAGCCTTGTTGTTAGGTGGTCCACTAATTCAGAGAGTTCTAGATAAAAAGCTCAACTGAGGGCTGGAGAGATGGCTTAGTGGTTAAGGTGCTTGCCTGCGAAGCCTAAGTACCCATATTCAGATGCACAAGGTGATGCACGTGCACAAGGTCACACATACAGATGAAGGTAGCATACATGTCTGGAGTTTGATGACAGTGACTGGAGGCCCTGGTGCACCAATTCTCCCTCTCTCTCTCTCTCTCTCTCTCTCACACACACACACACACACACACACACATTTAAAAAATGCCAGTCCTGAGCCGGGCGTGGTGGCGCACGCCTTTAATCCCAGCACTCGGGAGGCAGAGGTAGGAGGATCGCCGAGAGTTCGAGGCCACCCTGAGACTACGTAGTTAATTCCAGGTCAGCCTGGGCCAGAGTGAGACCCTACCTCGAAAAACCAAAAAAAAAAAAAAAAAAAAAAAAAATGCCAGTCCAGCCGGGCGTGGTGGCGCACACCTTTAATCCCAGCACTTGGGAGGCAGAGGTAGGAGGATCGCCGAGAGTTCGAGGCCACCCTGAGACTACATAGTGAATTCCAGGTCAGCCTGAGCCAGAGCGAGACCCTACCTCGAAAAACAAAAAAAAAAAAAAAAAAAAAAATGCCAGTCCAGCTGGGCGCATGCCTTTAATCCCAGCACTCAGGAGGCAGAGGTAGGAGGATCTCTGTGAGTTCGAGTCCACCCTGAGACTAATTCCAGGTCAGCCTGAGCTAGAGTGAGACCCTACCTTGAAAACAAACAAACAAACAACAACAACAAAAAAAAAAAAAAAAAAACAGCCAGTCTTTTGGGCCTGCTCTAAAAAAGCTCAACTAAGATCCTAGGCGATTTGTTCCCAAAGCCTAAGGAAACATCACAGGAAACATTGTGCTGTATCTTGCTACTTATTTTCACCTGTGTTACATTCTCCCAACCCTTTTAGAAGAATTCTGTAAAGTCATCCTCCCCCATTTCAACTTCATCTTTCCCCTTCCTTCCCTTTTACTTGCAAACAGCCTTGGATGGAAACACTCTAGACCCCTTCCCCGGGCAGCCACAGGTCTGAATGGTTTTATGTTGCTTTTGATTTGGGGGCAGAGGAAGGGGGCTGCCAGGGTCCACTCCTTCAGAAGGAGACAGGGACTGTCACCTTCTTGGTCTTTGCTAGCTTTCTTGGCCTGGTTTTGTCAAGATTGGAGTGTTCTGAGGATGAGCCAGAGAGCCTTTCTGAAGCCCTCATGACTTTTTGTATGACTGTAAGAAGGAGCCCTGCCCTTGTCAACGCTTCTCATTGCCCCAAACTACTGAGAACACAGACTTAGACTCAGGCAGGCCTCAGCCAGGCTCCACTTCTGCAGTCCTCTGCCGGCTCCTCACACCAGTGCAGTGTGCTGGAGCCACCACCTCTCAGAACGTCCTAAGCGTGAAGTGTCTGCTGGCCTTCCAGCCTTGCAGGTTCAGGGCGAGCTCTGTGAAGCCAGGGAGGGAAATCCTGGGAGCATAGTGGTGCCCTGTAGCTGCTGGCATAGGACCTGTCTGGGTCTTTTTAAAGCTCGAGTTCAGCTTTCTTAGTACTGTATGCCAAGCAGACACAAAGGCCCACCTGTCCTGAAGGAGGAGACTTGCTTTCACCTCTTGATCCCAGTCAGTTTGGAGTACTAACTGGGGTAAAGAATGGTGAGTCTGAGGGTTCTCTCTTCCCCTTCCAGCTGAGGGGGTGAATGCAGAAGCAGATGCTGTCAGACCAGCAGCTCTTGGCTTTTTGCTCTTGCTTTCTCGTGGCTGCTCATCAACTGTGTCATGCAGGGTGACAATTGTGCTAGTGATGGTGGTGACTGTGATTATTCTTCCTTGGCCAGTGTCTCACTTTTTCTCTTTGCTGTAACAACAAAATAACTGACCAAAGTAACTAAAGGAGAGGAGGGTTTGTTTCAGTTTACAGTTCAATGTTGTAATCCAGCATGGTAGCAGGAACTTGAGGCAGCTGGTCACATTGCGTCTCTAGCCAGGAAATAGAGAGTCTTGAATGCTCATGCCCAGCCAGCTCTCTCTTTTTATACCTCAGCCAGAGAACAGTGCTGTCCACAGTTAAGGGGGGCCTTCCTATTACTGTCTAGGTATTCATGTTTATTTTCTCTGCCAATTAAAGAATTAATAGTCAGGAAAACTTTAAAGATAAAACAATGCAAAGTTTATTCAGAAGCTAAAGAAAGCGGTAAAGAGACACAGACTCCCCAGTAGAGGAGCAGAGCCCAGAACCAGAATCCACTGTCCCCATGGGAGCCCTCCGGCCCAAAGTCTATGATCGGTCATCTTAAATGAATATGAAGGCCCTGGTTGGTCCACATTGCATCCAGCACTGCATAGGTCCCAGAAAGCCTACCAGGTGGGAAAATTCTCCCACCCAGGGAAGAACAACCAGGAAGGAAGTGAGCTGCCCTCTCTACCATATTCACCATTTTGGAACACTTCAGAATATAGCCACCTACTAAGGACCCATTTCCTTGTCTGTCTACCTAGCCAAGGAAACTACTTAGCTCCTATAGCCTCTCATTTCCTCCTTAATTAACATAATCAAGGTGATCTCTCCTAGGCATGGCCAGGTTAGTTTCCTAGGTGAGTTTGGTCCTGTCAAGTTGAAAATCAGTACAAATTGTCACAGGCAGTAAGTCTGAAATGCTGGGGCATACGATGCTCGTCTGAAGTAGGTAGCTGATGGCCTTTAATGACTCCCAAGGAGCAGACAGGAATTCTCTACTGCTTTGCAATTGAAATCTCACCACCTCAGCTGAAGTTTCATACCCCATCCCATGAACGGATTTGGTACCAATATTAAACATGCTCTCAACAGTTTGGGCAGTTTATTCTTTGGTTGCCTTACCCAATCTCCAAAGATGGATAGCTACCTGTCTGGATACAGTCTCCCCCGCCTCCAGTCAGTGGCACTGTACAATGTAGGGATTAATATTATTTTTTTCTTTTCCTGCAGAATATTGACATCACCAATTTTAGTAGTAGCTGGAGTGATGGCCTGGCCTTCTGTGCTCTGCTTCACACCTACCTGCCTGCCCATATCCCATACCAGGAGCTGAACAGTCAGGAGAAAGTAAGTCATTGTGCAAACCATGTGGTTTTCCTTGAGGAATGCCAGTGAGCTACTGTGTTGATACATCACTGTGGGCTCATTCACTCCACAAGTGCTCCTTGCCAAGCATAGTGATAGAGACGGCCTTCACAACCCGGACATGGTTTTTGTGCCCTTATGAGGAAGGCAGATGATACATACATGAGTAAATATATTAGAAGCAAAACTAGTCAGGTGTGGTGGCGCACACCTTTAATCCCAGTATTCAGGAGGCAGAGGCAGGAGAATCACCATGATTTCAAGGCCACCTGAGACAGCATAGTGAATTCCAGGTCAGCCTGGACTAGAGTGAGACCCTACCTCAAAAAAAAAAAAAAAAAAAAAAAAAAGAAGCAAAATTATAAACACAAGTTGTATGTAGGAAACAAGACAGAAACAGTGCTGGAAAAGTGAGCCATGGGCATGGAGCTCAGGGCCTCCTACATGCTAAGCATGCCCTGAACCACTGAACTATGCCCAGCTGCAGGAAGCTCATGGAGGTCTGGAAGACTTAAGGCAGTCCTTCTGAGGAGGTATTACCTAAAGAGCAAGTGTGTGGAGGAGGCAGCAGTGCAAAGCACAAGTGAGCTTTGAGCCCAAGGAGCAGCAGGATTGAGGAAAAGCCCATATGCTGTTCCATGAAGAGTATGAAAGAAAGCCCTGGCTGGAATTCAGTGGGGAGGAAAGATGAATCTGAGATGGTGCCAGGAACAGATACTGGGACCAGACTCATGGAGCTTCCTTCCCAGGATGGTGCCAGAGAAATCTGTGTTTGGCCCCATGCACTCTGAAGCTTTCTGAACAATGGAGAAACATGGTTTGTGTTGAGGAAAGATATCTGGCTTGTGTTGTTGTTCTTTGTTTTGTTTTGTTTTTCCTCTTGAAGTAGGGTTTCACTCTAGTCCAGGCTGACCTAGAATTCACCACGTAGCCTCGTAGCCTTGAACTCATGGTTATCCTCCTACTTCCTGAATACTAAGATTAAAGGCGTGCACCACCACACCCGGCTTTGGCTTTTTTGTTTCTGGGGCCAGTTCTTTCTTTAGCCCAGGCTACAGTGGTTCAAGTCTGAAGGCCACCTGTTGGCAGAATCCCCTCTCCTTAGAGGAGGTCAATCTCTTCTAATAAGGCCTTTAACCCTGATTAACCTGCCTTCTAGGGAGTGATCTGCTTTACCCTAAATCCACTAGTGCAATTGTTAATCTCATCGTGTAAGTACTTTCATAGAAACGTCCAGAATAACGTTTGGCCAAATATGTAGATACCAGGCATAGCCAAGTTGATACATGCTAATTAACCACTGCAGGGTTTATTACAGGGCTGGAGCTTTGGCTAGATGGCAGACCACACTTACCCAGCATGCACCAGGCCCTGGGTTCAATTTTCAACATTCTGAAAAAGGGGTAAGCACTTTCATGTGTAGTGCTTTTTCAATCAAAGCAGTCTGGGTAGGTTTATTTAACCTTTAAGGAAGAAACAATGTCATGCTGTGCATCGTGTTAAGTCTGAGCTGTCTTTAGATGCAAGTGGTTTCTTCTGTCTCTGTGTCTCCTTCCCCCCTCAAATAAATAAATAAGTAAAATATTTTAGGGCTGGAGAGATGGCTCAGCGGTTAAGGCACTTCCCTGCAAAGCCTGAGGACCCAGGTTTGATTCCCCAGGACCCACGTAAGCCAGATGCACAAGGTGGCACATGCATCTGGAGTTCATTTGCAGTGGTTGGAGGTCCTGGCGTGCCTATTCTTCTTTCTTTCTCTGTCTGTGTGTGTGTGTGTGTGTGTGTGTGTGTGTGTGTGTGTGTGTCTGTGTCTTACTCCCCCCTCAAATAAATAAATAATATGCAGGTGGTGATTTAGGCAGGCAAGTGGATAGCAAGTCTGAGGTTCAGATGGAAACTCAAGCTAGAAATGCAGATGTGGGAGTCACTAGTGAAGGTCAGTGCTGTGCAGTGGAACTTCCTGAGGTGATAGAAATATTCTGCATCTTCACTGTCTAGTAGGGTACCATCAACCACATGAACTGTGGCTGGTGTGGCTAAGTAACTGCAATTTAAACAGCCTCATGTCACAAATGGGTACTGTATGGACAGGGGAGATTTACATAGTATTTAAAGCTATGAGGGCTAGAGAGATGCTTAGTGGTTAAGGTGCTTGCCGGCAAAGCCAAAGGACCCAGGTTCTGTTCCCCAGTACCCATGTAAAGCCAGATGTACAAAATGGCACATGCATCTGGAGTTTGTTTGCAGTGGCTAGAGGCCCTGGCATGCCCATTCTCTCTCTTTCTCATAAACAAGTAAATAAATAAAATAATTAAAGCTATGAGATTAGAGATCAGCCAGTCAGTAGGTCTTAAGGGAACTGTTAACTTTCATTCATAACAAAATACCTGAGGCTGATAACTTAATAAAGAAAAGGTGTTTATTTTTATTTGTGTGGGGTGTAAATATGTGTATGCGGCATGTATGCATGTGTGTGTGTGTGAGTAGGGGTGCAGCATGTGGAGGTCAGAACATTTCCATCAACTTTCAGCTATGTCCTCGCCTTCTACCTCGTTTGGAGGTAGGATCTCTCATTCTTCTTATTTGCTGCACTGGCCAAGCTCATTGGTCCATGAGCTTCCTGGAAACTCTTCTGTCTCTGCCTTCCATCTCACTGTCATTGTACTGGGATTACAGAAGCCTGCCATGGCTTCTGGCTTTTCTGTGCAGTCTGGAGACCAAACTCAGGTACTTAGCACTGAGTGACAAACACACTTTATCCACTGGGCAGTCTCCACAGGCCACTCTTACAGTTTTGGAGGTCAAAAGTCCAACATTTGGGTCTATGAGAGACGGCTTAGCGGTAAGGTACTTTCCTGCAAAGCCAAAGGACCCAGGTTTAATTCCCCAGGACCCACGGAAGCCAGATGCACAAGATGGCTCATGTATCTGGAGTTTGTTTGCAGTGGCTGGAGGCCTTGGGTGCACTCATTCTCTATCTGCTCCCACCTCTCATAAATAAAAATATTTCAGGGAAAAAAAAAGTCCAACATTGGAGCAGTCCCATCTGCTTGGTCTCTGGTGAAGGACTTCTGGTGATTAGCATTGCAGCAATGGGAGCTGTGCAGAACAGACACTGGGAGAGACAGGAAGCCAGAGAAATACAGGCCAGGTTTGCTCTTTTTGTAACAGTTTGCTTTCACAGGAGCTAATCAGCATCCCTCTAGAAGTGTATCAGTCTGTTCTGAGAGTGAGGCTCCCAGTTACCTACCTAATTACCTTGCTGCTAGTCACCATGTCCTAGATTCCACCACTTGAACACACTGGAGGCCACACTTCAGCACAGGAACCGTCTGGGGACACAGCAGAGAGAAGAGGCTTGAGGCACAAATCTTCAGGACTTCACTGTTTATGGTTTGGGTAAAGAAGGATGGCCCAGGGCTGGAGAAATGGCTTAGTGGTTAAGGCTCTTGCCTGTGAAGCCTAAGGACCCAGGTTCGGTTCTCCAGGTCCCACGTAAACCAGATGTATGTAGTGGTGCATGCGTCTGGAGTTCGTTTACAGTGGCTAGAGGCCCTGGTGTGCCCATTCTCACTCTTTTTCTCCCTCTCTCTGTCTCAAATAAATAAATAAATAATATATATATATATATATATATATATATATATATATATATATTCAGCTGGGCATGGTGTGCACACCTTTAATCCCAGGACTTGGGAGGCAAAGGTAGGAGGATCGCTGTGGGTTTGAGGCCACCCTGAGACTACATAGTGAATTCCAGGTCAGCCTGAGCTAGAGTGAAACCCTACCTTCGAAAAACCAAAATAAATAAATAAGGAAATAAATAAATCAGGGGAAATAAAGGATGGCCCAGCAGAGGGAAGTAGTAGGGAGCAGTCAGAGGGCAGAATAGCAGTCTGCCAGCCATTACAGAAGCCAGTTGCACAGCAGCTCATCTGACAGCTTCACAGATAAAGCCAGCCAGCATCTGACCATGACAGAGGTTCATTCCCTGTCTACCCTCTTGATTTTTCTGGACGCTTCTTTTCTGGTGTAATGTTAGAAAAATAACTAATTAAACAGTGGATATAACAAATTTCAAGCCCGTCACTTTTCTAAAATGGTAGGAAGTACAAGCATAAGCACTACACACATTCTTCAAAACCTGTGTCCTCCTGAGAGTGTGGTCTATTTACTGCAGTCAACAAACCTGCCTTCTTTGTCCTTGAGTCAGTACAGATCTGTTGGCCTATAAGTGTTTGCTTTCACACTTGGAATCACAAGCATTGCTTCCTGATGATAGAAACTTTATCTCATTTTGGATCCCTGAGATTCCCACAGCCACATCAACTGCCCACTGGCCTCCTACAGATATAGAAACATGCCCCAGGGCAAGCTGGCACCATTTCTGTCACTCTTCGAGGACAGAGACCCCCATTTTATACACATCTGGTTGAATTTCTCACCTGGATCTCTACTACTGTCAGCAGGGAGCGCCACTGGTGAAGGACCCTCAAGGCTGTGTGGGATTAAGAGGGCATGTACCTGGAAGGCAGCACATTTGCATCTGTTTGGTTTCACAGCCTCCCTGTCTGCTCTAGCTGGGTTTGAATCCCAGAGCCTAGGACCCTGCTTTGGTAGTTACTGCCTGCCCTCCACTCTCTGAAGAACATCTGGCTTCCTGTTTTCTAAATGCACCATCCTGGCTGCACTCCAGGTGGAGAGACAGTGGCTTCAGCAGTGACATTTGGTGACTGTTGAGGGTCTGATGAACATGTCCTGAGGGTGAGGGAGGCTAAATCCTTTAGTTATGAAGGATAGTTTTCAAAATGATGTGTCAACAAAGACTAATCGATACAGCATAAAGCCAAGTGCATGTATGTAACCTCCTATGGGAATAGTCTCCCTCCAGGACATATTTGAGATTGGATCTCAAAGGGAACACTCTGGTTTCAATGAAATGCACACCATAGATTCGTTAGGATGTGTGAGCACTACCCAGACCCTGGCCTGCAGCCTCAGATTATCAGGTGAGCCTTTGTGTTATACATAGACATCAAAAAAGAGCGCCAACCAAAAAGAATAAACGAGCCAGGCGTGGTGGCACACACCTTTAATCCCAGCACTTGGGAGGCAGAGGTAGGAGAATTGCCATAAATTCGAGGCTACCCTGAAACTACATAGTAAATTCTAGGTCAGCCTGGGCTATAGAGCAAGACCCTACCTTGAAAAAACAAAAACAAAACAAAAAAGGCAGGGCTGGAGGATGGCTTAGGGGTTAAGGCGCCTGCCTCCTAAGCCTAAGAACACTGGTTCCAATCTCCAGGGCTTCCAATCTCCAGGTCCCACGTTTTGCCAGATGCAGTGACGCAAGGGCGCAATGCCACACTTGACCACAAGGGAGCACACATCTGGATTTCGTTCGCAGCAGCTGAGACACTGCTGCCGCGCCCATCTCTGTCTTCCTCTCTCTCTCTCTCTCTCTCTCTCTCTCTCTCTCTCTCTCTGTGTGTCTCTCTCCAAAAAAAAATAATTAAAAAAAATGAAAAGTTTAAAAAAAAAGGCACCAAGAGAGACTTGTAATTTTTTTATAATTACTAAAATTGATATAAAAATTGTATGATAAAGGTGCTGGGTGAGGCTCAGTGGTAGAATGTATGCTTAGCATATATGAGAACTTAGGCTTCCCCAGCAGCAAAATAAGTTAATTTAAAACTAAGAAAATAAATTTTAAAAAGTTAAAAGTCCTAGAGAGATGGCTTAGTGGTTAAGGTGCTTGCCTGTTGGGGTAGTTGGAATAGATTACCCCCCAATATATTCAGTGTTTTATTAGTTTGTAATTTACATCTCCAGCTACCTAGCTGGAGGAGGTATCACTAGGACCCTAAGGTGTGGTGGTAGATTTGAAATTCCAATCTAAAGATATGCAAAATGCCTAGAGTTCCTGAAGTGTGCTGTGGGATTTGGCTGTGACTTCTCTCTGTCTCTCTCTCTCTCTCTGTCTCTGTCTGTCTCTCTGTCTCTGCCTCTCTCTCCCTCTCTCTCTCTCTCTCCCTCTCTCTCTCTCTCTCTCTCTCTCTCTCTCTCTCTCGTTTGGCTTGGACCCGTAAAAGCAGGCCAACTTCTTCTGCCTTTTATGGAACTTTCTCTGGATCTGTAAACTTCAATAAATCCCTTCCTTCCATAACTATGCCTGGTCTGGAAGTTCATCTCAATGACCTGAAGCTGTCTATTACACCTGTGAAGCCTAAGGACCCAGATTCAATTCTCCAGGTCCCACATAAGCCTGATGTACAAGGTGGCACATGTGTCTGGACTTGGTTTGCAGTGGCTAAAGGCCTTGGCACACCCATTCTCTCTCTCCCTCCCTCTCTGTCTCAAATAAAAATAAATTTTAAAAAATTTTAAATCAAGAGCTGGGTTCCTGGCACATGCCTATAGTCCTACCACCTGAGAGATGGGTACAGGAGGATCAGGAACCATCCTCCACTATATAGTGAGTTTAAGGCCAGCCTGGACTACATGAGATCTTGTCTCAAAAATTTGATTTAAAAAAATTGGTCAGGCATGGTGGCACACACCTTTAATCCCAGCACTCATGAGACAGAGATGGGAGGATCACTGTGAGTTTGAGACCAGCCTGGGACTACAGAATGAGACCCAGGTCAGTGTGGGCTAGAGACCCTACCGCAAAAACACAAAAACGGGCCTGGCATGGTGGCACATATCTTTAATCCTAGCACTTGGGAGGTGGAGGTAGGAGGACTGCCTAGAGTTCAAGGCCACCCTGAGACTACATAGTGAACTCCAGGCCAGCTTGAGCTAGAGCAAAACCCTATCTACCTTGGGGCAGTGGGGGGGGGGGACACAAAAATAAGCAACAACAAAAAAAGAAATTATATAATAGCTATTGACCATACCAGAAAGTTAATTAGTCATAAGCTGTTCCCACCTGAGTGCAAGTAATTACACCAAGTAAGTTGACACTGGTATTACACTGGAAATTTCTAATCAGCCTAACAAAGATGTCCGCTGTGAGTTCAAAGGGCTGTGCAATCCACAGGATTAATGGAAAGTTTGAGTGGTTTTTGGTTTCAGTACAAATATAGGGTATTCAGCTGTTAGCCTGTGAACCTCTTCCACTGGGCCCAGGCAGGGTCAGGTTATAGAGTAAAGAGTGTTTATTTCAGTGTCTGAAATTGATTTGAGTGTGAAAACATTTGGGACATCAGCATCACTTCTGCTTATTTCCAGTGAGAACCAACATAGACCTTACTAGCCAGGCTGGGGAGACTGTCCTGGAAATGGAAGTCCCAGGCCCGCACCTTCCCCCCAGGCAGGGCAGACTGCAGGATGGCAGTTTTCATCCTGTCCCCACCTGTGTTGGGAAAGTCACTAATTAGTTAAACAAAGCTCATAGCCTGAGAACCTTTGACCTCCTCCTGTCCTTCCAGGGCCACACCCTCTTCCACTCCCCACCTGGCCTCCACCATGTTCTAGTGAGAGTATTAGGATATTGACAGCTGGCCACTCGTGTCCTGCTGCCACCAAAATGAGTAAAAATTATTTTTTAATTAATTTATTGGGGCTGGAGTAATGGCTTAGTGGTAAAGGCACTTGCTTGCGAAGCCTAAGGACCCAAGAACCCACATAAGCCATCTGCACAAGGTAGCTCACGTATCTGGAGTTCATTTACAGTGGCTGAAGGCCCTAGTGTACCCATTCTCTCTCTCTCTCTCTCTCTCTCTCTCTCTGCCTGTCAAATAAATGAATAAAATATTAAAAATAATAAAAAATAATTATTAGGACTGGAGAAATGGCTTAGCGGTTAAGGCGTTTGCCTGCGAAGCCAAAGGATCCCGGTTCTATTCTCCAGGACCCACATAAGCCAAATGCGCAAAGGGCACATGCATCTGGAGTTCGTTTGCAGTAACTAGAGACCCTGGCATGCCCATTCTCTCTCTGTCTGCCTCTCTTCTCTCTCTCTCTCTCTCTCTCTCTCTCTCTCTCTGCTTGCAAATAAATAAATAAATAATTAAAAAATATTATTAATTTGTGGGGAGGGAAGGATGGGCACTCCAGGATCACTTGCCACTGCAAAGGAACTCAGACACATGTGCCATGTGGTGTATCTGGCTTTATGTGGATATTGGGGAATTGAACCCAGGCTGCCAGGCTTTGCAAACAAGGGCTTTTAGCCACTGAGCCATCTCCCACCCCCAAATGAGTAAAAAGTCATTTTATAAACAGAAAATTAACCCTATCATGATCCATGTTATGCTGGTTCAGAGCATTTTATGATAATTTTCAAGCATGGACTGTTTCTTGTTCTGCTTAGAAAGCACACCTTCATTTAAGTCACACTAGAGGGTCTTGGGGAAATTACGTATACAATCTTTGACTTAGAATGTTTTTTCAGATGGCCTTGTGATTAACTGAGGTAGAGATTGGATATAGCAGCAAGCCAAGGAAAGCTGGAGATTGCCAGACACCACATAGTGTTGGGTAGGACAAAGCCGAGCTTTTGGAGGGCTCCCAGTCAGTTGACGCCATGGCCTCCAGAGCTGGGAGAGAATTCACTTCTGTTGTTGCAGCTGCAGAAGACCAGTGTGCCTGCGCTTCCACAGTGTAGCTTTCTAAGGTTCTCATAGTCACGAGGTGGCTGAACTCATGGGGTGGAAGGAAGGACAAGAGAAAAAGGCATATGCTGGCTTGGGTGGTCTGTTTTTTCTTTCAGGAAATCAAGTTTTCACAGAGGTGATAATGTCTTTTCTTGCTGACCCAGGAAGTTGCATGTATAACTCTAGTAGAATTTATGTATATTAAAATTTACCAATTTCAAATAAATTTTTTAAAAAGAAATGCCTAGCTGGGTGTGGTGGCGCATGCCTTTAATCCCAGCACTCAGGAGGCAGGGGTAGGAGGATCACCGAGAGTTCAAGGCCACCTTGAGACTACACAGTAAATTCCAGGTCAGCCTGAGTGCTATAGTGAGACCCTACCTCGAAAAACAAAACAAAACAAAAAAAACAACCTTACGAGTAACCTAAGAATATAAATTACAATAAAATACCATGTTTAGACTCACATTTTGACAGATTTTTTTTTTTCAAGGTAGGGTTTCACTCTACTCCAGGCTGACCTGGAATTCACTATGTAATCTCAGGCTGGCCTTGAACTCATGACAATCCTCCTAACTCTGCCTCCTGAATGCTGGGATTAAGGGTGTGTATCACCTCGCCCAGCAAATTTTGAAAGTCATAATATCCTGTGCAGATAAGTATACAAGAAAAAATGGGTACTTCATTCATGATTATTAGAACTAAAAATTGCTGTACCATTGCATAATATGTGAAAAGTCATATAAAAAATAAACAATGATATCTTAACTTCCTGAGTAATGGCATCCTTAAAACAGGCTGACAGATGCCTGCTAACCAAAAAGGCTTTAAAATAAAGACAAAGGCCTCATCAGCACCATAGTAAGAGACCACTGCTGCTCCTCACACAGCCTGTGCAGCGCGCAGAGCTGCATTGTGAAAACAAGTATGAGGTTCCCAGGTTTCCACCATCTATTTCCCTTGACTTCAAGGATGAAGGTTGGTGGCATGAGCAAGATCACCAGGGTGCAGAGCTTCCCAAGGCTTTCAGCATGCATAGCCATATATATATCTCTGGTTTTTCCTGTGACGTGCCATCTAAATCAGTGAATTGACTTTGATGTCAAACCCCTTGGCTTAGGGCCAGATGTTTAGACCAGGGCACAGTAAAGATCATGGGAACATATAAAAGAATAGGAAGTTATGTATAAAAGCTTTTCCATTTTTTAAAGATATTTTTAAAATTGTATTTTGTTTTTAGACAGAGAGAGAGAGAGAGAAAACAAGAGAATAAGGATGCCAGGGCCTCCAGCCACTGCAGATGAACTCCAGACACATGCGCCACCTTGTGCATCTGGCTTAGGTGGGTACTAGGGAATCAAACTTGGGTCCTTAGGCTTTGCAAACAAGTGCCTTAACTGCTAAGCCATCTCTCCAGCCCAGCTTTTCCATTTTTTAAGAGATACAATTTCACATATTGCCAAAGTTGGCCTTGAATTCCTGGTCCAAGTGATCTTCTTGCCTCAGTCTCCCTGGTAGCTGGGATCCTACGTGCATATCACCATGTCCAGTTTATACATAAAATCTAAGTATGGGCCAGAGGAGATGGCTCAATGGATAAAGCACTTGCCTCAAAAGCAGGTACCTGAGTTCAGGTCCCCAGAATCCACATGAAGCCAGACAGTAATAAAATAGAAAAACAAACAAACAAACATAAAGGTGGGCACTCCTAGCATTCGGGAGGCAGAGGTGGGAGGATTGCCGTGAGTTTGAGGCCACGCTGAGACTACATAGTGAATTCTAAGTCAACCTGGACTAGAGCGAGACCCTATCTGGAAAACCAAAAAATAAAATAAAATTAAAACATGATTACTTACTTATCGGTTATATTTAAGACATTGTTTATATGTTTTTTATTTTGCTTTCTTTTTTTTTTAATTTTCTTATTTTTGGAGAAAGAGAGAGAGAGGGAGAGGGAGACAGAGAATGGGTGCGCCAGCAGTCTCAGCTGCTGTGAACAAAATCCAGATGCATGCGCCCCCTTGTGGGCAAGTGTGGTGTTGCGCCCTTGTGTCACTTTGCATCTGGCTAAACATGGGACCTGGAGATTGGAACCGGCTTCTTAGGCTTAGCAGGCAGGTGCCTTAACCGCTAAGCCATCTCTCCAGCCCTGCTTGCTTGCTTGCTTGCTTTGCTTGCTTGCTTTTCTTTCTTTCTTTCTTTCTTTCTTTCTTTCTTTCTTTCTTTCTTTTTTTTTTTTTGAACAGAGAGAGGGAGAGGAACACAGAAATGGGCACACCAGCAGCCTCTCAGCTGCTGCAAACAAAATCCGAATGTGTGCGCCCCCTTGTGGTCAAGTGCGGCATTGCACCCTTGCGTCACTTTGCATTTGGCTAAACATGGGACCTGGAGATTGGAACCGCTGGAGATTGGAACCAGCGTTCTTAGGCTTAGGAAGCAGGCGCCTTAACCGCTAAGCCATCTCTCCAGCCCTATTTTGCTTTCTTTTTATAAAACTTAAAACAGTTGCCTTATGAGTAACAGTAAATAAGCAGTAAAGTGTCTGTCATAGGTACTATCATACTTACATTTCTCATTTCTGTCACTTTTCATTCCCATATGCAGGTCCAGGTTTCCACAAGGTATCATATTTCTTCTGCCTAAAGAACTAACATTAACATTTCTTTTTGTACATATCTGCTATTAAGGGGTTTGCTCGGTTTTTGTTTATCTGAAAAGTATCTTTTTTTTTTGTTGTTTGTTTGTTTTGTTTTTGTTTTTCAAGGTAGGATTTTACTCTAGTCCAGGCTGACCTGGAATTCACTATGTAGTCTCAGGGTGGCCTTGAACTCACTGCGATCCTCCTACCTCTGCCTCCCAACTGCTGGGATTAAAGGCATGTGCCTCCATATCCAGCTTAAAGTATATCCCTTTAATTATGAAGAAGATTTTCATGGATAAAAAGAGCAGATAGGCATTTTTTTTTTCTTTCATTAATTGGAAGATTCTGTTCTGCTGGTTTTTGCTTGCTTGTATTGCTTCTGGCAAGAAGTCTGGGGCAAGTTTTTATAAATGTCATTTCACCTCAGACTGCTTTTAAGGTTATTCCTTCATGACAATACAATTCTGCTGTGCATTTTTATTTGTGCACATCTTGTTTGTAACATAGTGAATTTCTTAGATCTGTGGATTTTTAGACTTCACCAAACATGGTGGGTTCTTGCTTTGATACGAGTTATGGAGGTGCAGAGGGCATGGTCAAGTAATTTCTGAGATCTCTGTCTAAAGAATGTCAGAGAAAAACCAGGAAGCACCTGAGAAAGAAGCTTCAAGCTAGGGCTGAGTGATTGTAGAGTGGTGCTGTTCACATTCGAGGGAAACATTATTTATTTACTTATTTTTTGGTTTTTCGAGGTAGGGTCTCACTCTATCCCAGGCTGACCTATGTAGTCTCATGGTGGCCTTGAACTCACAGAGATCCCCCTACCTCTGCCTCCCAAGTGCTGGGACTAAAGATGTGCGCCACCACACCTGGCTAAGAGAAAAGTTATTTTTAACCTGGCCATTCTCTGTCCAACCAACTACTGTTAACCAAGTACAGTGGTAGAAAAGAGAACTTTTGCTATAAAATGTTTCTCCCCCATATCTTTTTTTTTTTTTTCTTGGTGTTTTGAGGTAGCATCTCACTCTAGCTGAGGCTAACCTGGTAGTCTCAGAGTGGCCTCAAACTCTCAGCGATCCTCCTACCTCTGCCTCCCGAGTGCTGGAATTAAAGGTGTGAACCATCACACCCAGCTCCCTACATCCTTTTTCAAGAAGAAAGCTTAAGAATGCTCTCTAGTGAGATGGGTATATCTAAAACTTGTCACAAAGTTCTGGAGGGCTCTCAGACAGAAGGATTTCTTTGGATGATAATAACAACTAAGAGCTTGAGGATTTGAAAAAGGAGATGCTGTGCAAATGAGAGTCAGACCTACCATATCAAAACAGAAAATTGATGGGCTGCAAGGACAACATTATGAACTTTTTAAAACAATTTTTTGTTTATTTTTTATTTATGTATTTGAGAGCGACAGAAAGACAGAGAAAGAGGCAGGTGGAGAGAGAGGGAATAGGCATGCCAGGGCCTCCAGCCACTGCAAACAAACTCCAAATGCATGCGCCACCTTGTGCATCTGGCTTACGTGGGTCCTGGGGAATCGACCCTTGAATCTGGGTCCTTGGGCTTCACAGGCAAGCGCTTAACTGCTAAGCCATCTCTCCAGCCCAGCATTATGAACTTAAAGCAAGTTCCGTCTCCCTCTCCTTCCCTGTCTCCCATTGCAAATATACATATATTTTATTTATTTATTTATTTATTTATTTATTTATTTATTTATGAGAGAGAGAGGAAGGGGCAGATAGAGAGAAAGAGAGAATGGGCACACCAGGGCCTCTAACCACTGCAAACAAACTTCAGACACATGCGCCCCCTTGTGCATCTGGCCTATGTGGGTCATAGGGAATCGAACCAGGGTTCTTAGGTTTCTCAAGCAAATGCCTTAATTGCTAAGCCATTTCCCTAGCCCTATCTTTTTTTTTTTTTTTTTTTTTTTTTTTTCGAGGTAGGGTTTCACTCTGGTCTAGGCTGATCTGGAATTAACTATGTAGTCTCAGGGTGGCCTCAAACTCACAGCAATCCTCCTACCTCTGCCTCCCAAGTGCTAGGACTAAAGGCGTGCGCCACCATGCCCGGCTTCCCTAGCCCTATTTTTAAATTTTATTTATTTATTTGCAAGCAGAGACAGAGAGAGATAGAAGAGAGACAGACAAAGAGAGAATGGGCACGCCAAGGCCTTTAGCCACTGCAAATGAACTCCAGACACATGTGCCCCTTGTGCATCTGTCTTATGTGGGTCCTGGGTAATCAACCCTGGGTCCTTCAGCTTTGCAGGCAAATACCTTAACTGCTAAGACATCTCTCCAGCCCAATAAACATTTTAAAAATAAAGATTTAAAGAGCTGGAGAAATGGCTTAACTGTAAAAGGCACTTAATTGCAAAGCCTGGTGGCCCGGCTTCAGTTCCCAAGTACACATATAATGCTAGATGCACAAAGTGGCACATACATCTGGAGTTTGTTTGCAGTGGCAAGAGGTTTTGGCATGTCCATTCTCATTCTCTCTCTTTCTGTCTGTCTCCCTCCCTTCCTCCCTCTCTCCTCTTAAAAATAAATATTTTGAAAAACTAAAGATAAAAAAAGCCATATGAGAGGCAAAGTTCAACTCCCAGTAAGAAAATCCTGAACAAGCAGAAACAGTAGGGGAAATAAAAAATAAATATTTGAAGAAAGGTTGGGTCCAAATAGTGAAGGATTTAATAGTGACCATAAGATAATAACAAAGGGAGGAGAGAGATACATGTTGCTGAAGTCCACCTTTGCTGTGGGAGGAGGTCAGTAGATCAAACATATGTTTCAGAAATCAAGAGATAGAGGTATAAGTACATTACAGAGATATTGAGGTCATCATCGAAGAAATAAAGAAATTAGAAAGTAGTTTGCTTGAGGACCAAAGCTGGGGGAAAGGAACAATTTATCATTTGAGGATATTTAATTATGTACAATATGACTCTGATAATTTTTTGTTTGTTTGTTTGTTTTGCAAGGTAAGGTTTCACTCTGGTCCAGGCTGACCTGGAATTCACTATGTAGTCTCAAGGTGGCCTTGAACTCACTGCGATCCTCCTACCTCTGCCTCTCGAGTGCTGGGATTAAAGGCATGCGCCACCATGCCTGGCTCTCTGATAATTTTTTTAAAGTTTTTCTTATTTATTTGGTTTTTTGTTTTTGTTTTGTTTTGGTTTGGTTTTGGTTTTTCAAGGCAGGGTTTCACTCTAGCCCAAGCTGACCTAGAATTCACTCTCTATTCTCAGGGTGGCGTTGAATTCACAGCAATCCTGCAACCTTTGCCTCCCTGAGTGCTGGGATTAAAGGCATATACCACCACACCTGGCTTTATTTGTTAGGAGAGAGAGGGAGAGAGAATGGGCATCCCAAGGCCTTCTGCCACTGCAAATGAACTCCAGATACATGTGTCACTTTGTGCATCTGGCTTTACATGGGAACTGAGGAATTGAACTCAGGCTATTAGGCTTTGTAAGAAAGTGCTTTTAACTGCCCAACTTTGATTGATTGATTGATTGGCTGATTTTTGGTTTTTCAAGGTAGGGTCTCACTCTAGCCCAGGCTGACCTGGAATTCACTATGTAGTCTCAGGGTGGCCTTAAACTCATGATGATCTTCCTACCGCTGCCTCCCGAGTGCTGGGATTAAAAGGCATGCCCAGCTCTCTCTCTTTTTTTTTTTTTTTTTTTTGTTTTTTGAAGTAGGGTCTCATCACTCTAGCCCAGGCTGACCTGGAATTCATTTTGTAGTCTCAAGGTGACCTTAAACTCACAGTAATCCTCCTACCTTTGCCTCCCAAGTGCAGAGATTAAAGATGTGTGCTACCATGTCTGTCTGATTATTATTTTTTATTTTTTTATTTTTTTGGTTTTTCGAGGTAGGGTTTCACTCTAGCTCAGGCTGACCTGAAATTCACTATGTAGTTTCAGGGTGGCCTCGAACTCACGACAATCCTTCTACCTCTGCCTCCCGAGTGCTGGGATTAAAGGTATGCGCCACCACGCCTGGCCTGATTATTGTTTTAAATAGTATCTCACCACAGCGAGCCTCATACCCATAATCCTCCTGCCTTAGCTCTGGGATTATAGGAACGAATCACCATGCCCAGCTTGCTAACCTTTTGTGACACAGCACCATTATTAAGCAGCTTACACAACAGAATATGGTGGATATCATAAATGTTGAAAAAGACAAAAATAACCTAAGCAATAAAAATTTATCTTTAATAGTCAGATATTAATTGGTAATGTTACTTTCAGTGGCTTGAAAACCATGCTTATCTTTTTTTATTTTGCTGTAACTGAGACCTTGTTGCATATTGACTTAATATTGTTTATCATAGTAGATAATCTGTATAAAAATGGCAATTAATGTCCTTACTTAACAAAAGCCACATGTTTTGAGTTGATGATTCTATTCTCTTTTCCCTTTTAATCTAGAAAAGGAACCTCTTGTTGGCATTTGAAGCAGCTGAAAGTGTGGGCATCAAACCTAGCCTGGTAAGCATCCTATTTTTAAAAATATTTTATTTTTATTTATTTATTTGAGGGAGAAAGATAGTGAAAGAGACAGATAGAAAGAGAATTGAGCATGTCAGGGCCTCCAGCCACTGCAAATGAACTCCAGATGCATGTACCACTTTGTACATCTGGTTTACATGGGCGCCGAGGAATCTAACCTGGGTCCTTTGGCTTTGCAGACAAGCGCCTTAACCGCTAAGCCATTGCTCCAGCCCAGCATCCTATTTTTTATCCTTTAGATATATTTTCTTTAGCAGTACTAGTATTGAACTCAGGGCCTCAGAAATACAAAGCAAGCTCTGTACCAACTGAGCTATGTCCCCCTGCCCTTTAAATTTTTTTTATTTTTATTATTTATTTGTATATGTGTGTATGTGTATGCTTTTTGATAATTCTGCATGTATTTGTATAGTATTGTGGTATGGTGTGTGTGATGTATGCACTGTGTATGTATGTGTACACAAATGTGCCCAAATGTGCATACCTCATGTACATGCATACAAAGGCCAGAGGAGAATGTCAAATGTCATCCTCTATTGCACATTCACATGTTTCCTTGACACATTGTCTCTCTCTGAATCCAGATTTCTCAATTTTGTGAGCCCCAGAGTCTCTGATCTTCCATAGAACTGGGGTTACAGGAATGTGTGGCCATGCTCAGCTATTTACATGGGTGGTAGAGAATTAAACACAAAGTGAATCAAATCTTTTTAGGTCCTCATGATTTCTAAACAAATACTCTAATTCCTTGAACCATCTTCTGAGTCCCTCCACTTTCTTTTTTCAAGGTGAGGTCTTGCTTTAGCCCAGGCTGACCTGTCACTTCCCAGCCCCCTTTTGATTTTTTTTCCTTTTTTTTTTTATTGACAACATCTATACTTACATACAAAAAAATGCGTGATATTTCCCTCCCCTCCCCCCATTCCCCTCCCCCTATTCCCCTTTAGAACTCCAGTCTCCATCATATCCCCTCCCTCTCTCTACTAGTCTCTTTTTTAATTTGATGTCATCATCATTTTCTTCTATTTTGAGGGTCTTGCGAAGGTATTGCTAGGCACTGCAAGGTCATGGATATCAAGGCCAATTTCTGTCTAGACAGTTGCATTGTAAGGAATCGTACCCTTCCTTTGGCTCTTCCATTCTATCCGCCCCCTCTTCCGCAATGGGCCCTGAGCCTTGGAGAGTGTGACAGAGATGTTTTAGTGCTGGGCACTCCTCCATCCCTTCTTCTCAGCACTATGTTGCCTTTTGGGTCATCCCAGTGGTCATCGCCATCTGAAAAGAGAAGCTTCTCTAACCAGAAGTGAGAGTAGCATTAATATGTGAATATGAACATTAAGTGTAGTGCTTTCAGGGCAGCTTGGTGGGAATAAAATATACATTTAGTCAGACAAGAGCAGGCTTTATACCCCTAAGGCTCATGACCTCCCCTGCCATAGACTTTTGCTTAGGTTTTTCAGTACCAGGTATGTATTCCCTCCAGTAGAGAGGGCCTTCACTCCAATTATGGAGCAGTTGGTTACCACATGAGTAGACATGCCACTGTTGCACCTGTTCAGTCATTGGGCCTGTATTGCCAAACTTTAATATTCAGTGTCCACTGTTTTCACTGCTCATGACTCTGTCTCCCATACACTGCATACAGTGCAGTTTTTTCCAGCTTTCAGTTGGCTGGTCTACAGGGAGAAGGTTTTCTGCTCAGCACCAGCTTGCTTTCTCAGTGACCTTGCCTTCAGGCAAGAGATGTCTTCAGCAATAGGGTCTTACTATCTGTTTTTCAAGGAAACCAAGGGCTTTGGCAAAAGCCTTTAATGTTTTGGAAGCTACCAGGACCTCCTTTCCTTTTGATTTTTTATTCTACTTATGAGAAAGAACTTTATGGTATCTACAGATACATGATACTCAAATCTACCAGCAGATGTGTTATGCATGATTTGTAGCATAAACTTATCCATTGATTTGTTCACATATGATTGGAGGGTCTTTTTGGTGTTTTATTTTATTTATTTATTTATTTATTTATTTATTTATTTATTTATTTATTTATTTGAGAGAGAGAAAGAGAAAGAAAGAGAGAGAGCAAGAAAGAGACAGAGAGAGAGGCAGAGAAAGAGAATGGACGTGCCAGGGCCTTCATCGGCTACAAATGAACTCCAGATGCATGTGCTACTTTGTGCATCTGGCTTATGTGGGTCCTGGGGAATAGAACCTGGGTCCTTTGGCTTTGCAGCCAAGCACCTTAACTGCTAAGCCATCTCTCCAGCCCAGGTTGGAGTTTTTAAAATTAAGATTTTATGGAGAAATTTAAGTTCTGGAAATGAAGTGGGCTGGATTATTATTAAAGTTGTTAAGTTCAAATCACCTGGAAATCCGAGTCAAATGTCATTAAAAAAAAAAAAAATGTCAAGAGCCAGGCATAGGGGCACACATCTGTAGTCCCAGCACTTGGAAGGCTGAGATAGGGGGATCCTGTAAATTCGAGGTCAGCCTGGAGCTACAAAGTGAGTTCTAGGTCAGCCTGGGCTAGAGGTGAGACCCTATTTAAAACTGGAAAAATGGGGTCTCTGCAGATGCTTCAGTGGGTGAGAGCTCTTTCTGCACAAGCATGAGGACCTGAGTTGAATCCCCAGAACCCACATAAAAAGCTACACATAGCCGGGCATGGTGACACACGTCTTTAATCCCAGCACTCAGGAAGCCAAGGGAGGGGGAGTGCTGTGAGTTCAAGGCCACCCTGAGACTAAATGAATTTCAGGTCAGCCTGGGCTAGAGTGAGACCCTACTTTGAAAACATCAAACAAACAAACAAATAAAAAACGGCACATGGCCACATGCCTGTAACCCCAGTGCTGAGGGGTGTGGAGACAGGAGGGCTGCTGGCACTTGCTGGCCAGCAGACCTAACCAAAAAGTAGCAAGGTTCAGATTCAGTGAGAAACTCTATTGCAGGGAAATAAGGTGGAAGAGAAACAGAGGACACCAGCGTCTTCCTCTGCCTTCCGCTCACATGCCCACCCACGCACAAGCCACTTGCACACACCACACACACAGAAGTACCTTAGAGGGCTTTATTAATATGCATTCAGTTTTAAGAAATACAAAGGCCAGCAGGGTGTGGTGGCACAGCCTTTAATTCCATTGTGGAAGGCAGAGGTAGGAGGATCTCTGGAGTTCAAGGCCACTCTGAGACTACATAGTAAATTCTAGGTCAGCCTGGGCTAGAGTGAGACACTACCTCGAAAAACCAAAAAGAAAAGAAACGAAATAGAAAACCCAACTTAACAACTACATGTAGCAGAAATCTTTGTTGTTCTTTTAACAAATCCAGAAGCCACTTTAAGGTTTCTTTACCACTCCGTGTTGTAATCAAGAACCTCTATCTTGGGCTGGAGGGATGGCTTAACAGTTAAGGCAGTTGCCTACAAAGCCAAAGGACCCAGGTTCCATTCCCCATGACCCACGTAAACCAGATGCACAAAGTGGCACATGCGTCTGGAATTTGTTTGCAGTGGCTGGAGGCCCTGGTGTGCCCATAATCCTCTCTCTCTCTCTTTACGTCTTTCTCTCAATTTTTTTAAAAATCATTAAAAATATAAAAGAACCTCTGTCTCGTCTCTACATAACCTTTAATCTGTTCATTTTTTCCCCCACACTTCTTCCTCTGTGTGGGTGATTGTGGCAGCCAAGATCCCAGTATCATTTCCATCTGTAGGACAGGAAGAAGAGAGAAGGGAAGAAGTCCCTCTTGTTGTCTTTGCCCCATAGTAAGGAAAACAAAAGACCCCACAATTCCTCTGGCTTGTTGGCAATACTCTGTTATATGGCCACTTCCCTGCAAAGACATTTGAGGAAGTGAGCGTATAACATGTTCCAGGCTCTAGTGGAAAGCCTACAAAGGAGAGAAAAGATGAAATTGACTATTGGGTTACCAACTACTAGCATCTGTAAGATGCATGGAGAATAAATTCATATGATATCCATGGCTTATGCCCATTGAGAATTCCAGAAGACAAGAATGGAGTAGAGATATTATATGCAAATATGTGCCTGAAGTTTCTTTAGAATGAGAGTGCCCAGATTCTTAGTGAACCTCAAGCAATAAAACACAGTATCCATCCAAACACATCATAGTATAATTTCAGAAGAACACACACTGATCATCTATAAAAGGTCCCACTAGCTAGTTAGCTACTCTTCTTTTTCTTTTTTTGGTGACACTGGGGTTGAACTCAAGGCCTAGGACATGTTAGGTGAGCCTTCTACCACCGAGCTATATCCCCAATCCGTCCAATTTTAAGAAAATCCGACGTAAGAAAATGTTGTCTCAATGATAAGGAAAATCTAAACTGAAATAAGAGTGAGATACAATTACATCACCCTCAGAGAATGAAGGGGGTCCAAAATATGAGAAATGAAAGTAGATCAGAAACATTAGCAGTATGAACAATTTCACACCAATATAAACTTGAAACAGAATGGACCATTTTCCCAAGGAATATCATCAGTGTCTTTCTTCAAATAGTAAATATGAATACTTTATCTAAAATGTACTCAAGAAGAAAAAGAATTTAAATATTGAAGATGTATAATTCCTATTTTATTTAATTTTTAAAATATATTTTTATTTATTGTAAGCAGAGAGAGAGAGAAGGAATGGGCACTGCAGGGCCTCTTTCCACTGCAAATGAACTCCAGATACATGTGCCACTTTGTGTATCTGGTCTTTTGTGAGTACTGGGGAATCAAACCCATGTCATCAGGCTTTTCAAGCAAGTGCCTTTAACTGCTGAGCCATTTTACCAATCCTCCAATAGCTTTTTGCTAGTGTTGGTGTCAGTGGTGGGTTGCCATTGGGGATAGAATCTAGGGTCTGAACATGCTGGAAACATGCCCTCCCATTTAGCAACACGCCTAGCCCCTGCTTTCCAATATCTTGATGTGGATTTAAGAAAAAATACATTGGCTAAGCATGGTAGTGCATGCTTGTAATCCCAGAGTTTAGGAGACAGAAGTGGGAGGATCAGAAGTTCAAGGTCATCCTTGGCTACATAACAAGTTAAAAGCCCACCTGGGGCTGGAGAGATGGCTCAATGGTTAAGGCACTTGCCTGCAAAGCCTAAGGACCCAGGTTTGATTCCTCAGTATTTACGTAAAGCCAGATGCACAATACATACATCTGGAGTTTGTTTGCATTCTCTCTCTCTCTCTCTTTCTCTATAAAGTAAATAAATAAATATAAAATATATTTTAAAATATATTTTATTTATTTAGCCGGGCATGGTGGTGCACACCTTTAATCCCAGCACTCAGGAGGCAGAGGTGGGAGAATTGCTATGAGTTCAAGGCCACCCTGAGACTACAGAGTGAATTCCAGGTCAGCCTGAGCTAGAGTGAGACTCTACCTCAAAAAATCAAAAAACCAAAAATAAAATAAAATAAAAATATATATATATATATATATGTATATATATATATATATATATATATATATATATATATATATATATATATATATATATAATTTATTTATTAGAGAGAGAGAAACAGGTAGAGAGAGGGAGGGAGAGAATGGGCACACCAGGGCCTCCAGCCACTGCAAACGAACTCGAGATGCGAGTGCCCCCATGTTCATCTGGCTTACATGGGTCCTGGAGAACCGGGATCCTTTGGCTTTGCAGGCAAACACCTTAATCACTAAGCCATCTCTTCATCCCTTGTTCTTTTTTTGTTTTGTTTTGTTTTGTTTTGTTTTTTGAGGTAGGGTCTCACTCTAGCCCAGACTGACCTAGAATTCACTATTTAGTCTCAGGCTGGCCTCAAATTCATGGCAATCAACCTATTTTGGCCTCCTGAGTGTTGAGATTAAAGGCATGTTCCACCACTCCTGGCCAATTCTACTTTAATTATGCACATAAGACATTATTCCCTCACACTTATTAAGTGCCAGGCATCATTGTGAATTTGGCCATGCAGTGACTCTCTGGGCCCTCACAGAAGCCCTGTGACATAGATGTTCATGCAGGTGGCACACAGACACGTGCAAATAAGCAGCAAGGGCAAGCATCAGAGCTAGACAGGCTAGGCTGTTCTAGAGCCACAGCCCTGCAGCCAGCATCCACAGCAGCTGTGTCCACCCTCTAGGCTCTCAAAGCACAACTTATTCCTTTTATAATGGCCACCTGCCACATTGTATTGTAATGCATCTACTTATATGTCACATCTCACTCACCCTTCCTTCCAAAAGAACTCCCAAAAGCAAGAAGCCTTACCTGTTTTCCAGGTAACATTTAGGGAAGCACTTACTTATGAGTCAATAAACACTACCAATTACTTTGTATTATGATAAAATGCACATAAGATTTACCATCTTAGCCTCTCAATCATTTTAAGTGGCATTAAGTATACTTTCATTGTTGTGCAACCATTATCATCCTCCTCCTACAGAACTCTTCCTGTCTTGCAAAATCAAAACTCTGTACCTGTTAAACATTAACTTCCCATTCCCGACCCTCAGCTCCTGGCAACCATCACTCTATTTTCTGACTCTGAATTTACCGATTTCAAGTGTGTGTTGGGATTTTCTCCGCCCCATCCCTTTTTTTTCAAAGTAGGGTCTCACTCTAGCCCAGGCTGATCTGGAATTCACTATATAGTCTTAATGTGGCCTTGAACTCATGGTGATCCTCCTACCTCTGCTTCCTGAGTGCTGGGATTAAAAGTGTGCACCACCACACCCTGCTGATTTTCTCCCCTTTAAAAAATTTTTTTTTGTTTATTTATTTATTTTTATTTGAGAGCGACAGAGAAAGAGGCAGATAGATAGAGAATGGGTGCACCAGAGCCACCAGCCACAGCAAACGAACTCCAGATGCATGTGCAACCTTGTGCATCTGGCTTACATGGGTCCTGGGGAATCAAGCCTCAAACCAGGGTCCTTAGGCTTCTTAGGCAAGATCTTAACTGCTAAGCCATCTCTCCAAGCCCAATTTTCTCCCCTTTTAAGGCTAAATCTGTTATATGTTTATACCACATTTCATTCATCCATTTATCTGTTATTGAATATGTATTACTTCCATAGCTTAGCCATGGTTATTAGTGCTGCTATGTACCTGGGTGTACCTTTATTTTTTATTTTAATTTTTTTAGTTTTTCGAAGTAGGGTCTCACTCTGGCTCAGGCTGACCTAGAATTCACTCTGTAGTCTCAGGGTGGCCTCGAACTATCAGTGATCCTCCTACCTCTGCCTTCTGAGTGCTGGGATTAAAGGCGTGCGCCACCACACCCGGCCTTACCTTTTCTTTCTTTCTTTCTTTCTTTCTTTCTTTCTTTCTTTCTTTCTTTCTTTCCTTCCTTCCTTCCTTCCTTCCTTCCTTCCTTCTTTCTTTTTTTTTGGAGAGAGACACAGAGAGAGACAGACAGAGAAAGAGGGAGAGGGAGAGGGAGACAGATAGAGAATGGGCGCGTGAGCAGTCTCTCAACTGCTGCTAACGAAATCCAGATGCGTGCGCCCCCTTGTGGTCAAGTGTGGCATTGCGCCCTTGTGTCACTTTGCATCTGGCTAAACATGGGACCTGGAGATTGGAACCAGGTAGCAGGCAGGCGCCTTAACCACTAAGCCATCTCTCCAGCCCACCTCTTTTCTTTTTTCATACTAAAAGTTCTTAGAAGAGAAGCAGGGCATGGTGGCGCACACTTTTAATCCTAGCACTTGGGAGACAGAGGTAGGAGGATCACCGAGAGTTCAAGGCCATGTGGAGACTACAGAGTGAATTCCAGGTCAACCTGGACCAGAGTGAGACCTTACCTCAAAAAAAAAAAAAAGTTCTTACAACAGGAGCCGGGCATGGTGGTGCACACCTTTAATCCCAGCACTCAGGAGGGAGGAAAAGGTAGGAATCAATGTGAGTTTGAGGCCAACCTGAGACTACATAGTGAATTCCAGGGTCAGCCTGGACTACGGTAAAACCCTACCTCAAAAAAAAAAAAAAAGTTCTTAGAACAGGGCCAGCCTGCAGACTGTTACTAAGAAGAATGTGCTAGTAAATGAATAAAATAGAAAACTATAATACATTTATAATGTTTTTTTTTAATTTTTTTAATCTTTTGGTCTATTTATTTATTTATTTATTTATTTATTTAGAGAAAGAAAAAAATATATGGGCATGCCAGGTCCTCTTGCCACTGCAAATAGATGCACTAGATGCACTACTTTGTGCTTCTGGCTTTACATGGGTAATGGGGAATTGAACCCATGCCATTAGGCTTTGCAAGCAACTGCCTTTAGCCACTGAACCATCTCCCCAGCCCTTACAACATTTATCATCACCAAAGTACTAAGAAAATTACTAGCCAGTATTTTCCAAGTCAGATTCATGTTCATTCTGGCCGGAGCTGCTTTTCTCTTCCATTATATTTGTTGTGGCTTTAGCATCCCATGGATAGATTCCATCCCATGCTGAGCTATCCAAGGCAGTTCACACCAAAACACAAGGGTGGGGGGCAGTTCTTTGCCTCAGTGCTAGCATGCCTGTCCAAAGGGTCTTAGTTTCTGTGTGTACAGCAAACCAGCACTGACCCCAAGATCAGAGTCAGTTACACATGGGAGTTGAAACCTTCCTGCAGATGAATGATGCAGAATACTCTGAAAGACACATGGCAAACTGTCAGGGCAGGCTGTGTCTTTCTGAATATGAGTCCAATCATTCAGGAAATAAGGCCAGCAGCCAACATGTGGGGCCTCCATGAAATTCAAAAGCAAAGTTAATCACATGAAGAGAGACTACAGAATGGGAGTACATCTTTGTTAGCTATACATCTGATAGAGGATTAAGAGTTAGAATTTTCAGCCAGGTGTGGTGGCACATGCCTTTAATCCCAGCACTTGGGAAGCAGAGGTAGGAGGGTCACTGAGACTTCAAGGCTACCCTGAGACTACATAGTGAATTCCAGGTCAGCCTGGGCTAGAGAAAGACCCTACCTTGAAATCCACCCCCCCAAAAAACATGTAGAATTTTCAAAAGATTTTTTTTTAATCTTAATAAATATCCAATCAATAAAGGGGCTAATGAAATGAACAAGACAGTTCACAAAAGATGAGATACAAATTTCCAATAAACAGGTGAAAAAATATTCAACCTCATTAGCCACCAGAGAATTGTAAATTAAAATTCATGTGAGATTCCATCGTACCAAGTGAGAATGGCAGCACTGAGAATCCAGACAACTAGGGGCTGGGGAGATGACTCAGTGGATAACGCACTTTTGTGTGAAGACCTAAGTTTGGATCTCCAGAACCCAGTAAAAGGCAGACACTGCCCTGGGCTTCTGGATCTTTTTCCATTTCTAAATCAGGTTGTTTTCTTATTATGGCCTTTTTTTTAATACTCTGGCTAAAATCCTTATCATATATATGATTTTCAGATATCTTCTCCAAATCTGTGGCTTATCTTTCTATTCTATTAATACCATTCTCAAATCGAAGTTTTTAACTTTTCAATCTTGGGGCTGGAGAAATGGCTTAGTGGTTAAGGCACTTGCCTACAAAGTCAAAGGACCATGGTTCAGTTCCCTGGGACCCACGTAAGCCCAGATGCACAAGGTGGGGCATACATCTGGAGTGGCTAGAGGCCCTGGTGCGGCCTATTCTCTCATTCTTTCTATCTCTATCTGCCTCTCTCTCTCTCTCAAATAAGTAAATAAATAAAATATTTAAAAATGTTTTCATCCTTGGTGGTATGTATGTGTATGATGTGGTATACGTGTGTGCATGTGTGCATGTTCATGTGTGAATGCAGGTTTGTGTGGATATCAGAAAACTACTTTGGGGTGTTGGTCCTTGCCTACTGACTTGTTTGAAGCACATCCTTTCATTCAGCATATCTTTCCCTAGGCTAGCTGGCCTGCAGCTTACAGTGGATTTTCCTATCTCTGCCTCCTAGACATCTGGTATTACAGACACTAGTGCTACAGTGTCTGATTGGTATTTATTTTTTTGAGGCAAGCCTAACAGACTGCCTTTTTTTTTATGTGACAATGAGAGAGAGAGAGAGAGAGAATTGGTGGGCCAGGGCCTCTAGCCACTGCAGTCAAACTCCAGATGCATGCACCTCCTTGTGTGCATATGTAACCTTATGCGCTTGTGTCACTGTGCATCTGGCTTACGTGGGACCTGGAGAGTTGAGCATGAGTCCTTAGACTTTGCAGGCAAGTGCCTTAACTGCTAAGCCATCCCTCCAGCCCAGGTTTGATTCCCTAGTGCCCACATAAAGCCAGATGCACATAGTGGCACATGCATCTAGAGTTCATTTGCAGAGACAGGAGGTCCTGGTAGCCCATGCTTGCTCTCTTGCTCTCTCATATAAATAAATAAAAAAAGACTTTTTTAAATCACTGGGCTCTCCGGGCATGGTGGTACACGCCTTTAACCCTAGCACTCGGGAGGATCAATGACAGTTCAAGGCCACCCTGAGTCTACATAGTGAATTCCAAGTCAGCCTGAGCTGGAGTGAGACCCTACCTCAGGGAAAAAAAAATCATTTGACTATATATGTGACATTCTATTTCCAGGTCTGATTTGTTCCATTGATCTATAGTCTGTCCCTTACCACAGCTGTTAATGAGGGTGGCAGAGGCACAACTCTACACTGTCACCCTCAGAAGCTTGAGGAGTTCTCCTCGCTTTTTAGGGACCTCACATCAGGCAAACCCAGGATTCGTGACTTCACTGTAGAAAAGAAATTCATGACTGGCCACTTTGAAGCAGAGTTGGAAGACATTTTAACATAGACTTTAAGTACGAAGATTAAGAGAAAGAGAAGCCCAGAGATAAAGATATCTCCCAGACTCCTGGGAGAGTCACACATCTCTGTCTTTATAATAGTCAGGTGGAGGTTTTGGTGGGTCTGGAAATGATAATCTTCAACAAATTTCTAAGAAACCTAAATGAGATCTCTAGGTGACTCTTGAGGGACACCTGATGGTTTTCCTCAAGTTGAGAAGGTAAAGATATAGATCACTGGGATACAGGAACATAGTGTGTCTTTACAGTAAACAGTCTTGTTTGAGAAACCCATAAAATTTCTGGGAAAAGGAGTAAAGCCTTACCCAAGGTCACATGCATTGAGGCCTTAAACATGATTCATTGCTTTCTGTATGTATGTATGCATGCATGCATGTATGTGTGTGTATGTATAATGTTTTAATTAAAAGTTAAAAATACTCCAAAAGATAACCCTCTGTTGCATCCAGGTTCGCATTACTGCCAGAAAACACTTGACCAAGAGCAGCTTGTTGGGGAAAAAAGGGTTTATTTTGGCCTATAGCTCAAGGGGAAGCTCCATGATGGCAGGGGAAAATGGTGGCATGAGCAGAGGATGGACATCACCTCCTGGCCAACATAAGGTGGACAACAGGAACAGGAGAGTGTCCCAAATACTGGCAAGGGGGAACTGGCTATAATACCCATAAGGCTGCCACCAAAGATACACTGCCTCCAGGAGGCGTTAATTCCCAAATCTCTATCAGCTGGGAACCTAGCATTCAGAACACCTAAGTTTATGGAGGACACTTGAATCAAACCACCGTATTCCACTCCTGGCCCCCATAAACTGATAATCATCCATGATGTAAAAATGCAATATATTCAGTCCAGCTTTAAAAAGTCCCCATAGTTTTTATCAATCTTAATGATGTTCAAACATTCCCATAATCCAAGGTCTTTTAACTAAGCCATAATACCAAAAAATAAACCAAAAAAAAAAAAAAAAAAACCCCATAATGACACAGAATAAACATTCACACTACAAAAGATAGCATTGGATATAGCAAAGAAACATTCAACCAATCAAGATTTAAAACAACCAGGTCAAATATCAGCTCTGTAGCTTCAATTACAACTCTAGTCAGTGACAAATCTCCATGTCCAATAATTCTAACCAGCAACAAGTCTCTGGAGTTCCAATTCCGCCCCTCCAGCTAGGCTCCTCACAGTCCTGGAAAACTTCATCCAGGACTGGCAGCTTTCCTTAGCAGCCATCTCATGGTCCTGGCATCTCCACTGGGTCTCCACTGCAACCCACGGTTCATCCTCACAGCTCCATCAGGTCTCCATGCAGGCATCCAGCAAACCTGCTACACACTGCTCACAGCTGTTTCCAAAACACAAGACCATGTTGCAAATTCAATGATCCTCTCTCTCCTGCATGTCTTATACTCCACAATACCAGATAGGGTGTCAATTTGTTAATCCAGGGGGGAATAAAGCAGACTTTGAAGAACAGGACACTCCTTAAGCATTCAGGCCCCTTCAAAAGATTCTACATTCTTCCTGTTGCCCCAGTGCAGGTCAGCATGCCCAGTCTCAATGGTTGCAATCTCTCATATATTGCAGCTGAACGGGCAGCAGTTTTAGCCCAGAGATTTCATTTCTGTGCCATATCCCTCTGCTCACACCAGTCCATTTCTACTCAAAGCAACCCTGCACAAGTTCTCAGGACATGGGCATAACAGCAAGCCTCTCACACAAACTGGTTCTAGCCCAGTCCAGTCAAAGCTCTTTCTCACCCTCATAAACCAAACCTCACAGTCCTTAGTTCTTACTGCATTCAGGTCTTTCAAGTGTGACCACAATAGTCCATCAAGCTGTACTTACAGCACTGCAAGGCATCTTTTAGGCCAAGGTTTCAAATCCTTCCACATTCCCCCTGAAAATCAGCTCCAAAAGGTCAAGAGCCACACAGCTGACTGTCTAGTAGCAATCCCATTCCTCTGGTATCAACTTTACTGTTGCAGTCAGGTTCACATTGCTACCAGAAAACACTTGACTAAGAACAGTTTGTGGGAAAAAGGGCTTTATTTTGGCTTATAGGCTCGAGGGGAAGCCCCATATTCCAGGGGAATATGGTGGCATGAGCAGAGGGTGGACATCACTTCCTCACCAACATCAGATGGACCACAGCAGCAGGAGAGTGTTTGGCAGGGGGAAACTGGCTATAATACCCATAAGCCTGCCACCAACAATACACTGCCTCCAGGAGGTGTTAATTCCCAAATCTTTATCAGCTGGGGACCTAGCATTCAGGACACCTAAGTTTATGGGGGACATCTGAATCAAACCACCATGCCCTCCCACTCAGATCCATATGATTCCACCAAATACATAAGGAAAAATAAATAAACAAATGCCACTCCTTGCAACCTCAGAAATATATATTGTGTCTCTGTATTGGCAACCTTCACAGTAAATGTTAATTGTGCTGAAATTCTTGTTTCTCAAGAGGCTTCAACCAGACTCCTGGTTGAAGGACTCCTTTCCTTTCCCATGGCCCCCTAATTTTCCATCTTTCTGTCCTGCCTCAATACTATCAATAATGTAGCTTTATAAAAAATATTCAAGGCTAAGCTTGGTGGTGCACTCCTTTCATCCCAGCACTCTGGAGGCAGAGGTTGGAGGATTGCCATGAGTTTAAGGCCACCCTGAGACTACATAGTGAATTCCAGGTCAGCGTGGGCTCGAGTGAGACCCTACCTCGAAAAAAAAATTAAACTAATCCCCTTTTTTTGTTCTTTTTAGAGTTGTCTTGACTATTTTATTATTTTCCGCCTTCATAAATTTTAAAATTATTTTGTCAGTATCTACCAAAAGAGTAAATGCTTGCTGAGATTTTGATTGGAATTACATTTTATCTATAGATCACATGGTAATTAACTTTTTTTTTTTTTTTTTTTTTTTTTTTTTTGATTTTCTGAGGTTAGGGTCTCACTCTAGCTCAGGCTGACCTGGAATTAGTCTCAGGGTGTCCTCGAACTCATGGTGATCCTCCTACCTCTGCCTCTAAGTGCTGGGATTAAAGGCGTACACCACCATGTTCAGCATAATTAACAATTTTAACAACACTGTCATCCAATCATAGAATACATCCCTACTCATTTAGACTTTTATTATTATTATTATTTGAGAGAGAGAGGGAGACTATGGGCACACAAGTACCTCTTGCCATTGCAGAAGAACTCCAGGCACAGGCACCATGTTGTGCATCTGGCTTTATGTGGGTACTTAAGAGTTGAACCTGGGCCAGCAGGCTTTGCAAGCAAGTGTGTTTAACCACTGAGCCATCTCCTCAGAACCCCTCTTCCTTCTTTTTTGTGCCTTATTTCAGTAGCTAGAGTTTCCACTATTGCATTGGATAGGACAAGTGTGAGAGGACACCCTTGTCTTGTTCCTGATTTGAAGGGAAAGCATTGTCTTTCATAGTCATCTAATGGGGTTTGGGGACACATATCCTTTATTAGGTAAAGTAAGTTCAGTGCTACTCTAAGTTTTTTTTTGAGGAGTCTATCATGAATGGATTCTAAACTTTGTGTGATGCCTTTCCTCCTATTAATCTGATCATATTTTTTTATTTAGTCTGTTAATGTGATGAACTAGTGATTTACAAATCACAAGCTTTGCATTCCTGTGAGGAGCCTCACTTGGTTGTGGTATATTATACTTTTTTAGATTAATGGATTTGAATTCCTAATATTAGTGTTATTTTTGTGTCTCTATCTGAGAAACTGATCTGTGGTTTTATTGCAATGTCTATCAGTTCTGGTAATAGGTAATGCTGGCCTTTTAGGATGAGTTGGGAAATGTTCTTGCATCTTCCACTTTCTGAGGTTGTGAAGAGTTAGCAGTTATTCTTCCTTATGTATTTGGTGGAATCATATGAACCTGAGTGGAGGGGATGGGGGTTTTGGGGGGAGTATTTTTAACTATTAATTCAAACAAATGTCATACATTCTAAGATTGCTATTAATGCAACCTGTTCTCTCTTCTCCAGACAAGTGCAAAACATTTCTTCAAAATTTTTCAAGTGTGATGTTAACAGTGTACCAATAACATTTTTGTTTTTAGCTTTTGTGTGTGTGTGTGTGTGTGTGTGTGTGTGTGTGTGGTTTTTCAAGGTAGATTCTCACTCTAGCCCAGGCTCACCTGGAATTCACTAGATAGTCTCAGGGTGGCCTCAAACTCAAAACAATCCTCCTACCTCTGCCTCCCAAGTGCTGGGATTGAAGGCATGCACCACCACACCTGGCTTAATAATATTTTTTAAATTTTTAATTAAATTAAATGTATTTATTTATTTATTTATTTGCAAGCAGCGAGACAGAGAATGGGCATGCCAGGGTCTCTGGCTGCTACAGATGAATTCTAGACGCATGAACTCTTTGTGCATCTGGAGCATCTGGGTTATGTGGGTCCTGGGGAATTGAACCGGGGTCTTTTGGCTTTCCAGGCAAGCACCTTAACTACTAAGCCATCTCTCCTGCCCTCCATAATATTTTTGATTCAGTTAATGCTAGTGTGACATCATCTGAGTAAAGCTGTGAATATTAACTGCACTGCCAAATCCTCTGAAGAGTTGGCTTTCCCATCTCTTGAGGAAAGTTTGCCATCTCTCTTGAGTTCGTAGTCCCCTTCCTCTCTCAGAGCTCCTCTACCTCCATAGCAGCACCCTTGGGTCTTTGTCACTTTTTTCCATGTTGTCATTAGCGACTCTCCTGTTCTCAGAGTTCTGGTTTGTCCCATATAGGTCTGTGTGCATAGGCCTGATGACAGTGATCTAGGTGGAAGGAGGCTTTAATCCTTGCCTTTTGTGAAAGTGTTTTTTCTTGGCATATGTATGCAGAATGTCCCACTTGCTCCCTTTGCCCCTCCCCCATGTGTTATGATCTGCTGATCATCTGTAGCATGACTAGGGAGAGAGCAGAGTACATGAAGAATGTCCCGATGATGTTGAATCAGAGGATAAGAGGCTCATTGACAGCCTTGGGTGTGCCACCACCCAGAAATAGCCATGCTCGGTTCAGCCTCCTTTGTGTACCACGTCACCACTGCTGGCTTTGCTGGCTTTGCATCAGGGCTCTTTCCTCCTGTTCTCCTGGGAAAACAAAAGAATCCAAATTCAGTCCAAAGTTAATAATTAAACATGTTCAGTGGCACACATTTCCAAAGAGCTTGGCTGAGTGTTCTGCTGGGTAGCCAGCCCTCTTGCCTGTCTTGTAGCTTCATTGTAAACTTACTTGCAAAATTAGCCAAGCAGAAGAGGAGGAGGAAGATGATGACTAAACACATAACTAAAAAGTTCACTAACTTAGCAAAAAGGGAAGGGGAGAGAAAGGCGAGGAAAGCTCAGTAAGTGGTAATACTTAGTACTACTACCACACATGGTTTAAATTGGGTCCCAGCTCCTGTAGCAACTCCATTAGTAGGAAGCTCTCTTCAGGGACAACTCTGACAGAAATAGAGTACTGCCCAGAGCTGAGTACTGCAAAGTGGAAGCTGAAGAAACCGATGTGAACTATATGTTGTATCACTTACAGACAGTGCACGCTCACTAAGGTGGCAGGTGGCAAAACGGTGTGCAGCAGTGTGGGGAACCCCACGTCAGAACGTCCAGTGGAAAGGCAGAGCACATGAGAGCAAATCCACTGTGGTGGGGATGTGCGAAAATGAGGCTGACTGACTTATGTTCATAAGGATTTGAGAAAAGTAAAAACCATTTTCTGACTGTGAAAGTATGAGAAACTGCAAAACTTTTTAATGGCGTCATGTTTATTAAGGATGAAAACAATAGGAGGTCATATCTGAGGTCTTTTTAAGGGGACATTATCTCACAGGTAAATACAATGAAAAGTTTTTTAAAATATTTTATTTTTATTCATTTATTTATTTATGTATTAGAGACAGAGAAAAGGAAAGAGAAAGAGGGAGAGTGAGAATGGGCGCGCCAGGGCCTCTAGCCACTGCAAACATATTCCAGATGTGTGCACACCCTTGTGTATCTGGCTTTCGTGGGACCTGGAGAATCGAACCAAGGTCCTTAGGCTTCGCAGGCATGCGCCTTAACCACGAAGCCATTTCTCCAGCCCCAATGAAAAGTCTTAACAGCACATTTGGCAGTTTGTTTTTGCCTACATTTCCGCTTGTAACGGTGGAGGTTCCCAGGCGATGACATCCGTGACCTGAGTCACAGGGTCTCAGTGAGAAGAGAAGTTCGGTCGTTCCTTTGTGACCTGTCCTCTTGCCCTGCAGGAGCTCAGTGAGATGCTGTACACAGACCGACCTGATTGGCAGAGCGTGATGCAGTATGTGGCCCAGATCTACAAGTACTTTGAGACGTAAATCCCAGGCCCAACGGCAGCCACTGCCTCGGACTAGAGTTTGCCCTGGAGGTACCTGCTTGCTGCCCACCACACCTGCGCTACCGCAACACACGAGCTGCCCGCCACACCTGTGCTGCCCACCACCCAGCTGTCTGCAAGGCAGATTCAAGCCAGGTGGACCAACACTAATAAGAAACAGCTGGCTCCGTCAGAGCCCTGTCTCAGGTGCAGCTGTGTTTGGAGCATCAGCTCAAGAAGCCTGGTTTGCCACAGGAAGGTTCTAAAGAGGATGGCCTCCCTTCCTGCACACTGAGGTCCCAGGCCTGATCCTTTCTGTGGGGATCCAGGAAAACATTGCCAGACCCACTTGGGGATGAGACATGATCTCCAGGGAACCCTGGCAAATAGCACTTCCAAATCACTTTTTCTTTCTTTCTTTCTTTCTTTCTTTTTTCTTTCTTTCTTTCTTTTTTTTTTTTATTAACTAAAATACCCTAGCTTTTGCTTTATTAAAACTCATCCTTACCAACTGCTCACCTGCAAAATAAAGCAGTGTCCCACAAAACACACACACAAAAAAAAACAAAGCAGCTTTTCCTTTGGAGCAACCTGGAAACATTCTGGACCTTCCATTTGGGGAAACTGTCGGCTAAGTCCAGGTGACCTAGGATGAGATCACACTATATAGATCTCACCGTCCCTGTTTGAGTCCTTGCTGAGGGTCCCTTTGAGGCATCCCACAGCAGGTATGCACACTGACCAAGTGGCCTGAGTACCGTGGCTGGTTTCCAGGCTGAAAAGGAAACATGGTCCTTGCCATATTCGCACTCCCTCATAGCCACACATATTTGTCCTACACCTAAAACTTAGCAGATGTCATGTGTGTGTGTGTGGCCTGTGACTGCCTTGCTCTTTGCACATTTGCACAGTGAAACACACTGGGATGTGTGTGTATGTCTCTTGGGAATCTGGGCAGACAGAAATCTAAACAGTATTTCAACTCTTAACAGACTTGGTCTTAGGTATGTCATCAGGCCTGGGGATGAACGGTACAACAGAGCAGAGGGAGGCAGCTTCCCTAATGCCCTGCTGGTCCCCCATCCCTGACAGAATGCTGACAGACCTAGTCTTTTGCGGGGCTTGTGCTTGGAAATAACAGCTGCCGTGAGTCCGTGAGTGCACAACCACATCATATCCGGACAAACAGGCCGATCTTGGGTTTCCATTCTTCATCCAGTAGCTTTGCAGTTGCTAGAGAGACCATCCATAGTACAGGCCTTGGCTGGAAGAAAACATACATGTCCTGCCAAGCATGGTTCTATATGCTCATGGTCCCAGCTATTCTAAAGGCTGAGGTAGGGGGCCCATTTGAGTTTGGGAATCTGGGACTAGCCTAGGCAACATAGTGAGACCCCCCCCACCCACATCTAAAGAAAGAGAGACTCCCAAAATGATTAGCCATCTTGCAGTGATGACTGTCTGTCGCGTTCTCTTCCCTGCTGTCCACAGCATGAGCTGTGTCCCAGACTCTGACCTTCCTCTTCCCCCTGGCAATGTCACTGGCCCTCAAGGTGGAGAACTGGGGCCTTTAGGGACAAACCCATCTGCCAAATCCAGCAGTTCTCATCATTCCAGCTCGAGTGCCATTTTGAGATGCTTTGCTAGTGACACGAATGAAAGAACCTCACAGCCTTTTCAAGAAGTATTTTTAATATCTGCATCTGCCCGTGTTCCCTGGGCATTTCAGTCCTCTGACTGAGGTTGGAGTTTTGCTGATCTAGAACATCTGAAGAGCCCACTGATTTTAACTACATTAGTTGAATGCACTTGATACATCTGTGGCCTCGCTTCTGTCAAGAGCACACTAGATGGCACCAAGCACAGTCAGGACGTAACATGCTAACACAGATGTATGTAACTCCTAACAGAAGTGTGACGTGTACCACTGTGTAATATTTCTAATAAATATATTTTGTTTCTGTTGCAGTTTGATTTTTTTCCCCAGTGACATCATTTTTTCAAAGTGCCTTTGACCTTTGAATCTGCTTTCAAGCAAGCACCTCCCAGCACATACTCCTCCTCACATCGTGGTCCCTGCTGCAGCTGCTCTTACACATGTTACAGAATTGGTGTCCCAGTGGCCCTTCAACCCATCCCCATCTATAGCTGTGGCTACAGGGTCTTGTGAAGATCATTTCAGAGTCTTGCCTGGTTTGTTGTCAAGCTTGGTAAACGTGACCAAGGACCAACTGAAACCATCAAAACTGCACACATAAAAGCCAGGTGTGGTGGCACATTCCTTTAATCCCAGCACTCAAGAGGCAGAGGTGGGAGGATCGTCGTGAGTTCAAGGCCACCCTGAGACTACATAGTGAATTCCAGGTCAGCCTGGACTAGAGTGAGACCCTACCTCAAAAAACAAACAAACAAACTGCACATAGGTTCCACATGGTGGCACATGCCTTTAATCACAGCACTCAGGAGGCAGAAGTAGGAGGATCACTATGAGTTCAATGCCAGCCTGACACCACATAGTGAATTCCAGGTCTTCCTGGGCTAGAGTGAGACTATCCCACACCCCCTCTCCCCACAAAAAAAACTGCACACAGGGAGCATTAAATAGGAGAGAGTTATACCAAGATTGAGGTGGCAAAGTGAATGAAACTTTTTTTTTTTTTTTTTTTTTTTTTGGTTTTTCGAGGTAGGGTCTCACTCTAGTCCAGGCTGACCTGGAATTCACTATGTATTCTCAGGGTGGCCTTGAACTCACTGAGATCCTCCTACCTCTGCCTCCCAAGTGCTGCGATTAAAGGCGTGCACCACCACACCTGGCTTGAATGAAACTTTTAATAGAAAATTCCAGTGTTTCTGACACCAAAACAACTGTGTTTGCTGAGTCCCAGCTGGCAAAGTAGCTCTCCAAGTTTTACTGGTAGCCACCAGCCTAGCTCACAAGAGACGAGGAGACCACCCTAGAATCTGTTCCTCCTTTCTCCCAGGTAAACCCCACAGCCTCACCTTTTTCTCTGGACAGTCTCTGGCACTTCTCAGCCCAGCGAAGTCTCTCTTATGGGCTCATCACTCACTGGGTCCACTCAGCAACCACTGTTCACTTTCCTCTCAGGCAACGAGATGCCAGCAGGAAAGCTATGCCCAGGGGATACCAGGTCTTGTTTCTTCACAGGATTACCTGTTCCACCTTCAGCTATGCAGGCTGTGCACACACATGAATGCACCCTGCTGGCTCATGGACAAGGGAGCATTTCTCAGGTTGCCAATGTCTGTACACTTCTGAGTGATCTCCTTCCTGGAGATCACTGTTTGGAGCTTGTCAGATCCATCCCTGTCCTGTTCACGTAGATGTGAATGAGACATCATCCACAGACGTTTGTTCTGGGACTGGGCAGGGTTTGCACTCTCCAGGTAGGATAACCATCTAGCAGCACTGAGCCCCAGGGCTTCTTCCTTAGCTCAGAACCCCATGTAATTGTCTTGGATACTTTCTGTTGCCATAACAAAATACCACCATATGAGGACTTTATAAAGAATAGAGGGGCTGGAGACATGGCTCAGCGGGTAAGGTGCTTGCCTACAAAGCCTAAGGACCCAGGTTTGATTCCCCAGTACCCATGTAAAGTCAGATGCACAAGGTGGTGCAAACATGTGGCGTTCATTCTCAGTGGCTAGAGGCCCTGGTGCACCCATTCTCTTTCTCCCCTTGCAAATAAATAAATAAATTATATATATTTTATATATATTCCCCCCCCCATGGGAGTATCTCCCAGGTTGACCTGAAATACACTATGTTGTCTCAGGCTGGTCTCAAACTCACAGCAATCCTCTTACCTCAGCCTCCCAAGTGTTGGGATTAAAGGCATGTGCCACCACACCTGGCTAATAAAATATTTTTAAAAATAGAGAATAGGGGGCTGGAGAGATGGCTTAGCAGTTAAGCGCTTGCCTGTGAAGCCTAAGGACCCTGGTTCAAGGCTCAATTCCCCAGTACCCATGTAAGCCAGATGCACAAGATGGCACATGCATCTAGAGTTCATTTGCAGTGGCTGGAGACCTTGGTGCGCCCATTCTCTCTCTCTCTCTCTCAATGTCACTCTCAGAAATAAAAATAAACAAAAAAAAATAAACAACAGGGCTGGAGGGATGGCTTCGCAGTTAAGGCACTTGCCTGCAAAGCCCTCGATTCCCCAGGACTCATATAAGCCATGATGCATCTGGAGTTCATTTGCAGTGGCTGGAGGTCCTGACACACCCATTCTCTTTCTCTGCCTCTCTCTCTCTCTCTCTCAAGTAAATAAAAATAAAATGTTTTTAAAAATAGAGAATAAGGGCTGGAGAGATGGCTTAGCGGTTAAGGCACCTGCCTCCTAAGCCTAAGAACGCTGGTTCCAATCTCCAGCTCTCCAGCAGTTCCAATCTCCAGGTCCCACATTTAGCCAGATGCAAAAGTGATGCAAGGACGCAATGCCACACTTGACCACAAGGGGGTGCATGCATCTGGATTTCGTTCACAGCAGCTGAGAGGCTGCTGGCGCGCCCATCTCTGTCTTCCTCTCCCTCTCTCTCTGTCTCTCTCTGTGTGTCTCTCTCCACAAAAAGAAAGAAAGAAAGGTTATAAAAAAATAGATAATAAGCCGGGTGTGGTGGCGCATGCCTTTAATCCCAGCACTCGGGAGGCAGAGGTAGGAGAATTGCCGAGAGTTTGAGGCCACCCTGAGACTACATAGTTAATTCCAGGTCAGCCTGGACCAGAGTGAGACCCTACCTTCCAAAACCAAAAAAAAAAAAAAAAAAATAGAGAATAGAGGTTCATTTTAGCTAATGTTCCAGAGGTTGGAGCATCCAATAGCCTGGCATTTATTGTGGCCTTCTTGCCATAGCCTAACATGGCAGAGGGCACTGCATGATGAGACAGAGCAAGCATGCTAGCTCCAGTCTCTCCTGCTTTTGTAAAGCCACTAATGCCATCATGGGGGCCCTACCCTCGTGACCCCATCTAGCCCTAATTCCCTACCAAATGCCCCACCTCCAAATCCTGGTAATATATAACTTTGAAGATTAAGTTTTAGCACATGGCTTTAGTTGGGGGAGGAGGGATACAGCAAAGCCATAGCAGTAGTGGAGGAGAGCAGCCCATGAGTAGGCTAAATTAAATGCTGCATGCGGTAAGAGGCTCCTAGCAGGGCCTGTTGCACAGAGCCCTGAGCTCACAGCTACCCCTGTTCACTGAGTGAGAAGGACTGTTTAAACTCTCTGAACAGGGCTGAAGAGATGGCTTAGCCGTTAAGGCATTTGCCTGCAAAGCCAAATGACCCCAGTTCAATTCCCCAGGACCCACATAAGCCAGATGCACAAGGGGTACACACGTCTGGAGTTCATTTGCAGTGGCTGGAGGCCCTGGTATGCCCATTCTCTCTCTCTATCTCTCTCTCTCTGCCTCTTTCTCTCTCTCAAATAAATAAATAAAAATTTGAAAAAGAGGAAAATAAACTCTCTGAGCACCACAGTTTCTTTGTTCATGATGCCTAAACCCAGTGAGGAATAGTTGCTATACAACGTGTTGCTGATTGGTCTGTAGAAATGTCCAGCTGTTACTTACTCTCCCTTTGACTTGGAATTTGCCATTGAACTCTGGCCTCAGGCTGCAGCTGGTCTTGTGAATAATCATTTCCAGCATTTTCCATCTTGATAGTAAATGGGAAAGGCCCTGGGGAGAAACTCAAAAGCTGACCTGCCTAAGGCCTTCATCATCTTTCCTTTTTCCTTTGCTTGAGTTACTTCTGGTGCCACAAATGAAGTGACACAATATGTCCCCAAGCAAAAACTCAGAGTCTTTCAGGCTCTTTAAATAAATCCATTCTATTCTAACTTATCTGCCAAAATTTCAATCAAGTTTTTCTAGATGATAAAAAATGTATTCTATAAAAAGATTTGGCTAAACAGGGTTGGCCAAAGGCACTGTCAACCCCTCCCACTTGTCCATCTGGGATGCTATTTATATCCCTCTTAATGTGGATTATTTTTCTTGTATTAAGGAAATGAAGAAAGCAGAAAGTGGGGCGTGGGGAAAAGTTAGCTCCAATTTTCTTTTCCTACTATGTGTGACCTTGGAAGGCTTGGCAACAGTTTGAGAAGTCTGGTCCTAGAAAACATCTGGCTGGAGAAGCATTTCCTGAATAAAGGCAAAATCTCTGAGCAGAACAGAGCAGGACATGAGAACTCAGGGTTGGGGAAGATCACTGGGCAGTTCCTACGGCTAAGCAGACCCAGGCAACAGGGATGAGAACTCATGGCAACAAGGAAGATGAGCCAGGCTGAGTCCCGGGGAAGCCTTTCAGACTTAGATTTGTAATGCCCACCAGGTTAGCTGTTTATTTTTAGGGGAGGGAAAAAAAGGATCTATCTATGGTCACCTGTCTTTGCAATCTGTGATGCTGTGCCTCGGAGTGTCAAACCTTTTCAGCTCTCTCCCATCCCTCCCTCTCTCCCCTTCCACCTGGCTATGAGCAGAGGCCTACACACTCTCCCTAGATCCTTTCTTCACAGGGCAGGCCCTTCCCCAAGGGTATGGGCATGAAAGTCCCCAGATGTCATTCTCTTCCTCTTTTCTTTTTCTTAATTTATTTGTTTGAGAGAGAGAGAAAGAGGCAGATATAGAATGGGTACACCAGAGCCTCCAGTCACTGCAAACAAACTCCAGATGCATGCACCATCTTATGCATCTGGCCTACATGGGTTCTAGGGAATCGAACCTGGGTCCTTCAGGTTCACAGGCAAACTCCTTAACTGCTAAACCATCTTACCAGCCCTCTTATAATCTTTCAGTCCCCTCTTCCACAATGTTCCCTGAGCCTCGGAGAGCATAAGTTTCCTTTAGTGTTGAGCTCTGTGTATCCTCTGATTTTCTTCTTTTCTTAAAATTTTTATTTATCGGGGGCTGGAGAGATGGCTCAGCGGTTAAGTGCTTGCCTGGGAAGCCTAAGAACCCCGGTCTGAGGCTCGTATTCCCCAGTACCCACATAAGCCAGATGCACAAGATGGCCCATGCATCTGAAGTTCATTTGCAGTGGCTGGAGGCCCTGGTGCACCCATTCATTCTCTCTCTCTCTCTCTCTCTCTCTCTCTCTCTCTCTCTCTCCCTCCCTCCCCTTCCTCTTTCTCTCTCTGTTGCTCTCAAATAAATAAATAAAAATAAAAATAATTTAAAATTTTTTTATTATTTATCTATTTATTTGAGAGAAAGAGAATGGGCATGCCAGGGCCTTTAGCCACTGCAAACGAACTCCAGACTCATGTGCCACCTTGTGCATCTAGCTTATGTGGGTCCTGGGGAATCAAACCTGGGTCTTTTGGCTTTGCAGACAAGTGCCTTAACCACTAAGCCATCTCTCCAGGCCTGTTTTTCTATTTTGATAAGTTTGAGTCTCCTCAGTGCATGCCACCATCTCCTTGGAGGAGGCTCTCAGGCTGGCAGTGAGAGCAGCAGTCATGTTTAATCCAGCACATACTCTGCAGTGTCTCCTGGGTCCTGGCAGATGTGATAAAGCTGACTTGTCTCACGATAGGCAGTCAGCTTTCTTTTCTTATCATACTTATCTCCTTGGTGTTGGCCTCCATCTGTAAAAAGCAGATTCTCCAACCAAAAGTGGAAACAGTATGGCTCAAAGAGGATAAAAATAATCCGTTAAAAGACTTTTCAGCTGGGTGTGGTGGTGCACACCTTTAATCCCAGCACTTGGGAGGCAGAGGCAAGACAATCACTGTGAGTTCCAGGCCAGCCTGAGCTAGAGTGAGACCCTACTTCAAAGTACACCCACAAAAAGCTCTTTTTGATGAGCATACCCCTTCATCGTAGCCAAAGAACAATGGGAGCAGCTGCTTGATTTGCAGGATCCCCTGCTTCTTCACACTGTTGGTGACCATTATCCCTTAGCAGCTGGCATAGCACTTGGCAGCACTATGAGGGCTGGCCAGTAGGGAGCTGACTTGCCTCTCAGATCCAGCATGATTTCTCAATATCCTATGACCACAGCTCATGGTATTTTCAGCAGATCTGGTGGGTAACCAAGTGCTTTGGCAATGGCCTGTATTATTTTAGGGGCCTCTTGGGTCTCTCTGACCAATAGCTCACTGTGGGGGCAACCCAGTTTTGGTTCTGGAATTTACTATCAAGCACCTATGGTTTTAGGGTTAAGCTTTCACCACCCTACAAGGTACTTCTGGCAGGAAGTTGTGTCAACAGTCTCAGTTCCAGTGGGCAGCTAACACAGTCCATGGGATCACTCCGTGGCACCGTGTATGGTTTGAGCGTTTAAAGCTTGATTTGGGGAACATGACCCTAACTGCAAACCAACTTCATCTAATACTTAGGCCATTCCTGGAGGTGAACTTGGCTGTGTTGGGCCCACTTGAGAGAAGTTGTAGACATTCATGGTAGAATCTTGACTTTGACAGAGGAAGATGTCTACCTTCCCCCAGGGACTTCAGGTTCTATCTCCTTAGGGAGAAGCAATTCCCAACTTCAAATCTTTGGAGCCCAAAGAAGTACTTATTTTGTGCTTCCCACATAGGCTGAAGTCAAGGGTTCTCTGTGCTGCACCCCTCTAACATGGCCATGTGACACTGTCAGTCCTGGTATTTGTTTTCTGTAGCCTATCACGGCAAAGAGCAAACGTGTTACTTTACAGTAAGGAGGTTGGGCATTGACACAAAACTCACTGGTGCCATACTTTGGATCAAAAATGTCTCTCAAAGGTTTGGGTGTTAAAGACTTGGTCATTAACCTCCTTGCTCTTGGGAAGTGGAGGTGGACTGGGGAAGTTAGGCTTGGGGGTGTGTCCTTCAAGGGAATATTGACACTCCTGCTGAAGATAAGCCAGGCCTCACGCAGACTAGAGCTGTTTCCCTCCACAGGCAGTGATGACCAGCGCAGGCTGCTGGGATGGGAACCAGCCTTCATGGATTTGAGCTGTGTTCTACTATAGATGGTACCTGAAGGCACTCAGGAGGCAGAGGTAAAAGGGTAGCTCACACCTGAGAATTAATCCCAGCACTTGGGAGGCAGAGAAAGAAAAAAAAAGGATAGAATGAGTTCGAGGCCACCCTGAGAATACATGCGCCCGCTCCCGGCAGTGAATCCCGGCCTCCAGGTCAGCTGGATCTAAGCTGAGGTGTGAGACCCTGCCTTGCCCCATGATGCCGAAAAAAAAAAAAGAAAGAAAGAAAGAAAGGATCTTTTAACAGTTGATGAAGAGCCATGAAACAAATCAGATTAAAAGATGGTACCTGAACACCATCAAGATTTCCTTTGGCTGAAGGGAAAACTTGAAGAACAATTTACTATTGAATTTGCAGAAAAGTTCATAGTAAAAGGAATGGTGGCCTTTAAACTCATTGAGGCATAAATTTTTGAACATTCTCCCTAACCTCTGCCTCTCACTGTGCTGGGATTAAAGGGCCTGACTGCTGACCATCACACCTGTAGCATCCTCCATGAGAAGTTAAAAATAGGAGTTCAGAAATGAATAATTTTTTTATTTCAATACAAGGAAAAAATTTTTGAAATTATTTTATTTTGAGAGGAAGAAGTTCTTGTTCTGCCACCTGCATTGAGCAGTCAGGGCCACTGAGAAGCGGATGTCTGGCCTCTCAGAGTCCTTGACCTGGATGTGCTTTATTCACATTAATGGGTGTTATGAAAAGAAGAGACCAAATAGTTCCAGGCTGGCCTCAAACTCAAAGTGGAATGTGCCAGTCCTCAGACTGGGAAAGATGGAAACAAAATTCAAAATGCCTCAGCATTTACAGAGTGCTGGGATTAAAGTGGTGTGGGAGCACCACCTGAAGATAAACTTTAACCATTGAGGACTTAATGATCTTTGAGAGCATCTAATATTAGTGTCAATTTTTTTTTAATGTTTTTTGGAAAAAAAACTTTTTTGTTATTGACATAAACATATTTTTTTGAGGTAAGTTCTTGTTTCTAGCCCAGGTTGACTTAATATTAATTATGTTCTGGCCAATAATTGCATAAAAAGTGTGTTTTTCTTAAATATTTGAGTTCCAGGATGGTACCTCATGAGAGTGAACTTACAGCAGTCCTCCTTAAACTCATGGCCATTCTCCTACCTCTGTCTCCTGGGATTGAGTGCTTAATGGATACATTAGTTTTTTTTTAATTGAGGTAAGTTCTTGTTCTAGCCCAGGTTGACCTGGAATTCACTATGTAGTTCCAGGCTGGCCTCGAACTCACAGCAGTCCTCCTACTTCTGCCTCCTGAGTGCTGGGATTAAAGGCGTGCACCACCACGCCTAGCTGAGATACATTAGTTTTATCTCTGAGGTTCATGATCAGGGTGCCAGCATGGTTTGGCTGTGGCAGACTCTTCTGAGTTGCATAAGGCTATGCATAAACTAGCTCTGACGCTAACAGAATGCTAATCCCTTTCATGAGGACTGCACCCTGTGCCTGACCCTGATACCCCACCTTGGGAGTTAAGGTTTCAACACACAAAAGGTGTGGGGATATAAATATTCTGCCCAGTTCAGGGAGCTGCTTTTCTTCCATCCTTCTGCCCCTTGACAGTTGACGTCTTAGCTTACTGCAGGTGGGACACATTAGGTGTGAACCTTCCCGTGCACACTGGATTACTCTGCCAGGAGTGATACGAGGATCAAGGTTCATCAGAGCTGTGAGGCTTTTAAAAGAATGTCTTCCACCAGTCCCCGAAGGCCTGGGTCCAGGTCACCAGGTACAATACAGGAAAGTCGGTTAAGGCTCAATTCCAGATAAACAAGGGATGATTTCTTAGAATAAGTGACATTTGGAACATACTTATATTAGAAGTTACTTGTTGTTTATCTGAATTTCAAACGTCCCTGGCCGCCCTCTATGAACAAGCCTCCTCAGACTAGGAGGGGTCCTTAGGCCCAGGCAGGGGAGCTCCAACTAAACAAATTGGAAACAGTGTCCTCAGTATACCATTAGAATCTTTTCTGTGCTTCTTGGTGCGCAGTAGGACCTGGGCAGCTGCTGTAGATGCCGGGCCTGGCAGACAGCAGCTGTGAACAAATGCATTTCAGATTTTTCAGTATGGCCTTCTGGCAGCTCCTCTTTAGGACGGAAAACACAGTGGGTTCGATGGGTGGCTGTGGTTTGTCTCCCACGGGTTCATGTGTTGGAAGCTTGGTCCTCACTGGGGCGATATTAAGAGATCATGGGACCCTGAAGAGGTGGGTTTAGTGAGAGGTGATGAGTTCACAGGGTGCCTTGCCCTCAAAAGGGATTACTCCATGAGTAATTCTCATGGCAGCTTGAGCAAGTTCTCACCTGAGAGTTGTTATAAACAGAGCAGTCTTGGCCCCTCCCTTCCTGCTGGCCTCCTGCCTTACCACCCAAGCTCTCCTTGCACAGCCAGAATGGTCCTCTCCAGAGCTAGCACCCAGCACCATGCCTTTTGGACTTTTGGTCTTCAGAACTGTGAGATAAACAAACCTCTGTCTTATACGAGACCTGGCCTGAGGTATCATAAGAGCAATGCAAAATGGCTCTGTGCCACCGCACAACAAACAGAACTACACTAGAAGCACATTGTTCTATTCTAAACACCATGGACTTCTGATCCAAACTCTCCCCCTCCCCCGCCAAGCCTGCAGAGGAGCCCTTCCAAGTCTCACTGCAGGTGGTGGCATCACCTCTGCCTCAGTGTCCTCCATCTGCCATTCATTCATAGTCACCCTTAGGATGACCTTAAACAAGATGGCCTTACAGAAGCACACCCATCATCCCTTGCCCCAACCAAACTGTCCCCTCAGGGAATCTCAATCTCTCTCTCTCTCTCTCTCGTTCTCTCTTGGTTTTTTTTTTTTTTTAATATATTTTATTTATTTTTTTTTTTTGAGAGAGACAAAGAGGCAGAGAAAGTGAGGGAGAGGATGGGCACGTCAGGGGCCTACAGTCACTGCAAATGAACTCCAGATGCATGCGCCCCTTATGCATCTGGCTTACATGGGTCCTGGAGAATCAAACTGGGATCCTTTGGCTTTACAGGCAGACACCTTAACCGCTAAGCCATCTCTCCAGCTCTCTTGGTTTTTTTGAGGTAGAATCTAACTTGAGCCCCAGGCTGACCTGCAGCTTAATCTGTTGTTCCAAGCTGGTCTTGGACAGACAGTCCCACATCTGCCTCCCTAGTGCTAGGATTAAAGGCGTGTGCCACCACCCTGGACCTCAGGGAATCTCTTGATTCGGCCTTCATTTGTCCTTCAGGACCATTTCAAAACACAAGTATCCAGCTCTGGGTGTCACCGTCTCCCATCCCACCATGGGCCACACAGTGCCAGTGCAAGGACTACCTCTGGTCCACTGCAGTGTCCTGGCACCACCTGCCCAGGGTGGCTGTGGTTCTGGGAATCCAAAGGCAGATACAATGGAAGGGCTGTGCATTCGGAGGTCAGTGAGGGTGATCTGGCTCAGCAGAGATACCCAGGGAAGGGAGGTCCACTGGACTGGGACCAGGCTCCAGACTTGGGTAGACAGAATGAAAAGAGTTGCAATCTCCAGTCTTCTTTTATAGAAACGTTTCTTCATGCAGGCACCAGGTAAGTTTGTCCAGACAAGGTTGTACATTTTACATTACCTGAGATATTTGCACTTAGCATGAGCTTTAAAAATCTATCAAGCTGGGGTTTAAAAACTTTTCCTCAGCTGGGCATGGTGGCGCACACCTTCAATCCCAGCACTCAGGAGGCAGAGGTAGGAGGATCACCATGAGTTCAAGGCCACCCTGAGACTACTACATAGTGAATTCCAGGTCAGCCTGAGCTAGAGTGAGACCTTATCTCGAAAAAACAACAAAAAAAAACCCAAAAAGCTTTTCTTCAACCAGAGTAACCGGAGCTCCTCAGGGGTCTCTTAACACTGCTTGAAGCTGATACTTTAAGACTTTTTGTTTGTTTGTTTTGGTTTTTTCGAGGTAGGGTCTCACTCTAGCCCAGGCTGACCTGGAATTCACTCTATAGTCTCAGGGTGGCCTTGAACTCACAGCAATCCTCCTACCTCTGCCTCCTGAGTGCTGGGATTAAAGGCATGCACCACCACACCTGGCAAGACTTTTTTTTTTTTATGGCAAGTCCAATAGACTGGCCTTTTTTTTTTTTTTTTAATGTGAGAGAGTGAGAGAATTGGCACACCAGGGCCTTCAGCCACTGAATCAAACTTCAGACGTGAGCGCCTCCTTGTGCACATGTGCTAATTTGTTCATGCATCACTATGTGTGTCTGGCTTACGTGGGACCTGGAGAGTCAAACATGGGTCTTTAGGCTTTGCAGGCAAGTGCATCTCTCCAGCCCCTATAAAACTTTTTTTTTTTGGTTTTTCAAGGTAGGGTCTCACTCTGGTCCAGGCTGACCTGGATTTCACTATGTAGTCTCAGGGTGGCCTCGAACTCATGGTGATCCTCCTACCTCTGCCTCCTGAGTACTGGGATTAAAGGTGTGCACCACCACACCCAGCCCCTATAAAACATTTTATAAGTCTTTCCTTTTGAAGCCTTGGAAATTTTTTGAAAAAAAAAAAGGTTGGTGAATTTGTAGTTGTAGTATAGTATGTATAGTGTATAGTATGTATAGTGTGTGTGTGTCCTCATTCTGTGCACATGTATGCAGAGGCCAGAGGACATAAGATGTCTTCTTCTACTGCTCTTCTGCCTTATTTCCTTGAGAGAGTCTCTCACTGAACCTTGAGCTCGGCATTTTTTTCTCAAGGTAGGATCTCCCTCTAGCCCAGGCTGACTTGGAACTCACTCTGTAGTCCCAAGCTGGCCTCAAACTCATAGCCATCCTCCTATCTCCGGAGTGCTGGGATTAAAGTCATGCACCACCACACCCATCTGGCATTATTTGATTATACTGGATAACCAGTACACCCCAGCAGTCTGATCACAGTAGTGCACAGCACACCCAGCTTTTTATGTGGATGCTGGGGACTGAACTCAGGTTCAGTCCCACTAAGCCATCTTCCAGCCTGTTTTGAAAATTTTAAAAATATTTTGTTTATTATTTGTGAGCAGGAAAAGAAAGAGACAGAGAGAGAATGAGCGCACCAGGGATAGTGCCACTGCAAACGAGCTCCAGCTTCAGTTTGTGCATCCAGCTTTACATGGGTGCTGGGCAATCAAACCCCAGGCATTGCAGGCAAGTAAGTGCCTTAACTTCTGAGCCATCTACCCAGCCCTGTTTTGAAATTTTAAGGTCTCTGTTTCCTTCTATAAAAGTGATGACTGGCCCCTGCCACACACATACAAAAAAAAAAATTCCAGAAGGTGCCTAGAGCACCCACAGACAAGCTTCAACCAGGAGAACCACAGCCGTCTGGGAGCTGCAACTCCAATGGTTGCACACTCTGGTAAAGCCGTTCTCCAGCCACGCTCATGTGTGGCAAGATGGGAACCTTCCTGCTCTTGCAGGAATGTTTGCCAGCCTCCTGGAATGAGTCAGCCTGCACCAACAGGAATCCCATGTCCCCGGGCCTCAGAGGATTTCTTCCTGCCTCAGCCTGTAGGTAGTAGAAATCAGTGTGTGAGCAGAGAGCAGACAAATGGAGCCTGGGGAGTTGTCAAATCTCAACCAGTCTTGACTCCAAGCATCTTCTAGATCCCATACAACTTAGAGCGACAGTTGGCTTTTCCATGTCTCAGAGGCCTTAAGGTTGCCTGTGCGGAAGCAGGGAGGCCTTGAGTCTGAGAGGCTAATGAGGCTCTTGAGAGGCAGTGAGAAGCAGCCCCACAGCATCAGCACTGTCTCCTTTGAAACTGAAAAATTCAGGACCCAAAGGTAGAAACTGGAAGGGCCACATCCTGTAGCAGTATAAATGTTGGTTTAAAGTGATAGCTGTGGGGTTTTTAACCCGCTCCTGCCTTCTCATGGGCAGGAGCTCTCGGTACTCTCTCCTTCTCTTATGTGTCTTAAGTTCTAGCTATAATATAAATATAGATATAGAGATATAGAAATATAAATATCTCTAGCTGGGCATGGTGGTGCATGCCTTTAATCCCCAGCACTCAGGAGGCAGAGGTAGGAGGATTACCATGGTTCTAGGCCAGCCTGAGACTACATAGTGAATTCCAGGTCAGCCTGGGCTACAGTGAGACCCTACCTCAAAAGAAAGGAAAGAAGAAAGAAGAAAGGAAGGAAGGAAACTAATAATTCTCTCTAAACCTTAAATGAAGCGACAGCTGTTACTTAAGTACATATTCTGTACAGAAAATACCAGGATGTACCAAGAAAATAAAAATCACCACACCAAAATTGGATAACCAGGATTAGCATCCTTTCAGTAGTTTCTCAGAACACTTAGGTATATGTTAAGATAAGAGGCAAGGAATAAATTGGGTGTGGTGATGCACACCTTTAATCCCACACTTGAGAGAAAGAGGTAGGAGGATTGCTGTGAGTTTGAAATCAACCAGAGACTACATAGTGAATTCCAGGTTAGCCTGGACTGGAGGAAGACACTAAACAAAAACAAAAACAAAAACAAAAAAAAAAGGAGGCAAGGAATAGAGACCTGAATAATTATATCATAAATAATGTAAGGAACTGATACCCTACCAAAAATTAATAAAATCCATAGGAGAAAAGTCCAAAGATGGTGCCAAAAATAAGAGGTCAAAAATAAAAAGCAAAATCCCCCATTTTCTAAGTGCAGACCCTAAGTGCATGGAGCCTGACCCAGTAACTTGGGATGACTTATACAATTAGAGCTATATATCTTTTTCTTTCTTTCTTTGGTTTTGCCTTTTTGTTTGTTTGTTTTTTGAGGCTAGCCCAGACTGACCTGGACTTCAGTATGTAGTCTGAGAGTGGCCTTGAACTCACAGTGATCTTCTTACTTCTGCCTCCCAAGGCTGGGATTAAAGCTGTCCGCTACTGTGCCTCGCTAGAGCCATATTCCTGATGACCCCTGGCACCTCCCTTAAGTGGCCAGTCTCAGGGAGGACAAGTGATATACAGTTTACTACCTCAAGATGGTGAACACCCTCCTGGGCTTCTATTCAAATAGGACTTCACACAAATGGTCCAGGAGGCCAGGACAGGTCAGTCCTCTTCCCTGCTACAAAGGACCCTATTGCCTGTGGATAAGGGATGACTCAATCTCTCTCTGGGGAGCCCATTCTCTCTCTCTCTCTCATAAATAAATAGATAATACAATATTTTTTAAAAAACTGTATCAGTTCTGGTCTGGCAAATACTTTTTACATTGTGTGTGTGTGTGTGTGTGTGTGTGTGCCATAGCTTCCAGCTACTACCTGGGATCTGGAGATACAAACACAGATCCTCAGAGTAGTGCAGCAGGTGATTTATCCATGGAGCCACCTCTCCAGACCGACCCAATACTATAACCCCGCCACCTTGGGCTGTTTGTTCCCAGCACAACAGGCGGTATGGTTACCTTCACAAAATCATCATGGATTCAGGAGTGACCTTTGTCCTCAGGACAAATATGGCTATCAGAGTTCGGTCATCAAAACTGTATTCCAAACTGGGTATGGTGGTGCACACCTTTAATCCCAGCACTCAGGAAACAGAGGTAGGAGGATTGTTGTGCGTTCAAGGCCACTCTGAGCCTACATAATGAATTCCAGGTCAGCCTGGGCTACAGCAAGACCCTACCTCAAAATAACCAAAAACAACAACAAAAAAAAACTGTATTCCAGTTGGCAGCATAAAGGAAGGGTACAGAAATACCCTGAGTCTTTTATTTTTTATTTAACTGCTTCAGGCAGCCCCCAAGTCTTTTTTTCAAATATTTTTATTTGGGGGTGGAGAGATGGCTTAGGGGTTAAGGCATTTGCCTGCAAAGCTAAAGGATCCTGGTCCAATTCTCCAGGACCCACATAAGTCAGATGCACAAGGGGGCACATGCATCTGGAGTTCGTTTGCAGTGACTGGAGGCCCTGGCACGCCCATTCTCTCCCTTTCTCTCTCTCACTCTCTGTCTTTCTCTCTCAAATAAATAAAATATTAAAAAATACTTTTATTTATTTATTAGAGAGGGAAAGAGGCAGGTAGAGAGAAAGAGAGAGAAGGGACATGCCAGGGCATCCAGCCACTGCAAATGAACTCCATACACATGGACCACCTTGTGCATCTGGGTTACTTGGGTCCTGGGGAATCGAACCTGGGTCCTTTGGTTTTGCAGGAAAGTGCCTTAATCACTAAGCCTTCTTTCCAGCCACCCCTCCCTGAGTCTTAATTCTTTCTAGAAGACATAGCACTTTCACACATATTTCATGAGTCATAGGGTCACATTGCTACAAAGGAGGATGGAAAATGTAACTTGGAGTTCTGCTATTAAAAGAAAGGGAAGCATTAATATTGTGTTGGGAACTAGACGTCTGTTAACAATTTTTTCATGTTAAAGTTTGTCTTTGGCTGAAGAGATGGCTTAGTGGTTAAGGCACATGCCTGTAAAGCCTAAGGACCCAGGTTTGATTCTCCAGGTCCCATGTAAGCCAGATGTACATGGTGGCCCATGTGTCTGGAGTTCATTTGCAGTGGCTAGAGGCCCTGGAGCGCCCATTCTCACAGACTCTCCCTCTCTGTGTGTGTGTCTCTAATAGATAAATAAATAAATAAATCTTTTAACCAGGCATGTTGGCACATGCCTTTAATCCCAGCACTTGGGAGGCAAAGGTAGGAGGATCACCATGAGTTCAAGGCCATCCTGAGACTACATGGTGAGTTTCAGGTCAGCCTGAAGTAGAGTGAAACCCTACCTCAAAAAACAAAAAAATGCTAGGCGTGGTGGCACATGCCTTTAATCCCAGAACTCGGGAGGCAGAGGTAGGAGTATCGCCATGAGTTTGAGGCCAGCCTGAGAATACAGAGTGAATTCCAGGTCAGCCTGGACTAAAGTGAAACCCTACCTTGAGAAACAAAAACAAAACAAAACAAAAAAACCCCAAAAAATAAAAAAATAAATCTTTTTTAAAAAGTTAAAGTCTTTGAGCTAAGTGTGGTGGCGCACGCCTTTAGTCCCAGCACTCGGGAGGCAGAGGTAGGAGGGTTGCGGTGAGTTCGAGGCCACCCTGAGAAGACGACATAGTTAATTCTAGGACAGCCTGGGCCGGAGTGAGACCCTGCCTCAAAAAACCAAAAAAAAAAAGTTAAAGTCTTTGAATAGGTTCAAAACATTTTTACTCAGACACACACACACACACACACACACACACACACAATATATATATATATATATATATGAAAGAAAAAATACACAATGAATCTGGCCCAGTGAAGAAAAGCACTTGCTGTACAAGTGTGAAAATTGGAGTTCAGATCCCTAGTGCCCACATAAAAGCTGGGCACAGAAGCATCTGGTGAGATATAAACTGATATAGCCACTATGGAAGTTTCTCAAAAACCTAAAAATAGGGCTGGAGAGATGGCTTAGCAGTTAAACACTTGCCTGTGAAGCCTAAGGACCCTGGTTCGAGGCTCAATTCTCCATGACCCACGTAAGCCAGATGCACAAGGGAGCACACGCATGTGGAGTTCATTTGCAGTGGCTGGAGGCCGTGGCGCTCCCATTCTCTCTCTCTTTCTCTCTCTCTCTCTTTCTCTCTCTCTGCCTCTTTCTGTCTCTTTCTCACACAAATAAATAAATAAAAATAAAGTACTTTTAAAAAACCTAAAAATAGATCTACTATATGATCCAATGATACCACTCCTGAGCATATACCATAAGGATTCTACACTTTACTATAGAGATACTAGCTCAGCCACGTTTGTTGATACTCTATTCACAATAGCTATGAAATGGAATTAGCCCAGATGTCCATCAACTGATGACTGGATAAAGAAAATGTGGTATGTATATATATACAATGAAGTTTTACTCAGCTGTAAAAAATGAAATTATGAAATTCTCAAGAAAATGGATGGATCTGGAAGAAATTATACTGTGAGGTAACTTAGACATAAACACCATATGTTCTCTCTCATATATGGAGCCTAGTTTTGTATTTTTAGATCCATATAGAAGATGGAGTCAGTAGTGGAGGCTAAGAGTGAGGAAGCTAGAGTGAGGCCCAGAGGGAGAAGAAGTTGGGAGGGATTGGGGAAGGGGTAGTACACAGGTAAGTAGAGAGAATACAGGAAGTGGAAAGGTGTAAGTGGGAGTAGGGGGAAGGGAGGAAGAAGAGGGATGAGGAGAGGCATACATAAAACCAAAGATGGCATGAAAAAGTACTATTTGCTTTCTTAGCTAATTAAAATACTATTTTTTTGTTGTAGGTTTTTCAAGGTAGGGTCTCACTGTAGCTCAGGCTGACCTGGAATTCACTATGTAGTCTCAGGGTGGCCTCAAACTCACAGCGATCCTCCTACCTCTGCCTCCCGAGTGCTGGGATTAAAGGCGTGTGCTATCATGCCTGGCTTCATTTTTTTTTTTTTTTTAAGAAAGAGTTTGGGAGAAGTACCTGCTAGGGTGGAGAATGCTGTGTCCAGAAGTTTTGGGTTGTTGCAGATAAATCCTAGTTTCAGGGATGAGTCACCCCCACTCCCTAGTGAGTCATTGGTCAGAGAGGCCCATGAGATCCCCAATTCAAGGTATAGCCAGTGCCCCTGGTTGCATACCAGAAGTACATGGTAAGACCCTATTGTAAAGATAACATGTGCTTCAGTCTCAGGACACAGAGAAAGCAAGCTGTAACTGAGCTGGAAGCTATCACAACAGGATACAGGTTTTGCATGAAGATGCCCTGGGTTCCATCCCTCCAGACCAAAAGCAAAAGCAAATGTGGGGAAACTATGTCTGTATTTACACAGTTGTTCACTGTACACTTATTAGGATTTGACTATGTTCTGTTTTGCTCTGCATAATCAAATAATTAACCCAAGTTAGTAATTGTGACCTTTTCCCCAAGTATATAAAAATTAGACAGGCCGGGTGTGGTGCTGCACAACTTTAATCCCAGCACTCAGAAGGCAGAGGTAGGAGGATTGCTGTGAGTTCAAGACCACCCTGAGACTACATAGTGAATTCCAGGTCAGCCTTGGCTAGAGAGAGACCCTACCTTGAAAACCAAAAACTGATCTGGAGAGATGGCTTAGCTGTTAAGGTGTTTGCCTGTGAAGCTTAAGGATCCCAGTTCATTCTCCAGGACCCACATAAGCCAGATGCACAAAGGGCACATGCATCTGGAGTTCATTTGCAGTGGCTAGAGCCCTGGCATGCCCATTCTCTCTCTGTCTGTCTCTCTTCTATCTCTCTCTCTGCTTGCAAATAAATAAATAAAAATTAAAAAAAAAATAAAATAATAATTAAAAAAACATTAGATTTGGGCCTAAAGGCATGAGATGGTAGAAATTCCTTTATTTCTCTAAAGCAACTAATATAACCTTATCATTTAAATAGCTTGTTCCATTTGACTGAGGTAAGCAACAACCCAGTACTTGCGTTTTGGTTTGGTTTTGAGGCTAGGTGTCATTGTGTTGTCCAGTCTGGTCTCAAACTCCTAGGCTCTAGTAGTCCTCCTGCCTCAGCCTCCCGAGTAGCTGGGAACACCACCCTGCTTGGCTCCCATGTTTGTGTGTTTTTTAATTAAGATTCTTTCTCTTTTTAATATTTCATTTCTATTTATTAGAGAGAGAAAGTGGGTGTATCAGAACCCCTAGCCACTGCAAAGGAACTCCAGATGCATGCACCACCATGTGCATCTGGCTTACATGGGTGCTGGGGAATCGAACCTGGGTCCTTAGGCTTTGCAGGCTACTGTCTTAACCACTCAGCCATCTCTCCAGCCTCTCGTGTTTGTTTAATTCACCCCATGCCATTGGCCACACACTTCTGAGCAGCCCTCAGATTCATCTGCAGGTATTCTACATGGCTCTTCTTTGCCTTGCTATAACAGAATATCTAGGAATAGGCAGTTTATTTATTTATTTATTTAACAGAGAGAAAGAGGCAGAGAGAGAGAGAATGGGCACGCCAGGGCCTCCAGCCACTGCAAATGAACTCCAGATACATGCGCCTCCTTGTGCACCTGGCTAACAGGGGTCCTGGGGAATAGAACCTGGGTCCTTTGGCTTTGCAGGCAAACGCCTTAACTGCTAAGCCATCCCTCCAGCCCAGAATAGGCAGTTTTTAAAGTAAGTGGGTTTGTTTCAGCTCATGGTTCTAAAGGCCTACAAGCAGGGCACTGGCATTTGGCATTTGATTGGCTTGTAGTGAACACCATGTGCTGCTTTAACTCATGGTGGAAGGTAGAAGGGCAAGTGGTCATGTGCCAAGGGACGTGCACACATGAGAGAGCCTGAGGGCAGAGGTGGCCGCACTGAGATCCCAGCACGTAAGAGGCTGATGCAGGAAGAGTGTGAGTTTGAGGCCAGCCTGAGCTATCACTCACAAAACAAAACTAAGATAAACAAGACTGATTGTGTTGAGATAGAGCAGAGGTGCTGTACTCACTTTAAGACAATAACCCGTTTCCTCAAGATCCCTTGGGAATCAAGCCAGCTATTAAAGACATTACTCCTTTCTATTGGCCCCATCACTATGGGAGAGCAGACCATATTCAGATTGTAGCAGATGGCTTTTCTGACCAAGTAAACAGGCTGATAGGGAAATGCAGGAACCTGGATCCCAGGAAGGGCATTGGAACTCTGGCACCTTCTGGGTGAGTCTGAGGACAGCTGGGAGGTGAGGAAGACAGCTGGCATGGGCAGTCCCAGAAGCCAGAGTGTCAAGACAGAGCAAGTGATGGATTGTGGCTGAGGTCGTCTAGAGACAAGTACCGCCCTCTTTGGCAGGATCTTTGTTGCTGGTGACCTTATCAGATGGCATCAGCTTGGAGGGTCAGAGGCTGGTAAGTTGTGCAAGAGGTAATATGAGGGGGGCTGGAGAGATGGCTTAGTGGTTAAGCGCTTGCCTGTGAAGCCTAAGGACCCCAGTTCGAGGCTCGATTCCCCAGGACCCACATAAGCCAGATGCACAAGGGGGCACACGCATCTGGAGTTCGTTTGCAGTGGCTGTAGGCCCTGGCGCGCCCATTCTCTCTCTCTCTCTCTCTCTCTCTGCCTATTTCTGTATCTCTCTCTCTCAAATAAATAAAAAATAAAATATTTTTTTAAAAAAAGAGGTAATATGAGGGAGGGAAGAAGAAGCTGAGGGAGGACCTTGTTTGCAAGGCATTTTGCTAGAAAGGGGAACAGAGAAAAATGCAGAGTGCCAGGAAAAGATGTGGAACCGAAGAAGGCAGTTCACTGTCTTTTCTTCTTAGTGACGGAAGGATGAAGTTCTGGGGGACAGCCCTGCAGCAGTGTGGAGGCTAGCAGATGGGGTGTGCTGCCAAGATCAAGGTTCTTTGGCAGAAGGGTCTGTCCCAAAAACTACTCATGCATTAGCTGGATGTGGTGGTGGTACATGTCTGTAATTCCAGCACTCAGAAGACTGAGGCAGGAGAATTGCTGTGAGTTCAAACAGCCTGGGCTACATCCAGGCCCATCAGGGGTATGTAACCAGATCATGTCAGAAACAAACAAACAACCAACAACAAAAACAGGGGCTGGAGAGATGGTTTAGTGATTGAAGCATTTGCCTACAAAACCAAAGGACCTCTGTTCGATTCCCCAGGTCCCATGTGAGCCAGATGCACAAGATGGCGCACATGTCTGGAGTTGGTTTGCAGTGACTGGAGGCCCTGGTGTGCCCATTCTCTCTCTCACTTTCTGCCTCTCTCTTGCTTTCAAATAAATAATAAAAATATTTTAAAAAGAAACAAAGGGGCTAGAGAGATGGCTTAGTGGTTAAGGTGTTTGCCTGCAAAGCCAAAGGATCCTGCTTCGATTCTCCAGGACCCATATAAGCCAGATGCACAAGGGGGGCGCATGCATCTGGAGTAGATTTGCAGTGGCTGGAGGCCCTGGAGTACCCATTCTCTCCCTCCCCCCACCTCTTTCTCACTCTTAAAGGAATAAATAAACAAAATATATTTAAGAAGAAACAAAGCCAATCATGGTGGCGCACACCTTTAATCCCAGCACTTGGGAGGCAGAGGTAGGAATATCACTGTGAGTTCAAGGCCACCCTGAGAATACATAGTAAATTCCAGGTCAGCCTGGGCTAGAGTGAAACCCTACCTCAAAAAACCAAAAAATAAAAATAAAATAAAGTGAAATAAACAAACAACAAAAACAAGCAAACAGAAAAAGCCACATACACAAGCATGGTAGGCTGTGGGGAGGGAGGAGGCTGGGAGATACCTGTATTTTTACAGCTGGCACAGATGTACCAGAATCGCTGGGGATGTGGCAGAGGAAACGTACTGGAAAGACTGGAGGTAGCAAATGGATGGGGCCACCTGAAGCCACAATTACAGGGACAATATAGAGAAAAGAGCAAGGACAAATCTCAGCCCTCATCCAAGACAAGAAGGCCCAATGGCCAGGGTATACCTGTTTCTAGTGGGTGGGAGGGAGGGAAGGTTGTGGAGAAAGAAACTGGCAAAAGGAGGCCAGAGGAACTTGTGAACACGGTCGAAGCTGCCAAGGGCATCTGAAGAGAAAGACAGCATACAGAGTGAAAATTGGAAAGTGGACATGCAACAGAAGGGAGGTTTAGAGGGACTGCAGCAAGTGTATGGGGAGCCTGATGCAATGTGAAGGCGGGGTTCAGAGAGACTCGGCTGGTAAGGAAGGGGCAAGAAGGAAAGTTCTGGAGAGGTGGTCCACCCATGCCTGTCCTCTGTGATACAGATGCCTGTCCTTTGTGTACTGAAGACACAAAGAGCCACCACTTGTGAGGGCATCAGGGAAACAGCTGCTCAGGACAGTGCAGTGTCTGTCAAAGCAAGAGACAGTGGGGCAGTTCCTGACGACATTATGAGTGTACCTGCGATGTGGTAGAAATGTTAGGATCTCTTAGGAGGCTGAGGCAGGAGGACAACAAGTTCAAGGTCTTCCTGGGCTAGAATGAATTCAAGGCCAGTCTGGGTCACTTAGTAGGAGTGTTGGTAAGTTAGCTCAATGGTAGAGCACTCATCTAGCATCTGAAAGGTCTGAGTTCAAACCCCAGTACAGCAAAAAATAAAGGGAAGAGGTGGCTCTTTGGGTTAGATCATAAGGGGATCACAGTGGAGAAGAGAATAAAGTGGGGACAGCCTGTGCCAGGAAAGCCAGGAGTCCTAGGCGAGCCCAAGAAACTTCTAGTACTGAGATTAGCCAAGGTTATAGTATGAACATGAAAGAAAGTATGGAATGTGTTCTCTGCCCAGCTGATGGATTGGGCCGCCTGAAGCCACATTGGATGGTTGATAGGAACTTGTTTTGCCTTTTCTTTTTGACAATTTCATTCATGTATAGTGTATTTTGAGCAAATTCCTCAGTCCTACTTCCCTCCCACTTTCACTAAGCCCTTTCTTCTTCCCAATTTGTCTCTCTCCTATTTTCTTTCTTTCTTTCTTTCTTTTTTTTTTTTTTTTTGGTTTTTGCGAGGTAGGGTCTCACTCTGGTCCAGGCTGACCTGGAATTAACTATGTAGTCTCAGGGTGGCCTCGAACTCTCGGCGATCCTCCTACCTCTGCCTCCTGAGTGCTGGGATTAAAGGCATGCACCACCACGCCCGGCTCTCTCCTATTTTCATGATGCTATTTTAAAAATTTTTTTATTTACTTATTATTTTTAGAGAGAGCAAGGGAGACAGAGAGAAATTGGCGTACAAGGAGCTCAGCCACTGCAATCCAACTCCAGATGCTTGCACCACCTAGTGGGCATGTGTGACCTTGTCCTTGCCTCACCTTTGTGCATCTGGCTTACAGGAGATCTAAAGAGAGATTGAACATGGGTCCTTATGCTCTGCAGGCAAGCGCCTTAACTGCTAAGTCATCTGTCCATCCGTCATGTTATTTTGTTTATTTTGGTTTTTTGTTTATTTGTTTTGTTTTTTGTTTTTTTGAGGTAAGGTCTAGCCCAGGCTGATATGGAATTCACTATGTAGTCTCAGGGTGGCCTTGAACTCACAGCGATCCTCCTACCTCTGCCTCCTGAGTGCTGGAATTAAAGGTATGCACCACCACACCCAGCTCCCTCATGTTATTTATTTTATGACTTTAATTAGGGTTGTTAGCATGAGCATGGGGAGGGGAAGTTATTAACTAGAGATTGGGTAACTTACCAGTGTGTGTATACGCATACATGTGTGTGGGGAGGGCTTATCAGTCTCTTACTACTGCAAACGAATACCAGATGCTTTATGTGGTTGTTTGGGAATCGAAACCTGGTTAAAAGCTCATAGCTGGAGGGGGTACTGGGGAGATGGCTTAGTTGTTAATACACTTGCCTGCAAAGCCACAGACCCAGGTTCAATTCCCCAGGACTCATGTAAACCAGATCCACAAAGTGGCACATGCATCTGGAGTTTGTTTGCAGTGGCTGGAGGCCATCACACACCCATTCTCTCTCTCTCTGTATCTGCCTCTTCTCTCTCTCTCTCTCTCTATCTCAAATAAATAAATAAATAAAACTAAAATTTAAAATAAAAGCTCATGGCTAGAGAAGTCATGGGCCTTAGTGGGGAAGCTACTTGTGGTGGTTTAAATCAGATGCCTTTCCCCCGCAAATTCATGTGCTTTAAATGCTTGGTCCCAAGCTGGTAGCAATTTGGGAGGAAGTGTGTCACTGGGGGTCAGACCTTGAGGTTTATTAGCCCCCAGTTTGTCAGTGCTAGCTCATTCTCCTGCTGTTGTAATCTACCTGGTGTTGTCAAGGAAGTGATGTCCAGCGTCTGCTCTACCATCTTTCCCCTGCCATTATGCAACTTTCCCTCAAGACCGTGAGTCAGAATAAAAAAGGTTGGGCTGGAGAGATGACTTAGTGGTTAAAGAGCTAGCTTGTGAAGCCTAAAGTCCCAGCTTCAATTCCCCAGTATCCATGTAGGCCAGATGCACAAGGTGGCACATATGTCTGGAGTAATTTGCGGTGGCTAAAGGCCCTGGCATGCCCTCTCTCTCTCTCTCTCTCTCTCTCTCAAATAAATAAATAAATAAATAAATAAATAAATAAATAAGCTGATTTTGGTTGGGTAGTTTGCCCAATAATGAAAAGGCAACTGTATCAGAAAATTTGTACAAGGAGTGGTGTCATTGCTGCTAGAAAATTGACTGTGTGGCTTTTAGCCTTTTGGAACTGCTCTGCAGGAGGAATGTGGAAGGATTTGAAACCTTGCCCTAAAAGATACCTTGCAGGGCTGAAGTCAGAGTTTAATGGGCCATTCTTGTCAGAGTTGAAGATTCTAAATTCAGTAAGAACTGTGGACTGAGAGGTTTGGCTTATGAGAGGAGGAATGAAACTTGTCCAGACTGGGCTAGAGGCAGTTTATATGAGAGGCTAGCTGTTCTCTTCCAGTGACCTGAGAATTTCAGCAGGGTTGAATTTAGAAGAAATGTACTGGTGTGAGCAGAATATGGCACAGAAAGAAATAAAACCTTTGGGCCCAAACTGCTACACATTCAGCTGCAATTGTTTGAGAGATTACCAGTATTGAGATCGGGCCAGTGTCCTGTGTTGGAACAGCAGGAAGAATATTGATTCTTTTAAAAGTAGGGGGCCTGACTGCCAAAGCACTTGGTTACCTGCTAGAGTTAAATGGTTAGTTCCTAGTGCTAAAGATATCATAGGCCATGGACACAGAACATCAAAAGAGCATCCTGGAACTTAGAAGGAAGGCAGCTCCCAGCTAGCTAGCCCTCATAGTGCTAGAAAGTGCTATGTGAGCTGCTGGGGGAAAATGACCACCAATAGCATGAATAAGAATCCTGAAAGCTACAAAATCAACTAGCCAGGCAAGATGTACACATATGTGTAATAGTGGCACACAGACTATGGGAGTAATCAACTTTTCTCTTATTGGATGTGAGAGCCATTCAGTGGGAGGGAATTCATTCCTGGTACTGAGAACAAAGCCAGAATCCTATGGATAGGAATGTTACAGACTCCAGAAAGACGCTCCTTCTGGTCTTTGGCTAAGAAGAGTGGTTAGACCCATCAAAAATCCTCAAGGCTGGGCATGGTGGCACATGCCTTTAATCCCAGCACTTGGGAGGCAAAGGTAGGAGGATTGCTGTAAGTTCAAGGCTAGCCTGAGACTACATAGTAAATTGCAGATCAGCCTGGGCTAGAGGAAGATCCTACCTTGAAAAAACAAAACAACAACAAAAGAGTATTAACTTGTGGGGAAGTTGGGGAGATGGCTCAGAAGGTAAAGGTGTTTGCACAGCCTGTCAGCCTGGGTTCAATTCCCCAACACCTACATAAAGTCAGACCATATTCAAAAAGTGGTACATTTGTTTGCAGCTGCAAGAGACCCTGGCACACCCCTACACACACATATGCAAATAAATATTTTTATATTTTATTTTTAAATTTTTTTATTGACAACTTCTATACTTACATACAAAAAATGCATGATATTTCCCTCCCCTCCCCTCATTCCCCTTTAGAACTCCAATCTCCCTCGTATCCCCTCCCTCTCTCCATTAGTCTCTCTTTTAATTTGATGTCATCATCTTTTTCTTCTAATATGAGGGTCTTGCGAAGGTATTGCTAGGCACTGCAAGGTCGTGGATATTGAGGCCAATTTCTGTCTGGACAGTTGCATTGTAAGGAGTCGTACCCTTCCTTTGGCTCTTACATTCTTTCTGCCCCCTCTTCCGCAATGGGCCCTGAGCCTTGGAGAGTGTGACAGAGGTGTTTCAGTGCTGGACACTCCTCCATCCCTTCTCAGCACTATGTTGCCTTTTGGGTCATCCCAGTGGTCATTGCCATCTGAAAAGAGAAGCTTCTCTAACTGCAAATAAATATTTTTAAAAAGTACAACTTGGGCTGGGGATACAGCTAAGTGGTAGAGTACTTGAATAGTATGTGTGAGGCTCTGAGTTCAAATCCCCAGTACTGAAAAAAAAAAAAGTATAACCCAATGGGAATATGAACAACATGCAATTTCTTCCTATAGTAAGGATCATAATTCAATAAAATAAAATAAAATAAAATAAAATAAAATAAAATAAAATAAAATAAAATAAAATAAAATAAAGATAATAGTTAAAAAAAAAATGAGGGCTGGAGAGATGACTTAGTGGTTAAGGTACTTGCCTGCAAAGCCAAAGGACCTAGGCTCGATTTCCCAGGACCCACATTAGCCAGATGCACAAGGGGCACACACATCAGGAATTCATTTGCAGTGGCTGGGGGCCCTGGTGCGCCCACTCTCTCTCTCTCTTTCTCTCTGCCTGCCTATTTCTGTATCTCTCTCTCAAATAAATAAATAAAAATAAAAATTTAAAAAAGCAAGAAAGTAGGGTGCCTAAAAGCTGAAAGAGTGTCCAAGTTCTTCAAAGCTGGCTTTATGCTCCCCTGAATTAACAGATTTGGTAGCCCACCTGGTACTATGGGAATATAAGAAATACAGGAAAGAAAGGGTCCTTGGATTTGTAATGTGAAATGGCCACTGGGCAAAGAGAAGCAAGGTTGTCGGAGTCCCTGAGTGGAGACCCAATGGAGCCATGCCGCTGAACCATGGGATTTTTATCATTTTTAGATACCAGGTTTGTAGATCAGCTGCCAAGGAGAGCTGCCTGGTTGGGATGGAGTTTTCCCAGGCTGTGAGCAGCCCAGCTGCAGGGGCAGAATTGTAATCCCAGAGACTTTGTCAGTGGTTAGAGATATTGCACTTGGAGCTAAAGGATTTGATGTTTGCCCTGTTTGTTTTAGATCTTGTATTGGTTCAATCTTTCCTTGCAATGCCATCTTTTGCAGTGTGAATGTTTATTCTGTGCCATTATGTGTTTTGGTTTTACAGGTCATAGTTAGAGACCATGGACTATGGAGATGTTTGAACAGTGTTGGAATTGATAAAAACAATGGGGACTTTGTTTGTTTTTTCAAGCTCTAGCCTAAGCTGGCCTGGAATTCACTATGTAGTCCCAGGCTGGCCTTGAACTCAAGGTGATTCTCCTACCTCTGCCTCCCAAGGACTGGGATTAAAGGCGTGTGCCACCACACTTGACACGACAATGAGGACTTTTAAATTTGTACTGAATACTTGCATTTTAATTAATTTATTTATTTATTTATTAATTTATTTTTGGTTTTTCGAGGTAGGGTCTCACTCTAGCCCAGGCTGACCTGGAATTCACTCTGTAGTCTCAGGGTGGCCTCGAACTCATGTAATTTATTTATTTTTGGTTTTTCAAGGTAGGGTTTCGTTCTAGCCCAGGCTGACCTGGAATTCACTATGTGATCTCAGGGTGGCTTTGAAGTCACGGCGATCCTCCTCTCTCTGTCTCCCGAGAGCTGGGATTAAAGGTGTGTAGTACCACACTTGGCTTGCTTTGCATTTTATTTCATAGATAGTTATCAGTTTATGAGGACCAGGGATGGAACATGGTGGTTTAAATCAGATACCCATCGTAAACTCATGTCTTCTGAATGCTTGGTCCCCAGCAGGTAGTAATTTGGGTGGTGGAGCCTTGCTGGAGGAGGTATGGCACTAGGGTAGACCTTGAGACTTATTAGCCCCTAATTTGCCTGAGCTAGTTGGCCCACTTTCCTACTGATGCTATCTACCTGATGTTGGCAAGGAGGTGAGGTCCAGCCTCTGCTTTACCATCTTTTTAAAAAAAATTATTTATTTATTTATTGGAGAGAGAAAGAGTGTGCCAGGGCCTTTAGCCACTGCAAACAAACTCCAGACACATGTGCCACCTTGTGCATCTGGCTTACATGGGTACTGGGGAATCAAACCTGTTTTTTTTGTTTTGTTTTGTTTGGTTTGGTTTTTCGAGGTAGGGTCTCACTCTGGTCCGGGCTACCTGGAATTCACTCTAGTCTCAGGGTGGCCTCGAACTCACAGCGATCCTCCTACCTCTGCCTCCCAAGTGCTGGGATTAAAGGCGTGTGCCACCACGCCCGGCTAAACCTGGATTTTTAGGTTTTGCAGGCAAGTGCCTTAACCGCTAAGTCATCTCTCTAGCCCTGCTTTACCATTATAAAGCTTCTCGTTGAGACTGTAAGCCAAAGTACAAAAAACTTTCCTCCCATCAGCTGCTTTTGGTCATGTGCTTTATCCCAGCAATGAGAAGGCAACGGCAATACCACTATTGTTGTTTGGCTAGGTGAACGTGTTGTGCCCATCCAACACTCTAAATACTTACGTTTATGTACATAGATTCATGCTGCTGTCAGCTTGGTCAGAAAGGCTTTTTGTTTGCTTGTTTGTTTGTTTGTTTGTTTGTTTGTTTTTGCTTTTTCGAGGTAGGGTCTCACTCTAGCCCAGGCTGACCTGGAATTCACTCTGTAGTCTCAGGCTGGCCTTGAACTCACAGCAATCCTCCTACCTCTGCCTTCCGAGTTCTGGCATTAAAGGCGTGCGCCACCATGCCCGGCAGAAAAGCTTGTTTTTGCAGTGGGCAGCAGTTACTACAGAGACTCGTAACTGGTCAAAGTGACTAGATGCTCAGCCCTAACTTAGACACCTATATTGCCCCCTCCAAGGCCCAGGGAACACTGTGGAAGAAGGGGTAGAAGAATGCAAGAGCCAGGGGAAGGGATGGAGTGTTGTAGAACACTATCTTCTGGATGTGACATGCCATTGCACTCATGAATTCACAGGAGCTGTGGCTGCCTGTGCAAAATGTCCACAAGATTGGGCCTGTCATTACATCACGGATGGGGGAGTACTTCATGAGGCTCCCACCCCTCCCTAAAGAGCTATGGGAGTGGACAGTTACTGAGGGAAGGGGAGTTCTTTTCTTGAGCGGTATAGCCACTGCTAAGTTGTCTATGCTCCAGTAAATAACCCTCATTCATTCTCATGTAAGCAAGCCTAATTAAACTCATTGGGTCTCCAGAAATAAATTTAAAGGAAAAAAAGGGAGGAAAGGGAGGAGGAAAAAAAAAGTAGATTTGAACCACTTGGAAAGAGAAAAGGGATCAATAAGACTGGGGAGAGGACAAGGTAATGTATGATTAAACACATTACTTACATATATATGTATAAAATTATTTTTGAAGCCAGGTGTGGTGGCACACGCCTTTAATCTCAGCATTCGGGAGGCAGAGGTAGGTGGATCACCATGAGTTCGAGGCCACCTTGAGGCTACATAGTGAATTCCAGGTCAGCCTGGACTAGAGTGAGACCCTACCTCGAAACTCACCCCCCCGAAAAAATTATTTTTGAAAAGTAAAAAACTTATCTGTGAGATAAGAGAGAGAGAGAGAGAGGGCTGGAGAGATGGTTCAGTGGTTAAGGTGCTCACCTGCAAAGTCATAAGACCCATGTCCAATTCCCTAGGACCCACTTAAGCCAGATGCACAAGGTGGCACATGCATCTGGAGTTCGTTTGCAGTGGCTGGAGACCCTCGTGCACCCATTTTTCTCTCTCTCTCTCTTTCAAATAAATAAACAAATTTTTAAAAAAGAGTTCTTGAGGAGGCTCTTAGTGATAGCTGCTTGACAATGTGAATGTATTGATGACACTGAACTGTCCAGTTACAGGAGTAAAATGAGTGGCTGTGCCTGGACCTCAGCAATGGACATGCTTAGCATGTACAAGACCCGGAGTCAATGCCTAGCCCCAAAAAGGAAGGAGAAAAGAGAGGAGGGGAAGGGAGGAGAGAAAAGGTGAGAAGAAAGAAAAAAAGAGGAGAAAAACAAATTTCAATTTGGAGAAACCAAGGCCTTGTGGCCACACTGTTGGCGCAAGGACAGAGCACCGTCCTGGAACATGTCTCCTGACTCCAGCTATGCTAGAGGCTCTGTGGTTGAAAGAGGAATCAGGGCACCCCAGGGAGCCCCAATGAGGCCTGCTCCCAGGGCCTCTGCGGAAGAAATTCTGCTTCCTCACCTGCCAGCTCAGGTCTAAGCCAGAGACATGTGAGTACCTGAGGGTGGTGATTTGCATCGGGTGGCGCGCCGTGGGCATCCACTGAATGGCTCCCAAGCTACAAACCCTGGGCTCTGTGATCATTTCCTGACCTCAGTCTCCAGTGCCAGATCTCAAAACTATCATTAGAATGTCCAGCTTTTCCCATCTAAAGAAAATAGTGTCTGCTAACCTTCATAATACTCACCTGGGTGTTTGTTCAGCACAGGCTGGCCTGACAGTGCTTATTTCAAATTTGACAAAGAGTCTAAGTTCACCAGGATGAAGAAAGCTGAGGAAATTTGGAATGAGGATCACAGAGGAGGAGGAGGCACCAAAGCAGACTGTGAAGATGCAGTATTTTCAATTTGGTGTCAGACTGTGAAAAATAACTGCATAAGAATAGAGGCAAGAGGGCTGGAGAGATGGCTTAGCGGTTAAGGCGCCTGCCTGCTAAGCCTAAGAACGCCAGTTCCAATCTCCAGGTCCCATGTTTAGCCAGATGCAAAGTGACGCAAGGGCGCAATGCCACACTTGTCCACAAGGGAGCGCATGCATCTAGATTTCGTTCACAGCAGCTGAGAGACTGCTGGCGTGCCCATTTCTATCTGTCTCCCTCTCCCTCTCTCTCTGTCTCTCTCTCCAAAAATAAATAAAGTAAAAAAACTAAAAAAAAAAAAAAAAAAAAAAAAAAAAAGAATAGAGGCGAGAGATATCAGGCCACACGTGGGGAGAGACATCCATGTGAGGACCTCTAATCTGAACAGGGAGGTGTTTGCAATACAGTAGAAAGAACACTGCACTGACTCTGGGGGTCAGGCATTGTGCCTCAGGAGTGAGGAGAGAAAAGAAAACTATATTCTTACTCTCAGGTTAAGACCCCAAATTCTCATATTAAAGAAATGAAATGAAGCCAGGCGTGGTGGTGCATGCCTTTAATCCCCGCATTTGGGAGTCAGAGATAGGAGGATCACTGTGAGTTGGAGACCAGCCTGAGACTACGTAGTGAATTCCAGGTTAGCCTAAGCTAGAATGAGACTCTACCTTGAAAAACTAAAAAAGAAAAAGAAAAAGAAAGAAATGAAATGAGGGCCGGAGAGATGGCTTAGAGGTTGAGGCACTTGCCTGCAAAGCCTAAGGACCCAGGTTCAATTCCCCATATCCACGTAAGCCAGATGCACAAAGTGGCACATGTGTCTGGAGTTCATCTGCAGTGGCTAGTGGCCTTGGTGCACTCATTCTCTCTCTCTCTCTCTCAATCTTTTACTCCGACTTTCTCTCTCATATAAATAAATAAAATATATTTTAAAAAAGAAATGAAATGATATCCAGGTAAGAACAGAAAGTTTCTGCATTACAGAAAGCAGAAGGAAAGAAAAAGATGAGGGACTGGGAAGATGACTTAGGGGTTAAGGTGTTTCTTTGTAAAGCCTGCCAGCCTAGATTCAGTTCCCAAGCCACCTACATAAAGCTGGATACAAAAAGTGAAGCAAGCATCTGACATTCATTTGCAGTGGCAAGAGACTGGCATGTACACACACTTACAAACACACATAAATAATAAATACATAAATAAATAAATTTTCAAAAAGGAAGCTCAAAGACGGAGAACAAGCTGGGGAAACATTTGGGACACAGACCGCACACACCACTCACTGTGTAGTAACTATATACTCAGCTCCAAGGTACATAGGGCACTCAAAATATGGGGTGATAGGCAGTTCCCAAAAATGCAAAATATTTTTTAAAATGAAGAAAAGCATTACTTCACTAGAAATATGAAATAAAGCAAAAGCAATCTATCTTTCACATATCAGAGTGGAAGAAGCAAAAAATATTGGCAGTATTCTATTTTGGCAAAGTTAATCAGAATTGAGTGCTCTTTTATGCTATTAGAGAAGAGATAAATGGAGATGTTGACATGTTAGGTATTAACATAATAATTTTAGCTGGACATGGTGGTGTATGCCCTTAATCCCAGCACTCTGGAGGCAGAGGTAGGAGGATTGCTGTGAGTTCGAGGCCACCCTAAAACTACATAGTGAATTCCAGGTCAGCCTGGACTAGAGACTACTTCGAAAACCTAAAAAGAAAGAAAGAAAGAAAGAAAGAAAGAAAGAAAGAAAGAAAGAAAGAAAGAAAAGAGAGAGAGAGAGAGAGAGAGGGAGGGAGGGAGGGAGGGAGGGAGGGAGGGAGGGAGGGAGGGAGGAAGGAAGGAAGGAAGGAAGGAAGGAAGGAAGGAAGGAAGGAAGGAAGGAAGGAAGAAACTTCTAGTTGGGCGTGGTGGTGCACTCTTTTAATCCTAGCACTCCGGAAACAGAGATAGGCAGATTGTTGTGATTTGAGGCCAGCCTGCAGCCTGAGCCTACATAGTGAGTTCCAGGTCAGCCTGGGCTAGAGTGAGACCCTACCTCAAAACAACAACAACAAAATCTATATATGGAGCTGGAGAGATAGCTCAGCAGTTGAAAGCACTTGTTTGCAGAGTCTTATGGCCTGGATTTGATTTCCCAGTATCCATATAAAGCCAAATGCACAGAATGGCCTGTGCATCTAGAGTTCATTTTTAGTGGCAAGAGGCCTTGGCATGCACATTCCCCCTCTCTCTCCTTGCAAATAAATAAAATATTTAAAATATCTCTATATGGAAGCTGGGGAGATTGGTTCATTTGATAAAGTACTTGCTCCATAAACATGGGCACCTGCAGTTGGATCCCAAGCATACACATAAAACACTAGGCATTTAGAGCATTCTTATGATCCCTGCACTGGGGTGGAGGAGGCAGGAGGATCCTCAGGGCTTGTCCACTAGCTTAACTACTTGAATAGCTGAGCTCCAGGTTCAGAGAGACCCTGTCTCAAAAAATAAGGAGGAGGGCTGAAGAGATGGCTTAGCGGTTAAGGCGCTCACCTGCAAAGTCTAAGGGCTCAGATTCAATTTCCCAGAACCCATGTAAGCCAGGTGTACATGGAGTTGGTTTACAGTGGCTAGAGACCCTGGTACACGCATTCTCTCTCTCATAAATAAATAAAAGGAAAATTTAAAAATAAGGTGGATAAAGGGAGAGTAGGGGGAGGGTTAATCAAAATCCAAGAGGGTATGAATAAGTCATATGGAAACCTACTTTTTCAGACAATGGTGCATCCAGAAGCCATAGATTGTTACTAGAAAATTTGGGGCTGGAGAGAAGGCTTAGTGGTTAAGCACTTACCTGTGAAGCCTAAGAACCCTGGTTTGAGGCTTGATTCCCCAGTACCCACGTAAGCCAGATGCACAAAGTGGCACATGCATCTGGAGTTTGTTTGCAGTGGCTGGAGGCCCTGGTGTGCCCATTCTCTCTTTACCTCTTTCTCTCTCTGTCTGTCTGTCTCTCTCAAATAAATAAATAAAAATAAAAATAAATGTGGAGCCTAGCTACAAATTTGGGCTTCTATGTGAGTAAGAATAAAAGTCAGTAACAAAAGCCAGTAAGCTAGAAAGGGGATATAAAAGGAATAGAAGGGAGGGATGGAGGGACTTAATAGGATGGTACTGTATATATGTAAGTAGAGAAGGAGGCGGGGGGGAGTGCTTGGGGGAGAGAATGGGCATGCCAGGGCTTCCAGCCACTGCAAACGAATTCCAGATGCATGTGCCTCCTTGTGCATCTGGCTTACATGGGTCCTGGAGAATCAAACCAGGGTCCTTTGGCTTTGCAGGCAAACGCCTTAACCACTAAGCCATCTCTCCAGCCCCAGTATAGCTTTTTCCAGCATTCTGTCAGCTGGTCCACATGGAGAAAGCTTTCAGCTCAGCTACAGCAGGATTTCTCAGTGACCTTGCAGCCCAAGTATGTGGAATCTTCAGCAATAGGGTCTTACCATCTATTCCTGAAACCAAGGGCCTCGGCAATGGCCTGTCATTTTTTAGGGGAATCAGTGCCCTCCTTGGCCAACAACTCACTGGAAGGTATCCCATCCCTGGCACTGTGAATTTTCTAGTAATAATCTATGGCTTCTGAGTGTTCCATTTTCCAGAAAAGTAGGTTTCCATATGACTTATTTATATCCTCTTAGATTTTGATTAGCCCTCCCTCCACCGTTCCTTTACTCAATCCCTTCCCCTGACCTCACTTAGGAATTTTTACCCCCATTAATCTGTTCTTCTACTTACATATATACAATACATTAGACTTTTATCAGATGTATGATTTGTAAATATTTTATTCATTTTGTGGGTTATCTTTTCACTGTCTTGATAATGTCCTTTTATGTATAAAAGTTTTTAATTTTTATAAAGTCCAATTTATTTTTCATTTCATTGCTTGAGGTTTCTATTTTATGGCTAAGAAACTGTTACCTAATCTAAGGTCACAAATATTTATGCCATATTTTCTTCTAAGAAGTTTTTAGTTTTAACTCTTAGTTGTTTTTTGTTTGTTTGTTTGTTTGTTTGTTTTTGAGGTAGGGTCTCACTCTAGCCAGGCTGACCTTTGTATTCACTTTGTATTCTCAGGGTGGCCTCGAATTCACAGTGATCCTCCTACCTCTGCCTCCCGAGTGGTGGGATTAAAGGTGTGCACCACCACGCCAGCTTCTTTTCATTTTTTATTTTTATTCTTTGGTTTTTCGAGGTAGGGTCTTGCTCTAGCTCAGGCTGACCTGGAATTCACTCTGTATTCTCAGGATAGCCTTGAACTCATGGCAGTCCTCCTACCTCTGCCTCCTGAAATGCTGGGATTAAAGGCATGCACCACCATGCCTGGCTCCTCATTTATTATTATTATTTTTTAAAGAGAGATGTGGGGGGAGAGAGAGAGAGTGAGAATGGGCATACCAGGGCCTCTGGGCACTATAAACGAACTCCAGATGCATGTGCCACCATGTGCTTCTGGTTTACATGGGATCTGGAGAATTGAACCTGGGTCCTTGGGCTTCACAGGCATTTTGCTTTAACTGCTAAGCCATCTCTCCAGCCCTCATTTTTAAAATTTTTATTTGAGACAGAGAGAGAGAGAGAGAGAGAGAGAGAGAATGGGCATGCCAGGACCTCTAGCCACTGCAAATGAACTCCAGATGCATACGCCACCTTGTGCATCTGGCTTATATGGGACTTGGAGAATCACCTGGGTCTCCTTAGACTTCACAGTCAAGCACCTTAACCACTAAGCCATCTATATATGTACTTTATTTTTTTCAAGATAGGGTCTCACTCTAGCCCAGGCTGACCTGGAATTCACTATGTTGTCTCAGGGTAGCCTTGAACTCATGGTGATCCTTCTATCTCTGCCTCCCGAATGCTGTGATTGAAGGTGTGTGCCACCATGCCTGGATTAAGGTATATTTTTATTGAGGATTTCTTAAATGAACATATTGCACAATGGGTTATCTGTTCATTGAGTTACACTCTAATTTCCTTTCTCCCCTTCCCCTATTCCACTAAGGGCTCTCCTCAGTGGGATTGTCAGTAATCATTATGGGGTCATGAATGCACCAGTCACTCTCTGTTGCAGGGACAATGCTGCATCTTTTTCAGTCCTTTAAAAAATTTATTTATTTATTTATTTATTTATTTATTTATTTATTTACAAGCAGAGGGAGAATGAGGGGGGGCATGCTAGGCTTCCAGCCACTGCAAATGAACTCCAGATGCATGTGCCACTTTGGGCATCTGGCTTTACGTGGGTATTATGGAATTGAACTTGGGTCGTTAGGCTCTGCAGAAAAGCACCTTAACCACTGAGGCATCCGTCCAATCCCTTTCCATCCTTTTTAAATGTGTGTTTGTGTGTGTTGTATATGTGTGTCCATATGTGTGGGGGCATGTGTGTGTGTATGTGTGTGTGCATATGTATAGAGATCAGAGGTCAAAACACAAGTCATAATTCTAACAAAATTGCACAAAGAAATATTCCCCTTCTAAAAAAAAAACAACAACAACAACAAAAAGGAAGCCGGGCGTGGTGGCACACGCCTTTAATCCCAGCATTCGGGAGGCAAAGGTAGGAGGATCGCCATGAGTTCAAGGCCACCCTGAGACTACATAATGAATTCCAGGTAAGCCTGAGCTAGAGTGAGACCCTACCTTGAAAAACCAAAAAAAAAAAAAAAAAAAAAAAAAAAGGAATTGGGGCATAGTGAGGAAAGATTGACCAATGCTAGATGGAAAACCAGCAGGGCAAATGTCAAGTCATGCAGCTCCATATCATACAGCTGATATCTGGATCTTAGGATGAAATAATCTGGGCTCTTAAAGGCTTGGCCAACTGTTCCCTTCCAGCTGTGTTGTTTGCTTCCTGGGAAGACTCTACCCCAAGCCAACAGCTTTTCTTGGTGGCTATTCCATAGTCTTGGCATCTCCAACACACTGAAATCTCTACTGCAACCCATGGCTCATCTTCACAGCTCTATGCCATGGTCTCCATGCAGGGGACTTCAACCCTACCTCACATCACCTAGCAGCCATCTGCATAACTGTGTTGCAATCCAATGATGCTGTATTTCCTGCATTTGTTATACTTCCAAAGTTCTAAGTCCTTCCACATCCTTCCTGTGAACCACCTCAAAAGAGGAAAAACTATATGCTCAGGTTTATCACAGCAACAGTTCTACTTCTCAGACCAATATTTTTTTCTTTTTTTTTTTTTTTTTTTTTTTGCTAGCATTTGTGTGGTATGTGAATGCACATGTATGTGCCCTTGTTTGGTGGTTTGAATGTGAATATATGTCCCCCATAGCCTCAAGATTTAATTTAATTTAATTTAATTTAATTTAATTTAATTTAATTTAATTTGGTTTTTCGAGGTAGGGTCTCACTCTGGCCCAGGCTGACCTGGAATTAACTATGTAGTCTCAGGATGGCCTTGAACTCATGGTGATCCTCCTACCTCTGCCTCCCGAGGGCTGGGATTAAAGGCGTGCGCCACCATGCCCGGCAGCCTCAGGAATTTTTTTAAATTTTTTTTTTTTATTTATTTGAAAAGAGAGAGAGAGACAGATAAGAGAAGGAGATAGTGGCATGCCAGGTCCTCCTGCCACTGAGAATGAACTCCAGATACATAGGCCTCCTTGTGCATTTGGCTTTCATGGGTACTGGGGAATCGAACCTGGGTCCTTAGGCTTCACAGGCAAGCACCTAAACTGCTAAGGAATCCCTCCACACCAGGAATTTTTAAAGTTTTTTTATTTATTTATTTATTTGACAGAGAAAGAGGAAGAGAGAGAGAATGGGTGTGCCAGGGCCTCTAGCCACTGCAAACGAACTCCAGACACTTGTGCCCCCTTGTGCTTCTGGCTAAAGTGGGCCCTGGGGAATCGAACCTGGGTCCTTTGGCTTTTCAGGCAATTGCCTCAACTACTAAGCCATCCCTTCAGCCCAGGAATTTTTTGTTTTGTTTTGTTTTTTGAGGAAGGGTCTCACTCTAGCCCAGGCTGACCTGGATTCACTATGTAGTTTCAGGGTGGCCTTGAACTCACAGCACCTCTTGCCTCTGCCTCCTGAGTGCTGGGATTTAAGGTGTGCGCTACCATGCCCGGCTCAGCCCAGGAATTTTTTTATTAAGATTGAGCTTGCGGGCTAGAGAGATGACTTAGTGGGTAAGGCACTTGCCTTCAAAGTCTAAGGACCCATATTTGACTCTCCAGGTCCCATGTAAACCAGAAGCACAAAGGTGAGGCAAGCACAAGGTTGCACATGCCCACTAGGTGGCTCAAGTATCTGGAGTTGGATTGTAGTGGCTAAGGCCCTGGCATACCAACTCTATCTCTCCCGCTCTCTGTAAAATAATAAATAAATAAATAAATAAAATATTAAAAAAAGATTGAGCTTGCAACTTAAGTCTCCAGTTCCTTCCTGGGAACGTGGTGTGTCACTGAGGGTAGATCATCAATCCAGCTTTACTGGGTGTGTAGAGAGCTCTGGCTGTTCATGTTTGCTGGTTGTTGGTGTGGTCTCTCCACTATGGATCTATGTAAGTGAGCCAGTTTCTTCCATCATGATGAGGCTGTCCCTGGATTCTGTAAGCCTGAACTAAACACTTTGCTCCCATAAGCTGCTTCTGGTTGGGTGTTTGTCCCAGCAATGAAAAAGTAATTACAACAGAAAATTGCTACCAAATGTGGGGCTGTTGTTGCATTGAATAGGACCATGTGGGTTTTGGTCTTTTGGAAATTGTTTGTGGGAGGAATGTGGAAAGATCTGGTACTTTAGACTAGAGAAGACTTGCAGTTCTGTAAATAGATCTTGATGGGCTATTCTGGAGAGAGTTTGAAATGCTAAATGCAGAGAGAATTGTGGACTATGAAGGCTTGGCTTATGAACATTTAAAGGGGAAAGAGAGAACTTTATTTGAAATGGGCTACTGGCAGAAAGCCTGGCTGTGTTCTTCTGCCTGTGCCCAGAGAGTTTGATCAATGTTGAATTTAAATGTAATGGACTAGTTAGCTTGGCAGAAGGAATAGAACAGGAAGATATGAAAGATGTATGGCATATCACGGGAAAAATTCAAGCAAGTTTAAAGTTACAGACACAGAGACTGGTTTTAGGTTACTAAAGCTGTAAATGTTGAGGTTTATTCCCCCTGGTATTACAAATTACTTACCTGCTACTATTTTTGGAAACATGAAAGTTGTAGGGAAGTACCCAAAAGGCAACATAGTGCTGAGAAGAAGGGATGGAGGAGTGTCCAGCACTGAAACACCTCTGTCACACCCTCCAAGGCTCAGGGACCATTGCGGAACAGAGGGCGGATAGAATGGAAGAGCCAAAGGAAGGGTATGACTTCTTACAATGCAACTGTCCAGACAGAAATTGGCCTCAATATCCATGACATTGCAGTGCCTAGCAATACCTTCACAAGACTCTCAAAATGGAAGAAAAAGATGATGACATCAAATTAAAAGAGAGACTAACGGAGAGAGGGAGGGGATACAACGGAGATTGGAGTTCTAAAGGGGAATGGGGAAGGGAGGGAAATATATGTTTTTTGTATGTAAGTATAGAAGTTGTCAATAAAAAAACTAAAAAAAAAGAAAGTTGTAGGGAAGTATGTCATAAAATACACATGGTTACAGAAGCCACTAGGATGTGGCAATATGAAACAGGATTGAAATACCTGTATTCTCCAAGGGCCATTGGGCTATAAGCATGAAAGCTTGAACTTTTTTTTTTTTTTTTGGTTTTGCGAGGTAGGGTCTCACTCTGGTCCAGGCTGACCTGGAATTCACTATGGAGTCTCAGTGTGGCCTTGAATTCACAGTGATCCTCCTACCTCTGCCTCCCGAGTGCTGGGATTAAGGGGTGCGCCACCACGCCCGGCTTTTTTTTTTTTTCAGTGTAAACCTGATGATTTTTTGTTTGTTTGTTTTTGTTTTTCACTCTAGCCCAGGCTGACCTGGAATTCACTATGTAGTCTCAGGGTGGCCTTGAACTCATGGCAATTCTCCTACCTCTGCCTCCTGAGTGCTAGGATTAAAGGCATGTGCTACCACCCTAGCTAAGATTTTTTAAAACTTTTTTTCTTTCCCAGCCCTCCATCATGCCTCCCAAACGTGCCCCCAAAGATGTTTTGAATATATCAGAAGTGTGGAATAGCTGCCATGGAGATCTTCTGGCTCTGGGTGGAATTTTCCTGAGCTGCTCAGCCTTGCTGGAGGGGTGGAATTGGAATCCAGAGGCTTTTTTTTTTTTTACTGGTTATGGGTGTTGGACTTGAACTGCAGATGTCTGATGCTTGCTTACTGGTTTTTGATTTTGCATTGGTCTAGGCTTTCCTTATTGTGCCTTTTTGCAATGGAAAAGTTTACTATGTGACATTATGTGTTGGAAGTATGTAACTTGATTTGATTTATAGGACTCACAGTTAAAAAGCAGTCTTACATCTCAGGATGAGACTTGGGACTTTTTTTTTTTTTTTTTTTTTTTTTTTGTGTTTTTCGACATAGGGTTTCACTCTACTCCAGGCTGACCTGGAGTTCACTATGGAGTCTCAGGGTGGCCTTGAACTCATGGTGATCCTCCTACTTCTGCCTCCCAAGTGCTGGGATTAAAGATGTGCACCACCATGCAGGGCTTGTTTTATTTTTTGAGATGAGGGTCTCACCATGTTACCCAGTCTGGACTGAAGGGATCTTCCTACCTTTGTCTCCTAAGTACATGGAACTATATAAGTACATGCAAGCCTACTTGGCTCTATACATAATGGTTTGCATCATTTTTTTTTCCAGGTAGGGTCTTGCTCTGGCCCAGGTTGACCTGGAATTCACTATGTAGTCTCAGGCTGGCCTTGAACTCATAGCAAGAGAGAATGGGCATGCCAGGACCTTTTGCCACTACAAACAAAGTCCAGATGTATGTGCCACTTTGAGCAGCTGGCTCTACATAGGTACTAGGGAATCAAACCTGGACTAGCTGGTGTTGTAAGCAAGCATCTTTAACCAAAGAGCCATCTTTCCAGCCCTCAAAAACATTTTTCCCCCAAGGTAGGGTCTCAGGGTCTCATGCTAGCCCAAGCTGACTTGGAACTCACTCTGTAGTCCAAAGCTGGCCTCAAACTCACAGCCATCCTCCTAAAAAAAATTGTTTATTTATTTTATTTATTTGAGAACAACAGACAGAGAGAGAAAGAGGCAGATAGACAGAGAATGGGCACGCCACAGCCTCCAGCCACTGCAAATGAACTCCAGATGCATGAGTCACCTTGTGCATCTGGCTTACGTGGGTCCTGGTGAATCAACCTTGAACCAGGGTCCTTAGGCTTCACTGGCAAGCGCTTATCCACTAAGCCATCTCTCCAGGCCCTCCTAAAATTTTTATTTTTCATTTCAGTGACTATACTATTCAACCTTGGAATTACATTTATATTTGCAAGGAGGAGAGAAATACGAATGAATGCATGCATGAATATGTGCATGCCAGGGCCTCTTGACACTGCAAACGAACTCCAGACACATGCATCACTTTGTGCATCTAGATTTACGTGGGTACTGAGGAGAAATTGATCCAGGCCATCAGATTTTGTAAGCAAGCACCTTAAATGCTAAGCCATCTCTCAGCCCTCAACCTTGGATTTTTTGTTTTGTTTTGTTTGTTTTCTGAGGTAGGGTCTCACTCTAGCTCAGCTGACCTAGAATTCACTATGTAGTTTCAAGGTGGTCTTGAACTCATGGTGATTCTCCTACCTCTGCCTCCCAAGTGCTGAGATTAAAGGTGTGCACCACCATGCCTGGCCATCAACCTTGGAATTTTTTGTAAAAATTTTTTTTATTTGTAAGCAGAGAGAGAGAGAGAGAGAGAGGAGCAGAGAAGAGAGGGAGACACAGGCAGACAGAATGAAAGAAAGAATGGGTACACCATGTCCTCTAGCTGCTGCAAACAAACTTCATATGCAAGTGCCATTTTGTGCATCTGGCTTTATGTGGGTACTGGGGACTCAAACTCAGTCTGTCACATTTTGCAAGCAAGCACTTCAATTAATGAGCCATCACCCAAGCCCAATTATAGCCCAGGCTGACCTATAACTCACGCTGTAGCCCAGGCTGGCCTTGAATTTCATAGCACACTCCTCCTACCTCTGCTTTCCAGGTGCTGGGATTAAGGCATACATCACCATGCCCAGCTACCCAATTCTATTGCCCCCCTGTCTCTCTCTCTCTCTCTCTCTCTCTCTCTCTATATATATATATATATATATATATATATATATATGTGTGTGTGTGTGTGTGTGTGTGTGTGTGTGTGTGTATGTATGTATAATTTTTATTTATGTATTTGACACAGGGAAAGAAAGAGAGAATGGGTATGCCAGGGCCTCCAGCCACTGCAAACAAACTCCAGTCGCATGAGCCACCTTGTGCATCTGGCTAACGTGGGTCCTGGGGAATCAAATCTGGGTCCTTTGGCTTTGCAGGCAAACACCTTAACCGCTAAGCTATGCCTCCATCCAGCCCTATTTCTTTCTTTCCCTTCCTTCCTTCCTTCCTTCCTTCCTTCCTTCCTTCCTTCCTTCCTTCCCTCCCTCCCTCCCTCCCTCCCTCCCTCCCTCCCTCCTTTCTTTCTTTCTTTCTTTCTTTCTTTCTTTCTTTCTTTCTTTCTTTCTTTCTTTCTTTCTTTCTTTTTGTTTTTTGAAGTAGGGCTTCACTCTAGCCCAGGCTGACCTAGAATTCACTATGTAGTCTCAGGGTGGCCTCAAACTCATGGCAATCCTCCTACCTCTGCCTCCCAAGTGCTGGGATCAAAGGCACGTGCCACCATGCCTGGCCCAATTCTGTTTCTTTATCACATTATCTTTTCTTTAATTCTTAGATATGATTTCCTTCAGTTCTTTGAGAAGCTTATGTAATAGCCAATTTTAATTTTTAAATATTTTATTTATTTATACTTATTTGCAAGCAGAGAGACAGTCAGAGAGAAAGAAAGAGAGAAAGAGAGAGAATGGGCATGTCAGAGCCTTCAGCCACTGCAAACAAACTCCAGAAACATGCGCCACTTTGTGCATCTGGCTTTATGTGGGTACTGGGGAATCAAACTTGGGTCATTAGTCTTTGCAGACAAGTGTCTTAACCACCTAGCCATCTCTCCAACCCAGATTTTAATTTTTTAAATTCACTTTGGTATGTGTAGTATGTGGTATGTATGTGCACAGTGTATGCATGAGTGTGTGCAAATGCATGTGCCCTATGTAGCGGACAGAGGAAGACACTGGCTGTCCTCCTCTATCCCCTTTTTTTTTCTCCGAGGTAGGGACTCACTCTAGCTCAGGCTGACCTGGAATTCACTATGTAGTCTCAGGGTGTCCTCGAACTCATGGCAATCCTCCTACCTCTGCATCCCGAGTGCTGGGACTAAAGGTGTGCACCACTATGCCTGGCCTTTTTTGTATTTTTTTTTTATGAGAGAGAATTGGCATGCCAGGGCCTCCAGCCACTGCAATCAAACTGCAGACGTGTGCACATCTTGTACACGTGTGCAACTTTGTGCACTTGTGTCACCTTTGTGCGTTTGACTTACATGGGATCTGGAGAGTAGCACATGTATCCTTAGCCTTTTCAGGCAAGCATCTTAACCACTAAGCCATCTCTCCAGCCCCCTTTCACCTTTTTGCTTTATTTCTCTGAGATAGACCCTCTCACTTTTTGTTTAGACTGTCCCCCTGCAATCTTCCTGTCTCTGCCCCTCTCAGTGTTGGGTTATAGAAGTGTGTGACCACATGCAGCTTTTTCCATGGGCACTAGGGATCAAACTCAGATCCTCATGCTTGTGTAACAAGTGCCATCTCCCCAGGCCTGTAATAAGTAATTTTAAATCTTTGCCTAGTAATTCTAACAACATCTGGGCTTTGGCAGAGAAGTTTCTAATTGACTCTTTTTTATTCAGTCTGGTGACTTAGGGTGGGTCTTCCCATTTCAATTAACCTAATCTAGAAACTTCTTCACAGACATGCCCAGGGATTTGTCTCCTAGGTGAGTTCATGTTCAATCAGGTTGACAAATGAAATTAACCATCAAACATGGGTTTTCTACTACTGAAACTTGAGCTCAGTCCAAGGCTGCTCTCAAGATGAAATCCCATGAATGACTCAAAAAGCACCATGGTGCTGAGAAGAAGTGACAGAGGAGTGCTCAGCACTGAAACATCTCTATCACATCTTCCAAGGCTCAGGGTCCATTGCGGAAAAGATGGCGGAAAGAATGTAAGAGCCAAAGGAAGGGTAGGACTCCTTACAACGTGCTCCTCCAGACACAAAATGGCCTGGATATCCATGACCTCACAGTGCCTGACACTACCTATACAAGACCATCATAATAGGAGGAAAAGATCATGACATCAAAATAAAAGTGAGACTGGGCCTGGAGAGATGGCTTAGCGGTTAAGGCACATGCCTGCGAAGCCTAAGGACCCAGGTTCGATTTTCCATGTCCCACATAAGCCAGATGCACAAGGGGACACATGTGTCTGGAGTTTGTTTGCAGTGGCTAGGGGCCCTGGCACACCCATTCTCACTCTCCCTCTCTATCTCTTTCCCTCTCTCTGTCTCTAATAAATAAATAAATAAAATAAAAATAAAGTAAAAAAATCTTTTAAAAAATTGAGACTGATTGGGAGGAATATGATGGAGAATGGAGTTTTAAAGGGGAAAGTGGGGGAAGGAAGGGAATTACCATGAGCTATTGTCTATAATTAGAAGTTGTCGATAAAAATAAATTTAAGGGCTGGAGAGACTGCTTAGTGGTTAAGGCACTTGCCTGTGAAGCCTAAGGATTCAGGTTCGATTCTCCAGGTCCCACGTAAGCCAGATGCACAAGGTGATGCATGCATCTGGAGTTTGTTTGCAGTGGTTGGACACCCTGGTGCGCCCATTCTCTCTCTCTCTAATAAATAAATAAAGAAAAACTTTAAAAAATTAAAAAATTAAAAAAGATTAAATCCCACGACTTGTTCCAGACCCGACCTTCCTCCTTGTGTTTCCGGAAAAATATTTCTCTATAATTGTCTATATGGGCCCTGTGTGAGTTGTAGAGTCGGAAAAAGTTCATTTCACGTGACACTTATGGAGGGGTGAGGGTGTTGGGAAAGTCAAGGGGCACTGTAGAATTGGGACTAAGGTTGGCAGAGGACAAAGGCTCTGTTGATGGCTAGGACATGTGGTTTGCTTGCCCTTGCTATGACAGTATGGTGGATAGTAATACTCGATAATTCACATCTGTGCTGGGGGATTTGTTGTTACTATTACAGCTACGTTGAAATATAATTTATACACCATGCAATTTGTCCATTTAAAATGTGCCATTCAATGGCCTATCCCTCCTTTCTTCTTCCCTCTCTCCTCCACTGATTAGGTAGCCATCTCATTTAGAATATTTCCCCTGCCCACCAAAGAAATTCTTTAGTAGTCACCCTGTGGTTTGGTTTTTTCAATTATTTTCTAGCCATCATTTCCCGTTCCTGTACGATTTCCTTCACCATACTGGTTGGTGACTTCAACGGCTTCTAGGGGTACGAATGTCCTAGAAGACTCCAGAAGCCCAGAAGCAGCAAGGGAGGGAGAGATAGCGGAGCAGTCAGAGGAGGGGACTGGAGACCTTTTTTTTTTTTTTGAGCTTGGGTCTCACTGTAGCTCAGGCTGACCTGAAATTCATTATGTAGTGTCAGGGTGGCCTTGAACTCATAGCAATCCTCCTACCTCTGTCTCTCGAGTGCTGGGGATTAATGTTGACTTTTTATAGGTGAAAAGAAGCAAGGATTGGGAGCATGGCTGGTCACCGAGGTGTGGGGAGGTTCAGGTGCTAAACACACTTCCCCGGCTGGTGAGAATGGATGGGAAAGCGGTAGCAGTACAAGTTTGGGGAAGGGCGCTTGCTTCCCACTGGTGGATCTGGAAGCACCAGGCTGTGCTGCCCCGACCCACAGGTAGCACTGGGGAGGGGGCAGGGGGACCAGACCTGTAGGGTTAGGAGAGGATTGGAAGTTAACAGTGTGTCACTTGGGAGGCCTGACCTGATTCTACGTGGATCCAGAGCGTGTGTTCAGGATACAAAGAGCCCCGGAAGGAGGACTTACTGGACTGCAGGGAGCAAGTCATAAGCTGGAAGGTCTCGAGGGGACCTTCAGAACCAACCAAGGCTGCAGTCGGGCAGGGGGCAGCGGCGCAAAGTGGCAGCACGCATAAGGACCGTGGCCGTCGGGTGTCACGACCAGACAGGGCAGTTCTGGAAAGGAAGAGCGGCCGGTGCTACCTCACGGCCGCTTTTCGGTGGCATCTAGTCCAGGGTGTAGAGGGAGCTCTCGGCAGGGACGGGAAAGACTCCCAAAAAGGTTCCAGGGTCCCACGCCTTCCGGGAGTTGGAGTAGTTTCGGAGTCTTGCCCGGGGCTGGGAGTTCCCGCAGAGCCAAGTCCCAACCCCAAGCACTGCCCAAATGCATAGGCATCGCGCCCGCTGTGGGGTCGGGGAACGCGGAGGGGGGAACTTGTGTCCCTTAGATGCCTGGCACCCCCTGGGCGCCTGGCGAGGACCCCGCTAGGGGCGAGGGGCGGGGTCACACCCGAGCCGGCGGCGTGCTGGCCAATGGGCGCCGCCGCTTGCCGAGGCCCGCCCCCTGCGCCCCGCCCCCGAGAGTGCGCGCCGGGTGGCTCGGAGCCGGCGGGCAAAGGCGCGGTCCGGGCGCTCCCGCCATGCCCGGCAGGGCCCTCGCGGCTGTCCTGCAGCCCCGGTAGACGACCATCCCGGGCCGGGTTGGCCCGGCCATGCATCTGCAGACGCAGGACGCGCTGTATGTGGCGCTGGAGCTGGTCATCGCCGCGCTGTCGGTGGCGGGCAACGTGCTGGTGTGCGCCGCTGTGGGCACGTCGAGAGCGCTGCAGACGCCCACCAACTACTTCCTGGTGTCCCTGGCGGCGGCCGATGTGGCCGTGGGTCTCTTCGCCATCCCCTTCGCCATCACGATCAGCCTGGGCTTCTGTACGGACTTCCACAGCTGCCTGTTCCTCGCCTGCTTGGTGCTGGTGCTTACGCAGAGCTCCATCTTCAGCCTCCTGGCGGTGGCCGTCGACAGGTACCTGGCCATCCTCGCCCCGCTCAGGTGAGGCGCGCGTGCGGGCTGTACGGCCCTGACCCCGGGGCTAAGACCCGCCCAGGGTCGCTTTGTCTGGGCCCAGAGCCTCACCTTGGGCGACCCCAGACAGTTCAGATTACCGGCAGCTCTAGGTTCTCTCTGGGAGGATGCCAGTCGTGTTCCCCCCCTTCCCGTGACACGTGCATCACTGCAGGTTGCTCCTGAGACCCTGGGGTGGGGGGCGTCGGAACAGGACTCAGGGCAGATTGTGCACTCCCAGACGTTCGGGTGGCGTGTCTTTTTTATTTATTTATTTATTTATTTATTTATTTATTTATTTATTTATTTATTTATTTATTTTTGAGGTAGGGATTCACTCTGTATTCTCAGGGTGGCCTTGAACTCACGGTGATCCTCCTACCTCTGCCTCCCGAGTGCTGGGATTAAAGGCGTGCACCACCACACCCGGCAGGCGCGTCTTTTTTCTGAGGGGTACTGAGAGGTGCTTGCGCCCCCGAGGTGGTACCCCCTCGCGTGGAGCCGTGCTGCGCAGGTGGATCTGGTGCTTGCATCTCCATCCATTCCTCCTCGGGGATGCTCCTTTCCCAGCCTCTCCAGAGCGACGGCACACGCCGTTTTGTGCGTGCCTCGGGCGGCCCGGGGAGGCTTTGGCCGAGAGCAGGGCGGCTTTGAACGCTGGAAAATCATATTGTTACAAGGGACACACGGGTAAGAGAGATGGCTTAGCGGTTAAGGAGCTTTGCCCGTGAAGTCAAAAGACCTAGGTTTGAGTCCTCAGTACCCATGTAAGCCAGATGCACAAGGTGGTGCATGCATCTGGAGTTTGTTTGCAATGGCTGGAGGCCCTGGCGCGCCCCTTCAAAAACAACCAACCAAAAAAAAAAAAAAAAAAAAAAAGGATACACAATAATAATAACACGTCCCAGCTGTGGAATATGCCTGCTGTGAAGTGGGCAGGTCCGAGGGAAAGGTGCCGCTAGGGACGCTTGTTTAGTGGGGACTCAAAGTACACCAAACACAAGCGTTTTGTAACCAAAAAGGTTACAAAACAGCCTTAGAACCTTCAGGCCGTTTTGTAACCTTTTTGGTACTCCGTTGGAGTGTCCCAGCTGAGCGAGGAGAGCCAGGAGGATTAAAAAAAAAAAAAAAGGGATAGACTTGTCTGTTCATTGTTTCTCTGAATATGATTTAGCCGACTCCACTCTGAAAAAAACGCAGGATTCAGGGCACCAAGCCAGTTAGCAAGAGAAGTGAGTCCCCAGTTGTGGCAGATAAATTCAAAGTTGAGAATTTATTGACCGTCGTTATTCTCTGATGCCTGGGCCCCTTGGCATTTCTTAGGTGAGCTTGGAAGTCTTTAGAACTGGAACTGAGAAAACTAAGCGGCAAGAGTAGGAAGAGAAGGAACGCATTGAGTCCCAACTAAGGGCTAGGCAATAATTCATATTAAATGCAGCCCTTGCTGTAACTCCCTAGGACAGGCGTCCTATGGATGAGGGGATGGTGGCTCAGGGAGGTGAAGGTGTCAGAGCCAGGACTCAAACTCAGAGGTAGCCCTTTGTTTTCACCATACCAATCTGCTTGTCTCAAAGGGAGGTGTGTGGCACCAGCGTTTGAGAAATGGGGAGAAAAGTGTCCTGCTATTTCTGGAGGAAGATGCTGTCTGGAGTACATGGGTGGTTGTAAGGGAAATGTGTTTGTGGTAATTGAACAGAATGCCCCCACATGCCTTTATAATAGATATAATATGTTCAACTGGTCCCTTTGGGTTGGGTCCTGGGTCCCAGTGGGAACAGGAACCTCCTGCTTGGCTGGTTGGGAGCCTGATGTGCATGTCTGGGTTGTTTCATATGTTGCTGCCCTTGGCAACTGACCAAGAGGCTTCACACATCTGATCAGATGTGACATAGGTCTGAGATCTCTGCGGCTCGGGGTGGGGGTGGGGGTACGACAGAGCCTTCTCTTCTGTTCTCTTTAATGCGTCTCTTCCCTGCCTCTTGGTGCTCCTGCTGGATAGTTGATAGCCTTTTGGGCTTTTCTTCTTCGTGCGGAGCAGAGCAGTCACACACACCCTCAGCCAGAGTTGTCTATCTAGGGGAAGCCCTTGGGCTTGTCCCTGGCAGAGTCCCAAAGACACTTCAGCTCAACCCAGACTTATGGCAGGTATCCCTTGTGTCACATGATTAGAGCAGGAAGTTCCATAAATGTTTAAATCTGTTAGTTCTTGTTCTGGTCTATGTTGGGCGGGTCTTGAAGAGAATGGGCGTGGGTGTCTTAAAGGGAAACAGATTGTGAACCACAGGCTCCTTCTTCGCATTGTTATGGGTGAGGGGCCAGATGCATGTGAAGGGAAAGAATAAGGATGAGTGGGGTTGCCAGCCCCATCCCCACCCTCCTGGCCTGCCCATAGCACTCAGAGGTCTGGAAGGTACACAACACAAGCAGCCCCTCATTCCTTGCTTCAGAAATTATGGGCGTCTAGCCTGACCACGACCCCAGCTCCCTCTCTGGTGGGTTGGGAAGTATACCTGAGTTCTCACCCTTCTCTAAGCCCTTCTGGGAGTGGAGCCTGGGAAGGGCCTTCTGCCCTCAGCTGTGTTAGCAGTTTAGATCACACTCCACTGGAAGCAGGTTAAAATGCAGATTACATTGAACTGGGTGGTACATGCCTGTAGTCCCAGCTACTTGAGAATCTGAGGAAGGGGGATTTCTTGAAGCCCGGAAGTTCAAGGATAACTGAGCAACAGAGCAAGATCCTGTCTTAAAAAGTAGGCCTGCTGGGGTATGGTGGCGCATGCTTCCTGAGTTTAAGGCCACCCTGAGACTACATAATGAATTCTAGGTTAGCCTGGGCTAAAGGGAGACCCTATCTGGAAAAACCAAAGAAAAAAGTAGGCCTGCTGAGTCAGTCTCAAGGTGGGGTATATATGGGATTCTAGTACTGATATCTAAACCAGGGTCTGCTACTTACATCAAAGTTTGAGAACTTTCAAAGTTGGGGAGGGGTGGGACTTGAAGCTCTGCTTTGCTTGATTGACATGGGCTGGGTATGAATGTGCCCCAGACTGATTTGGTTCTAAGGTGCATGAAGTCAGAAGGCACCCTGTGTAGGAGCCAGATGCAGTGGTTCATACCTATAATTGCAACACCCTAGGAGGAGAGGCTGAGCCAGGAGGACCACCATGAGTTTGAGGCCAGCATGTCCCTTGAGTTCCAGGCCAGCCCAATTTACAGTGGGAGACTTTGTATCCAAAACAGTGCAGTAAGGAGGTGAGGCCCAAAATATGAGCGTTGAAGGCTAAGGTATAAGAGCAATAGCTTTATTATCAGAAAAATAAAGATGACTATTCTATCTTAGGGTGTAGCATCTCAAAATTCCTATCTTCATTTTCTGGAAGATTTGACTCCTTTCTGTTCATTTTGGTTACTCGTCAAATGCTAAGTTTAAGATATAAGACCATCTTCATTGGACAAAATCGAATTTTGGGACTCGACTTCATGGACTCTAAAGGTATCTTCCCCACAGCTGTGAGTGAAGACCCCAGCCACCAACATACTTGTACAAGTTTTTACTAGAATGAAGGGATCACAGTGGAGGATGGAAAGGGAACCCATAGATGATGCTGCGCATAAAAATGGCACCTTTGGGCTCACTTGAAAAGGGGGACTTTGTGCTTAACATCAGGCCTTCTCTTTTGTCCTCAGAGGGAGGGGACGCCCACACGCAGAAGAGCTCTTCACTCTCTGGTTCAATCCGCAGACAGTGGGTAGAGGGCCCGGCCCAGGCAAGTCACCGGAAGTGGGCTGTTGTAGAGGTGCACATAGTAGCGATGGGGAGCAAGCCCCTGGCATGTCTCTGCTCACAGCTGCTCTGCGCTCCCACTTCACCCTCTGGCTGGGTAGGAACACTTCCTCCTCCCTAGCCTAACCCTTTTCCCCTTCATGCTGTAGCTGAACTGGTGATGAGGGGGCAGCAACTGTGACACTCACTCTGTTTGGGGGCTTTCCCAGCCCTGCTCTGTGGACTCAGTTTCCCTCTTCACTGCGGTTGAGTCTCCAGTAGGGCTGACATTGGCTGATTTCCCAGAGGAGCTAGAGGAGAGAGTTTTTTCAGGGAAATTTGGCTGGCTGGGTCAACAGAATGAAAGGAATTGTGTTTGTTTTCCCCGTTTCTGGACCCCGATCCTGTCACCCCCATGCCTTTCTGCCTCACGGAGACCTGCTCACTGCGCTCACATGTTCTTTTATTTATTTATTTATTTTATGAGAAAGAGAGGGAGAGAAAGAAAGAGAGAATTGGTGCACCAGGGTCTCTAGCCACTGCAATTGGACTCCAGACGCGTGTACCACCTTGTGTGCATGCGTCACCTTGTACATCTGGCTTACGTGGGTTCTGGGGAGTCGAACCTGGGTCATTAGTCTTCGCAGGCAAGTGCCTTAACCACTAAGCCATCTCTCCAGCCCCGCACATATTCTTTTTGAGAGGTAGCTATTAAAAGATTTCTTAGCAAGATTTTGTGCCTTGGGTGAAAATATGGCCTCCACTTAGGGTGGGATTTGGCAGTGGATTCTGAATATTATTTTCAGAACTAAATAAATTGAGCTGTAATTACCATATCATAAAATTCACCTTTAGTGTTGTTTAAAATAAATCAGGAAGGAAAGGTTCTGCTCTGAGCCTTCCCAGCCTTCCCAACAACTCCCCTCCTTATTTGTCTTCTTTCTCCCACTTTTTTTTTCAATTGATATTTTATTTTTATTTATTTATTTGACAGAGAGAAAGGGGGAGAGAGACAGAGGGAGGGAGGGAGAGAATGGGTTCGCCAGGGCTTCCAGCCACTGCACACGAACTCCAGACACATGTGCCACCTTATGCATCTGGCTAACGTGGGTCCTGGGGAATCGACCTGGGTCCTTTGGCTTTGCAGGCAAGCACCGTTAACTGCTAAGCCATCCCTCTAGCCCTCTCCTCTTTCTTCTGCAGATGCCCCTTCCCCATTATAGTGGGTTGATTATACCTGCATTTTAATATTCCTGAATATGGGAGGGAGAGAAGGAAGAATGTTCTTTTCTATGGAACAGGTTGTCTGGGTGACCTACGCGGTTCTGCTCTTTTAAGATAGATGTGTAGAGGCCGCATGGATGTGAAGGCAGAGACTGGAATGAAGTGGCCCTTCCCAGTGCATAGTTTCCTTATACTTGATTGGCACAGGGCCGCATAGGATCCATGACTTTGCTTGATGGTGGGTGATTGGTGGGAGGGAGGCTAGCTCCCTTTGCTTTAAATGCTGCATGAGGAAATGATGCTGGCAGCTGTGGCAGCCCTTTTTATGATCACAAGGCACCAAGTCTAAAAGGAAAGCTACTGAAGAGGCAGAGCAGAAAGACAGAGAGAGACAGAGTCTTTACTGACACCTGAATGCTGTGTCTACCCCAGGACCCTGGGATGCCACCTGGAATATGCCTTGACAGCTGAATCAAGACACAGGGTAGGAGGTGGGAGGATGGGGGCTGGAAGTTGAGAAGTTTTGGAAGACTCTGTTGGTTCATAAAAAGTAACCTCCCATTTTAAATTTTTAATTCTAATTTATTTATTTGAGAGAAGAGGCAGAGAGAGGGGAGAGGGAAGGGGGAGAGAGAATGGGTGATCCAGGGCCTCCAGCTGCTACAAACAAACTCCAGATGCATGTACCACCTTGTGCATCTGGCTTATATGCACCCTGCCATTGTTTACTTTTATTTATTTATTTATTAAAAGAAGCCTTTAATCCCAGAGAGGCAGAATGGGCATGTTGGGGCCTAGTTAAGCCAGGTCTGCTGAAAGAACTACCTCACAAAAAAAAAACAAAACCCATGTGAGAGGGAACCATATGCATCTAGCCACTGCAAAAGAACTCTGGGTTCTGGGAATATGAACCTGGGTTCTTAGGCTTTGCAAGCAAGTGCCTTAACTGATTAGCCATTTCTCCAACACCACCCTTCCATTTAAAAAATATTTTACTGGCTGGGTGTGGTGGTGCAAGCATTTCATCCCAGCACTTAGGAGGCAGAGGTAGGAGGATCAGCATGAGTTCAAGGCCACCCTGAGAATACAGAGTGAATTCCAGGTCAGCCTGGGCTAGAGTGAGACTCTACCATGAAAAACAAACAAACAAACATATATATTTTATTTATTTATTTGAGTGAGAAATAGAGGGAGATAGAGAGAAAAAGAGGCAAATAGAGAAAGAATGGGTATGCCAGGGCCTCTAGCTGCTGCAAACCACAGACAAATGTACTACCTTGTGTATCTGGCTTTACGTGGGTCCTGGGGAGTTGAACCCTGGTCCTTAGGCTTTGCAGGCAAGCACCTTAACCACTGAGCCATCTCTCCAGCACCACTCTTCCATTTTTTAAAATATCTTATTTATTTCTCTCTTCAGAGAGAAAGAGACAGAGAGACATAGAATGTGTGTGGAAGGGCCTCTATCCACTATAAACAAAGTCTGAATGCATGTGCCACCTTGTGCATCTGGCTTATGTGGGTACTGGGGAACTGGGTTCTCAGGCTTCGCAGGCAAGTGCCTTAACCCATCTCTTCAGTCCTCACACTTCCTTTTTTTTTTTTTTTTTTTTTTTTTTTTTTTGGTTTTTTGAGGTAGGGTTTTGCTATAGCCCAGGCTGACCTGGGATTCACTATGTAGTCTCAGGGTGGCCTTGAACTCATGGCAGTCCTCCTACCTCTGCCTCCCAGGTGCTGGGATTAAAGGCATGAACCACCACGTCTGGCACACCCTTCCAGTTTTTAAAAAAATATTATTTATTTATTTATTTGAGAAAGAGAAATAGGCAGAGAAAGAGAGACACAGAGAGAATGGACATGCCAGGGCCTACAGCCACTGCAAATGAACTCTAGATGAGTGTGTCCCCTTGTGCATCTGACTTATGTGGGTCCTGGGGAATTGAACCTGGGTTCTTTGACTTTGCAGGCAAACGCCTTAACCGCTAAACCACCTCTCCAGCCCTACCCTCCCAGTTTTAACCGTTAAAGATCCACATGGGCTTCTAGTACTTTCACCTATTTTCTGTAAATGCTTCCATCACTGCAGTAATTTTCAGGGAATCTGAGTGATAAAGGGGGTCAGATGTCCCCTTTAACCAAAGCTGTGAAGTTGACATTGTTATTTCATTTTATACATAAGAAATGGTGATGTAGGGCTGGAGAGATGGCTTAGAGGTTAAGGCACTCACCTGCAAAGCCCAAGGACCCAGGTTCGATTCTCTAGTACCCCCGTAAACCAGATGCACAAGGTGGCACATGCATCTGGCATTTGTTTGCAGTGGTTGGAGGTCTGATGTGCCCATTCTCTCTGTCTGCCTCTTTCTATCTCAAATAAGTAGAATAGAATAGAAGAAAATAAATAATGATGGCCACCCTGAGACTACATAGTGAATTCCAGGTCAGCCTGGACCAGAGTGAAACCCTACCTCGAAAAAAAAAAAAAAAAAAGATGAAGAAATATTGATTTATTTGCCTGAGCCCAGCAACAGAGTTGGGAATCAAGCCTGGTGTATTAGTTACTGTTCTTGCTGCTTTGGTAACATAACCTGACAAGAACTGAAGGAAGGAAGGAAGGGTTTGTTTGAGCTTGTGGTTTGAGGGTACAGTCCATCATGGCTTGAGGAGTTGGTCACACTGCAATCCAACCACAGTTAGGAAGCAGAGAGGTGAATGCTGAAGCTCAGGGAGCTCTCTCCTTTTAAAAAAAAATATATTTATTTACTTATTTGAGAGAAACAGAGAGAGAGAGAAAGAGGCAGAGAGATAGAGAATGGGTGCACCAAGGTGTCTAGCCACTGCAAACGAACTCCAGATGCATGCACCACCTTGTGCATCTGACTTACATGGGTCCTGGGAAATTGAGCCTCAAACCGGCATCCTTAGGGTTCACAGGCAAGTGCTTAACGGCTAAGCCATCTTTCCAACCCAGCACTCTCCTTTGTATTTAGCCTCCAAGGCTAGCAGGTTGGAGATACCATTGGGAACAGGCACTTAGTAGCAAATAGTAAATGTACTTTCTTGGACACAATTAGCTGAGGGAGTAGAATGTTTCTCTAGAAGTTTCATCCTCGAGGTGTGATGCGTGGGAGGAAGGAAAGAAGGTTGGGCTCTGCATGGAGCCTGTGCAGAGGAGCAGAGGGTGAGAGCCCCTTGGGTGTCTGACCACGGGGAGGTGGGTGAGGTGGAGCAGGAGGGGTAGAGTGGGAAGGTCAAGGATGGCTTGAAGGCTCCAGAGGGGCTTGGATGTTGTTCTAAAGGTAAAGGTGCTAGTGAGCCCCTGAAGGGGCTAGGGGTGTGTGTATGTGTGTGTGTGTGTGTGTGTGTGTGTGTGTAATCAAAAAGTGAGTATAGAAAGCCAACATTTAGAAGGTAAAGCAAAAATCCTCCTTTCCTTAACCTTGAACATGACCTTTGCAGGGGCAGCCCTCCCAGACTATTTTTGTTTGCTTCCCATACCCAGTGATCTCTTGTAAGTGGACATCTGGATTTATGCTACCATTTTTAATTTTTTCTATTTATTTATTTATTTATTTATTTATCCATTTAAGAGAGAGAGAGAGAATGGGAACACCAGGGTTTCCAGCCACTGCAAACAAACTGCAGATGCATGCACACCTTGTGCATCTGGCTCTACATAGGTCCTGGGGAATTGAACCAAGATCCTTTGGCTTTGCAGGCAAGTGCCTTAACCCTTAAGCCATTTCTCCAGCCCTGTGCTATGATTCTGGGTTTTTTTTTTTGTTTTTTTTTTTTGTTTTTTTGAGGTAGGGTCTCACTCTGGCTCAAGCTGACCTGGAATTTACTATGTAGTCTCAGGGTGGCCTCGAACTCTCAGTGATCCTCCTACCTCTGCCTCCCGAGTGCTGGGATTTAAAGGCGTGCGCCACCACGCCCAGCTACTGTTTTTGTTTTTCGAGGTAGGGTCTTGCTGTAGCCCAGGCTAACCTGGAATTCACTTTGTATTCTAAGGGTGGCCTCGAACTCGCCTGGCTATGCGAGAGTGGGTTGACTCCTTACCATGTGATATGAGGATTATCTCCTGCAAGCCTCCCCTGCCCCCACTCATTCAAATTTTTGTTGTAATTTGATCCCCCATGGAAAGCTCTGTTTCTCATTTCATCAGTTGAAGATAATATTTGCAAGACAGACAGATGTGTGTGCATGTACATACACAACACACACATTCACACACACACAGAGAACAACAGAGGAAAACACAAGACAATATATGCTGCGGCTATCCCTTCTACATCTCTTCCATCTTCTGTCAACTTTTCTTTCATGATCTGGCCTACCTCATAGAGGCTTGACTTTCAGAAAGGCAGTTGATGCCTTTTGGAAGAATGGGAAACTGTGTGCTCAGATAAACAGTGGGAAGTTGCCTGTCTCTGATATCTGGTTCCCCAACTTACCCATAAAATGATGTTTGGAACACATTTATATTCTATTGTTTTAATACTGTCAAGGTTGATATCTTGACGTCTACAACTTAAGTTATTCTATAAGAACATGTCCTAAACTGTATGCAGAGTATCTGAAAATTGGAAGTTAGTAAATAGTATATGTAATATTTTACTTGCATAATGGAAAAGCGTGATGGAGTAGGAAATGCAATCCTGCCACCACACCCGTGCTTCTCAAGAAAGCAGTTTTAATGCCCAGGTCACATGGGTTCTAAATTTAGCTATTATCGCATTTTAGTTTATTTCATGTTTAGGTCACGAATTTCCTATGTGGAAATATAAAAGAAAGTTAAAAGAGGAAACGTGCCTTCCCACATCCTTAGGATTTCCAACTTCACCATCATCCTGATGGCTGAACACATTTGCAGAGTGGTGCTTGCACAGCTGTTGTGACTTCCTTCATGGCACCCTTGCACTGGTTCTACCATGTTTTAAATTTTTATTTATTATTTAAGAGAGGCAGAGAGAGCGAGAGAGAGAGAGAGAGAGAGAGAGAGACAGAGTGAGGGAGAGAGAGATTCAGAAAGAAGGGGCACCCCAGGTGTGGTAGTTTGAATATATGGCCCGCAACATATTCAGTATTTAGTTTGTAGTTTGTATCTGCAGCCACCTGGCTGGAGGCAGTGTCACTGGGTGGATCTTAAGATGTAGTGGTGGGTTTGAGATTTCAATCTAAAGATATGCAGAGTGTGCCTAGCTGGAGTTCCTGAGGTGTGCTGTGCTGTGTGGTTTTTGTCTTGTGGCTTCTCTCCCTTTCTGCTTGGACCTGTGAAGGCAGGACAGCTTCTGCTGCCATTATGGAACTTCCCCTGGATCTGTAAGCTTCAATAAATATCCCTTCCTCCATAACTTTGCCTAGTCTGGAAGTTCATCTCAGCAAACCTAAAGTTGTCTGCTACACCAGGGCTTCTAGTAACTGCAAACAAACTCCAGACACATGTGCTACCTTGTGCAGCTGGCTTACATCGGTACTGGGGAATCGAACCTGGGTCCTTCAGCTTCGCAGGCCAAGTGCCTTAACCACTGAGCCATCTTTCCAGCCCCTGGTTCTACCAATTCTTGCAATCCAGTTTTCTTTTAGGATTCCATATTTGTCAATTTGTGTACACATCTTTTGGTAACTTTCAGGACATGGAAGAAACTTACTAGTTTCTTCTGTTTTTAGCATTATGATTTTTTTTTTTTTATTTTTTGAGGTAGTGTTTACTCTAGCTCAGGCTGACCTCGAATTCACTATGTAGTCTCAGGATGGCCTTGAACTCACGGTGATCCTCCTACCTCTGCCTCTCTGAGTGCTTTTTTTGTTTTGTTTTAATTTTTATTTTTTGAGGTAGGGTTTCACTCTAGCCCAGGCCAACCTGGAATTCACTACGCTTCTCTCTTAGGAGAGAGACACATGTCTGTTTTCACTCATTATTCTCACTCAGTACTTGGTCCGGTCATTGCCTTGTGACACTTTCAGGAGTTGTCAGTGTGTGTAAACACGCCTGTGTGAATGTATATGTACACACACATGTGCTAGGAGCGGTTAGCTGTGTTGTAGATGAATAAGCTTATGGTCCATAGGACAGAACTCCAGGTGGAGTGTCCTGAGAGGAGGTAGGAGAAATTGGAGGAGGAGAAAATGGAGTGGGCTCACACACACCAACAGGGAAATTTTTGTTTAAATTTATTTATTTTCAAGCAGAGAGAGACAGGGAGAGAGAGAATGGTTGTGCCAGGGCCTCTAGCCACTGCAGATAAACTCCAGATGCATGTACCACCTTGTGCATCTGGCTTATGTGGGTACTGAGGAATCAAACCCCGATCATCAGGCTTTGCAGGCAAGTGCTTTAATTGCTGAGTCATCTCTTCAACCCCAACAGGGAAAATTTGATTAGGTCTAGTTAACAATGGTTCAGAGGGCTATTTCCTCATGTTAATGTTTTCAGAAATCTTTAGCAACCTAGCTTTTTTTTTATTCTTTTTTTTGTTTATTTGTTTGGTTTTTCAAGATAGGGTCTCACTCTAGCCCAGGCTGACCTGAAATTCACTATGTAGTCTCAGGGTCGCCTCGAACTCATGGCAATCCTACCTCTGCCTCCCAAGTGCTGGGATTAAAGGTGTGCACCACCACACCCAGCTCCAAACTTAGCTTTTTTGATTATGGTATGTATGTTGTGTATGTATAGTCACCATTTTATAATATATATTATATATTGCAAACATAATATATTTTAAAATATTTGTTATATTTATACATTATCTACAATATGTTATGTTATATATGCTATATTTATATATTATATATTATAACACATACTATATACATAACATATAATACATATTATATGTATATATGCTTTTATACAGTATGTGGTTTCAGAAATTTGAGTCATTTGCAAAGTGGTGTCTAGGGGATTAGTTCAAGTCCCTGTGGACAGCAACATCTAAGCCTACTCAATTCTCATGTAAGACGGCATGGTGTCTCTATTACTCCACTCACGTTTTCCTGTATACACCATTTCTTGGTGACCTACAATACATACTGCACTCTCAGTACTATGTAAAGTTGTTACACATATTGTTTAGGGAATAATGACAAAAACATCTCTATAGGTTCAGTTCAGACAGTTTGTTTTTCTTAGTTTTTTTTTTGTTTGTTTGTTTGTTTGTTTTTTGTTTTTGAGGCAAGGTCTAACTCTTGCCCAGACTGTCCTGGAACTCACTAGTCCAGGCTGGCTTTGAATTCACTGTAATCCTCTATTTCAGCCTGCCAAGGGCTGGGATTATAGATGTGAGCCACCACATCCAGCTCAGACCTAATTTTTTTTTTTTTCCAGTTAGGGTCTCACTTTAGCCCAGGCTGACCTGGAATGCACTATGTAGTCTCAGGGTGGCCTCGAACTCACAGCAATCCTCCTACTTCTGCCTCCCTAGTACTGGGATTAAAGGCATGTGCCACCATGAGTGGCTCCTTTTTTTTTTTCCTTGAGATGGAGGTCTCATGTAAACACCCCTGTCCTTAAATTCCCTGACTTGCCTGCCTCTATGTCACCACACCAAGCTCGACTCATGTGTGTGCATGGGTTCGTGTGTGTGTGCAGGCCAGAGGACAACCTTGGGTATCGTTCAACGGGCATCATCCACCTTTCTCTTTTCTTTTCTTTTCTTTTCTTTTCTTTTCTTTTCTTTTCTTTTCTTTTCTTCTTTTCCTTTCTTTCTTTTTTCTTTTCTTTTCTTTTATTTTCTTTCTTTTTAGGTAGGGTCTCTCTCTTTAGCCCAGGCTGACCTGGAATTCACTCTATATTCCCAGGCTGGCTTCCAACTCACTGTGATCCCCTTACACTGCAAACAATCTCCAGATGCGCCACCATACACATCTGGCTTATGTGGGTACTGCATATTTGAACCTGGGTCCTTAGGCTTCACAGGCAAGTGCCTTAATCGCTAAGCCATCTCCCCAGCCCCTCACTTTTTCTTTTTTAAGGACAGTCTCTCTCACTGGCTTGGAGCTTTCCAATTGGACTTAACTGGCTAGTCAGTAAGCCCAGTGAACCTACCTGTCTCTGCTTTCCAGCGCTGGGATTACAAGCATGTGCTACCCAGTTTATTTTTTTAAGGTCTTTATGCTTGCACAGCATGCGCTTTACTGACTGAGCTATCTCCCCAACTTCTCATCTAACTTTTAGTACTAGTATGGACATAGTGGAATTTTACTTTCCTTCAGCAAGTTGCAACCCATTCCTAAGGTTCATGTTGATGCCCACACATGGCCCAGGAGAGCCCCTTGAGGCTCACTTCCGTTTACTGTTCCCATTCATTCTTGAGCACTTCCTTATTTGCTGGTGCAGAAGAGTATTCCAGGTTTAGATTTGGAACTAGCCATTTTTCAAGGTATTTTGATCATATTCACCTCCTATCCCTTATTCCCCTTCCCCTCTCGCTAAACCCCTGCCCAAAATATTCTGCCCAAATAATCCCCTTCCTACTTTTCTATCACTGAGTTAAATTAGGGTTGCTAGTTGGGCATAGGTGGGGGTTATTTTCTGGAGTATGAATAACTCACTAATGGTTACACTACGAAGAACATGACTAGGCTGATGCTTAAAAAAATTTTTTTTATTTGGGAGAGAGAGAAAGAGGCAGATAGAGAAAGACTGAATGGGCATGCCAGGGCCTTCAGCCGCTTCAAATGAACTCCGGACACATGCATGACCTTGTGCTTCTGGCTTACATGGGTCCTGGGGAGTCGAACCTGGGTCCTTTGGCTTTTCAGGCAAGTGCCTTAATGGCTAAGCCATTTCTCCAGCCCATGTTTTGGTTTTGGTTTTGTTTTTTCTTGAGGTAGGGTCTTACTCTAGCTCAGGCTGACTTAGAATTCACTCTGTAGTGTCAATGTGGTCTCGAACTCACAGTGATCCTTGTACCTCTGCCGGCTGAGTGCTGGATTAAAAGCATGCGCCACCACGCCTGGCACAGCAGTGGTTTTTGTTTGTTTGTTTTTCAAGGTAGGGTCTCACTCTAGCCCAGGCTGACCTGGAATTCACTCTGTATTCTCAGGGTGGCCTCGAATTCATGGCGATCCTCCTACCTCTGCCTCCCCAGTGCTGGGATTAAAGGCGTGCGCCACCATGCCCAGCTGAGCAGTGGGTTTTCACATTAGCTTTGGGAGGGCATTTATGGGCAGAGGAAAGATTGTCATTTGCTCCTCTGGCCTGGTTCTGGGAAGGGCCGCTTGTTTCCTGTGAAGGAAGGATGTTTGCTTTGCTCTATGTAGGATTTTGCCTAAGCAAAGTAGGGGGGACAAGTAAGAGAATTATAGTCCTTAGCAGGGAAAGAGCCCTCTGCTTGATTGCCAGGCAGCAAGGGCCCCTGTGGGCTCCCAAGAACGAGGACAATGGAAACAGTGCTTGCACCCCAGTTTACTGTGGCAGGCTACGTTCTGTCTATGCCCAACTTAGTCACAGTGCTTTGGCTCAGAACTCTTCTTTCTCCTGAGTTGTCAGAGTACTATATTGGTCTTGCTCTAACAAAGTTTGGCCAAGATTTTCAGTCAACTTGTAAAGTGTATTTTTAAAAATATTTTATTTTTAGAGCTGGGCATGGTGGCGCACACCTTTAATCCCAGCACTTGGAGGCAGAGGTAGGAGGATCACCGTGAGTTCTAGGCCACCCTGAGACTACATAGTGAATTCTAGGTCAGCCTGGACTAGAGTGAAACCATACTTTGAAAAACCAATAAATAAATAAGTTATTTATTTATTTATTTATTGAGAGAAATAGTCAGGGAGAGAGAGAGAGGGAATGGGCACGCCAGGTCCTCCAGCCACTGCAAATGAACTCCAGATGCATGTGCCACCTTGTGCATCTGGCTTATGCGGGTCCTAGAGAGTTGAATCTGGATCCTGTGGCTTTGCAGGCAAGTGCCTTAACTGCTACACCATTTTTCCAGCCTCCGAGTGTATTTTTAATATGCACTATGGCAGCCAATAGCACTGTGGGGCTGCCTGGCCAACTGGCCCAAGTGATTTTGTGAATGCTGTAGTTACAAAATGGTTTAGATTTGAGTGGTTTGCCCTAACCCTGCGTTTTTCTTTTTTTCTTTTTCTTTTTCTTTTTTCTTTTTTCAAGATAGGGCTTCACTCTTCTAGCCCAGCTAACCTGGAATTTACTATGAAGTCTCAGGGTGGCCTCGAACTCACAGCGATCCTCCTACCTCTGCCTCCCCAGTGCTGGGATTAAAGGCGTGCATCGCCACGCCCGGCTCTATGAATGTATGTTTCTGAGCTGGGTTTTGTGGCTCACACTTATATTCTCAGCAGTTGTGAGGCTAAGGCAGGAGAATCACTGCAGGTTGGAGGCCAGCTTGGGCTACAGAGTGAGACTGTGTCTCACAAAACCAGAAAGAGAGAAAGAGAAACAGAGAGAGAGAAAGAGAATGAATATAAACAGTATAGAAGCTGGGTATGATGGCATACGCCTTTAATCCCAGTACTTGGGAGGCAGAGGTAGGAGGATCACCATTAGTTTGAGGCCACTCTGAGACTACATAGTGAGTTCTAGGTCAGCCTGGGCTAGAGTGAGACCCTCCCTTATTAAAAAAAAGGGGCGTGGTGGCGCATGCCTTTAATCCCAGCATTTGGGAGGCCAAGGAAGGAGGATTGCTGTGAGTTCAAGGTCAGCCTGAGACTGCATAGTGAATTCCAGGTCAGCCTGGGCTAGATTGAAACCCTACCTCAAAAAAAAAAAAAAAAAAAAAAAAAAAAAAGCTGGGTGTGGTAGTGCATGCCTTTAATCCCAGCACTTGAGAGGCAGAGGTAGGAGGATTGCTGAGTTCTAGGTCAGCCTGAGCTAGAGTGAAATCCTACCTTGAACCCCTCCCCCCCAAAAGAAAGAAAGAAAAGAAAAAAAGAAAATAGTAGCTGGGTGTGGTAGTGCATGCCTTTAATCTTATCCCAGCACTTGGGAGGCTGAGGTAGGAAGATTGCTATGAGTTCAAGGCCAGCCCAAGACTAATTCCAGGTCAGCCTGGGCTACAGTAAGACTCTAAAAAAGTATATAGTGCTTTATAGCAGAAATGTATTTACAGAGGAATGAAACTTTTGAACAAGACTGAATATAAAGAAAAAACATCACTAAACATTTTTTAGAAGCAGGGATAGACCTCAGTGTACATTTGTGTGGCGTGGTGTATGTGTGTGTGTGTTTTGCTATGGATCGAACCCAATGTCAGGTAACCATTGACTCTACCACGGAGTCAAATCCCACACCAGGTAGTACTTTTGTACATATCCTATATATATGTTAGAAGTCATAGCTGCAGCTTGGAGCTAGGCTCTGGAGCCGCTATTTCTGATAGGGAACTCAGGTCTGTGCAACCACTGGGTAACTGCTCTTGGGGCTCTGAGGCTGGGAAGGTGGCATGGTTTCAGCAGAGCAGGACCCTGCCCCAGAAGTAGGCCAGCACTTGTTATGCAGCCCTTGGCTGGTCTCCTGACTCTTCATTATGTAACTAGTGTTCACACTGTTCCCTCTTGTTGATTCCTTCCATGTGACTGTTTTCCTATCAATCTTCTTTGCTAATAAGCTCCGTATAAGGAGGAGGGATGGAGGAGCACAGCTCCAGGCAGCAGAGAGCTACAACCATTTCCCAGAGCAGACTTTTCCAGGGCAGCCCTTTACAGTGGGTACAAAGGCTCTACTTGTCCCTGCCTTGTTTAAAATGAAGCTGTCGAGCCGGGCGTGGTGGCGCACACCTTTAATCCCAGCACTCGGGAGGCAGAGGTGGGAGGATTGCAGAGAGTTTGAGGCCACCCTGAGACTACATAGTTAATTCCAGGTCAGCCTGGACCAGAGTGAGACCCTACCTTGCAAAACCAAAAATAAAAAAAATGAAGCTGTCGTGCTTAGAGCCCTCCACAGCAGAGCCATGATTGGCACAGGAGACAGGAAGTGTTTTAAGAAGATAGACACATACATGCAGGCTTGAAGATGTTCTGAGAACCACAGGGAGCAAGGTGTGGATTCTACGGCCAAGGTTACGGGCTTGGGAACGCAGGCGGCATTCAGGGAAAGACGGAGCATGGCTGGAGGTGGGAGGATGTGAGCCTATGCAAGAAGCGACCAGAGCCTTCAGATGTGTCAGGGTTCTCAGGGTTAGCCTTTCCAGCATTTTCCCTGATGTCTCCAGCATCCTATGTCCTTTTTTGCACCTGGGCCCAGGCATGTGCATCTGTGGAGGCCAGCTCCTGCTGTCTGCCAGTCGGTGCCTCTGATTCTGGTGCCTAATCTTTCTCTCTGTGGCAGCAGTATTGATGGAGTCTGGTCCTGTGCTCCAATAATAAAATTAAGAGCCTATAGCACTGTTTACTCCTGAAGACCAGTCTCCCAAGAGGGAAGAAGAAGCCCCCTTCCCACAGTCCCAGTTCCCCCTGTGGTTGGTGCAGAGCAGGGACTCTGATAAGGATAGGTGACCCACCCATGGCTGAGTGATAAGCAGAAGCTTGGGTTTGTGACATGAGCACTGAGGAGGAGGAGGTTCCTAAGCAGGAAAATCACTACCTTGGGCAACAATGGCATCTGATTTAGACTGGCTTTAAAAAAAAAATTGAGAGCTGGGCATGGTGGTGCACACGTTTAATCCCAGCACTTGGCAGGAGGATCACCATGAGTTTGAGGCCACCCTGAGACTACATAGTGAATTCCAGCTCAGCCTGAACTAGAGTGAAACCTTACCTCGAAAAGCCAAAAAAAAAAAATTTTTTTTTGAGAGAGAAAGAGGTAGGCAGGTAGGTAGATAGAGAGGGGGGATGGGTGCACCAGGGCCTCTAGCCACTGCAAACATACTCCAGATGCATCGCCACCTCGTGCATCTGGCTTATGTGGGTATTGGGGACTTGAACCTGGGTCCTTAGGCTTTGAAGGCAAGCGTCTTATCTGCTGAGCCATCTCTCCAGCCCTAGACTGGCTTTTTGTGACAATAGGTTAGTGACAGTGGACAAATCATTTAATCTCTCTGAGCCTTATTTTCCACATCTATACACTGGGGCTAGCAACACCACCCCATAAGACATGATTAAGTGACATGTATAAATGACAGGGTGAATGGTGTGCCCAAGAAGGGGTTCTGTGCTATTGATGGCTCCTTTGGGGAGGAGAGTATACAGACATTTTACTCCAAAATTTGGTATCTGGTTGTGTGGCTCAAAGGCTGATAGCATAGAAAGCTATCTGTCACTTAGGGAGAAGTGGGAAAGGAGGTAGGAAATTAGGGAGGATTTAAATGGAAAATGAGAAGATTACCCCATTTTTCCTTTAAAATTACAAGTATCACTGACATATTAAACATGAAGGTAGTTATATGTTTCTTTTTGTTGTTGGTTTTCCTTTTTGTAAAATATGTTCTATTTATTTATTTGAGAGAGAGAAAGAGTGAGAGAGAGAGAGAGAGAGAGAGAGAATGGGTGTGCCAGGGCCTCCAGCCACTGCAAACAAACTCCAGACGCATGTGCCCCCTTGTGCATCTGGCTTACGTGGGTCCTGGAGAATCGAACAGGGATCCTTTGGCTTTGCAGGCAAATGCTTTAACCACTAAGCCATCTCTCCAGCCTTTCTTTTCCTTTTCCTTTCCTTTCCTTTTTTTTTTTGTTTGTTTTTTGAGGAAGCATTTCACTCTGGCCCAGGCTGACCTGGAATTCACTATGTAGTCTCAGAGTGGCCTTGAACTCATGGCGATCCTCCTACCTCTGCCTCCCGAGTGCTGGGATTAAAGATGTACACCACCACACCTGGCATATATTTCTTTAGTTAAGTATTTCAGGTCTTCAGGAAATAACTGACTTTGAACCCACAATGCTCTGTAAATTCCCTGGCTAGATGAGCTCAAGGTCCCCTCTCCTTCTCAGTCTCTGTAAGCATTATCAAAAGCCCGTGTGCTCCTCCTCCTCTCTCAGTGCTGTTTCCACTCTCTGGCCTCCACTGGGACTTGCTTCCCAGGGACACTAGTTCCCTTCCTGCTCTCTGCCTCCTGAACCTCAAGTGGGGACATGGGGTGCATACAGATTAGTCTTGGTTCTCTCATCTTTCTGGTGTCCTCCCACCACCCCCATTCTCCGCAGAAGACTCCAACACACACACTTTTCTTTTGAGACAGGGTCTCACTCTGTAACCCAAACTGTCTTGAGCTCACTCTGTGGCCCAGGCTGGCCTTGAATTCTGCTTGCCTCAGCCTCCCGAGTCCTGGGACTAAAGGTGTGAGCCATCATGCTTGGCTTAAGAACCCCCACTTTTTTTTTTTTTCGAGGTAGGGTCTCACTCTAGCCCAGGCTGACCTGGAATTCACTCTGTAGTCTCAAGGTGGCCTCGAACTCACGGCGATCCTCCTACCTCTGCCTCCTGAGTGCTGGGATTAAAGGCGTGCGCCACCACGTCCGGGATAAGAACCCCCACTTGAAGTACGCTGTGTCCAAACATACCACTCCCTTTCTCTGCCATACTCCGCCTTCCTCTGACTTTTTCCATTTCCCCTTCTGCTGTCATCATTCTTGGAGAACTGACGGCAGTTCTGAGGAGACGCTGCCCCCCCACCCTGTCACCACCAAGACTTTGCTCTCCCTGCACCAGCTGAGTCCTGGACCCCGCACCTCCAACCTCCTCAGAGTCTTGGATTCTTTAGTGACATTTTTTGGGAGAGGAGGGGTGCAGGAGGTTTGGGACAGTTTCATATAGCTCAGGCTGACCTTGAGCTTGCTTTGTAGCAGAGGATGACCTTCAACTCCTCATCCTCCTGCCTCTACCCAAGTGCTGGGATTATTCCATGTTCCACCATGCCCATTGCCCTGCCCTTTATTTCTGCCTCCTCTGTGGATTGAGCATCACCACTTTACGAACACTGCATGTTCTCTTGACCTTCATCTCCTTGTCCCTCACCCTTCCCTTAATCTTATTTCAGTCAGTGTCAACATACTGGGGTGACTGGGGTGGAGGGGGGTTGCTGAAAGGTTACTTCCCTCAAGAAGCAAAAGGAGGGCTGGGGAGATGGCTTAGCAGTTAAGGCGTTTTCCTGCAAAGCCAAAGGATCCCAGTTTAATTCTCTAGGACCCACATAAGGCAGAGATTCACAAGGGGACGCATGCATCTGGAGTTCATTTGCCAATGGCTGGAGGCCCTGGCGTGCCCATTATCTCTCTCTTTCCTATTTCTCTGTCTCAAGTAAATAAATAAATGAAATATATATTTAAAAAAATTTTTTAAAAAGCAGCAAAAGGAAATGCAAATAAGGCTAAGATGAGTCCGGAGCCAGTTCATACCCCTGGGGAGCAACTTCAAGTGTCACCCCTGACTTCTTCCATCCAGTACCCACTAGCATCATCCTGGCTTCCAGTTGGCACTTTCTCTTGAATCCACTATCAAAATAGTTTTCTAGCTGATTTTTTTTCTTTTCCTCTTGCTCCTCTCAGTCTCCATGCAGTGGCCAGTGAGCTTTCGTCAACACAAACCAGTGTTGTTCCTCTGCTTTGCAAGCCTTCTGTGGCTGTGGTCTGGCCCGTTTGATCTTAGGCTCATTTACAGTTCCTTTTGCTTCTTGAGGGAAGCAACCTTCCTTCCTGTCTGAAAGCCCAAGGATATGCTGTTGAGCCTGGAATAATGTTTACCCCATGGTTCATGCTCCCGCTCCTCACCCATCAGCTCTCTCTGCTCAGAGAAGCCCTCCTTGACCATTTGTACTTCAGCCTTCTTTTATTATTTTTAAATATTTATTTATTTATTAGAGATAGAGGGAAAGAGGAAGAGTGAGAATGGGTGCGCCAGGGCCTCCAGCCACTGCAAACAAACTCCAGACGTGTGCGCCCCCTTGTGCATCTGGCTTACGTGGGACATGGAGAATCAAACCAGGGTCCTTAGGCTTCGCAGGCATATGCCTTAACTGCTAAGCCATCTCTCCAGCCCTCCAGCCTTCTTCTTCTTCTTCTTCTTTTTTTTTTTTTTGGCTCTTCACTACAGTTTATTTTGGTGGGGCTGAACCCAGCCTAGTTTGTCATGACACGTGTGTGCTTCTTTGCTCTCTCTTTATTAGCATTTGCTCTGTAAGGGCCCAGATTAGGTTTCTAGTGCCTAGCAGAGTGCACATCAAATGAAACAGGGAGAGAGGTGATGATAGGGATCCACGGAACAAGTTGTGACTAGCTGTTTTCCTGATGGAATCATTTAGACAGTGTGGCACAAAAGTGGTAACATGTGCAGGAACAGTTTTGAGTTCAGATGTCAGATGTGGTTGATTGCTATTGTTTTGAATTCTCGTGTGTGGTGGCTTGGTTCAGGTGTCCCCCATAAACTTAGGTGTTCTGAATGCTAGGTTCGCAGCTGATGGAGATTTGGGAATTAATTCCTCCTGGAGGCAGTGTATTGTTGGGGGCGGTTTATAGTTATTATAACCAGTGTCCCCTTGCCAGTGTTTGGCACATTATCCTGTTGCTACTACTGTCTACTTGACGTTGGCCAGGAGGTGATGTCCACCCTCTGCTCATTCCATTATTTTCCCCTGCCATCATGCAGCTTCCCATCGAGTGTGTAAGCCAAAATAAACTTTTTTTCTCCACAGCTGCTCTTGTTCAGGTGATTTTTGCCAGCAATGCAAACCTGACTACAACATCATGGGACATGAAAAGGTTCCTTCATATTTAGTATTGCTTTTATTTTTTTAAAGTAAAGCAAGAAAAAGCATGGTACAGTGTGAAAGCAAGTATCTACCAGCAGTGTAAGCAATCAAGATATTTAATGATCTTTTTGTTTGATTTTAAAAAATATTTTATTTATTTGACAGAGAGAGGGAGAGAGAGAATGGGTGCACCAGGGCCTCCAGCCACTACAAACGAATTCCAGATGCATGTGCTTCCTTGTGCATCTGGCTAATGTGGGTCTTGGGGAATCAAACCTGGGTCCTTTGTCTTTGCAGCCAAATGCCTTAACCATGAAGCCATCCCTCCAGCCCTAATTTTTTTTTTTAGTGGTGCTAGGGATCAAATCTAGGGTCTCAAGCATATTATGCAAGTGCTCTGCCACTAAACACCAGACTTACTTTCTTTCTTTCTTTCTTTCTTTCTTTCTTTCTTTCTTTCTTTCTTTCTTTTTTTTTTTTGATGCAAACTCAACAGACTGGCTTTTCTTTTGTGTGTGTATGTGTGGGCGGGGAAGGGAGAGATAAGTGGCACACCAGGGCTTCTAGCCACTATAATCAAACTCCAGATGGGTGTGCCATCTTGTGCGATGTGCCACCTTGTGTGCGTGTGACCTTGGCCATACGCCCACCTTACATCTGGGCCCATGTGGGATCTGGGTGTGGAATATAGGTCCTCAGATTCTGCAGGCAGGCACCTTTAACGCCAAGCCATCACCCAGCCCATTTCCTTTCTTAGGTGTCATGTAGTCTATGCTGCCCTCACACTCACTATAGTTGAGGATGACCTAAACTTATGCTCCACCTGCCTTACCTCCCTAAGTGCTAGGGTCATAGGTATCCACTTCACCATGCCCAGTTTACACTGGGCTGGAGATTGAACCCAGAGCTTCAGATTAGGCAGCACTCTGCCTGCCAGCCGGGCTGTACTCATATTCCTAGCCCCTAACCTTAACCATGAAGCCATCCCTCCAGCCCTAATTTTTTTTTTTTTTTTTTTGTGGTGCTAGGGATCAAATCTAGGGTCTCAAGCATATTATGCAAGTGCTCTGCCACTAAACACCAGACTTACTTACTTACTTTCTTTCTTTCTTTCTTTCTTTCTTTCTTTCTTTCTTTCTTTTTTTTTTTTTTTGATGCAAACTCAACAGACTGGCTTTTCTTTTGTGTGTGTATGTGTGGGGCGGGGAAGGGAGAGATAATTGGCACACCAGGGCTTCTAGCCACTATAATCAAACTCCAGATGGGTGTGCCATCTTGTGCGCATGTGCCACCTTGTGTGCGTGTGCGGCCTTGTGCATACGCCACCTTATACATCTGGCTTATGTGGGATCTGGGGTGTGGAACATAGGTCCTTAGACTTTGCAGGCAGGCACCTTAACGGCCAAGCCATCACTCCAGCCCATTTCCTTTCTTAGGGTGTCATGTAGCCCATGCTGTCCTCACACTCACTATATAGTTGAGGATGACCTTAAACTTATGCTCCACCTGCCTCTACCTCCTAAGTGCTAGGGTCATAGGTATCCACCACCATGCCCAGTTTACACTGGGCTGGAGATTGAACTCAGAGCTTCAGATTAGGCAAGCACTCTGCCTGCCAGCTGTACTATATTCCTAGCCCCTTAATTATCTCCTGAAACCAGACTAAGGACATGGGCACAGAGCTCTCCTCATGGGTCTCCTGTTATCAGGAAGTACAGTCTTTCTCTAGCAGACTTGTTTTATTGTCTCATTGGCCAAAACCATCTCTCACTGTCAAGGATAGCCACCAACAAGAGAACACACGCACTATGACTTGCTTACAAATAGATTCCATCCCAAGGATGACCTGTAATTAGCTTTTTACTCAACTCAATACAGTTGAGTCCTATAAAGCCAAGGCTGTAGATCAGGTTGCCTTGTGAGTATGACTCGACTCTGATTTAGAGGGCTTAGCCTTCAGGAGGCTTCCTGTTACCCTGCAGGGACTAATTGTGCTACTGAACATCTCTGGTGAGGCAATGGCAAGGAATTAACAGTTTTTTTTTTTTTTTTTTTTTTTTTTTTTTTTTTTTTGAGGCAGGGTCTCATTCTAGCTCAGGCTGACCTGTAACTTTGTAGCTAGCTCCAGGCTGGCCTTGAACTCAAAGTGATCCTTCTATTTCTGCCTCCCAACTGCTGGGATTAAAAGTGCCACACCCAGCACAGGAATAGCATTTTTGTTTTGTTTTGGGGGGGGCTTCTTTTTGAGAGAGAGACAGAGAGAGGGAGAGGAAGACAGATAGATGGGCGCACCAGCAGTCTCTCAACTGCTACGAATGAAATCCAGATGCGTGCGCCCCCTTGTGGGCAAGTGCGGCATTGCGCCCTTGTGTCACTTTGCATCTGGCTAAACGTGGGACCTGGAGATTGGAACCAGCGTTCTTAGGCTTAGGAGGCAGGCGCCTTAACCGCTAAGCCATCTCTCCAGCCTTTGGGGGGGGGGCCTTTTGAGGTAGAGTCTTGCTCTATTTAGCCCAGGCTGACCTGGAATGCACTATGTAGTTTCAGGCTGGCCTCAAACTCACAGTGATCTTCCTACCTCTGCCTCCCGAGTGCTGAGATTAAAGGCATGTGCCACCATGCCTGGCCTAATAACATTTTTATTTATTTATTTTTTTAATTAATTTATTTATTTGAGAGAGAGAGAATGGGCACACCAGGGCCTCTAGCCACTGCAAATGAACTCCAGACACATGTGCCTCCTTGTGCATCTGGCTAACATGGGTACTGGAGAGTTGGACCAGGATCCTTTGGCTTTGCAGGCAAACACCTTAACTGCTAAGCCATCTCTCCAGCCCTTAAATTTTTATTTTTTTAAAAGATTTTTATTTGTTTATTAGAGACAGAGAGAGGGGTTGAGAGAGAGAGATCAAGAGATCTAATGGGCGCATTTCTAGCCACTGCAAACTAACTCCAGTTGCATGTACCACCATGTGCATCTGGCTTACGTGGGACCTGGAGAATTGACCCTGGGTCCTTAGGCTTCGCAGGCAAATGCCTTAACTGCTAAGCCATCTCTCCAGCCCCCTAATAACATTTTTTAAAAGACTTTAGGGCTGGGCGCTGTCCTGGTATCCTAGGGATACTAATACAGTGGTTCCCTGTGCTTAGGTGGCTGCCATTCTAATGGAGGGAAAACACACAACAAACCACATATGGACCTGTTATTAACATTCCTGATTTGTAGCAACTCTGCTGCTAGCAGTTCTGTGTAGACAAGGGCAATGACAAAACTTTTGTTCCCTAGCAGTTTGCAGATAGATGGAAATGTTACTTTCCTCTTCTTTTTGTGAGGTGGGCCTCAATCTCTCCATTCCCTGCCTCAATCTCCGAGTGCTGAGATTTTAGGTATACAACACCATGTCCATTTTTTTTTTTTCCAAGGCAGGGTCTTGCTCTAGCTCAGACTGACCTGAAACTCACTATGTAGTCTCTGGGTGGTGTTGCGTGCACCACCATGCCCAGCCCACCATGTCCAATTTTGAAGCAAACTTTGTTTTGGGAGACTAGTCCAAAGCCACACTTAATGCTTCCTGCTTTCAGGAGGTCCTCAGGCCTTTGTTCAAGCATCATCTTACTAATTAATTAATTAATTAATTAAGCTTCCCTTCCAACTGACCTCTTTAAAACTACCATTGTGCGAGTCTTGTTTTCCTTATTGTGCTTTTTTGGACATAAATATCTCCACACTGTTTGTTAATGTTGTTTCTCCTGTTAGAATGTAGGTCTCTTAATATTTAGAATATGTGTGTGTTCTTTTCACTGATATATCTCATCTCTACTTCAGCACCTTATATAAGACCTAGACTTAAGCAATACAGAGGTTATTAAAAAGTGCCCCTTAGGCTAGAGAGATGGTTTAGTGGTTAAGGCACTTGCCTGTGGTGCCTAAGGATGACCCAGGTTCGATTCCCCAGTCCCCACGTAAACCAGATGCACAAGGTTGCACATGCATCTGGAGTTCATTTTCAGTGGTTGGAGGCCCTGGTGTGCCCATTCTCTGTCTGTCTTTTTCTCTCCTTGTGTGTTTCTCTCAAATAAATAAATAAATAAATAAATATTTTTAAAGTGCCCAGTGTGATGGCTTATGCCTTTAATCCTAGCACTCATAAGGTAGAAGTTGGAGGACTGCCATGAGTTCAAGGCCATCATGAGACTCTTTAGTGAATTCCAGGTCAGCCTGGGCTAGAGCGAGACCCTACCTTGAAAAACCAAACAAAAAGTTTAAGACATTTGTACCTCTTGTGATCGACTGCTCTTTATCACCAAACAAGTGGGTTTCTAAGAATGAAAGCCTGATGACTGGAGCAGCTCTGCTCACATGTCTCTAGTGTCCTGGAGGGTGAACCTTCATAGCTGTGAGTTCTAAAGGGCTGTGGAACACCAGAAGAGGCGACTCTTGGGCTCTGTTATGGACCACTATCAACTGACCAGTAACAGATGATGTTCTCTTGGAACAGGTATAAAAGCTTGGTCACCGGAACCCGAGCACGAGGTGTCATTGCTATCCTCTGGGTGCTTGCTTTCAGCATCGGATTGACTCCATTCCTGGGGTGGAATAGTGAAGACAGTGCCACTAACAACTGCACAGAGACCTGGGACAGGACCACAAATGGAAGCTGCTGCCTTGTGAAGTGTCTCTTTGAGAATGTGGTCCCCATGAGCTACATGGTTTATTTCAATTTCTTTGGCTGTGTCCTGCCCCCACTGCTCATAATGCTGGTCATCTACATGAAGATCTTCATGGTGGCCTGCAGGCAGCTTCAGCGCATAGAGCTGATGGACCACTCAAGAACCACTCTTCAGCGAGAGCTCCATGCAGCCAAGTCACTGGCTATGATAGTGGGTATATTTGCTCTGTGCTGGCTACCAGTACATGCCATAAACTGTGTCACTCTTTTCCAGCCAGCTCTGGCTAAGGACAAGCCCAAGTGGGCGATGAATGTAGCCATTCTCTTGTCACATGCTAATTCAGTCGTCAATCCTATTGTGTATGCCTACCGGAACCGAGACTTTCGCTATACTTTTCACAAAATCATCTCCAGGTATGTTCTCTGCCAGACAGATTCCAAGAGTGGGAGTGGGCAGGCCAGGGCACAGCCTGCTCTCCGTGTGGGTTTATAACCCAGGCTCCAGCCTCTTGGAGGAGAAGACACAAAATAAACGAGACAGGACATGACTGACTGATCCTCACTGTGAAAGACAGCCACACCTCACAGAGTATGAGCTGCCTCTTCTGAGCACCTGCCTGGAGTTACATGTGTCTAGCTAATATACACATGATTAGTTAGGCTCCAGGGATTACCAAACACATTTATGGTTCTGTTTGGCTGTTTGTATTGTGTGGATGATGCCAACAGCTTGAATGGATTCTAAAAGACTGTTTTATTTAAAGAGTCTGCCTCATTCATGGCAGAAAATGACTGAAACTTATTTTACTGTGAAACACTGTGAACTATTATAATGCAAGTATTTTTAATTTATGGCAATGGAAAAATAAAAGCTGACAGTACTAATGTATACTTGTTCACAAGACAACAGCCAAGAAAACTAAAAGTATAATTCTTCAACTAAGATACTGTTGTATTCATTTAAGGAATGACATTTTTCTAAGTTTTTAAGTAGAATTATCATCAGAAAACAATTTTAAGCTCCATAATTTTCTATTTATAAAACACTAGAGGAAGAAACTAAACAAGTGGAATCCAACTTCTACTGGATTCCCCCTTCCTAGGTACTGGGTTTTGGTTGTCTCCCAAGTGTCAAGTTGGTTGGAATCAAAAGTGTGAAAATTTTAATAATCAAAATTATATAATTGTGTATGTATATTCAATGAAATAAAAATAAAACTTTCTAAAAAGTAAGTTTAGAATGCTACATTGGGTTGTTACACACAGGTATTCCTACTATCTATATTTTATCCCAAAGGCTACTTAAAAAATTAATTTTAGGCTGGGTGTGGTGGTGCATGTCTTTAATTCTAGCACTCGAAAGGTAGAGGTTAGGCGGATCACCATGAGTTCAAGTCCTCCCTGAGAGCGAATTCCTGGTCAGTCTGAGCTAGCTACCTTGAAAAAGCAAAAAACAAAAATTAACTTTAGGGCAGGGGAAATGGCTTAGTGGCTAAGAGTGCTTACTGTGAAAGAATAAGGACATGAGTTTGATCCCCAGCACCCATGTAAAAAGCCAGGAAGGCCACACATCTGTAATCCCAGTATGAGGGCTGGAGACATGTCTCAGCAGTTAAAGTGCTTGCCTATGAAGCCTAAGGACCCAGGTTTGATTCTCTAGTACCCATATTGGCCAGATGCACATAGCGCATGCATCTGGAATTTGTTTGCAGTGGCTAGAGGCCCTAGCACACCCATTCTCTCTCTCTTCTCCTCTCTCTCTGACACATACAAAAAATATGAAAAAAAAAAAAAAAGAGAAAGTATAATGTAATCTCAGCACAGGGTGGGGGTGGGGCAGACAGGAGGATCACTAGATTGGGGTTCCCTGATCAGCCAGTCACCCATCTTTCTCTGGCTTGTGCATACATCTGTGCACACACACAAAAAAATTAAAAATATAGATAAAATTTAATTATTTATTGTTTTTTTTTTCAAGGTCGGGTCTTGCTTTAGCCTGTAGCCTTGTAGTCTTAGCCTGGCCTTGAACTCACAGAGATGGATCCTCTTACCCCGGCCCTCTGAATGCTGGGATTCAAGGCGTGCACCACCGGTCCCAGGAAAAAATACACACAATTTCAAGTTTATACAAAGTCCAAGTTTGTCAAGTAGCAGAAAAGTCTTGTTATGTGGTAGTGATGATTACTGCTACAATGCAACATAACAGGGACTCTGCCTAGCCCAGAACACTGCCACATGTGGCACTGGGCTTCCCGACTGCATTTATTCACTTGTGTCCTGTGATTTGGGGCACAGGGTGGGGATTTGCTAGGCTATGAAGTCATCTATTCCATCTGGCCACTTCTTTAGTTCCTACAAAGATGCTGCAGGTTTATGAGCTCCTACAGACAGGGAATTCCTGTCCTCTTCTGGCTGTGGATAGTTTTACTTATTACATTTTTGTTCTGGGCTGAGAACTGTCTCCTTTTCATCTTCATCTTCTTGTTAGTCTTGTCATCTCTTGGGACCCATCAGGGTTTCTTTATCTCCTCCTAACATTACTCCTGGTGTCCGATGTGTCTTTCCTTTCTCAGAGTGAAAATTCCTAATACTATGTAGTGTCCTTCTAGGATGTAATTTATAGTCTGCTCCTTTAGCCTGTAATAAAGCCCTGAAATGTTAACAGAGCAAACCTGGCTCTTTTTTCTATGACACCTCTACTATAAGAGTCGGCGAAAGCTTCCTTGACACCACCACCAGATACTAAAAGCTTAGCAAAGCCCAAACCCCTGGGTCTTTTCATGTTTGTTGTTATTTAGCCATTTTCTGCCTTATTCATTTACTGTTTAATAAATTTCTGGCTCCAAGGAAAGTACACAACACTTATTCATGTAAACTTACTCTTACTCAGTTTGGTCTAGCATCCCTGCTCTATGAAAGCTATTGGTACTTCAGTAACTTGAAGACTGAACTGTAAACACAGTATGGCTTTAGGGTTTTACTCCAATCTACAATGTTCACTTCCATACAGGAACACTTTTACCCAGAAGGCTCAGAGTCTGGTTCAGGTTTTAAACAGTAAGATGATGCAGGGCTTCTGACCATACACACACACCCTGTACAACCCTCAGCTCGAAATCAAAGTCCAGTGTGCAGTCTAGGAGGGCAAATGGATAGTAACAAGAAATCTGGAAGCTCCATCACAGTTTCTTCCTTGTGAGCCATGAGCTGTTACACCTGTTTGCTGATGGGCTTCTGTTCTGAAAAAGAATGATGTCCCATGTGTACCTTTATGCTTCTTGTTTCTTCTCCATCAATAATATGTCCGTCAGTTGCTTGTCAGAGACATTGAGTTGCTGACAGGTCCTTGTAACCTGACTAAGATAGACTGCCAGGAGATGCTTACACTGGAATACAAACACAAACCTGTTAGGAACAGGAGGTGCCAGGCTGGTCAGTAAATCAAGACCCCCGCCCCCTTGCATCTGTCACATGAGAGGAGGATGGGGTCATCTGCTGTAGTTCAGGCAGGTTCCTCCTTGCCTTCAGAGTGGTCACAACAATGGCTAATATTCCTGAGGCACTATGCTATTCAGTGCTTCTCACAATTTAATTTAAATATTAATAGGTACACACCCCATTTTAATCATATGTGTACAGTTCACTCCCTTAACCAGTTATCCCTCTGAGGTGGGTAAGGAACAGTGGCAAACTCTCACACGTACTGGTCTATACACAGATCTAGAGAGATGACTCTTGGGCCTTATGATCTTTACAACCTGAGGAGGCCTTGGCTCAATCCTGACCTTTTACAAGTAAAATATACTTATGGCACATCAGCTATGAATGGGATTCCCAACCTAGCTCCCAGTTCCCAAGATGTCTAAGACTGCTAACAGTATAAAAGAAAGGGGGAAAATGGGTGGATTTCATCATTTTCTTCTTTGGCAAGACTTAAGGAATAGCAGTGAGTCCTTAGGAGGGCAGTGCCTTTCTTTCCCTTTGGAAGAAGAGTGTGATTATGTCCTGCACTTTCTTGGTGCTCTGGAGTCTGGTGAAATCAGCAAAGGCTTAGAGGTACAGGTAGTGCCATTCCTGCCCCATGTGAAGGTCATGTGTGATGCCAGGCTATTTTATGAGCAGTGAGTTTATCTGTGGGTTGGCAAGAGTTGGGACTATGCAAAGTTGTTGACATCTAATTTAGTTCATACTTTTATGGGGTCATTTAACTCCCCAGTACCCACATCCAGGGTTACCTTATTGTCTTCCTCAAGGGTTCACCTATGGCCTCATAAGTTAAAAACCAGGAAACTGAAGTAGTTCTAAAAATGACATTGTGGGCTGGAAGGATGGCTTAGCAGTTAAGGTGTTTGCCTGCAAAGCCAAAGGACCCAGGTTTGATTCCCCAGGACCCATATTAGCCAGATATAAAAGGGGCACATGCGTCTGGAATATTTTGCAGTCTGGAGGCCCTGGTGCACCCATTCTCTTTCTTTCTCTCCCTCCCTCCCTCTCTGTCAAATAAATAAATAAATAAATAAATAAAAATATTAAAAATTACATTGTATTTTGGGAGGCTAGCCCCAAGACATTACTAAAATCAAGGACAACATACCACAATTTGTTTCTACACAGAATAAAATTCCTAGTTTGCGCCTCTTCTCCTCTACCCCAATTTTTTCCAACTCTTAGAGCACAAAATGGGCTAATCATCTCTCCTAATTTGCCTACAATGGCAAGAACCTTCCCTATCTTACCAGTAGGCTGTCACTCTTCCGTAGCACCGAGAAGGCAAATGCAGGACATGAACAGTAATGACAGGAGGCCAAACATGTGTATGTTTTGCCAGAACTTCCAAGAACCTATGGAAAAAAGGACAACTGGTGTCAGCCCTCAGAAGATTTGCTTCCTGGGGCCACTTCTTTCCCATGACCTTATCCATTTAGCAACTAATAATTGCTTGCATATTGCACTAAAAAGAACTGTCGTGTTATACACAAAAGGGGAAACCCCTCTTCTCATTACTGTGTGGACTTACTTATCTCTTTGGGACTTCAGAAAGTGGAAGAGTTTCAGACTCATTCAGTCATCCACACAAGACATTTTGATCTGATGCTTAGTGACTCACAGGACTTATTCCATAAGCTATAAAGAGCTGAAGGGGGGCTGGAGAGATTTCTCAGTGGTTAAGGTACATGCTTGCAAAGCCTGATGGCCTGGGTTCAATTCCCTAGTACCCATGTAAAGCCAGATGCACAAAGTGGTGCATGTATCTAGAGTTCATCTGCAGTGGCAAGGGGCCCTGGTTCGCCCATTCTATCCCTTCCTTCCCTCCCCCCGTTTCCTTGCAAATAAATAAAAATTCAAAGAAAGTGTTGAACGGAGAAGCTTCTCATGTACATTTCATTGTGGGGTTTCTTAATCTTTGGTATTTCATAGCATGTACTTCTAAAGCTTCCATCCTATCTAGAGAGTATATGAAAATTAATAGAGTGAGCGCTAGGCAGGGATAGGACAGATGAAGAAAGTAGAAAAGGGCTTTTGAGAAGCATTGAGTGAGAAGAATAAATAAAGGAGTGTTCTAAAAGGGATGACTCAGTTGCTCAGGGTGGAGGTCTCAGGAAAGGAGGCAGGTCCAGATCTGCCTACTCAGCTGGCAGGATGGAAGGACACAGATATGCAGGGTGGGGCGGGAGGGGGGAGTGAGAGGCTCTGCAAGAACAGTCTTGGTGACAGTCCATAGGGGCACATCGTATAAGGGGAAAGTGAGATTTGTCTGTGGACAAATTAGAAGCTTCTCAAATAGTCAAAAACTCTGCTGGGAGCTAACTATAGTTTTAGATTTTGAATGTCCCCCAAAGGTCCATGTGTTAAAGGCTCAGTTGCCATCTTGTAGCACTTTTGGATGGTGGGACTTAGTGAGAGAAAGGTAGGTCACTAAAGGCATACCCTTGAAGGGGTACTGAGATCCCAATCCCTTCCTTCCTTTGCTTCCTGGCTGCCGTGAGGTGAAGAGGTCTTTTCAACCACCTGCTCCTGCCATGATCTCTATTGTACTGCCACAGGCCCCAATGACTAGACTGAAACCTCTAAAACTGTAAGCCGGTGTAAACCTTTCTTTCTTTAAACTGGTTTATGCCAAGTGTATGCCAAGTATTTGTTATAGTGGTGGCTGCATTTCTTGACTTAACTTCCAATGTGGATTATTATTATCAAAGGGAAGAAAAAACATCTCAAGGATTATTCTACAATGGACTGCCACTTTTGAATTTAACAGAGAACCTTCATATTAGATACAGATACTAAGATGGCAATTTTAATGAAAAAGCCATAAGTGTGTGTGTGTGTGTGTGTGTGTGTGTGTGTGTGTGTGTGTGTAGGCCAGAGGCCTCAGGTGTCATTTCTTGAATGCTATTAACTTTTTTTTTTTTTTCCAGATAGGGTTTCTTACCTGGCCTGAGACTTGCCAAGTAGACTAGACTCCACCTTCCCTGTCTGTCTCCACCTTCCTAGTACACTGGGATTACAAGCATGTATACCATCCCCAGTTTTTTCTTTTTAAAAATCTTTATTTATTTGAGAGAAAGACTGGGTGCATTAGGGCTTCTAGCAACTACAAATAAACTCCAGACGTATGCACCACCTTGTGAATCTGGCTTACATGGGCACTGGGAAATTGAACCTAGGCCAGCAAGCTTTGCAAACAAGTGCTTTTAATAGCTGAACCATCTCCCTAGACCAGTTTTATTTATTTATTTATTTTTGGAATGATAATGTTGGGGCTAGAGAGATGGTTCAGAGGGTAAGAGCACCTAACATTCAAGCATGAGGGCCTGAATTTGATTCCCAGCACCCGCATAAAAAGCATTAGCAGTTAAGGCGTCTGCCTGCTAAGCCTAAGAACCTAGTTCCAATCTCCAGGTCCCATGTTTAGCCAGATGCAAAGTGACGCAAGGGTGCAATGCTGCACTTGCCCACAAGGGGGTGCACACATCTGGATTTCATTCACAGCAGCTGAGAGACTGCTGGCGCGCCCATTCTCTATCTGTCTCCCTCTCCCTCTGTCTCTCTCCAAAAATAAAAAATAATAATAATAATAAAGCTAAGCATAAACTGAGCATGGTGACACATGCCTTTAATCCCTGCACTCGGAGGGCAGAGGTAGAAGGATCACTGTGAGTTCAAGACCACCCTGAGACTACATAGTGAATTCCAGGTCAGCATGAGCTTAGGGTGAAACCCTACCTCAAAACCCAGCCCCCCAAAAAAAGGCCAGACATGGCCACACACACTTACAACCCCAGGGGGTGAAGACAGAATTGCTGAGGCTCAATGGTCAGCCAGTCTGACCAAAACCAGCAGCTCCAGGTTTAGAGATTGTCTCAAGGAAACAATGCAGAAGAGTAATAGAAGAGGACTCTGGAGATTCTCTGACCTGTGCACATGGAACACACACGCATCTGCACACACAAGTATACACAGTACATACACACACCACACCACACATGCCAAAATAAAATTTAAGCTTTTTTTTTTTTTTTTTAATTATTTTTGTTTTTTTATTTCTTAGAGAGAGAGAGGGAAAATTGGTGTGCCAGGGCCTCAGCTACTGCAATTGAACTCCAGATGTTTGTACCACCTAGTGTGCATATGCAACCTTGCACTTGCCTCACCTTTTTGTGTCTGGCTTTATGTGGGATCTGGAGAGAGATCAAAATGGGTCCTTAGGCTTTGCAGACAAACGCCTTAACTGCTAAACTCTCTCTCCAGCCCTAAAAAAATATTTTATTTATTCATTTTTGAGAGAGAGAGAGGCAGATTGAGCGAGAGAAAGAAAAAGAGAATATGAGCATGCCAGGGTCTCCAACCACTGCAAATGAACTCCAAATGCATATGACACCTTGTGCATCTGGCTTAACATGGGTATTGAGGAATCAAACCTGGGTCCTTTGGCTTTGCAGGCAAGTGCTTTAACCACTAAACCATCTCTCTAGCCCAAAAATAAAATTAAAAAAAAAAAAAAACTAAAAAAATTATGTCAGCATTCCCAGGAATATCCACTCCCAAGAACAAACAACAGGCTCTAACTAGAAGAAACAGAAGGTTCAAGTGTTGAGTTCCTGCTTGTCATATGTTCAGTAGTTTGTATGATGCAGCTATTTTGGTAGTTTTAAAAATTATTTATTTGAGAGAGGGAGGGGGGCAAGGGAGAATGGGCATGCTAGCTCCTACTACTGCAAATGAACTCCAGACACATGTGCTATCCTGTGCATTCGGTTTATGTGGGTCCTGGGAAATCAAACCTGGGTTCTTTGGCTTTGCAGGCAAGCATCTTAACCACTAAGCCATCTCTCCAGACGTTGGTAGTTTTGTTTACTAAGTTGGCAGAACCTTGGGGGATGCTAAGTAACTAGGAGTGTCTAATGACTGGATAAGAAGATGCCTTTTGTACAAAGATAAGCCCCAGTCTAAATTGGGTATTGAAAAACCACATTCACGTATCTCCTATTGCAGGGTCCTGTTGTGTATTGAGTCACTGAGTTTCAGTAGAGGAACTTCTCTAATGTGTCTGGAAGTCTTAAACTAAAAACTCAGTTAATCCTAAAGAAAACTCACCAGGATCCAAGAATGACAGGAATAATCCCTTGGCTTCCCAAATTATCATCAATGACTATAACTTTTAAAAAATATATTTTTATTTTTATTTATTTATTTGAGAGAGAGAAAGAGGCCAAGAGAGGGCATCCAGCTACTGCAAATGATACTCCAGACGCATGTGCCTTGTGCATCTGGCTTACATGGGTCCTGGGCAATCGAACCTAGGTCCTTTGGCTTTGCAGGCAAGCAACTTCACTGCTATGCCATCTCTCCAGCCCAATGACTATAACTTTAGAGTTGCTCCTTTAGCTATCTCCCATGTCTCTTCTCTCTAGACTTAACATAGGCAGGCATAAGCTGCCAGCACTCTGGACTGGACTGAATGAGTCAACAGTTTTTCTTCTTTTGGTTTTTTGAGGTAGGGTCTCACTCTACCCCAGGCTGACCTGGAACTCACTATGTAGTCTCAGGGTGGCCTTGAACTCACGGCAATCCTCCTACCTCTGCCTCCCAAATGCTGGGATTAAAGGTGTGCACCACCACACCTGGTTCTAACAGTTTCTTCCTATTGCCGATCCCCAGTCCATCAGAATTGCTCCCTGGACTATGCTGAAAAAAAAAAAAAAAAAAAAAAAAAGCCTGGTAATTTAAGGACAGAGATAAATTCTAAGGAGCTTCCTTTGCCTTGTCCCTTCAAAGGCTGGCTGAGACTCAAAAATGTTCAAATGCCTTAGGCAGTAAATACTCAGAGTAATTTCTTTAATTTGTCTCTTCCTTATTTAGTAGTTGACAACTAATGAACCCAAAAATCAGTCAAAAATCTGAATGAGAAATATTTAGAAATGACAATTGACCTTAGGGACAATATAGTTCCTTCACCTTTCAGTGGAAAAGCAACCACCTCTTACAGGAATTGCTCCTAGTTCTTCCACTCATTGCCTGCAATGTTTTTCCCCTAAAAGTGAGGCTTTTTGTTTTGTTTTGTTTTTTGCTTTTTCGAGGCAGAGTCTTGCTCTAGCTCAGGTTGACCTGGAATTTACTATATCATCTCAAGGTGGCCTTGAACTCACAGTGATCATCCAATCTTTGCCTCCTGAGTGTTGGGATTAAAGGTGTGTGCCATCACACCTAGCTTAGAAGTGAGATTTTGAAAAGATACATGCAAGCAAGGACATACTCAAGACCAGGACTTGACTTGTAGGAATCTCACTTGGAGGAAGTCTTGTGAGTGCAGTTAAGTCCTAAGGAGGGCAAAGTCACATTGGGAGTCATCCAGTCACAGGTACAATCTTACAACCACCAAAGCGTCCTCCACATTTCATGTTGGTAAGCTAGATTCTTTATTGTTCCCTGGTGCCTCTCAGGAAAAAGGGTTATGCATTCCTGCCCTGTTGGATAAACAATGGCTACATCACCTGCAAGAGTTAACACAATGTGAGTAGCCAAAAATAAATGTTAACTCTGCCATGAGTTCTCCAATGTTCCCCAAAAGGGTTGCTTCAAAACTGGAATCCTCAAGTGATGTTTTGGATCAAAGCAGTAAATGACTCCTTGTGGAATATGTGGCATGAGCAAGATAGAAAACTTGTTTGTAAGTCTTTCTGACTTACAGGTCATTGTTAGCATGGCATTACTTAGTGTCTTCTGACTGAAGTCTCCCTCTTTCTAAGTGAGCCAAAAGTTTCTAAAAAGCAATTCAGATGGTAGTAACAAAGTGAAGGCTTGAACATTACACCTGGAGGACACTAAGAATATTTGGGTTGACCTACTAAATAAAGGTTGACTTATGGAGATAATTAGCTGGGTATCAAGGCAGTGTCTGACTCAAGTTTTATCATCTTATACAACCCCTGAATTAAGCCATATTCTTACTATATTACTATATAACACAATCATCAAGGTTAACATGAAGATGTGAGATTTCTATAGTATCATTAACTCAAAGTCCACATTGATTGCCACAATTCTAGGAAGCTAGCATTTTTATAATTAATAAAGCAATGTTATAAGATACAACTGACAAAAATTAAATAAAATTGGGCCAGGCGTGGTGGTGCACACCTTTAATTCCAGTACTTGGGAGGTAGAGGTAGAAGGATCACCGAGAGTTTGAGGCCATCCTGAGACTACATAGTGAATTCCAGGTCATGAGACCCTACCTCGAAAAACAAAAACAAAAAAAAAAAAAAAAAAAAGAAAAAAAATTAAATAAGTCATGTTGGCCGTAATATTTAAGTATTTCAAATAAAATCTTTAAAATTTTAATTAGGGGCTGGAGAGATATCTCAGTGGTTAAAGGCACTTGTTTGTAAAGCCTGACAGCCTGGGTTTGATTCCCCAGTACCCACATGAAGCCAGATGTACAAAGTGGCACATGTACCTGGTTTATTTGCACTTGCAGGAGGTCCTAGCAAACCTATAATCCATTTAAATAAATAAGTAAATGAACATATGTTTTAAAAAGCAAAATTTTGGGGCTGGAGAGATAGCATTTAAGGCATTTGCCTGCCTGCAAAGCCTAATAATGACCCAGGTTCAATTTCCAAGCACTCACGTAAGCCAGATGCACAAGGTGGTGTATGTGTCTGGAGTTCGTTTGCAGTGGCTGGAGGCCCTGGTTACCCATTCTCTCTCTCTTAAATGAATAAATAAAATAAACCTATAAAGATATATTAATTTTTAAAAAAATTTTATTTTGGAGACAGAGAGACACAGAGAGATAGGGAGAGGAAGACAGAAAGAGATAGGCACGCCAGCAGCCTCTCAGCTGCTGGGGATGAAATACAGATGCGTGCGCCCCCTTGTGGTCAAGTGTGGCATTGCGCCCTTGCGTCACTTTTGCATCTGGCTAAATGTGGGACCTGGAGATTGGAACCGCTGGAGATTGAACTAGCGTTCTTAGGCTTAGGAGGCAGGTGCCTTAACTGCTAAGCCATCTCTCCAGCCATATAAAAATATTTTTAAAAAGCAAAATTAATTAAATATATATGTTTAATTTTGTTTATTTTTTTAAATTCGAGGTAGAGTCTCCATCTAGCCCAGGTTGATCTGGAGCTCACACTGTAGTTCCAGGCTGGCCTAGAACTCACAGAGATTCTCCTACCTCTGCCTCTGCAGTGCTGGGATTAAAGATGTGCATCACTATGCCTGGCAAAAGTAAAGTTTTAACTAATAGCCAGAGCACATAACTAAAGGACAGTTGGAAGTTGCCTGCCCTGGTCAAGTGTTAAGCTGATAATGCAAGTGATACCAAAATTCTAAAGCTGAAAAAAATTGGGGAAACTTGAAGGTCCTCTCATTTATGGTATTTTAAGTAAATTTTTTTAAAAAGCAAAAAAATAGGAATACCACTTCAGATACAAACAAATTCAGTGACTCTTATTATTTTTATTTATTTATTATTATTATTTTCTGGTTTTTTCAAGGTAGGGTCTCACTCTAGTGCAGGCTGATCTGGAATTCACTATGTAGTCTCAGGGTGGCTTTGAACTCATGGTGATCCTCCTATCTTTGCCTCCTGAGTGCTGGGATTAAAGGCGTGCGCCATGCCCGGCTCAAAAGTTTAACTGTAGCATCCAACACTACTTTGTTGACCTGACGATTAGGCCAGGTCAATGAAAGTAGGCTACAGTGTAGAATTTAAGTGGCTTCACTAAGCAAGAACACCTATTTGTCCAAGGAGGCTTTGCTCAAATCATTCACTAGATAAGAACATGGTTTAACATGGTTTTTCACTGGACGTTACTGACATGGTCTCTTCTCTGAGAAGCTCACTGTAGATAAGCCAGAATTTAGACAATGAAAACATTTCCCCATCTACTGATGGCTTCTTTTTCACCCCATCTAAGCCAGGCACAAAACTCAGTACACCAAAGTCAACATTTTTACTTCTTCCTTCATAAGATACCTCAACCTCAACTCCATTTACTATAGTTTTATATAGCTAACCTTGGGGAGTAGGTGGTTATCTGAACCATTTGTATAGTCTTTATTTCCAAGTTATAAATTAGGTACTGTGAGGTAGCCAGATATAACAATAACTTTACTTTTCTACTTTTCAGTTTCCTGCAAAGAAATTCTTTGCAGGGCTTCTGGTAAGAATTACCAGCAATACACGAAAGTAGTTTAGAGTCTGATAAGAGGCTGCCACTTCATAAACCTAGCTATCCTTACTGTAAGGCTCAAGGAGCAAAACTAAGGTCCATTTAGACTCCTTGCACTTAGCAGTTTGAACCTTAAATAAATACTCCTTGACAACTTTGGAAAGATCATTGCTGATAATTTTTTCTGCACACATTAAAGGACCTCAAAGTACATTTTGGCTTTTACCTATAAGAGATTAAAAACAAGAAGAAAATGTCAGTATACTGGGGGGTGGGTAGGCTGCCTCTATTATCAACAAGAAGAAAGCAGGAGTTGACTATACTCCATTAGATTTGAGAAAGAGCCTCTACACCATTGCTGGGTGTACACATTGCTCCTGGGTAGAGTAATGCTTGGAGATATTAAGTTCAAACAAAAAGACAAACAAAGAAACAAAACAAACAAACAAACAAAAAGACAAAATACTAGCTGGGAGTGGTGGCTCACAACTTTAATCCCAGCACTTGGGAGGCAGAGGTAGGAGGATTGCTGTGAGCTTGAGGCCACCCTGAGACTACATAGTGAATTCCAGGTCAGTCTGGGCTACCGCAAGATCCTACCTCAAAAACAAATAAACCAAACAAAACAACAACAACAACAAAGGACCGGAGAGATAGCTCAGTGGTTAAGGTGCCTACCTGCAAAGCCTAATGACCCTGGTTGTATGTAAAACTAAAAGCTGTGGAGTACCTATTCTCTCTGTCTCCTATCTCTCTTTGCTTGCAAATAGATAAACACATCTTTTTAAAAGACAAATACTGCATGATCTCATGTTTATAATCTAAAATAGTCTAGTTCATAGAAGCAAAAGTAGAATTATGGTTACCAAGAGTTTAGGGGGTGGAAGAGAATAAGCTAGGGAGATATTAGTCAAAGGGTACAAATACAATGTAGTGACCACAGTAACAATGTCTTCTAGGCTGTAAAATTCCTGAGTAGATTTCAAGAGTTTTTATCACAAAACAAGTATGTGAACTAGTAGATGTGTTAGTATCTTGATTTGTCATCCCCCAAGGTATACTTATATCAAAACATTCTGTATGCCATAAATATAGTTTTTGTCAACTTAAATAAAAAACTTAAGTATTATGAAAATGCTAATTTTACGAAGTTGGGTCAAAGCTGCTCAGTAGTGCAGGAAATTTTTCACACTGATCGCCAGCTTCCAAAGAAACTATGACATGATTCATGTCCTGGGGTTTGCTGAGATCATCCCCACCTCTAGAGTTCTACCTGATAAACATGCCTTCCACTGGGTGATGAGATCAAAGTGATGGACTTCCGGTCAACTAAGTCCAAGGCCTGGATGGCTGATGAACCAAACACAAACTTCAACCTAGGAAATACAAAGGCTCAAGATTAGAAGGGCTCACCTCAGTAACTTGACCCAACGTATCTCTCATCCTCAGCTCGTGGAGGGGCAGTGTTGGAAATTGAATCCAATGCTTCATGTATGCTAGACAATCACTCCACCACTGAGCTCTATCCTTAACCTCTCTATCTTCAGCATTAAAAAAATATAAGCCGCGTGGTGGCGCACGCCTTTAATCCCAGCACTCGGGAGGCAGATGTAGGAGGATTGCCATGAGTTCGAGGCCACCCTGAGACTACATAGTAAATTCCAGGTCAGCCTGGGCCAGAGTGAGACCCTGCCTCAAAAAAAAAAAACAAAACAAAACAAAAAAAAACCAACCCAAAACATATATATTTTAAAATATTTTTATTTTTACTAATTTATTTGAGAAAAAGAGACAGACAGAAAGAGAGAGAATATGGGTGCACCAGGGCCTCCAGCCATTGCAAAGGAACTCCAGATGCATGGCCACCTTGTGCATCTGGCTTACATGGGACCTGGAGAATCGAACCAGGGTCCTCAGGCTTCGCAGGCAAACGCCTTAACTGCTAAGCCATCTTTTCAGCCCCACACTTGAATTTTTAATACTAAACATATGAAGATTTAGTTAACAAAAGGAAATAAAACTTGTTGAGAAGCTTATCAATCAGATAATCACAGTTGACTTTAATAATTTTTTTAAACTGCTTTGTCTCTTTTGACTTATTATGAACATCTCTCAAACATTTTTCTAAATCATTCTTTTTTAAAAAAAATATATTGTATATATTTATTTGGGAGAGAGAAAGAGGCAAAGAGAAAGAGAAGGAAAGAGAGAGAAAATGGGTGCACCAAGGCCTCCAGCCACTGCAAATGAACTCCAGATGCATGTGCCCCCTTGTGCATCTGGCTTACGTGGGTCCTGGAAAATTGAACCAGGATCCTTTGGCTTTGTAAGCAAACGCCTTAACCACTAAGGCATCTCTCCAGGCCCTACATCATTCTTTATTAAAAAATTATTTATTTATTTATTTATTTATTTATTTGAGAGAGGAGGGAGCACATAGAGTGAGAGAATGGGGGTGCCTGGGCCTTTAAGCCACTGCAAACTCCAGATGCATGTGCCACCTTGTGTATCTGGCTTATGTGGGTTCTGGAGGATCAAACCTGAGTCCTTAAGCTTCACAGGCAAGTGCCTTAACAGCTAAGCCATCTTTCCAGCCCCTATAATATTCTTTAAAAAAAAATTATAAAAATTTAGCGGGGTATGGTGGTGCACGCCTTTAATCCCAGCACTCGGGAGGCAGAGGTAGGAGGATTGCTGTGAGTTTGAGGCCACCTGAGACTACATAGTGAATTCCAGGTCAGCCTGAGCTAGCGTGAGACCCTACCATGAAAAACAACAACAAAAAACTTACTATTTATCTGCAAGAGTGAGAGGATAAAAATCAGAATGGGAATGCCAAGGTCTCTTGCCACTGTAAATGAACTTCAGTTATGTTGGTACTGGGGAATTGAACTTTGGTTGTCAGGCTTTGTAAGCATTGCAGCTCCTCTGTATCTTTTTTATTTTTATTTTTTGGTATTTTGAGGTAGGGTCTCACTCTAGCCTAGACTGACCTGGAATTCACTCTGTAGTCCCAGACCAGCCTCATATTTATGGCAATTCTCTTACCTCTGCCTCCCGAGTGCTGGGATTAAAGGTGTAAGCCACCACACCTGGTCCTCTATGTCATTCTTCCCCCTCCCCACAAGGTAGGGTCTCACTCTAGCCCAGGCTGACCTGGAATTCACTATGTAGTCTCACGGTAGCCTCAAACTCATGGTGATCCTTCTACCTCTGCCTCCCGAATGCTGGGATTAAAGGCGTGCGCCACCACGCCCGGCCTCTATGTCATTCTTTTTTTTTTTTTTCTTGGTTTTTCAAGGTAGGGTCTCACTCTGACCCAGGCTGACCTGGAATTAACTATGTAGTCTCAGGGTGGCCTTGAACTCATGGGCGATCCCCTACCTCTGCCTCCCAAGTGCTGGGATTAAAGGCGTGCGCCACCATGCCCGGCTCCTCTATGTCATTCTTAATGGCTACAAAGAATTCTACTGTAAAGTTGAATACTGTCTTTTTTTTTTTTTTTTTTTTTTTTTTGTTTTTCAAGGTAGGGTCTCACTCTAGTCCAGGCTGACCTGGAATTCACTCTGTAATCTCAGGCTGGCCTTGAACTCACTGTGATCCTCCTACCTCTGCCTCCTGAATGCTGGGATGAAAGGCGTGCACCACAATACCTAGCAAGTTGAATAGTTTTATTCTACTCAAATATTGTTGGATAGGATATTTCCGGGTTGTTTTGTTTTGTTGCTATAACAATACAGCAAAATCGTTATGAACACCATGATTACTTCCTTGAGATACATTTTTCTAAGTGGGATATCTGGGTCAAACTGTATTGCCAGTTGCTAGGTTCCCTTCCTTTACCTCTCTACATATTCCTGCCAACATTTTTCCTGGGATTGCCAGTTTTAGATTTTTTATAGTTTATATTTTTATTGTTTTATGTTTTTATGGTCACTAATAGTTATAATTTCCTCCCAAAAGTCTTTGCCTATCTGCATTCTTTCATTATTTTCCTAGTTTCTATTTATTATTATTATTTTTTTGTTTCATGTAGCCCAGATTGGCCTCAAACTCACCATGTAGCTGAGAACTTGAGCTCCTGGATCCTCTTAATGTAATTTGCCAGTGCTGAGATTAGACGAATGTACCATCATGCTTAGGTATTTGTTTTTTAAGTAGTAACTTATCTTGCCTAGAATAATATATAATTCTTATTAAAAATCTAAATAATAGCCAGGTATGGTGGCACATGCATTTAATCCTAGCACTTGGAAGGCAGAGGTAGGAGGATTGCCATGAGTTCAAAGCTACCCTGAGACTACAGAGTGAATTCCAGGTCACCCTGAGGCTAGAGTGAGACCCTACCTCAAAAAACGAAAAACCAAAAAAAAAAAAAAAAAAATCTAAATAATTGAAAAAAGGTTAAAATATTTCCCTACATTCTATATATACCTCAAGACTTAAAAAAAAATAGGGGGCTGGAAAGATGGCTTAGCGGTTAAGGCATATGCCTGCAAAGCCCAAGGACCCCAGTTTGATTCTCTGGGTCTCACGTAAGCTAGATGCACATGGTGGTGCATGTGTCTGGAGTTCGTTGTAGTGGCTAGAGGCCCTGGTGTGCCCATTCTCACTCTCTCTCAAATAAATAAATAAATAAATAAATAAATAAATAAATAAATAAATAAATTTTAAAAATAGGTATTTTTTTGGTTCTTTTGAGATAAGTTTCACTCTAGCTCAGGCAGACCTGGAATTCACTATGTAATCTCAGGGTGGCCTTGGACTCACAGTGCTCCTCCTACCTTTGCTTCCTGAGTGCTGGAATTAAAGGTGTGCACCATCATGTCTGATTTTATATATATGGTTTTTTTTTTTTTGAGGTACTGTCTTACTCTAGCTCAGACTGACCTGGAATTCACCATGTAGTCTCAGGGTGGCCTTGAACTCATAGTGATCCTACCTCTGCCTCCCAAGTGCTGGGATTAAAGGTGTGCACAACCATGCCTGGCAAGACTTATTTTTTTTGTGGTGCGAGGATGATACCCAGGGTCTTAAGCATGCTAAGAAAATGCTCTACTACTGAACTGCATATCTGAATCTACTTGAGGACTTTTATTATTTATTTATTTTTATTTACTTATTTTTGGTTTTCCGAGGCAGGGTCTCACTCTAGCTCAGGCTGACTTGGAACTATGTATTCTCAGGGTGGCCTCAAACTCTTGGTGATCCTCCTACCTCTGCCTCCCGAATGCTGAGATTAAAGGTGTGTGCCACCACACCCGGCTATTTTTTTGTTTTTTTGAGGTAGAGCTTCACTCTAGCCCATGCTGACCTGGATTTACTATGTAGTCTCAGGGTGGCCTTGAATTCACGGCACCCTACGCGTGCGCCACCATGCCTGGCCTTATTTGAGGACTTTTAAATACACGTGAACATATGCAATGGGTGTCATTTATTCTTAGTAGCTTTTAGGTTTTTTTTTTGTTTTGTTATTGAGAGTGTAGTTATACTTTTGGATTTTGTGACTTTAAAGAAAATGATAGCTGGACGTGGTGTTGCACGCCTTTAATCCCAGCACTCGGGAAACAGAGGTAGGAGGATTGCTGTGAGTTTGAGGCTACCCTGAGACTACATAGTGAATTCCAGGTCAACCTGGACTAGAGTGAGACCCTACCTTGAAAAAAAAGAAAAAGAAAATGATATTTGATCTGCATTTTTTAGGTAACTGGCCACTCTATTTGTCTTTCTGAAGTATTTATATCACCTGCAAATAATAATTGGCTTTCTTGGAAGAAAAATATGCTTCTAAGTTTTTGTTAATTTAACAGCTACAATTTCTAGAACAATGTCAAACAATAGTGGTAAGGACAATTATGGGAAAGCCTTACACTGTCTGGTATGGTGTTAGTTATTCATTTGCAAGATTTTTAACAATCATGTAAAAAAATATTCTTCTGGGCTGGAGAAATAGATGGCTTAATAGTTAAGGCACTTGCCTACGAATCCTAAGGACTCAGGTTCATTTCCCCAGTATTCAGATGCACAAGGTGGCACAAGCATCTGGAGTTCATTTGCAGTGGCTAGAGGTCCTGATGTGCCCATTCTTTCTCTCTCTCTTAAATAAATATTTAAAAATATTCTTCCTAGTTTTATTAAGACTATTTTTAGAAGTCAAGAGTTGATATTGAAAGGACTTGGCTTTTATACCATACTTATGGTTTACAAAGAAAATCAAGGGCTGGAGACATGGCTTAGCAGTTAAAGAGCTTGCTTGTGAAGCCTAAGGACCCAGGTTCGATTCCCTAATACCCACATAAGCCAGATGCACAAGGTGGCATATGCATCTGGAGTTTGTTTGCAGTGGCTGGAGGCCCTGGTGTGCCCATTGGTTATCTCTTTCTCTATCTGCCTCTCTCTCTCAATAAACAAAAATATTTTCCCTTTTTTTTTTTTTTTTTTTTGTGATTTCTTTTTCAGTGCTGAGGAATGAACCCAGACAAGTGCTCATCCACTGAGCTAAATTCCCAACCCCACAGATAAAAATATTTAAAAATTTTTTTAAAAATCAAACACATCAAGTACAACAGAGTATGTACTTACGATAACAGGTGCTCATCAGAAACTGTAAAATGGGAATGGAAACAAGTTAAACATGCTGAACTAGTGACCACAGACATAAAAATCTTATAAAGACTATTAATAAAAAATATTTCTAGCTGGGTATGGTGGTGCACTCAGGAGGCAGAGGTAGGAGGATCACCATGAGTTTGAGACCATCCCGGGCTCTAGAGTCAGCCTGTGCTAGAGTGAAACCCAATTTCAAAAAAACAAAATAAAGCCGGGTGTGGTACTTTAATCCCAGCACTCAGGAGACAGAGGTAAGAGGATGGCTGTGAGTTCAAAGCCACCCTGAGACTACATAGTGAATTCTAGGTCAGCTGGGACTAGAGTGAAACTCTACCTCAAAAAACCAAACCAAACCAAAAAAAAAAAGAGAAAAACACAATAAAACAACAACAACAACAACAACAACAACAACAAAACCCCAAAAACCAAAATAAAAAGATTTCTATGCAAGGTGGTGAGTTGAACCTACATATCTTATTTTACTCCTACCTCAAGTTCTGCTAAAGTAAGAATCAGAGAACTTTTTTGAAAAAAGTCATTAATTCCAAGGATGAAAAAGACAGGGTGAAACAAAAGCTAAAATACATTGGAAGCTGACAGAAAAGCAGAAAATAATTAATAAGCTCTTAGTAACATGACTCCTAAGCTAACAATGGGGAGAACCAAGCACATCCCAGAACCTACTATCCTTCCTTCACATGCCCCTCAAATGAAACCCTCAGAAACTGGTGGTACTAGATAGCTCTGGAGGTGAGCATCATGCAGGGACACTAAAAGATTCTTTAAAAGCAAGCTGAGCCGGGTATGGCGGCACATGCCTTTAATCCCAGCATTTGGGAGGCAGAGGTAGGAGGATTGTTCGAGGCCAACCTGAGACTACATAGTTAATTCCAGGTCAGCCTGGACCAAAGTGAGACCCTACCTCGAAAAAGCAAGCAAGAAAAAGAAAAGAAAAGAAAAAAAAAAGCAAGCTTAAGGGACTAGAGAGATGACTCAGTGGTTAAAGGTGCTTGTTTATAAAGCCTGACAGCACCAGTTAAATTTCCCAGTACCCACATGAAGCCAGATACACAAAGTGGTGCATGTGGTCTGCAGTTTGTTTGCTGTGGCAGGAGGCCCTGGTGCACCCACACACTCTCTCTCTCTCAAATAATAAGTAAAAATATTTAAAAAAATAAAAATAAGCTTAAGAAGTATAAGGACCCCAGTTCCTCTCCTTAGCTGTAGATTACAGCCAGTCCCTCTTTCTGGCAAAGACTTAGGCTTATTTCCTTCAGAGGTTCAAATACAGTGAACTCAAGAGTGTCACACAAAAAACGGGGGTGGGGGACTGGAGAGATGGCTTAGTGGTTAGGGCATTTGCCTGCAAAGCCAAAGGTCCTTGGTTGGATTCACCAGGACCCACGTAAGCCAGATGCACAAGGTGGTGCATGCGTCTGCAGTTTGCAGTGGCTGGAGGCCCTGGTGTGCCCATTCTCTCCCCCTTTTCTCTCTGCCTCTCTCTCTCTCAACTAAATATATAAAAATATTTTAAAAAAAAAAACCCCAAAACAGGGGGATGAACTGCTTCCCAAATAACTCATAACACAAGCAATCAGCAGGCCTTCAAATATTTTTTTTCTCTAGCACTGAGCTACACTTCTTTACAATCCAGCCACTTCCATGTAGACAGGAGACCAAAAGTCTTCCCTAGGAAACCTGACCACACCAACAGGAAATGACACTGGAATGGCTTCTCCAATTAAGTAGCCTAATAAGAACTATAGTGACATTCATTTTCCACACCTGGATATTCTACTCAGGACACTACAAGACATTCTGCAACTGAGTTACAGGAATACTAGAAGGAGGAAACTCACTCATCAAGTCAAGAGTGCCCACAGGGTGGAGTGAAAAACAAAAATATACCTTGTCAAAAGACTCAAAATATTCATCATTAACAGAAGATACAACAAGCCTTCCATATCTGTGATTCACATCTGTGGATTCAACCAAGCTCACAATAAAACTATTTGAGGGCAGGAGAGATGGCTTAGCAGTTAAGGCACTTGACTGCAAAGCCTGAGGACCCATGTTCGACTCTCCAGGTCCCACATAAGCCAGACACAAGGTGATACAAATGCACAAGGTCACACGTGAGCACTAGGTGGCATGTGCATCTGGTGTTCAAATACAGTGGCTAGAGGCCCTGGCATGCCAATTCTCTCACTCTTGCATTAAAAAAAAGTCAATTTGTTTGGCTTGCCTCAAAAACAAACAAACAAAAACAACCAATATTTGAGACTTGTTGGAAAGAAGGGATTCAATGGAGAGGGGATTTGGAAGGGGGAAAACGAGGGTGGTGGTGGAAGGAGTCTATGATGATGATATGTTGTCTATATGTATGGAAATTGTCAATAAAAAGTTTTAAAAAATATTTGGGAGTCCAGGCACATGTCTATAATCCCAGCCCCTGGGAGGCTGAGGCATGAAGACTGCTCAGTTCAAGGTCAGTCTGGGCCACATAATGGGCCAAATAAAACAAAACTAGAAGACCACTGCACATAGCTGTACTAAACATGCACAGACTTTTCTCTTGTCATTCCCTAAAGCACTGACATTGTATCAGGTATTACAAGTGATCTAGAGATGATTTATTTAAAGTGTGTTAAAGTATAGAGGACAACATATATAGTTACATGCCATATTATGTTAGACCTCGAACACCAAATGTGTCCACAAGGTGTTCTACAAGCAATCCTCCATGGATACCAAGGAGTGACTGTAATTCAAACTTCCAGAGAACATAAGGTCACATAGATGGGAAATAATAGACAAGACATGAAAATAGGATGGGGTCAAATGAGAAGATGGGTTTTAGTGGGAGGAGAATGGGGAAGACAGAGGTTCAATGGGATAGGGAGATCAAAATGCATTATATATACATATATGAAAGTGTAAAATTTAATAAATAGAAGAATCAGAAGTAACACTAGAAGCAAGAATGTGGAATAATGCTTTTAGAAATCTGAAGAAATATTACTTCCAACATACAGTTTACTACTTAATCAACATTAAGCATGAGAAAAGCCTCCAAAGTACATTTCATGCTCCCTTCTCAGAAGCTATTGAGTATGTGCTTCTAGAGTATCTTATAAAGTAAGGTAGGGTCTGAACATAAATAGCATGAAAACTGTAGGATGTGCTAAACTTAAGTTCCAAAATAGGTAACGAGAATTCCCACGCTAGTAACAGTACAGGAAGATCTCAGGAGACAGCTGAGACACCAGCCAGTCCATATTAGGAAAGTCGGAGGCTTTAAGAGAGACTTCTCTCATCAAACTACTGACCAGGCCTGACCCTGCTTAGCTTCAGAGATCAGATGAATGGTGTTATGACTGACTATACACAGCTAAGAGAGATTTCTTAAGGAGTATTTTGATTGAGTAGCATAGGCCAGGCACAGTAATGCATACCTTTCATCTGAGCACTTGGGAGGCAGAAGTAGGAGAATTGCTGTGAGTTCCAGGTCAGCTTGGGCTAGAGTGAGACCCTACCTCAAACAAAACAAAACTGTACTAGAGAGTTTGAATTATGTCTAAACGCATAGCAAATAAAACATGAAAGCAAGCCGGGTGTGGTGGCGCACACCTTTAATCCCAGCACTTGGGAGGCAGAGGTAGGAGGATCGCCGAGAGTTCAAGGCCACCCTGAGACTACATAGTTAATTCCAGGTTAGCCTGGATCAGCGTGAGACCCTACCTCGAAAAACCAAAAAAAAAAAAAAACCAAAACAAAACAAAACAAAACAAAAAAAAAAACATGAAAGCAAAGCCAAGATGGCTTTAACTCCAGGGAAACCAAGTTACCTAGGAAAGGAAAAGTAATCATAGCTTTCTACATGGCTCAGCCATGACTAGTCATACATCATACAAGTATAAACTTGGAGTCTTGATCTAACAAATGACCACGGAAGAATGGGGATTAGGAGGATAAATGACTACCCTGAACCAACAGTTCTACTAAAAGCAAGCAGGAATGGCAGTGGTCTGCTTCTGCATGATGGATGTCAAGGGCACCTTTTGGGCAGCCCCCTTCAAGATGATCAGCGAGTGCATGGATTACTGCATTCTAGACTCTCAGGGCATTCAAGTTGGAGTGCAAGGAACACATATGAGTTGACAAGATTGACTCCTCCCCACCCCACTGTTTCCGCAAGCAAAACATGGTTGAATATCTGGCTGGCTACTCTTTAACACACGAAATGAATTTCATTACTTCTGACTGGAATGCGAACAAAAGTTGGCTCATTTTCTCAATCCTTTTAAAAAAAGGAACTCAAAACTTTCACAGTGCACAAGAGTAAGCAATAACAGTTTTGTTTTTTTTTTTTCTTTTTGATTTTTTGAGGTAGGGTCTCACTCTAGCCCAGGTTGACCTGGACTTCACTATGTAGTCTCAGGATGGCCTTGAACTCACAGTGATCCTCCTGCCTTTGCCTCCTAAGTGCTGGGATTAAAGGCATGTGCCACCACGTCCAGCTTGCAATAGCAGTTTTGAGGTCTAATTTGACTAGTATATACAAAGACCATTTTTGAAAAAGTAGTTCTAATTAGTTGATTTTTTTTTCCTGGACAGATTCTCATGTAGCCCAGCCTGGCCTCGGGTTAGTATACAGGGGGTGATCTTGAATTTTGGATCCTCCCGTTTTCATCCCCTGGGATTACTGGCATGCACCACCAAGCTTGTCTTTTTTGGGGGGAGAGGGGTTGAGGTAGGATTTTGCTCTGGCCCAGGCTGACCTGGAATTCACCATGTAGTCTCAGGTGGCCTCAAACTCAGGACAATCCTCCTACCTCTGCCTCCCTAGTGCTGGATTAAAGGTGTGTGCCACCACCACGTCCGGCTTCAAGCCTGTTTTTTTAATGCAGTGCTTGGGAATCCAACCCAGGGGGCTTTGTGCAAGCTAGTTAAGCATTCTCAACAGCGCTACATCCTCAACTCATGATTAGCCTCCCCCTGCTAAGACCATCTTTGCAGTGACTTCAGACAGGTGCAAGGCACCCTCTGCTGGCCACAGGGGAAAAGGTACTTTCTGAGCAAAATAAATGACCATGTAAATTCGCATCAGGATTTGAGCCAAACAATAAAGTTATATAACCAAAAGAGCAACTAAAAAAAAAAAAAGTGTAGTCCCAGGACCTTGGCCACTTCTCATGGATAGCTGGCGCTTCGGTTCCCAGGAGTAAGAGGGGGAGGAGAGGGAGGGAAGAGAAGGGGGGAGAGGGAGGAGGAGGGGATGGGCGGAGAGGAAGAGGGAGGAGGAGGGAGAGGAAGAGGAAGGAGGAGGGAGAGGAAGAAGGAGAAGGATGGAGAAGGAAGGGGAAGAGGGAGGAGGGAGAAGGAAGAGGAGGGAGAGGAAGAAGGAGAAGGAGGGAGAAGGAAGGGGAAGAGGGAGGAGGGAGAAGGAAGAGGAGGGGGAGGAAGAAGGGCAAGAGGGAGCAGGAGGCGGGGGAGGGGGTAGGAGAGGGAGATGGAGAGAGGGAGGCGGAGAAAGACGGAGGGGATGAGTGGGAAGGGGGGAACGGCAGTTGCGCTGAACGGATCTGACGTCTGTTTCATTCAAAGCATTTGCAAGCCCGGAGCTCTGAGAGCGAACGAAGCCTGCAGCAGGGAAAGCGCGCGTGAGTCAGGGGAGCGGGCGGTCCCCGGAGCCCAGCGGCAGCCCCGCCCCGCACAGCTCCACGCCGGCCCTCGGCGCAGCCGCAGCGGCCCGTACTTGGCGCGCCGTCCCGCACCGCAGCGGCCATCTCTCTCAGCAGCTCCTCGGCGACCGCAGGCAACGCAGCCTCCATACCACCACTTCACACGCCTCCACAGCACGGGCCGTACGGAGTTCCGTGGTCTCCCGCCTTCGGCCGCCGACGGGGCGGGGCCACACACTGGATGACGTCGCTGTGCGTCATCGCGCATGCGGGCAGTGCGAGTCTTGGCGTCAAATGACTCCAGCCAATCCAGAGAGCCCTGAGCGCGGAGGGCGGGGCGTTCCGACGTGCGGGCGGGTCCGTGGCACGCAGAGGACGCTGCGGCAGCATGTACCACCGGCTCCTGAGCCGGCTTGTGGGCCGAGGGCTCGTGCGGGCGGCTGGGAGGCGGTGCCGGGGCTGCTCGGCACATTTGCTCGCGGAGCTGGCGGGAGGTGCGGGGCCCGGCGTGGAGGTGCCACCGCCGCCGTGTCGGGTCGCGCCGCGAAGCCGGGACCCAGGCCTGCTACCGCTGTTGGCAGGTGAGAAGCGCGCGCCGGGCGGGGCCGGCCGGGCGGGGACTGGGGCGCGGGCAGGGCCCGGTGACCTCAGAGCCTCTTCCCGCAGCGCTCGCCTGGTTCTCGAGGCCCGCTGCGGCACCGGAGGAGGAGGAAGAGCGGCAGGCTGAGGGCGGGGACGCGGCCGACGGGGCGGAGGCCGAGATCATCCAGCTGCTGAAGCGAGCCAAGGTGAGGGTGGCTCGCAGGAGAAGGTCCTGTGCCCTTGCTGATTGATGGCGTGTGCTTGACCTCCGGTTTACCGTGGCATGGACGCAGGTTCCTAGGTTAAATGACCCAGAATTAGATTAGAATCAGTCACTGGAGGAGGCTTGGAATCTGTCCAGCCTGGGCCTCTCGAATCTTACAGCAGAGCCGCTGCCCCACGTTTCCATACAGATGCAGATGGCACCCTAACCATCTCCCCCTCCTCCTTTTTTTGACTACACATCTTGAAAATGCAGTTTATTGTTGGTTATACAGCTTGGTTTTTGTTTAAATCCTTTTCTCCACATCCTTTTAAATACTCTGTCCTCAGGTTACTTCATCTCTTCCATTGGGTCCAGTGTTCAGGCTGACCTGGAATTAACTATGTAGTCTCAGAGTGGCCTTGAACTCACACTGATCTTCCTACCTCTGCCTCCCAAGTGCTGGGATTAAAGGCGTGTGCCACCACGCCCAGCTCTACTACCGTCATTTTTGCAGCCTAGAAACCTCGTAGTAATTTTTAGAACTCGTTGTAGCTTACTGTTAACTCCCACAACACAGCACTAACTCCTGTTGTTTCCAAATCCAAAACATTCCTCAGATCTGCCTGTCCCCCTTTTCTCTTCCCCTGCTGTCTTCACACCACCCATGATCCAGTTGTTGATCCTGTTCTCTTGCCCCATGTACAGTCAGTGCTCCATATAGTAGCCTTAGTGATGCTTTTGAACATTTAAATCATATTGTCTCCATGCCTGAAAATGGAATAACTTCCCACTGCATTTGGGATAAAATCCAGATTCCTTGTGTTCTACATCAGCTTACCCCATCCAACTGTGGCCTGTTTTCCTTTCACATCTCTTTCCTTGCATTTCTTCTGAAGAACCATTTTTTTCTCCAGCCTGTAAGGCCTTCACTTGTTCTCTGTTAGGTCATTTCCCCCACCTCAGTTCAATTATTCGGTTGACTCATTTTAAAAAAATTATTTTATTTGTTTATTTGAGAGCAACAGATAGACAGACAAAGAGGCAGAGAGAGAGAGGAGAGAGAATGGTCACACCAGGGCCTCTGGCCACTGCAAATGAACTTCAGATGCGTGTGCCACCTTGTGCATTTGGCTTAGATGGGTACTGGGGAATGGAGCCTTGAACTAGAATCCTTAGGCTTCACAGACAAGTGCTTAATCACTAAGCCATCTCTCCAGCCCTAATTTTTTTTTATTCATTTATTTATTTCAGAGAGAGAGAGAGAGAACAGAAAGAAAGAGGCAGAGAGAGAGAGAGAGAAGAGGCATGCCAGGGCCTCCAGCCACTGCAAATGAACTCCAGACACATGTACCACCGTGTGCATCTGTCTTTACTCGGGTACTAGGGAATCAAACCCAGGTCTTTTGGCTTTGTATGCAAGTGCCTTAATCACTAAGCCATCTCTCCAGCCCCCAACTCATGCTTATCTTTCAGTTCCACTCTCCCTTTTTTCAAGGCTTCCTTGATTTCCTAAAGAGACTATCCCTATACTTCCTTTCATCATTTTTCTCCTTAGTTCTTCTCATGAGTTGTGATTTAACTTACTTGTCTTCCAGAGTCCCCTCTCAGGCAGGGAGATTAAAGATAGATGGAAGGCAAGCAGCTTCCTTATAAATAAGTTGTACAAATTGCTCATATTCCTTCTGTGTTCCATGGTAGTCAAAACTGTGTTTGTTATATGGTCACACCTAGCTGCAAGTGAAGCTGATCTCCCTGTCACCCCAGTAATCATAATGCCTGGTGCGTAGTAGAGGTTCAATAAACATGGGATAAATGCGTAACTTTCAGTCTGTTGCAATGCTATGGACATATGTACTCTGTGCAGCAGCATGTGCATCTGCTTTCTTTACATTTCATTTAATATTATCTTCTTTGTCTTTGTTTTCAGTTAAGCATCATGAAAGATGAGCCAGAGGAAGCTGAGCTGATTTTGCATGATGCTCTTCGCCTTGCATATCAGAGTGATAACAAGAAGGCCATCACTTACACTTACGATTTGGTAACTCTTCTAACCAGTCTGAACTACTGCCTAGGAAGATTGGATGCTCAGAAAGTGTTATTCTCATTCCTAATTTTTATTCCTGACCTTCAGCATGTCCTAAAGTTTTTTTTTTTTTTTTTTTTTTTTTTTTGAGGTAGGGTCTCACTCTAGCCCAGGCTGACCTGGAATTCACTCTGTATTCTCAGGATGGCCTAGAACTCATGGCGATCCTCCTACCTCTGCCTCCCGAGTACTGGGATTAAAGGCGTGCGCCACCACGCCCGGCTCCTAAAGTTTTTTTTTTTTTTTTTTTTTTTAATGGAGGAAGGGATTTACTGAAACTTACAGATCCAGGAGAAGTTCCATAATGGCAGAAGAAGCTGGCCTGATTTCATAGGTCCAAACAGAGAGAGAGTGAGCGAGCTTGTTTTTTATTTTTACTTTTATTTATTTTATTTTATTATTTGTTTTTAGAGGTAGGGTCTCACTCCAGCTCATTATGACCTGGAATTTCACTATTTAGTAGTTTCAGGCTGGCCTCGAGCTCTCAGCAGTCCTCCTACCTCTGCTTCCTGAATGCTGGGTTTAAAGACATGAGCCACCATGCCGGCAGTGGTTTTTTATTTTTTTAAACTGTTTTTTTTTTTTTTTTTAATTTTTAAAAATTGATTTATAAATAGAGAAAGAAAGAGAGAGAGAAAGGATACCAGGGCCTTTTGCCACTGCAAATGAACACCCGATGCATGTGCCACTTGTGTATCTGGCTTTATGTGGGTACTGGGGAGTCCAACTCCAGCTGTCAGGCTTTGTAAGCAAGTGCCTCTTTAACTGCTGAGTCATATCTCTAGCCTCTCATTATTTTTATTTTTATTTTTTGGTTTTTCGAGGTAGGGTCTTACTCTAGCACAGGCTGACCTGGAATTCACTCTGTATTCTTAGGGTGGCCTTGAACTCTTGGTAATCCTCCTACCTCTGCCTCCCTGAGTGCTGGGATTAAAGGTATGTGCCACCATGCCCGGCTCCTCTCATTTTTTTTTAAACCTTTTACAGGATCATTTACAATTCCAGACCAAAAAGAAACAAATACAATATTTGTTTCTTCAGTGATGAGTAGAACTCAATGTAATTTGCTTTCAACAAATTACATATAATAAAGTTATTTCTTATACCATTGTTGTACTGTGCCTCTAGCAAATTAAATGGTGACATATTTCCTCTACTTTGAATTATTTTTTTGTGTGTAGTACGTGTGGTGTTTGCATGGGTGTGTGCAGATGTGCATGCCCCATATGCACACATGAGGGATCATGAAGCTTTTAGGATCCTGTATTGCTCTTAGACCTTATTTCACTTGTCTTGGAGCTCTCTGTTTTTTTAGTTCGACTGGCTGATCAGTGAGCATCAGTGGTTCTCCTGTTTCTGCCCCTTTGGCACTGGGATTACAAGTGAGCACAATGACACCCAGTCTTTTCTTTTCTTTCTTTTCTTTTTTTTTTTTTTTAGCAAGGTCTCATTCTACCCAGGCTGACTTGGAACTCACTCTGTAGCCTAATCTGGCCTTGAATTCAGAGTGATCCTCCTACCTCAACTTCCTAAATGCTGGGATTAAAGGTACAGGCATGCCCCACCAGTCCCAGTTTAACAAACCTAGCTTTTTACATCGGTACTGAGGACTGAACTCAAGTCTTCAGTGCTTGTTACCCAATCACTCTGAGCCATCTCCACAGCCTGAACTAATTTTTTTTTTTTTTTTGGGGGTTTCGAGGTAGGGTCTCACTCCGGCCCAGGCTGACCTGGAATTAACTATGTAGTCTCAGGGTGGCCTCGAACTCATGGTGATCCTCCTACCTCTGCCTCCCAAGTGCTGGGATTAAAGGTGTGCGCCACCACGCCCAGCTGAACTAATTTTTTAAGAGTGTGAAAGTAGAAAGGAATCTTTACTGTAAAGATTTTTAAATTAGGGGAGTGTGGTGCTCTAAACTGAACAATTATTTTAATTTACTTTCAGATGGCCAACTTAGCATTCATACGAGGCCAGCTTGAAAATGTAAGTAAATCACTTTAAAATATCATGAAATTGTAAAATACTAGTCTTAAGGGGACTGCAGTCACAAGAGTATATACTAAGCTGCTGTTTCAGAGAGACCTCAAAGTAGAGTGACTCAAGATAAGGTGTCTTTCTCTTTAATATATTCACCTTAAGGTAGGCTAAAAACTGCAAGTAGGTTAGGCATCTCTTGTTTGGTTCATTCACAGATATACTGTTATCTGTATAAGTGAGCTGACATCCCACCCCACCCCCCCAACCTGCAGGCAGGGAGAGGGAGAGAGGCTGGAACGCAAGTAGCTTCATTATAGTATATGGCTTAAAAGGTGTTCACATTCCTTCTATCTATCACTATTGGCCAAACTTCATCATATAATCACATATCTACCTGTAAGGAAGGCTGTTTTAAAAATTTGAGGGGCTTAAAAAAATATTTTTAGCCAGGCATTGTGACTCATGCCTTTTATCCCAGTACTTGGGAGGCAGAAGTGGGAGGATCACTGTGAGTTCGAGGCTAACCTGAGAGTACATTGTGAATTCCAGGTAGCCTGGGCTGTGAAACCCTCGGAAAACTTTTTAAAAAATTATATATATATATATAAAATCAGAGAGAATGTGAATGTGTGTGCCAGGGTCTCTCGCCATTGCAAACGATGCATGCATCACTTTGTGCATCTGGCTTTACATGGGTACTGGGGAATTGAACCCAGGGTGGCAAGCTTTGCAAGCAAGGGCCTTTAACTGCTGAGCCATCTTCTCAGCCCTTTTGATTTTGAAGGGATTATTTATTCATTTATTTATTTATTGTGGTTTTTTGAGGTAGGGTCTCACTCTAGCTCAGGCTGACCTGGAATTTACTGTGTAGTCTCAGGGTGGCCTTGAACTCACAGCAATCCTCCTACCTCAGTCTCTTCAGTGCTGAGATTAAAGGCGTGTGCCACCACACCCGGCTTGAGGGGATTTTTAAAAAATTGAACTTACAGGATGGTAAATATTAAGATAATTTGCATCTACCACAGTGGCTTAGATAAATCTCTGTGGTTAATTTCCACTTATCACAGGGTAGGTTAAGGTACACAGAGGATGTGAAGTCCTGATATTTTGGTCCAGTATCCTTAAACAAATACCAGCACCCCCTCCCATGTGTGTGTACATAGGGAATAACAGCTCTTCTTCTCTGTGTGTGTGTGTGCACATGTGCACTTGCTCACATAGGGAATAATGTGTTGTGCATCACACTGGTACTTAGAATATAGGAGATATATATATGTGTGTGTGGTAGGGCCCCAATTTATTTTTTTAAATCTTTTTCTTACACTTTTAGGCAGAACAACTTTTTAAAGCAACAATGAGTTACCTACTTAGTGGAGGCATGAAGCAGGTAAGATATTTTTTAGTATTAACTCCTCACTGAAGCAGTTTGTAAACTAGTCTTCCCTTCCAACAACTTGATTGACTAAAATAGGTGGATTTTTCAGGAAAATGCACACAGTTTCAAATAGAAGAGAGGCATTTGTCACCCTAGAAACCACTTTAAAATATATATTTAAAATTTTTACTTATTTGAGAGAGAAAGAGGCAGATAGAGAAAAAGGTTGGGCACGTCAGGGCCTGTAGCTACTACAAATGGACTCCAGAAGCATGTGCCACCTTGTGCACCTGGCTTACATGGGTCCTGGGGAAACAAACCTGGGTCCTTTGGCTTCGCAAGCAAGCACTTTAACTGCTAAACCATCTCTCCAGCCGAACCCACTTTCTTTAAAAAATTTTTATTTTATTTATTTATTTATTTTTGTTTTTTGAGGTAGGGTTTCTCTCTAGCCCAGACTGTCCTGGAATTCACTATGTAGTCTTAGGGTGGCCTTGAACTCACGGTGATCCTCCTACCAAAAATTTTATTTTTGAGAGAGAGAAAGAGGCAGAGAGAGACAATGGGCGTGCCAGGGCCTTTTAGCCACATGCACCTCCTTGTGCACATGTGTGACATTACATGCTTGCATCACTTTGCATCTGGCTACCTGGGACCTGAAGATTTGAACATGTGTTCTTAGGCTTCGCAGACAAGCACCTTAACCACTAAGCCGTCTTTTCAGGCCTGAACCCACTTTTTTTTTTTTTAAAGAATATTTTATTTATTTATTTGAGAGAAAGAAAAAGAGGCAGAGAGAGAGAGAGAATGGGCTTGCCAGCACTGCAAATGAACTCCAGATGCACGTGCCACCTTGTGCATCTGGCTTATGTGGGTCCTGGGGAATTGAATCTGGGTCTTTTGGCTTTGTAGGCAAGCACTTTAACTGCTAAGCTATCTCTCCAGCCCACTGGACCCATTTTAAAAAATATATATTTATTTGAGTAAGAGAGATAGGCTGAGAAAGACAAGAGAGAGACAATGGGCAAGCCAGGGCATTCAGCCACTGTAAGTGACTCCAGATGCATGTGCCACCTTGTGCATCTGGCTTATGTCGGTCCTGGGGAATTGAATATGGGTCCTTTGGCTTTGCAGGCAAACATCTTAACTGCTAAGCCATCTCTCCAGCCCCCAAACCCACTTTTTTTTTTTTGGTTTTTTGAGGTAGGGTCTCGCTCTAACCCAGGCTGACCTGGAATTCACTATGTAGTCTCAGTGCAGCCTTGAACTCCTGGCGATCCTCCTACCTCTGCCTACCAAGTGTGGGATTAAAGGCATATACCACCATGCCTGGCTTTTTTTTTTTTTTAATGAGAGAAAGAATTGGCGCACCAGGACCTCCAGCCACTGTAATCAAACTCCAGATGTATGTAATCAAACTCCAGATGCACTTTTTGCACATGTGTGACCTTGCATGCTTGCATCACCTTGTGTGTCTTGCTTATGTGGACTCTGAAGAGTCGAGCACAGGTCCTTAGGCTTCGCAGGCAAGCACCTTAACTGCTAAGTCATCTCTCTAGCCCTGCAACCTATTTTTAATAAACTTTGTATCTGTTTTAAAAAAATTGAGGCCCGGAGAGATGGCTTAGCAGTTAGGATACTTGCCTGCGAAGCCTAAAGACCCAGGTTCGATTCACCAGTACCCATGTAAGCCAGATGTACAAGGTAGAACATGCTTCTGGAGTTTGTTTGCTGTGGCTAGAGGCCCTGGTGCACCCATTCTCTCTCTACCTGCCTTTCTCTCTCTCTCTCTCTCTCTCTCTCTCTCTCAAATAAATAAATAAATAAATTTTTTTTAATTGAGCCAGTGCCAGGTGTGGTGGTACATGTCTTTAGTTCCAGCACTCAGGAGGCAGAGGTAGGAGGATTGCTATTAGTTCAATGCCAGTCTGAGACTACATAGTGAATTCTAGGTCAGCTTGGGCTAGATGAAGTGAGACCCCCCTCCCTCCCCCCAAAAAAAGAATTCACAGTTGCCTAATTTTTTTTTTTTTTAATTTATTTTTATTTTTTTACTTCCTGACCTGGAATTCACTATGTAGTCTCAAGGTAGCCTTGAGCTCACTGGTGATCCTCTTTTCTCTGCTTCCCAAGTGTTCAGATTAAAGGTGTGCGCCACCACGTCTGGCGATAGTTGCCTAATTGTTAAAAGAAAAAAAGACTATGGCTTTGAGGGCAAAGTCACTATAGAAGTTGCAAAATACTCTAAGAGAAATTTGCCATGAATTTCCTTCATTTCTGTCTCAACAGGAAGACAATGCAATAATTGAAATCTCCCTGAAGCTGGCTAGTATATATGCTGCTCAGAATAGGTAAGTGCTGTCAGAATTCAGGTATGGCAGTGGCCAGGGAGTAGAAGTGTGGCCATAAAACTCTGGCCTTCATTTACCTATTAGTCATCTGAATTACCAAAAAATTAGGTGTCTCATCTTTTATTTTTGCAGCTTTCAGTATTTTCAGTTTTGTTCCTCTGTTTCCATGAACTTGAATAGAGCAGACAGCCACAGACACTGGTGGCTCCCCTGTGATAAAGCTAATTAGTGAAATGAGCAAAGAAATGAGAGCTAGATCTTTTAGCAGCAGAGAAAGCTGTATAAAACTACTAAGGACAATGTACTTGAAGAAGCCACTTTGTTGCTTTTTTATTTTTGTTTTTGTTTTTTGAGGTAGGGTCTCACTCTAGCCCAGGCTGACCTGGAATTCACTATGTAGTCTCAGGATGGCCTTGAACTCACAGCAATCCTCATACCTCTGACTCTGGAGTGCTGGGATTAAAGGTGTGTGCCACCCCAAGAAGACACTTTGTTGATACAGGGATGAACAAAAGATGATGTTAGGTATGACACGAAGTAGTGAAAGTTGCTGTGGAACCATCTCATGGTTTATGTTATACATTTTGGAAAATAAATGACTAAATTAAATATCTTCCTTTCTTCCTTCCTTTTTTTTTTTTGTTTTTCCAGGTGGGGTCTTGCTCTAGCTCAGGCTGACCTGGAATTCACTCTGTAGTCTCAGGCTGGCCTTGGCCTTGAACTAACAGCAATCCTCCTACCTCTGCCTCCCTAGTGCTGGGATTACAGGCATGTACCACCATGCCCTGCCCCCTATGTTTCATTTAATTAAGTTGAGTACTGTCTTTAGATTATAATAGAGCATATAGAAAGTCATAGCTAGGCTTCTGGATGGGGAAATGGCAGGAGTAGAGGGGAGATATTTTAATAAGTCAGGAAATTAGATCCTAATTTAAAAACAGTTTAGTACACTATTTAAACATCCTGAGGACTAGATGTTTTTCTTAGAAAGAAGAAAAGGTCTGCCAACTATGAAGGCTTTAGCAAATAATTTATATGCGTGCCAAAGGTCAGGAACACTGATGAGTAAGGGCCTTTTATTCCTTGGGTCTCTAGGTAGAGTTCAAAGGTGAAGTACATAGGATATAAATGCCTCTACCTGTTTTGATAGTTAGCTTAGGGGAAAAATTAAGACTAGTTTCTTTCAGGGTATTTTGTTTTGTTTTGTTTTGGTTTTTCAAGGTAGGGTTCACTCTAGCCCAGGCTGACCTGGAATTCACTGCTGCCATCAAACTCATGGTGATCCTCCTACCTCTGCCTCCTGAGAGCTGGGATTAAAGGTGTGCACCACCATGCCCTGTTCTTTCAGATTGACAGAGAAAGAGAGAGAATGGGAATGGGCACGCCAGGGCCTCCAGCCACTGCAGAAGAACTCCAGACGCATGCACCCCCTTATGCATCTGGCTAACGTGGGTCCTGGGGAATTGAACCTGTGTCCTTTGGCTTTGCAGGCAAAGCGCCTTAACTGCTAAGCCATCCCTCCAGTCCTCTTTCAGGTTTTTGATTCTTGTAGAAGTTAGTGCCAGAAGTGTGTGTACCATTAAAGTGGGTGCTATACAAGAGTTGCTCATTGAGGCTAGAGGGCCTAGCCTTGGTCTCTGCTTTCCAGTCAGTAACACCTTCATTTTATTAGAATCTACTTAGTCTTCCTGCATTTTGATTAGACACTAGATAAGATAGAACTTCTGAGGGTCTTTGACCTCTAATTCTGTAGCCCAGACTGGCCTTACACTCGAGAGCTCTTCTTGCCTCAGCCTTCCGAATGCTGGGAATACAGGTGTAAGCCACTATGCATGTTTTTAAAAAATATTTTATTTTTATTTATTTATCTGAGAGAGAGAGAATGGATGTGCCTGGGCCTCCAACCACTGCAGACTTGACACATGTGCCACCTTGTGCATCTGGCATACGAGGATCTGGGGAAATCAAACCTGGGTCCTTTGGCCTTAACCACTAAGACATCTCTCTGCCCCATCCCCCTTTTTTTTGGGTTTTTGAGGTAGGGTCTCACTCTAGCCCAGGCTGACCTGGAATTCACTCTGTCGTCTCAGGGTGGCCTCGAACTCATGGTGATCCTCCTACCTCTGCCTCCCGAGTGCTAGGATTAAAGGCGTGTGCCACCACGCCCGCCCCCACCTTTTTTTTTTTGGTTTTTCAAGGTAGGCTCTCATTCAGGCCCAGGCTGACCTGGAATTAACTATGTAGTCTCAGGGCGACTATCCTCCAACCTCTGCCTTCTGAGTGCTGAGATTAAAGGCATATACCACTACACCCAGCTTGCTTTTCTTTATTTTTAAAAATTTATTTATTTATTTATTTATTTATTTGAGAGCAACAGACAGAGAGAAAGAGGCAGATAGATAGAGAATGGGCTCGCCAGGGCCTCCAGCCACCACAAACGAACTCCAGATGCATGCGCCACCTTGTGCATCTGGCCCACGTGGGTCCTAGGGAATCGAGCCTCGAATCCATTACACAGTCTCAGGATGGCCTTGAACTCATAGTAATCTTCCTACCTCTGCCTCCCAAATACTGGGATTAAAGGCGTGTGCCATCATGCCCAGTTATGCATGGCTTTTTTTTTTTTTTTTTTCCTGAGATAGCGTCTCCCTCTAGCCCAGGCTGACCTGTAATTCACTATGGTAGTCTCAGGCTGATCTCAAACACATGGCATTTCTCTTACCTCTGCCTTCCAAGTGCTGGGATTAAAAGCTTGCACCACCATGCCTGGCATGCATGGCTTTTAACTTAAGTCTTGAGGAGCTTCAGGCTTGCCTGGTACCAGAAAGTATTGCAGCTGGGGTCAGTCCTTTGGAGTAGTACATACAGGGTTATATGTTGATGGGGTCTGAATTCTTTAGGCAAGAAGCCCAAAGCAAATAAATACTCGAAAGTAAGTCAGGTTCATCATAAATCTTAGAGAGATGAAAGTTAGTCCCTAAGTTACTCTACATTTATTTTGTTTTATTAGGAGAAGAATGAGAGGGGATAAGACATGGGCAGGTGAGGCTAAGAGTCTGGGGATGTGCTCAGTGCTAGAAGGTTCTGGGTTCAATTTCCACTACTGTAAGATGATGTGGTGGTAGTTGTTAGGAGGGAATTATTTGTAAACCGTTTGCTCTAACAGCATCTTGTAGCATATCCCCTCCCTGCCATACCCTGAGTGGGGAAGGGTCTCTACTGAGTTTGGAACTGCAGAAGAAAGGGATTGCTTTGTTCTGAAAATAGAATGAAATGTCTGAGTCACCAGATCTCTCCTTGAAAAGCACTAGAGAAGACTTGAGCTTCGTACTGCTGCTTCTGGTGAGAAAGAAGACCCAATGTGGAAGAGCAAGAATCAAAGTTGAGGGGCCGGAGAGAGGCTCGGTGGTTAAAAGTGCTTTCTTACAAGGCCTAATGACCTGGGTTTGATTCCCCAGTATCCACATAAAGCTAGGTGCACAAAGTGGTGCATGTGTCTGGAGTTTCCAGTGGCAGGAGGCCCTGAAATACCCATTCATATTCTTTCTCAAATAAATAAATAAAAACATTTTTTAAAAAAGAACCAAAGTTGAGTTCCTGGACAAGAGAAGAAATTTCTGTCATATATTTTTTGCATTTCCTTATAGAAGCTAGTCAGAGTCAATCTGGCTGCTTGGGTGTCTTTTTCAGTTGTCTGAGGGTCAAGGACTACAAAGTCAAGCTGAATTCCTTCCTATGCTATAGCTAGTAGTTCATTCTTGTCTGTCTGCCTGCCTGCCTGTCTTCTTTTCCCTCCCTCCCTCCCTCCCCCTCCCTCCCTCCCTCCCTCCCTCCCTCCCTCCCTCCCTCCCTCCCTCCCTCCCGGTAGAGGTTTGCTCTAGCCCAGACTGATCTGGAATTCACTATATAGTCTCAGGGTGACCTGAAATTCACAGAAGTTTCTCCAACCTCTGCCTCCCAAGTGCTAGGAATTAAAGGCATCCCTGGCTCATACAGTTTGTATAAAAGAAACTTTATCCCGGGGCATGGTAGTTCACACCTTTAATCCCAGCACTTGGGAGGTAGAGGTAGGAGGATCACAGTGATTTCTAGGCCACTCTGAGACTATGTAGTATATTCTAGGTCAGCCTGGGCTAGAGTGATATCCTACCTCAAAAAAGGGGGTGGGGGCTGGAGAGATGGCTTAGCGGTTTAAGGTGCTTGCCTGCAAAGGACCCAGGTTCGATTTCACAGGTCCCATGTAAGCTAGATGCACTAGGGGCGCATGCATCTGGAGTTGGTTTGTAGTGGCTGGAGGCCCTGGTGTGCCCATTCTCCCTGCCTATTTCTCTCTCTCAAACATATAAATAAAAATAAAATATTTAAAAAAAAACAAGAAAGAGAATTTATCAAAGATTTACAGTTTGAAAAGGCTGGAGCAATGGCCAGGTGCACAAAGTGGCGCATGTGCCTGGAGTTCATAAGCAGCGGCTGGAGGCCCTGGTATGCCCATTCTCTGTGTTTCTCTTCTATCTCTCTTTGCTCACAAATAAAAAAATTAAAAAAAAAAAAGATTTACAGTCAGTTGTGGTGGCGCATGCCTGTAGGATATTGCTGAAGAGGTGGAGGCAGGAGGATGAGTTCTAGCTTGAGAGATGTATTTAGCCCCCAAGACTTCCCAGAAGTACAAGAGTCAACATTTAGAATACTCAGTGCAGGAACCCTGAGCCTCCCTCAGTTTTATTACTTTGACCAGAGGTGAAGCTTTGTGAAGAAGTGGATTTAACTTGGAACTCTCTGTAGTGGGAAATGCTGAAAGACTGACTAGTCATTATGTCTGTAGTGGAAATGATGGTAACATTCCTGACTTTTATGTCTCAATTTACCCTAAATAGATAACTTTAAAAAAAAACTTTCAGAGAAATGGCAGACTAACAGCTGAAAGATAGAGCAAAATTCCCTCTTCTCTTTACTGATAATGCTGCAACCTGAGCTGGAAGGATGAAGGTAAAGAGGAGTCTGAGAAAAGGTGAACACATGATTGTGGTATTTGCTTCACAGGCAAGAATTTGCCCTTGCTGGCTATGAATTTTGCATTTCAACTCTAGAGGAAAAAATTGAAAGAGAAAAGGAATTAGCAGAAGATATTATGTCAGGTAAGAAACTTGACTCTTTGGGGCATTATATTTTTCTCTAGTAAGGTTTTCACTGCTCTGCTTTACAGAAAGGAAAGATGCTGCATTGGGGGAGGGAAAGTTACCTATTCAGGAAAATAAGTGACTATTATAACATCTCAGTAGAGAATCTGAAATAATGTGTTTGACTTAAATGACTACTGCTTTTTATTTGTTTATTTTGTTTTTAAACTCTTATATATTACTTTTCTCATTACTGGTGCAAATACCTGACAGAGGTATCTGAAGGAAAGAGGGGTTTATTTCAGCTTATAGTCAGAGGGGATACAGTCTGTCATGGTAGGGGAAAGCATGGTGGTAGGAGCTTGAAGCAGCTGGCCACATTGCTTCCATAGTCAGGAAACAGAGATGGAAGCTTCTGATTAGCTAGCTTTCTCTTTTTGTAGCCCAGGACACCCAGAACATGGAATGGTGCTGCTCACAGTTAGGGCTGGTTTTTTTTTTTTTGTTTTTGGTTTTTTTGAGGTAGAGGTTTACTCTAGCTAAAGCTGACCAGGAATTCACTATGTAGTCTCAGGGTGGCCTCAAACTCACAGCAATCCACCTGTTTCTGCCTTCTGAGTGTTGGGATTAAAGGTGTGTGCCATCACACCCAGCTAGGGCTGGCTTTTTTACCTCATAAAATTCTCTGCATATATACTTGTTTCCACAGTGATTCTTTTCAAGTTGACAACAGGAATTAACTGTCATAAGGCCACCACTTGTCAACTTGATGTTAAGCCGTATCCTTCCACTCATTGTCCACATAAGCTCATGGCTATCAAAATGCAAACTTTGGTCTGGATGGATGGCTTAGCAGTTAAGGCGCTTACCTGCAAAACCTAAGGGCCCGGGTTTGATTCCCCAGTACTCATGTAAAGTCAGATGCACATGGTGGTTCATATGTCTGGAGTTTGCAGTAGCTAGAGGCCCTGGTGCACCCATTTTATCTCTTCCTTCCTCCCTTCTTCTCTCTCCTCTTCCTCTCCCTCCCTTTCTCTCACAAATGAATAAATTACAAAATTTATCCACATCCATCTAAAAGAAAACATAGACTTTAATAATTTCAGCATTGTAAAATGTTCAGTACTAATTTTATAAGTGCATCGTGTGAAACTCAATAAATTGAATTTTATAATTAATTTTTAAAAATGTGAATGCAGTCTGGCTCTTGTGACCTCCTGTGACATCAAAAGCAAGTTGCAAGCCGGGCGTGGTGGCGCACGCCTTTAATCCCAGCACTCGGGAGGCAGAGGTAGGAGGATTGCTGAGAGTTCAAGGCCACCCTGAGACTACATAGTTAATTTCAGGTCAGCCTGAGCTAAAGTGAGACCCTACCTCGAAAAACCAAAAAAAAAAAAAAAGCAAGTTCCATACTTCCAACTTACCATGGCCCAAAGTAAATATTACTATTCCAAAAAGTAGGAATAGGGACATTATAAAGAAAGATCATATCAAAGCAAGACACACATGGCAAAGAGCAATCTCCAAATCTTGCAGCTCCATGTCCACCTCTAGGGCTCCTCAAAGAGTCATCCTGGCTCCAAGGGATGGTAGCGCCATCGCTCTAGCTTGGCTATCAGCAGCATATATAACCTCTCTTTTGGGCAGCTCATCTCCATGTCTGCAGCTTTCCTTGGCAGATGTTCCATGGTTCTGGTGTCTCCAAAATCCTGGCATCTCCATCACAATTTAGGGTTCATCTTCAGCTTAACTCAGTGTCCTCTAAGGACCTCCTTGTAGGAATTCCAACTTTGCCACACATTGCATCTCTCTGGAACCCATGAATTAAGACTCCATGGCCCCTCAGTCTTGCACCTTTCATGCCTCCAGTACCACATGGATGATGCTGCTAGCTTGGGATGTATCCTGGCTCTTTTGGACCACAACTATAGTGGCATCTATATGTCTTGGTTACTGAATCTGAAAATTTTTCTAGGCAGTTGTTTTTGAGTAGGGAACCACTTGTGTGACATTTTCGAAATTCTCCATTCAGTCTTGCTTCCAAAAGACTTTTCATTCTCCTAAGTCAGAGCTTTCAGCCAATGGGGTCTTTATCCTGAGGGTGTCTTTTCTATTGTCTCAATGCAGAGGACAATGAATTTAACAAGGACAGCTTTTTTACCAGCATGCTTCTACTCATATGATTTTTCTTGCTAAACTTTGTATTTTTCATTTCTTTCTGTGCCATTTTTGCTCCCTCACTGTAGATCTGAATAAGAGCAGTCGGCAGAAGGCATGCCACACTTAGAATGCTGGACTATCTTGAAATTTCCTCCATTCAACAAATTAGTCCATTTCCTTTAAATTCAGTTCAACCTCACTCAAGTTCTCAGGACACAATGCAGTCAGATTCTTTGCTAGAATTTCAATGAGTAGTCCCTAACCCAGTTCCTGATTGAGTCCTTGTTCCCTCTGAAGCCTCATGAGGCAAGCCCTCCACTGTTTGCTTTCTCTTAGCATTCTGGCTTTCCAAACTCCCAGCAAATGTCCCATTAAACTCTGCTTATAAGCATTCTAGGGCTTTTGTAGCCCAAAGTCTCAGCTGTACCACTTTCTTCCCATAAACCTGTTCCAAAAGCCTACAAGCCACAGGGTCAGATTTATCACAGTAGCAGCCCCACTTCTCCATACTCATTTTATGTGTTCGTTACTTTTCTCATGTGTATGACTGATACTTGGCAAGACAACTTAAAGAAGTTTGTTTTAGTTTATTTTGTATTCCAGTCTGATGGAGTGCAGCCCGTCATGTCAGGGAAAGCGTGGCAGCAGAGACAAGAAGAAGCTGGCTCTGGGTTGGAGAGGGCAGGAGAAGAGAGCTAAGTACTTACCTTGTGGCTGTAGATGTGAAACAGGTTAAAGAAGAGAAAGAAGTTCCTGTTTTTCTAGTCATGGAAACTAGAACATAATGAGTGGTTAGGAAGCTTTTCAGCTCTCTTGTGTTTGGGTTTCTTAATTTGGTTTGAAGTACTAGGAATTTTCAGATTTGACATTCACACAGAAACTCATTGCATGCCTATTCTGCCAAGAAAAGCAACATGTTTGGGATACTGTTGTCAACTGTGTCACCCCAAAGTCAGGCACTTCAAAGAGTTGTCTAGTCCTAGTGTCATCTAATTCTCTCTTGAACATAATCTTAAGTTTCTTCTTCATGGCTCCACTGCAGCCACCTTCGTTAAAGTCTAGCACCATATAGCATTCTAGACTTTTCTAGTCCCCCAAGTTTCCAACTGACTAATGGGATCATTTATAATGGGCAACACTTTTCCTCAGCTTCTGGGACATCTCACTAGTTTCTCATCTTCCTTTTACCCATTTCCAGATAGTGGCAGCTTGCTTTTCTTTTCCTTCTGCCTTTTGCTCTAGGAGATGCCATGTAGTCCCATACCTTTAACTGTTAACATTAAAAAAAATATATTTTATTTATATTTATTTATTTGAGAGAGAGAAAGAGGCAGATAGAATGGTTGTGTCAGGGCTTCCAGGTGCTGTAAACAAACTCCAGACGCATGTGCCACCTTGTGCGTCTGGCTTCCTTGGATCCTGGGGAATCAAACCTGGGTCCTTTGGCTTTGCAGGCAAGTGCCTTAACTACTAAACCATCTCTCCAGCCCAACTGTTAACATTTACACCACAGCTGGTACCAGAACAGTAGACTTAAGGCTGTGATTGCCTGTCTAACGTCTTAACTTGAATGTTAAGTGGTCATTTCACCTTTAAAATGCCTAAAATGGGCCTCTTGATTTCTGCCATTCATAAACTTTCTTCACCAATCCGCCACCATTCACCTGGTTGTTTTGGGAAAGAACCTAAGAATTGCTTGCAGTTTCTTCCTTATACCTAATCCATCAGCAGATTCTATTGGATGAACCATGAAAATATATCCATTATCAGACCATGTCTCATTTTATCCCACTGCATTGGTGGAATCTATCATACATTATTGTCTGGTTTCCAATAACTTCAAAATTTCTTGCTTCCTTCATGTTATGTTACCCATGCAGCAGCTAAAGTGAATTTTAAATACCCCAGTTCCTTTGTATCATCGTTAAAATAAATTCAGAATTCCTATGTGGAATGCCCTCCATATCTTCCATGATCAGGCTCCACCTGCCTTCACAGCATCATCTCTCTGCTTCTTCCAGTCTGCTACAGTACTTTTGTTATTGTTGTCATTTGCTTCTTGCTGCTTCACATCCCAAGCTTATCCCATCCAAGGCCTTTCACTTGATATTCCCTCTTCCGCACTGTTCTCCCAGCTGCCTCATTTCATTCAGACTACCTAAATGTCACTTCCTCAGTGGCCTACACTGTCACCATCATCTCTTGCCATCTTGTTCTTACTCTTCTTTATCCTTTACCTCATTATCCTTGAAAATAGACACTGTTTTGTGTTTGTGTCACCAATATAAGTACCTTTTTGTTCATTGCTTTTAGTATTGTCTTTCCCACCAAAGCAAGATCAAGGTGTTATCTGTTATGCTCCTACTAAATCCTTAGTGCCCGGAGGCATGCCAAGCACATAATAGAGGGTCAGTAATTACTGAAAGAAAGAACTAAACTCAAGACCAACAAGTAAATACAGTTGCTGTGCAATGTGGAGGTGCTGAGAAAAAACCCACAGAAGGTAGGAAAGCAGGCCTAACAGTTGGGTATGTGATACTTTCACATCCTTGTTATCATTATTTAGAAGACTGACACTAGTTTCCTTTTTTTTTCCATTCCCCTCCCTCCTTCTGTCCCTCCTCTTCCCTCCCTCTTCTTCTCTCCCTCCTTCTCTTTCCTCCTTCCTTCTTTCTCTTTTCTTTTTTTGGGTTTTCAAGGTAGGGTCTCACTCTGGCCCAAGGCTGACCTGGAATTCACTGTGTAGTCTCAGGGTGGCCTTGAACCCAGGTAATCCTCCTACCTCAGTCTCCCAAGTGCTGGGATTAAAGACATGTGCCACTGTGCCTGGGTTTCTTTTCTTTTTTACTTATTTTTTATTTATTTGAAAGAAAGAAAGGGCATGCTAGGGCCTTCAGCGGCTGCAAACAAACTCCAAACGCATATGCCACTTTGTGCATCTGGCTTGTGTGGGTCCTAGGGAATTGAACCTGGGTCCTTTGGCTTCACAGACAAATGCCTTAACCGCTAAGCCATCTCTCCAGCACCCCCCCCCTTTTATTTTTTGAGGTAGGGTCTCTTTCACTCTAGCCCAGGTTGGTCTGGAATTCACTCTGTAAATCTGAGGCTGGCCTCAAAATCACAGTGATCCTCCTACCTTTGCTTCCAGAGTGCTGGGATTAAAGGTGTGCACCACCAGATCTAGCCCCTTTCTTCTTTTTTTTTGGGGGGGGGTGGTGGTTTCAAGGTAGGGTCTCACTTTAGCCCAGGCTGACCTGGAATTCACTATGGAGTCCCAGAGTGGCCTCAAACTCATGGCGATCCTCCTGCCTCTGCCTCCCGAGTGCTGGGATTAAAGGTGTGCACTACCATGCGCGGCAACCCCCTTTCTTCTTTTTTTAAATATTTATTTATTTATTTGGGGAGAAAAAGAGAGACAGAGACAGAATGAGTCCAACAAGGCCTCCTACCACTCTGAGTGAATTCTAGATGCATGCATCACTTTGTGCATCTGGTTTACATGGGTACTAAGAAATCTAACTTGAGCTGCCAAGGTTTGCAAGCAAGTGCCTTTTAACTGCTGAGCCATCCCTCCAGTCTTTCTCTCTCTCTCTCTTTTTAAGACAAGCTCTTGTTTTATAGCCCAGGCAGTCTTTGAACTCATGGCAATGCTCCTGCTTCCGCCTCCTGAGTACTGGGATTACTGGTATGAGCTGCTATGCTTGGTTCTTGATACTAGTTCCTCTTTTTTTCTTATACTCTTTTTTTAAAAACTGTTTTTTTTTTTTTTTTTTGGTTTTTCGAGGTAGGGTCTCACTCTAGCCCAGGCTGACCTGGAATAATTAACTATGCAATCTCAGGGTAGCTTTGAACTCATGGCGATCCTCCTACCTCTGCCTCCCGAGTGCTGGGATTAAAGGCATGCACCACCACGCCCGGCTTATTTTTAAAATATTTTTATTTATTTGCAAGCAGGGACAGAGAGAGAGGGAGGGGAGGGAATGACACATACCAGGGCCTCTTGCCACTGCAAACAAACTCCAGATGCCTACACCACTTTATGCATCTGGCTTACATGGGTACTGAGAACTCAAACTCAGGCCATCAGGCTTTGCAATCAAGTTCCTTTAACTGCTGAGCCATCTCTCCAGTTCAAAGATTGGGTTTCTTCTTTTTCTTTCAAGGTAGGACCTCACTGTAGCCTAAGTTAACCTGGAACTCACTCTGTAGCCTAAACTAGTCTTAAACTCACTGTGATTCTCCTACCTCAGCCTCCTGAGTGCTGGGATTAAAGGTGTGTACCACCATTCCTGGCTTTATTTACATTTTAAAGAATAGGAATTGTGTATATATGGCTTGATTTTTTTTCTTTCTTTTTTTTGTTTTTTTGAGGTAGGGTCTCATTCTAGCCAAGGCTGACATGGAATTCAGTATATAGTTGTAGGTAGCCTCAAGATCCCAGTGATCTTCATGCCTCAGCTTACCAAAATGCTAAGATTACAGGCATCAGCCATTATACCCAGCAAAGCACTTGAATTTTCTTCTCTAAAACACAACAAATCCTTTTTTTTTTTTTGGGGGGGGGGTTGGGTTTTTCAAGGCAGGGTTTTGCTTCAGCTCAGACTGACCTGGAATTCACTATGTAGTCTCATGGTGGACTCATGGTGATCCTCCTACCTCTGCCTCCCAAGTGCTGGGATTAAAGGCATGTGCCACCCCACCTGGCTGATTTTTTTTTTTTTTTTTTTTGAGATAGGTTTTCACTGTAGTCCAGGCTGACCTGGAATTTATTGTGTAGTCTCAGGATGGCCTCAAACTCAAGGTGATCTTCCTACCTCTGCCTCCCATGTGCTGGGATTAAAGGCATGCACCACCATACCTGGCTCTTTTTCAATTTTTAAAAAATATTTTATTTATTTGTGTGAGAAAGAATGAGAATGGGCACGCCAAGGCCTCTAGCCAGTGCAAATGAACTCCAGATACATGTGCCACCTTGTACATCTGGCTTACGTGGGTACTGGGGAATTGAACCTGGGTCCTTAGGCTTCTCAGGCAAGTGTCTTAACCACTAAGCCGTGTCTTCAGCCCTCCCTTTACTTTTGAAATTAGTTCATTGTCTGTAACTTTAGACCAATATTAAGTAATAGTTGATATTGGCTACTATTGTTTAGATCTGTATTTAGTTATATGTGGCTCAAGGTGGTACAGTCAGTTCTCTAATATGCATCATTCCAGTGCTTATTCTTTGAAAAGTCAATTAAATGTTCTTTAAATGTGACTTGAGACTTTCTAGTTCAGAATTCTGAAGTGTTCTCTGGTTTCTTATTGCATTGTTTGTTCATTTATTATTTTTTCACCTTAAATGATCTTTCATAGGCCCTGAACATTTGTTGACTTATTTGAGAGAGAGAGAAGAGAGAGACAGAGAGAATGGACAAGCCAGGGCCTCTAGCCAACTCCAAACACATGCACCACCTTGTGCATCTGGCTTATGTGGGTCCTGGAGAATTGAACCTGAGTCCTTTGGCTTTGCAGACAAACACCTTAACTGCTGCACCATCCCTCCAACTCCAAATGTCATTTTTTAATTAGATGCTAAATGTCAAGGTTACAAGTTTAGAGCTATGCTGGGCATGGTGGCGCACGCCTTTGATTAATTCCAGCACTTGGGAGGCAGAGGTGGGAGGGATTGCCGAGAGTTCAAGGCCAGCCTGGGCAAGAGTGAGACCCTACTTCAAAAAAAAAAAACCACAAAAGAAAAAAAAAGTTGAGGGCTGGGAGGTGGCTCAGTGGATAGAGCTATGCGGCACAATCTTGAATCCTTAACTTTGGATCCTCAGAACGCATGTAAAGCCAGAATCATCTCTTATTCCAGTGAGCCTGAGAGGGGAGGCAGAGACAGGAGAAGTGCTTGGAAGCTTGCAAGCTAGCTAGTCTGGTGAACATAGTAGGTAGTGGAGACCCTGCCTCCAACAAGATGAAAGGTAAGGAATGACACCAGTAGTTATCCTGACCTCCACGTGTGCACCTGTACTTATACACATGCAAGTCTGTGTGTACACACAGCAGGAAAAAGAAAGTTTGTCTGTCTTGAAACATTTGGTGGATCATTGTAGCCAAAATGATTCAGCAAGCTGGAAAACTGTGCCTCACTCATGTACATATTTGTCACATCTTTAAAATGCTCTTATTTCCCATTTAGTGGAAGAGAAAACCAATACTCACCTCCTCCTGGGCATGTGCTTAGATTCATGTGCACGCTACCTGCTATTCTCCAAGCAGCCATCACAGGCACAAAGGATGTATGAAAAAGCCCTACAGATTTCTCAAGAAATACAAGGAGAAAGGCACCCACAGGTAAAGAAAGGAGGGAAACACATAAAACAGCCTTTCAAGTGATGTGTGTCAGCTGGCAGTAGTGGCGAATGCCTTTAATCCCAGCACTAAGGAGGCAGAGGTAGGAGGATTGCTGTGAGTTCAAGGCCAACCTGGAACTACAGAGTGAGTTTCAGGTTAACCTGGGCAAGTGAGACCCTATCTTGGGGAAAAAAATAAAATTAGAAGTGATATATGTCACAGGCATGTAATCCGATCCACTCAAGAAGAAAAAAAATGTCAGGATATAGTTCAGTAGTATGCTTGTCTACTATTACTGAGACTTTAGTTCTCAGCACTACTTATGCGTATGGCAGGCATGGTTGGCCATACCTATAATTCCTGTTCTAGAAACAAAGGCAGTGTGAGGTGTTTTTATGGCTTTAGAGTTTATATTCTGTCATTTCAGAATGGTTTGCAGACCCCCTTCTCCCCCTGCTGCTGGGGACCAAACCTAGGGCCTTGTGCTTGCCACTGAGCTGAATCCCCAAATACCCAGTTACAATCTTGTAAGTAACTGGTAATACTAAGTCTCTTTGTCTCCCTGTCCTATGAAGTGCAACGTGAGGAAGGGAGGGAACTGGATTCAAAAACTTTTAATCCACGGTTACAGAATTTAAGCTAAGCATGCAAACCTTTGTTAGTATACTAAACACACTGAAGAAACAATTTCAGCCTTTGTCTATTATGGCAAAGTACATTTTTAGGGCTAATGAGCAGATTGTTTTGTTTGTGAATGGTTGGAGCACACGACATTAAACAGATTTTGACTGTACATGGAATGTTTCGTATAAACCTGAATAATAAGGCAAGCCTGTAATCTAAACCACCAGGTACTAGACTCAGAGGACAGACATATAGCATGAGCTCAGTGGGAAAGACAGTATGGAAACCTGTTTTTTAGCTCTAAAACCTTAAGGACTTTTTTTTTTTTTTTTTTTTTTTGGTTTTCCCAAGGTAGTGTCTCCCTGTAGTCCAGGCTGACCTAGAATTCACTCTTTAGTCTCAGGGTGGCCTCAAACTCATGGCGATCCTCCTACCTCTGCCTCCCAAGTGCTGGGATTAAAGGCGTGCGCCACCATGCCCAGCTCCTTAAGTACTCTTAATGAGAACCTTACCAATATAAACTACATATTTCTTCTTTTTAATGAGGATAAGGATCACCTTCAGGAAAGATATAATAATGCAATAAGGCACCAAAGTAGTCACAGTGTAAGAGGCTGGCTTCTCAAAATTACTGAACCTTCAATAGGATAATACAGGAGATTTTTGGTGTTTTTCACTTGATGCTTCTAATTTGATAATTTTAGGTATATTAATAAATTATACGTTACTTTCTATAAGATTGGATTGTCTGCTGTGTAATGTGAATTAACAAATGACTGCAGTTTGTTAAAAGCTGGAATGCCAAGAAAGAAAATCATTTTGTAGCTGGGCATGGTGGCATGTCTTTAATCTTAGCACTCGGGAGGCAGAGGTAGGAGGATTGCCATGAGTTCGAGCCCACCCTGAGACTACATAGTGAATTCCAGGTCAGCCTGGACTAGAGCGAGACTCTACCTTGAAAAAAAAAATTGTTTTGTGTGTCTATGTTAATATGCTGCATAGATTTGTTTGTTTTCCTAGACCATTGTGTTGATGAGTGACCTGGCTACTACCCTGGATGCACAGGGCCACTTTGATGAGGCCTATATTTATATGCAGAGAGCATCAGACCTGGCAAGAGAGATAAATCACCCTGAGCTGCACATGGTGCTCAGTAATCTGGCAGCAATTTTGACACACAAAGGTAGGTAGCAGTGGAAATATGACTGACTTGCTTGCTAGATATCACTGGGCGCGATGGTGTTTAGAGGACAAAGGAAAGCAAAGAAATTTCGAAGTTAAAACATTGGCAGAAAAAAGGGCAGAAGTAGCATGGTGTCAAAGTACTAATTTGCTTAATTGATGCAATTCCGTATTTCTGCAAAACCATATGAAGCACTCTAGACTTTACAGTGAGAGTACCAATTTCTATAGTGCTTTACAGATTCCTAAATATTTTCACAGGTAGAATTCCCTAGTGCTGCTGAAGCCAGTATGTTACAGATGAGTTTCACAGATGTTTCTCATTGTCAGCACACTATACCATACTATTTATAGGTCTTTTCAGAAACCTGGGGTGACAGGTCCTTTGTCTACACATCACCATTGTGAAATTCTTACTCAGTGGAACGCCCCAGGTACACCAAAGGGGGCAGGGAGGCATTCCAAAGCACTCAGTGATTTGGAGTTGACTCCTAGGCCCAGTTCCAGCTTTTGTAAGCCAGCTCATGGAGAAGGCATGAAACAAAGCAGCATCAGTCCATCACTTGTACCATACACAGTAAATGAGATGTGTATCCTCATTCATCACCTTGGAAACACTGTTTTCTTCTTCCTTTTCTCTGGGCTGTTTTAGAACGATACACACAAGCAGAAGAGATCTACCAGGAAGCACTGAAGCAAGCAGAGCTGAAAAGAGATGAGGTTTCTATACAGCACATCAGGGAAGAGTTGGCTGAACTGTCACGAAAAAGTAGACTTTTGACTTAACTTCATCAAATTTAAACTCATTTTGTTGTAGGGCATATAAATTCTGACAACCCAAAGGAATAGCTATTATTCCAGTCTCTGTGGCACCCAAGTCAGTGGTGTAAGTCTTTTAATGTTAATATTCAGGTTTCCTTAACTTAGCCTTGTTGAAAAGACCAATTGTTTTGCCACTTTTATTTTTTTTTTTTTGGAGACATCGTCTCACTATATCACAGGCTAGCTTGGAAATTGCTATGTAGCCCAGGCTGGCTTCCAACTTGCCATCCTGCCTTAGCCTCCCAAGTGCTAAGACTATAGGCAGGTGCTACCATGCCTGACACTACTTTTGTTTCAGAAGGAGAAACTACTGTCACCTTTTACTGATTATGTTTGTAGGGACTGGTGTCAAGTGATGCTTTCCATGCTATACATGTAAGGTGCCCGTGCTGGTCCAAGTCAGTTAAAACAGGCCAGTTTCCCTAGTTGTGGTCATTGCACTTTCCCTAAGAGTTTGTCCTACTGACTTACTGTCCTCTCATCTCTTTATCAATATCTGGCAGAACAAAGCTACAGGAGATTTTGGTAAGTTCTCTAACACTGTGCATCATGAAGCACTTATGGGCTTTAATGAATGTAGGAGAAAGTGGTATTTTAGTTGGTCACCAGGAAAACAGCATCAACTTCTGAAGTGGGAACTAGGTACTTGAAAGTACAGTATCCATTTGATTGGAAATAAAAGTTAACTATGTATTTGGTTATATATAATTATTAAAAGTGGTAGGGGAAGGCGTACAACTGGTTAGTGCTATCTGAACACTTGACTTCCTTTGTAACCATAATCACACAAGAGCTGAACCCTAGGCCTCTGAGAACAGGGTAGGTGTAAAATTCTCAGTAATTTTCATGTGTGTTGATGTAGTGGAACCACTGACCTAGACCCTACTTAGGCCTGGCCTTTTGATTTCGGTATCTCTGTATTCTCATTTGTAAAGTGGGGAAACAATGAGATTCTTTCTTAGCCATAGGAAAAAGTGTCAAATGAGTTAAATAGACTGCCATGTTGAAAAGCTTTATCACTGCCTCAAAATATGTCAAAACATAGATAATGTTCTTTTGCAGTCTTGCAAACAGCCATTTGTCTGAGGAAGAACCCCCCCCCACCATGAAGGAACATGGCTGGTGGTGGTAGGGTGTGTGAGTGGAATTGGCAACCAGATTTACAGTTTGTATTCAGAGAATCTTTCCATCATGATGTATTATATATATTCCAGTCAACTTTCAATTTCTCACAGGAAGAAAATTTGCTGTGTTACTAAAAAGAAAATCCTAGAAACCCTAATGTCCAAATCCTCATGAATTAAAGTTAATTGTGCAGATGTAGATAACTGTTTAACATCAGCTAACCCCGTTAACTAAGAATAACCCTAAAAGGTAAGATTTCAGTCACCTTGTGCATTGAGAATATTTTTTTTTACCACTTCATAATTGCAAGGGTTACCAAAAGTTACGTGTTTTTTTTTTTTTCATTCCAAGTTTTATTTAAGAATTTTTGATCCTCCACAGTGATTCAGCTCATGATCTTGCTGCTGGAAAAACAGACAAGAGAGTCTGTACATGTGACTGTTCTCATTTAGGTTCATTTGCACTGCTGTAAAACAAAGTAGTGAAACAAAAAGACCAATCTCCTTCACTGATAAGAATTTAAATGTGAATTGTGTAAAATTGTATAGTTTAAAATTTTGAACTCTAACATGTTCCTGGAGTTTGTAGAGCACAAATGTAAAACAGAGTCACAGCACATAAAACTTAAAAAGCATTATGAAATTTCTAATTGTAAATGCACCAGAAAATAGGCTACCAGAATACATCTATTGGAAGACCTTAAATTAGTTGTAGGTACTAAAAAATCATTTATTACAGATACGGCATAGCCTACAAAAAATGTTTTATCTTGATTTGCAGCTAATTCACCAAGTTATCACTCACTCCCAGTGGTGTGCTAGCCATTTATATCACAGTAGAGCGCACCTCCACCCCTCTTAGAGGGTTTGCTTCATTGGTAAGCTATATGAGAATTCTGCCCTTTCATTGTTTAGAGCTGAACTGGCTTTCATCTCCCATTCTGAAATCCCCTCTAGGTGATGAAAGATGAAGTAATGCACACATGTGCTGTGATGAGGAATTAATCCGCAGTTTGAAGGAAGTATAAGAATTAACAAGTTTGGCTCTAAGCTTACTTTTTCTCAGAAATGAAAACCTTAGGGTCACAGAAATGAATCATTGTGATCTCTTTTTTGGGCCAGTTGGCAATGTGAATTCTATCAAAAAACCTCTAGAATGTTACCATTACCTGGAAAAAGCTTTCTATAATAAACTTAATTAGAATATTTGGTTTTCCACTCATGTTAAGATTGTATAAGTATTACAGAAAGTTACTTCCCTAAACTTTGATCTATCTATGTAAGACAGAGGATTAGATGCCAGTGCTGCAGACAAGAGGGTCTCAGCCAGGGGTCATCACAGAGCTGCTTGCTTTTGCTTTTTTTTTTTTTTGGTTTTTCGAGGTAGGGTCTCGCTCTAGCCCAGGCTGACCTGGAATTCACTTGGTAGTCTCAGGGTAGACTTGAACTCATGGCAGTCTTTCCACCTCTGCCTTCCAAGTGCTGGAATTAAAGGCATGTGCCACCATGCCTGGCAAGAGCTACTTTCTTGAGACTGGGATACTATTGTTTAGAAGTTCAGGTCTACTTGAAAATCATTTAATGTGCCAATTTTAATCATCCTAAGAGACATCTATTTCTCCCTTTGGTAGGTATCAGTGGAAATCTCTTCAAACCCTTAAGCGTTTGTATGCTCAGAAACTTGAATGCCACCATTAAGTTGGGTGAAAACAAATCTAAAAGTACAGCAAGAAATTCTTAAGAATATAACTGATCCTCCAGTGCTATACAATTTAAAATCCAGTCTTGTACATTAACTTGTACCTTAAGAATCTGTATAATGAAAGCACTGAACACAGAAGTGGAGAGCAGGCACTGATGGAGATGGAGAGACTGTGTTCACCAAGGGGTTAGTTCAGGATGCAGCACAAAGCAAGTCTGAAAGACTGAGATCGTATATATCATCTAAATTATTGTTTAACTCAGCCAATCATGTATATCAAACTAAAAAAAGGCATATAAGTTTTTCCTTTGAAACCTGAGACATGAGTCTTAAATCACAAATGATCTACTGTAGCTATGGACAGGGTAGTCAAATTTATTTCAAAACAAAAGCTTTGTTGGGCTGCATCAAATGCAGAGAAAAGAAATAAGGGAACTGATAAATTACCAGTGTGCATAAACAGTGAGGTATGCCTCAAATAAGCCTTTAAAACATTAAAAACTGAACTATAACATATTCATGCAATAGTATTTTTTCAGTGCTACTAATGAAAAAAGTTAAAGCCTGTGCAAGAAATTTACAATATGACAATTTAGTTATTCCTACCTTTTGACCCTAATGCACAGATTTTCTGACAGAATTTTTGTTTGAAAAAAAAAAAAATCTAAACGTTTTCACAAGATTTTAAACATCACTGGGAAGCTGAATTGTGAGGAAATAACATAAAAGTACAATGCCCGTGACAGCCAACATTATGTAACTGGGCTGTATGAGGTTGTTTAGAAGGCTAGGATTAAAAAGATAGGCAGAGGTTTTTTTTTGTTTTGTTTTGTTTTGTTGTTTTTTAAAAATTACCCCCACTATTGATGTGCTGATTTGAATGTAAGTACACCAGATACTACAGCAAGGGGATACACTGCAAAAAGGTCATCTATTTACAGAAGAGTGATTTAAAGACATTATGGTTTTCTTTACAAATAGATGTAAGAACAGGAATTGTCCACTTTTTATAAAACTCTACATTTCAACCCTCCAATGTTGTAATCCATTGAATTGACTGTATTAAAGGCAGTACTGCCAACCCTACCCCATGACTTTCCAGATGAATTTTCATCATTTCTTCTTCATCTGCTGCCCTGGCTCTCCTGAGAAGTCTCTGGGCACAAGACATGAAGGCAGATTTTTGTCCTGCAGTTAAAACCACCAAAAGCCAGAACTTCCTCCCACACTGTCCACTGTGCAGTTCAGTCATCACTATCGGACAGTGTCTCATACTGTGCAGAGAGGAGTGGGGCAGGTTCCCGCTCCCAGATCCGGTTCTGCTGATGGGGTGCTACTTGGTTCACGGCAGACGGGGCACATGCAATCGGTGTGGGAGGTGTACTGCTGAGCATCCGCATGGTCAGGGGGTTATAAGGAAACTGAGTTGAACCTGGAAAAAGTAAAATTAAGTTGTTAGCGAGCATACTTGATATTGCATTTAATCCAATCTATAGGACATAGTAGAACAGGATTGTTATACTAAAATGGTCTTGTGATATTAAGAAAACAGAATATGGAAAGACCAAGAATTCACCATTTTAGCTAAAAATATGCAGCTGGGGCTGGAGAGTTGGCTTAGTGGTTAAGACGCTTGCGTGCAAAGCCAAAGGACCTCATTTTGATTACCCAGGACCCATGTAAGCCAGATGCACAAGGTGGCACATGCATCTGGAGTTTGTTTGCAGTGGCTATAGGCCCTGGCATGCCTATTCTCCCTCTCTCTGTCTCTCTCAAACAAATTAAACTACCCAGTATATTAAGCTGTAAATTGACAGTGTGATTACACTTGGAACTTTTTGAATTTCTAAGAGAAATCAGGAGTACAATTCTCAGAAATGGACAAGTACCAAGGATCTTCAGCCAGAATCTCAGTGGGCAGATGGAGAAGTATGTAAGATTTAGAAATGGGATGCATTAAATAAGAGCAGTGTTACCTTTTGTCGGTTTCTAGATCTTCACAATACTTTCTACAATACTTCCTACTTAAAGCGTGCCATTTTATAAGGTAATCTTTAATATTTTTTTTTTTTTTGAGGTAGGGTTTCACTCTAGCCCAGGCTGACCTAGAATTCACTATGTAGTCCCAGGGTGGCCTCGAACTCTCAGCCAATCCTCCTACCTCTGCCTCCCCAGTGCTGGGATTCAAGGCATGCGCCACCACGCTTGGCTTTATAAAGTAATCTTAATGGTCTAATAAAAATTCCTGGGCTGGGGAGATGGTACAGTGGCTAAAGGTATTTGCTTGTAAAACCTGACAGCCTGGAGTTCAATTCCCTAGTACCCATGGAAAGCCAGATGCACATCTATGTGTATTTAACCTCTAAGGAAAAAAAAAAAAGAAGCATACAGTTCTCTGTAACCCTGAAAGACACAACAAATATTTTCATGGTTATCGTTAAGAAAGCCTAGGAGTATTGTTTGTGGAGAGGTGGAGAAGCTCAGAGATGATAGATGGCAGCTTTTGGTAAGAAACTATTCATTACTGATTTTGATCTCTTGGTATTTTCTTCTTTAAAAAATATCAAGCATAGGGGCTGGAGAGATGGTTTAGCGGTTAAGGCATTTGCTGCAAAGCCAAAGGACCCTGGTTCAGTTCTCCAGGACCCACGTAAGCCAGATGCACAAGGGGGCACATGCATCTGGAGTTCCTTTGCAGTGGCTGGAGGCCCTGGTGTGCTCATTCTCTCTCTCCCCCTTTCTCTGCCTCTTTCTCTCTCAAATAAATAAGTAAATAAATAAATATATATTTTTAAAAAATATAAAAAAATATCGAGCATTGCCATATGTGGTGGTGCACACATAACATGGAAATAGAGTGGATGAGGTCACAAGCATTCAATTTCTGTTCTGGAAAGTAGAACCAATTAATGATACGCAAAACAGACCATAGCTCTTTCACAGATGGTAAAAGCTTCCTATGTGCAAAGATATAACAATGCATGGATAGTTTTCTTTGAATCTCATTTTCTATCAATTAAACCAGGCTCCTCACCTGTTGAAGAGGGCCTATCTTCCCAGGCCCACCCTGGTGTTTGTCTGTGGTAATCCCCTTCTGAATGTACAGAGGAAACAGAAGAGGGTCGTTCAGTTCCTAAGTATCCTTGCCCAGGAATAGGAGATTTAGACTTCCTGCTGTTTGATTTGTTGATTAGCTTTGGTTTGCAAACTCCTAAAAGTGAAATTCCAAGTTAACTACTAATTACTGATGTCAGATTTAAGTTCTCAACAACAATAACAACAACAACAAAAATACAAAATGCTGATTATATAATTCTAAAAAAAAATCATAATGGTAGCATGAAGAAACCAGATCCTAGTACCTAGTTATAAAAATACTACTACTAGATGATAAAAATTCACTTTCAGCAACCAAAAAAAGGGAGGGGGGGCTTGGTTGGTGGTTTGAGCTTCATTCTATAAACCTTAGGCTAGATTGAGATACTGCCTTATGAAAATGTTCACAGATGCCTTCTGATAAAGAAAAACAGCAGATGCCCAGCAAGTCTTAGTGGCCCTCTCTACTTTCCCAGACTCTATTTCACAAAAGTTCTCAGGAGTAAGATGCCTTTGATTGGGCTCTACACTCAATAAAACATTAAGTTTTCAAGAGCCCAGAAGCCAGCACAATTTCACATATCACAGAAACTCTAATGCTTAATCTCTTCCTTAAACCATGAGATTTTTGCCTGAAGAAAATAGAAACACCCGGTTAAAAAAGGATTTTAAAGCCGGGCATGATGGCACATGCCTTTAATCCCAGCACTCCAGAGGCAGAGGTAGGAGGATAGCTATGAGTTGGAGGCCACCCTCAGAATACAGAGTGAATTCCAGTTCAGCCTGGGCTAGAGTGAGACCCTATCTTGACAAACAAACAAACAAACAAACAAACAAACAAACAGAGGATTTTAAAGCCCTGCATGGTGCATGCTGTTAATTCCAGCACTCAGGAGGCAGAAGTAGAAGGATCATTGTGAATTCAAGGCCACCCTGAGACTACATAGTGAATTCCAGATCAGCCTGGGCTAGAGCAAGACCCTACCTTGAACCCCAACAAAAGAGGATTTTAGCCAGGCACCTGGTAGTACACACCTTTAATCCCAGTCGAGGCAGAGGTAGGTGGATCCCTGAGTTCCAGGTACCTTGAGACTACACAGTGAATTCCAGGTCTGCCTGGACTAGAGTGAGAAACCTACCTTGAAAAGATTTTAATGTACAGGTTTTTGTACATTTGGTTTAAAATAAACTTGGTGTAAATAGTCTCATACTAGTAATTTATCCTTTTTATTGGTTCCTGTAGAAAAATGTGATGTGATTTTTTTTGGGGGCGGGGAACTTTCTCCCATACCGAATGTATTTTTTAAAATTATAATAATAAATCACCTTTATTCAAAATAATTATATTCATATTGTCATTACAAATGCACAAAACCAGATATAATGAAAATTTGTTGTCAGGAGGGTGACATTCTAGGTTAATTTTTTTCTAAAATTTCTACTCGTAGGGCTGGAGAGATGGCTGAGCAGTTAAGGTGCTTGCCTGTGAAGCCTAAGGACCCAGGTTCAATTCCCCAGAACCCATGTAATCCAGACACATGGTGGCACATATGTCTGGAGTTCATTTGCAGTGGCTAGAGACCCTGCATGCCCATTCTCTCTCTCTCCTCCTCTCTCATAAATAAATAAAAATAAAATAAATAAAATAAATTTCTACTTGTGTAACTAGCAAGTCTAGGCAAGTTAAAATTGTTTATTGTTTGTTTTTTTTAAATTTTTATTTATTTGAGAGAGACAGAGAGAATGGGCCCACCAGTGCCTCCAGCCACTGCAAATGAACTCCAGATGCATGTGCCACCTTGTGCATCTGACTCATGTGGGTCCTGTGGTTTTGTAGGCAAGCACCAAAACTGCTAAGCCATCCCTCTAGCCCAAGTTAAAAAAGTTTTAAAGAGGGTTGGTTAGAGAGATGTGTTAGTGGTTAAAGCGCTTGTCTGATTAGTCTAAGGACTCAGGTTTGATTCCCCAGGATCCACATAAGCCAGATGCACAAGGTGGTACGTGTGTCTGGAGTTCGTTTGCAGAGAGTAAAGGCCCTGGCACATCCATTTTCTCACTGTCTAGCTCATGAATAAAAATATTAAAATTTTTTTTAAGGGAAAAAAAAAGCCTTCAAAGGTGACTGAGCCCATACAGACTAATGAATTCTATTGGAGATCTATCAGAACATTGGCTACTTCTTGGGGAAAAATAAGCAGAAGAACCCAAATGAAGACCTTACCTGAATGAGGTGATGGGTCCGCTTCATCTCTCCGTGTCTCACTGCTGGTCACAACTGAGGTGCTGGCACTACCAGGCACAACTCCCACAGGCTGGGACATGACAACTCCATGATCCTCAACTTTATCATCAAAGCTTCCCATGAGGGCTTTCCTGATGATATCTTCTAGGCCCAGATTACTGGCAGGATCCGCAAATGAATGGCTTCTGGAGCTAACTGAGCCTGGAAGAGACAAAACAGTATGTGTCTGCTTGTTTCTAAGAGGCTGGTCATGACACAGGGAAATGAACAGAAACCATAAAGCCCACTGAATTCACACAGCACTCAGCCCCACACAAGCTTCACAGTTCACAAGTAATACCAAGAAATTTGTCTCCTCTGCTAAGTTACTTATTTCAATTTAAAAAAAAAGCCAGTTACTTACTTTTTTTTTTAGTTTTCATTGTTCTGTGTGTATGTGTATACACATGCATATATATAATTTATTTGGGTATTTCAAAAATAATCTGGGGCTAGAGAGGTGGCTTAGCAGTTAAGCACTTGCCTGTGAAGCCTAAGGACCCTGGTTCAAGGTTTGATTCCCCAGCTGGAGGCCTTGGTGCACCCATTCTCTCTCTCTCTCTGTGTCACTCTCAAATAAATAAATAAAAATAAAACAAAAAAATTTTTTAAAAAATCTGTGTGTGTGTCAGGGCTATTAACCATTACAAACGAACTCCAGACTCATATGCCACCTTGTGCATCTGGCTTACATGGGTACTGGGGAATTGAACCTGTAGGCAAGCGCTTTAACTACTGAGCCATCTCTCCAGCTGTGGTTTTTTTTGTTTTGTTTTGTTTTTGTTTTTCAAGGTAGGGTCTCACTCTAGCCCAGGCCGACCTGGAATTCACTATACAGTCTCAGGATGGCCTTGAACTCAGTGATCTTCCTAGCTCTGCCTCCCTAGTGCTGGGATTAAAGGTGTGCGCCACCACACCTGGCTTGTGTTTGGTATTTCTGTGGCCAGATCTCATTCTGGCATAGACTGACCTGGAACTCACAGGGATTCTCCTACTTCTGCTTCCCAAGTGCAAGGATTAAAGGCATGAGTCACCACACTTGGTCTCACTTATCTTTTCAAGAACTATGTATTGAATCTCCCATTTTCTTTTCTTTTCTTTTTTTTTTTTTTTTTTTTTTTTTTTTTTTGAGGTAGGGTTTCACTCTGGTCCAGGCTGACCTGGAAATTAACTACGTAGTCTCAGGGTGGCCTCGAACTCACGGTGATCCTCCTACCTCTGCTTCCCAAGTGCTGGGATTAAAGGCGGGCGCCACCATGCCTGGCTGAATCTCCCATTTTCTATGCTGCTGACTCTTCCTGAGTATTCAGTTCTTTGTTTAACCTGACTGCTTAGTCTATCAAGTTCATGTTGGTAAGTAATATATTCAGAGTCTTACCTGATGTAGTAACTGCTGGCAGATTGAAGATCTCAGTTCCTGGCTGAGCAGCTGCTGTATTTAAACAAACATTTAAGTTAATTGAGATGAGATAATCATGTTTGTTGATGTAAGTCTGAAAAAAAATCCTAGAATAAAATTAACCTTTTAATTTCCAGTTACTTCTTTATTCATTGTTGAGATGAAAGAAGAAACTTTTTTAGAGAAACAGAGAAAAAAGGAAATCAGAAAATATCACACCAGGTAGAAAGCTCAAAATGGGGAAAAAATAAACTTTGCACCACTAGAAAAAATAGGAAAAAGTCATTCTCAGCATGCTAATCCAGTCTTCTAGTGAAGCAGCAGCCTTGGACTCTTAAGAGTTATCTGCTGAAAGTATCAGTAGGTTTGAAGTAGTTGTACATAGTATGGAAATGACTGTATTTACTACCATGGCTAAAATGAAACTCTCCTACATTCTTGCTGTATTCCTGGATAAAAGATTCTGACTGTTAATTTATCTTTTATTCCTGATAACTACATAATGTGTAATTTGCAGCTTGAATGAAAACAGGAGAAGATAAAAGGGGAAAAAAAATCACCAGGAAGAACTATAGAATGGTGACTATGAATAACCTACTTATTTTAAAGGCTGCGTAACAGTGGGTAAACTGAGCGGGAAATCACACACAGCCTTGTATTAATGACAAGGTTTTGTGGAATCAAACTCATTCCCTGAGCCATTATTGGCTGAATCACAATAAAATTACCTCCTAATAAAAAAATTTCATATAGTTTAACCAACAATAATACTTATATGTTTACTCCTTCCTTGACTTACTGAGCCTAGAATTCAATATGGTAATTTCTTTTTCTAAATTTTATTTATTTAATTTTATTTGTGAGAGAGAGGGAAATAGGCAGGGAGAGAGAGAGAGCGCATGTGAGTGTGCGCACCAGGGCCTCCAGCTACTGCAAATGAACTCCAGACGCATACACCGCCTTGTGCATCTGGCTAACGTGGGTTCTGGGGAATTGAACTGGGACCTTTGGCTTTGCAGGCAAATGTCTTAACCGCTAAGCCATCTCTCCAGCCCCAGTATGGTAATTTTTGAGGCCATACAAATCAGAATCATATAGGTAACTTGTTACCTCCCCCCCCACCCCCCATAAAAGCTGTTTTCTACATTCCTGGAAACTTGTAATTCAAGTATGAGTAGTTGTGGTATATGCTGGAGTGTGAGGACCTTGTTTTAAGAGAGAATGTGATTACTTATAAAGGAGGGGAAAGGTAGACACCTGACAGTTGTCTAGAAGCTGACTTGATAGAGGAAGCTAAGAAAGTGATGAGTGGAAGTTAATTTGTAGAAAAAATAGCAACTTCTGTGTGAGGCAGTTTTAGACACTTAAGGACCTAGTAACACTTTCAAAAAGAAATGGATAGCTGGGCTTCTGGTGGAGTTATAACATGAAATTCACAGTTTAAAATCCTTAGAGTGGATAAAGTGACCAAGAGAGAGAACACAGTGTGAGGGAAACGAAGGCTCAGAGCCATGGAGAAAACAACCAAGGGCGAGGAAAACCAAGGAAACAGGAGAAATGGCCAAACAAGTTGAGAACAAGAGAACGTACCAAGCCGGGCGTGATGGCACATGCTTCTCAGGGTGGCCTTGAACTCATGGTGATCCTCCTAACTCTGCCTCCTGACTGCTGGGATTAAAAGGCATGTGCCACCAAGCCTGGCAACATTATGGTCTTTTTATTTTTATTTTTTAACTTTTATTCATTTATGTGTGTGAGAGAGGGAGAACGGGTGCATCAGGGCCTCCAGCCACTGCAAACAAACTCCTTACACATGTGCCACCTATGCGTTTGGTTTATGTAGGTCCTGGGGAATTGAACCTGAGTCCTTTGGCTTTGCAGACAAGTGCCTTAACTGCTAAAGCCATCCTTCCAGCCCAATATTATGTTTTTAAAAAAATGATGACATTGCTCTGTCCCTGATGGGAAAAGTGAAATTCAAATACTGAACTGAAGCAAAATTCTCTTGGTGGTCAGCGGCTTTCATCTCTCAGTTCTGTTTCATGGTGAGGACTGAATGGAGTCTCAGGAGCCCAGTGGTTCTTTCTACAATCAACACCGCCCTACCAGGTGTGATGGTTCATGCCTGTAATCCAAGCACTTGGGAAGCTGAGGTAAGATGATCACTATGAGCTAGAGGCCAGTGTGGGCTACAGTGAGACCCTTCCTTAAAGTCCTACTAGTGCCATCTCAAAGAGGAACATCTCAGCTGGCCACACTCCCCAACTGTGGGCACTGAGTAGATTACCCTAAGTTCAGATGAGCACTCCACCCCATCCATTTAGTCTCTTGAGTACAACCTGACCCACACATGACTGGATTGGGGCTCAAGCCCATTTGGCACAGGCCTCACTCCTCACCTTGCCTATGCCTGTGCTGTCCTGAGTAGGGACTGCGATATTGACTGCACTCCCTAGGCCCCAATTCAGACCCACAGATACAACCCGGCCAGGGCATGAATGAATTGGAGATCAAGTCCATCTGGCACTGACCTTGCTCCCTAGCTTGCATGGTATTGATTAGGGACTACCTCAATTGGTCACATTCCCTGCCCAGACTTGCAGGGAGGCTAGGAATAAGGAGGGCACTGCTTAGTATCAAGTGTACTCAACCCAGATTTGCAGACAGATTGTCATTCTAAGCCCACCTGGAGTAAGGCTTACCAGGCCACTCAACACAGTCTCCACAAGAGCCACTGTTGATGCAAGACAAAAGAACCATTTTAATATGGGTGATGGGAAAACCCAATGCAAAAAAAGTAACACAAGAAACCAAGACAAGATATCCCAACCAAGAATGCTTAATGAAAACCAACCCAGAGGAAACATCAGATAGATTTCCAAAATGTGGGGTGGAGAGATTGCTCAGCGGTTAAGGTGCTTGCCTGCAAAGCCTAAGGACCTGAGGTCAATTCCCCAGCACCCATGTAAAGCCAGATGCACTAAGTAGCACAAGCATCTGGAGTTTGTTTGCAGTGGCAGGAAGCCCTGGTGTAGTGATACCCACTCTCTCAGTGTCTGCCCTTTTTCTCTTTAAATAAATAATAAAATGGGAGAGACTTAAAAAAACCCTTTAATAGATAGCTTAATGAAATGGATGAGACTTGACTTAACAAACAAACAAAAAATGGCATGGTGGTGCACGCCTTTAATCCCAGCACTCAGGAGGCAGAGGAAGGAGGATTGCTGTGAGTCCAAGGCCACCCTGAGACTATATAGTGAATTCCAGGTCAGCCAGGGCTAGAGTGAGACCCTACCTCAAAAACAAAACAACAACAACAAAAAAACTTGGGCTGGAGAGATGGCTTATTGGTTAAGTGCTTGCCTGTGAAGCCTAAGGACCCCAGTTTGAGACTTGATTCCCCAGTACCCACGTAAGCCAGATGCATGAGGTGGAGCATGCATCTAAGTTTGTTTGCAGGGGCTGGAGTCCCTGGTGTGCCCATTCTCCCTATCTGCCTCTTTCATATAAATAAATAAACAAACAAATAAATAAATAAATAAATAAGATCTTAAAAAAAAAACTCAACGGACAGTGGAATGGAATAAAAGTGGACATGATCAAATGGAGGAACGAATTCCAAGAGACCAATAAGTGAAAATGGTATGAAATGCCTCAAAATAAAAATAAAGAATAAAGGATTTCCGAGATGGCTCAGTGGTTAAAGGTGTTTGCTTGCAAAGTCTGCCAGCCTAGGTTCAATTTCCCAGTACCTATGTAAAGCCAGATGCACAAAGTGGCACAAAAGTCTAGATTTCACTTGCAGTAGTAGAGGCACTGGCACACTCATACTTTCAATCTCAATCTTTCTCTCCCCCATCACTCTCAAAGAAATAAATAAAAATAAACAGCTCAGGCGACCAAAATCAATGACAAGTTCAAAGAAACATGAACAGAACATTAGAATATGTGGGTATCTTCAAAAGACCAAACAGTCAAATCAAGAGGATACCAGAAGGGTCTTTGACGGACAAGGGCATACAGAGTATCTTCAATAAAATAACAGTATTTCCTGATTCTACAAAAAAGAGCCATTCAGGTACAGAAGGCAGAAAACACCAAACAGGACTAGATAAAAAATTCCCCCATTAATGTTATAGACAGAAATCAGAGCTAGAGAGATGGCTTAGCGATTAAGCGCTTGCCTGTGAAGCCTAAGGACCCAGGTTCAAGGCTTGATTCTTCAGGACCCAAGTAAGCCAGATGCACAAGGGAGCACATGCATCTGGAGTTCGTTTGAGGCCCTGGCCCACCCACTCTCTCTTTCTACCTGTCTATTTCTGTATTGTTCTCTGTCTCTCTCTCTCTTGCAAATAAATATTTTTTTTAAAAAAGAAAAGTTTCTAGTTTTTTTTTTTTAATCAGAAATCAATCCCAACACACTAATAAACAATACCACAGAGCAAATGGATTCAACAGATATCTGAGAACATTTACCCAAACTTTACATAATACACACTTTCTCAGTAGCTCATGGAATCTTCCCTAAAACAGATCATATATTAGGACAAAAAGCAAGTTCACAAATTCAGGACAACTGACATCATTCCTTACATTATATCTGACCATAATGGCATAAAATTTGAAGTCAACAAGAGAAACAACAAATTATACAAACTCTTATAGATTAAACAACACACTATTGAAAAACAAATGGGTCATTGATGAAATCAAAAAGGAAATAAAGGGCTGGAGAGATGGCTTAGCAGTTAAGGTGCTTGCTTGTAAAGCCAAAGGACTGAGGTTCCCTAAATACCTACATAAGCCAGATGTACAAGGAGGTATATGCATCTGGAGTTTGTTTGCAATGGCTAGAGCCCTGGCACACCCATTCTCTATCTGCCTTCTCTCTCAAATGAATAAAAAAAATTTAAAAAGTAATAAAAATTCCAGCCGGACATGGTGGTGCATGCCTTTAATCCCAGCACTCAGGAGGCAGGCAGGAAGATCACTGTCAGTTCGAGGCCACCCTATATAGTGAGACTATAGCGAATTTCAGGTCAGCCTGAGCTAGACAGACCCTACCTTGAAAATAATAATAATAATAATAAATAAATAAAAATTCCTAGAACTGAATGACAATGAAAATACAACATACCAAAATTTATGGGACACAATGAAGACAGGTCTAAACAGGGAACTTCTTAGCTTTAAATGTCTACATTACAAAAATGGGAGCTATCAAAGAAATAACCTAATGATATACGTGTGGGCTTTGGAAAAATCAGAACAATCCAAACCTAAAAATACCAGCCAGAAATAAACAATCAGGACCAGGGCAGAAATCAATGAATTAGAAATGAAGAAAAGAAGTTAAAAAAAAAAAAAGATGACATGAAGAGCTGGTTTGTCAAAAGAAAAAGAAGACTGATAAGATTATGGATGAAAAAGATGTTACGACAAATACTAATGAAATTGAGAGAATTATTAGGTAGGACATATTTCAAAAACCTGTATCACACAAAATTGGAAAATCTGGAATAAATGGATGAATTTCTTGACTCATATGCTCTAGCTAAGCTAACACCAGAAAAGATAAAGTATCTGGTTAGAGCTATAACATCTAGGGAGATGGAAGGAGTAATTAAAAGCCACTTAACTAATAAAAATCCCAGGGCTACATGGATTCAATAGCAAATTCTATCAAACCTTTATAAAGAAGAACTAAAACTACTGCTTTTCAAGTTATTTCACAAAATGGACAAGGAGGGAAGGTCTCCCTTACTCCTATGAAGCCAGCATCATTCTAATACCAAGACTGGACAGAGAAACAAAGAAAATCATAGACTAATATCCCCGATGAACTTAAATGCAAATATTTTTAAAATTCTTACAAGTCAAATCCAAGAACACCTCAAAGTTATCATCCACCTTGATCAAGTAGGTTTCATCTTTAGAACATGTACACATCAGTGAAATCATAGCACACAGGCTATAAAGGTAATCAACTGCTCTCTGGATATGAGGCCCACTCAGTGAAAAGGAATTCGTACCTTGTACTGAGAGTCCTAGAATCCAGAGGGAAGCTTCCACTATTATTTGGCTAAAAAGAAAGGTTTTGCCCATCAATAAGTTTTCTAATGTCTTCTGCCAGCAGATGGTGGTAGACACTGAGCAGACTTAAAACTCATCAAAGCAGAAAATTAGAGCTGCTGAGAGCTCAACACTAAAGGAGATTTCTAACACACCCTACATGGCTCAGGAAGAGGGTGCAGGAAAAAAGGTTGAGGGCCACAGGGTGGGAAGGTGTACTCTAAGTCAGGTCCCCCTCCACCACAAAAGAGTAGTACATTCATGACACAGTAACTTCACTAATGAGGGTCCTCAATAGACTGGGTAGAGCAGAGAGGGAATGTATGGGTGTATCTTAATGGGAATATGACCAATCTGCAATATGTTCATATAATAACATTCTCAATTAAAAGAATATCAGAGCTGGAGAGATGGCTAAATGGTTAAGGCACTTGACTTCAAAGCCTAATGACCTGGGTTTGGTTCCCCAGTATCCATGTAAAGCCAGATGTACAAAGATGCATGAATCTAGAGTTTGTTTGCAGTGGTTAGAGGCCCTTGCACGCCCATTCTCTCTCTCTGATAAATAAATAAAATAAATATTAAAAAAAATTTTAGCCGGACATGGTGGCGCATGCCTTTAATCCCAGCACTCAAGAGGCAGAGGTAGGAGGATCGCCATGAGTTTGAGGCCACCCTGAGACGACAGAGTGAATTCCAGGTTGGCCTGAGCTAGAGTAAGACTCTACCTCGAAAAACAAACAAAAAATAAAAATAAAATAAAAATAAATTTTTTTTCCTGGCTGGGTGTGATGGTGCATACCTTTGATCCCAGCACTCGGGAGGCAGAGGTAGAAGGACTGCCATGAGTTCGAGGCCACCCTGAATTCCAGGTCAGCCTGGGCTAGAGAGCAAGACCCTACTTCTAAAAACCAAAAAAAAAAAAAAAAAAGCTGGAGAAATGGCTTAGCAGTTAAGGCATTTGCCTGCAAAGCCAAAGAATACCGGTTTGATTCTCCAGGACCCACGTAAGCCAGATACACAAGGGGCACATTCATCTGAAGTTCGTTTGCAGTGGCTAGAGGCCCTGGTGTGTCCATTCTCTCTCTGTCTGCCTCTCTTCTAACTCTCTCTGCTTGCAAATAAATAAATAAAAATTTTAAAAAATTCCCACTAGGACAATACAAAGACTAGAGAAGATGAAAGCAAATGACACTAAGGTGAAATGGTTCCTAATCCACTCACTGCCTTGAGGCCTGTCAGTCTCTATGCTTAGACAGACATGCCTGCATTAAGAAAATTTGAAAATGAGGACACCAAATTTTTGTTGGTGATGTTGGAAGAACAAAATAGATGGAAGTATTCAAGACTAGAGACATTAAAAAAATCAATAATGATATTTTTAAAGAGGAAAGGTTATCTGTAAGCCTAATAGCAGTTCTGGTCAGTACTCTGAAATGCTTCTCTACTTAAGAATCTAGTAATCAAGGGTTGGGAAGATGGCTTAGTGGTTAAAGGTGCTTGCTAGCAAAGCATGGTGGCCTGGATTCAATTCCCAAGCCACCCAGGAAAGCCATATGCAAAAAGTGGCACAAGTGTCTGGTGTGTTCATAGTGGCAGGAGGCCCTGGCATGCATCACTCCCACATATGATTGTTTTTTTGAGGTAGGGTCTTGCTCTGGCCCAGGCTGACCTGGAATTCACTATAGTAGTCTCAAGCTGACCTTGAACTCATAGTGATCCTCCTACTTCAGCCTTCCAAGTGCTGGGACTAAAGGCATGGTGCACCACCATAAATCATTTTTTTTTTAAATGTAGCAATTAAGAGGTAGTATAGATACACAATAACTGACTCTTGGGCAAATCCTTTTTCTCTTTGCATTCAATAGATATTAATGCTTAACTCGTATTAATCACAAAGTGGCAGAGAGTCAACCATACACGTGGTATTCACCAGTGAGAGCCCAAAATTTCTTTTTCAAGATTAGGAACCTAGCAGATAGAGGATCACAAAACGTATTATGTTCAGATTCTTTATAACTGATGAGTAATGAAGACTGACAGGTGGTACATGCATGTCAGTCCAAAGACATGAGTCTGCCATAAAGCATCAGCTATTCACCACAATCTGGCTTGTAATGTTGTAAGCACAGAACTGTTGGAAGGCACTTAATGCATCACTGGAAGCAAAACTTCCCTTTGGAATGCTAGCCCATTACTTTTAGCTAAGTAAGATAAGTACCTGTATGGTACTGTGCTGATGTGAGAAGTAAATGAGTCTATACACAAACTTAAAATAGAGAGAGCACAGCACAGGATAAGAGCTAGCTTCATAGATCTACATCTACCTTTTTTTTTTTTTTTTTTTTTTTTTTTTTTACATCTACCTTCTTTAGAGTCTTCTTCTTTTTATTTTTTTTTTTTTTTCTGAAGTAGGGTCTCACTCTAGCTCAGGCTGACCTGGAATTTACTACGTAGTCTCAGGGTGGCCTTGAACTCATGGCAATCCTCCTACCTCTGCCTATTGAGTGCTGGGATTAAAGGTGTGCACCACCACACCCAGCTTAAGAAGCTTCTTTTGTAGAAATGTTTTTCAGTGTTGCATATGGATGCCAAATGACTAATTTGAGATCCAGACAAGCCCTGGTATGTTAGAAAAAGTAGTTGGAATGGAACAGACAGATGGCTTAGTCCTGTACCTAGTGAAGCAGGGGAGAGGGATGTGGCTTCAGAACAGCCCACAAGAGATGATGACACCTGTGTTCATGCTTAGGACACAATGACTTAACTGTTTAGATTATCTATAAATACAATAAGACAATTTTAAGTTACTATAAGAACAATGATTCTGGGCAGATCACAGCACTCTTTTGTATTTTCTTAAAAGATGAGCTAAATAGTCTCAAACTCAGAACAAAGATATGTGAAGAACTCACAAAACTAACAATTTTTTTTGGGGGGGGGTTGAGTTAGGGTCTCACTCTGACCTGGAATTCTCTATGTAGTCTCAGGCTGGCCTTGAACTCATGGCGATTCAGTCTAAGGATTTTTTTTATACAGATAAGACTTATACAGAGAATGTTTTCAAATATTTGAAGAGATAAAATATGGAAACGGCCCAAATAGACAAAATTAAGTCCAGTGGATTAAAAAAAAAGGCAAGAGCCGGGTGTGGTGGCGCATGCCTTTAATCCCAGCACTTGTGAGGCAGAGGTAGGAGGATTGCCATGAGTCCGAGGCCACCCTGAGACTACATAGTTAATTCCAGGTCAGCCTGGGCTAGAGTGAAACCCTACCTCGAAAAAAAAAAAAATAAATAAAGGCAATGAAAACCTATGTAGAGTTAATTGAGTCACATAAGTAAAATGTGTCCTAACCCAGCATTAGTTTCCAGGAAAGATGGATGGCTTCAGAAATCAGTAAGTTCCTGCTTCCTTAACAGAAGACATTTTAGAAATAGATGCCTATAAAACCTTTCAAACTCAAGGACTACATCGGTGTTATCATTGCTAATGCAGGTTTTATTTGGGGTTCATGAAAGAAATCCCACTTACCCATATCAGAGTCACCTCCACCAGAAGAGTTCAACTTACGAAAAATTTCCTGCTTCTTTGATTTAACCATGGGTGATGTGCTTTCAAGCTTGGTGAAGAATGAAGGCAAGTAGCTTATACTCCCTGGTGAGCGAGAATCATTCCTGTTAGGAATGCAGATTAGTTTATTATAATCATGTATTTCTCCTGGGAACATTCCTATTGATGATAATAGGCACAGAGTATTTGGAAAATTACTACTTCCTCACTGTTTCACAACTCTAAAAGAGTATGTAACAATAAGACAGTTAGGAAATAGTCAAATGCTTTAGTTCTCAAAGATAAAACTGTCAAGCTAAGAATTAAAACACAGATAATAAAGAAGACAGATTCTTTTCAACCTGTCCTGTCTGCCCCCCCCCCCTTTCCCTGAGTAGGGTCTCACTCTAGTCCTGGCTGACCTGAATTCACAGGCTGGCCTTGAACTCAAAGTGATACTCCTCTGATACTCCTACCTTGGCCTCCCTAATGCTGGGATTAAAGGCATGTGCCACCAAGCCCGGCTACAAAACAGATTATTCTTTTCTTTTCCAAGGCAGGGTATCACAATCTTGCCCAGGATGACCTGGAACTCATTCTGTAGCTGAGGCTGGCCTCTCATTTAGTGATCCTCCTACCTCAAGTGTGCTAGGATTAAAGGCTGAGGACAGATTCTTCAGGAGTAATAAAAAAGCAGGAAATAAATATTACTGGGAAAACTCAAACAACTTATACTTTCTGTTGAGCAGTACAAACCATTTATAATTATCACATAAACTAGAAACTATTTTACTAGCAGATTTTCCTTTAAGTACACTAAGTTACAACTAATAGCATGCTTGTCTATAAAATACCAAGAGCTCATACCTACCCAGTCAGGAGTCAGAACTGCCTAGGGCTGGAGAAATGGCTCAGCAGATAAGTGCTTGCTTGCAAAGCCTGACGGCCTGGGTTCAGTTCCCCAGTACCCACATAAAGCCAGAAGCACAAAATGGACCTGCATCTGGAGTTCATTTGCAGTGGCTAGAGGCCGCTCTCACTAATAGTTGTTTATTTGCAGTAGCAGAGGACTTAGTGCACCCGTATATTCTCTCTCTCTCTCTCTCTCTTTTTTTTTTCTCCCCGAGGTAGGGTCTCATTCTAGTCCAGGCTGACCTAGGATCCACTCTGTAATCTCAGGGTGGCCTCGAACTCAGGGCGATTCTCCTACCATTGCCTCCCAAGTGCTGGGATTAAAACACCCATATATTCTCATTCTCTCTCTTATAAATAAATAAAATATCAAAAAAAAAAAAACCCTGCCTAGCTATTGTAATTATTTCAAGCCAAATCATGGAGAAGCTTGAATTTATAATGCAAAGGATATCATATTTCTCTGGTAACTTCTTATATAATTAAGAGTTTTCCTGAAGAGATCATGGCCACCAAAGATTTAGCTAATACCACACCTAAAGATGATAATGTGAAAGGAAGGCTGTTCATAACTTAATCTAATCATACAGATTCATTCACCATTTAAACACAAGAACACTTATTATCTTCTAAGAAAGACAAGGTATTAGAAAGATGAAGACATGATCCCTGTCCTTAAAAACTTCACATATTTGAGAAAATATTTAAAATGTATAAAGAAATTTAACATCATCCCCTAACCAAACATAAATGTTCTTCCTCATCTAACTGAAGATACAAAAATGTATCATGGGCCGGGCATGGTGGCACACGCCTTTAATCCCAGCACTCGGGAGGCAGAGATAGGAGGATTGCCGTGAGTTTGAGGCCACCCTGAGAATACAGAGTGAACTCCAGGTCAGCCTGGACTAGAGTGAGACCCTACCTCGAAAAACCAAAACAAAAACAAACAAACAAACAAACAAACAAACAAACAAAAAGTATTATGAAGCCAGGCATGGTGGCATACACCTTTAATCCCAGCACTTGGGAAGCAGAGTTAGGAGGATCGTTGTGAGTTCGAGGCCACCCTGAGACTACAGAGTGAATTCCAGGTCAGCCTGAGCTAGAGTGAGACCCTACCTCAAAAAACAAAAAAACAAAAACAAAAAAATTGTATCATGTTGGGCTGGAGAGATGGCTTAGCAGTAAAGGCGCCTGCCTCCTAAGCCTAAGAACCCAGTTCCAATCTCCACGTCCCACGTTTGGCCAGACGCAAAGTGACGCAAGGGCACAACGCCGCACTTGACCACAAGGGGGCGCACACATCTGGATTTTGTTCACAGCAGCTGAGAGACTGCTGGAGCGCCCATTCTCTATCTGTAACCCTCTCTCTCTGTCTGTCTCTGTGTCTTTCTCTAAAAATAAAAATAAATGTATCATGTTGTCAGTAAATACAGACAACAAACCCCATATATTCTGGGAAATTCACCAGCAGCCTATAGTTAAAACCTCTTACTTTATTTTTATTATTTTTAATTTCCTTATTTATTTGAGAGCGACAGAGAGAGAATGGGCACATCAGGGCCTCCAGTCACTGCAAACAACTCCAGATACATGCGCCACCTTGTGCATCTGGCTTATATGGGTACTGGAGAATCAAGCCTCGAAAAGGGGTCCTTAGGCTTCACAGGCAAGCGCTTAACCGCTAAGCCCCAACCTGTCTTACTTTAAACCCAGGCTCTCCCTTCCTACCATTCTGACCACCAGTAAAGTATTGGATCACCTCTCAGCATCATACCAGGAAAACTGTACAAGTTTGGAGACAAAGGAACTCAGATAACAGAGAACTAATGTAAGAGTCAGACAACTGGAGATGAAGCTGCTTAAGTCTAGTCCTGAGGAAACTCAAAGGCCATGTTAGTGATTCGGTCCTCAACTCAATGTGAGTTTTAGAGAAAGTACACAGGCAAAGTTCAGAGAGTGATAGGAAAAGCCAAATCTAAGTCATCTAGTCTTCAGAAGGCTGCAGTGTCAGGATCATAGAGATAAGATAAATATATAAAGCAGTTCAGTATGTATATAGGACAGAACATGCACTCAAATAAATGTTAGCTCAATCACTGGGTCACCTTTTCACCATACCCAGACAAAAAACATTTTCAGGGATGGAGAGATGGCTTAGCAGTTAAGGAATTGCCTGCAAAGCCTAAGGACTCAGGTTTGATTCCCCAAGACCCACATATATGAGATGCACAAGGTGTCACATGCATCTGGAGTCTGCAGTTTGTTTGCAGTGGCTGGAGGCCCCGGCACACCCTTCTATCTGCTTCTCTCTCTCAAAATAAATAAATAAATAAAATAAAATATTTTAAAAAACTTTTTGAAAAAGATCAAGAAGGGGTAACTTTGAAATGCATTCTCTAGCCTATTCAAATACTGTATTTTGGCTAAAATCCAGTCAGTTGGAAAACCAGACAAACAGATCCTTAAGAGAATTCCATCCTGATCAAAAAGCCAAGAAGATAAAATAAGTCATAGGCACTGAGTGTCCCCCTAACCCAACAGGAACTGTGAAAAAGTGCAACCTCCTCACCTCTGCTCTGCAGGTTCTACTACTCCCCTCTGGGACAGGAGCAGCATGCTGTCCTGCTTCTCCTGTACAACTGGAACCTGGGGTGGGGAGATGGGCTCATAGGATTCTGATGGGATGTGACTCCTCTCTGGAGATTTTCCAGGCCTGCTGGTGGAACATGGAAGAGATTAGATCATGCTCCAGAGACATCTTGTGATTAAAATCTACAGTTACTACTTGTACAGTTAAGCATAATTTTATATATGTACTATTTGATATTTCCTTTCCTAATCAACAGTATACAGTTGTTAAAGTTTTAGAAAATTTTAGTGGTGTTGATACTAACCTCTGAAACTGTAAATAATCTTACACACTTTTAAAAAATCAAACTTGAAGTAGTATCTACCAACTCTATCATGAACAACTTATTTTCAAGTTTTACCCATTTTATTTTAGCATTTATACATGTACTTTAGCTTTACATAGTTTCTTTCTTTCTTTCTTTCTTTCTTTCTTTCTTTCTTTCTTTCTTTCTTTCTTTCTTTCTTTCTTTCTTTCTTTCTTTCTTTACTGAGGTAGGGTCTCACTCTAGCTCAGACTGACTTGGAATTCACTATGTAGACTCAGGGTGGCCTCTAACTCTTGGTGATCCTTCTACCTCTGCCTCCTGAGTGCTAGAATTCAAAGTGTGCGTCACCACGCCTGGCTACGTAGTATATTTCAACCATTCATATTTTCCTTTTAAAAACTGAAAGAAGCCGGGCGTGATGGCGCACTCCTTGAATCCCAGCACTCGGGAGGCAGAGGTAGGATGATGGTCACCATGAGTTCGAGGTCGCCCTGAGACTACATAGTGAATTTCATGGCAGTCTGAACTAGAGTGAGACCCTACCTTGAAAAACCAACCAACCAACCAACCAAAAAAACCTGAAAGAAGTCAGCTGTAGTAGTGCAAGACTTTAATCCCAGCACTTGGGAGGCAGAGGTAGGAGGATCACCATGAGATCAAGGCCACCCTGAGACTACAGAATGAATTCTAGTTCAGCCTGGGCTAGAGCGAGACCCTACCTGAAAAACCAATAAATATATAAATTCATTAAAAATTTTTAAAAAGAGAGAGAGAGATGGATTGAGGGGGAAGGGGATATGATGGAGAGTAGAGCTGTGAAGGGGAAAGTGGGGGGTTATCATGGTTTATTGTCTGTTATTATGGAAGCTGTCAATAACAAGAAAAAGTTACCCGGGCGTAGTGGCGCACATCTTTAAACCCAGCACGTGGGAGGCAGAGGTAGGAGGATCACCGTGAGTTCAAGGCCACACTGAGACTTTATAGTGAATTCCAGGTCAGCCTGGACTAGAGAGAAACACTATCTAGAAAAAACAAAACAAACAAACAAACAACAACAACAAAAAAACACCAAAAAACCCAAAACAAAACAAAAGAAAGGGCTAGGTGGGGCAGTTTAATGGTAGAGTGCTTGCCTAGCATGTGCAAGACCATGGGTTCCATTAACCAAAAAAGGGAAAAAAATTAAGAAAAAAGTTAATTGTATTTTACAACATTATATACTGCACAAACATTTTAAACTATAAAATCAGCCAATATACTATGACCAATAAAGTAATGTAAAAGTTGTAACCCTTCATCAAAATGCATACATGTAGTGATGTATAAGTTACAAATGAAAAAGCCAAATGAGATTTCTTTATAATTGCCAGGATACAGAGTCTAGATAAACCAGAGCAGAAGAAGCCAATGCTTGTAGCATATCATTTATCCCAAATCAACTACATAGTACTTGTGTCAAAAATGGATCATGGGGGCTGGAGGGATGGCTTTGTGGTTAAGGCGTTTAACTGCAAAGCCAAAGGACCGAGGTTCATTCCCTAGGACCCATGTTAGCTAGATTAACAAGGGGGCACATGCGTCTGGAGTTCGTTTGCAGTGGCTAGAGGCCCTGGCGCACCCATTCTCTCTCTCTCTCTCTCCCTCTTTCTCTGTCAAATAAATAAATAAAAATAAAATATTTTAAAAAATGGATCATGGGGGCTAGAGAAATGGCTTAGAAGTTAAGGCATTTGCCTGTGAAACCAAAGGATCCTGGTTCAATTCTCCAGGACCCACATAAGCCAGATGCACAAGGGGAACGTGCATCTGGAGTTTGTTTGCAGTGGCTGTAGGCCCTGGTGTGCCCATTCTCTTTCTCTGTCTGCCTCTCTTCTATCTTTCTCTGCTTGCAAATAAATAAATAAATAAAAATTTAAAAAAAGAAAGAAAGCCGGGCGTGGTGGCGCACACCTTTAATCCCAGCACTTGGGAGGCAGAGGTAGGAGGATCGCTGAGAGTTCGAGGCCACCCTGAGACTACATAGTTAATTCCAGGTCAGCCTGGACCAGAGTGAGACCCTACCTTGAAAAACCAAAAAAAAAGGAAGGAAGGAAGGAAGGAAGGAAGGAAGGAAGGGAGGGAGGGAGGGAGGGAGGGAGGGAGGGAGGGAGGGAAGGATGGATCATGGAACTGGAGGGATGGCTTAGTGGTTAAGGCGCTGGCCTGCAAAGCTCAAGGACCCAGGTTCAATTCCCCAGGACCCATGTAAGGCAGATGCACAAGGTGGTGTGTGAAATTCATTTGTAGTGGCTGAAGGCCCTGGCATGCCCATTAAAAAGAAAGAAAGAAAAAAGAATGGACCATGGCTTTCCTGTTTCAGCCTTCGCATAGCTAGGGTTACAATCAAGATTTCTATTTTTCCTGACTAGACTTACTATCTTCTATTTTTTTTAATTTTTATTTTTTACTTATTTATTTGAGAGGGACAGAGGGGGGGGGGAGAGAGAGGCAGATAAAGAGAGAGAGAGAGAGAGAGAGAGAGAGAGAATGGGTGCACCAGGGACTCTAGCCACTGCAAACGAACTCCAGATGCATGTGCCACTGTGCATCTGGCTTACGTGGGTCCTGGGGAATCAAGCCTCGAACCAGAGTCCTTAGGCTTCACAGGCAAGCGCTTAACCACCAAGCTATCTCTCCAGGCCCACTATCTTCTTCTTCTTTTTTTTTTTTTTTAAAAAAGAGAATACATCTAATATTTAAGATCATCAACCTTCTTAAAATTAGGTCTAACATTTTCTTCAAACTAATCCAATATGGGGGCTAGAGGGATGGCTCAGCAGTTAAAGGCACTTAGAACAAAGCCTGCCAGCCTGTATTTGATTCCCCTAGTACCCACATCAAGCCAGAAACACAAACTGGCACATGCATCTCGAGTTTGTTTGCAGTAGCAAGAGGCCTTGGTGCACCCATTCTCGTTCACTTTCTCTTCTTTTTTATTTTTTATTTTATTTATTTGAGAGCAACAGACAGAGAGAGAAAGAGGCAGATAGATACAGAGAGAATGGGTGCGCCAGGGCCTCCAGCCACTGCAAACGAACTCCAGATGCATGCGCCACCTTGTGCATCTGGCTTATGTGGGTCCTAGGGAATCGAGCCTCCAACCAGGGTCCTTAGACTTCACAAGCAAGCACTTAACTGCTAAGCCACCTCTCCAGGCCCTCTTATTCTTGTTTTGTTTTTTTGAGGTAGGGTCTCGCTCTAGCTCAAGCTAACCTGGAATTTACTATGTAGTCTTGGCTGCCCTCAAACTCATAGCAATCCTCTTATCTCTGCCTCCTGAGTACTGGGATTCAAGGTGTGTGCCATCAATCCCAGCTTTTCTCATTCATTCATCCTCTGTCCTCCCTCTTTCTAACAAATCCTGAAAAATAGTCTAGTTCCGAGGTGGGGGTGGGGCAAATGGTGATAAATGTGAAACAACTGCCTTTTGGTGATAATTACCACAGCTGAGTTAGATATACACAAGTGTGCTATACTGTAATCTCTTTGATACATTCTTTTCTTTCCCCTCCCCTTCCTCCTCCCTCCCTCTCTCTCTCTCCCTTCTTCCCTCTCTTCCTTTCTTTTTCTTTCTTTCATTTTTGCTCATTTAGAGGGTTCAGTAGGAAGTCAGAATTGTTAAAATTTCCCCTTTCTGTACCCTGAGCATTGGCTTCTGTGGAGCTTCAAGGTATTTGACATAACCCTTTCTCTACTATTATCTGTCTCATCTTGTTCTTAGCATTCTCATACATCAATTTCCTTCATGGTATTTAATGGTAATTTAACTAAATTGATATGGTCTACTACTTTGAACGAAATCCAAGTATCCTTTTTGAAAAAAATTCAGACAAAACACTGGGTAAGAAAATACACCATAGGCCAGGTATGATGGTGCACACCTGTAATCCCAGCACTCAGGGAGCCGAGGTAGGAGAACTGCGGTGAGTTTACTTTGAGGCCAGCCTCAGACTACATAGTGAATTTCAGGTCACCCTGGGCTAGAGTGAGACCCCACCTTGAACACCATATAAAATGTTTCCTCCATTGCTTCACCTTCCTTTAGATAATGTCACCTTCCTAAACATTTATCACTGCTGACCCAATAGGAACCACTAAGTAAGATACATATTAAGAAATGATTTTTAGGGAGTAGCATTAGGAATCAAATCCAGGGCCTTGCACATGACAGTCAAGTGTTCTGTCACTTGCTATATCCTTACACACACCCCTTTTTTCTTTTGTTGGAAAGTGTCTCACTATATGCCCTAAACTAGCCTTAAACTCGAAATCCTCTTGCCTGTGCCTACTGAGTAGTTATAGTTGGGATTATAGGCATGTATGACCTGCCCAGCCGGAGGCAATTCTGAAAGATACCCAACCTAGACTTACTTTTGACTATACAGCGTGCCAAATGCCTAAATTCCAAGAAAATACAAGAACAGGGTGTATGACAATTTCCACAGAATAAAAGGAAATGGACTTTGTGTGCAAGAACTGAATCCACTGTCTTTCAGGCACGCTCAAATTCTTTACACTGCTATAGAATTTACAGACATTTTACAATAAAGACTATACCTTCCCCGGGATTTATCCACAAGATTTTCTGGAGAGACTCTGGGACCTGGTCGCTGATGCAGGACAGTCTGAGACTGGGATTCTGGGCTATAGCGACTGGATGTTTTAGTTCTTAAGGGTGTTGCTGCCAAAGCAGATGGTGAATTTTGGAATGTAGAAGTAGGAGGCTGCTGGGGAGACTGTGAGGAAACTTGATTTCTAGCAAAATCTTGTGTGATAATTTGCTGTAAATGAGAAAAGAGAGAAGTAATTAAATTCATTAAGTACCTAACCAATAAAGTGGCATAAAAAATCGGAACTTTTGTGTTTTGTTTTTTTGGATATAGGATCTTACTGTGCAGCCCAGGTTGGCCCTGCCTAGGTCTACTGAATCTATATCTTTCTTGAGGATTTTCCCTTTATGAAAACTGCTTTCTTTACAACCAAAAAACAAAAAGAAGGGCCGGGTATGATGACACATGTCTTTAATCCCAGTACTCAGGAGGCAGAGGTAAGAAGATTGCTGTGAATCCAAGGCCAGCCTGGGACTACAGAGTAAGTTCCAGCTTAGTCTAACCTAGAATGAAACCCTACTTCAAACAACAACAAACCCAACAAAAATAAATAAATAAAAATAAAACAAATTGAAAACTTTAAAATAGGAGTAATGAAAAGCTTACACAGATGTGATCAGCAAGTGTGATGAGCCGATGGGTTCTAGGCACTTGCCCCATTCCCTCTGCCTGGGAAGTTGGGGGTGGCTGTTGCTGTGGAGATGGTGATTCTTGTTGAGGTCGATAGTGATGCAGTGGTCCTTCATACTGTCGGGCTGGGTCATCTAATAGGGAACAGATAGATGTCTTACTCCATGGGTACCTCTGTCCTTGAGTTAATAACAAATAATAAACATAACTCAGAAGAACATAAGAAAAGGTTGTGGTAAGAATCGCTAAATATAATGTATTTTAATTTTGAAGAAAAAATATTCACTGGAAGAATTGTGAGGACTAGTAGAATAACATGTGAACACAGACTTGAGCCAAATATCACTATTTTTTCTGTTATCATTAACTGTAAAGAAGAGGAATCAATAATAATAGGTTTGTTAGTATAGCTCTAAATGTTTCTAAAGCAGATTATGCAAGTTATTTCTTAACATGGTCTAGACAGGTAATTAGAAGCAAACGATAGACACAAATATAAAAATACGAAAATGGTGTCTAAAAGAGACATACTTTCTGCTTGATTTGCCTTAACAACCTCTGGCTGATAGGCCTGCAGTTTTTCCTGAGGTGGTGCAGGTGAGCTGGCAGGACTTATCACCTCAATAGCATCACTAGGTGCTTCATACCTGTGAGAAGATACTTTAAGAAAAGAATCTTATCTTAAAATAAATCCATGGAAAGTTTCAAAGGTCCAAGTTATTCAAAACTGTTTGTACGTTTTAATTTTTTTATTCTGTTCAAAAATGTCCAGTGGCATTTTATGGTAAAGATACAACTAATTTAACCCAAGAATCTATATCAAAGATTCCTAATCTCAGTAGGTTGTAACAGTTTCTGAAACCACTGGGGCTCTAAGATCTTTTTTTAAAATCCCATAATAAACAAGAAGAACAGAATTATGATATTCTCCTGAGAACTGGGGGAGGAGGAAATCAACAGGGTAACATCCATCAGAGATGAATAAACAAATGAGAAAGTAGATCTCAACAGTACATTGATTCCAGTACGTCTATGTCTACTACATAGTCGTCTGTTTGTAAGAAAATTTAGTCTATAAAGCTGCTTCATTATTCTGAGACTTTTACAGATGTAGCCTATAAAACAATGTACACAATTGTTTTTATTAAATAACAAGTAGTGCTGACAAAAATCACTCAGGTACTTTTTACACTAGGTTGCAATGTGAAAATAAACAAAAATTATAGAGACTATGTGATGAGAAGTAGATTCAAAGAAAGGGAGGGCATTGACCAATTCAAGGATGCCTGCACACATGAAGACTAAGATGTAGCTCTCAAGGAAACTGAAGGGTGGTTATGCAGGAGTAGGTACAGAGAGCTTTTCATAGTTCTGCTATGGCCTCAGACCTGGAGAAAGGCAGATAGAACCTCCTGCCTAAGAAACTTCTGATATAAAAGTGCTTCTTTAGACAGACTGCACCAGTCACAGAAAGGGGTATATGACCTTGGTGAGAATGAACTCTACTACTAAGCTGGCACCTGCTGCTCTAGTGTTCAACCACAGCCCTTCCTACCCACCACCTGGTTATGGAAATCAGTTAGCCGTGTTCCAGAGAAGAGACCCAGATAAAGAGAAACAATTTATATTGGCTTGTAATTTTTTATATTCACTATTACTCATCAATGCTTGTGTGCCACATCTTAAATGTGCTGACCACTAATAATATCCTATCACTAGAATCTGATCCACACTATGTTCACATTGCTCTTAAAGACTTGGGGATAGGGTGAAGGCAATATGCCTCATGTCCAGGGTGAGGGAGGCTCTCAAGAGACACAGAAAACCATACCAAGCAACTGTCACTAGCTTGTGGATTTTATGCAGGTTGTTGCCTAGGGATTGAAAACTAAACTGAGAAATATGAACACTGAGATCTAAGAACCAGGATTATCTATTTTCAGATGGCTGAAAGGGAACTTCTACAAAAAGACTTGGTTTGTGATGCAGACTGAAAACTAACAGTTTAATCCAATGTTTGGGTGCTAAAAACTTCCATCTGAGAAGTGTTCCATAGTTCTCCCTGAGCTAGCAGTTGTCTGCTCATTGCAAATCTATGTTGTATATTTTCCTAATACCAGGCAAAAAATTGTTCTTGGGAAGGAGAAATGGCTCACTAGTTAAGGTGCTTGCCAGCAAAGCCTAAGAACCTGGGTTCAATTCCCTAGTATCCACATAAAGGTTGATCCACAGTGGCAGGTACATGCATCTGGAGTTCCTCTGCGGTGGATGGAGGCCCTGGTGTGTCCATTCTCTCTCTCTCCACTTGCAAATAAATAAATAAATAAAATTTTAAAAAGTCTTTCTGGGGCTGGAGATGGCTTAGCTGTTAAGGCGCTTGCCTGAAAAGCCAGACCCAGGTTTGATTCCCCAGGACCCATGTAAGCCAGATGCACAAGGTGGCGCATGTGTCTGGAGTTTGTTTGCAGCAGCTAGAGGCCCCGGCACACCCATTCTCTCTATCTGCTGCTTCCCTTTCACTCTTTCTCTTTCAAATAATAAAATAAAAAAAATTAAAGTCTTTCTTCTACACTACACCACCACGCTGTCCATTTCTTGCTGAAAATCTTAGGAATGGGATAAATATGGACCCAAGCAAGTTATACTTAGACAAGTGGTTATTTGGAGACACAAAGAACTGCATACTGCATTCTTACACACAAAAGAACATTGTCTCCAAAGTTATTTAATTTCTTTAATGGATATATCAGAAAAGAGTACATGATTAAATTACTTCAAGTAATTTAAATACTTGCTTGTTTGTGCTATACTTTCACGTAGAATTAAGATAGTAGTTAATAAAATTTTTAATTTTTTTAAATTTATTTGCAAAGAGAGGGACAGAGAGAATGAATATGAATATGGGTACACCAGAGCCTCCAGCTGCTGCAAATGAATTCCAGATGTATGCGCCACTTGGTGCAGCTAGCCTTACATGGGAATTGAACCCAGGCTGCTAGGCTTTGCAGGCAAGTGCCTTAACTGCTGAGCCATCTCTCCAGTCCCAAGAAAAATTTGAAAAGTAACTTTTCTAGTATTAGAGTAGGTATGTGAATTTTCATTTGTAAACATCGTAATGACTATCATGACTGCATTAAAATCAAAATTTCAGCTGGACGTAGTGGCGCATGCCTTTAATCCCAGCACTTGTGAGGCAGAGGTAGGAGGATCGCCATGATTTCTAGGCCACTCTGAGACTAGATAGTGAATTCCAGGTCAGCCTGGACTAAAGTGACAGCCTACCTTGAAAACAAAAAAAAAAAAAAAAAAAAAAAAAAAGAAAGAAAAAAAATCAAAAACAAAATTTCAAGGACGATCCCCCCCCCCATATCTGTCCCTGATAATTTCACTTGTAAAAAACTGTTATCAACTGGGCGTGGTGGCTAGAGTGAGACCCTACCTCGAAAAACCAAAAAAAAAAAAAAAAAAAACCCTGTTATTTTAGGAAAGAATGTAAGAGACTTTGGAGTCGGGCATGGTGGAACACGCCTTTAGTCCCAGCACTCGGGAGGCAGAGGTAGGAGGATTGCTGTGAGTTCAAGGCCACCCTGAGACTACATAGGGAATTCCAGGTCAGTCTGAGCTATTTTGGAAAAAAAAAAAAAAGAGAGAGAGAAAGTCTACCTTATTAGCAAAGAGCTTGACACCATTACCTTTCATATGCCTAAATACATTAAGAAGCTCTACACCCCATCTAGCCACTTTCCCACTATAGTCCTATGATTTTCTTCTGGATAATATATCGATAGGTTTATACTCAGAAAATGGAGATATTTAAATCTTCACAAATATATTAGAAGATACATTTCTGTGCCCATAAAACTTTCTCTTACAATAATTATTGTCAAGCATTATGGCTATTTCATATCATGTCTTGCTTTACCTAAAGGATAAAGTAATTCTTTACTCAGACATCGCATTGTGAAACTTAGGTTGAGATACATACAGCTACTAGAAGAGTCTGAACTTTGAGAGCCACGTTCCCTTGCATCCTTGTCCGAGGCAATTTGCCGGGTGATGATCACGTCTATGAAGTTAGCTGCAGTAATGGTAGTCTTCCCTCGGGTTCTTAGCTCTTCCTCATATCTGGATTTTGGAGGAGGCCCTTTATCTTTCCCAGCCTCAGAATACACTACTGAGGCATGAGGCTGGGGCTTGCCACTCGGAAGGGCTGAAGAAGTGTACAGACACTGAACAGATCTCTTCTCCACCTCGAGGGTTTTCTGCTCTAGCTGCTGCTGTTCACTAACTGCTGCTGACCTGCTTCTCAAATTTTCTTCTAACCTGGCAGCTTCATGCTTACTCTCTTTTGTTTTGGAAACATCCATCTGGGGTGCAGAAGCTGCAGCGTCCACAAGAGCAGCCAGGGCGTCCGCAGCAGTGTTATAACGCGAGGCTGGCAGGCCTTGGCTTAGTGAAGGACCCCCAGCAGGCAGTGGCCTGGAATCAGAAGCAAATCACAGCTTTGTGAAGGGAAGAATATTTACTTAGGAATTGGGTGGGGAGATAAAAGGACAAATTGAAAAAAAAAAGTTCAGTGGATACAAAATTCAAAATTTTAACTGTACTTAACTATTGAAGTCACAAGTTTGAAAATGTATATATATGAGAAGTATTTTTGGGTGAGGGCCAAAGTGTATATAAGAGTACAAGAGACTGACATGATTCGTAGCTGAGCAGTTGGATCCAAAGGTGTGATTACACTGGTTCCATTGGTTCCCTGGAAAACACTGGGTCTCTGTTGCAACATGGTCTCCTGAGTTCTCACTGAAGGGGAGGGAGAGCGAACATATCCATGGCTGCCAGGACGGCCTGGCTGTTCAGAGCCTGAAGAAGAGAAGACTGATAATCAATAAAGAAGAAGAGAGAGAGAAAAGGCAGCAACACTTACAGATTGTTAATTTCCTATTTTACAGGTGTAACATGAAACAAATCATCATTTATTACCATTTGTAATTTTGTGAAAGGTTTCAATGTACATTCCACAGAAGAAAAAATACCACCAACAATGAAGTACTAATATATTTCAGATAGGCTCGTCTCTCAGATTTTTCCTTAATTCTGGTATGCGTGTGATTCCCAAATCAAATTAAATTCAATGTCCCATATGTTATTAAGAAAATACTATACAGGGCTGGAGAGATGGCTCAGTGGTTAAGACGTTTGCCTGTGAAGCCAAAGGACCCAGGTTCAATTCCCCAGGACCCAAGTAAGCCAGGTGTACAAGGGGCACATGCGTTTAGAGTTTGCAGTGGCTACTGGCCCCGGTGTGCCCATTCTCTGTTTGTCTGTCTCTCTACTCTCTCTCTCTCTCTGCTTGCAAATAAATAAATAAAATTTTAAAAAAGGAAAATACTATATAGCTATTACACTAGGATTTAGAATTCCTTCACTTGATCAGAATTCTTGCTTTATTTTTTTTTTTTTTTGGTTTGTTTTTCGAGGTAGGGTTTCACTCTAGCCCAGGCTGACCTGCAATTCACTATGTAGTCTTAGGTGACCTCGGATTAAAGCTGTGTGCCACCACGCCTAGCTGCTTTACTTTTTTTTTTTTTTTAAATATTTTGTTTATTTTTATTTATTTATTTGAGAGAAAGAGAGAGATACAGATATAGGCAGGTAGAGAGAGAGAGAGAATGGGCATGCCAGGGCCTCCAGCCACTGCAAACGAACTCCAGATGCATGTACCCCCTTGTGCATCTGGCTCACGTGGGTCCTGGGGAATAGAGCCTTGTACCGGGGTCCTTAGGCTTCACAGGCAAGTGTTTAGCTGCTAAGCCATCTCTCCAACCCTGCTTTACTTCTTAAAAAATTTTTTTTATTTGAGACAAAGAGAGCTGTAGAAAAAGAAAGAGAGAAAATGGGTGCACTGGGCCTCCAGCCACTCCAAAAGAACTCGACACATATGCCACCTTGTGGAGAATCAAACCTGGGTCTGTAGGCTTTGTAGGCAAGCACCTTAATTGCTGAGCCATCTCTCTAGCCCTTGCTTTACTTCTTACTGCCCTTCACATATAATTATCTCAGCAAGCTGATCTTGTGAGATGAAATAGACGCACTACTCTTCCCAAAAGTTTATCTTCCATAACTATACTTCTTCAAGGCTTGAGACATTGTTATTCACTTAGTGTTAACTCTCCAACAACAGAGCTTGGACTTGGTCAGAGCTACACTACTGGAAGGATCTTGAATACTCATTTCCTTACCAACTTCTTCTCTACCTCTTCTTGCACTGTGCCTTTGCTCTAACTTTCTACGTGTTCTTAGCCTGCATAAGAATTAGCCATATAGCACACTATTTTTACAGTCAGTGCCACTTCAGCCAGCCTTTCAACAACCTTCTCTCTTCTTAACATATATTAGCTTCTATCAATATTTCTATACACCACATTCATAGAAGTGGATTACTACTAATCAACCAGCATTTAGAATGTTTATCTCCAAGAGAGCTACCAATTTACATCAGACCTGTCCTGCAAGATATCAGTATGTTTGTTCTGAAGTTGCAACACATCTACCTCTTGGGCTGGAGAGATGTCTTAGTGGTTAAGGCACTTTTCTGTAAAGCCAAAGGAACCAGGTTTGATTCCCCAGTACCCACATAAAGCCAGATGAACAAGGTGTTGCATGCATCTGGAGTTTGCTGGAGGCCCTGGTGCACCCATTCTCTATCTGCCTCTCTCTCTCTAATAAAAAAATATTTTAAGGGCTGGAGAGATGGCTTAGCAGTTGAGGTGCTTGCCTGCAAAGCCAAAGGACCCAGGTTCGATTTTTCCAGGACCCATGTAAGCCAGATGCACAAGGGGACACATGCATTTGGAGTTTGTTTGCAGTGGCTGGAGGTCCTGGTGTGCCCATTCTCCCTCTCTCTCTGTCCCTGCCTATTTCTGAGTGTGTGTCTCTCTCAAATAAATACATAAATAAACAAATAAATAAACAAACAAACAAACAAATAAATAAATAAATAATATATATATCTATCTTTTGGGCTGGGGACGTGAATAAAGAGCTTGCTACTCAAATGCCTGAGACAGGGACCCCATTACTCATCCACAAAAAGCCAGATATGAGATGGGAGGTGGAGATAAGAGAAACCCTGGAAGCTTGCAGTGAAACTAGGTGGAAGGTGAGGAGCAACACCTGAAATTGTGCTGATCTCTACACACATGCCCAAATACATACAAAATCTCTCTGCTACCAAAGTAAGTATCATTGGAGTACGACTTTAATTTTTCATTACCTCACAACACATTATGGTATTTCCTAGGGTGAGACAATTAGTGGCATTTCTAATAATGTGTTACACCTAAATGTGTATAGGTGCTTTACAATAAAAATGAGATGTTGAAAAAATGGTGCATTAAAGCTGAATTATCAGGAAAAATATGACTGTATCAAATATGATAACTAGCTTTCGGGTTCCTTTTTGACACTGATGTCAAAGGGTTTCCCCTAATAAAAACATGACACCCTCCTACCACTGTACTGTTAGTTCTACACCCACTGTTCTTTTTTGAGACAAAGAGAGAGAGAGAGAGAGAAAATGGGCATGCTATCAGCCTCTCAGCCATGTGCACCCCCTTGTGGGCAAGTGTGGCATTGCGCCTTTGCGTCGCCTTTTGCGTCTGGTTAAATGTGGGAGCTGGAGATTGAAACCAGTGTTCTTAGGCTTGGCAGGCAGGAGCCTTAACCATCAAGCCATCTCTCCAGCCCTACACCTACAATATTGACATATCTGTTTCCTTTTCCTTCCACCACATGAATGCTGATGCTACCCTGAAATATTTAGATAAAAGGAACTACCAGAAGGCAACTGCTGAGAAGAATAAAGAAGTTGGCTGCAGTTGCTGCATATGAGTCTAGAGTCCTCTACTGATCCATGAGCACATCCCCTGCCCACTCTGCCCCTCCACATGACTTCTGGCATGCTGTCCTATTCCACCCACCCCACACATAGCTGCCTGAGTCCCCACTGCCACATACATATTTGGACACATTTTTTCATCTCTGCATGGCCCCCCTCCAGCCCATGCCACCACCACTGGAACACCTGAGTCTAGGTGCACTCCTCTGCTCCATGTACCCTGCCCCTGCCTGCATTGCCACTGGCTGCTGTGTAAATCCAGGCACACTCACTGCTCAAGGCACCCTGCCCCATTTCCACATGTTAGTTTAGGCTCGGCAGTCCTCTTCCCCCCATAAAACCCAAATAACATTCATACCTTGGCCTGCAAAATCAGAACTACATGCCCTAGAAGCTGAACAGAGATCAATTTACCTATCTGACGAATGAAACAGGACCAACTGTTTCCACAACTGAACTCCAAGCAAGCACATAGCTGAGCAAAGACAACCTAAGACAAAGGAACACTGAACACTGACTTAAATATTCACTTAACATAGGCTGTGCCCCAAAGATTTGGGCAATGCAATACCTCCAGATTATCAAGTATCAACCCAAAATGAGTAACATGAAAAACAAAGGCAATATGTGTAAAATATGTAAATGCCCAAGTCTATAGTAGGAGAACATTCTTGTAAGATCTATTTAGAGGAAATTCCAGGTAAAGAATCCAAAAGAAGACATCTACAAAGAACACGACATCTACAAAGGACACAAGTAAGTACCTGAATAAAAGCAAAGAGAAGACAAATAAATTTAAAAAAGAAAATGTGTTGAAAGTCACAAGAAAAAAAAAATCAAGTTATATATAAAGGCAGGCCCTTCAGAATAAATGCTGATTTTTCAAAGGAAACAAAAAGCAGAAGAGTTTGGGATGATGTATTACAAGTATTGAAAGACCACAGCTGCCAACACAAACTACTGTATCCTGTGAAATTATCTCTTTGAATAGGAGAAAAAAACACTTTCCATGATAAAAGCAAGCTAAAGAAAATTATGACCAGTAATCCAGCTCTACAGAGGATATTTTAAGGAATACTTCAAACTTAAAAGAAGAATCAAGACATTCAACAGGTTAGAAGGAAAAATAATTAAGCAGATAAAGACCAAGAAAACACCATAAAATCACCAGCATGGCAGTAATGAACTCACATTTTAATAATGTCTCTGAATATTAAAGTCTCAATTTTCCAATCAAAAGAAATAGTTAACAGACTAGACCAGAAAATGGGATACTTCCTTTTGCTATTTTTAAGAACTCATCTCACTATCAAAGACAGCAACCACCTTAGGGTGAAAGGATGGAAAAGGGATTCCAAGCAGATGGAAACAAACAAACAAACAAAAAAAGTGCAGCTGGAGAGATGACTTAGCCATTAAGGTGCTTGCCTACAAAGCCAAAGGATCCCAGTTCGATTCTCCAGGACCCACATAATCCAGATGCACAAGGGGGTGCACGCATCTGGAGTTCGTTTGCAGTGACTGGAGGCCCTGGCGTGCCTATTCTCTCTCCCCATCTGCCTATTTCTGTATCTCTCTCCCTCTTTCAAATAAATAAATAAATAAATAAATAAATAAATAAATAAATAAATATTTTTTAAAAGTATCACTATTCGAGTGCCAGGCGTGGTGGGGCACACCTTTAATCCCAGCACTCGGGAGGCAGAGGTAGGGGGATCACCATGTGTTTGAGGCCACCCTGAGACTACATAGTAAATTCCAGGTCAGCCTGGGGTAGAGTGAAACCCAACCTTGAAAAAAAAAACAAAAGTATCACTATTCTAATCTTTGACAAAATAAGAGTTCAAAAGTACTTAGGAGAGACAAAGAAGGACACTTAATACTAATTAAGGGAACAATCCACCAAGGGAATATTACAATCCTAAATAAATATACAGTATATATATTAAACACAGGGATATCCAGCTTCATAAAATATACTTACTAGACATGAAGTCACAGATTAAGCACAACACAGTTAAAGTAAGATTTCGCCGCATTATTCTCTCAAAAAAAAACAAAAACAAAAACAAAAAGAACACAACAGGGCTGGAGAGATGGCTTAGGGGTTAAGGCACCTGCCTCCTAAGCCTAAGAACGCTGGTTCCAATCTCCAGTGGTTCCAATCTCCAGGTCCCACGTTTAGCCAGATGCAAAGTGACGCAAGGGAGCAATGCCGCACTTGACCACAAGGGGGCGCGCACATCTGGATTTCCTTCGCAGCAGCTGAGACACTGCTGCCGCACCCATCTCTGTCTCCCCGTCGCTCTCCAAAAAAAATTAAAAAAATAAAATCAAAAGAACACAACAACAACAAAAAAAAACAAACAAACAAACAAACAAAAAAAAAAAACGGCTTAGGTATGGCATGGTAGCGCATACCTTTGATCCCAGCACTAGGGAGGCAGAGGTAGGAGGATTGCAGTGAGTTCGATGCCAGCCTGAGACTACATAGTGAATTCTAGGTCAGCCTGGGTTAGAGTCAAGCCCTACCTCGGAAACCTTAAACAACTATCATCACCCAACAAACAATCAAACAAACCGACAACAATAACAACAATAACCAAAAACCCACAGCTCATCAAGGAAAAAATAAAGTGAGAAACACTGGAATTGAATGACATCTTACAACAAACAGACTTAACAGGTATATATAGAACATTCTGTATAAAAACACATTGCTTGGGCTGGAGAGATGGCTTAGCGGTTAAGGCGCCTGCCTCCTAAGCCTAAAAACGCTGGTTCCAATCTCCAAGTCCCACGTTTAGCCAGATGCAGAGTGATGCAAGGACGCAATGCTGCACTTGCCCATAAGGTGGCACACACATCTGGATTTCGTTCGCAGCAGCTGAGGCTGCTGGCCAGCCCATTCTCTATCTGTCTGTCTCTCTGGTCTCCCCCCACCAAAAAAACCCCCCAAACAAAAAAAACACATTGCTTTCAGCAGTCCATGGAACTTAGGAAATAAACTTCCTAGAATTGAATGAAGATGGAAACACAATATACCAAAACTTATGAAATACAATTAAGGCAGTTCTAAGAGGGAGATTTATAACTGTTTAGTGTCTACATTATAAAAAAGCCAAACTCAAAAATTATTATACAAAATGAAATAGGTAAGAACAGGATAGAAATCAATGAAATAGAAACAAACAAACAAAAAAAAGAGTTGGTACATATAAATTATAAACAAGAGGTGGACATGGTGGCACACACTTTAATCCCAGCACTGGGGAGTTAGAGGAGGATTGCTGTGAGTCCGAGGCCAACCTGAGACTACACAGTAAGCCTCAGCTAGAGCAAGACACTATCTCGGACCATAAAAAAAAGATAAACAAGATTAATAAACACTTATCCAAATTAACAAAAAGAGAGATTAGACCTAGATCAATAAATTTAGAGATTAAAAAAAAGAGACAGTACAACATTAGCAATGAAACTAGAAAAATTTTAAGGTTATAATTCAAACACCTATGTCATGGAGCTAAGTGTTGTGGTGAATACCTTTAATCCCCAGTGAGGAGGCAGAGATAGAAGGATCACTTTGTTCAAGGTCAGCCTGAAACTACAGAGTATCAGATCATCCTGGGTTAGAGCTAGAGCTTGCCTCAAAAAAACAATAACAAAAAAAACTTGTATTATAACAAACATGAAAATCTACTTTTTTGTTTTATTTTATTTATTTATTTGAACGTGACAGACAGAAAGAGGTAGAGAGAGAGAAAATGAGCACACCAGGGCCTCCAGCCACTGCAAACGAACTCCAGATGCATGTGCTACCTTGTGCATCTGGCTTACATTGGTCCTGGAGAATTGAGCCTCAAACCAGGGTCCTTGGGCTTCATAGGCAAGCACTTAACTCCTAAGCCATTTCTCCAGCCTAGGAAAATCTATTTTTATGATTGTTTTTTGAGGTAGGGTCTCACTGTAGCCTAGGCTGACCTAGAACTCACTCTGTAGTCCCAAACTGACCACAAACTCATAGCAATCCTCTGCCTCCTGAGTGCTGGGATTAAAGACATGTGCCACCATGTCCAGCAGAAAATATAAAAGAAATATTTAAATGCATATGACTTACAACTAAATCACAATAACAGATTTATAACAAATGAGGAGACTGAAGTGGTAATAAAGAAATCTCTGAACCAAAAAAAGTCCAGGTCTAGACTGATTCACTGCAAAATGGGAACCAATGCTTCTCAAATTACTCTACAAAATAGAAGATGAAGGAACACTCCCCTAACTCCGTTTATTAAGCAACTAACAACACAACCAGCTAGAGATATAACTAAAAAAGAAAGAAGAAAACTATAGACCTATATCCCTGATGATCATAGCTGCAAAAATTCCGAATAAAATACAGATGAGTGCCGGGCGTGGTGGCGCACGCCTTTAATCCCAGCACTCGGGAGGCAGAGGTAGGAGGATCGCCGAGAGTTCGAGGCCACCCTGAGACTATACATAGTGAATTCCAGGTCAGCCTGGACCAGAGTGAGACGCTACCTTGCAAAACCAAAAAAAAAATAAATAAATAAAAATAAAAATAAAATAAAATAAAATAAAATACAGATGAAATTCAAAAACATATCAAAAAGATCATTCAACTCAAATTAAGTTGGCTTTATTCCAGAAAAGCAGGGGTGGTTCAGCATACATAAATCAATATTACACATCATATAAACAGACTCAAGGACAGGAAACATGATGATGTCAACAGACGCAGAAATACCTTTGACAAAAACCCAACATTTCCTTCATGAAACTGGTTTGACTAGGAATAGAGAGAACATGTGCCAACATAACAGATGTTATAACTAACAAACCAATAGCCAATATCATGCTAAATGAAGAAAAAATTAAAAGCATTTTCACTAAGGTCTGGATAAGGGTGTCCACTCTCTCCACTTCTATTTTATTGTTTTGGTTTTTCGAGGTACGGTCTCACTCTAGCCCAGGCTGACCTGGAATTCACTCTGTAGTCTCAGGATGGTCTTGAACTCACAATGATCCCTCCTACTTTTGCCTCCCACGTGCGGGGATTAAAGGTGTGTGCCACCACACCCGGCTTCTACTTCTATTTTAAATAGTGCTTAAAGTCTTAGCCAGAGCAGCAAGATAAGAGAGAAAAATAAAAGAAAATACAAGGGCTAGAGAGGTGGCTTGGCTATTAAGGCATTTGCCTGCAAAGCCAAAAAACCCTGGTTCAACTCCAGGACCCATGTAAGTCAGATGCACAAGGGGCATCTGGAGGCTTCTGTGAAAGCACTTGATTACCTGCCTGTAGAAAGAAAAACCCTATTGCTGAAGATACCATATGCTGCCAATCCAGAGCACGGAGAGACCTGGATGGAATCCGGAAGACAGCCAGTCCCAAGACATTAGCCCATCTAGTGCTGGAAAGTACTATATGAGATACTGAGGGAAAGTGGTCAACAATGGTCTGAGCAACCAGGGGTTGAAGCTACTTAGAAGCAAACACTCTGACAGGATGTACACTCCAGTACAATAGTGGCACATAGCCTTAGTGGGTAACCAACAGTTTTCTGATTAGCTAAGAGATCTGCTCAGTGTAAAGGAACCTATATCTGGAATTGGGAATCAGGTCAGACTCCTATGGAGACAAAGATTATGCTCTCCAGTGTCAAACTGACACTGCCATTAGTCTTTGGCTCAAAGAGGGTCTACATACATCAAATTCTCCCTAAATTAATAATGCTAATCCCATTTAAACTATGCTGTCATCACTCTCCATTGAAGAATCTGTTTTTCTTTTTCACAATGTAGAGTACTAACTACGATATAATCACAGTGAGCCACCAGGAACTCACTGTTTTTCTTTTTTAGAAGGTAGTGAGACCTGAGGAAATAAACTACCCCTTACACTTCAGTTAAGCTACAGTTGAAACCACAGAGGAATTGGGAGATGATTAAGAGTGCTGCTTCCATGCTGAACCTGATAATCAGCACCAGGGTGAAGGAGACAGACCCTGAGAATACTACTATACTTAACACCTACAAAAGCAGAGATCCAGAGAGTCATAAGAGCTCATCACTGAAGCAGACTTAAAACATACCAACCACAGCTCAGCAAGAGAGGGTGGAAAGATTTTAAGAGCTACCGGCTGAGACATCATGCCCAGAGGCATTAACTCTCCTCCAAAACTGACTGCTGCTCCCACAACCCATATCCTACATATAATATATCCTATATTCCTATGAGGAATACCTGCAACCCCACTGAGGGGGGTCCCAACAGAATGGATAGAGATAAGGAAAAAGAAGGTACCAACACATGTTGTATCCATAAAAAAATATGTTGATAAATAAATAAATAAATAAAGACTTTTTTAGCAAAGTGGCAAGATACAAAATTAACACAAAAATCAGTAGCATTATTATTATTATTATTATTATTATTATTATTATTATTATTTTGGTTTTTCGAGGTAGAGTCTCACTCTGGCCCAGGCTGACTTGGAATTAACTATGTAGTCTCAGGGTGGCCTTGAACTCATAGCGATCCTCCTACCTCTGCCTCCCGAGTGCTGGGATTAAAGGCATGCGCCACAATGCCTGGCAGTAGCATCATTATTTATCAATGACAAACATACTTTGAAATAGCTAGAGGAAAAAGAGTATACTTAAAGATACAGGAACAGGGAAGGAGTGTCTGAATAGGATCCCAACTGCCTAGGAAATAAGGCAAACAATTAACAAATGGGATTTCATGAAACCACAAAGCTAATATAAAGAAAACCATCAACTGAGTCAAGAGGCAGCTGACAGAATGGGATAAAGTCTTCACCAGCTATACATCAAACAGAATTAATATCTAGAATATACAAAGAACTCAAAAAAAAAAAAAAACAACAACAACAACAACAAAAAAAAAAACCCACCAGGAAATGAACAACTAAATCAAAAAGTAGGCTATGGCACTTAACAGAGAAGAATTACAATCAATAAATATTCTAGCCAGTGGGTAGGTGGTGTGGCCGAGCGGTCTAAATATTCTAGCCAGGAATGGTGGCACATGCCTTTAATCCTAGCACTCGGGAGGCAGAAGTAGGAGGACTGCCATGAGTTCAAGGCTGCCCTGAGAAGATACAGTGAATTCCAGGTCAGCCTGGGCTAGAGTAAAACCCAATCTTGAAAAACCAAAAAAAAACTTTTAAAAGACTGTTTAACATCATTAGCCTTCAGGGAAACAAATTAAAACTACTTTGAGGGGGCTGGAGAGATGGTCCAGCAGTTAAACGCTTGCCTGTGAAGCCTAAGGACCCTGGTTCGAGGTTCGATTCCCCAGTACCCACGGAAACCAGATGCACATGGTGGCACATGCGCCTGGAGTTCATTTATAGTGGCTAGAGGTTCTGGCGTGCCCATTCTCCCTCTCCCGTTCTCTGTATCTAAAAAGTAAATAAATTAAAAAAAAAACAAACACTACTTTGACGGGGCTGGAGAGATGGCTTAGCGGTTAAGTGCTTCCCTGTGAAGTCTGAGGACCTCAGTTCGAGGCTCGATTTCCCAGTACCCATGTAAGCCAGATGCACAAGGAGGTGCATGCATATGAAGTTCTTTTGCACTGGCTGGAGGCCCTGGTGCACCCATATTCATATTCTCTCTCTCTCTCTCTCTCTCTCTCTCTCTCTCTGCCTCTTTATCTGTCTGTCGCTCTCAAATAAATAAATAAAAATAAAAATAAATTTTTAAAAACTACTTTGAGGGCTGGGGAAATGGCTTAGTGGTTAAGGTGCTTGCCTGTGAAGCCTAAGGACCCTGGTTTGATTCCCCAGGACCCACAGAAGTCAGATGCACAGGGGATACATGCATTTGGAGTTCGTTTGCAATGGCTAGAGGCCCTGGCATGCCCATTCTCTCTTTCTCTCTATGTGCCTCTTTCTCTCTCTCTCAAATAAATAAGTAAATAAAAAATAAAAAACCACTTTGAGATTCTATCACATACCAGTCAGAAATGCAACCATCAAGTAAACAAATGACAACAAATACTGGTGAGGATGCGGGGGAAAAGGAAATCCTTATTCACTGCTGGTGGGAGTGTAAGCTGGTGCAGCTACTATAGAAATCAGTGTGCAGGTTTCAAGAGCTAAAAACAGAACTGGCATATGATCCAGCTATACCACTTTTGGACTTATATTCAAAGATCTCTAATGCTTCCTTCAGGGATACATACACATCCATATTGCTTCTCTATTCACAACAGCTAGGAAATAGAACCAGCCTAGGTATCCATCAATTGATTAACGGATCATAAAAATGTGTTACATATACACAATGGAATTTTACTCAGCTTCAATGAAAAAGAAATTATGAAAGTTGCCAGAAAATGTATGGAACTAGCAAAAATTATATTGAGTCAGATAAAATTATATTTGTCAAAAAGCCAAATGCTGAGCTGGGTGTGGTGGTACACACCTTTAATTCCAGCACTTGGGAGGCAGAGGTAGGGAGGATCACCGTGAGTTCAAGGCCACCCTCAGACTACATAGCCTGGACTAGAGTGAAACTCTACCTCAAAAAACCAAAAATAGCAACAACAGAAACAGGGAAGTCTTAAGGGGAAAGAAATGACAAAACACAAGTGATGTGAAAACAATGGGGAATACTGTGGCTGGGGAGATGGGCAAGGCAAAACAGTATGTGTGTAGGGCAGTGAGGGTTAATCAAAACTCAGGAGATATGAAAAATCCATAAGAAAATTTATTATTATGTAAACTTCATAGAAAATATCTAAATAGGAAAAAATAGAATGAATGGAAATACTACACAGCTAGATAATGCTGGTCCTAGCTGCTACAGGCTACCAAAGAATAAGATACGTTCAAGGATTGAGACACCTTCCAATGAGTCAGGGAAGCCTCCCAGGTTTCATACTTAAGCAGACTATTGCTATAGCTCTTGGCTGTCACATAGAACTGAAACACAAGACCCTACTGCTGAAATCACAATATCTGTTGGGTACAGGATATAAAGAAATTAATTTGGAGCTGAGGCAGAAAAGCCCTTCCTGCTGGCTAGCTTTCACAGTGCTGGAAGGTTCTATGTAAGCTGCTGGCACACAAAATCATCAACAATACCACCCACCAGTGAATGCTACATTCTACAGTACTGACCCACTAGGCAAGATGTATACTCTGGAGCAATACTGACATGAAAGTAACCACAGTTATATGAAGATTTGGTTTGGCAAGTCCTTTTGATTCTGCTTCTGTGTTCCTCTCAGCAGTTTTCTTTTCTTCCCCCTTCCCCCCGCCCTTTTGTGAGGCAGGGACTCCCTCTATCTATCCCAGGCTGACATGGAACTCATTCTGTACCCCAAGTTCGTCTCAAACTCATGGTTGTCCTCCTACCACAGCCTTCTAAGTGCTGGGATTATAGACATGAACCATTACACTCAGCTTTAGCAGTTTCTTTCTGGAAATTCCCTATGCCAAAATATTTCAGATCACCATTAACATACATGTGAACTACTGTCATAGTTTCAGTGGCCTACTGGTAACACTTCATTTTAAGCAGTATACTCAAAATGTTACACAACCTACTAAACTTATCTCCTACCACTCCTTTAACTAGAAATTGGCTTGGTCTCCCTAGAATTGTTACATGAACTGTCCTTTCAGCTTTAAAAATCCCCTACCTAGTATCTTCGGGCCCAATTGAAAACCCAGGTTCATTCCAGCCTCAGCCCTTTCACCTGTATTGCACATAAGGCCTGTAATAATTTATCAGCCTAGAATACTTATTCCCCACTGTCCTACCCCCACCATTACGCACAATGCCCCACAGGAGAGTATGAAGACCTGACCCTGGGACGGAGGAGGAAAGCCTCTTACTGACCGGGTCGCAGGTAGAGGTCAGAGGAAGATGCTGCAATCCGCTCCCGCTCCCGCTCCCTCTCCCGCTCTCGCTCCTTCTCCCGCTCACGCTCCCTTTCAGCACTGGCAGCTGCTGCAAGGTGTGTTGGATGTCCTGTAAAACAAGAATCTGCAACTTAAAGACAAAAGTATCAACCTATCAGGAATAGCTTTTAAATTTGCAAATGACTGAATTTTTTTTTTCAAAAATCTTCAAATTTGGGCATGAGAAATGACTCAGAGGTTAAGGTGTTTGCCTGCAAAGCCTAATGACCTGGGTTCGATTCCTCAGTATCCACATAAAGCCAAATGCACAAAGTGATTGCACAAAGTGATGTATGCATGTGGAGTTTGTTTACAGTGTCTGAAGGCTCTATGCACCCATTTTCTCTTTTTATCTCTCTGCAAATAAATCAGTTTTTTTTTCTAAAATTTATTTATATTTATTTACTTTATTTCTATGAAACAGAGAGATAGATAGAGGCAGATAGAGAGAGAGAATGGGCACGCCAGGGCTTTCTGCCACTGCAAATGAACTCCAGACATATGCACCACTTTGTGCATATGGCTTATATGGGTACTGGGGAATTGAACCTAGGTCCTTTGGATTTGCAGGCAAGTGCCTTAACTGCTAAGCCATCTCTCTAGCCCATAAATCAGTAAAATATTTTTTTAGAAGCTTCAAATCTGGATTGGTTTGATATATTTATAAGTTTTGGGTAGCAAATGGATTATATCCTTTTAGTATTTCTAGAGTCACAGGTGGTACATATTGATAAATATTAAATGAAAAGCAGAAGTTGGGTATAGTGGTACATGCCTTTAATCTTGGCACTTGGGAGGCAGAAGTAGGAGGATTGCTATGAATTTGAGGCCACTCTGAGACTACATAGTGAATTCCAGATCAGCCTGGGCCAGAGTGAGACCCTACCTCGAAAAAACAACAAACAACAACAGAAAGAAGGAAGGAAGGAAGGAAGGAAGGAAGGAAGGAAGGAAGGAAGGAAGGAAGGAGGGAGGGAGGGAGGGAGGGAGGGAGGGAGGGAGGGAGGGAGGGAGGAGGGGAAAGAGAGAGAGAAAGAAAGAAGAGAAAGAAAGAAAGAAAGAAAGAAAGAAAGAAAGAAAGAAAGAAAGAAAGAAAGAAAGGGAGAGAAAGGGAAAGAGGGAAGGAAATAAGGAAGGAAGGAAGGAAGGAAGGAAGGAAGGGAGGGAGGGAGGGAGGGAGGGAGGGAGGGAGGGAGGGAGGGCGGGCAGAACAAAGGGGCTAGAGAGATGGCTCAGTAGTTAAAGGTGCTTGCATACAAAGCCTGGCAGCCCGGGCTCAATTTCCCAATACCCACATAAAGCCAGATCTGTGTGTCAGAACATTGTTTACGATGGCAATAGGACTTGGCACTCAGATTCATTCATTCATATTCTGGTTTTTCTCTCTTTCCCTTGCAAATAAATAAAATGTTATATAAAAAAAAAAAAAACTAGGCGTGGTAGAGCACACCTTTAATTCCAGCACTCAGGAAGCCAAAGTAGAGGATCACTGTGAGTATGAGGCCACCCTGAGACTACACAGTGAATTCCAGATTAGCCTGGGCTGAGTGAAACCCTACCTTAAAAAACAACAAAACAAAACAAAACAAAACAAAACAAAACAAAACAAAACAAAACAAAACAAAAGCCAGTTGTGGTTGTACACACCTTCGCCTTAAATTCCAGCACTCTGGAGACAGAGGTAGGAGGATCACTGTGAGAGTTCAAGGCCAGCTTGGTACTATGTAGTGAATTCCAGGTCAGACTGGGCTAGAGTGAAACCTACCTTGAAAAAAGAAGAAAGAAAGAAAGAAAGAAAGAAAGAAAGAAAGAAAGAAAGAAAGAAAGAAAGAAAGAAAGAAAGAAAGAAAGAAGGAAGGAAAGAAGGGAGGGAGGGAGGGAGGGAGGGAGGGAGGGAGGGAGGTTGGGAGGGAGGGAGGGAGGGAGGGAGGGAAGAAACCCAAAAAAACAAGAAGACATCAGAGGAAAAACTGTCCCAAAACACCTCAACAGGGGATGCTGTTAAAAAAAATTGAGTTGGGCAAGGTGGCACATGCCTTTCATCCCAGCACTTAGGAGGCAGAGGTAGGAAGATCGCCTTGGGTTCAAGGACACCCTGATACTATGATATATGAATTCCAGGTCAGACTGGGCTAGAGACACTACCTCAAAACAAACAAACAAACAAAAAAGGCATGCTGATCCTATAGAGGTATAAAGTAACAATAAATTGTTAAGCATTTGGTCCATGGACTGTGGGAACTATTTTAAAGGTATATGTTTTCCTTAAAAACCCAACTGACTTGTTTTGTGGAACACTTACTTCCTTTTCATCAATAACACCAAGTCAGGTGATCAAGCGAGGCGTGTCTTACCTGGAGACATGGAAGCAGAGCTGTATGGCCTGGGAGGGAAAGTAATCTGGGTACCAGGAATATAAGTGATTCTGTCCATGGGGGGAGTACTTGTTCCCCCTGCATGAGGCACTAAAATTGTTGGTGGCATGTTGGTCAGGTCAATGATTCCTATCCAAAAGACAAATGCAATTTATATTAAGCATTAGTGTAAAATTTCATCTAATGTCAGAACTACACATGGCTTTTGGATTTTTGTCTAGCTCTATAATCCAATGATAACTAGTATACTATATAAATAAAAATGTTTAATATTATCACTGTTAGCTGGGCATGGTGGCGCACACCTTTAATCCAGCACTGAGGAAGCAGAGGTAAGAGGATCACCGTGAGTTCAAGGCCACCCCGAGACTACTTAGTGAATTCCAGGTCAGCCTGGACTAGAGGGAAACCCTACCTTGGAAAAACCAAAAAGATTACCACTGTTTATAAAGACCCTCTTTTAAATAAAAAAAGTAATAAATATTGTTCTTTGCCTGAAGGTAAGGATGGATTAAAGAAAAACAGCAAAAATAGGATTTCAAGCAAACACTGCTGAACCCACTCCCTAGTCCAAACATGGATTTCCAACAGCTCACAACCAGATTTAATCCAGTTATTTCAATGTTCGCCTTAACACCTCATCTCAATACATTACTCTGTTTGTTTCAAGGGCTAAAGCATACACAGACTCTTCTTTTCTGTTTTTCCATCACTCATTCAATAAATATTGATTGATCACTGATAAATGTGAAAAATTTCTATGAAACCTTAACTGAAACACATACCTCTTGTGGCTGGGTAAGGCAGACCCAGTGGTTGCTCTCGTGGGGAGAGTCCTCTGGCTACATCAGGGCGCAAGTTCACTTGCATCTGCTGTGAGGTAATGTAGTCATTTAGGATTGTCTGTCTTGTGTTCTCCATTGCATAAAGTTGGTACTGACTTGGGTAGCCTGGAGTTGGTGAAAGCTGTCTCTGGAACAAGTAAGCAGCAGCTGCTGAGTGAGAAAAAGAGAGAAAGGCACTGAGTTCTCTCCTGGATGAAACTGATTTGCCAAGTATATGGCACTCACAGACAGTGAGAAAAAGCACCCCATGGTAGTACATCTTGCAACCCTTAATGCCAAAGAGTACGGTGAATTCACTTCAGACCTTGATACATCGGGAATGAGAACTCCCACTCATTCTAATGTCCAAGATGGAATGGAAGAGTGGAATGACAGTACCTGAAAATTTCTCAAGAAATGTCACTTTCAATCATTCACATTCAACTATTTTTGGTTTTTGAAGCTAGCCTGGAATTCACTATGTAGTCTCAGGCTGGCCTGCAACTCATGGTGATCCTCCTACTTTTGCCTCCTTTGTGCTGAGATTAAATGCATGCACCATAACGCTTGACTCACATTAAACTTCTTTTGTGGATTGGAGAGATGGCTCAGCAATTATGGTACTTCCTTTCAAAGCCTAATGACCCGGGTCTAATTCCCCAGTAGCCATGTTAAGCCAGATGCATAGTGACACATGCATCTGGAGTTCATCTGCAGTGGCTGGAAGCTCTGAGGCATCCATTCTCATTTTCTCTCTCTCCTTCTCTCTCCCTCTCTGCTTACAAATGAATAATAAAAGTGAAAATGAAGCCGGGCGTGGTGGCGCACACCTTTAATCCCAGCACTCGGGCGGCAGAGGTAGGAGGATCGCCGAGAGTTCAAGGCCACCCTGAGATTGCATAGTTAATTCCAGGTCAGCCTGGGCCAGAGTGAGACCCTGCCTTGAAAACCAAAAAAAAAAAAAAAAAAAAAAAGTGAAAATTAAACTTTTTTGTGTGTTATGTGTGTATACATACTCATATGTGTGAGAGTGTGCAAGTCAGAAGACAAGTTCACCACTCCAATCACCATGCTAATTGTTGTATGAGCTTCTAGAACATTTTTCTATCTTTGCCAATCATCTCATCATTAACATGCTGCATTTCCATGGTTTCTGGTTTTCACATGGGATCTGGGGATCTGAACTCAGGTACTCATGTTTGGACAGCAAACACTTTATCCCAAGTCATCTTTCCAGTCTCCTATCTACCTCCTTTTTAGACAGGGTCTTTCATTGGCCAGGAACTCACCAACTAGGCTAGACTGGGTGACCAGTAAGCTCCGTAGGTCTGCTTGTCTCTAGGACCCAACACTAGAACTTCAAGCACACACCACCATGCCCAGCAGTATTTATGTGAGTCTTGGAAATCAACCTCGGTCCTCATGCTTATGAGGCAAGCACTTCACTATCTGAGCTATCTGTTCAGCCCTAACAGGAAACTTTATTATGTTTTCATATAAAGTATCCAACAGTTATTTTAAAAGAGAAAATTCAGGCTGGAGAGGAGGCTTAGCTGCATAGGCTCTTGCCTACAAAGCCTAACGAACTGAGTTTGATTCCCCAGTACCCATGTAAAACCAGATGCACATATGGCTCATGCATCTAGAGTTCATTTGTATCAACTGGAGACCTCAGCATGCAGTTTCTCTATCTCTCTCTGCCTCTCCTCTCTCTACTTATAAATAAATAAAAATTATTTAAAAATGTATTTTAAAGCCGGGCGTGGTGGCGCACGCCTTTAATCCCAGCACTCGGGAGGCAGGAGTAGGAGGATCACCATGAGTTCAAGGCCACCCTGAGACTACATAGTGAATTCCAGGTCAGCCTGGACTAGAGCGAGACCCTACCTCGAAAAACCAAAAAATAAAAAATAAATTTTTTTTTTTTTTTTTGGTTTTTCGAGGTAGGGTCTCACTCTGGCTCAGGCTGACCTGGAATTCACTATGTAGTCTCAGGGTGGCCTCGAACTCTCGGCGATCCTCCTACCTCTGCCTCCCGAGTGCTGGGATTAAAGGCGTGCGCCACCACGCCCGGCTTATATTTTTTAAAAAAGATAAAATTACTTTTTGTAGTACTAATTATCAATACAACCACATGGGACATTTTATGTTCCCAGAGAATAAAAATGAGTGTGTATAAGCATTTAAGTATTGCATGTGTTTGAAACACTGACTGACAAACTTCTTATTTATTTCTTTGAGAGAGAATGAGAGAGAGAAAGAGAGAGAATGGGTATGCCAGGGCCTCCAGCCACTGCAAACAAACTCCAGATGCATGCGCCCCCTTATGCATCTGGCTTACGTGGGTCCTGGAGAATCAAATAGAGTTCCTTTGGCTTTGCAGTCAAATGACTTAACTGCTAAGCCATCTCTCCAGCCCTGACAAACTTTTTCTATAAAGGGCCAGACGATTAATTATTTTAGGCTTTTTGGGTACACAGTGTCTGTCACACTTACTCAACTACATTCTAACAACACAAAGGAAGTTTCAGACAAAATGAACAAATGCTTATGGCTGTGCTTTAATAAAACACTATTTACAAAACAAGTGGCAGAAGGATTTGGCCTACAAGCTGTGAGCATGATGTAAGAGGCTACAAAAAGATAGGTATGGTAAAAAGTAGAAGGTAATGAATGACTCTATTGTCACAATACTTGTAATCTAGCATAGGATAAAAAGAAGTAAATGAAACTGCTATAAAATAAAGTACTATGACACACACTACAGTCATGAACAGGTTTGTCTGAGAAGGTAAGCAAACTAGCATGTATTTGCTTTCTAAATAAACTACTGACATTTCTTAGAATAAATTTTCCCTTTCATCCAGGCCTCCAAGCCAGTTACTTTATCTAATGACTGTGTATCTGTCTTTGAGACGGTCTCCTAAGAATGGGTGCACACTGACCTATGATAAGCCCATTGGTGAAAGTATCATAAGCTGAAAATATATTTATTATAATTGACTTAACCTACTAAACATTCAAGCTCATCAACATGGCACACTACATAGAAACCTATTGTTTCTTTTCAGGGGTGAGGAGGAACTGACTGGAGGTGTGGCTGACTCCTGCTACCCAGCATCATGGAAGGGTAACACCACATATTGTTAACCCAGAAAAGATGCAAATATATAATTCAAAGTGTGGTTTTTACCCACTTGACTACCTCTTTCACATCATTATTAAGACAAAGCATTTTAAGTAGAACAAACCACCCTAAGTAGGTATGTAACATCTAGTATCAGGTTAGGGCTTCTCTCAAACTTAATGCTCTCAAGTGACAAACAATTTGGCAATGACAACTTTCAAATAAAAAATTTCCACAGATTCTTTGCTATTAGGAAATCTAAATATTACCCTTAGACTTCATTATTTATTTATTTTGGCTTTTTTTAAATTTGTTTTTCGAGGCAAGATCTTGCTCTAGCCCTAGGCTGGCCTGGAATTTACTATGTAGTCTCAGGGTGGCCTCGAACTCACGGTGATCCTCCTACCTCTGCCTCCCAAATGCTGGGGACTTCATTACTTTTGATTTTCATTTATTTGTATGTGTGTGTGCATGTGTGCACCAAAGCCACTTGCCACTGAATCCCAGCACTTGAGAGGCAGAAGTAGGAGGATCTCTGTGAGTATGAGGCTACCCTGAGTCTACATAATGAATTCCAGGTCAGCCTGGGCTAAAGTGAGATACTGCCTCAAAAATCCACACAAAACCAACAAACTAACAAAAAACTACCACTTTTTGCATTTGGCTTACATGGGAGGCTAAGAAATAGAACCCAGGCTGACAGGCTTTGCAAGCAGTAGTTTTAACCACTGAGCCATTGCCTCAAGTATGCTTTATGGCTTTTTAAGAAACTTATTTTAGGGCTGTAAAGATGGCTTAGCAGTTGAAAGTGCTTGCTTATAAAACCTGATGGTTTGGGTTCCATTCCCAGGGACCCATGTAAAGACAGCCGCACAAAGTAGAGAATACAACTGTAGTTCATTTGGAGAGGCAGGAGGCTCTAGCACACCAATTCATATTCTCTCTGTGTGGTAGTTTGAATATATGGCCCCCAATATATTCAGTGTTTTATTAATTTATAGTTTGCATCTGCAATCACCTTGCTAGAGGCAATGTCACTGGGGGCCAGTCTTAAGGTGTGGTGGTGGGTTTGAGATTCCACTGTAAAGATATGCAAATGTGCCTAATAGGAGTTCCTGAGGTGTGCTGGGCTTTTGGCTGTAGTTTTGCTCTGTGTGCTGTGTGCCTGGTTGGATTTTTTCTCTCTCTTGCCTGGTCCTGTGAGAGCAGGCCTCTTCTCTTGCCATTATGGAACTTCCCCTGGATCTGTAAGCTTCAATAAATAATATCCCTTCCTCCATAACTGTGCCTGGTCTGGAAGTTCATCTCAGCGAACCTGAAGCTGTCTGCTACACTCTGTCACATACATTGTTTTTTTTGTTTTGTTTTAAATTTGAGTTAGGATCTCACTCTAGCTAGCCAGGATACTCTGGAACTCACTCTGTAGCTCAGGCTGGCCTCAAATTCATAATGATCCTCCTACCTTTGTCTCCTGAATGCTAAGATTAAAGGAGTGCATAACCACATGTGGTTTAAATATAATAAAGGAGGGGGTGACTAGAGAGATGGTCGACTGAAGAGCTAAGGTACTTGACTGCAAAGCATAACAATCTGGGTTTCATTCCCTAGGGCCCATGTAAAGCCAAATGCACAGTGGCGAATCCATCTGGAGTTTGTTTGCAGTGACTAGAGGTCCTGGCATGCCCATTCTCTCTCTCTCTCTCCTGGCAAAAATAATAAAAAAAAAAAAAAAAAAAAAGACTCTTAAATCTCTAACTGCCAAAACTTCATGCACCATTCAGCAAGAAATAGTTAACGAGCTGATGTCATTGCCCCTTGTGCTCTAGAAGCAGTTAGTGTCTTCTCATGAGGAAGAAATGAATGGGGATTAAGTTAGGGTGACTGGACCCCTGAAGGTGAAAAGTGCAGGAAAGTTTGCACTTGCTAGAAATCAAAGATGATCTGATTTCTAGTCTCTTGCTGAGTTCCCTAGACCTGTTTTTCCACAAACAATCAGGACCACTCCTGGGAGGGAGGTCTTTCACAGGAATTAAACATTGTGGTTGGTCAAGTTCAGCCCCCAGAACTTGGTGCTAGGGCTACCCTTTTCCTGAGACAGCCCCTAGCCCTAACCAACCTTTTGTCCTTCTGGTTCACCTGAGCCAGAAGACAGCCCACAACCATAAGTTCATAAATACAAGGAGAGGGCAGGCGCTTGGACCTCTTGGGAACTTCCAGGTGTGTACATTCCTTGGCTCTGTACTTCTCTCAATAAATATAACAATTTAATAATAATAATAAAAAGACTCGGTGGTGGAGAGATGGCTTAGTGGTTAAGGCGCTTGCCTGGAAAGCCAAAGGATCCCGGTTTGATTCTCAAGGAATCATTTATGTCAGATGCACAAGGAGGCACATGCATCTGGAGTTCGTTTGCAGTGGCTGGAGGCCCTAGGCTGGAAAGATGGCTTAGTGGTTAAGGCGCCTGCCTGAGAAGCCTAGGAGCGCCCGTTCAATTCTCCAGGTCCCACACTTAGCCAGACGCAAGTGATGCAAGTGCGCAATCCTGCCCATGTCCACAGCAGGCGCACGCGTCTCGAGTTCGTTTGCAGCAGCCTAGAGGCCGCTGGTGAGCCCATTTTCTCTCTCAAATTAAAAATATATATATATTTTTTGGTTTTTCAAGGTAGGGTCTCACTCCAGCCCAGACCAGCCCAGCCCAGGCTGATGTGGAATTCACTATGTGGACTCAGGGTGGCCTCGAATTCACTGAGATCCTCCTACCTCTGTCTCCAGAGTGCTGGGATTAAAGGCATGTGTATTTGAATTACTTGAAATGTCTAAATTCTAGATTCATTAAAAAAATAACCAAACCTGGAAACTGTACTTTCTTTTTGAGCAGAAAAACAATAATAAGGCTTACGGAAATCGGCAAATAGGGGCTAGAGAGATAGCTTAGTGGTTAAGGATATTACCTGCAAAGCCTAAGAACACCAATCTGACTCCCCAGATCCCATACAACCCAGACACACAAGGTGATACTTGTACAAGGTGACACATGTGCAAAAAGTGGCACACATGTCTGGAGTTCAACTGCAGTGGATGGAGGCCCTGACACACAAATTCTTTCTCATTAAAAAAAAAAAAAAAAAAAAAAAAGAAGGCTGGAGGGATGGCTTAGCGGTTAAGGCATTTGCCTACAAAGACAAAGGACCCAAGTTCAATTCCCCAGAACCCACATTAGCCTGATGCACAAGAGAGCACATGCGAATGCAGTTTGTTTGCAGTGACTGGAGGCCCTGGTGCACACATTCTCAACACCCCTCTATCTCTGTCAAATAAATAAATAAATAAATAAATAAATAAATAAATAAATGAATGAATGAATAAATAAATAAATAAATATGAAATATTTTTTAAAAACTAGTAAATGGATGTCTAAGTATTCCAATACAATTTTATTGTTGTTTATCTTTTAGTTATATTTTATTTTATTTGAGAGCGAAAGGCAGAGAAAGAGGCAGAGAGAGAGAGAGAGAATGGGCATGCCAGGGCCTCAGCCACTGCAAACGAACTCCAGATGCATGCACTACCTTGTGCATCTGGCTTACATGGGTCCTGGGGAATTGAGCCTTGAACTAGTGTCCTTAGGCTTCACAGGCAAGTGCTTTACTGATAAGCCATCTCTTCAGGCCCCTCCAATACCATTTTAAAGTGATTCTTATATTAACCCACTTTTTCTACCTGCTTTACAAATTATGATCAAAGTGGCTTTTCAGATACCTATTAATTTTAGTTCTTTAAAGGTTGCGGACAATATTTTATTTCTTCATTTGGAGCAGGTACATGGGGAGTTCAGTTTGCAAACTATACTTAGCTATATTCATGGAGTATGCACAATAGTTTGTATACTCAACTGTCAGAGCCGAGACAATCAAATGGGTATGGTATTTCTTTGCCACAGAATGTCACTACATGTTGTGCTTACCAGGATCCAAAGCCCTATGAAAGGGCATGGCAGGATCCAAGTGTGTGGGAAGGTGGCTTCGATAAACCTCTCCTGCAGTGCTGCCCCTGTGATGAGGATCAAATGGGCTGTGACTCACAACAGGATCTACCCCAGGTACTGGAGACTTGGATGGGATACTTTCCCTTTGAGTTGGGGTCAGTGTTGATTTTCTTTCATGATTGGTAGACTTGCTAGAAGAAATTGTAACTGGAAAAAAAAAAAAAGAAGAAGAATCAATGCCATAAATTCTTAAGGAAACTTGTAGTCTTTTGTTCCTCTCCTCCCCCTGCCCAGAATTTAATGTCCAATTTTGTAATATGTACAAGAATGTGCTAGTAGAAGCCTTTAGACATGGAGAAGACAGTAATATAAAAATCTCACATTAACATCGTGGAGTTGAAGAGTTCAGCACCCCTCTCTTTATTCCATTTCAATTTGTTCTTTTTCTTCATGACATTAACATCACATTTCTCCCCACACATAGCAAATGCTACATTCCTTTCTACCTGTCAATCACTAATTTCACTGCTTTTTTCCTTTGCTCCTCTAGTCCACTCTCTACATCATTAACATCCATTCTTATCCTCAATCCAACTTCTCTTTTTCTAAATTATGTTATTCAAAGCGATTAGAATATCCCATGCCTGCTTATCATAAACAATGCAGCAATCAACTTGTGGAAAGTTATAAGTAACATAAAATGTTCCACATTAGCCATTCATTTTATTTATTTACATTTTTATTTTTGCAGTGCTAGAGATCAAACTCAAGGAACAGCAGATATTTATTTATTTTTGGAGAGTGTCAGAGAGAGAGAGAGAGAGACAGATGGAGAATGGGAGCGCCAGTAGCCTCTCAGCCACTATGAATGAACTCCAGACGTGTGCGCCCCTCGTGGGCAAGTACGACATTGTGTCCTTGCGTCACTGGGTCTGGCTAAACATGGGACCTGGAGACTTGAAAGGGTTTCTTAGGCTTAGCAGGCAGGCGCCTTAAACCCTAAGCCATCTCTCCAGCCGATGTTTTTTAAATTCTTAATTTTATTTATTTATTTGCAATCAGAGAGAGATACAGAGAAGAGAGATAAACAGAGAAAGAATGGGCACGCCAGGGCCGCTAGCCACTGCAAACTAACTCCAGATGCATGTGTTACCTTGTGTATCTGGCTTAGGTGGGTCCTGGGAAAATGAACCTTGGTCCTTTGGTTTGCAGGCAAATGCCTTAACCACTAAGACAATTCTCCAGCCCCACAGTAGATATTTTAAAGGGTGTAATTCAGTGGCAATAAATACATGCATGATGTTGTATAACTATTACAACCATTTTATTTTTAAAGATTTATGTTTATTTATTTATGAGAGAGAGAGAGAGAGAGAGAATGGATGCACCAGGGACTCTAGCTGCTGCAAACGAATACCAGACGCATGTGCCGCCATTTACATCTGGCTTACGTGGGACCTGGAGAATCAAACCTGAGTCCTTGGGTTTTGTAGGCATGCGCCTAAACCGCTAAGCCATCTCCAGCCCACAACCACTTTTTTGCTGTTTTCTGAGAAACACTCTTTCCTTTGGGTGAACTGGAATTTGATACATAGCCTAGGTTAGCCGACTCTATTGCCCAAGTGATGGGATTATAAGCATGTTCTACCACATCCAGATACTATCACCTTATTACCTAAAATTCTGACAATCCAAACTTTGCCCAAATCAAACAATCTGACAGTCAAAATGAAGAAATCATGCTGGTTTATCACATCTCCTTTTTATCAGGACCTTCTCAGCTGTATGTGCCTTTTCCCTATACAGGGAAAGTTCTCCAACTAGAGCCTACTGTACTACTCTCCTCCCTCAAATATTCTTTACCTTTAAGTTCATCTTTCAGCCCAAGACCTCATAGGTAAGCCCTCAATAAATATGTGGTAAAAGAAAATTAGATGCATTTTTAAGTACTACTGACTGTTTCAGGACCAGCTGCTATAAAAACAAACTTTCAGCTAACTGATGTAAACATCAGTGGCATGAGGTTATGATGACAACAAGAATGGCTCACATTTACCAATTCTACATATAGTAAGCTACAATTATCCTAAGTCTCCTTGTTTATTTTTGAGTAAGGGCCTAAGTGTCAAGTAGGCTGGCTTCAAATTTATGATCCTCCTCAGGGCTGGGAATACACACCTATCCTACCAGGCACAGGTATACCATTACCTCATTTTACCTTTACAAAAATCTAGGTAAGTCTTAGCAACAAATTACCATTTTATGGATGAGTAAACTACACACAGGAAATCCAAGGAACATGTCTAATTTCATATAGTAAGAACTTGAATTCAATCCTAACCAGTCCTGCTCCAAAGGATAAAGTTAGAAGCACCACACCATACCACTGCTGCTGGAGAAACAAATGCCATACTAACTTTCAAAATACTTCACACAGGGGCTTAGAGAGATGGCTTAGCAGTTAAGGCGCCTGACTCCTAAGCCTAAGAACGCTGGTTCCAATCGACAGCGGTTCCAATCTCCAGGTCCCACATTTAGCCAGATGCAAAGTGACGCTAGGGCGCAATGCCGCACTTGACCACAAGGGGGCGCACGCATCTGGATTTCGTTCACAGCAGCTGAGAGGCTGCTGGCGCGCCCATCTCTGTCTTACTCTCCCTCTGTCTCTCTCAAAAAAAAAAAAAAAAAAAAAAACTTCACACAATGAATGGCCTTTTCTCTAAAAGAAAACTTACCTATTTATTTGTTTGAGAGAGAGATACAGAAATAGATAGGGAGGGAGGGAAGGAGAGAGAGAGAGACAAGAGGATGGGCAAGCAAGGGCCTCCAGCCACTGCAAATGAACTGCAGATGTGTGTACCCCATTGCGCATGTGGCTAACATGGGTCCTGGGTTATTAAACCTAGGTCCTTTGGCTTTACAGGCAAGCGCCTTAACACAATGGCCTTTTAAAAATTTACTGTAAGACTAGGCATGGTGGCTTAATTTAAAAATTTAGAGGTAAGACTGAGGCATGGCCACTCTGAGACTCCATTGAATCCCAGCACCTGGGAGGGGACCATTGAGCAAAACAACAACAAAACAAAACAACAACAAAAACAAAACAAAACAAAACAAAAAAACAAAACAAAACAAAACAAAACAAAACAAAAAAAAACAAAACAAAACAAAACAAAACAAAACAAAAACAAAACCATGGTGAAAACAAAACAAAACAAAACAAAACAAAACAAACAAAACAAAACAAAAAAACAAAACAAAACAAAACAAAACAAAACAAAACAAAACAAAACAAAACAAAACAAAACAAAACAAACAAAACAAACAAAACAAAACAAACAAAACAAAACAAAACAAAAACAAAACAAAACAAACAAAACAAAACAAAACAAAACAAAACAAAACAAAACAAAACAAAACAAAACAAAACAAAACAAAACAAAACAAAACAAAACAAAACAAAATAAAACAAAACAAAACAAAACAAAATAAAATAAAATAAAATAAAATAAAATAAAATAAAATAAAATAAAATCTGCTCTAAAAATATAATTACCAAAGTGCATTTCTAGGATTGGGAGGTAGCCTTTTACTTGCTTACAAAGCCTGCAGGCCCAGGTTCAATTCCCCGATATCCATGTAAAGCAAGATGCACAAAGTGGTTCATGTGTATGGAGTCCATTTGCAGTGGCACAAACCCATACTTACTCTTTCTCTCAAAATTTTTTTAAAAAAGCATTTCTGAGCCGGGCGTGGTGGCGCACGCCTTTAATCCCAGCACTCGGGAGGCAGAGGTAGGAGGATCGCCGAGAGTTCAAGCCACCCTGAGAATACATAGTTAATTCCAGGTCAGCCTGGACCAGAGTGAGACCCTATCTCAAAAAAAAAAAAAAAAAAAAAAAAAAGCATTTCTGCCCATTATCTTACTGACATTTGACTTAAATATTAGGGATTTTGCCTAAAATTATGCCTACTTGTGCACTACTAGCATTCCACAGCCCCAGTATCAAGTATAACTCACAAAATTTTAGATAAATCTACAGTGAACGATTTGGCATTTCCAATTTGCAAGAAATGTGAAAATACTGAAAATGCCAAATTAGGAGGCAAAATTCACATGCCAGTCAATTCAAGGCTAGCCTAGAACTACAGAATGAGTTCCAGGTCAGTCTAGACTAGAGTGAGACCCTACTTCGATTTGAAAAAAAAAAGTCACATACCATCAGAGGTTCTGTTCATCATGGGCGAGCCTCGGGATATGGTGCTTTGGTAACTCACAGGGGTTCTGCGAGCACTGGTGTCATCATAAATTCCTGGGCTCAGCTGTGCTTTGGGAGCTTCATGAAGGGTGGACCTGAGGACGGAAGGGCCAGAGCTCACCACTGACGTGTGCCGTGGACGCACTGGTTCTCCTGTTTTCACGTCCTCATATTTTCCCCGTTCTACCACTTTTATGTTCTCAGGTACAATTTCCAGTGGAGACATTCCACGGGGTAGTTTGCTAGGCCCCGTAATTAAGGATTTGACATTGTGTTTGATGGCAGATTGACCTGAGTTACTGTCAAATTTTACTGGTGTACCCTAAAGAGAATGAAACAAACATTACAGGTAGCAAAGCTATCTAAAAATTGTTGGTCCTTCTTAGGACTAAATCTGGCCCGTGGCAGTTACAATTTGCTGTGGTGAAAGCAAGGCCAGACCATGGGCCCTGAATTATATACTTTCGCATAAAAACAAAACTGTTGATGGGGCTAGAGATGGTTCAGTGGTTAAAGGCACTTGTTCGCAAAGCCTGATGGCTTGGCTTTAATTTCTCAGTACCCACATAAATCCACATGCACTAAGTGGTCCATGCATTTGGAGTTCATTTGCAGAGGCAGGAGGCCCTGGCACACCCATTCTTCCTCTGGGATATAAAAGGATAAAACAAGGGGAATGGGACCAACATATATTCACACAGTAAAGTTTATAATTACTTTAAAATATATAAATTAAAAAAAAAATATTGGAGAGAGAGAGTCAGATAGAAAGAATGGGTGCGACAGGACCTCAGGTCATTGCAAATGAATTCCAGATGCATAAGCCACCTTGTTCATCTGACTTTATGTGGGTACTGGACAATCAAATATGGGTCCTTAGGCTTTGCAGGCAAGTGCCTTAACTGCTAAACCATCTCTCCAGCCCCAACACCCCCCCCCCGCCACCAAATTTTATAAAAGAAGATAGAGCCAAGCACGGTGGCACATGCCTTTAATCCCAACACTCGGGTGGTAGAGGTAGGAGGATCACCATAAGTTTGAGGCCATCCTGAGACTAAATAGTGAATTCCAGGTCAGCCTGGGCTACAGTGAGACCCTCCCTTCAAAAGACCCCCCCCAAAAAAAAAAGAATGAAAAAAGAAAAAGGAAAAAGATAATAGCACTGACAGAGGGGAAAAATATATTCCCATGCAAGGTTTTCTCTTGTTCTGTCAAATGTAAGAGTAAAATTGTATGTATAAGTAATTTATCCTTAACGCCCTTCCTCCTCACTCTATTGCAGATTTAATGATTACTGTTCCATATATCAAAAATCTATTTAGCCGGGCGTGGTGGCGCACACCTTTAATCCCAGCACTCGGGAGGCAGAGGTAGGAGGATCGCCGAGAGTTCAAGGCCACCCTGAGACTACATAGTTAATTCCAGGTCAGCCTGGACTAGAGTGAAACCCTACCTCGAAAAAACCAAAAAAAAAAAAAAAAAAAAAAAAAAAAATCTATTTAAATGCCAAAAGCATTTGTATATCTAAGCCTTTGGATTGCCTTTCTAATTGGTAAAGAAAAAAAGCAAATAAAAAACAAAGGAAATGATTGGGTTTCAGGGAAGGAGAGATGGCTCAGCAGTTAAAGACACTTATTTGCAAAGCCTGACAACCTGGATTTAATTTCCTGATACCCAAATAAAGCTAGATGCTCAAAATGGCACACGTGCCTGGAATCCATTTGCAGCAGCATTAATATCAACCTCCCCCCAAACAATTAATACTTTCAAAGAAAAGAAAAAACTGGTGAAGAGAATTAATACTGTCACATTTACTTCCAAGAAGTCTGATATATTAGAAGCAACTTAATTGTATTTTAAAAAATACTTTTTCTTTTATTTATTTGAGAGAAAGGGGAGAGGAGAGAGAGAGAGAGAGAGAGAGAGGGAGGGGAGGGAGGGAGAGAGGGAGAGAGAATGGGCATGCTAGGTTCTTCAGCCATTGCAATGAACTCCAGACACATGTACCCCCTTGTGCACATGTGTGACATTGCACACTTGTGTCACTGTGCATCTATCTGGCTTACAGGGGACCTGGAGATTCAAACATGAGTTCTTTGGCTTTGCATTCAAGTGCCTTAACTGTTAAGCCATCTCTCCAGCCCAATAAATCGTACTTTTACTTGCTTCATAAACATTTGTCTAAAGCAGGATTGTTGACAGTAAAATCTAGTTACCTGGGAAATGGAACCCTCAATTATTGGCCTCGTGCTCTGGACTACTTCTGGAGTTTTTCGACTCTCCTGAGTTAGGATATCTTGCCGGGGAATCTCATGAATGGAACGGCCCATTTCCTTGATGGTGGTTACACCATCATATGGCTTCCCTTTGGCAATGGCACCTTCAAATGCTCTGATGGGAGGACTTTCCCTTTTAATCTGTTTGGGATACTTAAGGCCATCTTCAAAGCTTTCAGCTGTTGCCCTTGGTGTGCCTTCAGAAAAAAATTTGGGAAACATTCTTAAACATTCTTAAAATAAGTTTCTCAAGTAAGTACTCATCAGCCATTACCTGTTAGGGTGGTTCAAGTGATAACATTATTGTTAACAGTCACAGAATGGTCTTAATACTGAAAGATTAGGTTAACTATAATCTCATTAATTATTTAGCTTACAGACAGAAAAGTTATCATTAAGAGTCAACGTTTAATGTTTAATAGTTCAAAAGGGAAAATATTTTAAAAAGGAGGTTTCATCCTTCACAAAATTATCTCATTACTCTGACACTAGAGCAGTGATAAATCAAAAGGCAAACCAAAGCTTACCCTGCATTATGGAGCCAGAAAGCACAGTCCTTTCTTTGAGGTCAGAATGAGGGCTCCCTCTGGGTAATGCTCGGCATATCAGCCCTTTAAAAAGCAAAAGAGTAAATTATTAAGTATAATGTAGATATCAATTCACATAAATAGAAATATTTAGAGTAATTACTAAATTATTAAAAGCTCTATGGAGAAAGAGATGTCATTTCAAATCTGTGGAGTAACCAGAAAATATCATGGAAAATATAAAATGAGAAATATTCAATATAGTCGAGCGTGGTGGTACATGCCTTAAATCCTAGCAAGTGGGAGGCAGAAGTAGGAGGACTGCCATGAATTCGAGGCCACCTTGAGACTACATAATGAATTCCAGCTCAGCCTGGGTTAGAGTGAGATCCTACCTCGAAAAACCAAAAAAAAAAAATTTTTTTTAAATCCATTATAGGGCTAAAGAGATGCACAGTGGTTATGGTGCTTGACTGCAAAGCCAAAGGACCCATTTCAATTTCCCAGGACCCAGGTAAACCAGATGCACAAGGTAGTACATGCATCTGAAATTTGATTGCAGCAGCTGGAGGCCCTGGTACGTCCATTCTCTCTCTATCTGCCTTTTTTTTCTCTCTCAAATAAATAAATAAAAATAAAAGTTTTTTTTAAAAAGAAATATCCAATATGTTATTACATATTTCTTTGAATGTTCCTAAATACAAAATGGACAGGAAAGGCAACAATTTTCAAGTTAAAGAGGAAAGAAACTTTCAGATGTGGTAGTGCATATCTATAATCCTAGCACGAGGAAAGTGGAGGCAGAGATGGAGTTTAGAGTAATCCTTGGTTACACAAACTTTGAGGCCTGCCAGGGCAACACAAGACCCAATTCCTTTCCACCTCCAACCACACTATTTTCAAAGCTAAATCTAAAATTTCAGTGTTCCTCTATCAGGTCAAAGATCATAAGGGATTAGAAAATAATGCCTAACTCTATCTGGGACAGAAAAATTAGAAATGTGGGTATCACAGCAATAGAGAAAATAAATGAACCACACAAAATTATGAACTAGCCAACACATTTACCCTAAAGTAAGAGATGGGATTGCTTTGAAAATAGAGAAAATTAAGCTGATAGAAAGCTGGAAAAAGCTATGCTGCATGCAGCTCTATGGGAGAGAGAGAATTCACAGAAGTCATCAGTGGAGATAAACAACAGAGGACCCCTCAAGATTTAAGTTTGGCCAGCCAGGCCAAATGAGACAATGGGTGCAATAGTGGCATGTCTGTTATGGGGGAAACCAATTGTTCTCTAATTGGACTGGAGGCCTGCTCCACAGGAGAGAATACATGCGTGATACTGAAAACCTATTATGGGGGAGGTCATGAGCCACAGGGGTGTAACGCCTGCTGGGGTCTGGCTAAATGCATGTATTATGTTCAACAAACTGCCCAGTAAGCACTTCCCTTAATGTTCATACCCATCTGTTAATGCTACTCTCACTTTTGGTTAGAGAAACTTCTGTTTTCAGATGGTGATGACCTCAGCGATGACTCAAAAGGCACCACAGTGCTGAGAAGAAGACAGAGGAGTGCTCAGCACTGAAACATCTCTATCACATCTTCCAAGGCTCAGGGTCCATTGTGGAAGAGACGATGGAAAGAATGTAAGAACTAGCCAGGCGTGGTGGTGCACACCTTTAATCCCAGCACTCAGGACGCAGAGGTAGGAGGATCGCCATGAATTCAAGGCCACCAAGACTACATAGTTAATTCCAGGTCAGCCTGGGCCAGAGTGAGACCCTACCTTGAAAAACCAAAAAGAATGTAAGAGCTAAAGGGAAGGGTAGGACTCTAAAATGCATTCTTCCAGACACAAAATGGCCTGGATACCCAATGACCTTGCAGTGCCTACAAAAGTCCCTCATACTAGGAGGAAAAGATGATGACATCAAAATAAGAGAGAAAGCCGGGTGTGGTGGCGCACACCTTTACCCCTAGCACTTGGGAGGCAGAGGCAGAAGGACTGGCATGAGTTCAAGGCCACCCTGAGACTACATAGTGAATTCTAGGTCAGCCTGAGCTAGAGTGAGACCCTACCTTAAAAAATTTTTAAATTACAGGCTGGAGAGATGGCTTGGGTTTGCATGGAATTAGGCAAAACTTGTTGCTTTGAAACAAACTGAGAGTTGGGACTGGTGGGCTATGCCTATATTCCCAACACTTGAGAGGTAGTCAGAAAGATTAGGAGTTCAAGATCAGCCTACAATACAGATCCAGTCTGAAGATAACCTGAATTAATAAGACTGTAAAAAAAAATATATATTATATATATATATATATATAAAGCAAATGAAAGATAGCAGGTTAGTAGAGTGTTAGGTTGCTTGAAGTCCTGAGTTCATTACCAAGCACCACATAAACCCAGGTATGGCAATGCACACAAATAATGTCACCACTCAAGAAATAGACACAGAAGGATCAAAGTTCAAGGTCATCCTCAGCTACATAGTAGTGACTTGGAGGCTAGCCTAAAAGATAATTTATATACATGTATATATACATGACCTTGTTTCAAACAAAGAAAGAAAGAAAGATTGGAGCTGAGGATATAGCCCAGTGGGTAGAGTGCTTGTCTAGCATGCAAGAAGCCTTGGGTCATCCTTGGCTACATACTTAAGTCTGAGGGCAGCCCAGGTTACATGAGACCTGTCTCAAAAAAAAAAAAAAATTACAAAGTAGATTTCACATTAAGCTCATTGAAATAGAAATTAATCTACAAATGGTATTAACATTTTCTCTCTCTCTCTTTTATTTGTTTGTTTTTTCAAGGCAGGTCTCGCCCTAGCCCAGGCTGACCTGGAATTCACTATGTAATCTCAGGATGTCCTCAAACTCATGGCGATCCTCCTACCTCTGCCTCCCAAATGCTGGAATTAAACACGAGTGCCACTACCCCAGGCGATATTGACATTCTCATAGTGACCTATACTATGACTTCAATTTTTACTTTCCTGTACTGTCATGTGTCACTTGATTTATACATAAATTCCAGGGAGAAATGCCAGAGAAATGCAAAATTACACAAATTTAAATGTTTATAAGGAGAATTTTGGAAACACTTACCCTCTAATGGTGCTGATACTGGAGACTCCCTCATTGACATCCCTTGCTTTATACTTCCCTCTACTGATTCATAACTTCTTTTTAAATTGATTTCATGAGTTGTTCTTGGACTCCTAGTCCCTTCTCGGGCATTCTTAATATCTGCAAAATATACAACAAGAATTATTTAAGTCTAAGGCCTATAATGTGCAACAACTAAGTCACCTTAATTGCAGTCTTCTAAGAATAGCATGTCCTTCATGTGGCCATGGCATTCATGACATGAGAGTGACTGGTGCTACCTACACCAGACCTGCATAATAGGAGGGGGAAAATGATGACGTCAAAACAGAACAGGAACTAGATGAAAGGAAGGGATCCAGGGAAAGGGAGATAGGGAAGAGGAGATAAAGGAAGATGGTAGGAGGGGATTATGATCATAGTATATTGTATATAAGGATGGAGACTGTCAATAAGAAGTTTAAAATATTAAAAAAGAGATTTTTAGCTGGGTGTGGTGGCACATGCCTTTAATCCCAGTACTTGGGAGGCAGAGGTAGGAGGATAAGCTAGAGTTTAAGGCCACCTTGAGACTATATAGTGAATTCCAGGTCAGTCTGGACTAGAGCAAGACCAGACCACGAAAAACCACCAAAAAAAAAAAAAAAAAAGAGAGAGAGAGAGAGAGAATATTGCGTCCTGACTTACAGTATATATTTGCATAAACAGCATTCATGAAAATGTTTAGTGTTTGAGTGTGAGCACACAGTGCCATTGCACACGTACATGTCCTCATCTACTATGAGGCAGGGCTTCTTATTGTTAACTGCTACGTACACTAGGCTAGCTGGCCTGCAAATTTGTGGACTATTCTTCTGCCTCCACTGCCCATCTCCTTGTCATGCTGGGATTAGAGATGCCTGCTATAACATATGGTTGGCTTTAAGTTTGGGGGATTGAGACTCAAGTTGTCTTCACACAAGTGCTTTATTCACCGAGCCATCTGTCCAGCCCTAAGAAGTTTTTTCAAAAGTATTTAATTTGGAGGGGGGCGTGGTGGTGCACGCCTTTAATCCCAGCACTTGGGAGGCAGAGGTAGGAGGATCGCCATGAGTTCGAGGCCACCCTGAGAATACAGAGTGAATTCCAGGTCAGCCTGGGCTAGAGCGAGACCCTACCTTGAAAAACCAAAAAATAAAAACAAAATTTTAAAAAAGTATTTAGGGGCTGGAGAGATGGCTTAGCAGTTAAGGTGCCTGCCTGCTAAGCCTAAGAACACTGGTTCCAATCTCCAGGTCCTATGTTTAGCCAGATGCAAAGTGACACGAGGGCGCAATGTCGCACTTGACCACAAGGGGGCACACACATCTGGATTTCATTCACAGCAGCTGAGAGACTGCTGGCGCACCCAGCTCTGTCTTCCTCTCTCCTGTTTCTCTCTGTGTCTCTCTCCAAAAATAAATAAAATAATTTAAAAAAATTTTAAAAAAGTTATTTAGTTTGGGGATGGAGAGATGGTGTAGTGGTTAAGGCATTTATTTGCCTGCAAAGCCAAAGAATCCTGGTTTGATTCTCTAGGACCCACATAAACAAGATGCATAAGGGGGCACATGCATCTGGAGTTGGTTTACAGTGGTTAGAGGCCCTGGTGTGCCCATTCTCTCCCTCCATCTCTCTCTCTCTCTCGTAAATAAAATATAAAAAAATTAATTTTAATTTACTTGAGATAGAGAGATGGCTGGGGGGCAGGGATTTGGCCTTGCAGGCAAGCACCTCAACCTGTAAGCCGTCTCTCCAACCCACAAAGTTTTTTTGTTTGTTTGTTTTTGTTTTTGTTTTGCGAGGTAGGGTCTCACTCTGGTCCAGGCTGACCTGGAATTCACTACGTAGTCTCAGGGTGGCCTCGAACTCTCCGCAATCCTCCTACCTCTGCCTCCCAAGTGCCGGGATTAAAGGCGTGCGCCACCACGCCCGGCCCCCACAAAGTTTTTTTTTTTTTTTTTCAAGGTAGGGTTTCACTCTGGTCCAGGCTGACCTGGAATTCACTATGTAGTCTCAGGGTGGCCTCGAACTCTCAGCGATCCTCCTACCTCTGCCTCCCGAGTGCTGGGATTAAAGGCGTGCGCCACCACGCCCGGCCCCCACAAAGTTGTTTTTTTTTTTTTTTTTTTTTTTTTTTTTCAAGGTAGGGTTTCACTCTGGTCCAGGCTGACCTGGAATTCACTATGTAGTCTCAGGGTGGCCTCGAACTCTCAGCGATCCTCCTACCTCTGCCTCCCGAGTGCTGGGATTAAAGGCGTGCGCCACCACGCCCGGCTTCCCACAAAGTTTTTTACTCATTGTAAAATATTTACTGAATGGCTACTGTGCCAGGCATAGGCTTACAGTTAACACATTAAGAACCTTCCCTCATGAAACTTACTTCATATTAGTGGGTACAAAAAAATCAACAGGTCCCTACTATTCAGTGTAGTAAGTACTATAAATGGGGAATTACAATATGCTATACAGATGCTGAAAGGGAAAGTTGATAAAGATTCAAATAATATGTGTCAGCTGATAATCACAGAGATGGTCAAAGAAGGGCAAAGTGTCATAGAAAGAAGGTATCAGCTCAAATACCTCAAAGAAAGGCACAGTACCTTAAAGAAACCAAGAGAATGTGGAAAATGAAGGGTAAACATGGGGGATAGGAGGTAGGAGGAAAAAGTGGGAAGCAAAAATTCTGGAGGAATAAACTAAAGCAGATCACGATGAAACCAAGAGAAGAGGTTTGCAGTTATGGCAGTGAAGAGTAGAGCATGATACAGTATGATATACAAGTCTGAATCAGTTTGGCAGTCCCTGAATTGTCCAAACAAAATATGCAGGTGGGACTGGGAAATGGCTTAGCAGTTAAGACATTTGCCTGTGAAGCTAAGGACCTCGGTTTGATTCCCCAGGACCCATGTAAGCCAGATGCACAAGGGGGCACATGTGTCTGGAGTTTGTTTGCAGTGGCTAGAGGCCCTGGTGTGCCCATTCTCTCTCTGCCTCTTCCCTCCCCAAATAAATAAATAAATAAATAAATAAATAAATAAATAAATAAATAAATAACATATTTAAAAAATATGAAGGTGGTAGGGAGCAAATACAGTGAGTGTGAAGGAGGGATTCCAGATACTTAAGGAAACACAATGGATATGATTCAGTGATTTGTTGCATGTGGAAAGAAAAGCAACAGACAAAGATTTCCAGCCTGGTCTGGTAGTGCACACCATTAATCCCAGCCAGCCTGGGCTAGAACACCACCCTACCTCGGAAAATAACATAGATGGCTATAGCAATGAACATTTCTTCCCTCAGAAAAATATATTGATTATAATATGCTAGAGATATTACATACATACATTATTTCTTTGAAAAAACAAGATACAGCCAGGCGTGGTGGCGCATGCCTTTAATCCCAGCACTTGGGAGGCAGAGGTAGGAGGATCGCCGAGAGTTCGAGGCCACCCTGAGACTACATAGTTAATTCCAGGTCAGCCTGGACCAGAGTGAGACACTACCTTGCAAAACCAAAAAAAAAAAAAAAAAAAAAAAAAAAAAAAAAAACAAGATACAGCATGGCTAATTAATGAACACTTTAAAGTTACAAAGGCAGTAATTGCAAATGAAACTCAAACTTGGGCCTGTGGCTAATATTTACAGCACACATTTGAGTCAATCTTGGAAAATAAAAAATAATGCATCTAGATAGAGAGACAGGCAGGCAGGCAGACAGACAGAATGGTTGTGGTAGTGCACACTTTTAATTCAGTATGGGTGAAAGTGAAACCCTACCTAGAAAAAAAAGTAAAAGAGAAAAACAAAGATAGGCACACAGAATTTATTGAGGAAAACTTAAATTCAATATTCTTTCCATAATTATCAGATTACCTACTCCTTGATGGCTTTTGGGGGGTTTCTGTTTTCAGACAGGGTTGTATGTAGTACAGGATGACCTCAACTCCTCATGCAGCAATGGTTAACCTTGAATTCAGGATCCTCCTGTCTTCACTTCCCAAGTGCTGGGATTACAGGCGAGCACTACCACATCTGGCTTACTCCTTAGTTATGAACCCATAAAATATGAATCATACTAAAAGTTATTTAGAAGCCGGGCATGGTGGCGCATCCTTTAATCCCAGCACTCAGGAGGCAGAAGTAGGAGGATTGCCAGTGAGTTTGAGGCCACCCTGAGACTACATAGTGAATTCCAGATCGGCCTGGGCTAGAGCAAGACCCTACCTCAAGAAAAAAAAAAAAAAAAGTTATTTTGTAAGCCGGGCGTGGTGGTGCATCCTTTAATCCCAGCACTTGGGAGGCAGAGGTAGGAGGATGGCAGAGTTTGAGGCTACCTTGAGACTATATAGTGAATTCCAGGTCAGCTTGGACTAGAGTGAGACCCTATCTTGAAAAACCAGAAAAAAAAAATTGTTATTCCAGGCTGGAGAGATCACTCAGTGGGTAAGGCATCTGCCTGCAAAGCCTACCAACCCAGGGTTTAATTCCCCAGTACCCTCGCAAAGTCAGATGCACCAAGTGGCGCATACATCTGGTATTTGTTTATAGCAGTTGGAGGTTCTGGTGTACCAATTCTTTCTATTGGTCTCTCTTCTGTATATCTCTCTGCTTGTAAATAAATACAGATAATTTTTTCAAAAGTTATTCCATTTAAGTTAAATGAAGGTTCTTCTCCTAGGCTAGTGACTAGCCTGCCAAAGATGATGTCAGCTTCTTATAGGATATCATTTATTATTTTATTATTATTGTTTTCCGTTTTAAAAAATATTTTTGCACTGGAGGGATGGCTTAGTGGTTAAGACATTTGCTGGCAAAGCCAAAGGACCCAGGTTCGATTCCCCAGGACCCACGTTAGCCAGATTCACGAGGGGATGCACATGTCTTAAGTTTGTTTGCAGTGGCTGGAGGCCTTGGAGCACCCATTCTCTCTATTAAATAAATAAATATAAAATAATTACTTTTATTTATTTGAGAGTAACAGGCAGACTGACAAAGAGAATAGGCACACCAGGGTCTCAAACCACTGCAAGTTAACTCTAGACGCATGTGCCACCTTGTGCATCTGGCTTTATGTGGGTATTGGGGAATTCAACCTGGGTCTTTTGGCTTTACAGGCAACCATGTTAACCACTAAGCCATCTCTATACCCTAGGATATTTTCTTTAGGCTATGTGCCATTAAAGGCTTTTAGTGTCTCAGTTGGTTTTCACAAAATTTCACAAGACTGGAATTATTATAAACCCTTTCAAAGGGGAAAAAAAACATAGGCTTAGCAAAGGTAAACTGATTTCCCCACAGTAAGAATGTAGGAAAAGGCCGGGCGTGGTGGTGCACGCCTTTAATCCCAGCACTCGGGAGGCAGAGGTAGGAGGATCGCCGTGAGTTCGAGGCCACCCTGAGACTACATAGTTAATTCCAGGTCAGCCTGGACCAGAGTGAGACCCTACCTCGAAAAACCAAAAAGAAAAAAAAAAGAATGTAGGAAAAGCCAAGCCTGCATTCTCAGTCCCACATTGTAAGACAGACATCACATGAATAAGCATAATACTTACTATCATATGACAAGATGTGTCCACTTTTGCCTTCATAAATTACATGGCCTTTGGATGAGGCTTCCTCTCTGACTTTCTCAGGACTGCTTTCTTCCACGGTCATTCTAGAAATCGATCCCTTCACCAAAGCTTCAGTTGGTATGCCAGCCTGGGACAGAGCTGGGGTCCCCTGCCATCAAATCAAACACAAGTGTCCAAAGAGTCACTCAAGCTTAGCCACTCAGAAGATAAAATGCCCCATGATGGATAAGTCTTCAAAGAAATCACAAGAACTCAGTAGGAAGTCAGAAACCATACTTTATCAACACTAAAGAATCCTATACCTAACCCCTGACCACTTACCATAGAAAATGTCTTAAAATGGTAAGAATAAGAAGTGGGCCAGCTCAGTTCCCCATGTCTTTTAGTCAAACCTCTATCCTTATCAAGGGATGTTAATTCTCAGAAGTATCTCTTAAGGCTTCAATTCATGCAAATGTAATACATTTTAAAAATAAAATTTTTTACTTTTGTTTTGAGGTAGAGTCTCACTCTAGGCCAGGCTGACCTGGATTTCACTATGTAGTCTCTGGGTGTCCTCAAATTCACAATGATTGTCCTTCCTCTGCCTCCCGAGTGCTGGGATTAAAGGTATGTACCAGCCAGGTGTGGTGGCGCACATCTTTAATCCCACCACTCGGGAGGCAGAGGTAGGAGGATTGCCATTGAGTTACTACATAGTTAATTCCAGATCCGCCCAGACAAGAGTGAGACCCGACCTTGAAAAACCAAAACTAAAAATAAAGGCATGTACCACCACACCTGGCCTAAAAATAAAATGTCTAATAAAAGATGAAGGTTGGAGAGATGGCTTAATGGTTAAGGCGCTTGCCTGCAAAGTCAAACAAACCCAGGTTCAATTCCCCAGGACATACATTCATCGGCAGTAGCTAAAGGCCCTGGTGCGCCCATTCTCTCCCTCCCTCTCTATCTGCCACTTTCTCTCTCCCTCTCTCTCTGGAATAAATGAAATAAAAAAGTTAAGATGACAAATTAAGCTCTATATTTTAAATACTGGAGTTTTTGATTATCAAATCCTCTGCATATTTAGGCCTTTGGTCATCAATAAAAGAAGAGAAAGAAAACTCAGATACCTTTGTTTTATAATATTTACTCAGGTCACATCAAATCAAGTTTTAACATCATTAGCCCTCTTGTAGGCTGTAAATGGTTCTTTATGCCCTTCCTTTAGTAAGCCCTTCCTTACAAAGGGAACTGTTTATTGGACATATGTAAGAACCCTGCATAAGTGAGATGACTGGACTAAATTGGGAGTGGAAGCTCAGATTTAGCCTAGTCGCTCATCTAGGGTCTCTAATAGACTCTGAGGATGACTAAAAATTAACAAGCTGAAACCAAATGCTCAAAGCAGGATGAGGGACAGGAGGAATATATATAACTCATCTATCCATGGAGAGAGCTTACTAGTACACTTCTTGAAATCCTTAATACCCATTTCAGAAGTGCTAGTGTCAAATTTTAAAATAAACAGATAAAATTTAGTTTCCTGTGACCAGTTTTAATTATCTCTCTAGCCCAACTTTCGATGCCTCTGTAACCAAAATAAACAGAAAAACAAAATGAAAGAAAAAAAAAAGGCCATTTCTTTTCCTTTTGTTGAGATTAAAATGTTAGCTTGCTCTGGAAATGGTGTCTCTTTGTAAAATACGGAAGGAGAGATTTCAAGAGTTACTGCAATGTTCTGAATTACCATAAACCATGTTAGCATGTCATTGGGGGGGAAATCACCTTGGACTCTTGTTAAAATAGTGACTATGACTCATAGGGCCTGGATAAGGAGGAGAGTTCTATACTCCTCTAAAAAACTCTCACAGAAGCTTGTGCTCTGGTACATACATTCCATTTGTAAGGCTTGAGCAGAACCAACAAGAAGGTTCATAAAAACACAGACCGCTGGACCACACCACTAAGCCTTTTATTTCAGGAAATCTGGGACAAGGCCTGAGAATTTATGAATAGCAATTTCTAGGCAATATAGATGCTAATGGTCTGGAGAAGCATACTTTTAGAACCACTATCCTAGGAAAAAGAGACAACTGATGATATGCAAAAGCAAGTAATAATATGCAAAACCTTGTGTCTGTATGTAAAAGGAAAATCTGTTTATGATTTCCTAAAACAGAATCTTCCATTTTCCTCATCTACTACTAAAAACCCTAGACTGTTTTACATTTCACACTAAAATTAACATTTAACTAAGGAAAACAAACACCTTCTATTAATCAAAATTGTCAATTTACTCAGGTTAAAATTGGGAGAAGATATTTGACCTTTGGTTTTTTTGTCAATACCGTCTGCACCCTTTATTCAGCACTGAATTTTTTTTTTTTTTTTTTTTTTTTTTTTTTTGTTTTTTCAAGGTAGGGTTTCACTCTAGCTCAGGCTGACCTGGAATTCACTATGTAGTCTCAGGGTGGCCTCGAACTCACAGTGATCCTCCTACCTCTGCCTCCCAAGTGCTGGGATTAAAGGCGTGCGCCACCACACCCGGCTCAGCACTGAATTTTAACAAGGCAGCTGACATTCTGAGATTGTAGACATACCTTTTCAAAAGTGACAAGCAAATTATATTAAGTGGCATTACTCTAAATTAAACTGAACATATAGTAAAATAATATACCAATGCCAATAAGATATGAATTATAGCAAGTTTCTTCTGCCATTTTACAAGTAAGCAAACTCTATAGATATGGACGGTATAGATAATATGCCTTGTGGCTAATGTCATCCTGCAGACGGTCTGCAAACTGGGATTTTATTATCACTCAGAGACAGTTCTAAAACCTAGAACAACTAAAGTGTATATTGCAGTAACAACCAAAGCTCTTGAGACTGCTACATTTTTCTTATTTCTGATTTACAAGCAATGACACTAACTAACCTGAGTAATAGAGCCTCGTAGGGATGAAATGCTCTCCACTGAGATTTTGCTGGTTGGGGTTCCCCGAGTTATACTTCCTTCTTGGATAGCTCCTGTAGTACCTGAATAAATCCCGAACCACAATAACGAATTATAATCCTCATCTCCGACACCCCCCACAAGCCAACCCCTAATCAGAATGGGGGTAGGACTTTGTTATACTGAAATGTATACCTGAAGAATTATTATTACTAGTAAAACTTACTGTTGACATAGACTTAACTTTAACATGTGGGTTTTTTTTGTTTTTATTTTTCTTTTTATTGTTGCTAGGTATAGAACCTACAGTTTTATACATTTTGACAAGTACTTGACCACTGAGCTACTACCCACTGTCAAAGGTTTGGGGCTGCAAAGATGGCTCTGTGGTTAAAGGTGTTTTATTGCAAAGCCCGCTGGCCCAGGTTCAATTCCTCAACCATCCATGAAGCCAGACAGGCATTCATTAGCAGCAGCAAGAGACCCTGGTGTGCCCAAACAACTAATCCACATACAAACAAATAAATTTTTAAAAAATTAAATTCAAAGTTTTTAAATGTACTTTAAAAAGGGAAAGAAAGCTTAAATTTAAAATTTAAAAGCATTAACTTGGAAACTTGTCATTAAAATAATGACTGGGCCAGTTGTACTAGTGCACAGCTATAATCTCTGCATTTGGAAGACTAAGGCAGGATTGAGAGTCTGTGGCAAGCCTGGCTGCACAGCCAAGCCCAAGGCCATCTGGAGCTATGAAGCAAAAACTTAATGTATCTACCAATTGCATGCAATTACCTCTGACCACACCTTCATGTTGTGCCCTGACCAACAAACCCTCAGGTTGTGAGTTTTGGCTTCGAGGAGAAAATTCTTCCTGCTTGATGTAGGGCAAAGAAGCTAAGGATGGAAGCAAAAGAAACATGGACAATCAAGCACTGAACTGGCTGTGGCGATAAAACATAGACACATTATGACCATGTAAACTGAACTCACTGACCGGATTTGGTAGGTTCCTGCTGCCTTGGTAGTCCAAGAGAGATAGACCCAACTGAGGGCTTAGCTGTTTCTTGAGAATAAGAAGCCTGATTATGAGACGTCAAATAAGTGCCAGGAGTTCCCTTTAAAAAAATACATTAAAAAAAAAAATCTAAGCATTATCTATTTTGATGGTCAACTGTAAAGTTAATTTTCACCATCTCTCTATAAAAATGTCTTTGACACTCAAAAACTTTCAGAACAGATTATTACAAAAATATTAAAAGAGTAAGATATGTATTTTGATACTGTTATAAATTATATGCAGATAATATTTACTACTAATAAAATGCCACAAGCACTTACCTGTATTTTCTAAATACAAGTCAATATTTATCCCTCTTAAAAATGCTATGGAGGGGGGCTAGAATTAAGCAATTAATCAGCAATTAAAGCCTAATGATCTGAATTTGACTCCACAGCACCCATGCAAAGCCAGATGTAGAAGGTGATGCATGCATATGGAGTTCGTTTGCAGAGGCTAGCGGCCCTGGTGCACCCATTTTCTTTCTTTCTACCTGCCTCTTTCTCTTACTCTCTCTCTGTCTCAAACATAAAAATATTTTTAAAATGCTGATGGAGAATATCATCAATGAAAATAGCAGAGCAACAATAACTTCTGAAAACTCTCTACCATATATAAGCAACAATTTATTTAAGAAAATAGCAGAATCTAGATAAGGCCATTGCCATTGAGCTTTATTCTTTTTTTAAGCTTAATTAATTAAACGAATTGTTTATTTATTTATGTATTCAAGAGAGGCGCACACCAGGGTCTTTAGCTACTGCAAATGAACTCCAGATGAATGCATCACCATGTGCATTTGGCTTACGTGGGACATGGAGAATCGAACCTGGGTCATTAGGCTTCATAGGCGTGCACCTTAACTGCTAAGCCATCTCTCTATCCCTAAGCTTTATTCTTCGAAGTGGATCTATATTTTATTCCCTCTCTCTCCTCAAACTCTATAGGATTCTGGAAATTGAACAACCCACAATCATGGTACAAACCAGAATCCTGGAGGCCACACAAAGGCAAAGAGCAAGGTTAGAGATCCATAGCAGCCTCAATGTATGACAATTGTCACAGCTTGATTTATGTGCTGGTTCTCTGAGACTCCACTTGCAACTGTTTTTGACCTGACTGGGATGGAGGAAAAAGTGCAAGCTTGTCAAAAATAGTAAACTAGGGGCTAGAGACATGGCTTAGTGGTTATGTACTTGCCTACAAAGCCTAAAGACCCATATGCACAAAGTGATAATTGTGTCTGGAGTTCATTTGCAGTAGGTAGAGGCCCTGGCATGCATTCTCCCTCCCTCCCTCCGTCTCTTCGGCTTTACCAGCAAGTGCCTTTAACTGCTGAGCCATCTTTCTAGCCCCAGATTTTGTATTTTTATGAGTTTTGGAATATGTATGTATTATTTAATAGGATATCCTAGGGATGGAACACAACTGTAAACATGAAATTCATTTATTTCCATATACATCTTTTTTTTTTTTTTTTGGTTTTTTGAGGTAGGGTCTCACTCTAGCTCAGGCTGACCTGGAATTCACTATGTAGTATCAGGGTGGCCTTGAACTCATGGCGATCCTCCTAGCTCTGCCTCCCGAGTGCTGGGATTAAAGGCATGCGCCACCACGCCCAGCTATTTTTTGGTTTTTCGAAGTAGGGTCTCACACTAGCCTAGGGTGACTATAGTCTCAGGGCGGCCTTGAATTCACAGTAATCCTCCTGCCTCTGCCTTCTGAGTGCTGGGATTAAAGGCGTGTGCCACCACACCTAGATCCATACACATCTTATATACAAAGCTTGAAGATAATTTTATATAGTATTTTGTTCAGCTGTGTTATAAATGAAATCTTTCCTTGCAGGTCAGTGTGGAATTTTTCACTGGTGGCATTATTCTGGTGCTCAGGAAGTTTTGGTCTTAGACATATTTCAGATTTCAGATATTCAAATTACATATGTTCAAATGGTAATCACTTCACAGACTTAAAAGTAATCACAGACTTAGAAGTACAAATACGTTAATGAACACATAAAAAAGTGTTCAACATCATTTGTTTCCAGGTAAATCCAAACACAATCACAATGATATATTACTACACAACTACTACATATGCCTAAAATGAGAAAGAATAACAAATGGAGCAAAGAATGAGATGAAAAATACATTGCTGGTGCTAGAACCAAACTAGATCTGCTCTGAAAAATTATAAAGTGAAATATAGCCAATAATTCCACTCTTAAATGGTTATACACATGTCCACAAGGAATCCAGTAAAAAAAAAATGTTCAGAGTATCTTTATTCATAGAGCAAAATTTTGAAAGAGCCCAGGTTTCTATAAACAGAATAAACTCATATAGTCATACAATGGAGTATTATTTTCAACAATAAACAGGCTAATCACTGCAGCAAAACTTGAATGAATCCCACAAACCACTGTGTGGAGTTAGAAGGGCAAAAACAACAGTGTGATACAATGATGCTATTTATATGAAGTTCTGAAACAGGCAAAACAAATACAGGCAGGGGAGGTGGTTAATTTAGAGAATGAGAGGGAAGACTATCTAGAAACAATAAGTTATTTATCTATAATATTTATTTATTTATAATAATTTATCAGTACATTAATAAATTAGTGTGAGGAGGTAAAAAGTTTTACCAAAGCAATATTCAGTGGAAATCTGTCATAAAGAAAACCCACATACCTGTGAAATGGAACCTCCCATTATAAAAGATGGTTTTTCTGAAGCCACTGTGGTTTTAGATGATGGGATGAGAGGAGGAGGTGGCCTGGTTGGTCGAGTTGTTGGAAGCCGACCTCCTTCAGGGAGATTGGTTATTACTTGATGGGGAGCAGGTTGGAGGACTTAAAAAAAAAAAAAGATTTAAAAATTATTGACTTCTAAGATTGCTACAGGCTACTTTTCTCAGTCATTCCTGAATCTTTAAATCACAAACTAAATTATAAATGTAAGATGAAGTTAAGGATGATTATTTTGTTTAAAAAAATCTGTCACTTAATCCTTTTAGTATACATTTGTCTCAAACAGTGGTAATTGTGAGATTAAAAATGTTCAAATCTTTTCAAATAAGAGCTTTCAAGGTGATGCCCATAGGAGCTGATTCTGCTCAACAGAGGCAAACTTCATTCTTCAAGAACTGTTTCTCTACTGCTCTCTGAACCTCACAGTGGGAAACAGCTTCCAAGGAATAGCTACTATCATTATGCCAACAGTATAGAGACCTGATTGACAGCCTCCCACACAATCCTCTGTGGATCTGCATAATTTGAAAATATTTACTGATTCTGGCTCACACAGCACATGTGAATTTCTGAGGGGAAAAATTCTTATGATTTTTTTTTTTCCTTTAGTGTCAAAATTTTTACAATGTGGTTGTATTCTTAGAAGAAAAGCCAGTCAATGCCACAGAACAAACATGTCAACAGAGATTTCCCAGTGGCCAAGTGAACCTAAATGAAGTATGACTGACAATGGAACTCAAGAAATAAAAGCAAAAACACATCCTGGAAGAGCAGATGATTCACAAAATTAAACCACCCATGTGGAAGGTCTGGGTAGATGGCCAACAGCCACTGCACAGAGGGGCAATATTTACCTGGAGGGACACTATAGCGGGCTGTACTCATATCAGGCTGTGGAGCAGCTTTACTGACTTCTCTTGGAGAGAGCCTACACGGTGAGGCTGACCTTGCTGCGGTACAGTGCATCTGTGCTTCCTGTTCTATAGCACGTTTGACCTCAGCATAAGGCATATAGGCGACTGATTTTCCTATGAAAGTTAAAGTTATCAAAATAAGGGAAAGCCCCAAATTAAAATATTTAAGTGTGAAAAGACCAAGCCCACACCATCCGGGGGCAGATCCATCTATATGCTAATAACAAGGTCTAAAATTCCTGGGGGGAATCCACCCACAGTTAAGTAAAGAAATCCTATTAGGGCTGGAGAGATGGCTTAGTGGTTCAGCACTTGCCTGTGAAGCCTAAGGACCCCAGTTTGAGGATCGATTCCCCAAGACCCATGTAAGCCAGACGCACAAGTGGCGGATGCATCTAGAGTTCATTTGCAGTGGCTGCAGGCCCTGGTGTGCCCATCCTCCCTCCCCCTCCCTCTCTCTCTCTCTCTCTCTCTCTCTCTCTCTCTCTGCCTCTTTTTCTCTCTGTCGCTCTCAAATAAATAAAAAATAATAATAAAAGAAATCATATTAAATCTAAATCTGCTCTAAGTATCCAATACTACTATGACCTAATAAAGCCCTTAGAAATCCAATGACAATTTTTAGCTTCAAAGGACAAAAATTCCTCGTAAGAACATGCAACTGTTTTGACATGCAATAAAATGACAACAGAAAAATACTACATTTATTCTGTAAATTCAAGCCTGGCCTGTATAATAGGTCAATTCTCTGAGGATGCTAATTCTCATAGCTGATTGATGATAACTGCATAATACTCAAAAAGTTAATTTTATAAATAGACTAAGCTTTTGTTTGTTTGTTTGTTTGTTTGTTTGTTTGTTCGAGGTAGTGTTTCACTCTGGCCCAGGCTGACCTGGAATTAACTATGTAGTCCCAGGGTGGCCTTGAACTCACAACGATCCTCCAACCTCTGCCTCCCGAGTGGTGGGATTAAAGGTGTGCACTACCACGCCCTTTGAAAAATATAGATCAAGCTAATATCCAAAAATTCTACACCAACCTTAAAAACAGAATATATAACAGCAACAGTACTAATTAAAATTATTTAGTAAGTTATCTCCACATAAAATATGTAATTTTCCAAGACATGCCTGAAATGCAGCCATATCATCACTTTAAAATGTATGGGTAAAATACCCCATCAACTCCCATATTTTTGAGACAGGGTCTTGAAAAGGTTGGTCTGGAATTGGAGATCCATCTTTTATCCATCTGCTAAGTGGTAAATTACAAGTACTTACTGTGATGCCTATCTAATTTTTTTTCCTTTATCAAAATGAAATTGATATTCTACAGTAAATTTTGAAAATCAGAAAAACACAAAGTAAAAATCATCTGTAACCTGATGAATTTAGGTGTGTGACATTTTAATGCCTGACATTTCCTCATCATATCCATTTATCCTTGCAGGTATTTTGTTTTGGTTTGTTTGGTTTATTATAACAGGGTTTTGCATTATAGCCTTGGGTGGCCTAAAACTCAACCCCCACCTGCTGCTGCCTCCTGGAATTGTATATCCGTAACACCATGCTCAGCTATTCTAGATATGTAGAATTAAAATCATTGACTACTTCTACCCAAGTTGTCTTTGGAATTTTCATGTGACTTACATTTCATTTATAAAGAAATACAGAAGAGATAATGTTTTACAATATAGATTTTTATAAAATCTGCCATATAGAATTGTACATTTGTTTAAAAAAATTGTAAGTATTTCATATTCTGTTCCTAGGATCAAAAATCATCCCTTTCATATACATGGAGACACACACACACACACACACACACACACACACACACAAACATATTACTAAATGCTTCAGATACGAAGACATGGATTTCTACATAACAACTTTCTGTTTAAAAGAATTATGTGTGTGGTGCTGGAAAGATGGCTTAGCAGTTAAGGCGCCTGCCTCCTAAGCCTAAGAACGCTGGTTCCAACCTCCAGGTCCCATGTTTAGCCAGATGCAGAGACACAAGGGCGCAATGCCGCACTTGACCACAACGGGGCACACGCATCAGGATTTCGTTTGTAGCAGCTGAGAGGCTGTTGGCATGCCCATCTCTATCTGTTGTCCTTTCCCCTCTCTGTCTGTGTCTCTATCCAAAAAATATATGTGTGTGTGTGTGTGTGTGTGTGTGTGTGTGTGTGTGTGTGTGTGTGCTGTATGTGTGTACATACCAGCCACTTTTTGGGTCCAGCTTTATATGATGGCTAGAAATCTGAACCTGATTTGGCAGACTTTCCTAGCAAGCTCCTTTAACTGCTGAGCCACCTCCCTAGCCCCTATATAACTATTTTTTCTAATAAAGTTAATGAACTTGAACTTTTATCTCTAATAATTTGCCAGTTGAATCCTTTATTTTTAGGGCAAGATTCTCTGGAAAGCATTTGTCTTCTCCCTTCAAATATCTAAACATTTTTGGAGGTGAAAAGGCCGAAGTGAGATCAGGGGAAGAGATTGAGTAAAGGAAAGTTGGAGGGAAGGCTCATCAAAATCTAAGAGGATATAAATAAGTCATAGGGAAACCTACTTTTCTGGACAAAGAACACTCAGAAGCCATATATTGTTAATAGAAAATTTACAGTGCCAGGGATGGGATACCTTCCAGTGAGTTGTTGGCCAGGGAGATCACAGATAACCCCAAAACTTTACAGGCCATTTCCGAGGCCCTTGGTTTCCCACCAGGAATAGGAATAGATGGTAAGACCCTATTGCCGAAGACTCCACATACTTGGGCAGCAAGGTCACTGAGAAATCCTGCTGGAGCTGAGTTGAAAGTCTCCTCCATGTGGACCAGCTAACACAGAAAGCTGGAAAAAGCTATGCTGCATGCAGTTCAATGGGAGAGAGAAAACACCAGTGAAGGTACTCAACAGTGGACACTGCAAGCTTTAAATTTGGCCAGCCAGGCCAAATGAGCCAACAGGTACAATAGTGGCATGTCTGTTATGGGGGAAACCAACCGCTCTCTAATTGGATGGAAGGCCCGCTCCATGGGAGAGAACACATCTAAATGTTTTCCTCACTATAGTATGCCAAGTAAACAGGGGGTAGCCTCATAGCTTCTACTCCAAAAGCATTATGTCTGTAATTTGTTTGAAGGTGTAAAGATGTTCTTTTATCTACTAAGATACTTTTTAAAATCAGAAACATTGACAGTAGTATCAACTGTCAAGTGTTAGACACTGGGCATTCCATGAATTCTCTCCTTCAGCCCTCACAAGTAATGAGATTAATGTCAATTTACAAGTGAGAAAACTGACTCACAAAAATCACACCAAACTGCTCAACCAAAGGTGCAGGATCAGGAACCCTGCACTCTAGACCTTACAGTAACATTGCTTCATTAAGGACAACATAGCTAAATTCAGGTGCCATTGCTGTACTCATCTTAAACAGAGTAAAATAAAAATTAGATTATGGGCTGGAAAGATGGCTTAGCAGTTAAGGCACATGCCTGCAAAGCCTAAGGATCCAGGTTCAATTCTCTAGGTCCCACGTAAGCCAGATGCACATGATGGCGCATGCATCTGGAGTTTGTTTGCAGTGGCTAGAAGCCCTGGTATGCCTATTCTCTCTCTCTCTCTCTCTCTCTCTGTCTCTAATAAAGAAATAAAAATAAATCTTTAAAAAAATTGGATTATGTGGTGGAATATTAAGTAAACAGATTTATTAAATAACTCTAGAAGAAAATTATACTTGGTGTGGTGGGATCTATAATCCCAACACTTAAGAGGTTGAGGCAGAAGAACTGGTCAATTCAAGGCCATGTTACAAAAACAAAACCATTTTTATCTCCTAGTAAATCTAACATGATATATTAAAAATTCAAAAACCGAGATGGAAGGATGGCTTAGTGATTAAAGCGTTTGCCTGCAAAGCCAAAGGACCCAGGTTTGATTACCCAGGACCCACGTTAGCCAGATGCACAAGGGGGCACATAAGCCTGGAGTTCTTTTGTAGTGGCTGGAGGCCCTGGTGCGCCCATTCTCTCTCTCTCTCTGTGTCAAATAAATAAATAAAAATATTTTTTAAAAAATTCAAAAACCAGACCAAGTGGCACACACCTTAATCCCAGCACTCAGGAGGCAGAGGTGGGAGGATCACTATGGATTTAAGACCAGCCTGGAAATACATAGTGAATTTCAGGTCAGCCTGGGCTAGAATGAGATCCTACCTCAAAAACACTGTCTGACTGGCTTACCATCTCCAATAACTTATAATTATGTAAAGAAATCAAATGGCCATTTTTTGCAATAATGGTAGAAAATTAGATGCTTCTAATCATAGGTATTTTTTAAATGAGCATGAACCCAGAGCTGGAGAAACAAAACAACAAAGTAAATTGGTTTCACTTGCATAGAAGCATGAAATCTTATTTTGTGAAACTTGCATGACAACTTTCTTTTTGTTTGGTTTGGTTTGGTTTGGTTTATTCTGCATGCATTACATTATACATGCAAAAGAACTTTACTGGAAGATATCAGTAAAGCAAGGGTCAACCATATGAATGGTCGTGTAAAGAAAAAAAGTTTTAATTTATTTATTTATTAGAGAGAGAGAGAGAGAAAGAGAGACAGAGAATGAGAATAGGTGAGCAGGGCCATTAAAAACCTTAAAAAGCTCTTTTACAGGGGCTGGAGGGATGGCTCAACGGTTAAGGTTTTTACCTGTGAAGCCAAAAGACCCAGCCCCAATTCCCCAGGACCCACGTAAGCCAGATGCACAAGGGGCACATGCATCTGGAGTTTGTATGCAGTGGCTGGAGGCCCTGGGGTGCCCATTCTCTCTCTGTCTGTCTCTCTTCTCTCTCTCTCTGCTTGCAAATAAATAAAAATTATTATAAAAAGCTCTTCTAGAGAGAAGGAAAGCTTCAAGTGATTTAAAGAGGCACACCAACATAAACTGACAACTGACACTTAAGAGGCAATGAACAAAAATCAACCAGGTGGATTATTGCTGTCTGATGAGAGCATGAAAGCAAAAGTAAAAGAGGTGGTCCTAAGAGGGGTAGAATATGCAATATTTATTTGATGGTGGGTTTTTTGTTTCTTTGGAGAGGGAGAGAGGAAAGGAAAGAAGGGAAAGAAGAGAAGGGGAGATAGGTGTGACTTGGACAGAGTAAGAAGTCAGTATATGATTTGATTCTATAATCCTGATTTTATATTAAATAGCTCTTAATATGGATGCATGGCTTTCCAAAGCTCTACTCGTTTGTATAAAGTACTACAACGTCTTCTGGATCGTCCACAGATACTGTTAGTACTCTTGCTTTCTAAGCATATCATACTACTTGGCATCTAAATAATCTGTTAAGTCACTGTCAACCTGAATACATGTGCTAATTCTTCTACCTGTATCAGAACCAATTATTAAAATATAGAAATTACTGCCTTTTATTAAAGTTTAAAAAAAATACCATTCCCCAACTCAAACAAGATGCACCAACACAAATCTTTATTTAAAATAATAAGTAAGGGGTTGGAGAGATGGCTTAGCATTTAAGACATTTGCCTACAAAGCTGAAGGACCTAGGTGTAATCCTCCAGTATGCACATTAAGCCAGATGCATGAGGTGGTGCATGCATTTGAAGTTCATTTGCATTGGCTAGAGGCCCTGGCATGCCCATTCTCTCCTTCCTTCTCTCTCACTTTCTCTCCTCTCTGTCAAATAAATAAATGCATTAAATATTTTTAAATGACATTTATTTATTTATTATTTGAGAGCAACAAAGAGAGAGAGAAAGAGAGAGAGAGAGAAAATGGGCACACTAGGGCCTCCAGCCACTGCAGACGAACCCCAGATGAATGTGCCACCTTGTGCATCTGGCTTACGTGGGTACTGGGGAATTGAGCCTTGAACTGTGGTCCTTAGGCTTCCCAGGCAAGCACTTAACCGCTAAGGCAGCTCTCTAGCCCTTAAATATTTTTTAAGATCTTAAAATATTAAGTAGGTCTGGGGAGATGGCTCAGTAGTTAAAGACATTTGCTTGCAAAGCCTGCTGGCCCGGATTTAATTCCCCAGTCCCTACATAAAGCCAAATGCACAAGGGGGGGCATGCGTCTGGAGTTCGTTTGCAATGGCAAAAGGCCTTGGCATACCCTTTCTCTTTCTCATCCACCGCCCTTTCTCTCTGCTTGAAAAATGAATAAAAATATTTAAACAAATAATAAAATAAAAAATGATGACATAAAAATGTTAATACTTATATAGTATATTATATGGCACATATATTAATATAATTAGTACAGAAAAAACATAAAGGCTAAGCTATATGTCATGTAACAAGAGAATGCTCTTTCTTTCTTAAGTTTACAACCCCAGCAAAGTGAAAACATACTTTATAAATGAGAAAATGGAGGCTATGAAAGGTTAAGTACCTTAACTATAGCCATCCAGCTGGTTAGACTGTCATCATCTACTACAGAAAGGTGCCTTCATGATACTAGAGAATGAGGATAGTATGCTGCCATAGTTAACTTGTTTCAATAGCAGGATATCAGTGTCTACTAATGAATTCAGAAAACTCACATTAATTAGAATTCTATGTAAAGTGTTGCTGCCACCTGTTTGTGGTCACCATTATTTAATAATATAAAAGGTCTGGGCCAGAGAGGTGACTTAACAGTTAAGGTGTTTGCCTGCAAAGCCAAAAGACCCAGGTCTCATTCCCCAGGACCCACATAGGCCAGATGCTCAAGGTGCAGCATGCCGTTTGAAGCTGCTGAAGACCCTGGCACACCCGTTCGCTCGTTCTCTCTCTCTCTTAAATAAGTAAAATAATATAACAGATCAATTTGAGAAATCATATCTGTTAGGGATAGATATAGACGGATATGCGATATTGATAATTTACAGAGAATAAAGAACTCTACTGTTACTAAAGTTCTTGGTGGTTATAGTTACATTGACCTACCTTCCCACTCTCTGTTTGGACTCTTAGAAGTGCCACAAGGACTTGTAGAACTTCTGCATTCCAAATCTATCTGTTCTTGCCTCTGCCGCTGTTCCTCCAGGAGTGCTGACTCATGCATGGCCTTAATGTGTCGCTGGTAAAGAGCATAGCCACTCACAGGGGTTCCAATGGGTATATTACACGGGGTACAAGAAACCTACAAGGGAAAAAAGATGTTCCAATGATAATGGTTCACTAACTGCCCTCTTCTGAAAGTAATACTTATGTCTGGGTTAGAGTGATGGCTTAGCAGTTAAGGCCGCTAAAAGGACCCACGTTAGCCAGATGCACAAGGGGGCGCATGTGCCTGGAGTTCATTTGTAGAGACTGGAGGCCCTGGCGTGCCCATTCTCTTTGTCTCTGTGTCAAATACACAAGTAAATAAAGTATTTTTAAAAAGTAATGCTTAAAGCCGGGCGTGGTGGCGCACGCCTTTAATCCCAGCACTTGGGAGGCAGAGGTAGGAGGATCGCCAAGAGTTCGAGGCCACCCTGAGACTACATAGTGAATTCCAGGTCAGCCTGGGCTAGAGTGAAACCCTACCTCGAAAAATAAAAAAAATAAAAAATAAAGTAATGCTTATTTCTGTCATACAAAGGGCTCAACTGATTTTTATTGTGTTTTAATTAATACATTCAAGATAAATGCTTAAAATAGTAGATAAATACTTTCAGAAACTTCTTTCAGATAAGACATAGTAAGACTTCTATGCTTTATTTCTCCCTACGTCATTTGTTTCATAGTATATAGCACTTCCCTCACTTTGCAATTATGTGTTTTGTTTTCTTTTGTTTTGTTTTGTTTGAGACAAAGCTTGTTATGCAGCTCAAGCTGGCCTCAAATTCATGAGTATCCTCCTAAACTGAGCCCCTGGAGCACTGGCATTATAGGTGTGCACCATCATGCCTGGCTTGCAACTAAGCTTCCTAGCTTCCTTCCTTCCTTCCTTCCTTCCTTCCTTCCTTCCTTCCTTCCTTCCTTCCTTCCTTCCTTCCTTCCTTCCCTCCCTCCCTCCCTCCCTCCCTCCATCTTTCCTTCCTTCCCTCCCTCCTTCCATGCACCCATCATCTATTTGTTTCTGTCACCCACTTAATGAAGGAAAGAACTGAAGTTGTTTGGGCCAAGAATAAATAGCAATATAGTCCACAGTTTAAAACTTCATGAGCAGGGCTGGAGAGATGGCTTAGAGGTTAAGCACTTGCTTGTGAAGCCTAAGGACACTGGTTCAAGGCTTGATTACCCAGTACCCTTGTAGATGCACAAGGTGGCACATGTGTCTGGAGTTCATATGCAGTGGCTGGAAGCCCTGGAGTGCCCATTCCCTCTCTCTGCCTCTTTCTGTCTCTTGCTCACACTCAAATAAATAAATAAAATTAAAAACAAAAAACAAAAACTTCATGAGCTATGAACAGTTACAGGAAACTCCACAGATCAAACATTTTTAGCATTTGTTCTCTGGTCTATGTTCATACCACAGTGAATGTGCGTGTTCTCATCTCAGAAACTAAGCAGGGTTAAGCTGGGATAGTGTTTGGATAGAAGAATCTGTTTTCTAAAACAGGCTTCCATACCACCTACCCTGCCTTAAATTGGTTCTCAAAACACAAGTGCCTTTATGTTCTGCTTTACATGTGAGCATGGCAATCCTCTTTGTGCTATAAAGATAAATATAAGTTCTGTTTTTATTTTTTTCAAGGCAGGGTCTCACTCTAGCTCAGGCTGACCTATTCACTACGTATTCTCAGGGTGGCCTCGAACTCACAGCGATCCTCCTACCTCTGCCTCCCAAATGCTGGGATTAAAGGCATGTGCCACCAAGCCCAGCTAAATTTCTGATTTTTATCTGGAGTTCATTTGCAGTAGCAAGAGGCCTTGGTGCTTTGGCTTTCAATCTCATTCTCTCTATCTCTACTTGCAAAGAAATAACTAAAAATATTTTAAACAACAACAACAACAAAGACTATATACCTATAATTGATGAAGGTGGCTAAATACATGTTACCTGCTTTTAATCCCAATTTTTTTTCAAGGCAGGGTCTCACTCTAGCCCAGGCTAGCCTGAAATTCACCATGTAGTCTCAGGCTGGCCTCAAACTCACAGCAATCCTCCTACTTCAGCCTCACAAGTGCTGGAGAAAGGGGGGGGGAGGAGGAGAGGGAGAAAGGAAAGAGAAAGAAAGAGAAAGAGGGTACAGTAGGGCCTGTAATCACGACAAATGAACTCCAGGTGCATGTGCCACTCTGTATATCTTGTTTTTACATGGGTACTGGAGAATCAAACTCAGGTCCTTAGCCTTTACAGGTAACTGCCTTAACTGCTGAGCCATCTATCCAGCCTATAATTTTTTTTTAAAGACCTAAAAAAGAGAAGAAGTATGTCTATAAAGGTCTCTATTTAACTTGACCTTTCTGACAATTAAAACTTACCATTGGTGGGATAACAGCAGCTCGATGCTGAAGCTGTGGCAGGTCCAATGGATTTGGTTTAATTGGGGATGAGACTACTATAGATCCAGAGGGGTTTAACAATGAAGGTTTTGCATCCATAGGAAACATCCTAAAATTGACAGTTGCAAATAAAACAAAAATGAATGTAGTTTTATTTAAGACTTTAAGTTTCCAATCACCATAACTTTTTGTTTGTTTATATGTATCATAACACATCAAATTAGCGTTTATAAGATCTGAGCAAGGCTGGAATATAAATCAGCAATAGAACACTTGCATAGTATCAGCAAAGCCCTACACTCAGGAATGGGCATATAAGCCACTTGATTAGCATAAAAGAAGCCGTAGGTTCAGTCCCTACCACTGCATAAAATCAGATGTGGTGGCACACACCTAGGCCTTGGGAAATGTAGACAGGAGGATTAGATGTTCAAGTTCATCCACAACTACATGGTGAATTCAAGGCCAGTCTGGGCTACATAAGAATCTTGTCGTCAAAAACAATGACAATGAAAGGACTGGGAAGATAGCTCAGTAGTTAAAGATGCTTGCTTGCAAAGCCTGATAGCCTGGCTTCAATTTCCCAGTACCCACATAAGCCAGAAGCAAAGTGGCACATGCATCTGGAGTTCATCTGCAACGGTAGGGTGCACTGGCATACCCATATTCATCCTCTCCCTCTCACTCCCCTCTCAAATAAATACTTAAGTTCTAGGTTTAATCACCAGTAGTTCAATCAATGAATCAATCAATATTTGAAAAGGAGTCTATCATGTTAATTTTCCAGATAAAGAAACCTAATAATGACTTACACATTGAAATTTTGTGATGTTCATGATCTAGATCTATCTACCCACCAGCAAAATAGTCTGAACAAAACTGTTAAAACATATTTTGAGGCTAGAGAGATGATCAGCAATTAAGATTTTTGCTGCAAAGCCTAACGATCTGGGTTCAATTCCCCAGTACCCACGTAAAACCAGATGCACAGGGTGAGTAGACATCTGGAGTTCATTTGCAGTAGCTAAAGGCCCTGATGCACACATTTTCCCTGACTCTCTCTCTCTCTGCTTGCAAATAATAAAATAAAATAAAATAAAATAAAATAAAATAAAATAAAATAAAATAAAATAAAATAAAATAAAATAAAATAAAATAAAATAAAATAAAATAAAATAAAATAAAATAAAAAAATAAAATAAAACAAAACAAAATAGAATAAAATAAAATAATAAAATAAAATAAAATAAAATAAAATAAAACTTTAAGCTACCTAACTGTCATAAAATGTTTTCCTAAGATCAGAGTAGAAGCCACTACCATTTTATTTATTGGATGGGGGGATAGATAATGGGTGCACTAGGGCCTCTAGCCACTGCAAATGAACTCCAGATGCATGCACCTGAATGTCCATCTGGCTTATATGGGATCTGGGGAAATCAAAAGCCCCAGTACCATTTTAAAATTAAGAATTAGTAGCACATTTTGTAAACCCCAGAGCTAGCTCTTAGGTGCCCGAGGCCGCTCCTGTGCGGAGACACCCCCGGGTGAAGCCGCTGTCACCATGTCTGACCAGGAGGCAAAACCTTCAACTGAGGACTTGGGTGATAAGAAGGAAGGAGAATACATTAAACTAAAAGTTATTGGACAGCAGTGAGATTCACTTCAAAGTGAAAATGACAACACATCTCAAGAAACTCAAAGAATCATACTGTCAAAGACAGGTCAGAGAATTGCTGATAATCATACTCCAAAAGAACTGGGAATGGAGGAAGAAGATGTGATTGAAGTTTATCAGGAACAAACGGGGGGTCATTCAAGGGTTTAGTTATTTTTATTTTTTTCTTTCCCCTCAATCCTTTTTTATTTTTAAAAACTAGTTCTTTTGTAATGTGGTGTTCAAAACAAGATTGAATACTGGCACTCCACTGCTTTAGAATATACCGTAATTTGAATCCTAGTGTTCAATATTCATTACTGGTTGATTTCATTGTGCTGATTTTTAGTGATCAGACCTCAGCCCCCTTCATATTGCCTTCTCCTTTTTAAAACTTCATGTGTGCTCAGAGAGGCCACCTTTTTCAGGACTGCATTTTCAGGTTTGTGGTGATAAATAAGACCGACCAATCTGAACATTCATAATGACCTTCCAGTTGGCCCGGAAGCTGTAGCATGTGATTGCTTCACTCCTGGACTATGATTCTCAGTGGGAGATGGAAGTTTTCAGAGAACTGAACTGTGGGAAAACGACCTTTCCTCAACTTGAAGTTACTTTTAAAATCTGAGGGTCTGGACCAAAAGAAGAGTATCACGTTTGGAGTCAAGGTGACAGACATGGTGAGGTCATGACTAACTACCAAGATGGCTTCACTGAGAAAGTATTTTAACATGAAAAAGATCCTGTCAGAAGATCCCAGAAAAGTTCTAATTTTCATTAGCAGTTAATAAAGTTACTCATGCCGAAGTGTATACAAGAACACTGTTCTTTTTTATTTTATTTGTACTTTTTGGCCTGGGACATGGGTTTTCAATGGACACTGTCTGTACCAGCTTCATGGAAATAAACAATATTTGTAAAAACCGTAAAAAAAAAAAAAATTAGTAGCAGGCTGGAGAGGTGGCTTATCAGTTAAGCACGTGCCTGTGAAGCCTAAGGACCCCGGTTCGAGGCTCGTATTCCCCAATACCTACATAAGCCAGATGCATAAGTGGTGCAAGCATCTGGAGTTCGTTTGCAGTGGCTGGAGGCCCTGGTGCATTCATTAACCCTCCCCCCCCACCTCATTCTCTCTGCCTCTTGCTAATAAATAAATTAAAATTAAAAAATAAAAAGAATTAAGAGAAATCCTGGCGTGGTGACACACGCCTTTAATTCCAGCACTCAGGAAGCAGAGGTAGGAGGACTGCTGTGAAATCAAAGGTACCCTGAGACTCCACAGTGAATTCCAGGTCAGCCTGGGCTAAAGCAAGACTCTTATCTCAAAAAAACCAAAAGGAAAAAAAAAAAGAATTAATAGAAAATTAAATTTAAGCTAGGTGTAGTGGCACATGCCTTTAATCCCAGCACTTGGGAGGCAGAGAGTTAGGAGGATTGCCATGAGTTTGAGGCTACCCTGAGTCTACATACTAAATTTCAGGTCAGCCTGGGCTAGCAAGAACCTACCTTGAAAAACCGGGGGGGGAAAAAAAAAAAAAGTCTAGTAGGTTGAGCTTGCCTTGAAAAAAAAAATTAATTAATTTTAATAAAAAAGAAAATTTTAAGCCAGGTGTGGTAGCGCACGCCTTTAATCCCAGCACTCAGGAGGCAGAGGTAGGAGGATTACCCTGAGTTCAAGGCCACCCTGAGACTACAGAGTGAATTCCAGGTCAGCCTGGGCTAGAGTGAGACCCTACCTCAAAAAAAGAAAAGAAAAGAAAGAAAAGATAAGAAAAGAAAAGAAAAGAAAAGAAAAGAAAAGAAAAGAAAAGAAAAGAAAAGAAAATTTTAAATCCTATCACTTGGGAGGCTAAGGTAGGAGGATCACCTTGAGTTCCAGGTCAGCCTGGGTTACAGTGAGAACATGCCTCACAAAAGGAAAGGAAAGGAAAAGAAATGGAAGGGAAACAGAAGGAAAAGAAGAGGGAGGGATTTACATATTGCATAAGAAAAGATTTTGCAGAAAACTCAAGTTTCATTTTGATAGTTTGGAAGTGATGTAGACCTCAGAATGTTTTTAGAAAAATATTTTTACAAAGATTTTTTACTTGTTTTGAGGCAGAGTCTTATACTAGCACAGGCTGGCCTCCAACTCACAGCAGTCCTCCAACCCCAGCCTCCTCAGTGCTAATAGGCAGAAGCCACATGCTCAGCTAGGATCTTGCTCTTATTTTACTATTTTATTAGGGGAGGGAGTACAATGCTGGGGAAATCAAACAAGTGCTCTACCAATGGTCCACAAGCAATGTCTACATAGCAAACTTAAGGCAAGCATGAGTTACACAGTGAAAGCCTATCTTAAAAACAAACAAACCCATTGATTAAAAATTTTCAAGTATTTAACATATTTCTCCTTGTTCTCTCTCTTTCTTTCTTTCTTTCTTTCTTTCTTTCTTTCTTTCTTTCTTTCTTTCTTTCCTTTTTCTTTCTTTCTTTGAGACAGAGAGAGTGGGAGAGAGAATGGACACGCCAGGGCCTCTAGCCACTGAAAGAATGTGACACTATGTGCATGTGACACTATGTGCATCTGGCTAAAGTGGGACCTGGAGAATTGAACCTGGGTCCTTAGGCTTCGCAGGCATGTGCCTTAACTGCTAAGCCATATCTCCAGCCCCTCGTTTACTTAAATCTATAACATGATGCTAGTTAAGATTTGCTTTAAGGCCAAGCCAGATGAGACAAACCCGAGCTGGAGCCAAGGCCCCTCACTTCCATCTTCCTCACCTCACCCCACTACTGGCAAGTTGGGGCATCAAAGTCACCTGTGGTTTTATTTACAACTATGGTGGCAGAGTTCCCTTTTCTTCTGTAGGGAATACATGTAACAAATGCAGATATAAAAGATATTTACAATGTGTTTCATTTAAAAAAAATAATCACACAATTGTTTTTAGTTCAGAACGGTATATATTACCTGATATTAAGATGACAAGCTACCGGGAACTTGCCAGTATTTATATGAATCATATCTGCTAGGCCAGCAACCAGCAGAATAGGAAAAGGAACAAGTCTCACCTCTGCCTCTCAGGCTCTCCATCCACATCTTCATCAGCACTGCATGTGGCACTGGAATCATTGTCTGACTGGGGCTCAGGCCTCAGGGCATTTATCTGCTGAGCAGCCACCAACTCCTCATTTCCAGCATCTGCCTTTTCACTGGCTCTCTCCAAGTCTCTTTCTTTGGTATCTCCTTCATCTTTAGATGCGCTGCTCTCTGGCACCTGCATTTCAATATCCACAGAGTCGGCTTTGGTAGTGGTTGGGGGATCAAGGACAGAACTTGCTTCAGTACCACGCTCCTCAGGGTCTTCTACATTCATTGGCTCTGCTGTCTCAACACTGGTGCTGTCATTCACCTGGGTCTCCACACTTTCACTGTCAGCTGGCTTTGTGCTTGGAACTGCTGAAGAGGGAGATGCACAGGGTGCAGGGTCAGTGGTGGACTCAAGCTCAGCCACAGGCTCGGTGTTTTCTCGAGAAGCAGCATTTTCACTGCTGTCTTCACTGGGCTTGGCAGCTTCAACTGGTGAAGGAGAAGGAGCACTTTCTGTATCAGAACTATTTTCAGCACCTTAAAGATAATGATACAGCATAAAAATCTGATAATGAACAGTTTTCAGGTGGGGACAGAAACCATGAATGACCTCCATGTGGAGCTACTGGTAGTCAATGGTTGCTGGGGGAGGGGGAGAATTTCTCTTCAGTGATGTATCCACTAGTATGTGAGGGAAAAAGGGCTTCAGAGGGACAAGAGAAGTTAGTGGTGGTCAGTATGATCAAATTACAATATATGTATGTATGAAACTGTCAAAGAACAGAAAAGAAAAAAAAATTTTTTTAATTTTTTGTTGTAAATTTTATTTATATATTTATGAGACAGAGAGAGGGAAGGAAAAAGAGAGAGAATGGGAGTGCCAGAGCCTCTGGCCACTGCAAATGAACACCAGACACATGTGCCACCTTGTGCATCTGGCTTATGTGAGACCTAGAGAATCGAACTTGGGTCCTTAGGTTTTGCAGGAAAGTGCCTTAACTGCTAAGCCATCTCTCCAGCCTGAGAAAAGAAAATTTAAAGGGAAAAAAAAAACACCACAGGCTATAGAGAGGGCCTAGTGGCTAAGGCATTTGTCTGAAAAGCCAAAGGACCCAGGTTTGATTCCCCAGGACACACACATGCACAACCAAGGTGGCACATCCATCTGGAGTTTGTTTGCAGAGGCAAACTTCACTGAGTATTCATAACCACCAAGAAAGGTAACAAGTATGAAAGTATGAAGGTAACTAAGTATGAAAGAAAATATCAAACTGTCCTGACCTGAAGTCAAAATTGAAAAATCTTTAGATGTCTAAAATAATTTATTTTACAGTTTTAAAGGCAAAGAAAGATGAAAGAAAACTAAGCAGAAACATTCCCATGAAAGGAGACATTCTCACAGTGTTTTTATATATTTATGCACAGTGTGTGGGTATGTGTATATATATACTTACATGTGCATGGGTGTTTATGTGGAGGTCAGAGGACAACCTTGGGTGTTGTTCCTCAAGAATTCCATCACTTTTGTATGTGGAGATAGGGTCAATTGCTGGCTTAGAGCTCCCCAATTATGCTAAACTGGCTAGCCAGCAAGCTTCAGGGATCCTCCTGTCACCATCTCCTCAGTGCTGGAATTACAAGATGCCTAGCTTTTTAAAAAAATTATTTATTTATTTATTTGTTTATTTATTTAAGAACAATAGGCAGAGAGAGAAAGAGGCAGTTAGATAGAGAAAGAGGTAGACAGAGAATGGGTGTGCCAGGGCCTCCAGCCACTGCAAAAAAACTTCAGATGCATGCACCACCTTGTGCATCTGGCTTACATAGGTCCTGGGGAATCGAGCCTCAAACCAGGGTCCTTAGACTTCACAGGCAAGTGCTTAACCACTAAGCCATCTCTCCAGCCCCTAGCTTTACACATTAGAATAACACCACCTAATTGAAATATAATGCAAATCACAATTTTAAATTTGAGTTTTCTATTAGTGATATACATCAAGTAAAAAGTGAATGGTAGCCCATCAACATTATCATGGATTAGGGAGAGGCATACAGGGTCACATTCCTCCAGGTTCTCACTCCTCCAAGAGTAGCTATAAGCAGGGGTAAGGGGCATCTTATCAGTGGAGTAGCCACTGTTAAGTTGCCCATACTCCAGTAAATATACACTAACCTCTACTAAATGATTTTCATGCAAGCAACTCTCTCTCTCTCTCTCTCTCTCTCTCTCACACACACACACACACACACACACACGAGATATGAAAGCAAAAAAGGATTAGTAGGGAATAGAAGGGTTTAGTTAGTGGGAGGGGAGTAAGAAAGGGCAATCAGGGATAAATTAGATCAATATGCATTATATGTTTGAAATTCTCAAAACTAAAATAAAATTTTAATTTTAAAAAGTAAAATTAATTATAATTATTTATTACTTTAATTTGTCCAAAATATTATTCTCAAAACTAAAATAAATTTTTAATTTTAAAAAGTAAAATTAATTATAATTATTTATTACTTTAATTTGTCCAAATTATTATCTTAACATTAATAGTAGGTAGGACACTTAACCCTTTTTTGGTACTAATTCCTCAACATCTGATATATGTTTTGGATTTTCCACATTATCTCAGTTAGGACTACTTACATTTTAGGTGCAGAATAGTCACTGTGTCTAGTGGTTACGACATTGGACAACAAAACTCTGGAATAATATTCCAACACCTTATTTTTGGGTTTTATTTATTTGCTTATTTGTTGTGAGGAACAGGGAATTGATCATAGGGCTTTACACATGTTAGACCAACACTCTATCATGATAAAGTATCACCAGTCCTTTAAAAAAATCTGGGCTGAAGAGATGGCTTAGCAGGTAAGGTGCCTGCCTCCTAAGCCTAAGAATGCTGGTTCCAATCTCCAGGTCCCACGTTTAGCCAGATGCAAAAGGGGCGCAATGCCGCACTTGACCACAAGGGGGTGAATGCATCTGGATTTCGTTTGCAGGAGCTGAGAGGCTGCTGGTGCGTCCATCTCTATCTGTCTTCCTCTTCCTCTCTCTCTGTCTCTCCCCGCCCCCAAAAAAAGTAAAAAATAAAATCTATGTTGGGCTGGAGAGATGGCCTAGTGGTTAAGGCACTTGCCTGCGAAGCCAAAGGCCCAGATTTGACTCCCCATGACCCACGTTAGCCAGATGTACCACAAGAGGACACATGCATCTGGAGTTCATTTGCAGTGGCTAGAGGCCCTGGCATGCCCATTCTGTCTCTTTCTCTGTCAAATAAATAATTTAAAAATGTTAAAACAAAATAAAATATTTTTTAAAATCTATGTTGAGCCAGGCGTGGTGGCTCACGCCTTTAATCCTAGCACTTAGGAGGCAGAGGGAGAAGGATTGCCACGAGTTCAAGGCCAGCCTGAGACTACATAGTGAATTCCAGATCAGCCTGAGCTACCTCGCAAAACCAAATAAATAAATAATAAATAAATAAATAAATAAATAAATAAATAACCTTTATTGCCAGGCATGGTGGCAAATGCCTTTAATCCCAGCACTTGGGAGGCAGAGACAGGATCACTGTGAGCTGAAGGTCAGCCTGGGATTACAGAGTGAGATCATGTCAGCCTGAGCTAGAGTGACACCCTACCTTGAGAAAAAAACAAGAAAAACAACTTTTGCTTATTTGTACCAGTGTGGCCTAAAACACTGAGATTCCCCTGCCTCAGCCTCCTAATTGTGGGGACTACAGGTGTGGGGTGGGGAGGTCTCGCTAAGTCACCCGAACTAGAGTTGAACTCATTCTCTATATAGTTCAGGCAAACATCAAAACTGTGAAGCTGCTGGGCAACGTGGCACATGCCTTTAATCCCAGCACTCAAGATGCAGAGGTAGGAGGATCGTCATGAATTCAAAGCCACCCTGAGGCCACATAGTGAATTCCAGGTCAGTCTAGACTAGAGTGAGAATCTACCTCAAAAAACAAAACAAAACAAAACAAAATTGTGAAGCTCATGCCTCAGCCTCGTAAGTGGCTGCCAGGATTCTGGGCCTGCACCACCAAGCCCAGCTATTTCACAGGTTTCAAATTTTCTGTTGTAACAAGGTCCACATTGTTTGGATCATTTTATAAATACATTGTTTTTTATATCTTCATCTAGCTATATCAAAGGCTTTATGCAATCAGTACACCATACCCTGGGTTGTAAGCAACATTCCCAAATCACTCATTTTAGTGTTCACTAGTCAATTCAACAAACAAAAATGTAGGAATATTTTTAAGTGTTTTTCTCATTAATCCCCACCTGATTTTCTCTCTCAAAATATCCCTTAAGTACTGAAAGTGTTGTCAGTGGTAGAGCATGTGCCTATCATGCTAAGCCTTGGGATTGAGCTCCAGTACCACAAAGAAACTAAAGTTCAAAATTTAAAAAATAAAGACATCACTTAATTTGCTCAGTCCTGGCTCTTTCCAGATGCCAGTCTTGCCTTCAGCTGCCTCTGACTGAGATTCTTTTCTCTTTTCACTCAGGCTGTTCTAAAATGCAACAAAGCCAGCGACCTTTTAAAAAGCCAAACATCCTACCTAAATTAACAACCATGACCTAGAAAGGAGTGCCTGGCAGGCCTCTGCCAGCCTCCAAAACTTTATCTGGGGGCCATCTCTATGTATTCCAGCCTCATCTGCCTTTCAGCCATACCTACTCTTTCACCTACTTTTTTAGTTATCACCTCTAACATCACATGCTTAACAAGCATTATATGAATCCGGGGCCAACTTGGAGCTACAGAGTGAGTTCCAGTCAGCCTGGGCTACAGTGAGAGTCTGCCTTGAAAAAAAAAAAATGTTTCTAAAAAAATTCAAGGATTAGAACTAGGTGTGATGGCACATACCTTTAATCTCAGCACTCCAGATTCAGAGGTATGGGGATCACTGTGAGTTTGAGGATCCCCAGAGACTACATAAAGAATTCCAGGTCAGCCTGGGCTACAGCAAGAGACCCTACTTCAAAAAAAAAAAAAAAAAAAAAAAAAAAGCTGGAGAAATAGCTCAGCAGTTAAAGGCACTTGCTTGAAAGTCTAACACCCTAGGTTTGATTCCCTGGTCCCAACCTAAAGCTATATGCAAAAAGTGGGAATGTGTCTGGAGTCATTCTCTTTCAAATAAAAAACTAAAAAATCAATGTTCTCATGGAGCCCACATTCCAGTGTGAAATACACAAGATGAGTAAATACTTGGTATATTAAGCTATGATTGGTGCAGTGACTAAATAAATAGTTGGTGAAGAAGAGAGAAGTGGTATCTTTTTTTTTTTTTGCTTATCTGAAGTAGGGTCTCACTCTAGCTCAGGCTGACCTGGAATTCACTATGTAGTCTCAGGGTGGCCTCAAACTCATGGCAATCCTCCTACCTTTGCCTACTGAGTGCTGGGATTAAAGGCATGAGCTACCATGCCAGGTGAGAAGTGGTATCTTGACCCAAGGCCTGAAATTAGGAAGAGAGTAAACTCTGGCACAACTGAGAGAACAACATTTCAGTAGAGCTATCAGAAAGTGTCAAGATTCCTAAAGGATTGTTTTGCTGAGAAACAGCAAAGAGAACAAGGTGGTGGGACTGGAGAGAACAAGCAGAAAAGCAGTTGGCAGTTTAGAGGTACAATGGTAAGGGCATGTAAGCCATCATTAGTCACAGGAAGGCCTAAGACTTTTTTTCTTGAGGATAAGGCTTAGAATAGAGAATAAACATGGTTAGACTCCTTACAATGCATGCTTCCAGCCACAAAACGGTCTGGATATCCATGAACTTGCAATGCCTGGCACTACCTACACATGACCATCATAATAGGAAGAAAAGATGATGACATCAAAATAAAAGAGAGACTGATGGGGAGAACAGCAGAGGTAGGAGGATCACTGTGAGTTCAAGGACACCCTGAGACTATAGAGTGAATTCCACGTCACCCTGAGCTAAAGTGAGACCCTACCTCGAAAAACCAAAAAAAGGAAAAAAAAATTAAGGTTATGGTTGAATCTTCTGTGATAATAAAATTTCCTTGTCATTTTGTCAAATTTTTAAGTATATTCTGAGGCTATGTGATTAGGCGCACACAAGTTAAGAGACAATGGATGGGGAGATGGTTCAGTGGTTAACAGCTGAGTTTGATTCCACAATAACCACATAAAATGTCTGGAGTTTGTTAACAGTGGCAAGAGGCCTTGGTGTATCAATACTCATTTTCTCTCCCCCAACCCACAACTATCTCTTTCCCAAATAAGTAAAAAGAAGAATTTAGCGGGGCACAATGGCACTTGGGAGGCAGAGTCAGGAGGATCGCATTGACTTCGAGGCCACCCTGAGACTACATAGTGAATTCCAGGTCAGCCTGAGCTAGAGTGAGATTCTACCTCAAAAAAACCAAAAAATAAAAAAATAAAAAGGAGAGAGGGGGGGGGCTGGAGAGATGGCTTAGGGGTTAAGGCGCCTGCCTCCTAAGCCTAAGAACACTGGTTCCAATCTCCAGGTCCCATGTTTAGCCAGATGCAAAGTGACGCAAGGGTGCAATGCCGCACTTGACCACAAGGGGGCGCACACATCTGGATTTCATTCGCAGCAGCTGAGACACTGCTGGCGTGTCATCTCTGTCTTCCTCTCCCTCCCTCCCACTCTCTCTCTCTGTGTCTCTCTCCAAAAAATAATAAAAAAATAAAAAGTTTAACTGGGCGTGGTGGCACACGCCTTTAATCCCAGCACTCGGGAGGCAGAGGTAGGAGGATCGCCGTGAGTTCAAGGCCACCCTGAGACTACATAGGTAATTCCAGGTCAGCCTGGGCCAGAGTGAGACCCTACCTCGAAAAAACCAAAAAAAATAAAATAAAATAAAATAAAAATAAAAAGTTTTAAAAAAAAAAGAGAGAGAAAACTTTGATATTTTGAGGTCAACCCCAGGCTGATCACAGCAATCCTCCTACCTTTAATACTTCTGGTAATAAAAGCATGGGCCTCCACCACCATGGCTGGCTAATATTTTTATTGTTGTTTTTTCGAGGTAGGGTCTTGCTCTAGCCCAGGCTGGCCTGGAACTCATTCTGTAGTCCCAGGCTGACCTTGAAATTAGAGCAATCTTCCTACCTGCACCACCATGGCCAGTATGGTGCTTGTTTTTAAGAATGTGAAATTCCAATTATAATCATGTCTCTTTTGTTCTGAATTTTAAAATTTTATGATACTAGGATTGAGCTTTATTAGGACTGAATTGTGTCACTGTCCAAAATTCCAATGTGAAACTTGTAACCTCCAATGTGAATGCATTTGTAAAGTACGTAAGGGTAGGTTTGAATCCAGTATAGCTATTATAGAAAAGAAAGAGACACCAGGATTATGCACACATAAAGGCTATGTGACAACAAGATCAGGTGGGAGGTAGCTATCTACAAGCTGGGATGACACAAAGTTTATCAGAAAATAATTCTCTCCAGCCCTCTTTCCCCTTCTTAGCTGGGAAGGGAAGGGGAAAGGAAAGGGAAAGGGAAAGGGAAAGGGAAGGGAAAGGGAAGGGGAAGGGAAAGGGAAAGGAAAGGGAAAGGGGAAGGGGAAGGGGAAGGGAAAGGGAAATGGTTCAGAGGTTAAAGGTATTTACTTACAAAGCCTGTCAGCCTAGGTTCAATTCCGGAGCCACCATATGAAGTCAGACAGGAATTTGTTTGCAGTGGCAGGAGACTCTAGTATGTCCATTATACACATACACATGTAAGTAAGTTGGTAAATAAGTAGATAGATTACATAGAGGAGAAAAAGAGAATTTTTTGTTTGTTTGTTTTTTTGAGGTAGGGTCTCTACCCCAGACTGACCTGGAAATTACTATGTAGTTTCAAGCTGACCTGGAACTCACAGTGAACCTCCTACCTCAGCCTCCTGAGAATTGGGATTAAAGGCTTGCACCACCACGCCAGCCTTCAGATAAGATAGATTTTTAAAAATATATTTTATTTATTTCAGAGAAAAAGGAGAAAAGACACAGAGAAAATGGGCATGCCAGGGTCTCCAGCCACTGTAAATGAACTCCAAGACCAATGTGCCACCTTGTGCATCTGGACTTGCACGGGTGCTGGTGAATCAAACTTGGGTCCTATGGCTTTGTAGGCAAGTGCCTTAACCATCAAACCATCGCTCCAGCCGAAGGTACATTTTTTAAAAATTTTTTTATTATTTTATTTATTTTTGAAGAGAGACACAGAGAGAGACAGACAGACAGGGAGACAGAGATGGGCACGCCAGCAGTCTCTCAGCTGCTGTGAACGAAATCCAGATGTGTGCGCCCCCTTGTGGTCAAGTGCAGCATAGCGCCCTTGCATCACTTTGCATCTAAATGTGGGACCTGGAGATTGGAACCAGCGTTCTTAGGCTTAGGAGACAGGCACCTTAACCGCTAAGCCATCTCTCCAGCCTCCAAGATATATTTTTGAACAAAATAAAATGTAATATTTCTAAAACAGAAAGATGTACAGATTCTTAAACTTATTTAATATATAAGCACCAGAAAGGAGAAACAAGAGCTCTCATTATAAACACAGTTTTAAACTCTGCCATTCCAGAAAAAAAAAAAGTAAAAACCAAGTAGTTAAGTAGTTATACAGCAAACATGAACACATTTAATTTAAAACATTAAATTTTCTCCTAGCAAAAATAAAATATAAAATAAATTCACATAGCAGACACTCAATTTATTTAAAAAATTCAACTATTAATATTTATGCAAATTATAATAAATTACTGGTGCATTTATTTTTCTGTAACTAGCAAACATTCTAATTGTTACTATTTCAGAGTTATCTATCCACCAAAAAATAATTGGGGGGGGGATGGGGAGATCGTAAATGCAGTCCCCATTACCATAAATTTTGCAGTCGAATTTCCAGAATTTGGGGAAATCACGGGATCAGCACATCTAGAGTACAATGGATAAGCCTTACCCTGGGAAAACCACCTTCATGATCATGGTAGCTCCCCTGCCAGGTAAGTATCCCATCAAAATTTTTATTTTTCAGTTTCTAAGGTTGGTTATATTTTTACTTGTTAGAAATTTCTAAGGTCATTTATTCTTGTTACATGAAAAAATAAATATAGCATATGTAAACTGTAAAATGTGAAATGACTTAACCTCAAGACAATAAAATAATGCAACTGACAGTAACAATAGAGTAAATAAATTGGCAATAATACATAGAAAGACATACAAAAGGCTTAGTGCAGGAGCTGGAGAGATGGCTTAGCAGTTAAGCCCTTGCCTGTGAAGCCTAAGGACCTGGTTCAAGGCTTGATTCCCCAGGACCCATGTAAGCCAGATGCACAAAGTGATGCACGCATCTGGAGTTCATTCGCAGTGGCTGGAGGCCCTGGCGCATGCTCTCTCTCTATCTGCCTCAAATGAATAAACAAAACAAAAGGCTTAGTGCCTAAAGCAGGAAAGTCACTGTCAACTCTTCTGGCCACATCACCTGGAAAAGTTGAAGTATTATATAAATAAACTTTATTGAGCAAATGATCATATATAGTGTTCAAGGTTATGTCACAAAAACACTGATATATTTCCTCAATGAAGCAATTCCTTTACAAACAGCTCAGATAAAACTTCCTATTTGGAAGAGCAGAAGTCATAAGCAAAGGTAAGATTCTGAGATACCTTCACTGTCTTCTGGATTTTCTTCTTCATTGGAGGCTTCAATGTCTTCATCCTCCTGAGCAGAAACAGTTGAAGCCACACTTTCACACTGAGACACATCTCGCTCTTCACGAGGTTTTCGTGAGGTCTAAAATAGTACAAAATAGTAAAATAATTGTGAATGATTTAAATTGTTCAAGAAAAAAGCTCAAATATTTTCATTTTTGAAACTGATTATGCTCTGACAACAGATCTGTGAACACAAGAGCAAGTGCCTCTGGCAACACCATCTGGCCAGCAGGTAGATGGAGGACTTGCAGGAACCTATCACGTTGCCCCAGATGTTAAGACATGCCAGCACTCAGGAGTCAGAGGTATGAGGGTCGCTGTGAGTTCGAGGCCACCCTGAGACTACATAGTAAATTCCAGGTCAGCCTGGGCTAGAGTGAGACCCTACCTTCAAAAAAAAATTCTAAAATTTAGCTTACATTTTTTAAACCTAGAGTACAAAGCTCCCAAGACAATTCAAAATACTAAATGCTTGTATCTTTTTACGTTTTTCGAGGTAGGGTCTCACTCTGACCCAGGCTGACCTGGAATTCACTAAGTAATCTCAGGGTGGCCTTGAACTCATAGCAATCCTCCTACTCTGCCTCCTGAGTGCTAGGTTTAAAGGTGTGCACCACCACAATTGGCGCTTTTTTTTTTTTTTTAAGTTTTATTTATTTATTTGCAAGCAGAGAGAGATAAAAGAAAGGCAGAGAGAGAATGGAGACACCAGGTCTCCAGCCACTGCAAATGACCTCTAGAAGCATGCACCACTGTGCATATGACAACTGGGTAAGCGAATCCAGGTCATTAGGCTTTGTAGGTAACTACCTTAACCACCAAGCCATCTCTCCAGTTCCTAAAATACTTGTTTTCCAAACCCAGATTGCAACAATTTTTTTCTAGGTATTCAGCAGTAAATGGGAAAGTCAAATTTATATGAAAAAACTAGTAGTATACTTCTAATAGATAAATGAATAAATGAAAATACAAATACAAAAAAAATTTCTCTCAAAAGCAGTTTCTGTGATGGACATAGTAGTATAAACCTGTAATCCCAAACTTCATAAGGCTAAGGCAAGAAGACTGTCAGTTTGAGGCCATTCTTGGGTACTTACACAAAAAGAAACTGTCTCAAAAATAAGTAAATAATCTGCAGCTCAAAAACACTAAAGTAAAAAAATGATATGGAAGTAACTCTGATATACTTACTTTCTGTTTATGTTGCTGCAGGAGGTTGTCAAGATTGTGCCGTCTTTTATAGTTAAAATAGAAGTTTTTACACTGAGCTTCACTTTTAGTTCCCACCATTTTGGCAATTGCTGCCCAATTACGACCGTGTTCTACTAGGCCTGTATTTTAAAAATAGATCAAGCATTAATTAAACAGTCACTTAATTAAGCAATCAAGAGAAATAATAAATTAACTGAATTATTATAGTTAAATTGTTAACACTGAAAGCACTGCTACTGGCTAGTTATTAATATGCTTCGATACTCATTGAAATAGTTATTGACACTAAACTCATTTTTATCTCTGATTTTCCCTCCAAATAAAACCATGCTCAGGGCCTACTGGGAAGATAGCTCAGTGAGTAAAGTGCTTGTCTTACACACATGTGGACCTGTGTTGGACCTCCAGCAACCACATAAAATGCCAGGTGTAGTGGAACAACCTGTTCCGTCTCAACACTAGGGAAGCAAAGCCAGGAGGATTCCTAGGGCTCATTGGCCAGCCAATCCAGCCTAGTTGGTAAGTTCCGGACCAGGAACAGTTTTGAGACCCTGTCTTAAACAAAGTGGGTAGCACTCCTGAGCAACAATACAGGAGGATGTCTTTTGGCCTCCACATGCATGCACACACAGGTGCATCCATATACATACACACAAAACAACTCAATAAATCATGTTTACTAATGAAGAGTTAAACCTTATCCTTGCTGTACATCTACCACAGGGCTAGAACAGTGCAGGATCCATAATATTCACTCAATTACTTGCAAACTGAGCAATTAAGGATTTCTAAATCCATGGAGACAACCAACATTTCAATGATGGAAGTCAAATATAAATGACTAATATAAAGTCTCATATATAAAAAACTTCCTTTATAATTAGAATGTGTTGACAGATAATTCACAACCAAAATCTTCCCAAAAAATTAACCATTAATGGGTCTAAAAGGGTAGCTCAATGGTAAAGCACTTGCAAAATATTAATTATTAGTAAAATCCTAATTTAATAAAATGCACTCCACAAAGTTATGTAAATTTAATAAACCTCTAATGAGATTCTATGTATGCAAAGACATACAGGTGTACAAAAAATATATGTATTTAACTGCATATATACATATATAGATGAGCAATACAAGGATTTGCCCTAGGTGCAAGTATACTCAAGCAGGATTTCCCAGAATCAATGTAACATCATTTTTAAAAAAGTTTAGAGACTTGATTAGATTAAGAGAAGGAAAGAGGAGAAAGTACAGAACTCTTGCCTATGAGAAGATGTGGAGGGGTAAACCCCTAAATAAAAAATTTAAACATTAATACAATTAGCTCAGCTCTCTTAATCCTGAAAATTAGAAGATCAGTTGGGTATGGTAGCACAAATTGTAATTCCAGAACTTGTGAGGTTGAGTCAAGATGATCAGGAGTTCAAGACCAGCCTAGGATACATGAAACCAGAATAAAAAAGGGGGGGGGGGGTAAGGGGAGAGGAGCATAGGATAATACCTCAGTCAATAGTGTTTGCCCTGCAAATATGGGGATCTGAGGTTAAACTCCAGAAAATACATTAAAAACAAAGCAAAACAAACAAAAACTACATTGTGGGGGAACACATTAGTAATCCCATTCCTGGGTTGGTAAACACAGGTGGATCCATGCAGCTTGTGGGCCAGGAAATGTTGCCTAATTAGCAAGCTCCAGACCAATAACAAATTGTCACAAAAAGAGGGCATTGGGGAACAGTATTCTTGAATAATAACACCCATGGTTGTCCTCTGTCTACATGCACACTTGAAAACACATATACACAAAAACACAAACAAAAAAAAGGAAAATAAAGTTGAGATTCATTGCTTTCAAATTCTTCACTGTAAGCTGAATGTGGCCACTTATTTCAAGCTCCTCCTGCCATGACTTAATGTGAGGGTATAAATTTTTTATATTTCATAGGAAAAGAAAATTGGAAGATTATTCATGAGATGAAAACAGGTAATGACTACATAGTCATACATAGGAAATACATGTCTGAAAAAAGGATACCTCTATGATACAGCTAACATCTAGTTACTTAACCAGGGTATTTTAATGATGATGTGAGAAAAAATGCAAGCCATTAAAAATTATATATAAATCAGCATTTGACATACATAACATGATTTTTTGTTTATTTATTTGCAAGCAGAGAGAGAGAGAGGGGAAAGAGAGACAGAAAGATAATGGATACACCAGGGCCTCCAGCTGCTACAAAGGAACTCCAGGTGCATGTGCCACTTTATGCATCTGGCTTTTTGTGGAACTGAACACAGGTTTTTAAGCTTTGCAGACAAGTGACTTAACCACTGAGCAATCTCTTAAAAGCTGCTGAAAATATTTTTATTAAATAAATAAATTTTTAAATATTTTAATTTATTTAGTTGAGAGAGGTGGGGGGGAGAGAGAGAATATGGATGCAGCAGGGCTTCCTGCCACAGTAAATGAACTCCAGCTGCATGCACCACCTTGTGCATCTGGATTATGTGGGTCCAGGGGAATTGAACCAAGGTCCTTTGGTTTTGCAGGCAAGCGCCTTAAGTACTAAGCCATCCTCTAGCGCAAATATTTTTAATTTTTTATTTGTACATGAATGTGTGTGTGTGTATGTGTGTGTGTGTGTGTGTGTGTGTGTGTGTGTGTATAAAAACATGCCACGGTATCTTGCCACTACAAACAAATGCTTACAACACTTAGTGCATCTGGCTTTATAAGGGTGCTGAGGAATGGAACCTTGACCAGCAGGCTTTGCAAGCAAGTGTATATAACTGCTGAGTCATCGCCCCAGCAATGAAAATACATTTCAAGCACTTCAAACTGCTTTATGTTTGGTAAGTTTAGCTTAGGTATTTAAAATGTATCATTCATTATATTCTAAATAAATTGAATGAAATTAAATGAAACATGTTACCAGAAAGATGCATATAATAATTTCTCATTTGAAATAGAATTAGAGGGTGGGAGAAATAGCTTACTGGTTAAGGTGCATGCCTGCAGAGCCAAAGGACCCAGGACCGAAGTCACCCATATGCACAAAGTGGCGCATGCATCTGGAGTTCGTCTGCAGTGGCTGGAGGTCCTGGCACACCCATTCTCTCTCTTTCTCTATCTCCTTCTCCCTCTCTGTATCTTTCTCTTTCTCAAATAAATAACCACACAACTATGAAATTGGCAGAGAAGGACTGGAACCACTGTCTTCTTAATTACAAATACTGCATTCATGCTTCTGAATTTCAGTGCAGTTTCCTGCTGACTATCAAAGATTTAACCAAATACAAACTGAGAAAGTAGCCACCACTCCATTAAATAGAGCTTCAAAAACATATAAACATACATTTTTTTTTATTCAAAACATGTCTCAAGAGCTGGTGGTGGCACACGCCTTTAATCCCAGGACTCAGGAAGCAGAGGTAGGAGGATCACCCACCATGAGCACAAGGCGACCCTGAGACTACATAGTGAATTCCAGGTCACCCTGGACCAAAGTGAGACCCTCCCTGGAAAAACAAACCAAAAAAAATGACTTGTCTCAAAATAATTTTTACAACATATAATCACAACTGTTCAGTCCTGGAGAGATGGCTTAGCAATTAAGTGCTTGCCTGTGAAGCCTAAGGACCACAGTTTGAGCTCGATTCCCCAGGACCCACGAACGCAAGATGCACAAGATGGAGCATGCATCTGGAGTTAGTTTGCAATGGCTAGAGCCCCTGGCACACCATTCTCTATCTGCCTATCTCTCTCTGTCTGTTATACATAAACAAACAAACACACAACACCTGTTCAAGAAAGATAAAAACAGGGTTTGAAGAGATGGCTCTACAGTTAAGATCATTTGCTTGCAAAGTCTAACATCCTGGATTTAAATCCTTAGGACCCACATAAAACGAGATCCACAAAGTGACACATGCACTTGGAGGTTATTTGCAGTAGCAAGAGAACCTGGTATCCACTGACATGGTGGTGCATACCTTTAATTTCAGCACTAGGGAGGCAGAGGTAGGAGGACTGCCATGAGTTCAAGGCCAACCTGAGACTACATAGTGAATTCCAGGTCAGCCTGGACTAGAGCAAGACCCTACCTCAAAAAAAACAAAGAAAAAGAAAAAAAAAAAAAAACAGGGGACTGGGGAAATGGCTTTAGTGGTTAAGGCATTTGCCTGCAAAGACTAAGGACCCACTTTGATTCACCAAGATCCATGTAAACCAGATGCACAAGGGGGCGCATGTGTCTGGAGTTCGTTTGCAGTGACTTGAGGCCCTGGTGCGCCTATTCTCTCTCCTCCTCTCTCTCTCTCTCTCTCTCTCTGAGAAAAAATAAATTAAAAAACAACAATAATAATACTGACAACAACTTTTATGGGACTAGAGATGGCTCAGCAATTAAGAACTTTACATGAAAAGCCTAATGACCTGGCTCAAATCCCCAGCACCCATGTTAAGTGGCACATTCATCTAGTTTGTTTGTAGTGGCTAGAGGCCCTGGCACACCTATATACTCACTCACTCTGTCCTCCCAATCTTTGTCTGTATTGCTCTCTGTGTGCCTATATATATTTTTTAAGTAATTTAAATTTGATTCGAAATTCCATTTACGGCCAGGTGTGGTGGCGCATGCTGTAATCCCAGCACTCAGGAGGCAGAGGTAGGAGGATTGCCGTGAGTTTGAGGCCACCCTGAGAGTACATAAAGTTAATTCCAGGTCAGCCTGGGCTAGAGTGAGACCCTGCCTTGAACCTCCCCACCCCCCAAAAAAAGAGAGATAGTAATAAAAATTCTATTTATGGCCAGGAGTGGTTACACGTGCCTTTAATCTCAGCATTCTGAAGGCAGAGGTAGGAGGATAACCATGAGTTTGAGGCCAGCCTGAAACTACATAGTGCATTACAGGTCAGCGTGGGCTAGAGAGAGACCTTAATTAGAAAACAAACAAAACAAAAAAACAAAAAGCAAACCAAACAACTCTGAAGCTTCTACATTACTATATTTTACCTTTTTTAGCAACTTCCATTTCTTCTTCTGTCCATCGAGAGGTCTCCACAGGCTCTGTGGAAACTGAAATAAAGAGAAAAACAAAATTAAATCATTCATTTAAACAAACCATATAAACAACCTGTCCATCTGATATAAAATTAGAATCAGCCTCTTATCAACCAACTAGATAAAAACTTTCAACCCTGCTGGGTATGGCGCCGCATGCTTTTAATCCCAGCACTTGGGAGGCAGAGGTAGGAAGATCGCCAAGAGTTCAAGACCATCCTGAGAATACAGAGTGAACTCCAGGTCAGCCTGAACAAGAGTGAGACCCTACCTCGAAAAATGAAAGAAAAAAAAAGATATAAATCTGAGAACTCCTTCATTAAAAACACTTTGCAGGGGTATGGGGTCATGGTTCAGTAATTAAGGACTCTTCATGCAAAGCCTGCCAGCATAGGTTCAATTTGCTAGCATCCATATAAAGCTGATCAGAGGCTACACTCATTTGCAGTGGCAAGAGATCCTACTCCAAGAAGGTAGAGTAGAGACAACTGTTCTGACCGCTACATGCACCCATACACATATATACACACACATAGACACACACAAATAAGAAAAAAAAGAAAAGAAATTAAAGCCCTTTGCAAACTCCCAGCTTAGGAACAAAGGAAGACAGAACTCAAACAAGGAATGTCAGGATATGCCACCTGCCTGTCTACTTAGTTCCTCTACCTCATTCTTATTCCTGACATGTACTCTCTTTCCTATTTCACATTATGGTGAAATTGGTATCACCAAACCACAGATAGCGGCACTTTATTACTAATATAATCCTTCTATAGAATAATGTTACAATACTTTATAAGAGACAAAAACATGGGTATATGCATAGGACCAGTATTATTTTTGCCTAAAAATTTATTCCTTAACAAAAAGTGGTAAGTACATGAACATTTTTCATTATACTTAAGTTTATACTGATTAGAAAGGAAGAAGTGGGGCTGGGGCAATGGCTTAACGGTTAAGGTGCTCACTTGAGAAGACTAAGGACATATATTCAACTCCCCAGATCCCAGACATACAAGGTGATACAAGTGCACAAGTTCCCATATGTGCACAAGATGACGCATGCACCTGGAGTTTGATTTCAGGGGCTAGAAGGCCTGGGCTCCTGCTATTTCATTCTCATTTTCCCTTTCATTTAAAATACACACACACACACACACACACACACACACACACACACACACGAAAGAGAGAGAGGGAGGGAGGGAGGGAGGGAGGGAGGGAGGGAGGGAGGGAGGACCTACTCATTCAGTAGTAGGTTAGTGCTAACATTAAGTTCTGGCTCAAGAGCAAAATGTTAATATTGCTGTCATTTGGGGGAAAAAAAAAAGGCGGGCTCAGCAGTTAAAGCACATGCTTGCCACCCCTAATGAACCAGGTTTAAATTTCCAGTACCCACATAAAGTCAAATGCACAAAGTGGCACATGCATCTGGAGTTCATTTGCAGTTGCTAGAGACCCTGGTATGCCCATTCTTTCTGTAACTTTCAGCTAGCAGAAATACACACACACACACACACACACACACACACACACACACACATGAAATTACCTAAAAACTAGGAAATATTTGAGAAATATGCTAAAAGAATCAGAAAACAAAATGGTTTAACACCATAACACAAACTAAGCAAAAAAGTGAAAACACTTTGACTTTACTCAGTTAAATAGTAGACTTGAGGATTGCGTCTAGGTTGTCAAGATAGACCCTGTCCTAGTCTATCTAATATTGAAATAAAAGTCCTGAAGAAAATTACAGCTTTCCACTCACCAGGTTCAGGTGGTGGTGGAAGCGGTGGGGGTGGCTCTTCAGAGGCGGCTGCAGCAGCAGCACTGGCAGCTGCAGCTTCACTGGTCATGGACCTGGTGATGCGGCCCTTCCGACGGCCTTGACTGTTGGCAGTCTTTCGCCCCCGGGGAGTAGCCTGCTCTCTCTCCTCAGTTTCTTCTGCTGGGCCTTCTGTCTTTTCTTTTTCCTTGGTAGTTTCTCTACAAACAGAAGCCAAGGGCAACTTCTATTATACAAGGTACATATATTCATCAAAGCAAACTGGAGTACTGAACACACATTAAATACAAATGAATGGATCTTTTAGTTGCTGCTTAAAATTTTTATGAAATAATGGGGGTGAAAAGGCCTAAGTGAGGTCAGGGGAAGAGACTGAGTAAAGGAATGGTGGAGGGAGGGCTAATCAAAATCTAAGAGGATATTAAAAAGTCATATGGAAACCTACTTTTCTGGACAATGGAACACTCAGAAGCCATAGATTGTTACTAGAAAATTTTCAGTGCCAGGGATGGGATACCTTCCAGTGAGTTGTTGGCCAGGGAGGTCACAGATACCCCCAAAACATTATACGCCATTGCCGAGGCCCTTGGTTTCCCACCAGAAATAGATGGTAAGACCCTATTGCTGAAGACTCCATATACTTGGGTGGCAAGTTCACTGAGAAAACCTGCTGAGGCTGAGCTGAAATCCTCCTCCATGAGGACCAGCTGACAGAAAGTTGGAAAAAGCTACAATGCATGCAGGCCAATGGGAGAGAGAAAACACCAGTGAAGGTACTCAACAATGAACACTGCAAGCTTTAAATTTGGCCACCCAGGCCAAATGAGCCAATGGGTGCAAAAGTGGCACGTCTCTTATGGGGGAAAACAAACTGCTCTCTAATTGGACTGGAGGCCCGCTCTATGGGAAGGAACACATCCCTGATAGTGAAAACGCATGACAGGGGTGTCATGAGCCCTAAGGGTGTAATGTTTGCTGGTGACTTGCTAAATGTATATACTATGCTCACCAAACTGCCCAGAAAGCACTTCTCTTAATGTCCACACCCATATATATATATATATTAATGCTATTCTCACTTTTGGTTAAAGAAGCTACTCTTTTCAGATGGTGGCAACCTTGGAACGATTCAGAAGGCACCATGGTGCTGAGAATAAGTGACAGAGGAGTGCTGAGCACTGAATCATCTCTATCACACCTTCCAAGGCTCAGGGTCCATTGTGGAAGAGGGGGTGGAAAGAATGTAAGAGCCAAAGGAAGAGTAGGACTCCTTACAACGTGCTCCTCCAGACACAAAATGGCCTGGATATCCATGACCTCACAGTGCCTGACACTACCTACATAAGACCATCACAATAGGAGGAAAAGATCATGACATCAAACTGAAAAGAGACTGATTGAGAGGGGGAGGGAATATGATGGAGAGTGAAGTTTCAAAGGAGAAACTGGGGGGAGGGAGGGAAATAACATGGGATATTGTCTACAATAAAAGAAGTTGTCAATAAAAATTTTTAAAATTAGGAAAAAAATTAATTCCTCTAATAATTTTCCATAGTTTTGAGGGACTAAACACATAACCCTGAGGTGTTCACTACATATTAAAGAACTTAATTTTTTGTTTTTTAAAGTAGAGATTCTAGCCCAGGCAGACCTGGAACTCACTCTATAGGCCCAGACTGGCTTCAAACTTACAGTGATTCTCCTACCTGCTGAGACTAAGAGTGTGAGCCACTACACCTGGCTCCTATTCTGTAGTAATAATTCACAATACTATTTTATTAAACTAGACCCAGTGTAGCATGGATAATGTATCAACAAACCAGGATGGCTTCATGATAAGCGAAATCGCTTCTGGAGCTGGCTGACCAGATTCCTAGAAAGGTATGATTTACTAACAATGTAATAATATTGAATGCACCTTGCCTCTGAACCCCAGCACACAGAAAGTACTTGATACATGGTCATTACTATTAATAGCAAAGTTACTATAAGAAATACTTGAAGACAATCCTCTCTACTATTCTCTAATAGCTGCCACTTTTAGAAAGTATATTTTTGCAAGGGCTGGGGATATAGCTAAGTGATACAGTGCTTGGCTCACATGCAGAAGGTTGTGGGCTCACTCCCCAGAATCAAAAAATAAATAAAAATACAGCAGGGCGTGGTGGCACATGTCTCTAATCCCAGCACTTGGGAGGCAGAGGTAGGAGGATCACTGTGAGTTCAAGGCCACCCTGAGACTACATAGTGAATTCCAGGTCAGCCTGAGCTAGACTGTGACCCTACCTCGAAAAACAAAAACAAAACAAAATCTTTGCAAATAAATACCTGCCGGAAACATCCAAATAAAAGGTGCTGTTTATTTTAAAAATTTGTCTACTTAGGGCCCAGTGTGGTGCCGCATGACTTTAATTCCAGAACTTGGGAGGCAGAGGTAGGAAGATGGCCATGAGTTTAAGAACACCCTGAGACACACAGTGAATTCCAGGTCAGACTGACCTAGAATGAGACCCTACCTCGAAAAACCAACAAAAAAAATTTCTGTCTACTTCAAATAAAAAACCTATTATGGTTTACCAAGTTATAACTATTCCGCCCCCCCCCCCAAAAAAAAAAGATGCTTAAAAAATTGTTCTTGCCAGGCATGATGCAACACAGAAGTTGAGGTAGGAGAATGGCCAGTTTGGAGTTACACAGTGAGTTCCAGGTCAACCTGGGCTAGACTGAGACCCTGTCTAGGAGAAAAAAAAATACTATGGGGTTGGAGACAAGGCTCAGTGGTTACGGCACTTGCCTGCAAAGCCTAAGGACTAGGGTTCAATTCCCCAGTACCAACGTAAACCAATATGCACAAAGCAGTCCATGTATCTAGAGTTTGTTTGCAATTTCTAAAGGCCCTGTTGGTCCCATTCTATATCTGCCACTTACTCTCTCAAATAAAGAATGAATAAATAGAATATGTTACATTTTCAAAAAAGATATTGCTGGGGCTGGAGAGATGGCTTAGCGGTTAAGGCATTTACCTACAAAGCCAAAGGATCCTGATTCAACTCTCCTGGACTCACGTAAGCCAGATGCACAAGGTGGCGCATGTTATCTGGAGTTCATTTGCAGTGGCTGGAGGCCCTGGCATGCCCATTCTCTATCTGTCTCTTTCTCTCTCTCTATTTATCTCTCTCAAATAAATAAATAATATATATATTTTAAGAAAGATATTGCTGAAGACTCCACATGCTTGGGCTGCAAAGTGGCTGAGAAACCCTGCTGGAGCTGAGCTGAAAACCTCATCCCTATAGACGAGCTGACAGAAAGCTGCAAGAAACTATACTGCATCCAGTTCCATGGGACAGAGTGAATTCACCAGGGGAGATAAATTACAGTGGACACTGCAAGCCTTAAATTTGGCCAGCCAGGCCAAATGAGCCAACGATGCAATAGTGGCATGTCTGTTATGGGGGAAACCAACTGCTCTCTAATTGGACTGGAGGCCCACTCCACGGGAGGGAATGCATGACTGAGACTGGAAATCTATGATGGGGGAAGTCACGAGCCCTAGGGGTGTACAACCTGCTGGTGTTTGCCTAAATGTACATATTATGGTCATCAAACTGTCCAGTAAGCACTTCTCTTAAATGTTCATATCCGTTTATTAATGCTACTCTCACTTTTGGTTAGAGAAGCTTCTCTTTTCAGATCGTGGTGACCTCAGGATGACTCAGACGGCACCATGATGCTGACAAGAAGGGACAGAGGAGTGCTCAGCAAACGTCTCTAACACACCTTCCAAGGCTCAGGATCCATTGCAGAAGAAGTGACAGGAAGAATTTAAGAGCCAAAGGAAGGGTAGGACACCTTACAACGTGTTCCTCCAGACAGAAAATGACCTGGATAACCATGACCTCACAGTGCCTGACACTACTGACACAAGACCATTATAATAGGAGATAAAGATGATGACATCAAAAATAAAAGAGAGGGATGGAGAGATGGCTTAATGGTTAAGGCATTTGCCTGCAAAGCCAAAGGACCCCAGTTCAATTCTCCAGGACCCATGTCAGCCAGATGCACAAGGGGGCACATGCATCTGTGGTTCATTTACAGTGGCTGGATGCCCTGGTGCACCCATTCTCACCCACTCTCTCTCTGCCTCTCTCTCTCAAATAAAATAAATAAATAAATAAAATAAAATAAAAGCCAAGCATGGTGGTGCACGCCTTTAATTCCAGCCCTGGGGAGGCAGAGGTAGGAGGATCACCATGAGTTCGAGGCCACTCTGAGACTACATAGTTAATTCCAGGTCAGCCTGGGCTAGAGTGAGACCCTACCTTGAAGAAAATAAAAAATAATAATAATAAATAAATAAAATAAATGAAAGACTGCAATTACCATGGTTTAATGTCTATAATTATGGAAGCTGTCAGTCAAAAAATATTTTTTAAATAATACAATAAAATTTTCAAAAAAGACTATCACTGTGTAACTAAGAGTGAACACTAACAGAAACAAACAATAATAAAAACCACATGTATCTTATCATATTTTTAACTTTCATTACACATCATTAGTTCTATTTATTTATTTATTTATTTTCAAACTTTTTTTTAAATTTAGAATACTATTTTTGCTGGACACACACCTTTAATTCCAGCACTCAGGGGGAAGAGGTAGGACGACTGCTGTGAGTTTGAGGAAAACCAGAGACTATGTCGCAAATTCCAGGTTAGCTTTGGCTACAGCAAGATCCTACTTCAAAAAACCAAAATGGGGGCTGGAGAGATGGCTTAGCAATTAAGACACTTTCCTGCAAAGCCTAAGGACCTATGTTCAACTCCACATAATCCACATAAGCCAGGTGGCTCAAGAAGTCTGGTGTTTGTCTGCAGTGGCAGAAAGCCCTGGTGTGCCCATTCTCTCCCTTCCTCCCTTTCTAATAAATAATAAATATTTTTAAAAGGGGGGGACTGGAGAGATGGCTCAGACTTTAAGGCACTTGCCTGCAAAGTCTAACAACCTGGATTTCATTCCACAGTACCCATGTAAAGACAGATGCACAAAGTGGCGCAAGCAGTTGGAGTATGTTTGCTGCAGCTGGAGGCCCTGGTAAACCCATTATATCTGTCTCTCTTAACTCTCTTTGCTTGCAAATAAATAAAATATTTATTAAAATAGTATTTGTATGTTGTCTAGTGTACAGTTCCTAAATATAAACCACCAGGAAATATTCCACATCTTATTACCTAACTCTGTCATGGTATCTATGAATGATTGTTGTATTTTCTGGAATACTCTATTCTTTAATATAGCCAAGAAACTTGGTTTCTTTTATCTTATATGTCAAACCTTCAATTGATTCAGTTTCATATTGAAAATAACATATAACAAAACTCACTTAGAGTCCTCTTTCTCATCTTTTTCTTCTTCATCTTTCTTTTCCTCTTCTTTTTTTTCTGTTTTTTCTGCTTTATCCTCTTCTTTTTCCTCTATTTTTTCTTCTTGTGAAGGACGAGCAATTTGCTGCTAGAATGAATCATCATTTGTAAAATACAAAAGAAACAGAAACAGCTATTCAAGTTGGGATGATGAATTATAAAATGTTCTAAATTTACATGATTAATAATTTATTATGAAAATGGTGGACACATATTTAAAACAGCCCAGCTTTTTTAATTGTACTCCTTAAAGGGTAAATGTTCAATATGGTTTGAACCTTTCAGAGAGGTTAAAAATGTTAAAATTCAATTAAAGAATCTGAGGGCAGTGACCCCCTTATTTTTATTTATTTATGTATTTTGGGTTTTCGAGGTAAGGTGTCACTCTGGAATTAACTATGTAGCCACAGGCTGGTCTCAAACTCATGGCGATCCTCCTACCTCTGCCTCCCGAGTGCTGAATTACAGGTCAGCCTGAGATAGTGTGAGCCCTACCTTGAAAAAATTTTTTAAAAAGAGGTGCATATGTCTGGAGTGCATTTCCAGTGACAAGAGGCCCTCCCCTGGTGTACCCATACTCTCTCCCACACACACACACATATACATACACATATGTGTGTACATATATATGTGTGTGTGTGTGTGTGTGTGTGTGTAATGAAATAAAATTCTGGATCCCAAATAACAACACACTTATTTGAAAAAGGGAGAGAGAATGGGTGCACTAGGGCCTCCTCCTACTGTAAACTAATTCCAGATGCATGCATCACTTTGTGCATCTGTGGAATTATACCAGGGCTGTCAGTCTTTCCAAGTAAGCATCTTTAACTGCGAAGCTAGCCAGTCTAGGCTACTTGGCAAGTTCCAGAACAGTGAGAAACCTTTTTGCAAATAAAGGAGGGTGGCACCGGAGGAAGAACTCTTAAGAAAGGTACTTAAATTCTCATACATAATGATCATATTCAACTAAATGATTATTACGCTGATACATCAATAACATTTCAAATTAATTATTTATTTATAAGCAAAGAGAAAGAAGGAGACAGAAAGAAAGAGAGGTGTGTGCCAGGGCTTCTTTCCACTGCAAATGAACTCTAGACAAATATGCTATTTTGTGCATCTGGTTTTATGTGGGAACAGGGGAATCAAACACATGCCATCAGGCTTTGCAATCTAGTGCTTTTAACCACTGAGCGATCTATCTAGTTCCCAAATTTATTATTATTATTTTACTTTTTTTTGTTTTTAGTTTTATGAGGTAGGTTTTCACTCTAGCTCAGGTTAACATGAATTCACTATGTAGTCTCAGGGTAGCCTTGAACTCATGGTGATCCTCCTACATTTGCCTCCTGAGTGCTAGGATTAAAGGCATATGTCACCATACCCGGCTGAAATTTATTATTTTAAGACAGGGTCTCTGCAGCACCCAAGATGCTCAGTTGGGAGAGTGTTAGACTGAAGACAGAGTCTCATGTAATCTCGCTATGTAGTCAAGGTTGACAATGAATTTCCACCACCACATCTAGAAAGCTAAGATCACTGGTTTGTGCTACCATGCCCTATTTAATAAAATGTTAGGGGGGCTGAAGAGATGGCTTAGTGGTTAAGGTGCTTGCCTGTGAAGCCTAAGGAACCCAAGTTTGACTCTTCAGATCCCACATAAGCCAGACACACAAGGTGATGCAAATATGCAAGATCAGACATGTGCACATGATAGCGCACACATCTGGAGCTCGATTACAATAGCTGGAGGCCCTGGCATGCCAATTCTCTCTCTTGCTTTCAATCTCTCACACATTAAGGGGGGGGGAGTCTCCTGGGCTTGCCTCAAAAAAATAATAAAGGGCTGTAGAGATGGCTTAGCAGTTAAGGCGCCTGCCTCCTAAACCTAAGAACACTGGTTTGAATCTCCAGCAGTTCCAATCTCCAGGTCCTACATTTAGCCAGATGCAAAGTAATGCAAAGGCGCAATGCCGCACTTGACCATAAGGGGGAGCACACATCTGGATTTCGTTCTCAACAGCTAAGAGGCTGCTGGCACGCCCAGCTCTATCTGTCCTCCTTTCCCTCTCTGTCTCTGTGTCTCTCTCCAAAAATATAATAATAATAATAAATATAAAATGTTGAAAATCACACATAGGGAATGGTATGTGTTAGGTTAATGTTCTATTAACTGATCTACATTCTCAGTCTAAATTTTTCAAAGCAATTTTATCACAATAGAAATTTACTATTTTCAGGACTAGAGAGATGACTTAGTGGTGAACGGCTTGCCTATGGAGACTTAGAACCCAGATTCAATTCCCCAGTACCCACGTAAAAAAGGTGGCAGAAGGGGGCACATGCATCTCGAGTTTATTTGAAGTGGCTAAAGGCCCAGGCATACCCATTCATATTCTCTCTCTCTCTACTAAATAAACATTTTTTAAAAAGAAATTTACTAAGCTGGGCGTGATGGCACATGCCTTTAATCCCAGAAGTAGGAGGATCACCATGAGTTCAAGGCCAACCTGAGACTATGTAGTGAATTCCAGGTCAGCCTGGGCTAGAGTGAGACCCTACCTTGAAAATCCAAAAGAAAAAAGAAATTTACTGATTGAGAGGGGGAGGGATATGATGGAGAATGGAGTTGCAAAGGGGAAAGTGGGAGGTGGGATTACCATGGTTTATTGTCTATAATTATGGAAGTTGTCAATAAAAATAAATTAATTTAAAACAATAAAAAGAAATTTACTGTTTTCAAGTAGAATTCTAACAATCATATAAATTATAGAAACATCAATTTATAAAAATTGCATTCAGTACAGGACTTGTGTTTGAATTTCTCATTTTCTCTCCTCCCTCCTGTATTTGAATTCTTTGTTTTGAGCAGGACTGGCCTTGAACTCACAGCAATTCTACCTCAGGTGTCCTGAGAGCTGGGATTAAAGGCATGTGCCACCATGATCAGCTTATGTGTTAACATTAAAAAAATTTTTTTTTCTCAGACATATACACACATGCATACGCATGTGTATCGTGTTACGGAACTGAACCTGTGTAGAGGGTAAGCTTTACAAGCAAATCTTTAAACACTAAGAAATCTCCTTGGCCTTGTTTAACATTTTCTTTTCTTCATATTTCCATCAATCCTGAAACACCCTCCATTAAGTAATGAAACAGACCTGATTTCTGCCTCTGCGTTTTCCATAATTCCTTCTTACTAGGGCTTTATAATTTTCATTTTTCTTGGTTAAATAGTAATATAAAACACAATCAGGAACACTCTGTAATAAAAAGGACTTAATTTATAAAATCCAATGAAACAAAAAAATTTAATAACGTAATACTTTCAATGAAAATTACTAGTATTCCCAAGCCCAAATTAAAAACAAACACACATAACATTTGAAGACATTCCTAGGCTCTGGAAATTCATTGATTTACTATGATGAACTACCAGAAATATTTAAATATTTTCTTATTAACTGGAAAATAAATTCTCTTTCTAGTATATATGTAAATATTCAAAATGTCTCTAAATGATTTCTTCAAAAACATAAAAGCTAAATGACTACAAAAAATAAAAATTCAAAAGGAATCAGAACAGATAAAATTATAATTTATCAATGTAAAGATATTTTGAATTGTTGTAACTGTTATAAAAGTATCTTGAATCTGTTTCAAGTCCACAGCAAAATCAATTTTACTTGTTAGAGCACAGAACATTAAAAACATCACAAAGCTATATATATTCTCAGTGTAAACCTTGTCTTACCTTTCGTTCCAAGTAGGATGCAATTAGTCCAAAGTTTTTTGGGTGCTGAATAAACCTAAATCAAAAAGGAAAGCACAAACAAATATTTTAACAACTTAAGAAAAAGAAATTTGGAAAAGGAAATAGCATGTGCAACCTAATTTCTAGAGGTTTCTCATTTCAGAGGCCTGGGAACCAACCACCCTCCAGATGGTTCTATGGTTATCAGAAGGCATAGAAATATATCATTTAAAAATTTTCCCAAAGTGATTTCACTGGTACCCAAGTTTGGGAATCTCTCTTAAAAATAACTCCACGAAGCCGGGCATGGTGGTGCACACCTTTAATCCCAGCACTCGGGAGGCAGAGGTAGGAGGATCGCCGAGAGTTCGAGGCCACCCTGAGACTACATAGTTAATTCAGGTCACCCTGGACCAGAGTGAGACCCTACCTCGCAAAACCAAAAAAAATAAAAAAATAAAAATAAAAATAACTCCACGAAAGCCGGGCATGGTGGCGCACACCTTTAATCCCAGCACTCGGGAGGCAGAGGTAGGAGGATCGCCGAGAGTTTGAAGCCACCCTGAGACTACATAGTCAATTCCAGGACAGCCCGGACCAGAGTGAGACCCTACCTCGCAAAACCAAATAAATAAATAAATAAATAAATAAATAAATAACTCCATGAGCAGGGCGTGGTGGCACACGCCTTTAATCCTAGCACTTGGGAGGCAGAGGTAGGAGGATCACTGAGAGTTTGAGGCCACCCTGAGACTACATAGTGAATTCCAGGTCAGCCTGAGCCAGAGGGAGACCCTACCTTGAAAAACCAAAAAAAAAAAAAAAAAAAAAAAAAAAATCCAAAGAGATGGCTGAGCAGTTAAGGCACTTGCCTTCAAAGCCAAAGGACCCAGGTATGACTCCCCAAGACCTACGTAAGCCAGATGCACAAGGGGGTACACACATCTGGAGTTTGTTTGCAGTGGCTGCGGGCCCTGGCACACCCATTCTCATTCTCTCTCTCTACCTGCCTATTTTCTCTCTCTCTCTCAAATAAATAAATAAAAATTTAAATTTAAAAAATTAAAATAATAAAAGACTCCACATTCTCACTTCTTATCTGTTACCTATTTTCCCACATATAAGTTTATGGGAAGATCTACTTCTCAAAGTAGCCATTCCAATGCCAAAGCAGGAAAAAGCTGTTGTGGAAACAGTTCCTTTTACAAGATAATGCCAAATAGTTTTATTGACATACATAAACTTCTATTAGAGAATAATTTAAAAGTTAAATTACTTGTCCTTAAAGATCTCTTTCTCATGGTCAGTCCAAACATTCATAAATTGTCTATCTTTATAAACCTTCATAGGGTCCTCCATAAGCCCATTCATATTGATGAACTTGACCCTTCTCTGCTCTGCATCAAACATCATAGGTGGGATCACCGAGAGCTGGCGCATTTGTTTCTCATTGTTCTGTAAAAAAGGAATGCAGTTTAGGTAGCATAATGTTTAAACTAGAAATTTTTACCAAATGATATGAATTATAGAGGCAGAGAATTTACTTTTTTGGAATAATTTATTCTTTTTTGTTTCCATGCTTAGTTTTGCTTTTTGCGACATGGTTTCACTCTGTGGCAATGCTGGCCACAAGTATACAAGCATCCCTCTGCCTCAGTCTTCTGAATATGGTGGTTTCATGTGATCTGCTATGCCCAGCTTATAATCTATAGCTTTGATAAAAGTTGTTTGCTTAAACAAGACTGATGATTTGGATAATAAATTTTCAGACCCAAAAGATACAAAATAACATGGGTTTTAGGAGCTGTATCATGAATCCATACATATAGATGGATAGGATAGTGTTAGATAGATGCTTGGTAGGTAGGTAGGTAAGTAGACAGTCTTACATAATAAAAAGTGTTTCAGGGGCTGGAGAGATGGCTTAGCAGGTAAGGTGCTTGCCTGGGAAGCCTAAAGACTGATTGTTTGACTCTCCAGGTCCCATGTAAGCCAGATGCACAGTGACACAAATGTACAAAGTCGCACATGAACACAAGGGGGTGCATGCATCTGAGTTCAATTGCCGTGGCTGGAGGCCCTGGTGTGCCAATTCTCTCTCCCACTCTCGCATTAAAAAAAAAAAAAAAAAAAAAGGCAGTCTGTTGGGCTTGCCTCAAAAAAAAAAAAAAAGAAAAGAAAAGAAAAGAAAAGAAAAGAAAAGAAAAAAAAAAAAAAGAAAAGAAAAGAAAAGAAAAGAGGAAACTGTTTCAGGGTTGGGGAGATAGATGGCTTAGAGGTTGAGGCATTTGCCTACAAAGCCTAAGGAGCCAGATTCAATTGCCCAGCACCTATGTAAGCCAGATGCACAAATTAGCATAGGCATCTGGAGGTTCATTTGCAGTGGTCAGAGGGGCCCTGGAGTGCCCATTCTCTCTACCTGCCTCTTCCTCTCTCTGTTTCTCCTTCCCTCCCTCTCTTAAATAAATCAATTAAATGTTTTTTGAAAAACTATTTCAAAGCCAGGCGTGGTGGCACCCGCCTTTAATCCCAGGGGTAGAAGGATCACCATGAGTTCGAGGCTACCCTGAGAATACAGAGTGAATTCCAGGTCAGCCAGGCTACAGTGAGACCCTACCTAGAATAGCACAATTTCGGAACAAATCTCAGCATTATTTCACAAAAGAGTAAACAGAAAAAGAAGTAACAAGGTATAAAATTTTAATGTTACTCATCTCAAATTACCTAACTCATATAAACACTGCTAATTTTAAATAATCTATTCACTAAAAAAACTTAGCTCTGTTGGGCATGGTGGTGCATGCTTTTAATCCCAGCACTTGGGAAACAGAGGGAAAAGGATTGCTGTGAGTTCAAGACCACCTTGAGATATCATAGTGAACTCCAGGTCAGCCTGGGCTAGAGCAAAACCCTACCTTGAAAAAAAAAAAAAAACCACTATGAATAAAGCTACTTTAACATTTCCAGCTCAGATCTATCTCCATCCCTCCCTCATTTCCTTCCTTTCTCTCTTTTGCTCTCTTTCTTGTTCTTTTTAAGAGAGAGAGAGAATAGGCAGCATTCCAGGGCCTCCAGCTACCAGAAGCTAACTCCAAACACATGTGCCATCTTGTGCATCTGGCTTTACATGGGAACTGGGGAATTGAACCTTGGTCCTTCGGCCTTGCAAGCAGCACCTTAACCTCTAAGCCATCTCTCCACATCCTGAAACTTTATTTTAAACATAGGGTCTCACTCGAAGCTCAGGCTGGCCTGGAACTCATTCTGTAATTCCAGGCTGCTCTTGAACTCACAGCCACCTCGCTCAAGCTTATCATTTCAACTTAAGCTGATTATGTACAGTTTTCTACTTCCTTCATAACTAATTAAGTAAGAATCCAGAAACAGCAACTTATAAGAAACATATGAGGGGCTGGAAAGATGGCTCAGCGCAACCTGATGACAAGCATTCAAAGCCTGAGCAACCAAGAAAAAGCCAGAGCCAAAGTGGTGCACTTGTCTAGAATCCCCATGAGCCTACACAATGGGAGGCTGAATCAGAACCCTGAAATCCAAAGGCCAGCTAACCTAGCCTTCCCAGTGGCAAACAATGACAAGAGACCCCAACTCAAAACAAATTGCAAGAAGGGGACCAAAACCCCCAAACTGTCTTAACTTCCACATGTGCACCATGCCATTTGCACACCATGCACACATATATACACACACAAAAGAATATATGATAAGCCGGGCGTGGTGGCACACGCCTTTAATCCCAGCACTCGGGAGGCAGAGGTAGAAGGATCGCCAAGAGTTTGAGGCCACCCTGAGAGTACATAGTTAATTCCAGGTCAGCCTGGACCAGAGTGAGACCCTTGCAAAAAAAAAAAAAAAAAAAAAAAAAGAATATATGATATACAAAGAATATACATAAGAAACCTCTTAAAATATTTATATTTTATAATGGACGCAAAATAAAATATCAAGTACTGATGGCATTTTATTTCAAATATCAACACAAAGACAAGTTATATGAACAAGCTATTTTCTCAATACACATACTGTGTTTCTGAAATATAGACTAGGGCTGGAGGTGCTTGCCTGCTAAGCCTATGAACCTAGGTTTGACTCTCCAGTACCCACGTAAGCCTGATGCACAAAGTGGCGCATGGGTATGGAGTTCGTTTGTAGCAGCAAAGGCCCAGATGCGCTTGCATGCCCATTTTCTTTTTCTGCTTGCAAATAAATAAATAAAAATATCAAAAAAAAAAAAAAAAAAAAAGCCAGGTGTGGCAATGCGTGCCTTTAATCCCAGCATTCAGGAAGCAGAGGTAGGAGGATCACCATGAGTTCAGGGCTACCCCGACATTACATAGTGATTACTGGGTTAATCTGGGCTACAGTGAGACCCTACTTGAAAAAGCAAAATATATATACACATATTCTATGTGCCTCCTTCTCTCACTCAAATAAATAAATTTCTTTGAACTCCTGCTTTGAAATGTAGACTAGTGCTAGGGAGATGGTTCAACTGTTAAAGGTGCTTGCTTGAAAACCTACCCAAGAAACTTCAGTTCTCTAATACCCACATAAAGCCAGATGCACAAAGTGGCACATGCACCTGGGGTTTATTTGCCAATAGCAAAGGACCTAATGCACCCTCCCTCTCCCTTTCTTTCAAATATTTTAAAAATCATTTAAAATAAATAATAAAATTTAGACCAAATGAATACTATACAATCATGTAGTAGCACAAACTCATCAGAAACTGTTATCTCGGTCTGGAGAGATGCTTAGTGGTTAAGGCATTTGCCTACAAACCAAAGGACCCAGGTTCCATTTCCTCAGGACCCACGTAAATCAGATAGATGCACAAGGGGGGGTCTATGTGTCTGGAATTTGTTTACAGTGGCTGAAGGCCCTGGTACACCCAATTCTCTCTGTCTGCCTCTTTCTGACTAAAATAAATTTAAAAAGAAACTTATCTCCCTTAGCAGTAATTTAACTTCATGAGATTGAGGAACTTGATGCTTTGATAAAAATAAAAGCTATTCACCTGGGATGGTGGCACACACCATTAATCCCAGCACTTGAAAGGCAGAGGTATGAGGACAGGCATGCATTTGAGGCTACCCTGAGACTCCATACAGAATTCCAGGCCAGCCTGGGCTGGAGTGAGACCCTACCTCAAAAAAAAAAAAAAAAAAAAAGCTGGGCATGGCGGTGTATACCTTTAATCACAGCACTCAGGAGGCAGAGGTAGGTGGATCACCGTGAGTTCTAGGGACTCTGAGATTCCATAGTGAATTCAGGTCAGCCTGGGCTAGAGTGAAACCCTACCTTGAAAAAAACAAAAAAAGAGGCAAAAAAGAAAAAGAACCTGGACAAGAGTGAAACCCTACCTCAAAAAAACAAAAAATAAAAAATAAAAAGGAAATGAAATGCAGTTTTCTTTTTAAGTATCACAAACATTCACAGAAAGAAAAAATACAGGTGAGGTTAAATGGTAGTAAAAGTGAAGTAGTCAATAGTCATGATACTACTTTTCATTTCTAAATGTACTGAACAGTACATAAGCACCAATGCCTAAGTGCACAAGTCTTTTTAAAATAAATAGTTTAGGTCGGGTGTGGTGGCGCACACCGTTAATCCCAGCACTCGGGAGGCAGAGGTAGGAGGATCGCCGAGAGTTCGAGGCCACCCTGAGACCACATAGTTAATTCTAGGTCAGCCTGGACCAGAGTGAGACCCTACCTTGCAAAACCAAAAAAAAATAAATAAATAAAATAAAATAAAATAAAATAAAATAAAATAAAATAAAATAAAATAAAATAAAATAAAATAAAATAAAATAAATCAAATAAATAGTTTAAGGCTGGAGAAATGGCTTAGTGGGTAAGGAGCCTGCCTGCCAAGCCTAAGAATGTCATTCGATCCTCCAGGTCCCACGTTTAGCAAGACTCAAAGTGACGCAAGGACGCAATGCCGCATTTGTCCACAAGGGGGGGGGAGTGCATGGGTCTGGAGTTCATTGATGTGCCTATTCTCTCTCTACCTCTCTCTCAAATTAAAAAAAAAGGTAACAGTTTAGTTGCACAAAACAGATCAGTATGTTTTGTTTTGTTTTTCGAGGCAGGGTCTCACTCTAGCCCAGGCTGACCTGGAATTAACTATGTAGTCTCAGGGTGGCCTCAAACTCATGGCGGTCACCCTACCTATGCCTCCTGAGTGCTGGAATTAAAAGCCTGTGCCACCAAGCCTGGCTAAAACCAATCAGTTTTGAGAGATCATTAATGCCCTTGAAGTGGATCTCTGTGTGTGCTGGTGTTCAAACCCAGGGATTCCTACCTGACAGATAAACATTCTAACAGTTAAGCTAATCGCGATCCCTGAAATTTACTTTTATTTTTGCATTTGTTTATTAATATATTCCTAAACACTAGGTACTGGGAATTGAAAGATTGACTCACAGCTGGGCATGGTGGTGCATGCCTTTAATCCCAGCACTCGGGAGGCAGAGGTAGGAGGATTGCCATAAGTTCGAGGCCACCCTAAAAGTACATAGTTAATTCCAGGTCAGCCTGGGCCAGAATGAGACCCTACTTGAAAAAAAAAAAAAAAAAGATGGACTCAAATGTATAATAACCACATTCATGAAGATGATGGGCATGGTGGTGCACGTCTTTAATCCCAGTACTCGGGAGGCAGCGGTAGGAGGATCGCCATGAGATCAAGACCACCCTGAGAATACAGAGTGAATTCCAGGTCAGCCTGGGCTAGAGTGAGACCCTACCTCGAAAAACCAAAACAAACAAAAAAGAACATAAAGAAAAATATGAAATGAGTTTTCTTTTTATTTCTTGGCGAGAGAGAAATAGGCAGAGAGAGAGAGAGTATGGGTGCGCCAAGGCTTCCAGCCACTGCAAACGAACTCCAGATGTATGTGCCTCCCCCCTTGTGCATGTGGCTTACGTGGGTTCTGGGGAATTGAACCTGGGTCCTTTGGCTTTGCAGGCAAGCACCGTAAACACTAAACCATTTCTCCAGCCCCTGAAATGAGTTTTCTTTGGGGAAAGTGAGGGAGGAAGTTTCATTCAAGCTGGGTGTGGTGGCACACACCTCTAATCCCTGCACTCAGGAAGCAATGGTAAGAGGATCAGCAAGAGTTCAAGGCCACCCTGAGACTACGTAATGAATTCCAGGTCAGCCTGGGCTACAGCAAGACCCTACCTCGAATAAGTAAACAAACAAACAAACAAATAAATAAATAAATAAATAAATAAATAAATAAAATAAACAATTTTAAAACAGAGTGGTAATATTGCTGTTTGCACTGGATGATATAGTCTTCAAATATATAGTGTGGTCTCCAATAACTAACTGTTTTATAATTTGATTAATTCTCTTTTAGTTGCAGGCAAGGAAATGCCTTAAAAATAATACCATTCAGGGATGAAGAGATGGCTTAGCAGTTAAGGCGTTTACCTGCAAATCCAAAGATCTCAGATCGACTCTCCAAGCCCCACATAACCCAGATACACAAGGGGGTACATGCATCTGGAGTTCAATTGCAGTAGCTGGAGCCCTGGCATGCCCATTCTCATTCTCTCTCTCTCTCACTATTTCTCTCTCTCTTTCTCTCTCTCTGCCTCTCTCTCTCTCTCTCTCTCTCTCTCTCAAACAAATAAATTAATTTAAAAAAATATCATTCACTACAGAAGTGTATCTTATTAAAATACACCGGGTGTATTTGAATCCTTTAATCCTAGCACTCGAGACGAAGAGGTAGGAGGATCGCTCTAAATTCAAGGCCATCCTGAGACTAGAGTTTGTGCCACCAAGTCAGCTAAGGCTAGAGTGTAACACTACCTCAAAAAAAAATTTTTTTTTAATTTTTTTAAGTATTAAGACGGGTTTGGGGAGATAGGATTTTCAATAAGGTGCTCACAATGCGAGGCTGAATACCCAAATTCAATCACCTAGAACCCATGTTAATAAAGTTCAGGGCATGGTGGTGGACACCTTCAATCCCACCATTGTGGAGGCAGAGGTGGAAAGACTGCCATGAGTTCAAGGCCAGCCTTGAACTACAAGTGAGTTCCAGGTAAGCCTGGGCTACAGTGAGACCCTATCTATTGAAAGAGAGTGCATATGCGCGCAAGCTCATGTGGTGTCACATGCTTGTATTCTAAATGCTGAAAAGGTAAAGACAGGTGGATCCTTAGAACTCACTGGCCAGCCAGTCTAGCCTACTTGTTGAGTTCAAAGACAGTAAGAAATCCTGTCTCAAAAACAGCTGGATAGGACACCTGAAGCACAACACCTGAGGTGGTCCTCTGGCCTGTGCAGAAGTCCATGTGCACACACACAGAAGCAATTATTAAAATGGTAATGGGGGTCTGGAGAGATGGCTCAGCGGTTAATGGTGCTTTCCTGCAAAGCCTAAAAGCCTGGGTTCAGCATGTGTCTGGAATTAGTTTGCAATGGCAAAAGGCCCTAGTGTGGCCATTCTCCTCCACCTCCCTCTCTCTCTCTACCTACCTCCCTCTCTTTGTCAAATGGTTCTTGTTCATAAATAAATCTCCTTTATATTTACTTTTAATCCCTAAATGCCCACTTACCTTCCCTTGCACTTAATGTCTCTCTTTCCTGGGGACATTCACCTGAAAACAGATGGCTCTGATATGTAGTTATCCTAGTTCAACCCTCTATGAGGCTCATCCTTTGGAGAACACACTGCTATTCCACAAGACACAAGCTCCTTCAGAAATTGAAGAAACAGTACCACCAGCTCATTGGTTGAACTTGGAAACTACAGCATCTTTCCATTCCTCTTTTTCCTCACTGCAACACTCAGTCCATTCATCTTGTCCAGTATACATTCTAGTCTCCTCCATCAGTCTCCTAATATCTTTACCAGTGATGCTCTGAAAGATTGCAGATCTCCTTGCTGTCAAAGCATCACATTCCTGCCTTGCTTAAAACAATACAGTGCTTGGCCAATGTCCTTGGAACAGCTCAAACTCTAGCAACCTTCCTAAAATTTCCTCATTTACATACAACTAAATCTTTATCTTCTGGACTACAGGGGTGAGGTGTTTAAATAAGCAATGAATTAAATCAATTTTCTTACCTCCTGCTCAGAAAGACCATCAATAATTTCAGAAATTTCATGCTCACTCCTAGCAATGGTAGCTGAAAGACCAGCTCCCCTCTGCCCAACTCTAAATAGAAAAGAAAAATGTATCTGAGGCTTTTTATAAAGAAAATAACAAATGTATATTTTAATAGGATTTTTTAATGTACTAAAAATCATTAAAAGGGGGTGGAGAAAGAAGCCTGAAATACTACTGAGTAAATATTTGAAGCAATATGCTTGGGTCACCTATTATACTCATACCACTTTCAATGCTAATACTGAATTTAAAAGTTACATGGCCAGGTGTGGTGGCACACACCTTTAATCCCAGCACTTGGGAGGCAGAGGTAAGAGGAATGCCATGAGTTCAAGGCCACCCTGAGAATACATAGTGAATTCCAGGTCAGCCTGGGCTAGAACGAGGGACCCTACCTTGAAAAACCAAAAAATTTAAAAATTACAGTTCAGTTGATAGAGTATTTGCTCTGCATGCATCAGGCCCTGGCTTTGATGGTCAACACCACAAAATAATAATAATAATAATAATAATAATAATAATAATAATAATAATGTTATACATATATATCCAAGTTAAAATAGTAGAATCAGTTATGAGACCTGTGGAACCCAGGTATTAATGCCATCTCCATCAAGCAGCAGTATTTTCTCTATGTTCTAGAGAACAGGAGACTTACAAAAATATACTGGACATTCAGAAAAGGCGGAGGAAAACCACAATCAGTAGTGCTCACACAATCGTAATTGTTAGTAAAGGGTCTTAATGTGACTCTTACATGAGCTGATGAGGAAAGCTAAAGCTTGAGACCTTTGCAAAATACCCATTCTCTAAAACTAAAAACAAACCACAAACTATCTACCAAAATTAAACAATTCTTACATTGTCATCAATTTAATTAGATTTGATTATGTTCATAATTACTAAGCATTATTCAGTTCTGTTCTTATTAGCTTTGTGATGGCTTATATGATATATAGAATCACTTAGGAAAGGTGCTGTTGACATGCCTCTGTCGGATTATGTAGATGAGGTTAGCATCTGGATATACTGGGTATTTGATTAGACTAATTGAGGTAGAAAGACCCACTTTAACTATGAATGGCACTATTCTGAAGACTGGCTTCTTGGGCTGCATAAAAAGGAGAGAACTGACTGAGCAGTAGCATTCATAGCTCTTGGGTTCCTCATGGTAAACTGAATGTGACCAGCTGCCTCATGCTCCTACTGCAATGCCTTTACCAACATGATGGACTATTATTAAACTAAACACTGTTTTTCCTTAAGTTGCTTCCTGTCGGGCATTTATTCCCAGTAATGAGAAAAGTAACTAATGCAGCTGTTATTTTGAAAGAAATTATTATTGTTCAGAAATCAAAATAGGAATATGAAAATGAAAACATTCATTACATAGCATAAACATTATGGTTAAACATAAATTAATATTAAATTCATTAACATAATCTTTCCTGATAAAGCAGTTTTAAATCCAACATGGAAGTCCTTGTGAACTTTCTACTCATCAGCTTTAGGAATAAATATGTTTATTTGAAGGAAAAAAATAACGTTATTTTTTTAAAATCACAATCATTAAATTCAGGTGGGCAGTACTCCTCTCTTGTGAGCCAGCCCTAGCAGCTCATGCTTTTCCCAAATAAAAATTTTCATCTTTGCTTCAGGAAAAAAAAATTATCACAATCATTAACCATCAAATTACTTGCCTTTGAAATCTTTCTTGTTGTTCCCTTTGTTTTCGAATCTCTGGAAACTGCTTCTCATAGTACTCCCTTGTTTTGCTTTCTTTAGCTTTCCTCCGGGGGTTATTTTCTATTCTGTCCACTTTTTTCTCCCATGCTTCCATGAGCTGATCATAGCGCTGGCAGATTTTTTGTTCCTATTATAAACATCCGTAGCAAATTAATAATAGTTAAACTGCACTCTGTGATTTGGTAAGCCTAATAGCTTTAAATAATTCTATTCCTTAAAACTAAATCAGAAGTACATGAGGGCTATGGCTCAGTTGTGAATGAGGATTTGAATGTGATCTGACAGAAAAGAGAAAGTAATCCATTTCCTATGGGCACGCACAATACACTTTGCCTGGAATTTCTACTAAACATTAACACAATACAAATGAACAAATTCATTGGTGACTTACTGGTAGTGGATGACCAGCTATTTTTATTTTCCAAATAACATGTCTTCATTGTCAAAAAGGAAGATTAGAAACATGAACAAGTTTGTAACCTGACCAATCAAAAGCAACATTAGCATTTTGGTGTTATCCATCCAATCTGTCAGAGATACGTGAACATTTGACACTACTTCTATTGTGAGAATTTCTGTCTGCATAATATTTTTTTACTATTATAAATGAATGTTTTTGTAATAGATATTTTAGACAAGGTTGAGAAGGTTAAAACTGGGTGATCTTTTTCATAAAAACAAATCCAATTAAATACATGAAATCAAGAGCTAATGCTTGGCCAGGCATGATGGTGCATGCCTTTAATCCCAACACTCAAGAAAGAGCATAGGTAGTAGGATCACTCAGAGGTTTGAGGCCAGCCTGGGACTATAATGTGAGTTCCAAGTCAGCCTGAGACCATACCTCCAAAAAAAAAAAAAAAAAAAAAAAAAAACGACGACGACGACAAAAAGCTAATGTTTAAATAAATGAAATATGATTCCATTTTCTAAAGATAAAAGACAAGAGAATTTTCCATTATGGCCATAGAACTGTGTGAACATGTAACAACATATGGATTAAAAAAAAAGTATGAATGAGGAGGACTGGAGAGATGGGTTAATGGTTAAGGCATTTGCCTTCAAAACCAAAGGACCCAGGTTCAATTCCCAAGACCCACATAAGCCAGAAGCACAAGGTGGTGCATGTGTCTGGAGTCTCTCTCTCACTCTGAAATTTAAAAAAATAAATTAAGAAAGATAAAAAAACAGGGGTTTGGGACAAATTGGCAACATTGGTCACCTCAAAAAAACAGACATAGGAGGGGTCTGGAAAGATGGTTCAGTGGTTGAAGGTACCTGATTTGTAAAACCTGTCATCCAGGGATTGATTCCCCAGTACCAACATAAAATCAGATGAGCAAAGTGGCACATGCATCTGGAATTTGCTTTCAGTGGCTAGAAACCCTGGAGGTTTCTCTGCTGTGCACACGCTCACGTGTGCTCTCTCTCTCCCCCCCTTGCAAATGAATAAAACTTTAAAAAAAGAAGAAAGGGGGCTGGAGAGATGGCTTAGAGGTTAAGTGCTTGCCTATGAAGCCTAAGGACCCCAGTGTGAGGATCAACTCCCCAGTACCCATGTAAGCCAGATGCAGAAGATGGTGCATGCATGTAGAGATCATATGCAGGGGCTGGAGGCCCTGGTGCGCCCATTCTCTCTGTCTGTTAATAATAAATAAAAATAAAACAAAAAAATTTTTAAAAGAAGACAAAGAAAGAAGACAGACAGACACACACACACAGAATACTTTTTCCAAGCACACCACCCCCATTTCCTAATCACTCTTTTTGCCTTTGTGTCCCTCATCTTTTCTCTGTGTATTGCTACCTCCTTAACCCAAGCCAGTATCGTCAGCACTGAGATTAAAACAACCACCTCTGAAATGTCTCCCATGCCTTCTTAGGGCCTAGTTCATATGCTAGGTAAGTTTTCTACCATTGAGCTAAAGTCCCAGCACTTCCCGTGCATTCTTTTTTTGTTTTAATTATTATTATTTGATTGGCAACTTCTATACCTGTGCATTCTTAATGTTGTAGCCAGATATAAACTCTCAGAATATAAAACTGAACTTTACACCTCCTCAGGTTAAAAAAAAAAAAAAAAAAAAAACAGTACCCGCAGAATCTGATGTAAAGCCTCCTATGTGACTTCCAGAGCAGCCCGAGCTTCCTTTCCCCATCCCCATTACAGCTTACTTAGTCTACGCTCAGCTAGCTCGGAACCTGCTACACTAACTCCTATTTTACTGAACCTGTTTCCTCTGCTTGTTTAAGGTGACAGAGTATTGTTTTATTGTGTAACAGTCCTTCCTGACATATCTACTTAAGGTGTTTCCTTTCAGATGTACTCAAGTTATCCAAATGTGCATGACTACATTATGATCATAATACTATACCTGCCTGCTGAGGTTTCTACTCCCTCACAGCTAAAGCACATAGCTATTTTGCTTGCCTTTCTGGAATAATACATGAGACCAGAATGTACAAATGATAAATACATATTAAGCAAATCAGTAAACAAATAAACTTTATAATCACTCTCCCAAGTGTGATCGTGTATTTTCATCACCAGAGAGCTAACTTATCACAATTATAACAAAATGACAGAAAAAAAAAGTAAAATAATTTCTTAATTCATACTTGTATATTCTTGGCAAGAGAAAAATTCAATACCAATAATTTAAAATAGCATATGGATGATGAGCAGATGGCTCAATGGCTAAAGGCACTAGCTTGCAAAGCCTGCCAGTATAGGTTCAAGTCCTCAGCCACCTACATAAAGCCACATGGAAAAGATGGCACGAGCTTGTGGCATTCTACTTGCAGCATCAACAGACCCTCGAGAGCATGAGCACATGCACATATGTGTGAACACACACACACATATAAGGAAATAAAATCATTTTTACAAAAGACAGAATGGCAAATTTGAACTTCAAAAGTTTTACACCAAGTAAAAGCTTCTGGAGCTTTACAACTCATTAAGCTGTCAGAACATTAAATATAAGGTGTAAGTTCAAGTCTAACATGAAATTCAGATATTTCACTTTACGGGCTGTGAAGATGATGCAGCAGGTAAAGCCTGCAGGTCTAGGTTCAATTCCCTAGCCACCCACATAAAGTCAGGTGAAAAGAATGCATGAGCATCTGGTATTCTATTTGCAGCATTGGAAAACCCTGACGAGGGGCCAGAGAGATGGCTTAGCAGTTGTTTGCCTGTGAAGCCTAAGGACCCCGGATCAAGGCTCAATTCTCCAGGTCCTACATAAGCCAGATGCACAAGGTGGCACATCCATCTAGAGTCCGTTTGCAGTGGGTGGAGGCCCTGGCGAGACCATTCAATCTCTATCTGCCTCTTTCTCTGTCTGTCACTCTCAAATAAATAAACAAACAAAGAAAGAAACTGTTCTGCCTTTAAAAAAAGAAAGAAAAAAAAACCCTGAAGTGCATGCACATGCACACACACAAACAAATAATCTCATTTTATTAAACACCTGAATTTAAATGCATCTGTAAAATGAGTATAAACATAGCATGGAAATAAGACTAGTTGCACTGTATTGTCGGTAGTTAACTTTTATGATGATAACCATAAAACGTTTAGAAATAAAGTTATATAATTAAACATGAGAAACTTTGAATTTGAAGACCTTGAACCCAACCTGAACAAGTTTCTCATAAGACTGTAACTTACCTACATATGAGACCTACGAGACTAAATGTGGATCATGTACTTATCCTTCATAGCTTTTGGGGTTTTTGTTGTTGTTGTTGTTGCTTTTTATTTTTATTTTATTTTATTTTTTTGACTACTCACCATTTTCTTTATTTTGGCTGAATGAAAATGTTAAAATACATGACAAGTGAAATTAATTTAGTAATGATGTTACACATAGTATTATAATGCTACTAGAATTAGACACAGTTAAGTCATATATATACAGTTAAATTCTAAATCAGCATTTGTTCTCAATATACTCAGGAACTAATAATTAATGGGAAGGTGAATACCTAAATGAGCATGAATGGGAAAGCTGTATAAATTTCAGTTAACAAGGAGAGGACCTCACCCTTTGTTTTCTTGCATGATTTCTTCTTTTAAAAAATAAAATGAGTTTTTTCCTCATCACCTGGTTTCTAGAAGAGAAAAATATGGTTGCATAACATTAAGAAAAAGCACAATTTAATGATGCATTCACTTTTTTCCAGACACACTAGAAACAGGCAAAAACCATTTAAGAATTTATTATTAAATCAGAGTTAATCTTAATATTTTACCCTGAAAAATAAGGCTTGATAACTCTTGCAACAACTATGACTAAAATTCCCCTTTTCTACAAGATAATACAGTTAATTTTTAGTTCATATATCCAACTATAAGGCATATATTATTTTCAAATTTTAATTATACAATAACTGTTTCTTCCCAAGAACTCTGATGACACAAGCATCAGTGTAATGCTTAGAGGAAGGGAGGTAGAGGGAATGGACAGGTACCTCCCTGACTCAGGCAAAGGCTGACCTCCCTCTTATGAGGAGACTACACATCAATATATTTAGAGAGAGGTGATTTCTGCTGTAAATAGAAGACATTCTTCTGGTTTTTTTTTTTTTTTGTTTTTTTTTTTACAGAAATGATATATAACACACTCTAAGAAACAATGGAGGGAAATTCAATAAGTCAGGAAGATTTCGCCTTTATCTTAATATGTCAGTTGCACTTTTTAAATTGGAAGTACTGTAACCTTCAAATAGAATGACATATAGGTTCAAATGAAATATTTATACCTGACCTACTTTCAGAAAGTATTTCAAGTTAATTATTCAAACAGAAATATAAAGCCAAAAATTATCTGCTACAAACACTAACAATGAGATTGGCTCCACTCAAATAAGCACAGATAATCATTAGCTGGCTCTAAGAAAAAGTAGCCAAGAGAGGAAAAGAATTACTAAAAAGTACAATCACTATATCATATAAAGCAAATGACAGTAATGAAAGAATGAATAGAGCTACTGAACAATTCACATGGATGCACATAGCATGTAGCATTTTGAAAGGTGATATAAAGTAGGAGTTTTACCACATATCCAATTTGCTCTCATTGTAATTATGTACAACTTAAAAGCAAATGACAATCAATGAATACAATTGTAAATATATCCTATGAATATAAATGAAGTCAGCTAGTCAGTAACCTATCTCAGGACAGTGTAACAAGCATTAAATAGGCAATGTAGATAACATGAAGTAAATCAAAGACACAAAAACTTCAGCTTCTATTAAGGGAGAGAAGACAAAACACAAACATAACTGAAGGTTATAGAGAAAAATCTCATTCAAAGTAGCCAACTAAATTTTATCTGGTATTTTCTGTTTTAAAAAATGTTAAATAGCTAAGCAGTTATAAAACAAAATTTTGTGCCTCATCTATTCCTAAGGGTTCTCAAGATCATAGCAGAATCTCACAGAAAAATTCAAGTATATGACTTTTACTATGAACCACTTCTAAACAAAATTTAAAATTATTCAAATTTCAGTAGTCATGCATACTACCATGCAAATTATATTTGCCACCAGTTCTGCAAAGTAGTCAACTATCGTACACACTCTCAGATATTAAAAATAAGAAAAAATATATAGTAATGTGCTCATTAGCAACTGTAATAGTAAATAATTATAATATTATGGTTATACTTTAAAAAGCATATAAAATAGAAATATCACATTTGTCACCAAGCATTAATATTAATCCACCTAAAATTCTCTTAAAGTATGACAACTTAAAAAAAAAAACAAAAACACTATCTAGCTTCTCTTACTTCAATCAGATCAAGTAATTATGTTTACTTTTCACTTATTTTCTTATTCTAAGACCTGTATGCATAAAGGCCTGGTACTAGGATGAGCAAGGCTAAGCAAACTACATTCTGGAGCAGCTTCCTCACCGACATGAGGAACTGAGCCTTCCAAGGCACCAGGATATTAAATTGCAGAAGGGTCTACAAATACCGTCATTAGCAAGAGTCATAGAAGGGATTTCCCTAGAATAGGATTTTGAATAATGATAAAATGATCCGTGGCACTTCTACTTTGCAATGGCAGATGTGGCTTGGTGGGGGACGGTGTCATCACTAGTCTTAAATGAAAAAGCTTCATTATCTTACTTCATCATGCGCCTTGCAGGTACTCCACTGAAAAAAAGACAAAACAGGAGGCAAAAAATTCAAGCCTCAAGGTAAGCCATTTCAATGTTAAGTATCCACCTTTTTTTTTTTTTTTTTTACTAGCAGATTATAAAACCAGCTAGTTTTATTCAATAATTTATTTCATTTTTGGTCTTGGAAACTCAAAGCTGTTACCCCAACCCCCAAGAAGCCAGAGGAAGATAACATATAATAAAACAACAGCAAATTACACAAATCTAAAACACACTTATACTATGTTATTAATAATGTCAGGGAAAAACATAAAAATGATCTTTTTATAGAATATATGGTGCTTAACTGAAGAACTCCAAAGACGATAAATACTTACGTCTTGATGTTCTCATGGTACACCTTGGTATCTGATGGCTGGTTATAGAGTGGCTAAAAAATAAATCAAATATTTATGGGAAAAGTGTTGTACATATGTGTTGGAAAAAAACAATCAATAATTTTTTAATGTATGCTTAGCTCAAGTGTCAATGGATCTACACCATAGCATGTCCTACCAAAACCTGCAGACTTTAGGTTTTTCTGTAACATCATCTCCATCTTTCAGTAAGAAAGCTTGACAATCAATTGTAACTTATGATAAATATGGCTCATTATAGATTTTTAATTTCAATGGCAAAGGAAGATTATGCACTGTCATTATCCTAATAGTATGATTCAAAGAGCTATTTCTTTTACTTCTTCCTTCTTCATTCTATCTGAAGTGATAAAATGGCTGTTCAAACTCGGTGATGTTTCTGCAAAAGTAACCAAATTTATTCACAATTATTTTAAACTTTATCAAAAACCTTCTGTCCAGCTATATCCTTCTCATCCCAAAATAAATGGACCACATCCCATTTATTCCCCCCAAAACACTGACAATGATAAAAGGATTTCTTACCAGCTCAACTTTTGGACCAAGACCTTCAAAAATTTTATGAGCTTCTTCTGCTTTTTTCTAGGAATAAAGACATTGTTGAATTTTATAGTTAAAAATTATATTAATTAACAAGAGTAAAATCACCACCTATTCGAAATTATTTATCTGAGACAAACCTACAACTGAATTTCTTTATTTCTCAATATTCTTCTTTTATATGCTAGGCTGAAACATTCTAATTTTCCACCATACAGAGGATTAAACCCAGGTGTTCAAGCATTCTAGGCAAGCAGTCTACCATTGATCTATGTATCCATCATTCTCTAGTTTTATTTTCATAGTATTTCTCACCAAAGTCAGTCAAAACTTAAAACCTGTGATGAAACCAATACCTAAATAATTTGAAATTATTAAAGTTAATAGATGATGAAAATCAGGAAGGAGGGAGTATTTACTACAAGAAACAAATCCCCCAAGCATTCTAAATATTTTAATTCATATTGCCTTTAATAAAAATTAAAAAATAGCCGGGTGTGTTGGTGCATGCCTTTAATGCCAGCACTCGGGAGGCAGAGGCAGGAGGATCACTGTGAGTTTGAGGCCACTCTGAGACTAAAGTAAAACAAGGGCTGGAGAGATGGCTTGGTAGTTGGGGCACCTGCCTGCCAAGCATGAGAACACCCATTTGGCCCTCCAGGTCCCACGTTTAGCCAGACACAAAGTGATGCAAAGGCACAATGCCACACTTGCCCATAAGAGGGCACACGCATCTGGTGTTTGTTCCCAGAGGCTGAGAGGCCGCTGGCGCATCCATTCTCTCTCTCTCTCTCTCTCTCTGAATCTCGCCCAAAAAAAAGAAAAAAATTAAAATAACATACACCAAAGTTCTAACAGAAAACTTCCTTACTAAGAATAAATTGAACCATTAAAGAGTTTTGCAGAACTTTAGCTTTAAAATCCTTCAATGGGTCTGGGTATCAGGTTGAGTTGATAAGTGCTTACCTAGCAAACATGAAGCAGTGGGTTTGATACCCTGTACCACAAAGAAACCTTTCACATTTCTATAATATTTATTCTAAATTTACATATAGATGTAATTAGCCCTTCAGACATGCTCAGTGTGTTCTATGTGCTAGGCACCATTTCCAGAGTAGGAGACCAGGGGTATTGAAAAAGACAGACAAAACAGACAGAAAAATACAGGGGAGGGAAGGAAGGGGATGGGGGAATAACTTGAGCTGCATCTTGAAATGTTCACATCATGTATAGGAAAGCAGGGACAGTGACATGAGAACAAAGATACAAACAACAGTCAACATAGCATTCAAAAATTATTCTAGTTCATACCACTAAGACGGGAATTTTGGAAAGGGTCAGACCAACATATAATCACCAATAAAAAGTTGGGGCTGTTCTGTAGAAAGTGAGAAATCAAAAGGTTTAGTTTGGAGAATCATGTAAAGGGACACAGTAAGAAGGAACTAAAAAAAGGAGAAGTAACTAAATAAAAAAATTCAACTTAAGCAAACAAAATGGAATGATAGGATAGATATTCTTTACTGATTAACTAAACATATACTAGTTGAGAAAGGTAAAGAAATGGTAGAGAAATGAGGCCAATGGCCTTGAGGGACTGGAGGTGGTGTCACCAAGTATGATCTATCAATCCTTTCATCTTGGTGCCACATTCTGTTGCAAATAACCAGTCAAAATAAAATGAAGTTATTTCCAAAAACTTTTCTATTACATCCTAACAATAATTTTTTCAATGTATTATTTCAAAAATTAGAGCAGATATAAATATATTTAGAACCTTCTAAGGCTCAGGGTCCATTGTAGAGGAGGGGACAGAAAGAATCTAAGAGCCAAAGAAAGAGTAGGACTCCTTATAACGAGCTCCTCCAAACACAAAATGGCCTGGATATCCATGACCTCACTACACGTGACAGTACCTACACAAGACCATTATAATAGGAGGAAAAGATGACATCAAAATAAAAGACTGATTGAGAGGGGGAGGGGATATGGAGTGGCGTTTCAAAGGGGAAAGTGGGGGGAGGGAGGGAATTACCATGGGATATTGTCTACAATTATGCAGTCAATAAAAAAAAATGAACCTGTGTCCTTTGGCTTTGCAGGCAAATGCCTTAACCACTAAACCATCCCTCCAGCCAATTTATCTACATTTATATGGGAGGAGAGTCAGAAAATTTAACTCAGTAACTAATATTTACACAATATAATAGAAAATGAAATCAGCTTTTACTATAATTAAAATTACAGTGGAAGATACTCAGAAGTAGAAATGCCAAGTCAAGTAGGTCCAAAGGTTTATGCTGTGGAAAGAATACAAGCTTACCCGGTTCTCATCATAAATGATTTGGACAATACTGCGGTGCTTCTGCTCTACAGGAGGAGGAGACACAGGCTTCTCAGGTTCTGGAGGCTTAGCAGCTTCTTCTTCAAGCTGTTGCTAAAAGACCAAGTAAGAAAGAGTGAGGCATCTGCTTCATATCACCCTACCAACAATTAGCCAGAGATAACACAAGCTTATCTTATGCTTAGCAATATTTGTTGATTCTGGAGGATTTAATCTAAATCTCATGGACCCAAGGGCTCAAAGGAAAACAACCAAATTCATTTTAACTAATAACTAAACATGACAAATCACCATAAAATAGACAAATATGAAACTAAGGGGAATGAACTTTGAATATATTAATTCTGAAAAAGGGAAACATTAAGAGAGACTAGGGCTGGAGAGATGGCTTAGCAGTTAAGGCGTTTGCCTGCAAAGCCAAAGGATCCAGGATTGATTCCCCAGGACCCACGTAAGCCAGATGTACAAGAGGACACATGCATTTGCAGAGGCTGGAGGCCCTAGCAAACCCATTCTCTACCTCCCTCTCTCTCTCAAATAAAAAATAGAATATATAGATTTTTTATTGAAAAAACAGAAACAAAGTTTAAAGAAGGTGCAAAAAGTGGCATATGCCTCTGGAGTTCATTTGCAGTGGCAAGGACCCCCAGTACCCATACTCATTCACTCGGTATCTCTCTCTCTCTCTTTCAAATAAGTAAAAATATTTTTTTAAAAAATATCTGTATGGGAGCCGGGTGAGGTGGTGCACGCCTTTAATCCCAGCACTCGGGAGGCAGAGGTAGGAGGATCACCATGAGTTCAAGGCTACCCTGAGACTACGTAGTTAATTCCAGGTCAGCCTGGACCAGAGTGAGACCCTACCTCAAAAAAAAAAAAAAAAAAAAAAAATTCATATATATATGGGTAAATAAAGTATAAGCCCTTGTTCAAGATCAATTATTAGGTAAAGATAAGCTAAAGCCTAATATCAGATTTACAAGAAAAAAATTATCTAAACTCATTAAGTAAGACTGACATTAGGACCGTACAGTCCTGTAAGTTAAACAACACTCATATGAAAAGATCAATTTTGCCTGGGCAGATGATGTGGGTCAGGTGGGAGAACACTTACTAGCAGGCACAAGAGCTGAGGATGGCATAAATGAGTTGTGGTAGCATATGCCTAGAATTCCAGCATTCAGTAAGTGGAGGTAGGAAGATCAGAAGTTTAGGGCTGGGGAAATGGCTTAGTGGTTAAGGCGTTTGCCTGCGAAGCCTAAGAACACTGGTTCAATTCCCCACCTAAGCCAGATGTACAAGGGGGAGCATGCATTTGGAGTTCCTTTGCAATGGCTAGAGGCCCTGGCACACCCATTCTCTCTGCCTCTGCCTCTCTCTCTCTCTCTCTCAAATAAATAAATAAATAAAATATTTTTTAAAAAAGAAGAAGAACAGGGGCTGGGGAAATGGCTTAGCATTTAAAGTGTTTGCATGTGAAGCCAAAGGACCCTGGTTCCATTCCCCAGGACCCATGTAAGCCAGATGCACAAGGGGGTGCATCTGTCTGGAGTTCTTTTGCAATGGCTACAGGCCCTGGCATGCCCATTCTCTTTTTCTCTCTATCTGCCCCCTCCTCTCTCTTTCAAGTAAGTAAGTAAGTAAGTAAGTAAATAAATAAATAATAAGTAAATAAAAATTTTTTAAAGAGTTCAAGCTCAGGCAGGGGGAGGGTCAATCAAAATTCAAGATAGTGTGAATAAAGACTTACATAAATTTACTTTTTTGAATAATGGCACATCCAGAAGCTGTAGACTGTTACTAGAAAACTTTCAGTGCCTGGTATGGGATACCTTCCAGTGAGTTGTTGGCCAAGGAGGTCCCAGAGCCTCCAAAACATTAAAGGCTATTGCCAAAGCCTTGGTTTCCCTTGAGAAACAGATGGTAAGACCCTATTGCTAAAGACATCTCTTGCTGCTCTGAAAGCACTACACTTAATGTTCATATTCACATATTAATGCTACTCCCACTTCTGGTTAGAGAAGCTTCTCTTTTCAGATGGCGATGACCACTGGGATGAACCCAAAAGGCAACATAGTGCTGAGAAGAAGGGATAGAGGAGTGTCCAGCACTGAAACATGTCTGTCACACCCTCCAAGGCTCAGGGCCCATTGTGGAAGAGGGGCTCTCAAGGACTTTTTTTAAAACTTGAATTCTGGACTGGGGAGTTGGCTTAGCAGTTAAGACACTTGCCTGTGAAGCTAAAGGACCAAGGTTCCATTTCCCAGGACCCACATAAGCCAGATGCTGAAAGTGGTGCACATGTCTGGAGTTTGTGTGCACTGGCTAATGGCCTTAGTGTGGCCATTCTCTCTCTCTCTCTCTCTCTCTCTCTCTCTCTCTCTCTAATAAATAAAATGATTTTTAAAAACTTGTGCTCTAGTTCTTCAGGAAGTAATTTGTTTTTCTAAAGTGATTTTTGGGAATAACATCCTTTATTTAATAAATTTCATTTTATTTTCATTTAAATATTTATTTATTTATTTGCAAGCAGAGAAAGAGAGGGAGAATGAGAATGGGCACTGAAGGGCTTCCTGCCCAGTAAGTCTCTCTCATTTTTTTTTTTCCAGGTCTATCTAGCTCAGGCTGACATGGAATTCACTATGTAGTCTCAGGATGGCGTTGAACTCACAGCAATCCTCATACCTCTGCCTCCCGAGTGCTGGGATTAAAGGCTTGCACCACAATGCCTGGCTTCATTTTCTTTTTTTCTTTTTTTTTTTTTTTTTTGGTTTTTCAAGGTAGGGTCTCACTCTGGTTCAGGCTGACCTGGAATTAACTATGTAGTCTCAGGGTGGCCTCGAACTCTCAGCGATCCTCCTACCTCTGCCTGCCAAGTGCTGGTATTAAAGGCATGTGCCACCACGCCTGGCTCCGGCTTCATTTTCTTATTCCTAATGCTAGATCTGATTTTCTGTCATGCCACCAACACAACAACCCGCCCATTATGGTGACCAGTGTTTATAACCATTCTGGTTTTGTTGAAAATGATGTGTTTTTTTTCCTTTGTTTGTTTTTTACTTTTCAAAATTTCATACATTATTGTTTTTTTTTTTTTTTTTTTTTTGAGGTAGGGTATCTCTTTCTGTAGCTCAGGCTGACCAGGAACTCACTCTGTAGTCCAGGCTGTCCTTAAACTTGTTGTACCATACCTAACTCGTCTTCTTTTTTTTTTGGTTTGGTTTGGTTTTCTGAGGTAGGGTCTCACTTGGAATTTACTATGTATTCTCAGGGTGGCCTGGAACTCATAGTCATCCTCCTACCTCTGCCTCCTGAGTGCTTGGATTAAAGGTGTGCGCCATCATACCTGGCTCTTATTTTTGTCTATAACTTTATCAATTGCTTTGAGTTTGGATTTACTATTTTTTTATGTCACAATTAAAAAACAATTTTTTTTACAAGAGAGAGAGAATGAGAGAGATAGAGAAAGAAAAAGAATTGATTCACTAGGGCCTCCAGCCACTTGCAATTGAATTCCAGATGCATGTGTCACCTTGAACGTCTTGTTTACATGGGATCTGGAGAGTTAAACATGGGTCCTTAGTTTTCTCAGGCAAATGGCTTAATCCCTAAGCCATCTCTCCAGCTTAGTTACAATTTTTTTTTCAAGCAAGCAAGAGTTACAAACTTTTATCCTGTGTATTTTGAAATGTTTATTTTTAGGTGTCAACAAATTTAAAATTGTTATCTTAGTTAAGATTTAAAAATATTAGCTATCTCTTGTAATGCCTTTTGTTGTAAAATCTGTTTCTCTTTCCATCCTTCCATTTTGAGACTAGAGTTGTTTTGTTGTGGTTGTTATTATTATCATCATTATTATTACAAGAGTGAGAGAGAGAATTGGTACACCAGATCTTTTAGCCACTGCAGTGGAACTCCAGATGCTTGCTCCACTTTGTGAGACCCTGTCTCAATAAATAAGGAATGGAGCAACTGAGGAAGATACCTGGTGTCAATGTCTGGCCTCTACATTCATGCACACACGTGTGCCCACACACATATACACACATGCATATATATCAAAAACACAACAAATTTAAAAGATAGATTATATTGAGCCAGGCGTGGTGACACACACCTTTAATCCCAGCACTCAGGAGGCAGAGATAGGAGGATTGCTGTAAATTCGAGGCCATCCTGAGATTTACATAATGAATTCCAGGTCAGCCTGGGCTAGAGTGAGACGCTACCTCGGGAAAAAAAGATACAATAAATTGTCTTACTCATATAAAACAAAGAAATTCTGCTCACCATAGAACACTATTAGGCAATAGCCAGGCATGGTGGCACACACCTTTAATCCCAGCATTCAGTAAGAGGATCACTGTGAGTTCAAGGCCACCCTGAGACTACAGAATGAATTCCAAGTCAGCCTGAACGAGAATGAGACCATATCTTGAAAAACCAAAAAAAAAAAAAAAAAAAAAACTATTAGGTTGGGTGTGGTGGCACACGCCTTCAATCCTAGCACTCAGAGGAGGCAGAGTAGGAGGATCGCTGTGAGTTCAAGGCCACTCTAAGACTACAAAATGAGTGCCAGGTCAGCCTGGGCTAGAATGAGACCCTATCTCAAGGATAGAAAAAAAAAATTAACCTGTAACTTGGGTCTCCAGCCATCTGGCTGCAGAAGTTGTCATTTGGGGGCAACTCCTGGAGTTAGCCCTAAAGTGTCTTTGGGGGCAGATCTGGATTCCAGCCCAAGGGGATGAGAGAGCACTTTGAACTCTGGTGGCTTATGCTTGCTTGCTGCTTTTGGTGTGTTTACTAGCTGGATATTTCTCTGCTTGGATCTATGAAAGGAAGCCAACTTCTTTTACCAATGATGGAGTTTCCCCTGGATTTATAAGCTGAAATAAACCCCTTCTATCCATAATCTATGTCTGACTGGATATTCATGTAAGCATTGTGAAGCTGACTACGATCAATACATACAAACATACATGCATACATACATACTTACTGCACACACATATACACACAAGACACAGCATTGAAAACACCTGAAAAACATGATAAATTTAAGTGAAGTAAAATACAAAGCTTCGTAAGTTCTCATATTCTATTTAACCGAAAAACCCACAACAGGTATGTTGTAGAAGACAAATAAGAGTGGTTGTCAGAGAGTACAAGTGGTATAAAACAAAGAACAATTACTAATAAACACAGTATCTCCTTTTTTTAAAAATATATATATTTATTTATTTGCAAACAGAGAGAAAGAAAGAATGGGCATGTCAGGGCCTCTAACTACTGCAAATGAACTCAAGATGCATGTGCCACTTTGTACATCTGGCTTTATGAGGATACAGGGGAATGGAACCTGGGCCATCAGGCACTGCAAAGCAAGAGCCTTAACCGCTGAGCCATCTGTCCAGCCTACAAGATCTGTTCTTAAAAATAACAAAAATGTTATGGAATTAGGAGTCTGGGAAGATGAATGAGCAGCTAAAAGAAATTGCTTGCATTGCCTTCTGGCCTGCATTCAATTTCCATGACACCCACATAAGCAGACAGCAAAAACTGGCACAAGCATTTGGTGTCAGTTTGCAATGGCAAGATATATTGCACATGCGCAGACAAACACACGTGTGTGCATGCAAATAAAAAATAAAAGTTAAGGGCCGGAGAGATGGCTTAGTGGTTAAGGCACTTGGCCTGCAAAACCAAAGGACCTTGGTTTGATTCCCCAGGACCCATGTAAGCCAGATGGACAAGGTGGCACATGCTTCTGGAGTGCATTGGCAGTGGCTGGAGGCCTTGTGTGCCCATTCTCCCCCCCTTCTCTCAAATAAATAAACAAATAAATAAAATATATTTTTAAAAAGTTAAAAACCTGTCATGGAATGACTGTGGTAATAACGGCAACAATATTATGAATGCATCATAGGTGCTTAATTATACACTTTGAATGGATAAATATTATGGTGTAAATTATACCTTTATGTTTACTTTTACTTTATTTTATTTTATTATTTTTTTTAAGGTTCAGTCTCACTCTAGCCCAGGCTGACCTGGAATTCACTAAGAAGTATCAGGGTGGCCTCAAACTCACGATGATCCTACCTCTGCTTCCCAAGTGCTAGGATTAAAGGTGTGCGCCACCATGTCTGGCACAACTACCAATTCTTATCAAATTATCGTCTAATACACTGAAAGACCATGTAACCAGATAGCACAGCATAGGAAATGAATGAGTAAAAGTAACAAAGTACAGAAAAAGCAAGTTATAAAATAGATAAGGTATGATTTATTTGACATTCTAAGATATAGATTACATTAAGTAGTAAAAGTAACACCTACTTGTTTCTTTTTCAGTTTAAGGATCTGTTGTTCTACTTTTGCAATTTCTCGATCCACTCGATCCATACTCTGTATTAACTCTTCCTTTGAAAGCTTTGAAGGTGAAGCATTCTGATCATCTCCACATGGTTGCCCAGCACGGGAGAGGATGGAGCTTCATGTTTGCCTCAAATGTTGGATCCTTTAGAGGAAAAAATAAATAAATAAGTAAATAAATAAATATCATTTATTTCTCACTAAAAGCTAGTATTATTCTAATGTTATGACTATCTTAAAATAGGTTTGCAATTTCTCCAATGTTAGAACTTTCATTTACATACATACAAATATTTACAAAACACATCACACATATATGTATATTTATACTATCATATTTTTTGTTGTTTTATTTTGAGTCAGGGTCTTACTTTAGCCCAGGCTACCCTCAAACTCACAGCAAACATCCTACCTCAACCTCCCCAATCCGGCAATTAAAGGCACTCACCATCATACCACCCTCCCATTTTTCTAGTTTTGACACAACATACATTATTTTAAAACTTTAACAACTATCCAGACTGAGAGATATTGATCAGCATTCAGTCTAACAATACTTAAACTATCAAGAACTTTTTAGGATGAGTGTAGTAGATGTAAACTCACGAGGTCACTGGCTTCCAAAAGAAAAATATGCTTCTGCCAAGCATGGTGGCATACACCTTTAGGCCTAGAAGTCAGGAGACTGAGGTAGGTAGAGCACTGAGTTTGAGATCAGCCTGAACTAGAGTTAAGTTGCAAGTCAGCCTGTGTTAAGAGTAAGACCCTGCCACAAAAGAAGGGCAGGGGGAGGGTCAATTTAAATTCAAGATATTGTGAATAAGACTTATGTAAACCTACTTTTTTGAATAATGGCACATCTAGAAGCTGTAGACTGTTACTAGAAAATTTTCAGTGTCTGGGATGGGATACCTTCCAGTGAGTTGTTGGCCAAGGAGGTCCTGGTAGCCTCCAAAACATTAAAGGCTTTCACCAAAGCCCTTGGTTTCCCTTGAGAAACAGATAGTAAGACCCTATTGCTGAAGACATCACTTGCCTGAGAGGCAAGGTCACTGAGAAAGCAAGCTGGTGCTGAGCAAAAAACCGTCTCCCTGTAGACCAGCCAACTGGAAGCTGGAAAAAGCTGCACTGCATGCAGCCGTATGGGAGACAGAAGTCATCAGCAGTGAAAACAGTGGACACTGAATATTCAAGTTTGGCCATACAGGCCCAATGACTGAACGGGTGCAATATTGGCATGTCTACTCTTGGGGTAACCAACTGCTCCATAATTGGATTAAAGGCCCTCTCACGTGGGAGGGAATACGTGCCTGGTACTGAAAAACCTAAGCAAGCCGGGCATGGTGGCGCACACCTTTAATCCCAGCACTCAGGAGGCAGATGTAGGAGGATTGCTCATACCTCTGCCTCCCGAGTGCTGGGATTAAAGGCTTGCACCACAATGCCTGGCTTCATTTTCTTTTTTTTTTTTTTTTTTTGGTTTTTCAAGGTAGGGTCTCACTCTGGTTCAGGCTGACCTGGAATTAACTATGTAGTCTCAGGGTGGCCTCGAACTCTCAGCGATCCTCCTACCTCTGCCTGCCAAGTGCTGGTATTAAAGGCATGCCACCACGCCCGGCTCCGGCTTCATTTTCTTATTCCTAATGCTAGATCTGATTTTCTGTCATGCCACCAACACAACAACCCGCCCATTATGGTGACCAGTGTTTATAACCATTCTGGTTTTGTTGAAAATGATGTGTTTTTTTTCCTTTGTTTGTTTTTTACTTTTCAAAATTTCATACATTATTGTTTACTTTTTTTTTTTTTTTTTTTTTTTTTTTTGAGGTAGGGTATCTCTTTCTGTAGCTCAGGCTGACCAGGAACTCACTCTGTAGTCCAGGCTGTCCTTAAACTTGTTGTACCATACCTAACTCGTCTTCTTTTTTTTGGTTTGGTTTGGTTTTTCTGAGGTAGGGTCTCACTTGGAATTTACTATGTATTCTCAGGGTGGCCTGGAACTCATAGTCATCCTCCTACCTCTGCCTCCTGAGTGCTTGGATTAAAGGTGTGCGCCATCATACCTGGCTCTTATTTTTGTCTATAACTTTATCAATTGCTTTGAGTTTGGATTTACTATTTTTTTGTGTCACAATTAAAAAACAATTTTTTTTACAAGAGAGAGAGAATGAGAGAGATAGAGAAAGAAAAGAATTGATTCACTAGGGCCTCCAGCCACTTGCAATTGAATTCCAGATGCATGTGTCACCTTGAACGTCTTGTTTACATGGGATCTGGAGAGTTAAACATGGGTCCTTAGTTTTCTCAGGCAAATGGCTTAATCCTAAGCCATCTCTCCAGCTTAGTTACAATTTTTTCAAGCAAGCAAGAGTTACAAACTTTTATCCTGTGTATTTTGAAATGTTTATTTTTAGGTGTCAACAAATTTAAAATTGTTATCTTAGTTAAGATTTAAAAATATTAGCTATCTCTTGTAATGCCTTTTGTTGTAAAATCTGTTTCTCTTTCCATCCTTCCATTTTGAGACTAGAGTTGTTTTGTTGTGGTTGTTATTATTATCATCATTATTATTACAAGAGTGAGAGAGAGAATTGGTACACCAGATCTTTTAGCCACTGCAGTGGAACTCCAGATGCTTGCTCCACTTTGTGAGACCCTGTCTCAATAAATAAGGAATGGAGCAACTGAGGAAGATACCTGGTGTCAATGTCTGGCCTCTACATTCATGCACACACGTGTGCCCACACACATATACACACATGCATATATATCAAAAACACAACAAATTTAAAAGATAGATTATATTGAGCCAGGCGTGGTGACACACACCTTTAATCCCAGCACTCAGGAGGCAGAGATAGGAGGATTGCTGTAAATTCGAGGCCATCCTGAGATTTACATAATGAATTCCAGGTCAGCCTGGGCTAGAGTGAGACGCTACTGGAAAAAAAGATACAATAAATTGTCTTACTCATATAAAACAAAGAAATTCTGCTCACCATAGAACACTATTAGGCAATAGCCAGGCATGGTGGCACACACCTTTAATCCCAGCATTCAGTAAGAGGATCACTGTGAGTTCAAGGCCACCCTGAGACTACAGAATGAATTCCAAGTCAGCCTGAACGAGAATGAGACCATATCTTGAAAAAAAAAAAAAAAAAAAAAAAACTATTAGGTTGGGTGTGGTGGCACACGCCTTCAATCCCTAGCACTCAGAGGAGGCAGAGTAGGAGGATCGCTGTGAGTTCAAGGCCACTCTAAGACTACAAAATGAGTGCCAGGTCAGCCTGGGCTAGAATGAGACCCTATCTCAAGGATAGAAAAAAAAAATTAACCTGTAACTTGGGTCTCCAGCCATCTGGCTGCAGAAGTTGTCATTTGGGGGCAACTCCTGGAGTTAGCCCTAAAGTGTCTTTGGGGGCAGATCTGGATTCCAGCCCAAGGGGATGAGAGAGCACTTTGAACTCTGGTGGCTTATGCTTGCTTGCTGCTTTTGGTGTGTTTACTAGCTGGATATTTCTCTGCTTGGATCTATGAAAGGAAGCCAACTTCTTTTACCAATGATGGAGTTTCCCCTGGATTTATAAGCTGAAATAAACCCCTTCTATCCATAATCTATGTCTGACTGGATATTCATGTAAGCATTGTGAAGCTGACTACGATCAATACATACAAACATACATGCATACATACATACTTACTGCACACACATATACACACAAGACACAGCATTGAAAACACCTGAAAAACATGATAAATTTAAGTGAAGTAAAATACAAAGCTTCGTAAGTTCTCATATTCTATTTAACCGAAAAACCCACAACAGGTATGTTGTAGAAGACAAATAAGAGTGGTTGTCAGAGAGTACAAGTGGTATAAAACAAAGAACAATTACTAATAAACACAGTATCTCCTTTTTTTAAAAATATATATATTTATTTATTTGCAAACAGAGAGAAAGAAAGAATGGGCATGTCAGGGCCTCTAACTACTGCAAATGAACTCAAGATGCATGTGCCACTTTGTACATCTGGCTTTATGAGGATACAGGGGAATGGAACCTGGGCCATCAGGCACTGCAAAGCAAGAGCCTTAAGTGGCTGAGCCATCTGTCCAGCCTACAAGATCTGTTCTTAAAAATAACAAAAATGTTATGGAATTAGGAGTCTGGGAAGATGAATGAGCAGCTAAAAGAAATTGCTTGCATTGCCTTCTGGCCTGCATTCAATTTCCATGACACCCACATAAGCAGGCAGCAAAAACTGGCACAAGCATTTGGTGTCAGTTTGCAATGGCAAGATATATTGCACATGCGCAGACAAACACACGTGTGTGCATGCAAATAAAAAATAAAAGTTAAGGGCCGGAGAGATGGCTTAGTGGTTAAGGCACTTGGCCTGCAAAACCAAAGGACCTTGGTTTGATTCCCCAGGACCCATGTAAGCCATATGGACAAGGTGGCACATGCTTCTGGAGTGCATTGGCAGTGGCTGGAGGCCTTGTGTGCCCATTCTCCCCCCCTTCTCTCAAATAAACAAACAAATAAATAAAATATATTTTTAAAAAGTTAAAAACCTGTCATGGAATGACTGTGGTAATAACGGCAACAATATTATGAATGCATCATAGGTGCTTAATTATACACTTTGAATGGATAAATATTATGGTGTAAATTATACCTTTATGTTTACTTTTACTTTATTTTATTTTATTATTTTTTTTAAGGTTCAGTCTCACTCTAGCCCAGGCTGACCTGGAATTCACTAAGAAGTATCAGGGTGGCCTCAAACTCACGATGATCCTACCTCTGCTTCCCAAGTGCTAGGATTAAAGGTGTGCGCCACCATGTCTGGCACAACTACCAATTCTTATCAAATTATCGTCTAATACACTGAAAGACCATGTAACCAGATAGCACAGCATAGGAAATGAATGAGTAAAAGTAACAAAGTACAGAAAAAAGCAAGTTATAAAATAGATAAGGTATGATTTATTTGACATTCTAAGATATAGATTACATTAAGTAGTAAAAAGTAACACCTACTTGTTTCTTTTTCAGTTTAAGGATCTGTTGTTCTACTTTTGCAATTTCTCGATCCACTCGATCCATACTCTGTATTAACTCTTCCTTTGAAAGCTTTGAAGGTGAAGCATTCTGATCATCTCCACATGGTTGCCCAGCAACGGGAGAGGATGGAGCTTCATGTTTGCCTCCAAATGTTGGATCCTTTAGAGGGAAAATAAATAAATAAGTAAATAAATAAATATCATTTATTTCTCACTAAAAGCTAGTATTATTCTAATGTTATGACTATCTTAAAATAGGTTTGCAATTTCTCCAATGTTAGAACTTTCATTTACATACATACAAATATTTACAAAACACATCACACATATATGTATATTTATACTATCATATTTTTTGTTGTTTTATTTTGAGTCAGGGTCTTACTTTAGCCCAGGCTACCCTCAAACTCACAGCAAACATCCTACCTCAACCTCCCCAATCCTGCAATTAAAGGCACTCACCATCATGCCAACCTCCCATTTTTCTAGTTTTGACACAACATACATTATTTTAAAACTTTAACAACTATCCAGACTGAGAGATATTGATCAGCATTCAGTCTAACAATACTTAAACTATCAAGAACTTTTTAGGATGAGTGTAGTAGATGTAAACTCACGAGGTCACTGGCTTCCAAAAGAAAAATATGCTTCTGCCAAGCATGGTGGCATACACCTTTAGGCCTAGAAGTCAGGAGACTGAGGTAGGTAGAGCACTGAGTTTGAGATCAGCCTGAACTAGAGTTAAGTTGCAAGTCAGCCTGTGTTAAGAGTAAAGACCCTGCCACAAAAGAAGGGCAGGGGAGGGTCAATTTAAATTCAAGATATTGTGAATAAGACTTATGTAAACCTACTTTTTTGAATAATGGCACATCTAGAAGCTGTAGACTGTTACTAGAAAATTTTCAGTGTCTGGGATGGGATACCTTCCAGTGAGTTGTTGGCCAAGGAGGTCCTGGTAGCCTCCAAAACATTAAAGGCTTTCACCAAAGCCCTTGGTTTCCCTTGAGAAACAGATAGTAAGACCCTATTGCTGAAGACATCACTTGCCTGAGAGGCAAGGTCACTGAGAAAGCAAGCTGGTGCTGAGCAAAAAACCGTCTCCCTGTAGACCAGCCAACTGGAAGCTGGAAAAAGCTGCACTGCATGCAGCCGTATGGGAGACAGAAGTCATCAGCAGTGAAAACAGTGGACACTGAATATTCAAGTTTGGCCATACAGGCCCAATGACTGAACGGGTGCAATATTGGCATGTCTACTCTTGGGGTAACCAACTGCTCCATAATTGGATTAAAGGCCCTCTCTACGGGAGGGAATACGTGCCTGGTACTGAAAAACCTAAGCAAGCCGGGCATGGTGGCGCACACCTTTAATCCCAGCACTCAGGAGGCAGATGTAGGAGGATTGCTGAGAGTTCGAGGCCACCCTGAGACTACATAGTTAATACCAGGTCAGCCTGGACCAGAATGAAACCCTACCTCGAAAAACCAAAAAAAAAAAAAAAAAAAAAAAAAAAAAAAAAAAGAAAGAAAGAAAGAAAGAAAGAAAGAAAGAAAGAAAAGAAAAACCTAAGCAAAAGTCTATGCTATGGCAGGTGAGGTCATGAGCCTTAGGGGTATAAAGCCTGCTCCTGTCTGACTAAATGTATATATTATTCCCACCAAGCTGCCCTGGGGGCACTACACTTAATGTTCATGTTCACATATTAATGCTACTCTCACTTCTGGTTAGAGAAGCTTCTCTTTTCAGATGGCGATGACCACTGGGATCACCCAAAAGGCAACATAGTGCTGAGAAGAAGGGATAGAGGAGTTCCCAGCACCTCTGCCACACCCTCCAAGGTTCAGGGACCATTGCGGAAGAGGGGGTGGATAGAATGGAAGAGCCAAAGGAAGGGTATGACTTCTCATAATGCAACTGCCCAGACAGAAATTGGCCTCGATATCCATGACCTTGCAGTGCCTAGCAATACCTTCGCAAGACCCTCATAATAGAAGAAAAAGATTATGACATCAAATTAAAAGAGAGAGTAATGGAGAGAGGGAGGGGATATGATGGAGATTGGAGTTCTAAAGTGGAAAGGGGGGAGGGGAGGGAAATATCATATGTTTTTGTATGTAAGTATAGAAGGTGTCAATTAAAAAAATTTATAATTAAAAAAAGGGGGGAAGTGTAGGGGGCTAGAGAGATTCTTAGTAGTTAAGGTGGTTTGCTTGCAAAACCTAACAACCCAGGTTCCATTCCCCAGTACCCACGTAAACCCAGATGCACAAAGTGGTGCATACATCTGCAATGGTAAAGGCCCTGGTGCGCCTGTGCACACAATCTCTCACGTGTTCTCCCTCTGCTTGCAAATAAATAAAACTGTTTACAAAAAAAAAAAAAAAAAAAAAACCTGATGGTGTGTGCCTTAATCCCAGCACTCAGGAAACAGAGGTAGGAGAATCTCCATGAGTTCAAGGTCACCCTGAGACTACATAGTAAATTCTAGGTCAGCCTGGGCTAGAGTGAGACCCTACCTTGAAAAAGCAAAATATATACATATATTACACATACATACACAAACAGGCAAACAAACAAACAAAAACATTTCCACATTGTATCTTTTGGGGCTAATGTGAAGTTTCAGTCCCTAAGAGCACTTGCTTACAAAGCCTACTGGTCTGGTCTCAATTGCCCAGCACCTACATAAAGCCCAAAGCAAAAAGTGGTACAAACATCAAATATTCACTGCAATGACAAAGGAGCCCATCGCAACCATACAACACATGCCTGCAAACACATTTAAAAGGACAGATTTGTGTATGACCATCATTATCACACTTTTTTTTAGGGTGGGGGAGGAAGAGGTAGGATCTCACTCCTGACCATTATCAATCTCTAAAAGCACTTGATAGGCTGAAGTAGGAGGATTACCATGATCTCAAGGCTAGCATGGGCTACAGAGTGCCAGGTCAACCTGGACTAAAATGAGATTCTGCCTCAAAATAGAGAGATTTTGATTCAAATCTTATAGTAAAATAAAAGCAAGGGCTAAGGATATAGTTTAATTGTAGAGTGCTTGCCTACTGGTTTAAGGCCCCAGGGGATTCCCCACCACAATAACAACTTCAGAAAAAATGAGAGGGAGGGAATGCCAAGACAGCAAATACATATTGGCATATCACAAAAATCCTCAAGGCACTTTTTTTCTTAAAAGCAACAAGATTCACATTTTCTTTGTATAGGAAAGGCTGACAGCAAAAAACATTTAAAAAGAAAAAAAGGGGCATGGTGGTACGTGCCTTTAATCTCAGCATTCAGGAGGCAGAGGTAGGAGAATGGCTGTTAAGTTCAAAGCCAGCCTGGGACTACACAGTGAATGCCAGGTCAGCAAGGGCTCTAGTGAGACACTACCTCAAAAAAAAAAAAAAGTAAGTGCCAGGCATGGTGGTACGTGCCTTTAATCCCAGCACTCAGGAGGCAGAGGTAGAAGGATCGCAGTGAGTTCAAGGCCACTGAGACTACATACTACATAGTGAATTCTAGACTGAGACCCTACTTCAAAAAAAAAAGGAATGAAAGAAAGAAAGAAGGGAGGGAGGGAGGAAAAGAAAGGAGAAGAGAGAGAAGAATGACAAAGCATTTGTAAATGCAAACTGAAAGTTTAGTATAAAAAGAAAAACAATTATGGAAAAACATTCACAAAACCAGGGAGATAAATTACCAATAATAGTAAAAGTAATGTCAAATCTGACAGGGATGTGATTGTGAGCACCTTTAATCCCAGCACTAGGGAGGCAGACATAGGAGGATCTCTATGAGTTGGAGGCCAGCCTGGGACTACAGAGTGAGCAGCCTGGGCTAAAGTCAGACCCTACCACGGGGGTGGGGGGGACAAAAAAGTCAAATGTTACAAAATTAGCGCAAATATTAGTCAAATATAATCCTATTTTTTCCCAATTGAACATGTGTGTGATAAGAGCAATGACAGAAAGAAATGGGACATATAAGCATGGCTATTAGGAGTAAGAAATGGTTCTATCCCTTTAGAGAACATTCTGGAAACAATGTCTTACAAATATGTCAATTCTGATATATGACTCATTATACTAATAGAATTTTAACTTACAATAATAAGAATGTAGAACAAAACCTCAACCTAAAGAATATACTCACAATACTGCACTTATAAACAAACAGATAACCTAAATATGTGATAACTCACTAATAAACTATTTTATTAAGCACTAGATTAACCACTAACAATGTAGTTGTAAATAAATTTTCTGACACATAGGCCAAGGGTACTATTTAAGTAAAAATATCATGGAACAGAATACCCAAGTGAGCATGTTAAAATATGTATACAAAGGGCTGGAGAGATGGTTTAGTGGTTAAAACATTTACCCATGAAAGCAAAGCACACAGGTTCAGTTCCCCAGTACCCATATAAGCCAGAAGTACAAGGTGGCACATGCATCTGGAGTTCATTTTCAGTGACTGGAGGCCCTGGCATGTCCATTCGTTCTCTCTCTCTCTCTCTCTCTCTCTCTCTCTCTCTCCCCCTCACATTAAATAAATGAATAGAAAAAAAAATTTTTTTTTTTGGTTTTTCAAGGTAGGGTCTCACTCTGGTCCAGGCTAACCTGGAATTAGCTATGCAGTCTCAGGGTGGCCTCAAACTCATGGCAATCCTCCTACCTCTGCCTCCCGAGTGCTGGGATTAAAGGTGTGCACCACCACACCCGGCTTAGAAAATATTTTTTTAAATACGTACACAACTAAGAATATATAGCAAAATGAGAATAATGAATTCTAAGTAATGAGACTACAGGCCGTGTGGTTTGAATACAGACAGAGGCTCGTGTCTGAACACTTGGTCCCAACTGGTAGCAGTTTGAGAAGGCTGTGGAACCTTTAAGAGCTGATTCCTTGGTGTAAGAAGTATGTCACTGAGGGCAAGCCCAGGGGTTTAATAATAGCTCAGTTCCTATTCATCCTCTACTTACTGACTATAATGTGACTAGCTAGACTTGTTGTTCCAAACTTCTATGGCCTTGCAAACCATGATGGAGTGTATTCCCTCAAAACTGTAAACCAAAATAAACCCCTTTCATTCCTAAGCTTACTTCTGATCACGTAATTTGTTCACCATAATGAGGAAATAACTAATACAGTAGGTTAACTTGTTCACGCAGGCAAATCTAACACACACACAAAAAGGAGGAATGAAAAACAGAGGGAGGGAGTAAAGGAAGAGCAAGAGTAATGACATAGAGTTTGAGGTTTTGCATTTTCATTCCAACTCAAGAAACAAGACATAGGTCACTTAATTTTTTTCCCAACATCTCCTTTCTCAACATAAATAGGCCACATGATGATTTAAAAATGCCACAGTTTAATGAGTGAGTATAAGATCCTTTCTGCTAAAAAAAAAAAAATTCTACAGCTAAGTTACATTTACTTATTCAGCCTTGAAAGATCCTTATTTGTTGCATTTTAAGTTTGTTCCTTTTCACATAACAAAATATTTATTGAGGGGCTGAAGACATGACAAGAGAAAGAAAAGGCATGCCACTGTAAACAAACTGAATGCAAACTCCAGACACATGTGTCACTTTATATGTCATAGCTTTACATGGATTAAATATTCAGCCAAGATTTAATTTTTTTTTTAGTTTTTTATTATTATTTTATTTATTTTTGGAGAAAGACACAGAGAGAGAGAGGGAGAGGAAGACAGAGATGGGCGCGCCAGCAGTCTCTCAGCTGCTGTGAACGAAATCCAGATATGTGCGCCCCCTTGTGGTCAAGTGTGGCATTGCGCCTTTGCATCACTTTGCATCTGGCTAAACGTGGGACCTGGAGATTGGAACCAGTGTTCTTAAGCTTAGGAGGCAGGCACCTTAACCGCTAAGCCATCTCCCAAGCCCCAAGATTTAATTTTTTTAAGTAAAAACAAACAGGTACATTAATTTCATTAGTATGCAAATTTTCCTTCATCTTCAACAAATATACAATTGGATGTATATCATCAAAGAAATTTTAAACAAATTCATGATTTATTATTAGTAAATGTTTGACTTGGATGCCTGTTTTATATAGTGGCTGTAAAAACTTCTGAGGTGAAAATTAGCTGCAAGTGGAAAAAGTTTAGAAAGTCCTGGCTGATAAATCAGATACAAAGATCAGTTAGTCACAAAAGTAAATGAGTTTATGGGAAAGAGATATGTCAGAAACACTTTAAACTTTAGTATCTATAAAAAAAATTAAGGGCTAGAGAGATGGCTTAATGGTTAAGGTGCATGCCTGTGACGCCTAACGACCCAGGTTCTATTCTCCAAGTCCCACATAAGCCAGATGTACATGGTAGCACATGCATCTGGAGTTCGTTTGCAGTAGCTAGAGGTCCTGGCATGCCCATTCTCCCCCCACCACCATCTCTAATAAATAAATAAATAATAAAATCTAAAAATAGGTCTGGAGAGATGGCTTAGCTGTTAAGGCGCCTGCCTGCTAAGCCTAAGAACACCGATTCCAATCTCCAGGTCCCACATTGACCCAGATGCAATTTGTGATGCAAGGGTGCAATTCCGCACTTGCCCACAAGGGGGCACACGCACCTGGAGTTCATTCACAGTAGCTGAGAGGCGGCTGGAACGCCCATTCTCTATTTGTCTTCCTCTCCCTCTCTCTCTGTCTCTCTCCAAAAAAAAATAATAATAATAAAATTAAACTAAAATAAAATCTAAAAATAAAAATTAAAGCTGGAGATAGCTGGTTCAAGATGGTTAAACCATCTTGGTTAAAAATGTTTGCTTGTAAAGCCTGATGGCCAGTTACATTCCCCAGTACCCATGTAAAGCCAGATGCACAAAGCAATGCATACATCTAGAGTTGGTTTTCTGTGGTAGAAGGCCCTGACAGCCCCATATTTACTCCTTCCCTCCCTCCCTTTCTCCCCTCCCTCTCTCTCTCTCTCTCTCTCTCTCCCTGCCTCTTTCTGTCTCTCTGAAATAAATTCCAGCCAGGCATGGCGGCTCTCACCTTTAAATCCCAGAACTCTGGGAGTTGAGGTAGGAGGATCACTTTGAGCTAAGGCCAGCCTGGGGCTACCGAGTAATCTACAGATCAAACTAGGCTAAAGTGAGATCCTGCCTGAGTATGAGGTAAGGGATTAAGACAAGGGCAGAGGAGATGGTTTATGAGTTAAGAGCCTGGTCCCAAGAGCATGGGGAGGGTCTGAGACCACCCAAGTTCAACTCCCCACAAATGGCTCATAAAAACCTCACTGTGGCTATACATATTTATACTCCTAATCACAGAATGGAAGTCTGAGGGAAGACCAAAGAAGTGATGGGACTCACAGATGAGTAATAAAAAAAAAAAAAAACTGCACTGGATTTTCTCCTCCAGAAGCACACACATGTACATATACCACACCATAATATATCACTCCACACACACTAATTAAACACATGCAAAGCTGGGCGTGCTAGCGCGTGCCTTTAATCCCAGCACTCGGGAGGCAGAGGTAGGAGGATCGATGTGAGTTTGAGGCCACCCTGAGACTACAAAGTGAATTCCAGGTCAACCTGGGCCAGAGGGAGACCCTACGTTGAAAAAAAACAAAAAGTGCAAAAATAAAAAATTAAGACAGATCCAGGTCAGCCTGGACCAGAGTGAGACCCTACCTTGCAAAACCAAAAAAAAAAAAAAAAAAAAAAAAATTCACAAAAGAAATGTAATGAAGGGCTGGGGATATGGCTCAGCAGTTAAAGACATTTGGCTGCAAAGCCTGAGTGTGATTCCCCACTACCCACATAAAGTGGAACATGCATCTAGAGTTCATTTGCAATGGCACTAGGCCCTGGTGTACCCTGTTCTCATTCTCTCTCTGCATATAAATAAATAATAAAAATATAAAAAGAAAAGTAAAGAACAAAAGAAACATGATTTTATTTTAAAACAATTCTCATGAATTCATAGTACATCTTATTTAAAACCACACAACTATAGTAAATAATATAAGTAGTTAAGGAGCTGGGGAGATGCTCAGTGGGTAAAGTGGTTGCCATGCAAGCATGAGGACCTGAGCTTGGACCCTCAGCACCACGTAAAAACTGCAGCACATACCAGTAATTCCAGCGCTAGGGAAGCCAACACCTGTAATCCTGAAATCCAAACCCTAGGAAAGCAAAGACAGGAGGTCCTCTAGGGCTTATTTGCTTGTTAGCTAGAGTGTGTAACTGAAGAGCAAAACTCTAGGGTTAGGGCAAGACTGCCTCACAAAAACATAATGTGTGGAGCAACTGACAAAGACAGACAGACATACACACACACACACACACACACACACACATTCAAAGTCAACCTTAGCTATATAGTGAATTCCAGGCAATCCTGGACTGCAAGAAACCCTGACTCAAAAAAAAAAAAAAAAAAAAAAAAAAAAAAAAAAGCATGGTGGCACATGTCTTTAGTCCAAACACTTGGAGACTGAGGTAGGAAGAAGCTCACAACCAACTAGAAGCTACAGAATGAATTCCAGGTTAGCCTAGGCTAGAGTGAGACCCTGCCTGATGGTATGATTATAGTTAAGAATAATGTATTATATACTTGTAAATTGCTAAGATTTTTAAATGCTCTTAACATACCATGAGGTGAAGGATATGCTGATTAGCTTGATTTAATCATGCCACAATATACACATATTCTACACAGGACATGCGTACAACAAGGGCTTATAAAATTACACATAATCTCTTCTTCTGTAATTTTCCTTCCTCTCTCCTTTTCCCCAACTACTCCTCCCCTAGACTGGTAGGAGGCCCTCACACTCACTTGAATTTCTGATCGCCCTGGCTCTACTTCGAGAATACTGTGCTGTTTATGTGGTACTCACACAATTGAATTCAGGGCCTTCTGCATACTAGAAAGCACTCTACCAACTGAGGAGGGGCCCCTTTTCTGGAGAGTTTGGAGACAAAGTTAAAAAAAAAAAAAAAAAAAAAGTTCTAAGGTGGCCTGGAACTCACTGTATAATCTAAGTTGGGCTAATATTTAGGAAAATCTTCCTGCCTCTGCCAACTAAATGCAGGGACTATAGACATAAGCCACCAAAGCAAACCAGTGTACTTTCCAAATTTCTAAATTTTCTGTAAGTATGCAATATTTATATAAATTAGAAACAGTTGTTTCCTATATAAAAATTATAAAGTTAAATCTGACAGTATGGTAAATAAGCATTTTCATGAGAATTAGACAATCAAAATTGTTCTTTACTGACACTCCTCAGACTGTTCTCACTTACAAACAGTCAAGCTACTGCAGCCAACTTTAAAGTCTGGAGCATTAAGTCTGTGGTGTATAGTTTGCTTGATAAAAATTTTTACTGTCCATCTCAGTAACCTTTAGAGAAACTGATATAAATGTACATTTTCTTTTAGGAAATGAGCCTGCAATATAGCCACAGCAGTATAACACATCTATGTTCCATAGAGCAAGAGAACAAATAACTACCTTCTTGGCTTCTGCAGACGACCTCAGCCCTTCTGGCAGTGCATGTACTAAAGGCAAAACCGCAGCACTGACACGCTGAAAATGAGAGTCAGAAACCTGCTCCAGACGTGGTCGCTTGGAGTCCAGGGACTCGTGATCCACTGGTGATGGGCCTGGGTGAAATTGTTCATATGCCGTTCGCCTTTCTTGAGGCCTAGATGTACCAAAAAAAAATTTTTTTAATTGTTAAGTGATAAATAACCCCTTACTAACACTGCAATTAGACTTTGAAATCACTGAAAAGGTTATACTTCTTTCAAAATGAATTCCTACCCCCTCTTCTATCCCAGGTAATGTATTCCTTAATTGAATACTACTTAAATTCTATACATGGGTCCTGGGGAAGAAGAACCGGGCTATCAGGCTTTGCACTCAAGAACCTTTAACCACTGAACCATCTCTGCAGCCCCTAAAATTCTAATAGAAAAATTTACTTTAAAGATGTACTTATTAGAGATAGAGAGAGGGAGAGAGAGAGAGAGTAAGAATGGGCACACCAGGGTCTCTAGCCACTAGAAACAAACTCCGGATGCATGTGCCACCATGTGCATCTGGCTTACATGGGACCTGAAGAATGGAACTTGGGTCCTTTGGCTTTGCAGGCAAGCATCTTAACCGCTGAGCCATCTCTCCAGCCTGAAAAATTTTCTTTATAAAAGAAGGCGTAAGTGTGCACACCTTTAATCCCAGAATTTAGGAGGCAGAGGTGGGAGGATCACCATGAATTCAAGGCCATCCTGGGATTATAAAGTAAGTTCCAAGTTAGCCTGGGCTAGCGTGAAACGTACCTCAGGAAAAAAAAATCAAAGAGAAAAATGATAAACCATTACAGAAATAAAAGGTTTAACTAAGGCTGGAGAGATGGCTCAGCGGTTAAAGCAATTGCCTGCAAAGCCTAAGGACCCATGTTCAACTCTCCAGATCCCACGTAAGCCAGATGCACAAGGTGACACTAGCACGCATGGTCATACATGCACACAAGATGGCACACGTGTTTGGAGTTCATCAGTAGTGTCTGGAGGCCCTGGCATGCCTCCCTTTCTCTCTCTCATAAAAAAAATTTAGGGCCTGGAGAGATGGCTTAGTGGTTAAGCACTTGCCTGTGAAGCCTAAGAACCTGGGTTCGCGGCTCGATTCCCCAGTACCCATGTAAGCCAGATGCACAAGGTGGCGCATGCATCTGGAGTTCGTTTGCAGTGGCTGGAGTCCCTGACGCACCCATTCTCTATCTATCTGCCTCTTTCTCTCTCTGTCTGTCGCTCTCAAATAAATAAATAAATAATAAACCAAAAATTATAAAAAATTTTTAAAAATTTAAAAATTAAAGGTTTAAAAAAGATGTTTATTGGTTATAAAAAAAAATCAAGTTACTGAAGAGCCATAAAATAATTTAAGGGCTGGGAAGATCGCTCACAGACAGAGAGAGAAAGAAAGAGAGAGAGAGGGCGAGAGAGAGAGAGAGAGAGAGACACACACACACACACACACACACACACACACACACACGGTTCAGGGGGGAGGAGTGAAAGAAGAGGAAAAAGGACGGTGGTCCAAGATTATGATCAGGTTATACTGTGTATATATGTATGGAAATTGTTGGTAAAAAGTTAAAACAAAATAGGTCTGGAGAGATGACTCAGCTTAGGGACTTGCCTGCAAAGCCTAATAACCCAGGTTTAATTCCCCAGTACCCATATAAAGCCAAATACACAAGGTGGTGCACTAATCTGGAGTTCGTTTTCAGTGGCTAGAGACCTTCACACACACATGCCCTCTCTCTCTCCTTAGAAATAAATAAAATAAACTTAGTAGTACACAGTTTAGTCCAAACACTCAGGAGGCTGAGGTAGGAGGACCACAGTGAATTTGAGGCCAGCCTGGGGCTACAGAATGAGCTCCAGGTCAGCCCTGGATAAAGTAAGACCCTGCTCCCCCCCCCCAAGAAAACTAAAAATAAATAAAATAATAAACTTTTGATTTTTATTTTGTTTCAGACAGGATCTCACAACAGTACCAGGCTGAACTGAAACTCTGAAGTCCCAGGTTGGCCTCTAATTCAGTGGGATCCTCATCCCTCAGCCTCATTAATGCTGGGATTATTTGCATGAACCACCAACCTGACATTTTAAAGTCATCTCCCATCTGATTTATTATTATTTAAATTACAGATACCAACTATATCCTCGAGAACTTGGTTTCTGGGGATCTGAATTCAGGTACTCAGGCTTAAATATAAAGCACTTTATTCATCAAGCCATCTCCCCAGCCCTAAAATTATGGTTTAAAAACCATTAAAATCAGCTTGGAGGGCTGGAGAGATGGCTTAGGGGTTAAGGTGCCTGCCTCCTAAGCCTAAGAACGCTGGTTCTCATCTACAGTGGTTCCAATCTCCAGGTCCCACGTTTAGCCAGATGCAAAGTGGCACAAGGGCGCAATGCCACACTTGACCACAAGGGGGTGCACGCATCTGGATTTCGTTCTCAGCAGCTGAGACACTGCTGGCGCGCCCATCTGTCTTCCTCTCCCTCTCCCTCTCCCCCTCTCCCTCTCCATGTCTCTTTCCAAAAAAAAAAAAAAAAAAAAAAAAAAGAAAAAATCAGCTTGGAGAGAAGGTTTAGTGGTTAAAACCTAAGGAACTAGGATCAACTGCCCAGAACCCATGTAAACCAGATGCAAAAAGTAGTGCATACCTCTGGAGTTTGTTTGCAAATGGCTAGAGGCCCTGGTACACCCATTTGTTTCTGGATCTCTCATAAATAAATAAATAATAATTAAAAATGTTAAAAAGTCAGACACGGTGACACATGTCATTAATTGCATCACTCTGGAGGCTGAAGTAGGAGGACTGCTGTGAGGCCAGCCTGAGCTACAGAATGAGCTTGGGTTAGCTTGGGTGAGAATTAGATCCTGCATCCCCCAACAATGCAAAAAAACAAAACAAAAAACACTGTTAAATCACATTCACACATCATTCTATTCTATGTGTTTTTTAAAAAATATTCTTAGCCAGGTGTGGTGGCGCACGCCTTTAATCCCAGCACTCGGGAGGCAGAGGTAGGAGGATCGCTGAGAGTTCAAGGCCACCCTGAGACTATGTAGTTAATTCCAGGTCAGCCTGGACCAGAGTGAAACCCTACCCCGAAAAACCAAAAAATAAAAAAAATAAAAAATAAATTTAAAAAATATTCTTATTTATTTTACAGAGAGAAAGAGGCGCAGAGAGAGAGACAGACAGACAGAGAATGGGCTTGCCAGCACCTCCAGCCACAGCAAACAAACTCCATATGCATGCACAACCTTGTGCATCTGGCTTATGAGGGTCCTAGGAAATCGAACCAAGGTCCTTTGACTTTGCAGGCAAGCACCTTAACAGCTAAGCCATCTCTCCAGCCCTCTGTGTGTTTTTGTTTGTTTTAATAATTTTATGTTTATTATTATTAACAACATGGTTTTTTGGGGTTTTTGTTGTTGTTTTGGGGGGGAGAGAGACAGAAAGGGAGAGGGAGACAGACAGAGATGGGCGTGCCAGCAGTCTCTCACCTGCTGCAAACAAAATCCAGATGCGTACGCCCCCTTGTGGTCAAGTGTGGCATTGCGCCCTTGCGCCACTTTGCATCTGGTTAAACATGGGACCTGGAGATTGGAACCAGCGTTCTTAGGCCTACGTGGCAGGTGCCTTAACCACTAAGCCATCTCTCCAGCCCTGTTTGTTTGTTTTTAAGAAGTGAAGAAACTGAGTCACGCAGAGGGGCAATATTAAGAGGGGTGTGATCCTGGCACCTGCCTGCCTCATTTTGTTCCTTGATGCCATGAGATGACCATGCGGTAGCATACTCCATGCCACGATTTTCTGCCTACCCACATGACCAATACTAACAGAGGCAACCAAACAAGAAATCAAACCATATGTCAAAATAAATCTTTCCTCCTTTTAAGTTGATTATCACAGGGATTCTGTCACAATAAAACTTGGTTAAAACCTGGAAAAAGCTATAGAACAAATGCATGAACAAATGCAGTAAATCAGTACCAAAAAAAAAAAGTCAGCTGTATTCTAGACGCCAGCATTGAACAATGTGAAAAATAAAATTAAGAAAATAAAACCAGTGGGGCGGGGGGTTCACATCACTCAGGAGACTGAAGCAGCAAAATCGCTGTGAATTCTAGACAGGATGGACTAAAGGGTGAGTTCCAAGCCAGCCTAGACTAGACTGAGACCCAGCCAGAAAAAGAAGGGATGGAGGGAGGAAGAGAAGGAAGAAGAAAGGAAGGAAGAGGAAGACAAGGAAGGGGATGGGAGGGCTGGAGAGATGGCTCAAGCAGTTAAGGTACTTGCCTAAGGACCTGAGTTCAATTCCCTAGTAACCATACAAAGCCAGATATACAGAGTGGCACATGTATCTGGAGTTCATTTGGAGTGGCAAGAGGCCCTGGTATGCCCATTCATATTCTCGTTCTCTCCTCTCTCAAATAAATAAATTTTTAAAAATAAATAAGAAAGAGAAAGAGAAAAACAAACACTGTAAGATTTCACTTTTGATGAACCTCTCATTAGAAATGCTATTACCAGAAAGATAAAATATGGGCTGGAGAGATGGATTAGTGATTAAGATACTTGCCTGCAAATCCCAAGGACTTATGTTCAACTCTCCAGGTCCCACATAAGCCAGATGCATAGTGACACAAGCGTGCAAGGTCGCACATATGCACAAGGAAGTGCATGTTTCTGGAGTTCAACTGTAGTGGCTGGAGGCCCTGGTATGTCAATTCTCCCTCTCTTGCATTAAACAGAAAGAGAGGAAGGGAGGGAGGAAGGACAGTGTGTTGGGCTTGCCTCAAAAAAAAAAAAAAAAAAAAAAAAAAAAGACAGGGCTGGAGAGATGGCTTAGTGGTTAAGCACTTGCCTGTGAAGCCAAAGGACCCTGGTTTGAGGCTCGATTCCCCAGGACCCACATAAGCCAGATGCATAAGATAGTGCATGCATCTGGAGTTCGTTTGCAGTGGCTGGAGGCCCTGGTGCACCCATTCTCTATCTGTCTCTTTCTCTATCTGTCACTCTCAAATAAATAAATAAAAATAAACAAAAAAAGATATAAGATAACAAATATGGACAAAGATATATAGAGAGAAGAATGACCGCTGTACTCTGCTGGTAAGTATAATTAGTATAGTCCTTATGGAAAAGAATATGGACGTTTGTAAAGAAATGAAAGCTACAACTAGGATATAACCCAAAATGAATGAGATAGGCACTTTCATGCAGCACTGTTTCCAATAGTCATGACACATAAGCAGTGTCAAATTTGCTCATGGGCAAATGAATAAAATGCATTCTGTAATGATAATACACAGGAACATTACTTAGTTCTAAAATAAGGGGGTGGGCTGGGAACATGGCTCACTTGGTAAAGTGTTTCCCACATAAACATGAGTTACCTGAGTTTAGATCCCCAGCACCCACGGAAAATGTTGGGCATGATATGGCATAAGCCTGTGATCCCAGTGTTGAGGAGGAAGAGAAAGAATTTCTGGGGCTCACTAGCTATGTACTCTAACAGAATCCATGAGCTCTAGATTCAGGGAGAGAACCTGCCTCAAAGAATAAGGTGGAGAACAACTAAGGAAGAAACCAAATGTTGACCTTTGGCCAATACACACACACGCTCCCCAACACACACGTACATCTGCACACATAAGAACATACATACATACCACACATACATACACAAATAAATAAGTAATAAGCTCTTGCCTTACCCAAATCATCAATGTGCTTGGAGGACAAGTACTACTTGAAATGAACCAGACATAGTTTACATACGGCATTTTAAAAAAGTCAATTATAAAGAAAGAAAACAATAGCCAGAACATACAAAACAGCAGACATGTAGGATAAATAAGTCCAAAAGGCTAACATCAAAACTAAAAATACAGGTAATAAAATTGTACTGTATTTGGGAATCTTGCTAAAAGAAATTTTAGCTGTTCTTACAATTTAAAAAAATGACAATGGATATTAATTTGTTCCAGTATATTATCCTTTGTGCTATCTTCAAGTGTTATATAACATGTTACATTTATTTGCATGTGCATGAGTGGTTGCAAGTAGAGGCCAGAGGGTCATGCTGAGTGTCTTCCTCAATCCCTTTTCTGAGGAACGAGTTTCTCATTTGAACTCAGACTCATTAATTTCCCTAGTATACCCAGCCAGATTACCCCAACAATCCTCAATCTCTACTTTGCCAGTCCTGGGATTACAGGTAAACCACCACATCAACCTGACATTTACATGGGTGCTGGAGATCTAACTCTGATCCTCACACAGTCACATGACAAGTGTTTTATACACTGAGCCATCTTCCCAGCCGCTCATGTTAAACAACTCTTTAAATTAAAAAAAAAAATTTATCATATATTTATCTGAGAGAGAACAGACATGCCAGGGCCTCTAACTACTGCAAACATACTCCAGATACATGTGCCACCTCGTGCATTGGGCGCTATAGGGGCATTGGGGAATCAAACCAAAGTCCTTTGGCTTCACAGGCAAGCATTTTAAACACTAAGCCATTTTTTTTGTCCAGCCCTTAAATATCTTTTTTTTTTTTTTTTTGGTTTTTGGGATAGTGTGGTTTGTATGCATGTGTGTCTGTTGGTAGAGTATGTGTGCAAAATATGAACGTGTGTGTGCTGATGCACATTAACTCATGGATATGTATGTGGAGGCTAGGAGAAGGTTTGGTGTTCCCTTCCATTTCTCATTCAAGTGTTTCCATGAAACAGAGACTCTCACTGATTCTGGAGCACACCATTTTTACAAGCCCCAGCATTCTCCACTAGCTGCTCCCAGACTGGGGTTACAAATGTGTGTAGACACACTCAGCAATATGCAAAGGTAGCCAGAAAATCAAACTCAGGTAGTCTTAGGCCACCTCTTACCCAAAGAGCAATCGCTCTACCCCAAAATTTAGTTTTAATGACAAGTTTAAAAGTGAAAAGGGGGCTGGAGAGATGACTTAGTAGTTAAGGCACTTGCCAGCAAAGCCTAAGGACCTATGTTCAATCCTTCAAGTTCCACATAAGCCAGATCAAGTGACACAGTACACAAGGTCGCACATGTGCACTAGTCTGGAGCTTAGATTACAGTGATTAAAAACCCTGGTGCATCAATTCTCTCTCACACACATTTAAAGAAAAAAAAGAGTGAAAATGGAGTGAAAGAAAGAAGATATGTGACGCAAGTGTGATGGCACAGTCCTATAATCCCAGCACACAGGTTGCTGAGATAGGAGCAACTAGAGTTCAAGGGAAGCCTGGACTACAAAGTGAGACCCTGTCTCAAAAAGAGATGGTAAGGACATTGCAAAAAAAGAGAATCCACTAGTAGGTACAGGGCCTGCATAACATTATGGAATATTTACAATCTCTTGAAAACAATGCTACCATTATCCCCAAGTTACACGTGAGAAAAGTAAACTTTAAATAGTCTAAATTAATGATTTACAATCCCAAATGTAAATGAGGATCGCCCAACTAATAGACTAATAACAAAGATTCTGTTCTTTTAATTTTTTTATTTCTTTATTTTTTTTTTTTTTTTTTCGAGGTAGGATCTTGCGCTAGTCCAGGCTGATGTATGTATGACACTATGTAGTCTCAGGGTGGGCTTGAACTCACAGTGATCCTCCTACCTCTGCCTCCCAAGAGCTGGGATCAAAAGCGTGTGCCACCACGCCTGGCAGATTCTGTTCTTTGATAGGACCTGTCACACCATGTGGTATTAATATGCAACCTACATTAAGAAAGAACATCAACAGTTTATATAAAGTAGCAAGGCCATACAGCTGACCTTAGCAAACCTGTCTACCTCATTTTCTACTAAAACATTAATATTAAACTGTGGAAACAAGTTTTAAGAGATTATTAACTATTAAGATAACTAATCCAAAAAGAGCTCAAAACACTAACTAAAAAAGACCACTCATGGCTTAGTTATTGAAAAATGAAAACTAATAAAATACATGATGCAATTAATCCTAAGTGGAAAAATAAAAGAAATCCCATTACCTGTCAGAACCTGGGTGGAATTCTGAAAGCAAGGAAGGTCGTCTTCGAAGCTGCTGCTGTTGCTGCTGTTGCTGCTGTTGCTGCAAAAGCTGAGAAGCCTGACTAACTTCAAGATGAGAAGAGCGATAGTCAGGGACTGCAAACTCCTGGAATTAAAAATAATCACAAGTCATCAAAATAAAAGAGACTGATTGAGAGGGGGAGAGGATATGACGGGAGAGTGGAGTTTTAAAGGGGAAAATGGGGGAAAGTAGGGAAATACCATGGGATATTGTTTACAATTAAGGAAGTTGTCAATTAAAACAAAAAAATCTGGATAATAAGTGGAGGGGCTCCCGAGGCCCCACCTCCCTCCAAGGATCTAGAGACAGTTCATGGTTTCTGGGAGATGGAGAGACTTCTTTTTTTTTATTCAGTGGTGTGGCCACTGCCAAGTTGCCCACACTCCCATAAGAAACCCTAAGTAAAGGCACCACAGTGCTAAGAAGGGACAGAGGAGTACTCAGCACTGAAACGACTCTAACACACCTTCCAAGGCTCAGGGTCCATTGCAGAAGAGGGGGCGGGAAAGAATGTAAGAGCGAAAGGAAGGGTAGGACTCCTTACAACATGCTCCTCCAGACACAAAATGGCCTGGATATCCATGACCTCACAGTGCCTGACACTATCTACACAAGACCATCATAAAGGAGGAAAAGATCACAACATCAAAATAAAAGATAGAATGATTGAGAGGGAGATGGGATAAGATGGAGAGTGGAGTTTCAAAGGGGAAAGTGGGGGGAGGGAAGTACCATGGGATATTGTCTACAGTTAAGGAAGTTGTCAATAAAAAGTAAATTATTTTTTTTAAAAAAAGAAACCCTAAGGAAGCATATTGGATCACGATTCCCCCAAAAATTACAAGTTAGCTATAATTAAAACAAAGCATCAAGTAGAAGCTATCAAGTATGAAAGAAATAGCAATGACAATTTCAGTCCTTTACTGAGTCAATTCCCCCCCCGTGAGTCTAAAACAATCAACATTCTAATTATTATTTAAAATAATCTGGGTGCTGGAGAGATGGTTTACCAATTAAGGCACTTGTGTGTGAAGCCTAAGGACCCACGTGGATTCCCCAGGACCCACTTAAGCCAGAAGCACAAGGTGGTGCATGTATCTAGAGTTTGTTTGCAATGGCTAGAGGCCCTGGCATTAAAAATAATTCAGGGGCTGGAGAGATGGCTTAGTAGTTAAGGAACTTACCTGTGAAGCCTAAGGACCCAGGTTTGATTATCCAGTACCCATATAGGTCAGATGTACAAGATGGCACATATGTGTCTGGAGTTCATTTGCAGTAGCTAGAAACCCTGGTGTGCCCATTCGCTCTATTTGCCTCTTTCTCTCTATCTCTGTCTAATCAATAAGTAAAATAAACTATTTTATTATTTTTTATTTATTGATTTTGAAATAAACTGTTTTTAAAAAAAGGTGGACTCCTTTACCACTTTAAAAAAAAAAAGAAAATTCAGGGCCAGGCGTGGTGGCGCATGCCTTTAATCCCAGCACTCGGGAGGCAGAGGTAGGAGGATCACCGAGAGTTCAAGGCCACCCTGAGACTACATAGTTAATTCCAGGTCAGCCTGGACCAGAGTGAGACCCTACCTCAAAAACCAAAAAGAAAAGAAAATTCAAGCTGGAGCAATGGCTTAGCAGTAAGACACTTGCCTGTGAAGCCTAAGGACCCAGGTTCAATTCCCTAAAACCCATGTAAGCCACATGAACATAGTGGCGCACATGTCTGGAGTTCATATGCAGTGGCTAGAAGCCCTGATGTGCACATTCTTTCTCTCTCTCTTCTCAATACATACACAAACACAACACAATAAATAAATATTAATAAAATAAAAATAAATAAATATATAATTTGCCGGGCATGGTGGCGCACGCCTTTAATCCCAGCACTCGGGAGGCAGAGGTAGGAGGATCGCTAAGAGTTCGAGGCCACCCAGAGACTACATAGTTAATTCCAGGTCAGCCTGGACCAGAGTGAGACCCTACCTTGCAAAACCAATAAATAAATAAATAAATAAATAAATATATAATTCAAGTGTTCACTTAGTATATAGGCTGCCAAATTGGAATGACATAAAGACAATATTAGCATGGCCCCTTGGTAAGAATGACATGGAAATTCATGAAGCAGTCCCAATTTTTTTTCTTTTTTTGTTTTTTTTTAAATTAATTTATTTTTCATTGACAGGTTCCTTAATTGTAGACAATATCCCATGGCACGTCCCTCCTTCCCCGCCCTTTCCCCTTTGAAACTCCACTCCATCATATCCCTTCCCCCTCTCAATCAGGCTCTCTTTTCATTTTGATGTCATCATCTTTTCCTCCTATTATGATGGCCTTGTGTAGGTAGTGTCAGGCACTGCGAGGTCATGGATATCCAGGCCATTTTGTGTCGGGAGCAGCACGTTGTAAGGAGTCCTACCCTTCCTTTGGCTCTTACATTCTTTCCGCCACCTCTTCCACAATAGACCCTGAGCCTTGGAAGGTGTGTTAAAAGATGTTTCAGTGCTGAGCACTCCTCTGTCCCTTCTTCTTGGCACCACGGTGCCTTCTGAGTCATCCTAAGGTCGCCACTCTCTGAAAAGAGAAGTTTCTCTAACCAAAAGTGAGGGTAGCATTAATATATGGGTGTGGACATTAAAAGAGTGTTTACTGGGCAGTTTGGTGAGCATAGTATATAGATTTAGCCAGACACCAGCAGACATTACACCCCTAGGGCTCATGACTACCCCTGTCATAGGTTTTCAGTATCAGGGATGTATTCCCTCCCATGGACATTATAAATTTTATAAAACACATACATATATGCATACATAATCGAAAATAATATTTCAAGTTTAACTTCTATTTTATTGATCTCTCAAATAATATATTACAATAATTCCCAAATTATATGGTTCATAATAAGTAAATCTTAAGTTAATATAAAATTCATTATCAAGTCATACAAAGCATTCTAGTGTGGTAGTACATGAGTTAAGCATTTGTTTGCCTGTGAAGCCTAAGGACCCACTTAAGCTAGATGTACAAGATGGTGCATGCATCTGGTGTTTGTTTGCAATGTCTGAAGGCCCTGGCGTGCCCATTCTCATTCTCTCCCCTATCAAATAAGTAATAAAGTATTTTGAAAAATAGAAAACATAGGGCTGGAGAGATGGCTTAGCGGTTAAGGCGCCTGCCTCCTAAGCCTAAGAATGCCGGTTCCAATCTCCAGTGTTTCCAATCTCCAGGTCCCACATTTAGCCAGATGCAAAGGGTGCAATGCTGCACTTGACCACAAGGAGGTGAACACATCTGGATTTCATTCGCAGCAGCTGAGAGGCTGCTGGCACACTCATCTCTATCTGTGTCTCTCTCCAAAAAAAAAAAAAAAAAAAAAGAAGACATAGAAATGTGCAGTTAAGCCAGGTGTGGTGGCATATGCCTTTAATCCTAGCATTCAGGAGGCAAAGGTGGAAGGACTGCTGTGAGACTGAAGCCATCCTTAGACTATATAGTGAATTCCTGCCCATAATTTCTCTTATTCTCTAATTAAAAAAAAAAAAATAGGGACAATCTAAATTGTAACTATGAAAGCAATTAAGTTTGTAATTTAAATTCTTCCCACAGAAAAATTCCATATCTGGTTTCATTAATAGCTTCTATACTAAGCTGAATTCAGGCTGAAGTCTACCTGCCTCAGCTTCTAAAGTATTAGAATTACAGTATGCACTACTACACCTGGCTTCAAGAGCTGGACGTGGTGATGCACCCTTTTAATTTCAGCAATAGGGAGGCTCAGGTAAGAAGATCACTGTGAATTCCAGGCCAGGCTGATATATAAAATGAGCTCCAGGTCATCCTGGGTGAGAATGAGGCCCTGCTTAAAAAAAAAAAAAAAAAAAACCACAACACAACTTACATTTGCAATTTACACAGAATTTGTTCCTTACCTGCTGGTGGCGGGTGCTGGGAAAGGTATACTGGACAGAATGGGAAGGATAACGACTTTGTTCTGTGCTGAAAGCTCCTTGGTTGGGAGGATAACCTGAACTTGACATTATCAGTAAAGAAGTCCTCACTGGGCTGTGAGATCAAGTCCAACAAACAATCATGTTTCTAGGAAACAACCTAAACAGGACAGGGAAAAGAGAATAGATAAGAACTAAAATACCAAGTATACTTTTAATAAATTATAATTAGAGTAACAGAAATTAAACCACAATTACCAGTGGAAGCTTTCTCTGATTATTTACTTAATTATTATTAAGACTTTATTAAAAGTGTTTGCCTTTATATTTAGAAAAAGGTTCTTTCGACATATAGGTAATTATGCTATTATCTATACATTGAATTAAAATCTTATCAATGTGACTTCAGGGATGGCTCAACAATTAAGGTCACTTTCAGGCTGGAGAGATGGCTTAGTGGTTAAGGCGCTTGCCTGTGAAGCCTAAGGACCCATGTTCAACTCCCCAGATCCCATGTAAGCCAGATGCACAAGACAACACATGTGCAAGGTGGAGCATGTGTCTGGAGTTCAACTGCAGTGGCTGGAGGTCCAAGAGTGCCAATTATCTCTCTCACATAAAAACTAAAAAAAAAAAAAAAAAGATTGCTTGCTACTTAAGCATGTGAGACTCTTCCAGCCAGGGACCTTCACGTTCAACTCTTCAGAACCCACATAAAAAGCAGGGTAGGGCTGGAGAGATGGCTTAGTGGTTAAGGCGCCTCCCTGCTAAGCCTAAGAACACTGGGTCCAATCTCCAGCGGTTTCAATCTCCAGGTCCCACGTTTAGCCAGATGCAAAGTGAGGCAAGGGCACAATGCCACACTTGACCACAAGGGGGCGCACGCATCTGGATTTCGTTCACAGCAGCAGAGACTGCTGGTGCGCCCATCTCTGTCTCCTCTCCCTCTCTCTCTCTCCAAAAATAAATAAAATAATTTTAAAAATTAAAAAAAAAAAAGCAGGGTATGGCCATATGTGTGCAACATATGTGCAACTCAAGTCACCAGAAGCAGACAGTAAACCAGAGAATCACTGGGGCTCAAGGTTGAGGGAGAAGAAGAGACCTCTCATCTAGAGGATTTACATGGATGAGTGATAAATGAGGTACACCACCACACATTCTCCTCTGGCTTCTGCACATACACCACCCCACATAAGTACTCTACATACACCCAAATTAAAAAAACAGAAAAAGGTCTTCACAGTGTTTGGTTGTGTGAAGTCCTGGGTTCAATTACTGACATTATAAAACAAAAATCTAGGGCTGAAGAGATGGCTTACCAGTTAAGGCATTTGCCTACAAAGCCAAAGAATCCTGGTTCAATTCTCCATGACCCATGTAACCCAGATGCACAAGGGGGAGCATATATTATTTTTAAAAATCTAGCCAGGCGTGGTGGTAGCACGCCTTTAATCCCAGCACTCAGGAGGCAGAGGTAGGAGGATCGCCTTGAGTTCAAGGCCACCCTGAGACTACCTAGTGAATTACAGGTCAGCCTGGGCTAAAATGAGACCCTACCTTGAAAAACCAAAAAAAAGAAGAAAAAATCTGGGCTGGAGAAATAGATGGTTCAGTGATTAAGGGATTTGCCTGCAAAGCCTAAGGATGCAGGTTTGATTCCCCAGAACCCACATAAGCCAGATGTACATGGTGGTACATGTGTCTGGAGTTTTTTTGCAGTGGCTAGAAGCCCTGGAACACTCTTGTGCATTCTGTCTTTGTCTGTCTGTTTCTCTCTCTCTCATAAAATAGATAAAAATAATTTTTTTTTTAAACCTGGGTGCCGGAGAGATGGCTTAGTGGTTAAGGGACTTGCCTGCGAAGCCTAAATACCATGTTTGACTCTCCAGATCCCACGTAAGTCAGATGCACAAAGGTGAGGCAAGTGCAAAGTCACACATGCCCACTAGGTAGTGCAAACATCTGGAATTCAATCGCAGTGGCTGAGGCCCTGGCGCACCAATTCTCTCTCTCCCTGTCTCTCTCTAAAATAAACATTAAATTTAATTTAATTTAATTTTTAAAAAATAGACAAAGTTAAAAAAAATCTGGGCCAGGCATGATGGGGCATATCTGTAACCCCAGCATTTAGAAGGCAGAGGTAGGAAGATCACCATGAGTTCGAGGTCACCCTGAGACTACATAGTGAATTCCATGTCAACCTGGGCTAAAGTGAGACCCAACCTCGAAAAACCAAATAATAATAATAAATCTGGGCTGGGGAGATGGCTCAGTGATTAAAGATCAAGCTACACAATGAATTAAAGGTCAGCCTAGGCAAGAATGAGACTCTAGCTCGAAAAACAAAAATAAGTAAATCTATCTTTGCATGAGACCTGGCACTGAAGAACTAGTAAATAACTTCCTGTAAATAACTGAGAAATAAATATTTTATAATGTAAAAGATGCACAGTTAAAAATTTAAGGATTTTGAAAGTCATCTATAAAAAGTCCAAACATAATTTATAAGCATTTGTGTAGAGAAAAAAAAAAATTGTCTTCATTAAATAATTATGTTATGCCTTTCAAGGTATGACATAAGCCTATAAAGATAACTGCCAACATTTTTAAGACTCTTCCAGTGAGACTGGTAGTGAAATTAACAAGTAGAAGTTTTATTTGGGGATTATTTATTTATTTATTTGGAGACAGGGTTTTATGCAGCCCAGGTTGACCTCTAAGTTGATATGGAGTCATGACCACACTTTGAACTCCTCTGATCCTGTTGGCCACTCAAGTGCTGGGATTACACATAAATCACACCACACCTGATTTAGTGTTGTTTTTTTAAACATTATTTTTTAACTATTTTTCTCGGTTTTTTTTCAAGGTTTATCCCATACATATAATCTAGCCTAGGCTGACCTGGAATTCACTGTGGACTCTCAAGGTAGCCCTGAACTCATGGCAATCCTTGTAGCTCTGCCTCCTAAGTGCTGGGATTAAAGGCATGTGCCACCACACCCAGTTATTTATTAACTTTTAATCTCTCTCATGGGAGGTTGGTAGTACACGCCTTTAATATTAGCACTCAGCCCAGGCTGACCTAAAAATTACTTGGAAGTCCAGGGTAGCCTCAAACTCACAGTGATCCTCCTATCTCAGCCTCCTCAATGCTGGGATTGAAAGCATGCCTGGCTCCCGTATGAGGGCTTTTTTTTTTTTTTTTTTTGAGGTAGGGTCTCACAATTCGCAATAGTCCAAACTGACCTGGAATTCACTATGTAGTCTCAGGCTGGCATTGATCTCATAGTAATCCTCCTACCTCTACCTCCTGAATGCTGAGATTATTGACATGCATCACCATGCCCAGCTTTTACACCTGCAAAGAGTCTATCCAAGTGGCTGTTTGGAAATGGAGTTCAATTAGTACAGAGAGTTCCCACACATATAAATATCATAAGTGGAAAAGAGCCTGCATGGTTCATATTCAGTTTTCCTGTGCTATGAAAGACCTGTCACTGAATACAAGCCACATGTGTGCTTAGTTGGAATCAACATATCAGTGGACTTTGTCATAACCTTCCTCTGCCTTTTCTTTCCTTTTTGTTTGGGGGAGGTGGATTAAGGTAGTGTCTCACTCTAGTCCAGGCTGATATGGAATATAATTATGTAGGCTCAGATGATCCTACCTCTCTGCCTCCCAAGTGTTGAGATTAAAGGCATATGCCACCATGCATGACCTCCTCTGCCCTTTCTAAGAGACCTTTCACATTTCCCAGTTTCACAGTTGGCTTTGCTGTGACCTACCCTCTCGGTTCTCATTCAGATTCAGAGCCAGGGATAAAATGCAGAGATGCCAATGCTCTCCTCCTGGGAGATGCAAAAATACAGTAGGACTGACATGCAGCCAATTGTACTGGCAAAAGCCAAAGAAGGGCATTTTGCCCCTGGTAGGCATGGCTATGGTAATTAGCATTCCTCCTGGTCTTCACACCCAAAGTCCCAAAAAGAAGCTCAAAGAAGAGTAAAAAGACATAATTTGTTTAAATATGTATTTATTTATTTGAGAGAGAGCATAACTGAGCATGGATACTTCAGGGCCTCTTGCCAATGCAAATGAACCCCAAGTGCATGTGTCACTTCATGCATCTGGCTTTACATGGGTATTGGGGAATTAAGCCCAGGCCGACAGGCTTTGCAATTGAGTGCCTTTAACCACTGAGTAACCTCCCCAACCCAAGAATAACAGTTTTTACGTCAACTTCGTTGGATTCTAGGCCTGACACTTTCTTCGTGTGTGTGTGACACCCATGTGTTGGTGCACATGCACGTGGATATCAGACATTGATGTAGATGTCTTCCTCAATGGTCTTACACCTTTTTTTGTTTGTTTGTTTTTCGAGGTAGGGTTTCACTCTGGTCTAGGCTGACCTGGAATTAACTATGTAGTCTCAGGGTGGCCTTGAACTCACAGCAATCCTCCTACCTCTGCCTCCCAAGTGCTGGGATTAAAGTCGTGCACCACCACGACCGGCACCTTATGCTTTTGAAACAGGCTCTCTCCCTGAACCTAGAACTCACTGATGCTCACCTAGACAAACTAGCCAATGAGCTCTGAGGATTCCTCATCTCAGCCTCCTCATCTCTGGGATTATATGTATGAACTACCATGCCCAGCATTTAGTGTGTGCTGGAATCCACACTAAGATGTCCTCATGTTTACATGACAAGCACTTTTCCCACTTAGTCATCTCCCCAAACCTCCTCTTCTCCGCCCATCCCAAAAAGACATGGTCAGCCCAGACTGACCATGAACTTGCTTTGTAGCTCAGGTTCACCTCAGTCTCTTGTTACTGCCTTAGCTTCCCAAGTGCTGGGATTATAGTCCTGTGACAGAGCTTTTTAATATAATGAAATGTGTCAATATTTGAAATACCTGCATAACTCAATAAATAATTTGCCAAATGACAAATATAAAATGACACAAAATTATGCATGAAACATTTATCTTGAGTATAAGACAAATCAACAAATTTTTAGATATAATAGATTATGGAAAGATTGTTGATAAGGTTGAAGATTCTACACAGCAACTAACCTTTAAAAACTTGCCACTTGTTTACTTTGGGCATAATATCAAAGAATATCCACAATTATCCAAAAGACAAATACAACAGGTTTTCTGTATAAAGTTGAATCAAAACAATGTATTATGAGACTGGAATGTTATCTTCACCCAAGGCCACAAAGGTAGAGTTTGGAATCTAATAGCAATTGTCTAGTATGCTACCATTATGTGGCGCATAATTAATTCCAAAAAAGCTGCCTTTTCCTCCTTGGTCATACTGAGGTAACCTTGACCAGGTAATCCCTACCTACTGTTATGGAAATTAACTAAACCCTACTGCCACACTGTGGCCTTGGGTGAAGATGACATTCCAAGCCTCACTTCCCCAGAAGAGTTTAATGAATGGTCCAGATAACCTAATCACTTAGACTTGAGTCAGGTTACTCAACCCCCTCCCCCACATACACATATCCTACACATCACATACAAGGCCCCTCCCTCTAAGTGTAATTTCCCCCGTTCCCCTCCTGAAAACCCTTAAAACTCCCATACTCTGCATTTAGAAGCTCTCTCATTTCAAACCCACCATTGTCTCCTGACATTAAGTAAACCTTGAGCCCAAGAAACAAGAGTCTGTTGTGATCCTCTAAAATGGTGCTGTGACTACTATACAAGCAGACTACCTTGGTGGTCCCTTTCCTTAATCTGCCTTTGCCATGGCCTTTCCTTACTCAATACTGGCTTCCATTCTTCTCTGGTGAGCCTATGGGGTCAATCAAGACACCTGCAGTCTTGGACCCCTCTCCCTTAGCTCAGCACTAAGTGGCAGTTTTTCGCTGAGCAGAGATTTGGGAGTCCTACTACCTCCAAATACAGTTAAGATACAAACATATTTGTTCTCTTCAGGGTGTGGGGCATGTGACCAAGAGTCACCCACTTGGGAGATTTAAAGAAGTGCAAAGACGTTGGTACATCTATTTATCTCCACCCAGAGCACACTCTCCCCTCAGACTCTTCTATCATATGCCCCACCACCAAACTTGTTACTTTCCTGCAAGTAAATCCTTGGTCAGGTACAGAGTGAAACAGGACCTATAATGAGTCTGTCATCCCTGAAATTAAGGGGAAGACAACAGATTTTGTTTGTTTGTTTGTTTGTTTGTTTGTTTGTTTGTTTGTTTGTTTTTTCAAGACAGGCCTCACTCTAGGGCCACCACAGTCCCTGGCACCATCCTTTGCAGGAAAGTTAATTTGCCAGTCCCATTGGTTTCTTTTCTTTTCAAAAAAGGCTTTATATGGACCCATAAGGGGTGGAAGAGAGATGGCTTAGAGGGTTTTGTGCTTGCCTATGAAGCCTAAGGACCCCAGTTATGATTTAAATAAAATGTCAAGGTTTAGGCGATTCCCAAGGACCCATGTAAGCCAGATGCACAAGGGGGCTCATGCATCTGGAGTTCCTGTGCAGTGGCTGGAGGCAGCCCTGGTGCACCCATTCTCTATATGTATCTTTCTCTGTCTGTCGCTCTCAAATAAATAAATAAAAAAAAAAAAAAAAAGAAAAGTTTTTTAAAAATGCTTTATAAATTTGGCTTTTTTGAAGACAGGGTTCTCATATAGAATAGGCTAGCAACGTTCCTGAGTTGCTAGGGTTTCTTTTATTATTATTATTATTTATTTTTATTTATTTTATTATTAGAGACAGAGAGAGGGAGAGAGAGAGTGAGAATGGGTTCTCCAGGGTCTCTAGCCACTGCAAACAAACTCCCCAGACAAATGTGCCACCATGTGCATCTGTCTTACGTGGGACCTGGAGAATCGAACCAGGGTCCTTAGGCTTCACAGGCATGTGTCTTAACTGCTAAGCCATCTCTCCGACCCTTGATCAGGTTTCTTAAGCATTTCACCTAACTCACTTTTCATAAATTGAGCATGTTAACTAATTCTGGTTATTGAATTTTGGTGCTAAGAACTGAATTTATGATTTGTATTAGCACTAAAGCTGTGCCTTCTTTTTCAGCTATAACTTTATTCTCTCTCTCTCTCTCTCTCTCTGTGTGTGTGTGTGTGTGTGTGTGTGTGTGTGTGTGTTTTTTTTGAAGTAAGGTCTCATGCTAGCCCAGGTTGACCTGGAATTCACTGTGTAGTCTCAGGCTGGCTTCGAACTCACAGCAATCCTCCTACCTCTGCCTCCCGAACACTGGGATTAAAGGCATTTGCCACCATGCATGATCTTCAGCTGTAACTGTAAATTGGCTGGTTTTCTTTCAATTGATTTGAATCTTTTTTTCAAAAAAAAAAATTTTTTTTTTACTTTTTTTTTTTGGTTTTTTTTTGAGGTAGGGTCTCACTCTGTCACTCTGGCCCAGACTGACCTAGAATTCACTATGGAGTCTTAGGCTGGCCTCAAACTCAACAGCAATCCTCCTACCTCTGCCTCCTAAATGCTGGGATTAAAGGTGAGCGCCACCATGCCCAGCTCAAAAAAAAATTCATTTGAGAAAGATGGTGAGAGGGGAGTATAGGCAGTATGGGCATGCCAGGGCCTCTTGCACCTGCAAACAACCTCCAAACACATGTACTACTTTGTGGGCCTCGCTTTAAACTTTTAAAATTTATTTATAAATACTTTTCTTTGAATTTTTTTTTTGTTTATTTGAGAGAGAGAGAGAGAGAGTGAGAGAGAATGGGCACGCCAGGGCCTCCAGCCACTGCAACAAATTCCAGAGACAGAGCCGCCTTGTTGCATTTGGTCTAACATGGGTCCTGCCTTTTCCTCCTTGGTCATACTGAGGTAACCTTGACCAGGTAATCCCTACCTACTGTTATGGAAATTAACTAACTGCCACACTGTGGCCTTTGAAGATGACATTTTGCAGGCAAAACGTCTTAACCACTAAGCCATCCCTCCAGCCCTACCTTGGTGGTCCCTTTCCTTAATCTGCCTTTTTATTATTTTTTGAGAGAGAATGAGGCAGAGAGAGAATTGTTGCGCCCAGGCCTTTCAGTCAGACACATGCGCCCCCTTGTGGCACATATGTAACATTGAACCCTTGCATCACTGTGTCTGGCTTACGTGGGACCTGGAGATTCAAACATGCATTCTTGGGCTTCGCAGGCAAGTGCCTTAACTGCTAAGCCATCTCTCTAACCTGGGTCTGGCTTAAGATGGGTTGTTAAGAATTGAACCCAATTATCAGGCTTTGCAGGCAAATGCCTTAACCAGTAAGCCATCTGTCCAGCCCCTTCAGTAAGTTTTAAACTGCATGGTGTTTTATAGTGGTATCCTGGTGATCCAGGATTGGTGTGAGGAGTTGAGGAAGATTGTAAGGGTGGAGGACCTGAAAAAAGAGATTCTACATTCCCACATTCTCACTGCAATCAGAAATTTCTCCTTTATATCTTTTATACATTTGGCGTCTATGTGAGATGTTTCGGGAGAGGTGCTAATAAGGAAAGGTCTGAACACTTGGTGTATAAGTCATGGATGAATTTTATGGAAGGATATCATAAGTGGTCTCCAGTTCATGAGAGATTAGGATCCACCTTCTTTGACCCATAAATTGATATATCAGCAAGGGCTATCTCATGATTTTGCTATTTATTGCCTCCTATGTTGAGTTTGTTTACTTCTGAGATATTAAAGTCAAACCTCACTAAAATCACACCTCAAAACCTTGAACATTCTAGGTTTGTTGACAAAAAGGGAAGGTGTGGTTAAAGGACTACCAAGTGGGAGTAGCAACCTGAGATATATTGGAATTTGCTATTGTGCTGTGTGAAACTATATTGTGTTACAAAGAAAAAAAATTTTTCTGCCAGGCATGGTGGCACATGCCTTTTAATACCAGCACTCAGGAGGCAGAGGTAGGAGGATCATGGTGAGTTCAAGGCCACCCTGAGACTAAATAGTGAATTCTAGGTCAGCCTGAGCTAGTGAGACCCTGCCTTGAAAAAAACCAAAAAAAAAAAAAAATTTCTGATGTCTTCCTCAAGATTTCAGGGAAGAGAGACCCTTTATAGGTCCTGTTTCACTCTGTAGCCGACCAAGGATTTAGTTCCAGGAAAGTAACACGTTTGGTGGTGGGAGATATGAAAAAAGAGTCTGAGGGGAGAGTGGTCGTCATAATATGCAAGTTCCAGAGTTCCTCAAAAAAAAAAAAAAAGAAAGAAAAAGAAGAGAAAATAAACCAAATCAGGATTTGAAGAATAATTTGGCCTCAAATCATAAATACCAACATATATAATTAAGTTTCAGGATGTAAACAATATTAAAGTTAGACCCAATTGTCGTGAGAACAGAATGTCCAATCAGGATTCCACAAACCAAGAACTAGCCTCCTCTAAATTGCAAACAGACAATAAAATGTGACAAAAATCAAACTGATCTATTTAGAGTCCTGCTTGAATCTTCTCATTAAAACAAACACACACACATTCCCTCCCTCCCTCCCTCCCTCCCTCTCTCTCTCTCTCCAGTAAATTTATTCTGTAACAACATTTTAAATACAATCTACCAAGCTGGGGAAATGGCTTAGCGGTTAAGGCATTTGCCTGCAAAGCCAAAGGACCTTGGTTCAATTCCCCAGGACCCACATAACCCAGATGCACAAGGGGCACATGCGTCTGGAGTTCATTTGCAGAGGCTGGAGGCCCTGGTGTGCCCATTCTCTCTATCTGCCTCTTCTTCTTTCTCTCTCTCTCTCTCTCTCTCTCTCTCGAATGAATGAATAAATAAATAAATAAATAAATAAAATCTTTTAAATACAACCTACCAAATATAAAAGCCCAGGACTGAAGAGATGGCTTGGCGGTTAATACACTTCCTGTGAAGTCTAAGGATCCAGGATTGATTCCCCAGTATCCACGTAAATCAGATGCACAAGGTGGTGCGTGCATCTGGAGTTTGTTGATAGTGGCTAAAGGCTCTGGCATGCCCATTCATTCTCTCTCATCCTCCCTACTCCCCTCAAATAAATAAAAATAAACTTTAAAAAGTAAAATATACATATATATATATGTATATATATATGTGTGTGTGTGTGTGTATATATAAAGCCAGTTGTCGCCAGGCATGGTGGCGCATGCCTTTAATCCCAGCACTTGGGAGCCAGAGGTAGGAGGATCACCATGAAGTTCTAGGTCACCCTGAGACTACACAGTGAATTCCAGGTCAGCCTGGGCTAGAGTGAGACTACCTTGAAAAACAAAATAAATAAATAAATAACAATTGTCCTCCCACCAGGAACTTATGGCTTTTAGCTATATAACCTTTGAATAACCAAAATGTACTTGGATAGGTTTTCAAGGTGGCCAAGTCAATCTTGGGAAAAATGGCTAAAAATATACTTTACTAGCTGGGCATAGTGGTACATACCTTCAGTCCCAGCATTAGAGAAGCAGAGGTAGGAGGATCACCCTGAGTTCCAGACCACCCTGAGACTATATAGAGTGATTTCCATATTAGCCTGGGCTACAGTGAGACCCTACCTTGGGAAAACAACAAACAAACTTTACTGTGGCAAGCCTGTAGACAGGTCTTCAGAAAAGCAAGAATAACTCTTCACCAAAGTAAAGTAGAAAAGGGAGCCCAGAAATACAAAATGCAATTTTTAGCTGATAAAATAATAAAATCTAATATAAAATATGGGATAGAATACAGGAATGCCCTCTATGACATGGTAAAAAAAAAAAAAAAAGTTGTGCTGGGTGTGGTGGCACACGCCTTTAAATCCCAGCACTCAGGAGGCAGACGTAGGAGGATTGCCATGAGTTCAAGAGCAGCCTGAGACTACATAGTGAATTCCAGGTCAGCCTGGGCTAGACTGAGACCCTACTACAAAAAAAAAAAAAAAAAAATTACTCAACTGCAGCAAATTAAGTTTCTCTAGCTGAAGCTCTTGGTTTTCCACTAAGAATAGATAGTAAGACCTTATTGCTAAAGACTCCACATGCTTGGGCTGTAAGGTCACTGAGAAATCTTGCTGGAGCTGAGCTGAAAACTCCCTGTGTAAACCATCTGACAGAAAGCTGGAAAAAGCTACACTGCATGCAGTTCCATGGGAGAGAGAGAGAAGGCATCAGTGGACACTGCAAGCCTTAAGTTTGGCCAGCCAGGCCAAATGAGCCAATGGGTGAAATAGTGGCATGTCTGTTATGGAGAAAACCAACTCCTCTCTAATTGGACTGGAGGCCCACTCCATAGGAGGGAATACATGCCTGGTACTGAAAACCTGTGACGGAGAAAGTCATGAGCCCTAGTGATAAAATGCTTTATGGTGTCTCATAAATGCATATATTATGCTCACCAAACTGCCCAATAAGCATTTCTCTTAATGTTCATACCCACATATTAATGCTACTCTCACCTTTGGTTAGAGAAGTTTCTCTTTTCAGATGGCAGTAACCTCTGGGATGACTCAAAAGGCACCATAATGCTGGGAAGAAGCGACAGAGGAGTGCTCAGCACTGAAACATCTCTAACATACCTTCCAAGGCTCAGGGTCCATTGCAGAAGAGGTGGCAGAAACAATGTAAGAGCCAAAGAAAGGGTAGGGCTCCTTACAATGCACTCTTCCAGACACAAAATGGCCTGGATATCTATGACCTCCCAGTGCCTGACAATACCTACACAAGACCAGTATAATAGGAGGAAAAGATGATGACATCAAAATAAAAGAGAGACTGAGCCAGGCTTAATCCCAGCACTTGGGAGGCAGAGGTAGGAGGATAGTCGTGAGTTCAAGGCCACCCTGAGACTACCAAGTGAATTCCAGGTCAGCCTGGGCTAGAATGAGACCCTACCTCGAAAAAAAAAACCAAAAATAAAAATAAATAAATAAATAAATAAATAAGAGACAGATTGAGAGGGGGAGGGGACATGATGGACAGTGGAGTTGTGAAGGGGAAAGTGAGGGGGAGATAATTATCATGGTTATTGTCTATAATTATGGAAGTTGTCAAAAATAAAAAAGGGGGCTGGAGAGATGGCTTAGCAGTTAAGGCATTTGCCTGCAAAGCCAAAGGATCCCAGTTCGATTCTCCAGGACCCATGTAAGCCAGATGCACAAGGGGGCGCATGCATCTGGAGTCTGTTTGCAGTGGTGCACCCATTCTCTCTCTTTCTCTCTCTGCCTCTCTCTAACAAATAAATAAATAAATAAAATATATTTTTAAAAAGTAAAAAAGGGCTAGAGAGATGGCTTAGTGGTTAAGGCGCTTGACTGCAATACCTAAGTACCCAGGTTCAATGCCCCAGTACCCACATAAACCAGATGTACAAGGTGATGTATGCATCTGGGTTTTGTTTGCAGTGGCTAGAGGCCCTGGTGTGCCCATTCTCTTTATCTGCTTCTTCCTGTCTGTCTGTCTGTCTGTCTCTCTCTCTCTCTCTCTCTCTCTCTCTCTCAAATAAATAAATAAAATATAAAATAAATAAGTTTCACTAATTCCCACAAAAGCACCCAAGACTATTCCAACTCCAAAAGCATACTAGACAAGGAAAGAGACTAAGAAGAACATCTCAAAAAGCTGAAAAGCAATAGTCTAGGCATAGCTTAAGGAATTCTAACTGACATCCTGAGCCTAATTTGAAGCTAGCCTCCAAAGTGTGGCTAGAAATAATTTATGTAAATTCTGTAATATGTACAAGACGAAAGTGGTGCTATACTGCAATAAACTGTCTCCTATAAAGTAAAACTTCATTAAAAACTCATTAAAAGAAGGAACTAGGAATATAGTTCTGTCGTCTTATAAGAATGCTTATACCTGCCTGGCATGATCAAGGCCCTAGGTTCAGTTACTAGTGTGGAGTAGGGAGATCTCTGTATGATCTTAAGACTACAGTGTCAGATGGGAAACCTTCCAGTGAGTTGTTGGCCAGGGAGATCACAGATAACCCCAAAACATTATAAGCCATTGCTGAGGCCTTTGGTTTCCCACCAGGAATAGATGGTAAGACCTTACTGCTGAAAACTCCACATACTTGGGCTGCCAGGTCACTAAGAGATCCTGCTGGAGCTGAGCTGAAAACCTCCTCCATATGGACCAGCTGTCAGAAAGCTGGAAAGAGCTATGCTGCATGCAGTTCAATGGGAGAAAGAGAAAACACCAATGAAGATACTCAACAGTGGACACTGCAAGCTTTAAATTTGGCCAGCCAGGCCAAATGAGCCAACGGGTGCAATAGTGGCATGTCTGTTATGGGGGAAACCAACTGCTCTCTAATTGGACTGGAGGCCCACTCCATGGGAGGGAATACATCCCTGATACTGAAAACCTACAACAGGGGTAATCATGAGCCCTAGGGGTATAACATCTGCTGGTGTCTGGCTAAATGTATATACTATGCTCACCAAACTGCCCAGTAGGCACTTCTCTTAATGTTCATACCCATATATTAATGCAACTCTCACTTTTGGTTAGAGAAGCTTCTCTTTTCAGATGGTAGTGACCTTGGGATGACTCAGAAGGCACCATGGTGCTGAGAAGATGGGACAGAGGAACACTCAGCACTGAAACATCTCTAACACACCTTCCAAGGCTCCATTGTGGAAGAGGGGGCAGAAAGAATGTAAGAGCCAACTACCTACACAAGACCATCATAATAGGAGGAAAAGATGATGACACCAAACTGAAAAGAGAGACTGATTGAGAGGGGGAGGAGATATGATGGACAGTGGGATTTCAAAGGGGAAAGTAGGGGAGGGAGGGAATTACCATGACATATTCCCTACAATTAAGGAAGTTGTAAATAAATAAATAAATAAATAAATAAATAAATAAATAAATAGCCTACAGTGTCATACTTAGAAGACAGATGAATGGAAGCTAAAGAGAAAAGCGTTTTCAATTACCCCAGCCTGAGGAAAGTGTAGTACTAAAAGAAAAACTTGCATAAGGGTATAATTAATTGATTTATTTATGATATGCCTTCAATAGTTTTTGTGTTTAAAAGAAATGATGAGAGCCGGGCTTGGTGGCGCATGCTTTAAATCCCAGCACTCGGGAGGCAGAGGTAGGAGGATCGCTATGAGTTCGAGGCCACCCTGAGACTACATAGTTCATTCCAGGTCAGCCTGAGCTAGAGTGAGACCCTACCTCGAAAAACCAAAAAAAAAAAAAAAAAAAAAAAAAAAATGATGCTCTTTTATCCCACATAAAGTCAAAAAGGAAAAAAAAAATCCAAGACAACAGTACTAGATAACTACCTGAGAACTTTGTAGTATGGTTATGCTACACTGAGCTTCTTCTGAAATTATAAAAAAAAAAAAAAATCAAAGGCTAGTAAGATGCTTCAGCAGTTAAAGGTGCTTGATTGCAAAGGCTGAAGGCCAGAGTTCAATTCTCAAAATACCCACATAAGCAGGATGTGAAACACACACAAATAAATAAAAGTTTTAAAGTTCAACTATAAGAATAAAGGAACCAAAACAAAAGAAAAAGAAATAAGCTGGGCATGGTGGTGCACATCTCTTTAATACCAGCACTCAGGAGCCAGAGATGAAGGATCGCTGTGAGCCTCCAGAGCTGGGATTACAGGCATGAACTACAATACCCTGTTTGGCACTTTTCATATAGTAGAATACTTATGTGGCTTTAAATGAAAGAGTTGGTATTAAAGATAAAAACTTGGCACCAATAGTGAACAAAAGTCACTATATAATGACCTTGTATACATAAAATCATGCACAAAGAGAAAAAAACCTGGAAAAACTACAAAATTGAGCATATTACTTCTACACAGTATTTTCAACTTCTTTATATAGTCCAATATTGTACTTCTACAAAATATTACTTTAAATAAATAAGACAGGATTTAAAAAAATATTTTATTATTTATTTATTTGAGAGAGAGAGATACAGAAAGAGGCAGGTAGAGAGAGAGAGAGAGAATGGGTGCGCCAGGGCCTCCAGCCACTGCAAATGAACTCCAGATGCATGCATCCCCTTGTGCATCTGGCTTACGTGGGTCCTGGAGAATCAAGCCTCGAACCGGGGTCCTTAGGCTCCACAGGCAAGCATTTAACCACTAAGCCATCTCTCCAGCCCAAGACAGGATTTTTTTTTTTCGAGGTAGACACTATCTCACTCTAGTCCAGGCTGACCTGGGATTCATTATGTAGTCTCAGGGTGGCCCTGAACTCATGGCAATCCTCCTACCTCTGCCTCCCGAGTGCTGGGATTAAAGGCGTGTGCCACCACACCTGGCTCAGTAATTTTTCAATAACCCCTCCCCAACAGTGTGCCTACTCCTACATTTGATACATTCACATTGTGCCTATTTTAGGCCTTAACTCCTAGAAAGCACATATTTTGATTTCATTGTGAATACCTTTTCCCTACTCCTTTTCTGAGATAGACTCCTTAGTTAGCCCAGGCTGGCCTAGAAGTCACAGCTATCATCCCCACTAAGCTCGCTAAACATCAGGATCACAGTGTGCACCACTATGGCCAACTTCATTACAAATATTTTTAAAATGACTTAAAAGAGCATATTTAAAAGTAATGCTATTGGGCATGGTGGCTTATGCCTATAAATACAACATTCAGAAGGCTGAAATAGGAGGATCACAAGTTTCAGGCCAGCGTGGGCTACAGAGTTCCAGGCCAGCCTGAGCAACAGAGTCCTTATCTCAAAAAAACATGGGTTGGAAAGATGGTTTAGAGGTTAAGGTGCTTGCTGCAGAGCCAAAGGACCCAGGCACCATTCCTCAGTATCTACAAAAAGCAAGATGCGCAAGGTGGCACATGTATCTAGAATTCACTTGCAGTGGCAGAGCCCTGGTGTGCCCATTCTCTTTTCTCTCTCCTTCTCTCAAATAAACAAACAAACAAACAAAAGTTATGTAATCCAGGCATGGTAGTGCACACCTTTAATCCCAGCACTCATGAGGCAGAGGTAGGAGGATCACTGTGAGTTCAGGCCAGCTTGAAACTACAGAGTGAGTTCTAGATCAGCTTGGGCTAGACTGAGACAAATAAGATAAATAAAGAAAATAATTTAGAAAGTTATGTGAAACTAAACATCTTTGAACTTCAAAGAGTTCAAACCTTTTCAAAATTATATATTTATGTTATTGCCAAGCAAAATGAATTGTCTAAAAAACAGATTATTCTGAATCCGGTCTGTGTATGACAAAACAAAAATGTCAACAAGAATCTGCAATTTAAGGTGCTTGGCTGCAAAGCATAATAACCCAGGTTGGATTCCTCAATACCCACATAAAGCCAGATGCACAAAGTGGCACATGCATCTGGAGTTTATTTGTGGTGGCTGGAGGCCCAAACACTCCCATTCTCTCTGTTTTCTCTCTCTGCTTACAAATAAATAAAAATTTAAAAAAATAATAAACGATCTTGCCGTTAAAATGAAAGTATGAGAAAAGGAGCAATCTATAACCATGATGATGGCTTACACAACAAATCTAACAGCTAAGTACCTGCTATTTGGGAGTCTGAGACAGAAGCATTATTTCAGTCTAGGAGTTCAAGACCAACCTGGACAACTTAGCAAGGCCCTGTCTCAAAAAAGGGAAAAGGGGAGCTGGAGAAATGGCTTAGTGGTTAAGGCACTTGCATACAAAGCCTAGGTTAGATTCCCCAGGACCCACATAAGCGAGATGCACAGGATGGCACATGCATCTGGAGTTCGTTTGCAGTGCTTGGAGGCCCTGGCATGCCCATTCTCTGTCTCTCTTTTTGTCTGCTTCTTTCTCTCTCTGAAATAAATAAACAAAATTTTAAAAAAAGAAGGGAAAAAGGGCTGGAGAGGTAGCTTACAGGTGAAGGCTATGAAGCCTTAGGACCCAAATTTAATTCTGCAATACCCACATAAGCCAGATCCACAAGGTAGCATAGCACATGTGTCTGGAGTTCATTTGCAGTGTCTAGAGGCACTGGTGTCCCCATTCTATCTGACTCTTTTTCACAAATATATAAATAAATGAAAAAAGCTGGGCATGGTAGCCCATGCCTTTAATCCCAACACTTGAGAGGCAGAGGTAGAAGGATCACTGTGAGTTCAAGGTCAGCCTGGGACTACAGAGTGAGTTCCAGGTCAGCTGGGCTAGAGTGACTCTACCTGGGGATGGAGGGGGTGGGGACAAGTCATACATTTCTTTTAAAAAAAAAATGCACCTTTAGCCAGGGGTGGAGGCCTTTAATCCCAGTTGGGAGGCAGAGGTAGGAGGATCGCAGTGAGTTCAAGGCCACCCTGAGACTACAAAGTGAATTCCAGGTCAGCCTGAGCTAGAATGAGACCCTATCTCAGGGGGGTGGGGGGGGAAGCACCTTCATGGGCTGTAGAGATGGCTCAGCAGTTAAGGCCCTTGCCTGGCAGAGCCTAACAGAGTTCAATTCCCCAGTACTATGAAAATCCAGATACACAAAGTGACGATCTGGAGTCTGTTTGCGGTGGCTGGAAGACCTGATGGATCCATTCTCATTCATTCATATTCTCTCTCTATCTCTCTCTTCTCTCTCTGCTTGCAAATAAACAAATAAAAATATTTTTTTTAAATATCCACCTTCAAGGCACCATGGTGCTGAGAAGAAGTGACAGAGGAGTGCTCAGCACTGAAACATCTCAAACACACCTTCCAAGGCTCAGGGTCCATTGTGGAAGAGGGGGGTGGAAAGAATGTAAGAGCCAAAGGAAGAGTAGCTTACAACGTGCACCTCCAGACACAAAATGGCCTGGATATCCATGACCTCATAGTACCTGACACTACCTACACAAGACCATCATAACAGGAGGAAAAGATCATGACATCAAACTGAAAAGAGAGACTGATTGAGAAGGGGAGGGATATGATGGAGAGTGAAGTTTTAAAGGGGAAAGTGGGGGGAGATAGGGAAGTACCATGGGATATTGTCTACAATTAAAGTTGCCAATAAAAAAAAAAAAGTTAAAAAAAAAATCCAGGGCCGGGCATGGTGGCCCACACCTTTAATCCCAGCACTCAGGAGGCACAGGTAGGAGGATCCCCGTGAATTCAAGGCCACCCTGAGACTATATAGTGAATTCCAGGTCAGCCTGATCTACAGTGAGACCCTACCTCGGAAAAAAAAAAAAAAAAAAAAAAAAAAATCTACCTTCAGGGCTGGAGAGATGGCTTAGTGGTTGTGGTTAAGGCACTTTCTGTGAAGCCTAAAGAAACAGGTTCAATTCTCCAGGTCCAAATAAGCCAGGTGCACAAGGTGGCTCATGCGTTTCATGAGTTCGTTTGCAGTGGCTATAGGCCCTGGTGCACCCATTCATTCTGTCTGTCTGTCTGTCTCTCTCTCTCTCTCTGTGTCTCTAATAAATAAATAAAAATAAAAATGCTTAAAAAAATCTACCTTCAATATATTCCAGACATGGTGGTTTGAATCACATGTTCCTCATCAACTCTTGTATACTGATGTTCATGAACTCACAGTGCCTGACACTACCTACATAAGACCTTCATAATATGACATCATTAGTGGAAAGAAGGGATTCAAAATGGATTTGATGACATCATTAGAGATTAATTGGTCAAAGAACTTTAAAAAAGAACTGGGATTCAATGGAGGATGGATTTGAGGGATGGAGCAGTTGGGTAGGGAATTATCATATTAGTTGTTTATACATATTAACGCTATTCTATTAGCTAGAAGCTGTCATGGGACGACACAAAAGAACTGCTGAGAAGAAGGGATAAAAAAGAACTGGGGGACCATGAAGAAGAGGGGCGGATAGAATGGAAGAGCCAAAGGAAGAGACCTCTTACTATGCAGCTGCCCAGACAGAAAAGTGCCTAGCAATACCTTTGCAAGACCCTCAAAACAGAAGAGAAAGATAAAGGCATTTGTCTGTTCAGTGGAAAGGGGAGGATCAGGTGGGGTTTTTGGTATGTAAGATTAAAAATCAATTCTCCAGGGGCTGAGAGAAAGCTTAGAGGTTAAGGCATAAGCCAAAGATGCAATTCTCCAGGACCTACATAAGCCAGATGCACAAGGGGGCGCATGCATCTGGAGTTTGTTTGCAGTGGCTGGAGGCGCTGGCGCACCCATTCTTTCTCTCCCTCCCCCTTTTCTCTCTCTCAAATTAATAAATAAATAATAAAATATATTTAAAAATAATAATAATTGGGTAGTTGACTTTTGCTTTTGCTCCCCATTTGCTTAAGGATTTAATTTTGATTTGAAACTACTACAAGTACTGTCATTTCAAAGGTATTTCCACTTTATTATAATTCTATCAATTAACCATTCCGAATTGCTTTTTTTTTTTTGTCTTTGTTTTTTTTTTTTGGGGGGGGGTGTTCAAGGTAGGATCTTACTGTATCCCAGGCTGACCTGGAATTAGTCAGTCTGGCCATGAACTCACAGCAATCCTCCGATCTCAGTCTCCCAAGTGCTTGGACTAAAGGGCAAATTGGTTTTTTTTTTTTTTTTTTTTTTTTTGGTTTTGCAAGGTAGGGTCTCACTCTGGTCCAGGCTGACCTGGAATTAACTATGTAGTCTCAAGGTGGCCTCGAACTCTCGGAGATCCTTCTACCTCTGCCTCCGGAGTGCTGGGATTAAAGGCATGCACCACCACGCCCAGCTCCAAATTGCTTTTTTAATTGTGTGTGTGTATATGTGCACACACCAGGGTCTCTTGCTACTACAAACCAATGCTAGACACATGTACCACTTTTTTTCTCTTTTTTTGGTTTTCCAAGGCATAGTCTCACACTAGCTAAGACTGACTGATCTAGAATTCACTATGTAGTCTCAGGGTGGCCTCGAACTCACAGCAATCCTCCTACCTCTGCCTCCTGAGTGCTCAGATTAAAGGCATGCACTGCCATGCCCGGCCACATGTACCACTTTTTGCATCCAGCTTTACATAGGGGCTGGAGAATCAACTGAACTGGAGCTGACAGGCTTTGCAAGCAAGGACTTTTAACCAATGAGCCATCTACCCAGTCCACAAATTTAATTTCTAATTCTCAGTTTTTCTTAGCAGTGAAGCTCCTGCATATATAAATTATAATATTCTTGCATGCTAATTACTTGGAAACAAAATGCTACCTGGGATGAATCACTCCCATGTTTACTTTCTCATCACAATAATCCCAGTAAACTCACAGGCAGTTTTTTAAGACTTTAATAATTCACTGTTATTTCAATGACATAGGTAAGATTACTATCGATTTTTCAATTTCCACAAAAACTGCTCAGTATCAAAACATCTTGAATATACTACAACTCTTCTACTTGCAGTGAGGGAATTGTGTGTGTGTGCGCGTGCGTGTGTGTTTATATGCGTATGGGTACATATGTACCTGTGTGCATGCAGAGGCCAAAGGTTGACTTCAGAAATCATTCTTGATGGCTCTCCTCTTGGACTGGGGTAAGGTTTCTCACTTGAGCCTGGAGTTCACTGACTCAGCTAGTCTAGTGAGCCAGTTTGCCCCAGGAATCTTCTGTCTCCAGATTCCCTACACTGGGATTACATGTGGCTTCCACATTAACACAGCATTTACTTAAGTGCTAGGGATCTGAACTCCTGTCCTCAAGTTTGTGCAGCAAGTGCTTTATCCACTGAGCCAGCTTCCCAGCTCCTGTATTAAACCTCTTCTGTAGCAAACACACACATTCTGGTTCCTAGGCTCGCTCTTTGTTCTTTTCTTTTCTTTTCTTCTCTTCTCCTCTTCCCTTCCCTTCCTCTTTCTTTCTTTCTGTCTTTCTTTCTTTCTGAGAGAGAAAGAGATGGGGGGAGGGGAGAGAATGGGTGCACCAGAACCTCCAGCCATTGCAAAGGAACACCAGACACATGCAACCCCTTGTGCATCTGGCTTACATGGGTCCTGGAGAACAGAACCAGGATCCTTTGGCTTTGCAGACAAATGCCTTAACCGCTAAGCCATCTCTCCAGCCCCTCTTAGGCTCTTTTTTATGCACTCAACAGATATATTTACAAAGGGTTTATGGTCTACAAGAGACTAAATGGACATGTACCTAAGTATTCACATTATAACAGAGCTAAGTTAAAGCACCAAGAAGTTCCAAGCCAGAAATTTCCCTCTAACTTGTGCCCATAGATTAGCGCTGCTCTCACTTGTGGTCAGAGAAGTTTCTTTTCAAAGACTACTAGGGAAGACTAAAAATTCATCGAAGTGCTAAGAAGTGACTATTAGTGCTCAGCACTCAGAGACAGCTCAGTCACCCCTCCAAGGCTCAGGGAACACATGAAAGAGGTAGCAGAAAGAACTGGAATGCTGTCTTCTAGACAGAAAAGTGGCCCAAGTCGCTATTGCATTCATGATCTCTCAGTGGCATCATGACAACACATGAGTAATATTAGGCCTATATGACTATGTCATGGATGGAGAGTTAAAAAACCCACTCGAGAGGCAGAGTTCGAGGCCACCCTGAAACTACATAGTTAATTCCAGGTCAGCCTGGGCCAGAGTGAGACCCTACCTCGAAAAACAAACAAAAAAAACCCATCAGGGCTGGAGGGATGGCTTAGCAGTTAAGGCATTTGCCTGCAAAGCCAAAGGACCCAGGTTCAATTCCCCAAGACCCACGTTAGCCAGATGCACAAGGGGACACACATGTCTGGAGTTCGTTTCCAGTGGCTGGAGGCCCTGCCATGTGCTCTCTCGCTCTCTCTCTCTCTCTCTCTCTGTCAAATAAATAAATAAAGATTTAAAAAAACATCAAAGCCAGGTGTGGTGGCGCATGCCTTTAATCCCAGCACTCGGGAGGCAGAGGTTGAAGGATCGCTGTGAGTTCGAGGCCACCCTGAGACTACAGAGTGAATTCTAGGTCAGCCTGGACCAGAGTGAGACCCTACCTTGAAAAACCAAAAAAAAAAAAAAAAAAAAAAAAAAAAAGATAAAACTTAAGCAAACTAAATAATTTCCAGTGGTTGCAATAGCACTAAATATAGATGGTATCATTTTCTTCAAACTATGTATTCATTACAGAAATTTAGTTATGAGGTATTTTAAATTTAATATCTACTCTGAACTTCCAAGTGATCTTTCTTTCTCCACTCAATCCAATTATTTTTTGGGGGGAGGGGGGTTTCGAGGTAGAGTCTTCCTCTAGCCAAGGCTGACTTAATATTCACTATGTAGTGTCAGGGTGACCTTGAACTCACTGTGATCCTCCTACTGCTTAAGATCCTCCCTCTTCTGGGATTAAAGGTGTGCGCCATCAGGCCTGACTTGTCATTCCAATTTTTAAGTGTCCATCATCACACTGAATGGCACCATGAATGATATGGTACAATGTAATGAACATACCACATGTCAGAAATTTGGCTTTTGCTTCTGCCCAAGTGCAACAACTTTGGCAGATCACTCTCAGTTTCATTAGTCCCTCAGCTTATTCAAATGCAAAACAAATAAGACTAAGTCTCTATAATTCTAAATTCTAAAACTATTAGTTATTAGCATTTTATTTTAATCAATTTACTTTACTCTGAGATCAGACTAAACAAGTTACCAGCAGCATGGAATTAAACTGACACACTCCACAAGAACTCAAGTTATTTTTGCAAAGGCTGACTCAATTGCCAAAGGGGGCCAGGCATGGTTGCCCATGCCTTTAACCCCAGCACTTGGGGGTAGGGACAGAGGTAGGAGGATTACCGTGAGTTCGAGGCCACCTTGAGACTACATAGTGAATACCAGGTCAGCCTAGGCTAAAATGAGGCCCTATCTCCAAAAAACAAAACAAGCCAGGCTTGGTGGAGCACACTTTTGATCCCTGCACTTGGGAGGCAGAAGTAGGAGGACTGTTGAGAAATTGAGGCCAGCCTAAGATTACATAGTGAATTCCTCGTCAACCTGGGCTAGAGTGACAACCCTAACTTAAAAAAAAAAAAGGCAAGGGGCAAAAGGGGTAGGCTACATCTGAAGACTATCTGAGTACCTTTTTTTTTTTTTTTTTTTTTTTTTTTTTTTTTTTCGAGGTAGGGTCTCTGGCCCAGGCTGACCTGGATTTAACTATGTAGTCTCACAGTGATCCAACTATCTTTACCTCCCGGGTACTGGGATTAAAGGCATGTGCCACCGCTCCTGGCAGTAACTTACTGACTACACAAGCTCCTGGGGTAGTAAAATAGTGGAGAAACAGAACAAATGTTTAAGGAAAAAACTACCACAAAATGCCAAAATAAAAGGCAGATGCTATAATCTTGTTATAGTTTTTCTTTTCTTTTTTAATTATACATTTATGTGTACATGGGTACACATGTGCAACAAAAAAACACATTACACTTTTCATCTGCCTTTACATGAATGTAAAGTGGCTGAACCCAGCCAACACCCTCTACAAAAAAGGGTCTTTAGTGGCTGAACCATCTTCTCAGCCCTTGTTAGTTTTTCAACACTCCTAAGGACTTCTGATACAAATACTGTTTTAGCAAAATGTAGTAATGCACCTTTAATCCCAGGATTCCGGAGGCTGAGGTAGGAGGATCTCTGTAAATTCAAGGCCACACTGAGACTACAGGGTGAATGGGTGAATTCCAGATCAGCAGGGGCTAGAGTGAGACCCTACCTGGAAAAACTAAAAAAAGGAAAGAAAAACAAAAAAGATACTGTCTTGACTATCAAGATTATTTTTTGTACCTCAAACCTGAAAAGAACAAGGTATCCATTACTCCGACAACTAAGTTATTTGTGCCTGAAGTTTATCTGCTACAGTATTTACAGTATTTAGTAATTACTGACTATAAAAAGTATCTCGAGCCGGGCATGGTGGCACACGCCTTTAATCCCAGCACTTGGGAGGCAGAGGTAGGAAGATCGCTGTGAGTTCCAGGCCACTCTGAGAATACAGAGTGAATTCCAGGTCACCCTGAACTACAGTGAGACCCTACCTCGGAAAAAAAAAGGATCTCGGACCCTGCATGGTGGCGCGCCGCCTTTAATCTCAGCACTTGGGAGGCAGAGGTAGGAGGATCGCCATGAGTTTGAGGCCACCCTGAGACTACACAGTGAATTCCAGGACAACCTGGGCTTGAGCGAGACCCTACCTCAAAAAACCAAAAAGAAACAACAAAAGTATCTCGGGGATGGAGAGATAGCTTAGCAATTAAGCACTTGCCTGTGACACCTTAGGACCGAGGCTAGATTCCCCAGTACCTACATAAACCAGAAGCACAGGGTGGTGCATACATCTGGAATTCATTTGCAGAGGCTGTAGGCCCTGATGCGCCCATTCTCATTTTCTCTCTGTGTCTCTTTCTTTCTCTATCGCTCTCAAATAAATAAATAAAAATAAAAATAAATTTTAAAAAGTATCTCCACTGATTGATTAAATAAAAACACAAACCAAGAATCTGCAAGTAAGTTTCAATCTATCTTTACTGCTTGCTTTTTACCTTATTTTAGGAAGACAGAAATACAATAGGGATCACTGCCTGGGAGGCTGTCACAGGGATCTCTGGTCTTCAGGTATCAGAGAACAGCCTAGGTAGCATATCAAGACCTCATCTCAAAATGAATAATTTTTAAAAAGCAGATGGAAGTAACTAAATATGAAAGAGTATTATCATTTCTAGGCACCAATAAGAATTTGAAATTACAATTAAGATAGACATAATTAAAACTGAAGTTAAACTCCCTGGCATGGTAGTGCATCCCTGGAATCCCAACACTCTAGAGGCAGAATGTTGAGAACCACCACAAGTTTAAGGTCAGCCTGAATGAGACCTCATCTCAAAAAAACCAACCGGCCATGCTTTTAACCCCAGAGGAGGCAGAGGTAGGAGGATTACAGTGAGTTTTAGGCCAGCCTGGGACTACTGAATGAGTTCCAAGTCAGCCTAGGCTAGAGTGAGATCCTGTGGGGGGGACATTTAAAAAGCACACACACACACACAAACTGAGAAATAACCTGACATTAATCTGCATCAATCCTTGGACTATCCAAAGCCCTTGCTTTCTAAAACAACAATGGCAAGAAACCCTCAGCTTTTCACAAAATAAAAAGGCCAGGCGTGGTGGAGCATGCCTTTAAACCCAGCACTTAGGAGGCAGAGGTAGAAGAATGGCAGTGAGTTGGAGGCCACCCCGAGGCTACATAGTGAATTCCAGGTCAGCCTGGGCTAGAAGGAAACCCTACCTTGAAAAAAATAAAAAGAAAAAAGAAAGAAAAGAAAAGAAAAAGGAAGGAAGGGAGGAAGGGAAGGGAAGGGAGACAAATCGTTTGTTTGTTTTTTGGCTAGGAGACAAATCTTTAATGAGTTTTGAAAACTGGAATAATCTATGCCTGCCTGGTCTTGGGACAAATTTGTACTCAATTAAATTCAAACAAACACATAATTTCCAGCATTTATATTTTTTTTTTTTTTTTTTTCTTAAGAACAATCTAAACATTTAAAGTTTCTTTTTTTTTTTTAAAGTCAATGAGATTACCTAACTTAAAAAATATTTTTCCAGCCGGGCATGGTGGCGCATGCCTTTAATCCCAGCACTCGGGAGGCAGAGGTAGGAGGATCGCCATGAGTTTGACGCCACCCTGAGACTACAGAGTGAGTTCCTGGTCAGCCTGGGCTAGAGTGAGACCCTACCTTGAAAAACAAAAAACAAAAAGAAATATTTTTCCAGGCTGGAAAGATGACTTAACAGTTAAGGCACTTGCCCATTAAGCCTAAGGACCCAGGTTCAAGTCCCCAGGACCCACGGAACCCAGATGCACAAGGTGGTGCATGCATATGGAGTTTGTCTGCAATGGCTGGAGCCCTAGAGCACCCATTCTATCTATCTGCCTCCCTCCCTTTCTCTCTCTCTAATAAAAACTTTTTTTTTTTTTTTTTTTTTTTTTTTGCGAGGTAAGGTCTCACTCTGGTCCAGGCTGACCTGGAATTAACTATATAGTCTCAGGGTGGCCTCGAACTCTCAGCGATCCTCCTACCTCTGCCTCCCGAGTGCTGGGATTAAAGGCAGTGCTGGGATTAAAGGCGTGTGCCACCACGCCCGGCTCTAATAAAAACTTTAAAAAAATTTTTTTCCAGGCTAGATAAATGGCTTAGCAGTTAAAGCACTTGCCTGCAGAGCCTAAGGACCCCTGTTTGACTCTCCAGATCCCACGTTAGTCAGACGCACAAAGGTGAGGCAAGCATAAGGTTGCACATACCCACTAGGTGGTGCAAGGGTCTGGAGTTCAATTGCAGTGGCTGAGACCCTAGAGCATCGTCCCTCTCCTCCCTCCCTCCCTCCCTCCCTCCCTCCCTCCCTCCCTCCCTCCCTCTCTCTCTCTCTCTCTGAAATAAAATTTTTTTCCCCATGGGGAGAATCACAACTATATAAATGTCTTCAGACAACAGGTCTATTTTGGTAAGTTGTGTGAATACATTTTTCTAATTAAACTTCTGTATTTACTTATTCAAAAAAATTTCAGAGGTAGGAGGATCACCGAGAGTTCGAGGCCACCCTGAGACTACATAGTTAATTCCAGGTCAGCCTGGACCAGAGTGAGACCCTACCTTTCAAAAAAAAAAAAAAAAAAAAAAAAAAAAAAATTTGCAGTCAGATGTGGTGTTACAAGCCTTTAATCTAAGGAGGCAGAGATGGGAAGATCTCAGTGAGTTCAAGGCCATCCTGAGACTAATAGTGAATTTCAGGTCAACCTGAGTTAGAGTGTGACCCTAACTCGAAAAGAAAAAAAAAAAATTACAGTGTTAATATTCTACACACACGTAGTCATACAGGTGAACACTCACGGCCTCCTAGTACTTCATAAAGATAAAATCAGACAAGGGCTTGTCTGGCTCTCAAGCAGAGATAAACATGTACCTAAATACCTACAATACAAGGTGGAAAGTCTCAGCAATCTGTGAGATTTACAGATAAGGTTAGAGGGTCACAGAAGAAGCTGCTACTACCTCACAGAAACAGTCCTTTCAATTTGGTTCAAACAATTTCATAATTATTAACTCCCATTAGGCTCACAACAGCAAACTCTACCTGGGCAGTTGTTTTTCTGATACTATAGATGAGGAAACTGAAGCACATAAAGGTTGAACATATCCCAAATTACCAGTTAATAACAGAAACAATTAGGACTCTTAGTATTACATTTTCTCTGAGGGAGAAGTTCAACATATGGCAAGCCTTTTCTACAACAAAAGAGAAGTACTCTGGGGTTGGAGAGGTAGCTTAGCAGTTAAGGCACTTGCCTGCAAAACCAAAGAAACCAGGTTCAACTCCCACGACCCACGTAAGCCAGATGCACAAGGGGCCACATGCATCTGGAGTTCATTTGCAGTGGCTGGAGGCCCTAGTGCACCCATTCTCTCCCCCCCCCACCCACTTACCTACTTCTGTATCTCTCTCTCAAATAAATAAATAAATAAATAAATAAATAAATAAATAAATACATTTTTTTAAAAAAATAGAAGTACTTTGCTATTGCAAGCAATCCTTTCTAGTGTATGCATTTTATATACAGACATGCACCTTGATTTCATTAACAGGTACATTACAGACAAGACAAACAGGGAACTGTAATTAATCAAAATAAATTTCCAGTAGATTTTTAAAAATATTTTTATAAGAGAGAAAGAATGGGTGTGCCAGTACCTCTAGTCACTGCAAACAAACTCCACAGGCATGTACCAGTCTGTGCATCTGGTTTTATGAGAGCACTGGGGAATCAAACCTGGGCCAGCCAACTTTGCAAACATACGCCTTAAACCACTGAGCCATTTCCCAAGTACCCCCACTGGGTTTTTTAAACTTTTTTTTTTTTTACATATTTTATTTATTTATTTATTTGAAAGAGAGAGAGAATGGGCGTGCCAGGGCCTCCAGCCACTGCAAACAAACTCCAGATGCATGGGCCCCCTTGTGCATCTGGCTTATGTGGGTCCTGGAGAGTCCAACCGGGATCCTTTGGCTTTGCAGAAAAATGCCTTAATCTCTAAGCCATCTCTCCAGCCCACCACTAGATTTTAATAAATTGAAAAAAAGATTTCTCTCTAGTAATTTGTAGTTACTTCTTCTGTAATTTGTACCCATGTCCAAATGAGATTTTTTAACTGATCAGATCCTGCAAATATAATTAGTTCACCCAATACACTGGGAGACCCAAAACATTTTCTCAAACTATGAAAAAGTAAGCATAATAGGCCAGGTGTGGTGGTGCATACTAGTAATCCCAGCATTCAAGAGGTAGAGGCAGGAGGATCACAAGGTGGAGGTCAGTCTGGGCTACATAGTGAGTTCCAGCACATGCTACAGTGTGAAACCATGTCTCCAAAAAATTGATGAATTAGTTTTTTTAAAGGTATTTCTACTTACTGGCAAGCACAGAGAGATAGAAAAGAGACAGAGAATGGACACAGCAGAGCCTCCAGCCACTGCAAATAAACTTCAGATGCATACACCACTTTGTGTATTTGGTTTTACTTGGGTACCAGGAAATGAACCCAGATGGGTTACCATTGCAGGCCAATGCCTTAACCACTGAGCCATCTCTCTGGCCCCCAGACGAATTAGTTTTTAAAATATTGCATACATTAATCAATTCTTCAGTTATGCACCAGATAATCCATGTGAGCCAGAACCATCAGCAGATATTGTTCAAGATATGCTGAACAGGGCTGGAGGAATAGCTTAGCGGTTAAGGCACTTGCCTGCAAAGCCAAAGGACCCATATTCAATTCACCAGGACCCATGTAAGCCAGATGCACAAGGTAGCACAGGTATCTGGAGTTCGTTTGCAGCGACTGGAGGCCCTGGTATGCCCATTGTTCTCCCTCCCTCCCTCCCTCCCTCCCTCCCTCCCTCCCTCCCTCCCTCTCTCTCTCTCATACACACACACACACACACACACACAAATAAATATAAAAAAAGACATGCTGAAAAAAATGAATAAATATGTGTACGCATTTTAAAATCCCAGGCCTGTTGCTTTTCGCATACTGCCATGTTCAGCCTCCTATTATTCTCCCACCAGGGTGCACACAACGAATATAAATTTAAATATAATTAGTAAATAATCAGGGAAGCAAATCTGATGCAGGTGAATATACTAATCCCAAAGATTACACTACTCTCCAAGGTTAACTCTGGAACGTCTGGAACAGGACGCGTAACAAGCAAACCCCCTAAGCAAATACTTATCATAAATATCACGTATTCCCATCCATTCCCTTTAAATACATGAGTCTTCTTGATACAGTCCATTTGAAGAATGCTACCTTCTCTCCGTTAAGATTGATTTCTCAATTACAGTTTCTCAAAACCCAGTTGCCTCCTTTCCTCCACCCCCACCCCGGCCCCCACACACACACACACACACACACACACACACACACCTACGAAAAGAGTTGCGCTCACCCACTTGGCACACAGAAACACCAATAACAAACGGCGGGAGGTAGAGGGTTCGGATCTGTGCATCTCCACCACTACCAATCCTTCGCCGTTTACACCCTGAAGTGGGCAGATTTAGAAAGATGAACTAGTTGGCTCTTCACGCACTTGTCCATCGCTGTCACCTTCCCTAAACCTTTGCACACTCGCCACACCGCCACCAACTCCCGCCTCGAGAGTATGCCCCGGCCTGTCACCTGCGCCTGCCCCACCCGGGGACCTCAGCTCCGGCGTCGTTGTCGCCGTCGTCTTCCCCAACCCCCCCCCCCAGCCCGCACCTCCCTCCAGCTTTGCAGGATCCGCACGTCCCCAACCCAGACGACGGACATCTGGGCTCGGAGCCATTCTTTCTCCAAACTCCGTACGCTTCCATTAGTGCAGCCGAGCTCCCCGGCGCGCCCCACTCGCTCCTTAGGGCGGCCGAGAGGAAGAGGCCCGGCGGCAGCGACGGGTCACAACCCCGAGCCGTCCCTTCGCCGGAGCCGACAAGCCGCCCAGTGGTGGAAGGATGGCCGGTGCCCTGCGAGTCCACGGAGACTCCCGGACCATCAGAAACACCCCGGTCCTCCTCCTCGCCGAAGCCGGGACTGCGGGCGCCGGGGCCTACTTACCGGAGCTGACCGGAGCGTGGGAGCCGGAGCACACCACCACGGCCTGGGGCAGCGGGGCGCGAGCCTCGCCCTCCCTACCCTCCCCCGGCGCGCGGCCCTCTGCCGGGCCCGGGCTCGGCCGCGGCGAGCTGGACGTTCACTCCGGCCGCCGCCGACACCGCCGCTGCCGCCGCTGCCACTGCTGCTTCGCCACCTCGGCCGCCATCTTGACTCAACCCCTCTCCCTCCTCCCCTCCGCTCCGCTCCGCTCGCCACCACCCCCTCCCTCCCAGACCGCGCGGCCCCGGCTACGATGCGGGCTCCTCCTCCTTCCGGAGGCTTGGGACTTGACTCCCTCCTCCTCTGACGGAGCGGGGCTCCTACCTCGGACGGGTTTCCTGGGTCCGCCCCGCGCCACTTCGCTCAGCGGCGCGGCTCCCCGTGGCTGGAGCCTGCGCGGCCGCCATCGCGTACCCGGGCCTGGAGCGTCACCCGCTCCGCCCCCACCTCCACGCCCCGAGCCGGCTACTCTCTCGTGCGTGCGTGCGTCGTGCGTGCGTGCGCGTGCGCGCGCGCTCAAGCGTGGGAAAGAAGAGGACGCTGAAACCTGCCACTGGCCCTGCGACCCCCCTCTCTACCCGCCCCCCGCGCCCTTCCGCGGGTCTGCAGCGGCCAGGAGGGAAAAGCCCGAGCCCACGTGGCCCGGGATGCTGATCCACCTAGCCCATATTTGAGCACCGCCCCCCTTCACCACCACCCCCCGAATCTTCTCCGAAATGGCGGGCGACGCCAGCTTGCTCCGGAGTGTGTTAACTCCACAGGAGTTGCGGCCCTCGTGACCCACACTCAGCCCTACTCTTCGGATGACATGACGTTTTCTATAACCGCATATTTATCCTTTAGAACAGCTACCACCCTTTCGAGCCCAAAACAGAAACAACAAACACAAAGTTGGTGTAGTGAGCCGTTTTGGCAAACTTTTTTTTTTTTTGGTCTGGAAAAGCTGTCTATATAACTATATATTTTTAAAAATCCCTCCTGATTTTAAGAAATAAGTTTTCCTTCAAAAAATAAAAGGCTGATTTTTAAATTTTTATTTTTTTGAGGTAAGGTCTCACGCTAGCCCAGGCGGACCTGGAATTCACTATGTAGTCTCAGGGTGGCCTCCAAGGATCCTCCTATCTCTGCATCCCGAGTGCTGGGATTAAAGGCATGTGCCACCACGCCCGGCTTAAAATGATTTTTATTTTATTTATTTATCTATTTATTTATTTATTAGAGACAGAGAGAATGGGCGTGCCAGGGCCTCTAACCACTGCAGACGAACTCCACACACATGCACCACCTTGTACATCTTGTTTACATGGGACGTGGAGAATTGAACCAGGGTCCTTCCGCTTCCCAGGCAAGTGCCTTAACCGCTAAGCAAACTCTCCAGCCCTAAAAATTATTTTTAAAATGCTTCCTTTTGTGGGGAGGGGATTCGAGGTAGGGTCCCACTCTACCTCAGGCTGGCCTGGAATTCACCATGTATTCTCAGGGTGGCCTCAAACTCATGGTGATCCTCCTACCTCTGCCTCCAAAGTGCTGGGATTAAAGGGGTGTGCCACCACGTCCAGTTGCTTCCTTTTTTTTTTTTTTTTTTTTAGCCTTGCATGGTGGCACACGCCTAGGACCCGAGCACTCCGGGAGGCATGAGGATTGCTGCAAGTTCGAGGACAGCCTAGTCTATATAGCGAATTCCAAGCCAGCCAGGATTACAGAGAGCGATCCCATTTCAAAAAAATAATAATGATGATAATGATAATAATAATGGGAATAAACTACTTCCTTTAGGGTTGGAGAGATGGCTTGGCGGTTAGGGTGCATGCCACTAAAAATTTTCAAAACTTCCTTTTAAAACCCATTCGATTCTAAGAACACTAAATCACACAATATGGGGTTCTTGATAAACAGACTCAAGAGCTCCTAAACCCTGTATCAAAAGGAGAGCACACATGTAACCGTCTGAAACCAAAATACACTTAACCACGGAACTCAATTTCAGTGGGTTCGGGTTTCCTGCCGGAACAGAGTCAGCGCAGCCTTCGCGCCTGCGCAGACGCGGTGCCATTCACCCAGCATGGAAGTGCTGGGTCTCCTGTGTGTATGTGTGGCGGTCCTGGTGTGGGGTTTCCTCAGGGCATGGGAATCCGCAGAACAAATGATGACTCCGGGACACACCGGCCTGACAGGCGTCGGAAGCCGGGCCCTGCTGGTGATCGCGCACCCGGACGATGAAGCCATGTTCTTTGCTCCCACGGTGCTGGGCTTGGCCCGCCTGAAGCACCGGGTGTCGGTGCTCTGCTTTTCCGCAGGTAAGGAGGCGGAAGGACGGTCCCTGGAAGCCGGGGTTGTGAAGGGAGTTGGAATACTTATCCATCCCAGTCGGCTTCTTCCCAAACGGTTTTCCATTAGAGGAAGCTAAATGAATACACCGACGGTCCCTTTGTCTGGACTCGCCACAGGCTGAGCATTGGAGCAGCCGGCCTCCGAGATAGTTAGGTCCCCAAGGAGCCTACGCCATTCTTTTCTAGCAGGATTGAGAAGAAAAGAAGTTCCGAGCCCTTGGTTCCATTCAGTACCTGCATTTCCATTGGAAACTGACTACTCGGGGTTTTGTTTGAAGACAGGGACTCAGTCTGCAGCCCAGGCTGATCCAGGCGATGATCTTTTGCCTCAGCCTCCCCATTGCTAGGATTGCAAGCAGAAGCCACCGTGCTGGACCCGTACTCGATATTCCGTGTATCCAGTGATTTGCAGATGGATCAAGAATAATAACCCTATAGATTAAAAGAGCAGCGAGGGGTCTGGAGAAGTGGCTTAGCGGTTAAGGCGTTTGCCTGCAAAGCCAAAGGACTCAGGTTCGATTTCCCAGGACCTACGTAAGCGAGCTGCACAAGGGGGGCGCATGCAATTTGGAGTTCGTTTGCAGTGGCTGCATGCTGTGGCACGCCCATTCTCTCTCTCTCTCTCTCTCTCTCTGCCTTTTTCTCCCAAATAAATAAATAAATAAATAAATAAATAAATAAATAATATTTTTTTAATGAGCAATGAGGGCTGGAGAGATGGCTAAGTGGTTAGGGCACTTGCCTGCAAAGCCTAACGACCAGAATTTGATTCCCTGGTGCCCATATGCAAAGTGACACTGAAAGCTGGAGTTCACTTGCAGCTATTAGAGGCCCTGGTGTACCCATTCTGTCTACCTCATTCTGCTTGCAAACAAAAATGTTTACAAAAATAGGGGCTAGAGAAATGACTTAGTGGTTGCCTGCAAAGCCTAGGGACCCAGTTTCAATTCCCCAGTTCCCATGTAAGCCAGAGGTACAAGGTGGTACATGCATCTGGAGTTCATTTGCAGTGGCTGGAGGCCTCTGCGTGCCTATTCTCTTTCTCTCTCACCCTCTTTCTCTAATAAATAAATAATAAAAAATAAAATAAGCAATGAACATACTATATTGTGCAATAAACAGAATCTCTGCTCTATGATGCCTGCTTAACTCTTTTTTTTTTTTTTTTTTTTTTTTTTTTTTTTTGAGGGAGCCAGAGAGAGAGAATGGGTGCACCAGGGCTGCTCAGCTGCTGTGAACAAATTCTAGACGTATGCGCCCCCTTGTGTGCATGTGCAACATTGCATGCATGCATCACTTTTGCTTCTGGCTAAACGTGGGACCTGGAGATTTGAACAAACGTTCTTAGGCTTTGCAGGCAGGCGCCTTAACCGCTAAGCCATCTCTCCAGCCTTTTTTTTTTTTTTTTTTTGGGGGCCTCTGATAATAGCAAAAGGTTTCCTGCTGCTTTGAAATCTGTTTTAGTCTAGAAATATGTGTGAAATCAGAGCAGTTGAGTCAGATGATGTGATGGAATGTGCATACTTTTAGTGTTCATCTCCTCCTCCAAAGATAGGACTTGTGTTATGATATAAAAATATCAGCCGGGTGTGGTGGTGCACACCTTTAATCCCAGCACTCAGGAGGCAGAGGTAGGAGGATCACTGTGAATTCAAGGCTACCCTGAGACTACATAGTGAATTCCAGGTCAGCCTGAGCTACAGTGAGACTCTACCTCAGAAAAAAAAAAAAAAAAAAAAAAAAGATCAAGGCATGGAGAGATGGCTTAGTGGTTAAACACTTGCCTAAGGACCCCGGTTGGAGGCTCGATTCAACAGGACCCACGTAAGCTAGATGCACAAGGTGGCACATGCATCTGGAGTTTGTTTGCAGTGGCTGGAGCCCCTGGCACACCCATTCTCTCTTTATCTATCTGCCTTTCTCTCTCTGTCTGTCACTCTCAAATAAATAAATAATAAAGAAAAAAATTAAAAATAAAAAAATTAAACAAAACAAAAATTGACCATGATGGTTTAATTAAAGCAATAATGCACAACTTTGTAAACTAAACAATCAAATTATATGCACACAATTGGTAATTTTGCGATTGTCAAATGATACTGCAATAAAGCTGAGTTTTGCAGTTGCCAGTGACTTCTTACCCATTTGGTTGTATGTGATTCCAGATTTTTTTAATACAGATTTTTCACATTTTATACATTCTTTCCTCTTATTTCATATTTCCTTCCTTAATTTCAGAAGACTAAGTCAGGAAGATAGTAAATTTAAGGTCAACCTGACCTACTGTGTTTCAAAACAAAAAATTTTCCGGGGAGGTTGCAAAAATGTGGTCAGGCATGGTGAATGATGCCTTTAATCCCAGCAGTTGGGAGGCAGAGGTAGGAGAATCACTGAGTTTGAGGCCAGACTGAGAATATATAGTGAATTCCAGGTCAGCCTTGGCTAGAGAGAGACCCTACCTTGAAACACTCCTCCAGCATAAAACATGGTGATGCATGCCTGTAGTCCCAGTTACTCAGTAGGTTGAAGCAACAGGCTTACTTGAGGCCATGAGTTCAAGGCCAGCCTGGGCAATGTAGTTAAGACCTATCTCAAAAGGAAATCTCTCTCTCTCTCTCTCTCTCTCTCTCTCTCTCTGTCTCTACTTATTTACTTACTGAAGTATGTTATAATTTACAGCAATTTTTATGTTTGTAATGAATTAAGAGTTGTTTTGCAATTATAGAAATTGAACCTAGGGCCTTGCATATGCTGTTCAGGTGTTCTACCACTGGACTACATCCCCTGCAGAATTAGATTTTTGTGGGGTTTGGTGGGGTTTGTTTGTTTTGGAGGTAGGATTTTGCTCTAACCCAGGCTGACCTGGAATTCACTAATTCACTATGTTGTCTCAGGGTAGCCTTGAACTCAGCTATCCTCCTAACCTCTGCTTCCCAAGTCCTGGTATTAAAGGTGTGTACACCACACTTGGCTTGAATTGGATTTTTTTATATTTATTTCAAAATATTTTGTTTACTTATTTGACAGAGAAAGAGGGAGAGAGAATGGGTGCACCAGGGCCTCCAGCCACTGCAAACGAACTCCAGACATGTGCATCCCCTTGTGCATCTGGCTAGCGTGGGTCCTGGGGAATCGAACCGGAGGCCTATGGCTTTGCAGGCAAACGCCTTAACCGCTAAGCATCCCTCCAGCCCATGGATCTTTTTTAAATTTTTTAATGACAACTTCCATAATTATAAACAAGAAACCATGGTAATGTAATTCCCTCTCTCCCCCCACTTTCCCCTTTGCAACTCCACTCTCATATCCCCTCCCCCTCTCAATCAGTCTCTATTTTGATGTCATCTTTTCCTCCTATTATGGTCTTGTGTAGGTAGTGTCAGGCACTGTGAGGTCACGGATATACAGGCCATTTTGTGTCTGGAGTAGCACATTGGAAGGAATTCTATTCTTCATTTGGCTCTTACATTCTTTCCGCCACCTCTTCCATAATGGACCCTGAGCCTTGGAAGGTGTGATAGAGATGTTTCAGTGGTGAGCACTCCTCTGTCACATCTCAGCACTATGGTGCCTTCTGAGTCATCCCAAGGTCACCGCCATCTGAAAAGAGAACCAAAAGTGAGAGTAACATTAATATATGGGTATGGGGCTGGAAGGATGGCTTAGCAGTTAAGGCATTTGCCTGCAAAGCCAAAGGACACAGGTTCAATTCCCCAGGATCCACATTAGCCAGATGCACGATGGGGCACATGTGTCTGGAGTTCATTTGCAGCTGCTAGAGGCCCTGGTACACTCATTCTCTCTCTCTGCCTCTCTCTACCCCCTCTTTCTCTTTGTCAAATAAATAATTAAAAATAAAATATTAATATATGGGTATGAACATTAAGAGAAGAGCTTACTGGGCAGTTTGGTGAGCATAGTATATACATTTAGTTAGACACCAGCAGACGTTACACCCCTAGGGCTCAAGACTACCCCTGTCGTAGGTTTTCAGTATCAGGGATGTATTCCCTCCCATGGAGCAGGCCTCCAGTCCAATTAGAGAGCAGTTGTTTTCCCCTATAACAGACATGTCACTATTGCACCTGTTGGCTCATTTAGCCTGGCTGGCCAATCTTGGGGCTTGCAGTGTCCACTGTTGAGTATCTCCACTGATGATTTCTCTCTCTCCCATTGAACTGCATGGAACATAACTTTTTCCAGCTTTCTGTCAGCTGGTCCACATGGAGGAGGCTTTCAGCTCATTTCCAACAGGATTTCTCAATAACCTTGCAGCCCAAGTATGTGGAGTTTTCAACCATAGGGTCTTATTGTCTTTTCCCAGTGGGAAACCAAGAGCCTCAGCAATGGCCTATAATGTTTTGCGGGCATCAGGGACCTCCCTAGCTCACAACTCACTGGAAGATATCCCATCCCTGGCACTGAAAATTTTCTAGTAATGATCTATGGCTTCTGGGTGTTCCATTATCCAAAAAAGTAGGCTTTCATATGACTTATTCTTACCCTCTTAGATTTTGACTAGCCCTCCTCTCACCTTTCCTTTACTCAGTCTCTTCCCTTGATCTCACTTTAGGCCTTTCCTGTTGTGGCCCCTCCCAAGGCCAGCTCAGGAGGGACAGTAGGGTCTCAGCCGAGTTGGACTGAGCAGCGTAGAGTCATGACACAGACTCCTGGAGTTAGGTGAAAGAGGAAGCGAGACTCCGCAAAACTCGTTTATTTAGGAAAGTGCACGTGGGTTTTAAGGGGTTTGGATGGCTAATCCTTGTATGGGGTGGTCCCCTTTTTGTGACCAATGACAGCCTGTCTCTGGATAGGACATCTCATAGTAGGCTTCTCGCGAGCATGGGACTGTAACTGTTGTCACACCAAGCCTGCACAGAACGCCATTTCCACAGAAGCCACTTCCTGTTTTCTTCTGCCATGCGGTCTGCCTAGGACCAGGCCTATATTGTGCCATACACTTTCCACCCCCACTAATCTGTTCTTCTACTTACATATATACAATACCATCACCTTTCTAGCTTATTGGCATGTGCTACTGAGTTTTATTCCAACTCACATAGAAGTCCAATCATTTGTAGCTAGCTAGGATCCATGCATGAGAGACAACATTTGACGTTTGGCTTTCTGGGCCTGAGTTATCTCACTGAGTATAATCCTTTCTAGATCCATCCATTTTCCCACAAATTTCATAATTTCATTTTTCTTTACCACTGAGTAGAAAAATGTGCCACATCTTCATTATCCATTCATCATCTAGCTGGTTCCATTTCCTAGCTATTGTGAATAGAGTAGCAATAAACATGGTTCAACAAGTATCTTGAAGGTAGTAAGACAAGACCTTAGGATATATGCCTAGAATGGTATAGCTGTATCATATGGTCAATCTCTAATTCCAGAGCTTGCTGGGCTCTGAAGAGTCTCTGGTCTTTACCCCTTATGTGGGCTGGGCTTACAGACCAGAGTGGCCACACCCAGCTGTTAAATTTAAGTGAAAGCTGGAGAATCTCTGGCCCTCCTACTTGCACTGGAAGCACATTCTCCATTTCTCCAGCCCTTTGGTTTTTCTCAAGGTAGGATCTCAGGCTGGCCTGGAACTCACAGTGGTTCTCCTACCTTGGCCTCTCAAGTTTTGGGATTAAAGGCGTGTACGGTATGGCTATGTCCCACTTTTCTTTCTTTCTTTCTTTTTTTTTTTTTTTTTTTTTAGGCAGAGTCCTACTCTAACCCAAGCTGGCCTGGAACTCACTGCGTAGCTCTGTAACCCAGACTGGCTGGCCTCGAACTTACAGAGATCCTCTTACCTTAGCCTCCTGAGTGCTAAGATTAAAGAAGTCATAAGTCACCACACCTGACTATAAGTACTTTTTTTCCATGTTGGAGATAGAACCTCAACCTTGTGCATGCTATACTTCCCCAACTTAGTCATTAATTCTAATTATTTTTGGGTGGGGAGGGGGCAGGGTCAAACCATATTGGTCTAGTACTCTATATAGTCTGATCTCAAACTCACTGACATTCCTTCTGCTTTAGCCTCCCAAGTGCTTCCCAGTTATAGGTGGGAACCACCATGGTTGGCTCTAGTTTCCATTTTAAAATCATGATTTCTTTTTTTTTTTTTAATGTTTTTTTACTAAGTTGAGAGGGAGCAAAAGAAACAGAGACAGAGGAAGATAGAGAGAGAATGGGTGCACCAGGGCCTCTAGCAACTGCAAACAAACTCCAGATGCATGTGCCACATTGTGCATCTGGCCAACATGGGACCTGGAGATTTAAATCTGGGTCCTTAGGCTTCACAGGCATGAGCTTTAACCACTAAACCATCTTTCCAGCCCTAAAATCATAGATCATGGGTTTTTTTTTTTTTTTGGTTTTTTGAGGTAGGGTCTCACTCTAGCCCAAGCCAACCTGGAATTCACTATGTAGTCTCAGGGTGGCCTTGAATTCATGGTGATCCTCCTACCTATGCCTCCCAAGTGCTGGGATTAAAGGCGTGTGCCAGCACACCCTGCTTAAAATCACGATTTCTTTATTTTATTTTTTGGGGGGCGGGGGTTCAAGGTAGGGTCTCGCTCTGGCCCAGGCTGACCTGGAATTCACTCTGTAGTCTCAGATTGGCCTTGAACTCATGGCAATCCTCCTACCTCTGCCTCCCAAGTGCTGGGATTAAAGGCGTGTGCCACCACACTTGGCCCAACAATTTCTTTATTTTATTTCTTTATTTATTTGACAGAGAAAGAGGGAGAGAGAGAGAGAGATTGGGCATGCCAGGGCTTCTAGCCACTGCAGACGAACTCCAGAAGCATATCCTCCTTGTGCATCTTGCTAACGTGGGTCCTGGGGAAATCAAGTCTGAGTCCTTTGGCTTTGCAGGCAAACACCTTAACCGCTAAGCCATCCCTTCAGCCTAAATTCTTGATTTCTTAATATGGGTTCTGTATACTTATTTTAACAAAAGAGTGTCCAGTCCTCCAGGCTTCATTAATACTGCCTTCTGTCTTTAATCTGTCCAACTATAGGTTGGTGGTCACCTTTTGCTACCGCTAGAATGAGTGAACAGACAAGCCTCCACTGTTTTTTTTTTTTAAATTTTTTTATTATTTTTTATTTATTTTTTGGAGAGACAGAGAGAGATAGAGGGAGAGGGAGAGGGAGAGAGAAATGGGCACGCCAGCAGTCTCTCAGCTGCTGTGAATGAAATCCAGATGCGTGCGCCCCCTTGTGGGCAAGTGTGGCATTGCGCCCTTGCCTCACTTTGCATCTGGCTAAACGTGGGACCTGGAGATTGGAACCAACGTTCTAAGGCTTAGCAGGCAGGCGCCTTAACTACTAAGCAATCTCTCCAGCCCAAGCCTCCACTGTTAAATCTACCACTGTTTGTTATCCTCAGGAAATTACTACAATCAAGGAGAGATTCGTAAGAAAGAACTTTTACAAAGCTGTGATGTTTTGAGGATTCCACCATCCCATGTAACGATTATTGACAACAGGTAATTTGTCCCTCTCTCTCTTTTTTTTTTCTAGGCAGGGTTTCACTCTAGCCCAGGCTGACCTGAAATTCACTATGTAGTCTGAGGGTGGCCTTGAACTCATGGCAATCCTCATACCTCTGCCTCCCTAGTACTGAATTTATCTTTTCACAATGTGGAAATTCATTAGCAGTAAACATGCATTGATACATTCAAAGACACAAAATCTAATATAAGTAAGTAGATCTCATTTGAAAGATCTACTTATAAAAACTTCACATTCGTGTTTTGTTTCATTTGTATTGAAACAGGGTCTTACCAGGTAGCCAGGGTTAGTCAGAAGTTTGCCATATAGCCCAAGATGGCTGATCACCATCTGCTGTTTCTGCTTCCAAAGTGCTGGAATTACAAACCTATGCCACCACATCAGACATTCTCAAGTTGGCACTTTTTTTTTTTTTTTTTTTTTTTTTTTGAGACAGGGTCTCATATAGGCAAGGGTGGCCTCAAATTCACTGTGTAACCAAGTATGACCTTGAATTTATGCTCCACTTTCTTCCATCTCCTGAATGCTAAGGTTCCAGGCCTGTGGTGCTAGGGATCTAATCCTGTGTTTTGTGCATGCTAGACAACTACTCTACCAGCTGAGCTACATCCCAGGTCTCCCATTGGTTTTTAAATGACAACATAATGGCAATAACTTTCTGTTCAGATTGTTTTGTGTTAAGATAGCTGATTCTTTATATAGTTACATCTTTACATTTTTAAAAATATTTATTTATGTATTTGAGAGAGGAAAATAAACAGACTGAGAAAGAGAGAGAGAAAAAGAGAGAGAATGCATGCACCAGGGCCTCCAGCCATTGCAAATAAACTCCATATGCATGCACCACCTTGTGCATCTGGCTTACATGGGTCCTGGGGAATCAAACCAAGGTCCTTTTATCTTTGCAGGCAAACACCTTAACTGCTAAGCCATCTCTCCAGCCCCCCCCCATCTTTACATTGTTATTATAAATTTCAAGCTACATATGAGTGTGGAGCAGCATCATGAAATCCATGTGCCTATATCTAACCCAGTAACAACTGGTACTTCTTGTACTTGCTTATCTAACCCTATTTAACATTTTCTGTGTTCATGAAGTCTTTTGAAGAAAATTCTAGGAATTGGGGCTGGAGAGATGACTCAATGGTTAAGGTGCTTGCCTGTAAAGCCTAACGACCAGAGTTTAATTCCCCAGTACCCACATAAAGACAACATTGAGGTATTACACCCTACATACATCTCAAAAACATGGGTGTTCTTCATATAGCTATAATCTTATTATCACATCTGACAAAATTGACTAAAAGAATGATTCTTTGAGAGCCGGGGGTGGTAGTACACACCTGTAATCCCAGCACTCAGGAGGCAGAGGTAGGAGGATCGTCATGAGTTCAAGGCCACCCTGAGAATACAGAGTGAATTCCAGGTCAGCCTGGGCTAGAGTGAGACTCTACTAAAAAAAAAAAAAAAAAAAAAAAAAAAAGAATGATTCTTTGGTATTGGCCAACACCCAGTCCTTACTGAAATTTCTACAGGTAGCTCAAAAATAACTTAAAATTGATTGTTCAAATCAGAATCTAAAAGTTCCACACATCATAATTGTTAGTTGATAGTTGGCATGTGAGTCTCCGTTCTGTTGTATTACTGGTTTGAATTTAGTTTCATGCGAAATGTCCCACTCTCTGGAGTTGTCTGTTTCCTTCTGGTATTGTCTTGTTTTTCTGATCTCTATTTTTCTGGAATATTAATTAGATCTCATTTTAGGGGTAAGAATATTTCATAGTTCATACTAGGTACTTCATGTAGCATCATATAGGAGATATGTACTGTCTATCTTCCTTATACTGATCAGTGAGTTCAGGTGGCCACAACTATTCCTTTTACCTTATTTTATGTATGTATGTATGAATTTACTTTTGAGACAGGGTCAAGCTTGCCTGGGCTCACAGAGCCCGGGCTAGCCTCAAATTCACTTAAGTCCTTCTGCCTCAACCTACTGAATGCTAGGACTACAGGTATGAGCCAAAATACCCAGCTAATATTTCTTTCATTTTGAAGATGTTCATCAGTTTGTCATGTGTTGTTCTTCTGAGTATAGCCTGGATCATGAATCAGCTCAAAGTTGCAAACTGATGCATTTCTGGGCTGGAGAGATTGCTTAGTGGTTTAGACACTTGCCTACGAAGCCTAAGGACCCAGACAGGTCCAGTTCCCCAATACAAGGTGGCACATGAGTCTGGAGTTTGCTTGCAGTGGCTAAAGGCCCTGGTACACCCATTCACACACACTCTCTCTCTCCTTTCTATTTGTCTCTTTCTCAAATAAAATATTGGGCCTGGAGAGATGGCTTAGTGGTAGCGCTTGCCTGGGAATCCTAAGGACCCTGGTTCAAGGCTCAATTCCCCAGGACCCACATAAGCCAGATGTACAAGGTAGCGCATGCATCTGGAGTTTGTTTGCAGTGGTTGGAGACCCTGGCACACCCATTCTCTATCTATCTGCCCCCCCGTTACTCTCAAATAAATAAATAAATAAACAATAATAAAAATAAATTAAATATTAAAATGATGGGTTTCTAATTGTCTTTTGCCTCCTGTTTGTCCAGTTGTCATTTTTTTCAAATGTCTACAGTGTAGGGCTGAGGATATGGCTCAGTAGTTAAAGGTACTTGCATGAATGTCTACCTACAGTAAGCATATTTATATTTTATTTTTATTTATGTATTAGAGAGAGAGAGAGAGAATGGGCATGCCAGGGCCTCCAGCCACTGCAAATGAACTCCAGACACATGCACCACCTTACCACCTTGTGCATCTGGCTTACATGGGTTCTGAGGAATTGGACCTGAGTCCTTAGGCTTTATAGGCAATGTAGGCAATGCCTTAGCTGCTAAGCCATCTCTCTAGCCCTCATGGGTTTTTGTGTGGTTTGTTTTTGTTTTGTTTTTTTCGTTTTTCGAGGTAGGATCTCACTCAGTCCAGGCTGACCGGGAATTCACTATGTATTCTTAGGCTGGCCTCGAACTCATGGCAATCCTCCCACCTCTGCCTCCCTGGTGCTGGGATTAAAGGTGTGCACCACCATGCCTGACATATTTTTTAATTTATTTACTTATTTGTATGTGGATGCCAGTGGCCAATTTTTTGTGGGTACTCGGGAATCAAACCCAAGCCAGATGACTTGGTAAGCAAATGCCTTTAACCACTAAACCATCTTCCCAGACCCCAGTTGTAATTTATTTATTTATTTGAGAGAGTTGCTTCTTGTCATGTATTTGGTCACGGTGGTAGGAAAAGTAATATAATGTCCTACATACTTCTAGTCATGATCCTTGTTTGTATCTAAATACTTATATTCAGTCATTACATTCATTTGCAGCCCAAACTTTCTCATCCTTTTCTAGTGAGCCTATTTTTGCTTTCTTTTTCCTATGTTCTTTTTTGTTTTTGTTTATTGTGCTGAGGGTGGAACCCAGAAGCACATGGCTGCAAACCAAATATTATACCAAGTGATTGACAATCCCTCCATGTCCTTTATTTTGGGTGGGAGAAGGGGTTGATTGGGTTATGCTTTGTTTTGCTATTATTACATTAATTTTATATAATAATGAGTTTCATATATTTTCACACATGTGTATATTTTGATCATATTGACCCTCCATCACCCTGTTATCCCCCTCTTACTCTCAATGATCCTTTTCTTCCCAGCTAGTTCCTCTTCTACTTTCATGTCACTTGGAGATGAGGGGCAGAAGAGTGGGACCTAATAAGTTTAATTAGGGTTTCTTGCAGAAGCATGGGTAAGGAGTTATTTACAGAAGCACTGTCAATTTACCCGTGGCTACACCAATGAGGAAAATGTCTCTCCTGTACCAGCAACAACTATTTGTAAATCCTCATGGAGGGTCCAGCCTCGTGAGCCCCTCCCCGTCATAATGGAATGTTGACTGGCCCAATCTTGTGCAAGTAATCGCAGCTGCTGAAAGTTCTGGAGTGTGATTGCCATGTCATGCCTGGGCATGCATTCCATAACACTCCACCCAATCCTCTGACTCTTACATTTGTTCCTCTTCCTCTTCCATGATGAATTCACCCATTTGCCCACATTCCTACCTGTGCAGTTTCTGTTTTGGCCCAGCAACACCAGTTACATTTTCAGGGCCATATCTGACTTGTGAGAATAGTAATGAAGTCAGAGAACTTGTTGATCAAGATTTGTACTCATCATCTCTCTTAATTACATTTTCATATATATGCTGTGAATATCATGTAGCTTTCAGTATCAGTTCCCTACTTGTGAAATGCTGCACTGGAGGGATGCTTGGCTTGTAAAAATAAGTACTTTGAGCAGGCCATGGCAGCACACACCTTTAATCCCATCACTCAGGATGCTGAAGTAGTGGGATCACTGTGAATTCAAAGCCAGCCTGGGCTACAGTGAGATGCTTCCTCAACATACCCTGACCCCTGCCACCAGAAGAAAAAAAAGGCTATCATTTGTTTTATAGGTAAGTGTTTCACCATTGAGCTACATCCTTTATGGTATCAGCCTTTATGATACTTGACTGGATAAGTTCAAAAGTCTTTAAATTTTCATATTGCCTTTAACCCTCTTGTAAACCTTGTAGTCTTCTCCTGGCCCTCATTCTTGTTTATGAGTGGCAAGAAGGATTAACTTCAATATTCCTGAGGACTCAGAGGGGAAGCTGCAGAGATTAGGAACACCTGATTATGAAGAGAGACAGCCAAAAGGATATTCCCAGGTATAGCCCATTAAAGTGCTATAGGAATCAATGACAGATTGTTTGGCAAAATTTGTGTGGTTTCACAACTGATTGTAAGAAGAGAAGATATGTGTTTGGCGCATGCATCTAGAGTTTGTTTGTAGTGGCTGGAAGACCTGGTACACCCATTCTCTCACTCTCTGCCTCTTTCTCTCTCAGATAAATAAAAATTTAAAAAATAAACATAAATAAATATACAAACTGATGATTAAAAAATAGAATGAGTCCAGTTGGACCAGAAGAAAGTTTTGGTCTCCTGTGTCATTCAGTCTCCTTTCTTCGCTTCTTTAGTTATCCAGAAATACGCTTTGTTGCGTGTGTGCGTGTGTGTGTGTGTGTGTGTGTGTGTGTGTGTGTGTGTAGCAACTTGCTTCTCATTGCTGGGACAAAACATCTCACAAAAAGCAGTTTATAGAAAGAAAGGATTTATTATTTCTAAGGGAAGCTTCACTGTGGTGAAAGAGGCTGGCTTACTTTGTTATGCATCCATAGAAGAGAGAAAACAGCAAACGTGAGTTTATTCTGAACACACAGTAGGGCTGGACTACCTCAACCCCATGGCCCACCCCTAGCAGTACACCTCCGACAGCTTCACCTGCCAAAGACTCCACCTGCTGGGAACTAAGTATGAAGATATGGGGCACATTTGCATTCAGACCACCACAGTGTTGGGGGCGGTTGTGCATATGCACACTTACAGGCAACATCAGGTGGTCCTGCTCAGTTGTTCTTCCACCTGCTATTTGAGCCAGAGCTTTTTTTTTTTTTTTTTTAATATTTTTACTTATTTAATTGAAGACAGTGAATATGGGAAGGCCAGAGCCTTCTACCACTGGAAACAAACTCCAGACACGTGCCACTTCGTGCATCTGGCATTACATGGGTAATGGGGTATCAAACCCCAGCCATTAGGCTTTGCAAGCAAATGCCTTCAAATACTGAATCATCTCTCTAGCCCCAGAGCTTATTTTGTACTGATTGAGATTCAGATGATTTTCAAGTCTCTACTCCCCAGTGAGACTGGGCTTATAGATGGGTTTGACCACACCCAACAGCTCTTTTACATGGGATCTGGCGATTTGAACTCAGTCTTAGGATCCCTCAAGCAAAAAAATTAAAAAAGAAAAAATGGAAGCCTGACTTGCCAACTGTTTATAATGTTCTAGAAAGTTGTTTTTCTGCTTCTTTCTCTCTACCTCAAATAAATAAATATTAAAAGTTAAAAAACAAACATATAAATACATACATAAATTCATTTTTTTAAGTTTTTCAAGGTAGGGTCTTGCTCTAGCCCAGGCTGACCTAGTATTCACTATTTAGTCTCAGTCTGGCTTTCGAACTCAGCGATCCTCCTACCTCTGTCTCCTGAATGCTGGGATTAAAGGCGTTGCCACCATTCCTGGTAAAAGTTTTATGAGTTTCTGTTGTTTTACTTCTGTGTTTTTTCTAAGGATTCAGCATACTGCAAAAAAAAATCTTCATTTTTCCTAGTGTTTATCATAATAACAGTGTGGCATTACAAAAGCGCAAACTTGCCAGGCGTGATGGTGCATGCCTGTAATCCCAGCACTTGGGAAACAGAGGTAGGAGGATCACTATGAGCTCAAGACCACCCTGAGACTACATAGTAAATTCCAGGTCAGCCTGGACTAGAGTAAGACCCTACCTAAAAAAAAAAAAAAAAAAAGAAAGAAAGCAAGCAAGCAAGCAGGCTCAAAACTTTATAGGTTAATTTAGCTGAACAAAAGAAATAGAATCCGCCAGGCATGGACTATAGTGAAATCCTACCTCGAAAAACCAAAAAGAAAAAGAAAAGAAATAGAATCCAAGCCGGGTATGGTGGTGCACGCCTTTAACCCAAGCACTTGGGAGGCAGAGGTAGGAGGAGCGCTGCGAGTTTGAGGCTACCCTGAGATTACATAGTGAATTTCAGGTCAGCTTGAGCTAGAGTGAGACCCTACCTCAAAAAAAAAAAAAAAAGAAATAGAATCCAGCATCTGCTAGGAAGCAGAAATGAGCCCCACTTTGCTAGCAGTTCCTGGAAGTCTGTGTTTCCAATAAATCTCTGTGAATCCTGTAGAGAAAGAAGCAATGAAACAGATCCTGAGACTGTTGGGGTCATGTTGGTAACTTAACCCTCTCCTCTTGAGATGCAGAAAGAGCCTTCCTCCTATAGCAGAAAACCAAATAAGACCGTATACTTGGATCCAAAGTGGATATGATCAAATATCCTCTCTCTGTGTGAGAGTAAAATAAACCCTGCAGTTCTTTTTCCAAATGCATCAAGTCTGGGCTGAGATTCAAAGGCATAATTCCAGCCCTGTTGGCAAGACAAGACAGGGCTCCCAAAGGAGTCAAAGGACCAGAATATTTCCTAGAAAAACCAGGCAAGAAGACCAAAATGGACCTTGCTGATATGGGCTGTCATGTGAAAACTGAAAGCTGCTTCAGTATTACAAAATTATTCTGGGAACCAAAAAGAAACTGGGCCTATTTCAGGCCTGGAACCTTGCCTCGCCTTATCTTGCCAACAGGTCTGGAAATATGCCCTTGAATCTCAGCACAGAGAGAGGTGGAGGAGGGAGGAAGGGAGAGAAACTAAGGTAAAAGAAGGGGAGGGGAGGGAGAACATACCAGGTGTTGATTACATGCCTGTAATTCTAGACTATTCCAGAGGCTGAAGTGGGAGGATTTCTGGTGTAAGGCCAGACTGGGTTACGTTATGAGTTCATAGCAAACTACATTGAAGAAGGAAGGGAAGGGGAGGAAAACAAGATGGTCAGATTTTTTTTTTTTACATATGCTATTTGCATGTTGTTTCTGGGAAATGAACCCAAGGCTTTGTGCATGGTAAACAAGGATTTTACCACTGGACTACAGCTCTAGCCCTTATTTATTTCATTTTATTTAGGATCTCACTAAATTGCCTAAGCTAGAATTTGAGAGTCTTCTGCCTTAGCCTTCCTAGTTAGTAGCAGGGATTACAGACATGTGCCAACATATAAGGGCTCATAGATTAGGTTTGGTTTTCATGACAAGGTCTATAGCTCAGGCTAGCCTTAAACTCCCTATATAGCTGAGGATTTTTTTTTTCAAGGTAGGGTCTCACTCTAGCTCAGGCTGACCTGGAATTCACAACGTATTCTCAGGGGATCCTCAAACTCATGGCAGTCCTCCTACCTCTGCCTACCGAGTGTTGGGCTTAAAGGCATGCGCCACCACGCCCGGCTTTTTTTTTTTTTTTGGTTTTTCGAGGTAGGGTCTCACTCTAGCCCAAGATGACCTGGAAGTCACTCTGTATTCTCAGGGTGGTGGCAATCCTCCTACCTCTGCCTCCTGAGTGCTGGGATTAAAGGTATGTGCTACCACACCCAGCTAGCTGAGGATAATTTTGAATTTCTGATCTTCCTGCTTCCATCTCTTAAGTACTGCAGCTACAGAAATGTGCCATCACAGTACATGCAATGCTTGAACCCAGAGCCATATGCATACTAGGCAAGCACTCTACCAATTGAGCTATGTACCAAGCCTTCATGGATATTTTAATACATTTTTTTTTTTGAGGTAGGGTCTTACTCTAACCTAGGCAGGTCTAGAACTCACTCTATAGTACCAGTTTGGCCTCAAACTCAGTGATCCTCCTACCTCTGCTTCCTGAGTGCTGGGACTAAAGATATGTACAACCATAATTAATAATAATTAAATAATTAATAATTAATGTTTAATAATGCATATGTATAAAAAGTAAAAAAAAAAATCCAGATTTTCTTATTTGAAAGTAACTCTTGTACTAACCTTTCCTTTTTTATTTCTATTTTTTGGGTTTTTCAAAGTAAGGTCTCACTCTAGCCCAGGCTGACCTGGAATTCAAATTCACTCTGTAGTCCCAGGCTGGCCTCAAACTCAGCAATCCTCTTGCTCTACCTCCTAAGTGCTAGAATTAAAGGTTTGTACCACCACGCCCAGCTTTTTCCCTTTTTTATTTTATTTACTTGCATGTTTGTGTGTACCTGCCAGGGTCTCTTGCCACTGTGTCTGGCTTTACATGGGGAATCAAACCCAGGCCAGCTGGCTTTACAAGGAGATGCCTTTAACCACCCAGCCATCTCTCCAACCCTGTTTTCTTTCTTTCTTTTTTTTTTTTCAAACCCAGAATATCTTTTTTTAATTGTGCTCATTTATTTGTATGTATGAGTATGCCAGGGTCTCTTGCTAAGAGCACCCAACTTTGCATAAATGTTGGGGAATTGAACCCCAGCAGGGCTAGAGAGATGACTTAGTGGTTAAGGTGCTTGCTGACCTGAGCAAGAAGGCTTTGCAAACAAGTTTCTTAACTCCTGAGCCATCTCTCCAACCCCTTATGATCACTTCTTCTTGTTGTTGTGTATGGGTGTGCCAGAGTCTTGTCAGTGCAGATAAACTCCAGATGCATACACCAGCTTTATGTGGGTGCTGGGGAGTGGAATCCAGGCTGGCAGGCTTTGCAAGCTAGCCTCTTTAATCACTGAGCCATCTCCTTAGCCCACTGTTGCTATTTTTCACCTTTGTTTCAAATTAATGGATTAATCTACTTTCTGAACATACCTGTACTTCTTGCCAGAAAAGAAACTTTCTTGTGCAAATCTCCATAATATTACTACTTTTGCTTCGTCAGGGTTTATGTCATTTTTTTTTTTTTGAATTTTTATTTTTATTGACAACTTCTTTAATTGTAGACAATATCCCATGTTATTTCCCTCCCTCCCCCCACTTTCCCCTTTGAAACTTCACTCTCCATCATATCCCCTCCCCCTCTCAATCAGTCTCTCTTTTCAGTTTGATGTCATCATCTTTTCCTCCTATTATGATGGTCTTATGTGGTAGTGTCAGGCACTGTGAGGTCATGGATACCCAGGCCATTTTGTGTCTGGAGGAGCATGTTGTAAGGAGTCCTACTCTTCCTTTGGCTCTTACATTCTTTCCACACACACACCCCCTTCCACAATGGACCCTGAGCCTTGGAAGGTAGGTTTGCGATGTTTCAGTGCTGAGCACTCCTCTGTCACTTCTTTCAGCACCATGGTGCCTTCTGAATCATCCCAAGGTTGCCACTGTCTGAAAAGAGAAGCTTCTCTAACCAAAAGTGAGAATAGCATTAATATATGGGTGTGGACATTAAGAGAAGTGCTTACTGGGCAGTTTGGTGAGCATAGTATATACATTTAGCGAGACTCCAGCAGACATTACACCCTTAGGGCTCATGACTACCCCTGTCTTACATTTTTATATTCTTTTTAAAATATTTTATTTCAAACAGAGAGAGAGAGAATTGGTACACCAGAGCCTCCAGCCACTGCAAATGAACTCCAGATGCATGCGCCACCAACTTGTGTATCTGGCTTATGTGGGCCCTGGGGAATTGAAGCTGCATCCTTTGGCTTTGCAGGCAAGCACCTTAACCACTAAGCCATAAGCCATCCCTAGCCATCTGTTTGTTTGTTTTTTTTTTTTTTTGGCTTTTCAAGGTAGGGTCTTGCTCTAGCCCAGACTGACCCGGAATTCACTCTGTATTCTCAGGGTGGTGATCCTCCTACCTCAGCTTCCTGAGTGCTGGGATTAAAAGCATGTGCCACTGCACCTGGCTTGGTCATATTCTTTTGAAAATGGTTATCCTAACCAGATACTGACTCTGCCTGTACCTAAGTTTTGGACTTCTTAGCCTTCAGAGATGTGAAAAGTAAAGTTCTATTCCTTTGTTAAAAGAAAAGAAGTGAGGGAACAATGGAGGAAAGAAGGAAAAGTTTCTTGCAGTCGCTTAGTCTTTGTCCTATTTTGAGTCCACAGTTTAGCTACTTCTCAGTTGATGGTTTTAATTCATCCAATAGAAAGTAATTGGTCAGTGTGTTTTGAAGAGTAACAAGCACATAATACTGTATTTTTTATATATTTAAAAGTATAACCAGGCATGGTGGCTCACACCTTTAATCCCAGCACTAGGGAGGCAGAGGTAGGAGGATCACCTTGAGAGACTACATAGTGAATTCCAAGTCAGCCTGGGCTAGAGTGAGACCCTACCTCGAAAAAAAAAAATAAGTATCTCTAGGCAAAATGGCACACAACATTAATTTCAGAACTCAGGAGACTGAAGGAGGAAGATCACTGAATTTTAGGCCAGCCTGGGCTACAGAGTAAGTTCCAGGGCAGCCTGGTTGAGAATTAGATCCTATCAAACAGAAGAGGAGGAATAAGGAATAATAATTATTAATATAGCTGGGATTGGTGGCAGGAATGTCTCTTTGCTATTCACCAGCACATGGGAGGCAGAAGCAATAGAATCAGGAGTGCAAAGTCATCCATCATCAGCTACATAACAAGTTGGAGGCCAGCCTGAACTACATGAAGCACAGTCTTAAGAAAATCAAATCATTCTTGGGCAGCTTCAAAATTATATAATCTCCCCTTCATATCAGCAAGTTTTGCATCTACAGTGAATTTAGCATCATCAATCATATTTTTTCACTATGTAGTCTCAGGGTGGCCTCAAACTCATGGTGATCCTCCTATCTCTGCCTCCCAAGTGCTGGGATTAAAGGTGTGCACCACCACACCCAACTTCTAGATTTTTTTAACTTTTTTTTTTAATTTTTTAAAATTTATTTTTGAGAGAGACACACAGAGAGAGAGAGAGAGAGAGAGAGAACAGATAGAGATGGGTGCGCCAGCAGTCTCTCAGCTGCTGTGGACGAAATCCAGATGTGTGCGCCCCCTTGTGGTCAAGTGCGGCATTGCGCCCTTGCATCACTTTGCATCTGGCTAAGCGTGGGACCTGGAGATTAGGCTTAGGAGGCAGGCACCTTAACCGCTAAGCCATCTCTTCAGCCCGATTTTTTTAACTTTTTATTGACAACCTCCATACATATAGAAAATATTTCATGATCATAATCTCCTCTCACTTCTTTCTCTTTCCCTACTGCCAAATTTCCTTTCCTCTGAATTCCTTCTTTCCAACTTGTCTCTGGTTTTGTCACTCTAGTCCACACTGACCTGGAACTCATGCTGTAATCCCAGTCCCAGGCTAGCCTTGAATTCATAGCAATCCTCCTACCTCTGCCTCCAGATTGCTGGGATTAAAAGTGTGTGTCACCACGCTCAGCTCTTTTTCCTTTACTATGGAGGCACTTAGGATTTTGGTATATTTTCTTTTTCACCTTTTGGTACTCTTCTGAAGACACATTTATTGATATAAGCATTAGAAATAGCTTTTGACTTGTTTTACTTCAAAATATGTTTCTCTTGGACCATTCATTGTCTCTACATCTCATAGCATTGACCAAAGATCACAGGAGCCCCTGAGGATGGTGAGGCTCAATTTTGAGGACCTTCTATGTCCTGCTAGGTATACCACATACCATATGGCTACATACCTCCTGTTTCTGGGCAGGCTTTATAGTATTAGGCAGATAGATTTCATCTCATGTTTATGATTTTCAAAAATGATTTTCTTGGACTGGAGAGATGGCTTAGTGGTTAAGTCGCCTGCCTGCAAAGCCTAAGAATACCTGATAGATTCTCCAGGTCCCATGTTTAGCCAGACACAAAGTGATGCAAGGGTGCCATGCCACACTCGCCCACAATGGGGCGGACCCACCTGGAGTTCATTCACAGCAGCTGAGAGGCTGCTGGCACACCCATTCTCTGTCTCTCTCTCTTTTTCTCTCTCTCGAACTCTCTCCAAAAAAAATTATTTTCTTGTGGGCTGGAGAGATGGCTTAGCTGTTAAGCGCTTGCCTGTGAAGCCTAAGGACCCTGGTTCAAGGCTTGATTCCCCAGGACCCACGTAAGCCAGATGTACAAGGTGGTGCATGCATCTGAAGTTCATTTGCAGTGGCTAGAGGCTCTGGTGTGCCCATTCTCTCTCTCTCTCTTCGCCTTTTTCCCCTCTCTCAAATAAATAAATAAAATAAAATTATTTTCTTTAAAATTGATTTTCCTTTTTTTATAAGTATTTTTTATTTTTATTTACTTATTTATTTGACAGAAAAAGAGGGAGAGAGTGGGCACACCAGGACCTCCAGCCACTGCAAACGAACTCCAGATGCATGCACCACCTTGTGCATCTGGTTTACATGAGTCCTGGGAAATCAAACCTCAGTCCTTTGGTTTTGCAGGCAAACGCCTTAACCGCTAAGCCATCCCTCCAGCCCCAAAGTGATTTTCTTATTTTATCAAAGTTGATTCTATTTAACATTTATTTTCTAGTTGTTTTCAATGGAGTTTGAGGGACAAAAGTGTGGTTAATCTCTGGTTGTCCACTTGACAGGATTTAGAATTATCATGGGAACAAATCTTTGAGTATCCGTAAGGTATTTTCTTGATTAGTTGAGGTGGGAGAATTTACCCTAACTATGGGCAGCAGCATCCCATGGTGGTTTCCTGGGCTGGATTCCTGGGCTACATAAAAAGGAGAAAGCAGGCTGGAGGGATGGTGTGGTAGTTTGAATATATGTCCCCCAATATATTCAGTATTTTATTAGTTATAGTTTGCATCTGCAATCACCTTGCTAGAGGCAATGTCACTGGGGGCTGGTCTTAAGGTGTTAATGGTGGGTTTGAGATTCCATTGTAAAGATATGCAAATGTGCCTAGCAGGAGTTCCTGAAGTGTGCTGTGTGACCTTTTGGCTGTAGTTTTGCTCAGTGTGCTGTGTAGCTGGCGGCTTGGCTTTGCTCTCTTGATTGGTCCTGTGAAGGCAGGCCGTTTCTCCTGCCCTTATGGAACTTCCCCTGGATCTGTAAGCTTCAATAAATAATATCCCTTCCTCCATAACTGTGCCCGGTCTGGAAGTTCATCTCAGCAAACCTGAAGCTGTCTGCTACAGATGGCATAGTGGTTAAGGTGTTTGCCTGAAAAGCCAAAGGATCCAGGTTTGATTCCCCAGGACCCACGTTAGCCAGCTGCACAAGGGAGCATATGCATCTGGAGTTCATTTGCAGTGGCTAGAGGCCCTGTCGTGCCCAGTCTCTCTCTCCCCTCTCCCACTCTCTCTGTCAAGTAAATAAAAGTAAAAATATTTTTAAAAGGAGAAAGCTAGCTGAGCATATAGCATTCATTACGCTCTGTAATTCCTCCTTTCTGATGTGATACCAGCTCTCTGCTGCCAAGCATTTTCTGCCTTTATGGCTTCACACCTGTAAACCCAAAATAAACTCTTTCCTTAAGCTGTTTCTGGTTGGGTGGTTTATTCCACAATAAAAGAATAACTGATACAGAGAACAAAGTTAAAATGTAACATATACTGTAGTTAGAAGTCTGTATTTTAATATTAGAAAACTGCTGGCCACAGAAAGGGTTGATGTGAGGACTGTGAGACCAAAGAAAAGGAAATGGGGAAAACATAGTATGATACATCACCACAAGTAGTGACACTATATCATTATAAGGTAATAAAAAGAAAATTTTGAGAACAGCCTGTAGAAATATAAGAAACAGTGTTACCATAGAGTTAACACTTAGGAATATGAGGTAACTGAGGGTTACTCTGTGATGTGAATCGGGCCCTCTTCATAAATTGGTCAGAGATAATGCTAAGGGGCAGGTAGTGATCAAGTTCTGTTCATGAGGTGGTTTGCACAAATGATTTAGGACTGGAATCTCAGGTATTAACGTGATCTGTGAATTCTTCAGAGGACACCATCCCAGGAATTCCTTTGAGTCATTTTTAGAGCTTAGATATATTGCAGGAGTTCTCTGGCCTACATCTTTGGTTCCTAATTTAGAAATCAGCCCAAGTTCAGACTCTGCCTTCACTGAGAGTTATCCCAGGGCATGCAGCGTAGGGCAACATAAGCCTTATACAAAACTAGACATAGCCCAGAGGCGTCTCCAGGCTGTGCTGGTGGAGCAGCACTATTCCATGGGCCTCTGTGGAGGGCAGAGGTGAGGTGGGGAAACAGAACAGCCTTACCCCTTAAGAAGCTTCTAATCTACTTAGGAGACATGAAGATGTCAGGATTTAGCATGCTATTTGGTTAAGAGTAGAGAGTTTAAAAAAAGGCTGGGCATGGTGGTACACGCCTTTAATCCCAGCACTCAGGAGGCAGAGGTAGGAGAATTGCCATTGAGTTTGAGGCCACCCTGAGACTACATAGTGAATTCCAGGTCAGCCTGGACTAGAGTGAAATCCTACCTCAAAAAAAAAAAAAAAAAAAAAAAAAAAGCCCGACATGGTGGCACACACTTTTAATCCTGGCACTCAGGAAGCAGAGATGTGAGGATCATGGTGAGTTCAAGGCCAGCCTGGAACTACACAGTGAATTCCAAGTCTGCCTGGGCAGACTCAAAAAAAAATTTTTTTAAAGCTGGGTTGAAGTGGCACATGCCTTTAATCTTAGCATTCGAGAGACAGAGGTAGGGGAACCACTGTGAGTTCCAGGTCAGCCTGGGCTAGAGTGAGACCCTACCTTGAAAGAAAGGAAAGCCAAAAAAAAAAAAAAATCAGAGGCCCCAAGGTACATAATATGAATATTTAGAAGCCATCCCAACAATAGTATGACCCCAAGAATTCTTTAGTGTTATTATTGGAACCACTCATATGCAGGAGTTTTATTTTTTTTCTGTAAGGAGTTTTGTTTTGTTTTTTTTTATTTTTTTGTTTTTCAAGGTAGGGTCTTGCTCTAGCCCAGGCTGACCTGGAATTCACTAGGTAGTCTCAGGGTAGCTTTGAACTCATGGCAATCCTCCTACCTCTGCCTCCCAAGTGCTGAGATTAAAGGTGTGCGCCACCATGCCTGGCTGCTGTAAGGAGTTCTTTTATTACAAGCAAGATGGTAAAAGCCTAGTGCATGACAGTAGATATCATAGTCAGTTCCATGTTGCTGGGATGAACATTCAAACCAGACAGTGTTTAGAGGAGGGATGGGATCTATTTCAGGCTTACAGATCCAGGGGAAGTTCCACCAATGCAGAAGAACCTGTTAACTTCCACAGATCCAAGAAAAGAGAATAACTACAGCAAGCAGACATTGACACGAACAAACACAGGAACCCAACAGAACACAAACTGTCCACTCACCTTTGGGCTGGACCCCATTGATACGTCCCTGCTTCTTGGCTGAGGCTCTCTTAGCCTCATACATCATCTCAATTTTTTTTTTTTTTGGGGTTGGTTTTTTGAGGTAGGGTCTCACTCCAGCTCAGGCTGACTTGGAATTCACTATGTAGTCTCAGGGTGGCCTCAAACTCACGGCGATCCTCCTACCTCTGCTGGGATTAAAGGCATGAGCCACCATGCCAGGCAACATCTCAATTTCTACCTGCTGAACAGATAAGAAAAAAAAGTGTTTCTGTTTTTCACAAAGAACTACAAATTTGCTTTTTATCATCCATTTCTCCTTTTTTGTAAATTTTAGAAAGACTTTATTAGATTAAGAAAAGGAAAGAGCCAGGCATGGTGGTGCAGGTCAGCTGGGCTAGAGCGAGACTCTACCTTGGAAAACCAAAAAAAAAAAAAAAGGAAAGAGATTATAATTAGACCTACCATGAGAAGGCAGGAGGGGGTGAAGCACTACTTTTCTCTTTTTTTCACCCTCTAGTGCAGTGTCTTCCTTAACCTTGAAATTCACAAGTTTGAGAAGAAAGACTTCCATCATTTTTTTTTTCACTGATCTTGGCTGAGAGGGAGGAGAATCTATATGTCTCTATTTGTATTGAACCAGCCAAATAAGTGTCTATAGAGGATAGCTGTGATAAGGGAACAGTGACAATGTGGGCATTTTTAGTCCCTCAGCCTCCAGGTGGTTATGCAATGGGCTCATTTAGAAGTTAAGTCAGAGAAGGACCTGTACAGTATGCCCAGGCCAGATTACTGAAAGAGGCAAAAAGGTGCCGGGCGTCTAAGCCTCCTGTGCTCAGAGGAGCCAGTATGGCCTGGAGAGTGAGCGCCACGAGACAGGATCTAGCGAGAGCAGGCTCTAGAGTAAACGAGAGCCGTTCTGGGCATTGCTAAAGCACTTAGTTGGTTTGTCCAGGTCCTGTACAATATGAGAGCCACAGACTTTTTTTTTCTTTTTGGTTTTTCAAGGTAGGGTCTCACTCTGGCTCAGGCTGACCTGGAATTCACCATGTAGTCTCAGGATGGCCTCGAACTCATGATGATCCTCCTACCTCTGCCTCCTGAGTGCTGGGATTAAAGGTGTGCACCACCACGTCCAGCCCAAAGAAATTTTTTTTGAATTTTATTTATTTATTTGAGAGAGAGAAGCAGAGGAAGAGGGAGAGAATGGGCACGCCAGGGCCTTCAGCCACTGCAAACAAACTCTAGATTCATGTGCCACCTTATGCATCTGGCTTACGTGAATCCTGGAGAATCAAACCTAGGTCCTTTAGCTTTGCAGGCAAGCACCTTAACCTCTAAGCCATCTCCACAGCCCCCAAAGAATGACATGAGTCATTGTATCTCCTAGGCATTCAAATCAAGATTATAATTTTGTATTTCATTCATCAGTCCTTACAAAGTTACAGAGCTACATTCATGTCCTGCCAGAGCTTCCCTCAGCACCACTACATATTAACAGTCTAATCAGACACCAGTCTTACTGTCATTCTCTGTCTTTCTACTACAACCTATCTAATCCCTGTCCTCGTCTTCAGCATTTGTCCCATGCTCTCCTTATTTTGCAGTTAGTTTTCTGGAATGATCCTCTGTGATCTCACAATTAGTTTCAAAATATTACCTAAGAAGAGTTTATTCAGTGTTGTTCTCATAAAATAATCTATCTCTTCTTGCCTGTCCACATAAACTTAAGTATTCATGACCTCTCTTTTGGACTTATTTCCAGGACAAGCTATGATTTCTTTTTTTTTAATATTTAATTTATTTATATGAAAGAGACAGAGAAAGAGGGAGAGAGAGAGAATGAGAGAAAATGGGTATGCCAGTGCCTTCAGCCATTGCAAACCAACCCCAGAAGCATGAACTACCCTTTGCATCTGGCTCATGTGGGTCCTGGGGAATCGAACCTGGATCCTTAGGTTTCACAGGTAAGCACCTTAACTGCTAAGCCATCTCTCCAGCCCCAAGCTATGATTTATTAACCTTTGTTTTGGGGTTTTTTTGGGGGGGGTTGTTTGGTTTGGTTTGGTTTGGTTTGGGTTTTTTGGTTTTTCGAGGTAGGGTTTCACTCCAGTTCGGGCTGACCTAGAATCCACTTGGTAGTCTCAGGGTGGCCTCAAACTCACAATGATTCTCCTACCTCTGCCTCCCAAGTGCTGAGCCAAGTGCCTGGCTTCTTAACCTTTTGTGTAATTGAGATAGGTTATGGGTAATTGCTCCATTTAATAATGCGCCCTTTTCTTCATTAGTTCCTATGGGACTGAGAATATAGCTCAGTAAGCTCAGACTGACATGGAACTCAACTCTGTACCCCAGGCTGTCCTCAGGTTCAATCCTCCTACCTCAGCCTCCTGAGTGCAGGATTGAAGGTGTGAGCTGCCATACCCTGCTCTTAATACTGCAGGGACCCTCTGCAGTTCAGGCACTGTGCACTAACTGCTCTTGACCAGCTATTAAACTCATAGTAGGATCTGTACTCCTTCCTTGGGGCTGCTAGAATTCCTCACAGGGAGGGGAAGTTCATCCTGCATCTGCCTCATCGTGAACTTGGATGGCCACCAGGACATTGCATATGAAAGCTATTTTTACAAACACCCAGCTGTATACTCCCCAGGCTTGGTCACCAGGCCCTTGGCATGCTGGTGGTTAGTAAATGTTTACCAGTCCAACAGGCAGTCTCCAGCTATTCCATCCCAGTTGTTTTTGCCAGCCCCTTCTTTTGCTTGCTCTTGATTTGCAGATCTTCAAATTTCTGTCTTCATTCCTACTGACAGGCAGGCTTTGTTCTCACACCTGTGCTGCAGACACTACCAAACTCAGTGCATTCCTTTTGTGGATGTCTGTGGCCCTCTCATATAGCATAGCCTTCCTCCCTACTTCTAGTCATCCCTCTGCTCAGGTTGAATTGAGCTGTTATTTGACCATCTTAGTTCAAGCTTTCATCATCTCCTACATAGACATGTGGAGGCATTTTCCCTCGTTCATTATTGCCCCAGATTACATGCCTTCCTAAAACAAATTGAACAAAAACTATTAAAGTTTCCCTGTTGTGAGTAGGCGGTAATCCAGTCACTGTTTGCTTACCTGTCTTTGTTTTCTAGGATTTTTTTTTTTCCACGATAGGGTCTCACTCTAGCCCAAGCTGACCTGGAACTCACTCTGCAGTCCCAGGCTGGCTTTGAACTCACAGTGATCCTCCTACCTCAGACTCCTGAGTGCAGGTATCAGTGGCCGGATGCCCAGTCTCTCTGTCTCTCTGCCTCTTTCTGTCTCTCTCAAATAAATAAGTACAATATTTTTTTATACTTTTTTTTATTTTATCTTATTTTTTTTGGAGAGAGAGACAGAGAGAGAGAGGAAGACAGAGATGGGCGCGCGAGCAGTGTCTCAGCTGCTGCGAACAAAATCCAGATGTGCGCGCCCCCTTGTGGCCAAGTGCAGCATTGCGCCCTTGCCTCACTTTGCATCTGGCTAAACGTGGGACCTGGAGATTGGAACCAGTGTTCTTAGGGTTAGGAGGCGGGTACCTTAACCCCTAAGCCATCTCTCCAGCCCAATACAATATTTTTTAAAAAACAACAAAAACAAAAACAAGCCAGGCGTGGTGGTGCATGCATTTAATCCCAGCACTCAGGAGGCAAAGGTAGCAAAGGTAGGAGAACCGCCATGAGTTCAAGGCCACCCTGAGACCACATAGTGAATTCCAGGTCAGCCTGGGCTAGAGTGAGACCCTACTTCAAAAAAAAAGGCAAGGCATGGTGGTGCACGCCTTTGATCCCAGCACTTGGGAGGAAGAGGTAGGTGGATTGCCATGAGTTCAAGGCCACCCTGAGACTACATAGTAAATTTCAGGTCAGCCTGTACAAGAGCAAGACCCTACCTTGAAAAAAAAAAATAGGGCTGGAGAGATGGCTTAGCAGTTAAGGCGTTTGCCTGCAAAGCCAATGGACCCCAGTTCAATTCTCCAGGACCCACGTAAGCCAGATGCACAAGGGACGCATGCATCTGGAGTTCGTTTGCAGTGGCTGGATGCACTGGCTCACCCATTCTCTCCCTCTCTCTGCCTCTTTCTCTCTCAAATAAATAAATAAATAAAATATGTTTTAAAAATAAATAAACAACCCTTCAAATCAGTCATCTCCAGTAAGGCCTGGTGTCACAGGCCTATAATCCCAGCTATTCAGGAAGCTGAAAGAAGAGGTTCACAAGTTCAGACGTGACAGGACTGACATAAGCTTTTTGTTTAAATAGATGAAGAATTGGGGCAAAGAGTAAGAGGTATGCACAATTAAGGAATCTTGGCTAGACTGTGATCTGGCTGGTCATTATTATTCTGCTCAGTGGCTCCTGAGAAGCCCACATCACTTGGAGTAATCTAGCTCACATAAGGTGATTGCTCCTGCTGGGTTGGGGCAGCCTCAGTTTCATTGTGCTTCAACTTTGAAAGAGAATGAGATGGTTTCAGTGAATTTTGGGCAAATCAATCATGTTTTTAGTCATACGTCCTCTCCACCCATTCACCCCCACACCAAATCCAGGGTCTTGCTAATGGGTAAGCAAGCCCTCTTTTACCACTGAGCTACATCCCCAGCCCCCAGCTACTCCTTAAGTGATTAACATGCCTACTTGCAGAAGTGTGTGGGAATCTGACTGTATGTAAGAGAGATAGATATACAATGAAGGCAGAGGTGTTGAGCTTTCATCCTGCTTTTAGACCCTCTAGGCCGAGGTGAAAAGTAACTGTTTTTTTAGCAAACGCAGCTTCTAAGTCCTGTTATCTCCCCCCTCCTTCCCCTCTGGAAAGTAGAGGAGAGGGGAAGAGAGGTTTGGAGACAGACATTTGCCTCTCTAAAGGTCCCTTTGGGGGCTGGCTAGGGCAAGAAGAAAGCTCTGACCTCTGCAGTGAGTTCACTGAATAGATTCCTTTCTGTTTTTCAATAGTCACATTAAACGGCTAATTGGCAAATTGTGAAGAAAGATTTCTCACAGGAACTGGCCATGCTTTGTCACAGTAATACGAAGTACATATTTTCTGAGAAGATGAGCACAGAGGGCTAATTTCTATACTGTACTGATACTCAAATCAAAGCCTCAGAGGACTCCATGACAGCTTGGACATCCTTTATGACTCACACTAGGGCCATACTGCAGCAGTATTTATACATATGTCAACCAAGAGAAACAGGATCCTGCTGCTCAAGGCTGAATTAACTAGCTTCTGATGGGTATACTCCACTTATCTAACAGACCTTATCTTTCTCTGTTTTTTTTGTTTGTTTGTTTTTGTTTTGTTTTTTTTTTTTTTTTTTTTTTTTTGTTTTTCGAGGTAGGGTCTCACTCTGGCCCAGGCTGACCTGGAATTAACTATGTAGTCTCAGGGTGGCCTTGAACGCACGGCAATCCTCCTACCTTTGCCTCCCTGAGTGCTGGGATTAAAGGCGTGCGCCACCACGCCCGGCTTCTTTCTCTGTTTTGCTGTCCCACATTAGCACTTACAATCTGCAGAACACCTGCAAGGACAATGTCTGGTTGAGGCCAGATAGAAAGACTGGGTAATTGTAGGGAGGAAACAGAACACTTCAGACTTCAAAGGATTTCAAAATGCAGCCACCACTGAGAGAGAGGGGCCAAATGGCTCACCAAGATGACACCTTAAATCTTTAGCACTTTCCTGTCTTCCCCTTGGTCAGTGAAAGTGCCTGTCATAAACTTTGTTTACTAAAATAAATCCTTTAGCAGGGCATAGTGACATACACCTTTAGTCCCAGTACTTGGGAGGCTAAGGTAAGGGGATCACTATGAGTTCCAGGTCAGCCTGGCCTAGAGTGAGACCCTGCCTTGGAAAAAAAAACAACAACAAAAGAAAGAAAGAGAGAGGGAGGGCTGGAGAGATTGCTTAGTAGTTAAGGCGCCTGCCTGCTAAGCCTTAGAACGCTGGTTCCAATGTCCAGCGGTTCCAATCTCCAGGTCCCACGTTTAGCCAGATGCAAAGTGACACAAGGGCGCAATGCCACACTTGCCCACAAGGGGGCGCACACATCTGGATTTCATTCACAGCAGCTGAGATACTGCTGGCAGGACCATCTCTATCTGTCTCCCTCTCCCTCTCTGTCTGTCTGTCTCTCTCTGTGTCTCTCTCCAAAAATAAATAAAATAATAATAAAATTTAAAAAAAAAAAAAAGAGAGAGGAAGAGGGAAGAAGGAAGGGAGGGAGGAAACCCTTCAGCTTTTCACCTGGCTGGGGATTTTACTCTTTACACAGTATTGGAGAGAGGAGATAGGTGGTTTCCTAGCAACTTTTAGGAACTAACTTGAAAATCACGAAATCCCTACACATGTTCATTATAAAGAAAGTTGATGGTGGCACTCGGGAGGCAGAGGTAGGAGGATCGCCATGAGTTCAAGGCCACCCTGAGACTACATAGTGAATTCCAGGTCAGCCCGGACTAGAGTGAAACTACCTTCAAAAACCAAAAAAAAAAAAAAAAAAAAAAAAAAGGAAGTTGATTGTGACCCTAGACTCCTAGAGAAGCCCACATCTGTTACTAGGTATGTCTTTTTTTCTTTCCCTTTTCTGGAGCACCATTTTCCCTTTTAAACGTTTAATAAAGTTCTCAACTTTGCTTCAAAATAAATCACTTTATCTAGAATTTATTTTTGCATCAGAAGTCAGGAACCCTTGGTATGGGCCTGGGTGAAGGTGTCTAAAGTGAACTTCCCAGGTTGGTAGGAGGAGGGGCAGGTTAAGGCAGAGGGTGGCCAGGAGTGTGACTTCTGTCCCTGCTTGTCACCACTAACATCTGACCAGCTCAGACACTAACACTAGAATATGTTCCACAAGCTTCTAACCCTTCTGATTTGTCGATCCCTTTTACATCCCAGGAGAAAGGGTTCAGTTTGGGACCTCTAAGCCTTATGTAGCTAAAGGTCTCTTGGGTTATATGCTTGATCTAGGCATCTAAACAGCTTGAGGATAAAGCAAACACTTTATAAAGTGGGCTGAATTTAGCACCCTCTCTTTTCAGTCCTTTTCCTTTTCTCATTTTCCCCATCCCTTTCCTGTCTGTCTTACTAGACAGTGGTGGCAGAGAGAGAACCTGAAGTTGCTGGGCCTGCGCAGAATGTTGTCTCTAACCTTCTTGTAACTTAGATTCAATCCCTTTGCACTTTTGCCAATCTCCTGCACTCTAGCAGGCTCACTCCAACTTGGCCTCCATACCAACAGACAGCCCGCCTCCTGCATTAACCCATGTAGCCTTCCATGCTCTGGGCTTGCTTGCCTCAGTGTTACATGGAGCCCTGCTTACCTTTGCCCACTTTAGATGACAAAGAAATCAAATTTAAAAATGTAAACCGGGCGTGGTGACACACACGCCTTTAGTTCCAGCACTCGGGAGGCAGAGGTAAGAGGATTGCCATGAGTTCAAGGCCACCCTGAGACTGCATAGTTAATTCCAGGTCAGCCTGGGCCAGAGTGAGACCCCACCTCGAAAAACCAAAAAAAAAAAAAAAAAAAGTACTAATAGAAATGTGCCTGAGGTGGGTGGAGGAGGAGCCCTGATTCTTCCAACACAGGCTGCATAAGCCACAAGACCAAATAAGGGTGTGTGAGCAGCCTCCATCTGTATTAAAGTTCAGATTGCACTGTACAAAAGTGGGGCTTGGTTTTCACACAGATAAGCTGTTACCTAACCCTGACTGAGCTCCAGCTGCAGAGTCAGCATCTTCAGCCCCTGCACAGGGCTCTGTCTGGGGAAGGCAGGCCCAGCCACAGGCTTGCTCAGCATTGATGAAGAGGAAAGAGGTTTCCCTTCCTCAGTCTGGTGACTGAAGGGACCCACTTCCCCACTAAAGGTTCTCCTAGAGTGTTGTGGCACTTGTGAGGGGCTGTAAGAGTGCCAGTAATGGGTGAATCATTGTAATGTGTAGGAAAGGTCACAGCTTAAGGATATTCTGCCAGTAGAAAAACAAACGCAGCCGGGCGTGGTGGCGCACGCCTTTAATCCCAGTACTCGGGAGGCAAAGGTAGGAGGATCGCTGTGAGTTCAAGGCCACCCTGAGACTACATAGTTAATTCCAGGTCAGCCTGGGCCAGAGTGAGACCCTACCTCGAAAAACCAAAAAAAAAAAAAAAAAAAAAAAAAAACGCCATTTTTATGAACTCTTACAGGCTAAGAGGCCAGCTTGCTTACTCAACACGGAGGTCTGGGGTGAGGCTGGGAGTCCGAAGGCATTTTCTGGACATATTGATAATGTGTTTGCTAGGTCCACTCTGCCCCTCCTCCCCATCATTGCAAGTGCTTGTTAGGTTTGTAGCTATCATACCAAAAGATTGGTAAGATTTTGAGGCAGCACACAAAGACAGGGAAATTATGGAATAATGAGAAGATAGTAAGGAGTCCCTCAGTTTGTTTGAAGCATCTCACCAGCTGACAATCAAGAATCCCATCATAACTAATATTTGCTATGTTTGCTGTGAAGGGTGCCATCATAGAGACTTTTGGGGGGGGTTCATAGCTCAGGCTGACCTGGAATTCACTATGTAGTCTCAGAGTGGCCTTGAACTCATGGCAATCCTCCTACCTCTGCCTTCCAAGTGCTGAGATTAAAGGCGTGTGCCACCACTCTGGCTATTTCTTTTTTTATTATTATTATTTATTTTATTTTACTTTATTTTGTTTGGTTTTTCGAAGTAGGGTCTCACTCTAGCCCAGGCTGACCTGAAATTCACTCTATAGTCTCAGGGTGACCTTGAACTCACAGTGATCCTCTATCTCTGCCTGGGATTGAAGGTATGCGCCACCACGCCCAGCAGTTATTATTATTTATTTTAAAAACATATATATTTTGGGAGCTAGAGAGATGGCTTAGCAGTTAAGGTGTTTGCCTATGAAGCCAAAGGACCCCCATGTAAGCCAGATGCACAAGGTGGCACATGTGTTTGGAGTTTGTTTACAGCAGCTGAAAGCTATAGCATACACATTCTCTCTCTCTGACTCTTTCTCTCTTTCTGAAATAAGTTTATATATATACACACACACACACACAGAGTGAGAGACTGGATACTCCATAGCCTCTTGCCACTGCATACAAACTCCAAACATATATATCACTTGCGTACTAGGGAACCGAACACAAGCTGGCAGCCTTTGCAAGCAAGCACTTTCTACTGCTGAGCCATCACTCCAGCCCACCTATTTTTTTCTTTTTTTTTTACTTTGTATATGTGTGTGCATGGTATGTGCAGGCAGAGGTCGATACTAGCTATCTTCCTCTACTGCTCTTCCCTTTTTTCTTTTTTAGATATGTATTTGCTTGTGTGTACATGTGTTTGTGTGTTGGCGCACACAATATGTCACAGCTCACTTGTGGAGGTTAGAGGGCAACTTCAGGTGTCCTTTCTCACCTACTATGCCTGGCTTTGTGTGGGTTTTCAGTATACAAACTCAGGTACTCATCCTTGCATTGCAAGCTTTCTCCTCTGGGTCCTCTTCCCAGACTTCTTTACCTTATTTTAAGAGTTTCTCACGAAACCAGGAACTTACCAGTTCAGCTAGATTATCTTACCAGCCAGCCCCAGGGTTCCTCCTGTCTCCTGTGCTTGGTGTGAATTAGGCATTGAGTTGAGATGAACTTTATTGGTTACATTTAAATGTATGTGGAAGGCTAGAGAGATGGCTTAGCAGTTAAGGTGCTTGCCTGTGAAGCCTAAGGACCAAGGTTCAATTCCCCAGATCCCACGTAAGCCAGATGCACATGGTGTTGCAAGCGTCTGGAGTTCATTTGCAGTGGCTAGAGGTCCTGGTGTGCCCATTTCATTTCTCTTTCTCTCTCTCTCTCTCCTAAATAAAAATATTTACAAAAAATAAATGTATATAGAGGGCCTTGATTGGTTGGTGGGTCAGGGAGAAGAGCACAGACTCAGGATCAGCCCACCAGTACGGGAAAAAGGCCTACAAAAAGCTCTTAGATGGAAGGCAAGCTAAGAATAAACAGAGGGCTGACCCTGATCACCATCTTGATGTCAGGTTCAGGTTCAAACTGGAATTCTAATCTTGCCAGGACAAGTTGACATATGTTCTTTTGGGCCTGCATCCCTAACTGCCACCTACAAAAGAAGGGCACCTTGCTCCTAATCTCTATCAATACTTGTCTGCACAATTGGGGCACTGCCCTAGAATTAGAGAAATGGATTCTTGGAAACAGATTACATAAAGATATTTTAAATATATTTATTTATTTGAGAGAGAGAAAGAGGCAGATAGAACGAGAGAGAATGGCCATGCCAGAGCCTCCAGCCACTGCAAATGAACTCCCAGGTGCATGCAACCCCTTGTGCATCTGGCTTACGTGGGTCCTGGAGAATTGAACCAGGATCCTTTGGCTTTGCAGGCAAATGCCTTAATGGCTAAGACATCTCTCCAACCCACATACAGATATATATTTTTACCCCCCGAGGTAGGGTCTCGCTCTAGTTTAGGCTGACCTGGAATTCACTATGTAGTCTCAGGTTGGCCTCGAACTCACGGCAATCCTCCTACCTCTGCCTCCCAAGAGCTGGGATTAAAGGCGTGTGCTGGCTCCACATAAAGATATTTTAAAAGAAAATGACAAGCCGGGCGTGGTGGCGCACGCCTTTAATCCCAGCACTCGGGAGGCAGAGGTAGGAGGATCACCGAGAGTTCGAGGCCACCCTGAGACTACATAGTCAATTCCAGGTCAGCCTGGGCCAGAGTGAGACCCTACCTCGCAAAACAAGAAAAAAAAAAAGAAAATGACTCTTGGATTTGTTTACCCAAGGGTCACTACCTGCTTCTCAGAGCAGAGACTGAAAGAAGGAATAGTGACCCTTGGAGTCCTTTAAATCAAGGTGAACCTGGTGCTTCTACTCTTGTCCCTGCTCTGCTGTTTCTGTGGCTTGTAGCATCTGCTGACAGGCATTCGTTGGTATTTTTATTGAACAGCAAAAAAAACAGCACCAAGTTGAGCATTACATGGGCAAAGGGCAAGGAACTTTTGACTCTAAGTAATTCTTTAAACATTTGTTAAAGGAAAGGACATGTTGGATGGGCTGTGCTAATCAAGAATACACACAGACACATACACACACACTCCATATACAAATGCTGTCACACCAAACTCACCTGTTGCTTCCATTCATTCTGTGGGCAATTTGTTATTTTTAGCATGTTGCTTTCAATACAGTCAGCATATTTCACTCATACACTCATTGTTCTGGGTCAGCAGTGCAACCAGGTCACTGAGGATGTAGGGCAAAGAGCATAGCATCTCTTAACATTCCTTGTCAATATTGGTCATCTGCTGTTCAGGGCAAAGGTAAATAAAGTAAGGCAGAGGAAACCTAGTACCATTATCTTAAGCAGGTTGATTACATGATTGTAAATTTAACTTCAGGGCAAGTTATAAGACGGGAACTTAGCAGAAAAAGCATCTCCCAGCAATATTCTCAGAAAAGTTTTTTTTTTTTTTTGGTTTTTCAAGGTAGGGTCACACTCTAGTTCAGGCTGACCTGGAACTCACTATGTAGTCTCAGGGTGGCCTCGAACTTGTGGCGATCCTCCTACCTCTGCCTCCCGAGTGCTGGGATTAAAGGTGTGCACCACCACACCCAGCTAGAAAAGTTCTTTATAAGATCCATCGGAAGTATTCCCACAGTTCTTTCCCATCATCCATTCTTATAGTTCATTCCCACATTTGTCCCTAAAACTTAGTGCTGTGTTTGGTTTATGGAGTGTACTTGGTCCAGATCACCTAAATGTGCCCTGTTGAAGACAGCCCTACCATGGTTTGCAGCCTGCCTGTCAGGCTGGGTTAGTGTGACAGAACCTTGCCTCAGGATCAACCACTTGCTTCTACCCCAGGGTTTCACTACCATTTTGCAATCTCAGGTGCCCAAGTGTGCTGAACCCTGAAGCTTGAAGAGCAACACCTTACAGAGATAAGTACTCTCTCACCTCCTCCAGGACAGGTGGACAATTCTAAGATGCTTTTCATACAACCTTTTAGAAACCCATAGGATCACACAACCGGTGTCCATAATTGACCTTGACCTTGGCCAAGTCAATAAAGCTCCCCTCCTTCCCAGCTTCCTTCTCTCTGTGCTTACTCCTGCTCCCCAGAGTCCACATTGCCCAGTAAACAAGGTCTTCCCTCTACACTGTGTTTTCTAGGAAGCTGAGCCATAGTTGTCAGAAGGCTTGGGTATATTCAGAGCTCTTGATTTGGAAGTTCTCTCACAATTGTTTTCAAAATGTAATTTCTTTTTCTTTTTTTTTTAAGGTAGGGTTTCACTCTGGCCTAGGCTGACCTGGGATTCACTATGTAGTCTCAGGGTGGCCTCAAACTCAGGACAATCCTCCTATATCTGCCTCCTGAGTCCTGGGATTAAAGGCATGTGCCTCCACGCCCTGCTTTCAAAATAAATTTCTTTTCTTGTATTTCTACTTCTCTTTCATGTGACTCTCTCTTTGGAGTAGGCAGAGCAAAATGCTAGGTTAGGGACTGGTTTTGTTCCTATATACATTCCATATCTTAACTGTGTCTTTACTTTCTGAACATGCCCCAAAAAACTGTGTTATCGTTAGCATTTTTTTTTTTTTTTTGTTTTTTGTTGTTGTTGTTGTTTTGTTTTTGGTCGGTTTTTTAGTTTTTTGTTTGTTTGTTTGTTTGTTTGTTTGTTTGTTTTTGAGGTAGAGTCTCACTCTAACCCAGGCTGACCTGGAATTCACTCTGTATTCTCAGGGTGGCCTCAGACTCATGGTGATCCTCATACCTCTGCCTCCCCAGTGCTTGGATTAAAGGCGTGCACCACCACACCTGGCTATCTTTAGCATTCTTTATAAGCCCCAATTAAGGAAATTGAGATATTGTCCCCTGGTGGTAAAGCTGCCAATGACTTTGCTTGTGAATATCTGTGCCTGTACTGACCTTGGCCCTTAAGTTTCTCTGTTTCCTTAAGATAATTTTATAGAAGCATAAAGTCAAAGGGCACACAATTACCTACACCAATTGACTTCTTACTGTAGTATTTGAGCTTCCACTCTGCTCCTGCCCTGTGCTCTTCTCCACAAGCATCTTGCTTTACTCTTTTACTTTTTTTTTTTTTCATTATTGGTTTTTTGAGGTAGGGTCTCACTCTAGCTCAGGCTGACCTCTTATTCACTATGTAGTCTCAAGATGGCCTTGAACTAATGGTGATCTTTCTACATCTGCCTCCCAAGTGCTGGGAGTAAAGGTATGCACCACCATGCCCAGCTTCTTTCATTCTTCTGAGAATCAAAAAACACTATAATTCAGGGGGGAGGGAGGGAAGTATCATGGGATATAGTCTACAATTAAAGAAGCTGTCAATAAAAAAAAATGTTAAAAAATAAAACACTATATATCAGCAGTTTCATTTCTTCCTTTATAAATTGCTGGTTCTCTTTAAACAAACTTTTCTTCTTAAGAATATTTTATTTTTATTTGTTTCTTTGAGAGAGAGAGAGAGAGAGAAGCAGATAAAATGAGAGAGCGAGAGAGGGGGTGCTCCAGGGCCTCCAGCCATTGCAATTGAATTCCAGGTGCATGTGCCACTTTGTGCATCTGGCTTTTGTGGGTCTAGGGAAATTAAACCTGGGTCCTTCGGCTTGGCAGGCAAGTGCCTTAACTGCTGAGCCATGTCTGTAGCCCTCTTTCTTTTGTTTTAATATAGTCTTATATAGCCCAGGTTGGTCTTGAATTTGCACTCCCCAATCTCATGGGTGAATGCTAGGATTACGAATATGTGTGCCACTACACCCAGTTCCCAACAATCTTTAATAATTTTATTTATCTAGTTATTTGAGAGAAAGAGGCAGACAAAGAGAGAGTGAGGAAATGGGCACACCAGGGCCTCCAGCCACTGCAAACGAACTCCACACACATGCGCCACCTTGTGCATCTGGCTTACATGGGTCCTGGGTAATCAAACAAAGGTCCTTTGGCTTTGCAGGCAGATGCCTTAACTGCTAAGCCATCTCTCCAGTCCCCAACAATCTTTAATAAAACTTAAACATTTTTAAATATTTTAAATGGTCCTCAGACTTCCCTTGAGAACTACCTTGAAAGTTATGCTTCTGCTGATTTTCATCAAGAAATGCCACCTTCCAGGCATGGTGGCACACTTCTTTAGTCCCAGCACTTGGGAGGCAGAGGTAGGAGGATCGCCATGAGTTCGAGGCCAGCCTGAGACTACAGAGTAAATTCCATGTCAGTATGGCCTAGAGCAAGACCCTGCCTTCAAAAACCAGAAAGAAAGAAAGAAAGAAAGAAAGAAAGAAAGAAAGAAAGAAAGAAAGAAAGAAAGAAAGAAAGAAAGAAAGAAAGAAAGAAAGAAAGAAAGAGAAAGAGAGAAGAAGGAAGGAAGGAGGGAGGGAAGTAAGTGAAAGAAAGGGAAGGAAAGAGAAAGGGGGGGGAAGAAATGCCACCTTGCTAGGCATGGTGGGAAGGAAGGAGGGAGGGAGAAAGACCACCTGGCTGGGATTTGGGGCACAAGCCTTCAGAACCAGCACTTGGGAGACCGAGGGAAGAGTTGCTATGAGATCAAGGCCAGCCTGGATTGGGATGGAGTTCCTGGTCAGCCTGGGCTAGCAAGAGACACTACCTCAGAAAAAAGAGAAAGATACCATGTGATAGATTTGAGCTGTAAGGTCAGCATTAGAATGTTGAGGAGCAAGGACAGCCTTGGGCTCAAAATGGCAATGGTGACAGACGAATGTGCTGTGCTCCACACCATCCTGCAGGAGGCTGGTCCTGGAGAAATGCTGAGGCACAAGCAGGTCTGATCACTAGGGTCTGTAGGAATGGTGCTCAGTCTCCTTTAGTACTTCAAAGGGCACTCAGCAGCATGAGATCTGCCATCTTGCATGTGACAAAACTAATCTTTCTAATATGAGCTCTATTCCTACACAGCCTCCTTAGGGCCTGTGTAATTTTACATATAAGTGAGTAATTACCTTCTAACCAGGGCTTCCCAACCATAAAAGAAAGTAACTGAATTGGTCTTGTCAGTATATAAGGATTAGAAAATAAATACATTTAAGCATTGAAGCCAAGCTTGATGGCCCTGTCATCTCAGCTACTCAGAAGGCTGAAACAAGGGAATCGAAAGTTTGAGGTCAGCCAGGCTATAGAGCTACGAGTTCCTGAGTAGAGTGAGACCCAGCCTCAAAACAACAATTATTTCATGGACAAAATGGCAACTCCATCTCTAGTCAACCTGTACAAATTCCAGTCTGCCAACATGGTTATCAAGACAGAATTAGCTGGGTGTGGTGGCACACACCTTTAATTCCATTTTCAGAGTGAGTTCCCGGTCAGCCTGGGCTAGATTAAGACCCTGCCTGAAAAAAAATAAAAAATACAAAGCCAGGCGTGGTGGCGCACGCCTTTCATACCAGCACTCAGCAGGCAGATGTAGAAGGATCGCTATGAGTTCAAGGCCTCCCTGAGACTACACAGTTAATTCCAGGTCAGCCTGGGCCAGAGTGAGACCCTACCTTGAAAAACCAAAACAAAGAAAAAAAAGAAAAACAAAAAATACGCCAGGCATGGTGGCGCACACCTTAAATCCCAGCACTCAGGAGGCAGAGGTAGAAGGATCACCAAGAGTTCGAGGCCACCCTGAGACTACATAGTGATTTCCAGATCAGCCTGGACTAGAGTGAAACCCTACCTTGAAAAAACAAAAAAAGAAAAACAAAAAATACAAAATGTTCAACTTGTGCCTCTCTCTCCCTTCCAGGGATTTCCCAGATGACCCAGGGGTGCAGTGGGACACAGAGCATGTGGCCAGTGCTCTGCTTCAACATGTAGAAGTCAATGACATCAACCTGGTAAGTCACCACTAGTTTCTACAACTGAATCTGTGGCTGCCTTCCCACTTCCAGTCCTGCTTCATGGCTACTCTATAAAGAGGTCCAAACCTCCAGTGCTTCCTATTAAAACTTCCAAAAAAAACAAACACCTTTAGTCTCAGCACTTGGGAGGCAGAGATAGGAGGATTGCTATGAGTTCAAGGCCACCCTGAGAATACATAGTGAATTCCAAGTCAGCCTGAACTAGAGTGAGACCCTACCTCAAAATAGCAAAAAAAAAAAAAAAAAAAAAAAAAAACCACAAATATCTTCTCAATATCCCTCAAGTAGAGACAGGAGGCAAGAGGTGTGTTTGTTTAAAAATATATTATATTTTGGGGGGGCTGGAGAGATGGCTTAGCTGTTGAGGCACATGCCTGCGAAGCCTAAGGACCCTGGTTCAATTCTCCAGGTCCCACATAAGCCAGATGCACAAGGAGGCGCACATGTCTGGAGTTCATTTGCAGTGGCTAGAGGCGTACTAGTGGCGCACCCATTCTCCCTCTCCCTCTCTCTTTCCCTCTCTCTGTCTCTAATAAATAAAAAGAAAAACAAACCTTAAAAAAAAATTTTTTTATTTATTTGAGAGAGGCATATAGAAAGAATGGGCCTCTAGCCACTGCAAACGAATTCCAGACACATGCACTACCTTGTGTATCTGGCTTATGTGGATACTGGGGAATCGAACCTGGGTCCTTAGGCTTCATAACAAGTACCTTAACTGCTAAACCATCTCTCCAGCCTTGTTTGTTTGTTTTTTCCAAACTCTATCCTTCCTACCTCCATCTTGCCTTCAGAGAATGCAAGTTCCAGGATCCTGCACTATGACTTTCACTGGCATAGACCTTCTCCTTGTATTAAGCAGGTTCACAATTAAAATATTATTTTTACTTTAAAGATAAATGATATACAGTGTCATATTTTTGTTGTGGTTTGTTTTTTGAGATAGGGTCTCACTCTAGCCCAAGCTGACCTGGAACTCTATAGCTACAGGCTGACCTTGAACTCACAGCAGTCATCCTCCTCAGCCTCCCAAGTGCTGGAATTAAAGGTGTGTACTACAATGCCCAGCTAAAGAACATTATAATTCTTTTTTAAAAATATTATTTATTTATTTACTTGAGAGAGAAAAAGAGGCAGAAAGAGAGAGAAAACGGGTGTGCCAGGGCAGCCAGCCACTGCAAACGAACTACAGACACATGCGTCCCCTTGTGCATCTGGCTTACATGGGTTCTGGAGAATCAAATCAGGATCCTTTGGCTTTTCAAGCAAATGCCTTACCATTAAGTCATCTCTCCAGCCCAAAAGTCATAATTCTTAATTAACACAAGATTGGAGGTTTCCAGAGTTTTTATGTGTGTGGGGGGGCACAATGGGCTCGGGATCATACCCAGAACGTTGTACATAACTCCATGCTTTATCACTGATATACACTCTCAGTCCTGAAGCTGTTAGCATTGTCTCAGTTTCTAAAAATAAAAAAAGAAAGGAGGATAAATTCATACCTACTTTAGGAAAGAAAAAAGTCACAATTCCCATCTCTCCTAGGATTTAGAGTCAGGATTTAGCCCATAGTCAGTTTTAAACCTTCCAAGAATGCTTACTGTCTAAATCTCAAAGTAAGGCTGGAGAGATAACTTAATGGTTAAGGCGCTTGCCTGCGAAGCCCATGTTCAAATCTCCAGGTCCTACGTAGGCAGACACACAGTGATGAAAGGGTGCAATGTCACATATGCACCATAAGGGGGAGCACACGTCTGGAGCTGATTCACAGCAGGCTGAAGGTCCTGGCACTCCCATTTTCTTTCTCTCTCACCGTCTCTCAAAAACAAAACAATCAGGGCTGGAGGATGGCTTAGCAGTTAAGGCATTTGCCTCACTCTCTCTCTCTGTCAAATAAATAAATAAATAAATAAATAAATAAATAAATAAATAAATAAATATTTTAAAAGTTTTTAATAAATAATAAAAAAAAATTAAAACAAGATCGCCAGGTGTGGTGGCACATGCCTTTAATCCCAGTACTTGGGAGGCAGAGGCAGGAGGATCGCCATGAGTTGAAGGCCACCCTAAGACTAAATAGTGAATTCCAGGTCAGCCTGGGCTAAAGTGAGACCATACCTCAAAAAATAAAATAATAAATAAAAATAACTTTAAAAAAGAATTTTAAATCTCAAAGTAATAAAAAAAACATCATCCAGCCAAGCGTGATAGTACATGCCTTTAATCCTAGCACTGGGGAGGCAGAGGTAGGAGGATCGCTGTGAGTTGGAGTCCATCCTGAGGATACATAGTGAATTCCAGGTGAGCCTGGGCCAGAGTGAAACCCTACCTCAGAAAACCAAAATAAAAATAAAAAAATAAACATCATCCTTTGTAGGTTAATGCCTGAAATTCACCATTTAAAGCCCTTCTCATTTGATTTGAGATTTGGTTAATCTACATTAAAAAAAGGTTCCTTCTGACAAAGAAGCAAACTGGGCTTTTTAATCAAAGATGAATTCACTGAATAAACTGATATATTAGACCCTTCTTAAGTGGTGATTTTCTCTAATATACTAATTAAACTGCTTATGTTTTCTTTTTCTTCTTTTTTTTTTTTAGATCTTATTTATTTATTTGAGAAAGAGAGAATGGGTGCAGCAGGGCCTTCAGCCACTGCAAATGAACTCCAGACACATGTGCCTCTTGTGCATCTGGCTTACGTGGGTCCTGGGGAATCAAACCTGGGTCCTTTGGCTTTGCAGGCAAGTGCCTTAACTGCTAAGCCATCTCTCTAGCCCCTATGTTTTCATTTTTTTAACTTTTTTTATTGACAACTTCCATAATTATAGACAATAAGCCATGATTATTCTCCTCCCCCTCTGCTTTCCCCTTCACAACTCCACTCTCCATCATATCCCCTCTCAATTAGTCTCTTTTATTTATTTTTATTTTTTAAATATTTTATTTATATTTATTTATTTGAGAGAGACAGAGAGAGGGAGAATGGGTGTGCCAGGGCCTCCAGCCACTGCAAACGAACTCCAGATACATGTGCCACCTTGTGCATCTGGCTTACGTGGGTCCTGGGGAATCAAGGTCTGTTGACTTTGCTGGCAAGTGCCTTAACCACTAAGCAATATCTCCAGCCCCAATCTCTTTTATTTTGATGTCATCAACTTTTTGTCCTATAATGAAGGTCTTGTATAGGTAGTACTAGGAACTGTGAGGTCATGATATCCAGGCCATTTTGTGTCTGGAGGAGCACGTTGTAAGGAGTCCTACCCTTCCTTTGGCTCTTACATTCTTTCCGCCCCCTCTTATGCAATGGACCCTGAGCCTTGGAAGGTGTGATAGAGCTGTTTCTGTCACTTCTCAGCACAGTATTGCCTTTTGAATCATCCCAGTGGTCGCTGCCATCTGAAAAGAGTAACATTAATATATGGGTATGAATGTTAAGAAAAGTGCTTACAGGACAGTTTGTTGAGCATAATATGTGCATTTAGCCAGATAACAGTGGCATTATATCCCTAGGGCTCATGACCTTCTCCACCATAGGCTTTGGCTAAGTTTTTAGTACTAGGCATGTACTCCCTCTCATGGAACAGGCTTCCAGTCCAATTAGAGAGCAGTTGGTTTCCCCCATAATAGACATGCCACGATTGCACCACTTGGGTCATTTGGCCTGGCTGGCCAAATTTAAGGCTTACAGTATACACTGTTGTTTATCTCCACTGATGACTTCTCTTTCTCCCATAGGGCTACATGTGTGTAGCTTTTTCTGGCTTTCTGTCATCTGGTCTACAGGGAGGAGGTTTTCAGCTCAGCTCCAGCTTGATTTCTCAGTGACCTTGCAGCCCAAGCATGTGAAGTCTTCAGCAATATTGTTTTCTTTTTAATTTTTCTTTTTTTTTTTTTTTTCTTTTTGGTTTTCCGGGGTAGGGTTTCACTCTAGTCCAGGCTGACCTGCAATTCACTATGTAGTCTCAGGATGGCCTTGAATTCATAGTGATCCTCCTACTTCTGCCTCACGAGTGCTGGGATTAAAGGCATGCACCACCACACCCGGCAAATGTTTTCTTTTTTTTGTTTGTTTGTTTTTAATATTTTTTTAATTTTTATTTATTTATTTGAGAGAGGGAAAGAGTGAGATAGAGAGAGTGGGCATGCCAGGGCTTCCAGCCACTGCAAACGAACTCCAGATGCATGCGCCCCCTTGTGCATCTGGCTTACGTGGGTTCTGGGGAATCGAACCGAGGTCCTTTGGTTTTGCAGGCAAATGCCTTAACCGCTAAGCCATCTCTCCAGCCCCGTTTTCTTTTTTATTTATTTATTTGAGAGAGAGAGAAAGAGGCGGGGGGGGGAGAATGGGTGTGCCAGGGCTTCCAGCCACTGCAAAGGAACTCCAGATACATGCACCACCTTGTGCATCTGGCTTACGTGGGTCCTGGGGAATCAAACCAAGGTCCTTTGGCTTTGCAGGCAAGTGCCTTAACCGCTAAGCCATCTTCCCAGCCCAGCAATACTGTTTTCTTTTTTCTCTTTTTTTTTTAACTTTATTTATTTGAGAGAGAAAGAAGCAGAGAGAGAGTTAGACAGAGAGAGAGATAATGGGTGCTCCAGGATATCCAGCCACTGCAAACGAACTCCAGACGCATGTACCCCCTTGTGCATCTGGCTTACATGGGTCCTGGAGGATCGAACCACAATCCTTTGGCTTTGCAGGCAGACGCCATAACCACTAAGCCATCTCTCCAGCCCAATACTGTTTTCTGTTTTTGTTTTGTTGGGTTTTGTTTTTCAAGGTAGAGTCTCACTCTAGTCCCGGCTGACCTGGAATTCACTATGTAGTCTCAGGGTGGCCTCGAACTCATAGCACTCCTCCTACCTCTGCCTCCCCAATGCTGGGATTAAAGATGTGTGCCACCACGCCTGGCTCTAATACTGTTTTCTAATGTTTCTAAGGCCAGTGAAAGTCAGTACAGGCCCCTGGGAACCTGAATTCTCAGGAGGCATGATAGAGGTTGGAAGGAGGATAGAGTTTGGAAAAATACAACTGAAACTACACATAGACTCTGAGTCATGCTAACACCTAGATGCAAGCAGGCCAAGGGGCCTGACCCTGCTGGACTCTTCCTCCATCTTACTCTCTTATATTGGCTTTAATTCTTGTCTTGGCAGCAGTTCTCAGGTCCAAGCAGCCCCACTTCCCTTTCCCAGAAAAATCCAAGCACAAAGGCAATAGACACACAAATTGAGAAGTCAGATGCCCATCCTTGCCAACTGGGCTTGGCCTCCATTTTTATTCTTTTTTTTTTCTTTCTTTTTTTTTTTTTTTTTTTTTGGTTTCTCAGGGTGGCCTCGAACTCATGGCGATCCTCCTACCTCTGCCTCCTGAGTGCTGGGATTAAAGGCATGTGCCACCACACCCGGCCGTCCTCCATTCTTTTACTCATCCTGCCCCAGTCTCTACTGTCAGAATTCCCAGGGCTCCACAATTCTAGTCACTTCTTTTTGTTTAAAATATATATATATGCCGGGCATGGTGGCGCACGCCTTTAATCCCAGCACTCAGGAGGCAGAGGTAGGAGGATCGCCATGAGTTCGAGGCCACCCTGAGACAACAGAGCGGATTCCAGGTCAGCCTGCGCTAGAGTGAGACCCTACCTCAAAAAAAAAATATATGTGTGTGTGTGTGTGTGTGTGTGTGTATTTGAGAGAGGGAAGGAGAGAGAAAGAAAGAGGCAGATAGAAAGAGAATGGGCATGCCAGGGCCTCTAGCCACTGTAAACAAATTCCAGATGCATGCGCCACCTTATGCAACTGGCTTATGTGAGTCCTGGGGATTCAAACCTGGATCTTGGCTTTTCAGACAAGTGCCTTAGCTGCTAAGCCATCTCTCCAGCCCTCTAGTCACTTGTTCTAGCCTTTACTTAAGTACTAAACACTGTGAACAGAGTCCTCATTGAGGGCTGAGTTTCTTTTCTTTTTTTTTTTTTAAGTTTAGAAAGACTATTAGGTTAGGAGAAGAAAAAAAGCCCCTGAGTTGGGCTGGAGAGATGGTGCAGTGGTTAAGGCATTTGCCAGCAAAGCCAAAGAACCTAGGTTCAACTCCCCAGGACCCATGTAAGCCAGATGTACAAGGTAGCACATGCATCTGGAGTTCGTTTGCAGCAGTCGATGCCCTGGTGCACCCATTTCTCTCTATCTGCCTCTTTTTCTCTCCCTTCCCCTTCTCAAATAAATAAATAAAAATGTTTTTAAAATATTTATTTAAAGTCCCTGAGATTCTTTTTCAGACCATATGACATCTGGCCCGGGTCCTGAGCTTGAGGACACAGACAGCTCTACAGGTGTTTCTTCTCAGAAAAGTCTCACATATTTGAGACCCAGAAAAGTGATTTGTGATCTAGGCCAACCTCAAGAGCTCTTTCTCAAAGAAGCTTCCCCTGACTTCTTGGTCCATCCCCCTTGGAGATCCTATGTTATGTGTTATATGCACCATGCACATTCCTTGCATTGTTGTTAATCGTTTAAGACACAAGCCATGTCTAACAAAGTGCACTGTAATGTCTGTGATAAACAGATAAAGATGTGCCTGGCATCTTTACATCTCCAAGAATTGTGTGTGTGTGTGTATGAGAGAGAGAGAGATAGATAAATAAATAAATAAATAAATAAATAAATAAATAAATAAATAAATAAATAAAATATTTTAAAAAAAACAAAAGATGTGGGAATAAACAAAGACTAGAGAATTTTAAAAGTGGTGCTGGACTGGTTGAGAGGGGAAAGGGATATGATGGAAAGTGGAGTTGTGAAGGGGAAAGTGGAAGAGGAAGGGAATAATCATGGCTTATTGTCTATAATTATGGAAGTTGTCAATAAAAAAATTTTTAAAAAGAAAACACAGGGGCTATAGAGATGGCTTAGTGGTTAAAGTGCTTGTCTGTGAAGCCTAAAGACCCATGTTCCACTCTCCAGATCACACATAAGTCAGAGGCACAAAGATAAGGCAAGCACAAGGTTGTACATGGCCATTAGGTCTTGCAAGCGTCTGGAGTTCCATTGCAGTGGCTGAGGCCCTGGCATGCCAATTATCTCCGTGTGTATGTATGTCACTCTCTTTCTCTTTTAAAAAAAAAAAAAAGTGATTAAGGCTTGGAGTTACAGCTTAGTGACAGAGCATTACTTCACATGTGTAAGGCCCGTTACCATAAAAGCAAGCAACAACAACAACAAAAAAAAACTGAATTGAGGGCCTGGAGAGATGGCTTAGCAGTTAAGCGCTTGCCTGTGAAGCCTAAGGACTCCGGTTCAAGTCTCAATTCTCCAGCATCCACGTAAGCCAGATACACAACGTGGTACATGCATGTGAAGTTCGTTTGCAGAGGCCCTGGAGCGCCCATTCTCTGTCTATCTGCCTCTTTCTCTCTCTGTCTGTCGCTCTCAAATAAATAAATAAATAAATAAATAAATAAATAAATAAATAAATAAATTGATTGATTGAGCTGAACCCCCTATAGCTCCATTCTTCTAGCCAGGGGAATACCCTTCAGCATCCCTTCTGATAATGATGTAGCCCCTGTGTACTAGCTCTGTCTGATGGCAACAGATAGTAGACAGTGTTGAGGTACTCTAGCACATCTGCTATGCAGTTTTTAGACACCTTCATGTGGTTTTATTTTATCTTCACCTGAACCCATCAAGGAAAGTAGAGCAGGTATTACTTTCTGGATTTCACACATGAGAAAACCAAGGCATTCCAAGGTGACGTTAACTCCTGCTAACACTGTTCTGTAACTTGCTGCAGATCTCAACTAGACTTAAATCTCTCCTGCTTGTATTGCAAGGAAGACCCAGGACTAGTATGAGGCATTTGAATTACATGATTGCCTTTTTAAAATATATATAGAGAGAGCTGGGAAATGGCTTAGCACTTAAGGCATTTGCCTGCGAAGCCTAAGAACCCTGGTTCGATTCCCCAGGGCCCACATAAGCCAGATGCACAAGGGGGCACATGCGTCTGCAGTTCATTTGCAGTGGGTAGAGGCCCTTGTGTGCCCATTCTCTCCCTCTCTCTCTCTCTCTTTCTCTCTCTCAAATAAATAAAATATTTAAATATATATACATATACACATTTTTAGAGCAACTTTAGGTTCCTGTCTCATGCCAGGGGTTGATTGAAACATTGGATGGCCTATAATCCAAGAGAAATAAAGATGCTAGGATTAAGCCCAAGTGGGACTATCAGATTGCATAATGGACATATTGTAACAAATGTGCCTTTGTCTTCATACACAGGACTTTAGAAATTAAATCGAGTGAAGGGATATTTGGATCTGTGGGTTATTGAAGAAAGTGATACCTTAGACGTGAACAGAAATGGGTATTGGCTAGGCTATAGTTTTGGGATAAAGCACTTGCCTAGAATGCATGGGCTCTGGGTTTTAGCACTTTGCACTGAGCACCAAAGCAATCTAATTAATGTTGATGACAACAAGAAATTAAGGGATGGGTAGACCTCACAAAAAAGAGAAAATAAAAGGAATGGGTAGTGACATTTTGGTGGGAGCAGGAAGATGACTAATATACAAATGATACAGTCATGTCCTAAACCATCTCTATTTTCTCTTTATATTAGATTCCTATGACTGTTGGAACAAATTTCCAAAAGTTTAGTGGTTTAGAAAAATAAATTACCAGGGCTAGAAGGATGGCCTAGCGATTAAGGCATTTGCCTGCAAAGCCAAAGGACCCCGGTTCAATTCCACAGGACCCACGTTAGCCAGATGCACAAGGTGCCACATGTATCTGGAGTTCGTTTGCACTGGAGTTTCGTTTCTCACTGTCAAATAAATAAAAAATAAAATATATTTACAAAAAGAAAAACAAATTACCAGCCAGGCATTGTGGCACATGCCTTTGATCCCAGTACTTGGTAGGCAGAGGTAGGAGGATCACTGTGAGTTCGAGGCCATCCTAAGACTACATAGTGAATTCTAGGTCAGCCTGGGCTAGATAGAGCAACACTTATCTTGGGTGGAGGGCGGGATTATTCTTTCACTATTGTGAAAGTCAGGAGTACAAAAGTCAAATTTCACTGATCCAAAATCAAGGTGGTGAGGCCGGTTCCTCCTGAGGAGACATCTATGTTCCTGTTATTTTTAGCTTCATGGTCATCTGTATTCCTTGGCTTATGGACCCCTTCCTCTTTGGTGGTGGGGGGGGGATATAGGGTCATTACACATAGCCCAGGCTGGCTTAGAATACCCTCCAAAGCTAACAGTAACCTTGAAATCCTGATCCTTATGATTATAGCCTCAGAGTGCTGGGATTATGAGTGTATGTCAGCACACCCAGGTTTGTTTTGTTGTTTTGGCAGGATATTGCTATGCATACCTGGCTGGCCTTGAACTCACTCTGTAGCCCAGGATGGCCCTGATCCTCCTGTTTCAGCCTTCAGAATGCTGGGATTACAGGCATGATCTATCATGCCCAGGTCCCTTTAAAGCAGATCATGTCTGTTTGTATTGTCATGTGGCCTTTCTTCATATATGATCTATTCCCTCTCATAAGAGCTCTTGACGTTGCATTTGGACCGACTCACCACCCTCACCAGAGTAATCTCTGAATCTCAGGATCCTTACCTTGGGACTGAGGAGATGGTACTCTATAGCAGTCATTACAACCAGCCAGACCCATGATCACACGCCATAGATGTATCCAGAGCTCAATTCAGATGTTCCAGAATTTTGAAAGTTTCAGGGATTTGAACCTTTTCCCTTTCCTTCCCAAAGAAATGGTGATAGCACTGGGTGTGGTGATGCACACCTTTAATCCCAAGTATGAAGGTTGCCACCTGTAGCTATAGTGTGAATCCAGGTCAGCCTGGGCTACAGCAAGAACCTACCTCAAATAAAAAAACAAGGGGCTGAGAAGCCATAGACTGTTACTAGAAATTCTCTGGGATGGGATACCTTCCAGTGAGTTGTTGACCAGGGAGGTCACTGATACCCCCAAGACATTACAGGCAATTGCCAAGGCCCTTGGTTACCCACCAGGAATAGACGGTAAGACACTATTGCTGAAGACTCCACATACTTGGGCTGCAAGGTCACTGAGAAATCCTGCTGGAGCTGAGCTGAAAGCCTCCTCCATAAGGACCAGCTGACAGAGGACCAGCTGAAGTGACAGAGGAGTGCTCAGCACTGAAATATCTCTCACACATCTTCCAAGGCTCAGAGTCTGTTGTGGAAGAGGTGGCGGAAAGAATTTTAGAGCCAAAGGAAGGGTAGGACTCCTTACAACGTGCTCCTCCAGACACAAAATGGCCTAGATATCCATGACCTCGCAGTGCCTGACACTACCTACACAAGACCATCATAATAGGAGGAAAAGACCATGACATCAAAATAAAAGACTGAGAGGGGGAGGGGATATGATGGAGATTGGAGTTTCAAAGGGGAAAGTGGGGGGGGGGATTACCATGGGATATTGTCTACAATTATGGAAGTTGTCAATAAAAAATTAAAATTAAAAAATGGGGGGGGGAGCTGGAGAGATGGCTCAGCAGTTAAGACACTTGTGTACAAAGCCTAAAGACTCAGGTTTGATTCCCAGTATCCACGTAAAGCCAGGTGCACAAGGTGGCACATGCATCTGGAGTTTGTTTGCAGTAGTTAGAGGCCCTGGTTTACCCATTCTCTCTCTCTCTCAAATAAATAAATACCAAAATAAGAAGAAAGAAATGATGATGGCTACTTTGAAGCTGAAGCAGTAGAGAAATCATTCAGATAGGCTTGAATGAACCCTTCCCTCCCCTATGTCTCTACAGGTGGTGACTTTTGATGCAGGGGGCGTCAGTGGTCACAGCAATCACATTGCTTTGTACATGGCCGTGAGGTATGATTCTCTGGATGATACACTTGGAAGATGGTTATTCACTTGCTTTGGGCTCATGGTTACTAAAGCATTTCCCCCTAAGTGCCTAAACCCAGAAAACCTACTATTGCATTTGAAACCTACTACATCTCTTGTTGGTCCTGTTGTACATCCTCTTTGCAACACAATTTGTAACAGGAACGATTATCTCTTCAACAGTGGAATTTTTAAATTTTTAACTTATTTTTAGGTGTTTTTTTGTTTGTTTCTGGTTAGGGGTTTTTGTTGGTGGTGGTGGTGTGGGGTTTGTTGTTGTTGTTTTCTTTTGTTTTGTTTTGTTTTTTGTTTGTTTTTCCAGGTAGGGTTTCTCTCTAGCCCAGGCTGACCTGGAATTCACTATGTAGTCTCAGGCTGAACTCAACAGTGATCCTCCTGCCTCTGCATCTTGAGTGTGCCACCTCACTCAGTATTTTGTTTTGTTTTTGAGACAGGGCCTTGATAGGTCTAGAACTTGTAGCAATCCTCATGCTTCTGCCTCCTAAATTCTGGGATTATAGGTGTTCACCACCATGCATGCCTTAACAGTTGAATTTTTTTTTTTATTGACAACTTCCATAATTGTAGACAATATCCCATGGTAATTCCCTCTCTCCCCCCACTTTCTCCTTTGAAACTCCACTCTCCATCATATCCCCTCCCCCTCTCAGTCTTTTATTTTGATGTCATGGTCTTTTCATCCTATTATGATGATCTTGTGTAGGTAGTGTCAGGCACTGTGAGGTCATGATACAGGCCATTTTGTGTCTGGAGGAGGACGTTGTAAGAAGTCCTACCCTTTGGCTCTTACATTCTTTCCACCCCTTCTTCCACAATGGACCCTGAGCCTTGGAAGGTGGGTTTGAGATGTTTCAGTGCTGAGCACTCCTCTGTCCCTTCTCAGCACCATGGTGCCTTCTGAGTCATCCCAAGGTCACCACCATCTGAAAAGAGAAGCTTCACTAACCAAAAGTGAAAGTAGCATTAATACATGGGTATGAACATTAAGAGAAGTGCTTACAGAGCAGTTTGGTGAGCATAGTATATACATTTAGCCAGACACCAGCAGACATTATACCCCTAGGGCTCATGACTACCCCTGTTGTAATTTTGCAGCATCAGGGATGTATTCCCTCCCATGGAGCAGGCCTCCAGTCCAACCACAGAGTGGTTGGTTTTCCCCATAACAGACATGCCACTATTGCACCCTTTGGCTCATTCGCCTGTCTGGCCAAATTTAAGGCTTGCAGAATCCAGTGTTGAGTACCTTCACTGGTGTTTGCTCTGTCTCTTTCTCATTGAACTGCATGCAGCATAGCTTTTTCCAGCTTTCTGACAGCTGGTCTACATGGAAGTGGTTTTCAGCTCAGTTCCAGCAGGATTTCTCAGTGACCTTGCAGCTTAAGTATGTGGAGTCTTCAGCAATAGGGTCTTACTATCTATTTCTGGGGGGAAACCAAGGGCAATCCAGAGACCCTGGCATGCCCATTCTCTCTGTCTCTGTCTCTCTCTCTCTGTCTCAAATTAAAAAAAAATAGATTTGAAAATGGGCTGGAGAGATGACTTAGCAGTTAAGGCATTTGCCTTTGAAATCTAAGGACCCAGGTTCAACTCCCCAAAACCCATGCAAGCCAGATACACATGGTGGCACAGACGTTTGGAGTTTGTTTGCAGTGGCTAGAGGTCCTGGTGTGCCCATTCTCTCTTTCTCTTTCTGACTGTCTTATAAATAAATAAATAGATAAATAAATAATTGAATTTTTAAAAAGATTTAAAAGGGCCAAGTGTGGTGCACTCAGGCAGAGGTAGGTGGATTGCCATGACTTCAAGTCCACCCTGAGGCTATATCATAATTCCAGGTCAGCCTGGACTAGAGGGAGATCCTACCTCAAAAAGAAAAAAAAAAAACAGGAGGAGAAGAAGAAAGAGAGCTGGGTGTGTGTGATGGTGTACATCTTTAATCCCAGCACTCAGAAAGGTGAGGTTAGGAAGATCTCCCACTACAGAGTGAATTCCAGGTCAACCTAGGCAAGAGTGAGACTCTACCTTGGGGGGAAAAAGAATGAAGAAAGAAAGAAGAAAGAAAGGAAGGAAGGAAGGAAGGGAGGGAGGGAGGGAGGGAGGGAGGGAGGGAAGAAAGAGAGGCAAGCAAGCTGGCGGGGGGTGCACACCTTTAATCACAGCACTCAGGAGGCAGAAATAGGAAGACTGTCTTGAGTTCGAGGCCATCCTGAGAATACAGAGTGAATTCCAGGTCAGCCTAGGCTAGAATGGGACCCTAGCTCGAAAAACAACAACAAAAAAAAAAAATTTAAATGAAGGCATTAATAATGTGCCTCTTAGTAGGGCAGGACTGCTGTTGATGCCAGAGACTGCTTATGGTCAGGCTCTGCTCCCTAAGTGCCTAATAAGTCCTTCTCCTGCTCTCATCACCACTCCAAGGCTGGAATATCTTGAGGGCACTCTGAGAGTGAAAATCAAGTCACCTCATTCTCAGGATCCCAGAAACCTTTATCAGGGTTTTCTACTTCTCAGGACGTGGCAGGGAGTCAGTTCCACGGGTTTATCTACACTTTCAACTTTGCTGCTTTACCAAGGGGTCTTATTTATATATGTGTCTGTGTTTACAGGCTGGGGCTACTCACCACTTCTTCTCTGTCCCCCAGCCTTCAAACAGCAAATCCAGGAAGCAGTACAGAGTCAATGATATTGGACATCTCTAATCAGCCCTCCTCTCAGGGTTGTGAGTTCAGAATAGCTTTCACTGTCAGAAAGCAGGAATGGGGAACATCATAAAGGAGAGAGGAAATGCCAGGGGAGAAGCATTAATTTGAAATATTCTCTCGGCCTGGAGAGATGGCTCGGTGGTTGAAGGCACTTGCTTGTAAAGCCTGTCAGCCTGGACTTAATTTCCCAGTACCCACATTAAGCTAGATGTACAAAGTGGCGGATGTGTCTGGAGTTCATTTGCAGCAGCAAGAGGTCCACCCATATATACAACACATACACTCTCTCTCTCTCTCTCTCTCTCTCTCATAAATAATTTTTTTTTTCAAGGTAGGGTTTCACTCTAGCCAAGGCTGACCTGGAACTCACTATGTAGTCTCAGGGTGGCCTTGAACTCATGGAGATCCTCCTACCTCTGCCTCCCAAGTGCTGGGATTAAAGGTTTGCACCACCACGTCCGGCTTTCATAAATAAAAAATTTTAAATGTTTTTATTTACTTATTTATTATTTATTTATTTGAGAGAGAGAGAGAGAGAATGGGTATACCAGGGCCTCCAGCCACTGCAAAAGAACTCCAGACACATGCGCCCTCTTGAGCTTCTGTCTTACGTAGGTCCTGGGGAATCAAACCGGGATCCTTTGGCTTTGCAGGCAAATGCCTTAACCACTAAGCCATCTCCAGCCCTAAAAAAATATTTTTGAAAACTAAAATATTATGCCATGTGTGATAGCACACGCCTTTAATCCTAGAAGTTGGAAGGCCGAGGTAGGAGGATCACTATCAATTCAAGGCCAGCCTGAGACTACATAGTGAATTCCAGATCAGCCTGGGATAGAGAAAGACCCTACCTCAAAAAACCAAAATAAATTTTAAAAATCTCTTGAGGGGCTGGCAAGATGGCACAGCAGTTAAAGACACTTGCCTGCAAAGCCTACCAGCCCAGGTTTGACTCCCCAATACCCACACAAAGCCAGATGCACAAAGTGGCACATGCATCTGTTGCCCATGCTTGTACTCTCTCTCTCTTTCAAATAAATATAGCTTTTTTTTTTTTTTTTTTTTTTTTTTAGGAATTTGCAGGGTCCAGGGTAATCTCCCTCATTTCTGATGAGCAAAGCTTTTACCAGATCATTTCATAAGCCATAGACAGCCTCTAGATTACCTGTCCTGAATGAGATCTCACTGCAGGTCCCTGTGCGGTATGAAAGAAACCACCTGGGAGTCTGGGGAGGGCGAACTTGGACCTGCAGGCCTTCCTTCAAAAGCCCAGCCTGTGAACACACTGTTCTTTCCTTTCTCCAGGGCCCTACACTTGGAAGGGAAGTTGCCTAAAGGTAAGGCCTGCTCCTTTTGCAAAAAGCCACTAGTTTGCTACCCCACTAAGAAACTTATTGGGGGGGAAATTGTGTATATGGTCAACCCTCCATATCTGCTCATTTTATATCTGTAGTTTTTTGTTTGTTTGTTTGTTTTTTTGGTTTTCAAGGTAGGGTCTCACTCTAGCCCAGGCTGACCTGGAATTCACTATGTAGTCTCAGGGTGACCTCAAACTCATGGCAATCCACCTACCTCTGCCTCGCAAGTGCTGGGATTAAAGGTGTGCGCCACCACACCCAGCTATATCTGCAGATTTTATAGTGAAAGATCAAAATTATACATGTTGGGGGTGACATCTGTACTGAACATGTTCAGACTCATGTATTAGTCCCTAAACAATATAGCTATTTCCATGGCATTTACATTATATTAGCTATTATATATGTGTGTGTATGTGTGCTTTGTTTGCTTGTCTGTTTTTGTTGTTGTTTTGAGGCAGGGTCTTACTATCACTCAGGCTGACCTAGAACTCACTTTGTAGTCTCATCCCCTCCCAACCTAGGCTGTTCTGTGCTCACGCTTCAGTCTGTGAACGTTCTACGGAAGTACCTCTCCTTCCTGGATCTGCTCTGGACTCTGCTGTACCCTCAGGATGTCCTGTTCGTGCTCACCAAAGAAGAAATGGCACAGGCTAAGGTGAGGCTTGTGACCTCCTTGACATGCCCACTCAGAACTGGGCCTCGAGTCTCCCGACTTCTCAAAACCCTGCCTGTACAGAATCCCTCACAGACTTTACACAGGGCTCAGCATCTGCTCTGCCCTGAATATTAGGTAGACTAGGCCAATAGACCTGAGAGACATACATTTCCAATGACTTGGATTTTTGTTCTGATTACAAAAATCCAGAAGCTAGCCGGGCATGATGGCGCATGCCTTTAATCCCAGCACTTGGGAGGCAGAGGTAGGAGGATCACCATGAGTTCAAGGCTACCCTGAGATTACATAGTAAATTCCAGGTCAGCCTGGACTAGAGTGAGACCCTACCTCAAAAAACAAAAACAAACAAAAATCCAAAAGCTTGCAAGACAGCTAGACTGCAACAGACAGCAGGGGAGAGCTGAAGAGATTGCTCAGTGGTTAAAGCACTTGACTGAAAATCCTAATGACCCAGGTTCTACTCCCCAGGACCCACATAAAGTGAGATCTACAAAGTGGTCCATGCATCTATAGTTCATTTGCAGAGGCTGAAGGCCCTGGTCCACCCATTCTTTCCCTGTCCCTCTCTCTCTCTCTCTCTGCTTGCAAATAAATAAGTAAAAATATTTTTTTTAAAACAGGGGAAGGGGCTGGAGAAATGGCTTAGTGGTTAAGGCATTTGCCTGCAAAGCCAAAGGATCCTGGTTCGATTCTCCAGGACCCACATAAGCCAGATGCGTGAGGGGCACATGCATCTGGAGTTCATTTGCAGTGGCTAGAGGCCCTGGCACACCCATTCTCTCTCTGTCTGCCTCTCTTCTCCCTCTCTCTCTCTCTCTGCTTGCAAATAAATAAATAAATAAAAAGTTTAAAAAAAAAAAACAGGGGAGGTGCTGGAGACATGGCTTAGCTGTTAAGGTGTTTGCCTGCAAAGCCAAAGGACCTCGGTTCAATTCCCCCAGGACCCACGTAAGCCAGATGCACAAGGGGCGCATACGTCTGGAGTTCGTTTGCAGTGACTAGAAGTCTCTTTCTCTCTCTCTGTGCCTCTTTCTCTTTTGCTCCCTCAAATAAATAAATAAATAACAGAGGAGAGGCTAGAGAGATGGCTTAGTGGTTAAGGTGCCTGAGAAGCCTAAGGACCAAGGTTCAATTCCCCAAGTACCCACATAAGCCAGATGCACAAGGTGGCACATGCGTCTGGAGTTCATTTGCAGCGGCTAGAGGTCCTGGCACACCCATTTTTTTTTCTCTATCTGCCTCTTTCTCTCTCAAAAATAAATAAAATAACAAAACAATAGGGGAGACCCTGGTTCAAGCACCCTGTCTTGAAACAGTATTTTTGGCTGGAGAGATGGTTCAGCAGTTGAAGCATTTGCCTACAAAAGCCTAAGTACCCAAGTAGGATTCCCCAGTACCCACATAAAGCCAGATGCACTAAATGGCACATGCATCTGGAGTTCATTTGTAGTAATGGGAAGCCCTGATGCACCCATACTCACTCTCTCTGTGTCTGCTTCTTTCTTTCTCTGTCTCTCTTTTGGTTTTTCAAGGTAGAGTTTCACTGTAGTCCAGGTGACCTGGAATTCACCATGTAGTCTCAGACTGGCCTCGAACTCACGGCGAACCTTCTACCTCTACCTGAGTGCTGACATTAAAGGCATGTGCCACCACACCCAGCTTAACTAAATATTTTCTATGTTAACAGTTTTCTGTGTTAATGCCACAATTCCTTTTACCATCCAACTTGATTTTGACAGGTATGTTCACATCTCTAAATTCATGTGTCTGATAATGAATAGTTGAATAAAAAAAGTTTACAGTTATATTAAGGAGACAGCTAAATTATGGTACTTAGAGAAAAATAACCTTTATATATGTCACATATAATTAAATCAACTAATATGATCTGTTTAATCACAGAACATTACTAGGTTACAACAACATAATATACATTTCCCCCAATGAGTGAGGCCGAAAACCCATACCATATGTCCTTCCTCCTCCTTCTAATAACTATTATACCTCCTAACTCTCCTAACTCAAAGGAATTGATTCCCATAAAATATCCAGTTATCCAAGTGAGGTAGTGAAGCAAATCAATAAGAATGTAAGATCTTGAGTTGATTAGATGGTTCTGGGCTTGAACCTCAACTCTGCTACCTACTAGACTGTTGTTTTTCCTCGTCTATTTTTTTTAAGCAGTAGGAATAGTATTTAGACCCTGAGGGTGTAGCTTAGTTGGTAGGTACAGAAAGCCCTGAGTTCAGTCCTAGCATCTCACAAGCAGGAGTATGTGGCACATGCCCTTGGAGGTAGAGGCAGAAATATGAGTTCAAGGCCAGCTTGCACCCTGTTTTAAAAAAAAAGACACACACATTAGTCCCAGCACTCAGGAGGCTGAGGTAAAAGACGTGCTGTGAGTTCCAAATCAGCCTGGGCTAGAGTGAGACCCCCACCTCAAAAAAAAAAAAAAAAAAGCAGTAACAGTAAGGCACAGGGTGGGTTATTCACACTGAGATAGATAATGGTTGAAGACTATTCTGCCTATAACAAGTTCTCTTGTTGCCCTCAGCATCATCTGCTATAAAGTGATGATGGGGGGGGGCACGGGTAGGGAGGCTGAAGAGATGGCTTAGCGGTTTAAGGCACTTGTCTGCAAAGCCAAAGGACCCAGGTTCAATTCCCCAGTATCCATGTAAGCCAGATGTAAAAAGTGGCACATGCATTTGGCGTTCATTTGCAACAGGAAGAAGCCCTGGTGCTCCCATTCACTCCCCCTCCCCCAATAAATAAACATGAAAATCATACAAGGACAGCACTCCAAAGGCAAAAGTAGGAGGATCGCCGAGAGTTCGAGGCCACCCTGAGACTACATAGTGAATTCCAGGTCAGCTTGAGGCCAGAGTGAGACCCTACCTTGAAAAAAAAAAAAAAAAAAAAAAGGAAATCATACAAGGAAAAAAAAGAGACGATAAGGGGAGACCAACCCAGAGACACTCATGAACTACAAAAGTAGCTCAAAGTGTATTAGTGGGAGAAAAGATTTCATGTGAGGGGCAAAGACCTGAAAGTAACAGAAACAGCTCCTAGCCAGGCATGGTGGTGCACACCTTTAATCCCAGCACTTGGGAGTCAGAGGTGGGAGGATCACCATAAGTTCAAGGCCACCCTGAGACTACATAGTAAATTCCAGGTCAGCCTGGGCCAGTGTGAGACCCTACCTCAAAAAAAAAGAAACAGGTCCTCAGCAAGTGTTCATAATTGGTCCTTCTTTTTGATTTTTCTAGAAAGCCATGTCCTGCCACCGTAGCCAGCTCCTCTGGTTCCGCCACCTCTACATTCTCTTCTCCAGATACATGAGAATCAACTCACTGCAGTTCCTCTGAAGCCTCAAAGAGTTTTCAGATCTTCAGAACAAAGGAGAGACTGAGAGTCCAGGTGTGGAGCCTAGAGCTAGTTTGTCTCCTTAGGCCCAAAGAGATCCCAGCAAAGGCTCTGCAGAAGAGAGGCCATGTGAGCCAATGGACCATGCAAACTCAGCTTCTTCCCCTGGGAGAAAATTTTAAACAGGGCAGGAGAGATGGCTCAGCAGCTAAAGGTGCCTGCTTACAAAGCATGCTGGCTCAGGTTCAATTCACAGTACCTACATAAAGCCAGATGCACAAAATGGCACATGTGCTGGGAGGGGTGCTGCACACCTTTAATCCCAGCACAGGAAGGCAGAGGTAAGAGGACTGCTGGGAGTTCAAGGTCATCCTGGGACTACAAAATGAGTTCCAGGTCAGCCTGGGCTAAAGTAAGACCCTACCTCAGAAAGAATTTTTTTTTTAAATTATTGCTAGCTGGGCATGGTGGCACACACCTTTAATCCCAGCATTCGGGAGGCAGAGGTAGGAGGATCACTGAGAGTTCGAGGCCACCCTGAGATGACATAGTTAATTCCAGGTCAGCCTGGACCAGAGTAAGACCCTACCTTGCAAAACCAAAAAAAAAAAAAATTATTGCTGAAGAGCCAGGCATGGTGGCACACGCCTTTAATCACAGCACTTGGGAGGCAGAGGTAGGAGGATTGCTGTGAGTTCGAGGCCACCCTGAGACTACATAGTGAATTCCAGGTCAACCTGAGCTAGAGTGAGACCCTACCTCGGAAAAACCAACCAAACAAACAAACAAAAAATTATTGCTGAAGACTCCACATGCTTTGGTTACAAGGTTACTAAGAAATAAAGCTGGAGCTGAGCTGAAAACCTCCTCCCTGTAGACCAGCTGACAGAAAACTGGAAAAAGCTATGCTGCATACAGCCCTATGGGAGAGAGAAATCATCAGTGGAGATAAACAACAGTAGACATTGCAAGCCTTAAGTTTGGCCAGCCAGGCCAAATAACTGAATGGGTACAATAGTGGCATGTCTCTTATGGGGGAAACCAACTGCTATCTAAGTGGACTGGAGTCCCGCTCCATGGGAGGGAATACATGTCTGGTACTGAAACCGTAATCAAAAGCCTATGGTTGGGGAGGTCATCAGCCTAAGAGTGTTAACACCTGCTCTTATCTGGCTAAGTGAATAAATATATTATGCTCACCAAACTGCCCTGTAAGCACTTTTCTTAATGTTTATACCCATATATTAATGCTACTCTCACTTTTCATTAGAGAAGCTTCTCTTTTCGTATGGCAGTGATCACTGCAGTGACCCAAAGGCACCATAGTGTTGAGAAGAAGTGACAGAGGAGTATTCAGCACTGAAATATCTCCATCATACCTTGCAAGGCTCAGTATCCATTGTAGAACAGGTGGCAGAAAGAATGTAAGAGACGGGCTAGACAGATGGCTTAGCAGTTAAGGAACTTGCCTGCAAAGCCTAAGGACCCAGGTTCAATTACCCAGTACCCACATAAGCCAGATGCACAAAGTGGCACATGCATCTGGAGTTCGTTTGCAATGACTAGAGGTCCTGGCATGCTCATTCTCTCTCTTTCTGTCTCTCTCTCCCCCTCTCTCAAATAAATAATTTTTTTGTTTTGTTTTTCGAGGTAGAGTCTCACTCTAGCCCAGGCTGGCCTGGAATTCACTAACGAATGTAAGTGCTGGGCTGGAGAGATGGTTTAGCAGTTAAGACTCATGCCTGCAAAGCCTAAGGACCCAGGTTTGATTCTCCAGGTCCTACATAAGCCAGATGCACATGGTGGTGCATGCATCTGGAGTTTGTTTGCAGTGGCTAGAGACCCTGGTGCTCCCATTCTAACTCTCTCTCCCTCTCTGTCTCAAATAAATAAAAATAAATCTTAAAAAAAAAAAAAAAAAAAAATGTAATTGCCAAAGGAAGGGTAGGACTAGTTACCATGCAATCATTCAGACACGAGTTGGCCTCAATATCCATGACCTTGGAGTGCCTACAACTACCTACACAAGACTCTCATAATAGGAAAAGATGATGACATCAAAATTAAAGAGAGACTAATTGAGAGAGGGAGGATATATGATGGGAGAATGGATTTGTGAAGGGGAAAATGGAGGAAGAAAGGAAGTTTTAAAAATGACACATGCATCTTGAGTTCATATTCAGGAGACCCTGGCATGTCTATATTCTCAATGCAGGCTCTTAGTCAGTTTTCTATTGTAATTGAATACCATGCACTGGGAAATTCATAGTCTAACTTACTTATCTTACAGTTCTGAAGCTGGGGAGGCCAAAAACATGGGTGCAGCCTCTGCTTGACATCTGGTGAGGGCTTCTTGATGCATGACTCTAAGGTAAAGGGAGTCAAATGTGGACCAGAGAGCACTCATTTAGAACAAAACCACTCACTCCCATAGTTAGTATCCCAGTCATCTCCCAAAGGGTCCACCTCTAAACACAGGTATATTGAAAGCCAAATCTCAGCCGGGTATGGTGGCACACACCTTTAATCCCAGCACTCGGGAGGCAGAGGTAGGAGGATTGCCATGAGTTCAAGGCCATCCTAAGATTACCTCGAAAGAAAGAAAGGAAAGAAAGCATGAAAGTCAGACAAATCTCTACCACATGATCTTACAGAGAACACACCCAAACCATAGACACCAAATACGAGCTCAAGCACACACACCAGTCTGTATTGAATTAGCTCAACCATAATTCCTTGGATTTTTCTTTGTGGCCACATCAGAACTTGAGTCTAGGAGAACCATGGAAATGACTATGTGGTTCTTCCCCTTCAAGGAGCTACTAATCAAATCTTTGTCTTTTGGGAGATGTAGGGAAAAGGAAAAGAATATGTAGAGTCTACTCTTTATTTTTTGCCTATACATTCCCCACCATGAGATAGGGTCTCTCACTCTAGCCCAGGCTGATCTGGAGAACTATGTCGCCCAAGGCTGGCCTTAAACTCATAATAATCCTCCTTCCTCTGCCTCCCAAATGCTAGGATTTAAGAGTTCCTTTTTATACTCTCAAGAACCAGATGTCAGCAGGCAAGGTTGGTATACATTTGTAATCTCAGCATCTGAGAGGCAGAGGCCTGATGGCTACAAATTTGAGGCCTGCCTGGTCTATACAAGAAATTCCAGGCCAGCCGAGGCTGCACAGTGAGACGTCTCAAACAACCTGATGTCAAACTGCCCTACAAACAAAATCTGAGACATCTGCCTTACTTGGGAATCCAAGTAAGGGTCCGTGGAAGTGACCTGAGACAGGGGAGCTCAGGTAAGGAGGCAAGCTAGTGAGCCCCTGATGCACAGTTTGGGGGTCTGGGGAGGGATTAAATTCCATTAAGATGCAGGATATCCCAGGTCTGTGGATCCCAACTTTTTGTTTTGAAGGTAGCCCAGACTGACCTGGAATTTACTATGTAGTCTCGGGCTGGCCTCAAACCCACAGCAAACCTCTGCATCCCAGTGCTGTCATTAAACATGCCCCACCACACCCAGCTAACCCCAACTTTTGAATTCTTTTTTAAAAATATATTTTATTTATTTATTTGAGAGAGAGAGACAGAATGGGAGCGCCAGGGCTTCCAGCCACTGCAAACGAACTCCAGATTCATGCACCCCCATGTGCATCTGGCTTACGTGGGCCCTAGAGAATCAAACCGGGATCCTTTGGCTTTGCAGGCAAGCACCTTAATTGCTAAGCCATCTCTCCAGCCCTCCCCAACTTTTGAATTCTTATCCATATAAAAAGCATGGACTCTGAGAAGGATAAATTATGAATTGTCAAGTTTATTTTTAGGAGAGTTAGGATCCAGGGAGGTTCCAGATGCCCCAAAACATTACAGGCCATTGCCAAGGCTCTTGGTTGTCCCCAGAACTAGATGGTAAAATCCTATTGCTGAAGACCACATGCTTGGGCTGCAGGTCACTGAGAAATCAAGCTGAGACTGGGCTAAAAACCTCCCCGTTGACTACTTGTCTGAATGTTGAAAAGAGCTGTGCTGCATGCAGTCTTTTGAGCGAGAGAAGTTTTCAATGGTGTTAAACAGCAGTAGACCCTGCAAGCCTTAAGACTGGCCAGCCAGGCCATATGTGCCAACTGGTGCAATAGTGGCATGTCTGTTGAGGGGGAAACCACCTGCTCTTAATTGGACTGGAGGCCCGCTCCAAGGGAGGGAATACATGTCTAGTATTGAAAATTATGCCAGGTGTGGTAGTACATGCCTTTAATCCCAGCACTCAGGAGGCAGAGGTAGGAGGATCACTGAGAGTTCCAGCAAAAATAGCAAAAAAAAAAAAAAAAAAGAAAAGAAAAAGAGAAAAAGAAAAGACAAAAATTATGACTGAGAAGACCATGAGCCCTAAGGGAGTAACAGCTACTGCTATCTAACTAAATGCATATGTTATGTCCATCAAACTGCCCTATGAGCACTTTTTAATGTTTATACCCATATATTGATCTACTCTCACTTTTGGTTAGAATAGCTTCTCTTTTCAGATGACAGTTGTAACAAGAGTATTGAGGGGGGTTTTGTTTGTTTGTTTTTTGGTTTTTCGAGGTAGGGTTTCACTCTAGCCCAGGCTGACCTGGAATTCAGTTTCAGGGTGGCCTTGAACTCACAGCGATCCTCCTACCTCTGCCTCCCAAGTGCTGGGATTAAAGGCATGCGCCACCACACCTGGCTTGAGGTTTCTTACTAATACACCAATACACCAATTTACCAATAAATTTAGGGCATTCCCAGATCCTTGTCTTATGAATTTAAAGAATTAAAATCCACATACCAGGGCTGGAGAGATTGCTTAGTGGTTAAGGCACTTGCCTGCAAAGCCGAAGGACCCAGGTTTGATTTCCCAGTACCCACATAACCCAAATGTACAAGGTAGCACATGCGTCTGGAGTTTGCAGTGGCTAGAGGCCCTGGCATGCCCCTTCTCTCTCCCTCTCTTCCTCTCTCCCTTTTTCTCTCTCTCAAATATATTTTAAAATATTTTATTTTTATTTAAGAGAAAGAATGGGTGCACCAGGGCCTCCAACTGCTGCAAACAAACTCCAGATGACTTTACATGGGTAGTGGGGAGTTGAACCTGGGTCCTTTGGCTTTGCCAGCAAGCACCTTAACTGCGAAGCCATCTCTTCAGCCCAATAAATACATTTTTTTAAAAAGTCCATAGACCAGCCAGACGTGGTGGCGCACGCCTTTAATCCCAGCACTCGGGAGGTAGAGGTAGGAGGATCGCCGAGAGTTCGAGGCCACCCTGAGACTACATAGTTAATTCCAGGTCAGCCTGGACCAGAGTGAGACCCTACCTTAAAAACCAAAAAAAAAAAAAAAAAGTCCATAGACCAGCACTCAGAAGGCAGAGGTAGGAAGATCTCTGTGAGTTCGATGCCAGCCTGAGACTGCATAGTAAATTCCAGGTCAGCCTGCTAGAGTAAGACCTACCTCAAAAAAAAAAAAAAAAGGAAAAAATGGGCTGGAGAGATGGCTTAGCAGTTAAGATGCTTGCCTACAAAGCCTAAGGACCCAGGATTACTTTTCCAGGTCCCATGAAAGCCAGATGCACACAGTGGTGCATGCATCTCTCTCTCCCTGCCCCATCTGGTGAGGGCTTCTTGATGCATGACTCTAAGGTAAAGGGAGTCAAATGTGGACCAGAGAGCACTCATTTAGAACAAAACCACTCACTCCCATAGTTAGTATCCCAGTCATCTCCCAAAGGGTCCACCTCTAAACACAGGTATATTGAAAGCCAAATCTCAGCCGGGTATGGTGGCACACACCTTTAATCCCAGCACTCGGGAGGCAGAGGTAGGAGGATTGCCATGAGTTCAAGGCCATCCTAAGATTACCTCGAAAGAAAGAAAGGAAAGAAAGCATGAAAGTCAGACAAATCTCTACCACATGATCTTACAGAGAACACACCCAAACCATAGACACCAAATGCGAGCTCAAGCACACACACCAGCCTGTATTGAATTAGCTCAACCATAATTCCTTGGATTTTTCTTTGTGGCCACATCAGAACTTGAGTCTAGGAGAACCATGGAAATGACTATGTGGTTCTTCCCCTTCAAGGAGCTACTAATCAAATCTTTGTCTTTTGGGAGATGTAGGGAAAAGGAAAAAAATATGTAGAGTCTACTCTTTATTTTTTGCCTATACATTCCCCACCATGAGATAGGGTCTCTCACTCTAGCCCAGGCTGATCTGGAGAACTATGTCGCCCAAGGCTGGCCTTAAACTCATAATAATCCTCCTTCCTCTGCCTCCCAAATGCTAGGATTTAAGAGTTCCTTTTTATACTCTCAAGAACCAGATGTCAGCAGGCAAGGTTGGTATACATTTGTAATCTCAGCATCTGAGAGGCAGAGGCCTGATGGCTACAAATTTGAGGCCTGCCTGGTCTATACAAGAAATTCCAGGCCAGCCGAGGCTGCACAGTGAGACGTCTCAAACAACCTGATGTCAAACTGCCCTACAAACAAAATCTGAGACATCTGCCTTACTTGGGAATCCAAGTAAGGGTCCGTGGAAGTGACCTGAGACAGGGAGCTCAGGTAAGGAGGCAAGCTAGTGAGCCCCTGATGCACAGTTTGGGGGTCTGGGGAGGATTAAATTCCATTAAGATGCAGGATATCCCAGGTCTGTGGATCCCAACTTTTTGTTTTGAAGGTAGCCCAGACTGACCTGGAATTTACTATGTAGTCTCGGGCTGGCCTCAAACCCACAGCAAACCTCTGCATCCCAGTGCTGTCATTAAACATGCCCCACCACACCCAGCTAACCCCAACTTTTGAATTCTTTTTTAAAAATATATTTTATTTATTTATTTGAGAGAGAGAGACAGAATGGGAGCGCCAGGGCTTCCAGCCACTGCAAACGAACTCCAGATTCATGCACCCCCATGTGCATCTGGCTTACGTGGGCCCTAGAGAATCAAACCGGGATCCTTTGGCTTTGCAGGCAAGCACCTTAATTGCTAAGCCATCTCTCCAGCCCTCCCCCCAACTTTTGAATTCTTATCCATATAAAAAGCATGGACTCTGAGAAGGATAAATTATGAATTGTCAAGTTTATTTTTAGGAGAGTTAGGATCCAGGGAGGTTCCAGATGCCCCAAAACATTACAGGCCATTGCCAAGGCTCTTGGTTGTCCCCAGAACTAGATGGTAAAATCCTATTGCTGAAGACCACATGCTTGGGCTGCAGGTCACTGAGAAATCAAGCTGAGACTGGGCTAAAAACCTCCCCGTTGACTACTTGTCTGAATGTTGAAAAGAGCTGTGCTGCATGCAGTCTTTTGAGCGAGAGAAGTTTTCAATGGTGTTAAACAGCAGTAGACCCTGCAAGCCTTAAGACTGGCCAGCCAGGCCATATGTGCCAACTGGTGCAATAGTGGCATGTCTGTTGAGGGGGAAACCACCTGCTCTTAATTGGACTGGAGGCCCGCTCCAAGGGAGGGAATACATGTCTAGTATTGAAAATTATGCCAGGTGTGGTAGTACATGCCTTTAATCCCAGCACTCAGGAGGCAGAGGTAGGAGGATCACTGAGAGTTCCAGCAAAAATAGCAAAAAAAAAAAAAGAAAAGAAAAAAAGAAAAAAGAAAAGACAAAAAATTATGACTGAGAAGACCATGAGCCCTAAGGGAGTAACAGCTACTGCTATCTAACTAAATGCATATGTTATGTCCATCAAACTGCCCTATGAGCACTTTTTTAATGTTTATACCCATATATTGATCTACTCTCACTTTTGGTTAGAATAGCTTCTCTTTTCAGATGACAGTTGTAACAAGAGTATTGAGGGGGGTTTTGTTTGTTTGTTTTTTGGTTTTTCGAGGTAGGGTTTCACTCTAGCCCAGGCTGACCTGGAATTCAGTTTCAGGGTGGCCTTGAACTCACAGCGATCCTCCTACCTCTGCCTCCCAAGTGCTGGGATTAAAGGCATGCGCCACCACACCTGGCTTGAGGTTTCTTACTAATACACCAATACACCAATTTACCAATAAATTTAGGGCATTCCCAGATCCTTGTCTTATGAATTTAAAGAATTAAAATCCACATACCAGGGCTGGAGAGATTGCTTAGTGGTTAAGGCACTTGCCTGCAAAGCCGAAGGACCCAGGTTTGATTTCCCAGTACCCACATAACCCAAATGTACAAGGTAGCACATGCGTCTGGGTTTGCAGTGGCTAGAGGCCCTGGCATGCCCCCTTCTCTCTCCCTCTCTTCCTCTCTCCCTTTTTCTCTCTCTCAAATATATTTTAAAATATTTTATTTTTATTTAAGAGAAAGAATGGGTGCACCAGGGCCTCCAACTGCTGCAAACAAACTCCAGATGACTTTACATGGGTAGTGGGGAGTTGAACCTGGGTCCTTTGGCTTTGCCAGCAAGCACCTTAAACTGAAGCCATCTCTTCAGCCCAATAAATACATTTTTTTAAAAAGTCCATAGACCAGCCGGACGTGGTGGCGCACGCCTTTAATCCCAGCACTCGGGAGGTAGAGGTAGGAGGATCGCCGAGAGTTCGAGGCCACCCTGAGACTACATAGTTAATTCCAGGTCAGCCTGGACCAGAGTGAGACCCTACCTTGAAAAACCAAAAAAAAAAAAAAAAGTCCATAGACCAGCACTCAGAAGGCAGAGGTAGGAAGATCTCTGTGAGTTCGATGCCAGCCTGAGACTGCATAGTAAATTCCAGGTCAGCCTGCTAGAGTAAGACCTACCTCAAAAAAAAAAAAAAAAAAAAAAGGAAAAAAAATGGGCTGGAGAGATGGCTTAGCAGTTAAGATGCTTGCCTACAAAGCCTAAGGACCCAGGATTACTTTTCCAGGTCCCATGAAAGCCAGATGCACACAGTGGTGCATGCATCTCTCTCTCCCTGCCCCCTGTCTCTAATAAATAAATAAATAAAAATAAAATCTTTTTAAAAAATTTAAAAATAGGCTAAAGAGATGGCTTTGCGGTTAAGGGGCTTGCCTGTGAAGTGTAAGGACCCAAGTTTCTTTCTGTAGATACCACATAAGCCAGACACACAAGGTGTCACAAAAGCACCAATTCACACATGCAAACAAGGTGGCACACGTGTCTGAAGTTTGATTACAATGGCTGGAGGCCCTGGCATGCCAATTCTCTCTTTTGCTCTCACACATTTAAAAAAAAAAAAAAAAAAGCCAGTTTGGGGGCTGGATTGATGGCTTAGAGGTTAAGGCAATTGCCTGCAAAGTCAAAGGATCTTGGTTCAATTCCTCAGAAACCATGTAAGCCAGATGCACAAGATGGCACATGAATCTGGAGTTCATTTTCAATGGCTGGAGGCCCTGGTGCACCCATCCTTTCTCTCTTTTTCTCTACCTCTTTCTCTCTCTCAAATAAATAAAATAAAATAAAATAAATAAGTTTTTTTTTTTTTTTTTTTTGAGGTAAGGTCGGTCTCACTCTAGCCCAGGCTGACCTGGAATTCACTCTGTAGTCTCAGGGTGGCCTTGAACTCACGGCAATCCTACCTCTGTGCCATGCTACCTGAGACTACAGAGTGAATTCCAGGTCAGCCTAATCTAGAGTGAGACCCTACCTCAGGGGAAAAAAAAAGGCCAGTCTGTTGAGGTTGCCTCAAAATAAATAAATAAATAAATAAAGTCACCATAGTGCTGAAAGGAAGTGACAGGAGAGATGGTTTAGCAGTTAAGGAACTTGTCTGAGATGCCTAAGGACCCAGGTTCAATTCTCCAGTACTCACATAAGTCAGATGCACAAGGAGAGCCAAAAGAAGAGAAGGACTGCTTACAATGCAATCTTCGAGACACAAAATGGCCTTGATGTTCATGAATTCACAGTGCCTGACGCAGCCTACACAAGATCTTCATAATAATTGGAAAAAATAATGACATCAAAATAGAAGAGAGATTAGTCGGACATGGTGGCGCACACCTTTAATCCCAGCACTTGGGAGGCAGAGGTAGGAGGATCGCTGTGAGTTCGAGGCCACCCTGAGACTACATAGTGAATTCCAGGTCAGCCTGAGCTAAAAGTGAAACCCTACCTTGAAAAACCAAAAAAAAAAAAAAAAAAAAAAAAATAGAAGAGAGATTAATTAGAAAGAAGGGACTCAATAGAGGGTGGATTTGAGAGGGGGAAAGTGGGGATGGGAATTATCACAGTTTATTATCTATATTCATGGAAGCTGTAAATAAAGTCTTAAAAAATACCTAAGGGCTGGAGAGATAGCTTAGTGGTTAAGGCACTTGCCAGTAAAGCCTAAGGACTCATGTTTGATTCTCCAGGTCCCACATAAGCCAGTCACAGAGTGATGCATGCACACTAGGTCACACATGCACACAAGAGGGTGCACACATTTGGAGTTCGATTTCAGTGGCTGGAGGCCCTGTCGCGCCAATTCTCTTCTCTCTCTCACTCTCGCATAAAAAAAGGCAATCTGTTGGGCTTGCCTCAAAAAAAAAAAAAAAAAAAAACAAAAACAAAAACAAGGGGCTGGAGAGATGGCTTAGTGATTAAGGCATTTGCCTGCAAAGCCAAAGGACCCCAGTTCGATTCTCCAGGACCTACGTTAAGCCAGATACACAAGGAGGGCGCATGCAATCTGGAGTATGTTTGCAGTGGCTGGATGCCCTGGCACACCCACATTCTCTCTCTCTCTCTTTGCCTCTTTCTCTCAAATAAATAAATTAATTAATTTTTTAAAAAGACCTGAGTGGGAGGCAGAGGTAGGAGGATCACCATGAGTTCGAGACCACCCTAAGACTACTCTAGCCTGAGCTAGAGTGGGACCTTACCTCAAAAAAAACCCCAAAAAACAAACAAACAAATAAACAAAAAGACCTCAGATTATGGGGGACATTCACATTCAAACTACCACACCCTATAAAATGAAAGCCAAATTCCTGAGACTAAACCCCAAAACTTTCCAGTCCAGCCTCACACCTATCACTTCTTCCCATCAACATAAGCCTCCACTGAACCTGGCTTCTGCACACACCAATACCTCTACTCTTACTTCTCCCTCCCTTCTGTCTTCCTTAATCTTGCTTCCTTTAAAAGAAGCTCAAGGCTTTTTACTGGGAACCAAGTCAGTTCTACAAGAACCAATCCCCCCACAAAATTAGGGGCAAAGAGCTGGCTTAAATAGTTGAAGACACTTGCTTACAAAGCCTGCAAGACCAGGTTCAATTCTTCAGCACCCACATTAACCAGATGCAAAAAGTGCATTGGTTTGCAGGCCCTGGCACACCCACATATACACACACACATGCAAATAAATATTTTTTTTTTAATTTTGGAGGTAGACAGTGATGATGGTCACACAACAATGTAAATGTATAGTTGAGATGGGGCTGGATAGATGGCTCAGTAGTTAAAACACTTGTTTGCAAAGCCTGACTTCCTGGGTTCAATTCCCCAATACCCACTAAAGGTTTGATGCACAAAGTGGCACATATGTCTGAAGTTCATCTGCAGTGGCAAAAGGCCCTGGCATGTTCATTCTCATTCTCTCACTCTCTCTGAAAATAAATTTTAAAAATGGTTAGGCGCTGGAGAAATGGTTTAGCAGTTAAGGTGCTTGCCTACAAAGGCAAAGAACCCAGGTTCAATTCCCCAGGACCCACAAAAGCCAGATGTACAAGGTGGTGCATGCATCTGGAGTTTGTTTGCAGTGGCTGGAGGCCCTGGCATGCCCATTCCCTCTCTGTCTCTTTCTCTCTCTCTCAAATAAATTAACTGAATTAAAATATGTTTAAGGGCTAGAGAGATGGCTCCGCAGTTAAGGCATTTGCCTGCAAAGCCTAAGGATTCATGTTAGACTCTCCAGGTCCCATATGTACTAGGTGGTATGTATCTGGAGTTCATGTGCAATGGCTAGAGGCCCTGGCACACCCATTCTCTCTGTCTCTCCAATAAATTAATCAATTTTTTAAAAATTAAAAATAGTTTGAATGCTACATTTCATATGTGTTTGAAGAGGAAGAAGAGGGGGAGTAGCATTTGGTTTAGCTCCAGGCCAGCCTGGGCTGCATAGTGAGATCATGCATAGGAGAGGTGGGATGGGGTGGGAAGGGGGAAGACAGACAACAAAACAACCCAATGTGATTCACATCATTGCCTTCCCAAGACTTCCTGGAGTGGCCCTTTTGGCTCTGAACACCTGCAGTTCATACCTTCCCAATGCACATAGCTGTGATCATTCATAATCTTCTAGTTATAATTATGGTTCACATCTTTACATGGTTCATGTCTTACTTCTCAATTTAGATTCAAGCTTCTTTTTTTCTTTTGTAACCATCTTTTTTGTGATTTTTTTTCCCCCTGGGCTGAGGTCTGAACCCTGGGCCTTGTGCTTGTTAGACTCAACCACTGAGCTAAATCCCCAACCCTTTTGTAACCATCTTAATAGTGCTTAGTAAACATCTGCTATTAAGCGACAGGCCTCAGAATAGAAAATTTCAAAGGAAATGAGGAACCACAATATTAATGTTAAAAAATATTTATTTTCTAAAAGATCACACAAAAGTTGGCAGAAGGAAGTAAAGTCAACTATCTTACATCCATATCTGGGCTAAGAACAAACAGCTGCCTAAAGAAACTGGTAGCTAGAGCAACCGCAGAGACCAGGGTAACCACTGTCCAACGCGGACAGCAGCCCGGGACAGCCACATCGGGGCATCGCTGATGCACCTTTCCAGTAAAGAAGAAACCAAAGTTCACTCCTTAGACATGTTCTTGATGGTCTTGTGCTCTTTCATGGCCTTCTCCCACTCATTGCCATTGAATTCCTCAGTGACCACACTCCTCACAGTGCCCTCATCTAGGCAGTGTGGGGCGATTCCTAGGGGCAAGTGGCACAGAGAAAGAAGGGTTCCAAGTGTGGTTAAGTCTAGACAGTGTATCAGACAAACTCCCTACTGCAGGCAGCACACTGCCCTATACATCAGATTCCTTTTCTGTCCCTCCCTTCCTCTTGTTCTCCCTTCCTTCTTCTTTTTTGTTTGTTAAGGTGTGGGGGGTGGGGGGGCAAGGTCTCACACTAGCCTAGGCTGACCTGGAACTAACTACCTAAGACTGGCCTGAACTCATGGTGCTCCTCCTACCTTAGCCTCCCTGGTGCTGGGACTAAAAGACCTCTTGCTGCTACAAACTCCAGACATGAAGGCCTATTCCCACCAGTCCTCTTCCTATGCTTAGGATCTCTTTACAGTTCTACAGCACCAGTGAACAAGAAAAGAAACTAAGTCTCAGGCTGGAGAGATGGCTTAGTGATTGAGGAACTTGCAAGCCTGACGGCCCAGGTTCGAATCCCCAGTACTCACATAAGCCAGATGCACAAAGTGTCAAATGCCTCTGAAGTTCATTTGGGATGGTAAGAGGCCTTAGACCACCCATTTTCTCTCTCTCTCTCTTTCTCTCTCTCTCCCAGCTTGCAAATCATAAATAAATTTTTTAAAACCTGGGCTGGGAGCCGGCCTTTAATCCCAGCACTCGGGAGGCAGATGTAAGGAGGATCACTAAGAGTTCGAGGCCACCCTGAGACTACATAGTTAATTCCAAGTCAGCCTGGACCAGAGTGAGACCCTACCTCGAAAAACAAACAAACAAACAAACAAACAAACCTGGGCTGGAGAGATGGCCTAATAGTTAAGGTATTTGCCTGCAAAGCCAAAGGACCTGGGTTCAGTTCCCCAGGACCCACATAAGCCAGATGCACAAAGTGGTGCATGTGTCTGGACTTCATATATAGTGGCAGGAGGCTTTGAGGGCCCATTCTCTCCCTCCCTCCTTCCCTCTCCTCCATTCTCTCAGATAAATAATTTTTTATTTTTTGTTTTTGTTTTTCAGGGTAGGGTTTCACTCTAGCCTAAGTTGACATGGAATTCACTATGTAGTCTCAGGGTGGCCTCAAACTCATGGTGATCCTCCTACCTCTGCCTCTCAAGTGCTGGGTTCAGAAGCATGCGCCACCACGCCCGGCCAAAATTATTTTTTAAAAAAAGACTTTGTTAGAGGGCTGGAGAGATGGCTTAGTGGTTAGGGAGCCTGCCTCCTAAGCCTAAGAACGCTGGTTCCAATCTCCAGCAGTTCCAATCTCCAGGTCCCATGTTTAGCCATATGCAAGGTGACACAAGGGCGCAATGCCACACTTGACCACAAGAGGGCACACGCATCTGGAGTTCGTTGGCAGCAGCTGAGAGGCTGCTGGCACGCCCATCTCTGTCTTCCTCTCCCTCTCTCTCTCTCTGTGTCTCTCTGTCTTCCTCTCCCTCTCTCTCTCTGTGTCTCTCTCCAAAAAAAAAAAAAAAGACTTTTTTAGCCATGTCTGTGTTAGCATGTCTGTCTGTCTGTCTCTCTTCCTCCCCCAAATAAATAATCAATTTTTTTTTTTTTTTTTTGCGAGGTAGGGTCTCACGCTGGTCCAGGCTGACCTGGGATTAACTATGTAGTCTCAGGTGGCCTCGAACTCTCGGTGATCCTCCTACCTCTGCCTCCCGAGTGCTGGGATTAAAGGCGTGCGCCACCACACCCGGCTAAACAATCAATTTTTTAAAAAGACTTTGTTATCTGGGATGCAGACCCTTCATCAGAACCAACCTTACAGCCTATTAAAGGAAAAAAGCTGTCAGAGCCCCATTCTAACACACCTATGCTGGCAGGAGGCACACCAAACATGTTCACCTATCTAAGTACCACTCAAACCCCAAGCACTGAGGGGTCTTCACATCCCAAGTTCACCGTCTACTCACCAAAGCCCCCAGGATTGGAACGGGGAGTGTAGAAACTCTGGACACCACATCTCTTACAGAAGGTATGTTGAGCTTTGTGCGTGTTGAACGTGTAAGTTGTGAGGCTCTCAGCTCCCTAGGTGAACAGAAAGAAATGGGCTTTCTCTTTTTACAGAGCTTTTTTGTTTCTTCTTCTCTAGCCCAGGCTGACCTGGAATTCACTATGTAGACTCAGGCTGGTATTGAACTCATCCTACCTCTACCTCCCGAGAGCTGGGATTAAACATATGTACCAATACACTCTTTTCTTTTCTTTTCTTTTCTTTTCTTTTCTTTTCTTTTTCTTTTTTTTTTTTTTTTCTTGTTTTTCCAAAGTGGGTATCACTCTAGCCCAGGGTGACCTGGAATTCATTCTAGTCTCAGGCTGGCCTTGAACTCACCAACATGCCCAGCTAGCCCAAGATTTTATTTTATTTATTTATTTATTTTGCTTTTTTCCGAGGTAGAGTCTCATGCCCAGCCCAGTAAGATTTTTAATATTATTAAAAAAACAGCCACGCGCGATGGCACACACCTTTAATCCCAGCTTTCGGAAGGCAGAGGAAGGAGGATCGCCATGAGTTCGAGGCCAGCCTGAGACTACATAGTGAACTCCAGGCAGGTTAGCCTGGACTAGAGTGAAACCCTACCTCAAAAAAAAAAAAAAAAAAAAAAAAAAATAGCCAGTGAGGCTAGAGAGATGGGTTAGCAGTTAAGACACTTGGCATGCAAAGCCTAAGAACTCAGGTTTTTTTTCCCCAGAACACACATAAGCCAGATGCACATGGTGGTGCATGTGTCTAGAGTTCATTTGCAGTGGCTAGAGACCCTGGTGCACCCATTCTCTCTCTCTAATAAATAAAAATAAAATATCTTTTAGGAAGGGCCAGGTATGGTGGCAATGCCTTTAATCCCAGCACTTTGGGAGGCAGAGGTGGGCCAATTGTGGTGAGTTCAAGACCATCCTGAAACTACATAGTGAATTCCAGGCCAATATGAGCTAGAATGAAACTCTACCTCAAAAAAACAAAATAAATAAAGAAAGAAAAAGAAAAACACAGCCAGGAGCTGCCTCCTGAATACTGAGATTAAAAGCAAGCACCACCATGCCTAGCTGTGTTTTGGCACGCCTAGCTGTATTTTAGTATTTATTTGAGAGAAAGAGGCAGAGGGAGGTAGAGAGAGAGAGGGAGGGAGAATGGGCATGCCAGGGCATCCAGCCACTACACACAAACTCCAAATGCACACCTTTAATCCCAGCATTCAAGAGGCTGAAGTAGGAGGATCACTGTGAGTTAACAGGCCAGCCTGGGAGTACAGTGAGTTCCAGGTCAACCTGGGCTAGAGTGAGACTCTGCCTGGGGGTGGGTGGCCTGGGAACTCAAAGCCCTTGAGAGGGTCCAGGAGTCCTCAGCATGGATTCTACCCTCTGGCCCTGCTCTTAAGCACTGACCTTCAGGAGCTTGAAACGAGAAGCTGGAACAATGAAGTGTCTGTTCTGCTTCTTCTTGCAAATGCTACAGCTACAGAAAGAGAACAAATTCCAGATTGTGAATTGCCATCTACATTGCACACTCACCCAAGCCTGATGCCTGGAGAACCAGGTGGACAGGACACCTGGGCTTCTTGTCTGTGTGGCAGTGAAGCATGCTGGTCCCAAGCCAGCAAGGGAGGCTACACCCCACCCAGCAACCCAGGACCTCATTTTTGCTGCCCACCCACCCCCAAAGCAAAACCTTGGACTTAGCAGACACTTAGGAAATGAACATCAGGCACTGTTAAAATCTCACACCTCGGGGCTGGAGAGAAGGCTTAGCAGTTAAGGTGTTTGCCTGCAAAGCCAAAAGACCTCAGTTCAATTCCTCAGGACCCACGTAAGCCAGATGCACAAGGGGGCGCATGCATCTGGAGTTTGTTTGCGGTGGCTGGAAGCCCTGGCGCTCCCATTCTCTCTCTCTCTCTCTCTCTCTCTGCCTCTTTCCCTCTCTCAAATAAATAAATAAATAAATTTTTAAATGAGCTATTGGACTGGAGAGAAGGCTTGGGGGTTAAGGCGCCTGCCTGCTAAGCCTAAGAACCCGGTTCCAATCTCCAGGTCCCACGTTTAGCCAGATGCAAAGTGACTCAAGGGCGCAATGCCACACTTAACCACAAGGGGGCGCACACATCTGGATTTCATTCACAGCAGCTGAGACACTGCTGGTGCGCCTATCTCTGTCTTCCTCTCTCTCTCTCTCTCTCTCTCTCTGTGTCTCTCTCCTAAAAATAAATTTAAAAAATAAAAAATAAAAAATGAGCTATTGCCTGAGGCCAAACTGGAATGGTACCAGGCAAGTTCTTAAGAAAAAAAAAAAAAAACAGATTAATGGAAAATTTCACACCTCGGCAACATCCGCTATTATTGGACAAAAACTACCTGTTATCTCCACATTAGAAACAAACTCTGACCATTTTACCCCAAAATGCCAAATTGGAAGTTTAATCAAAATCTCTTCTTTTGTGTTTGAGTGGTATCCCATGCATTTAATCCCAGCACTCAGGAGGCTGAGGTAGGAGGGTGTGTGTGATTGTGTGTGTGTGTGTGTGTGTGTGTGTACCTTTTTTTTTTCAATCTCACTCTGGTCCAGGCTGACCTAAAACTTGTAGTCTTTTGAAGATCCTTACCTCTGCCTCCCGAGTGCTGGGATTAAAGGCGTGCGCCACCACGCCCGGCTCCTCAATCTACCTTTTAAAATTTTTTTTAGTTATTGAGAGAAAGAGAGAGAGAGAAGAGAGAATGTGCACAACCAGGGCCTCTAGCCACTGCAAAACAACTCTAGACATATGTGTTACCTTGTGCATCTGGCTTACCTGGGTCCTTAGGCTTCACAGGCAATCACCTTAACTGCTAAGCCTTCTCGCCAGCCCTATTTTTGTTTTCGTTGTTGTTGTTTGTTTGTTTGAGGTAGGGTCTCACTGTTGCCCAGGCTAACCTGGAATTCACTATGTAGTCTCAGGGTGGCCTTGAACTCATAGCAATCCTCCTATCTCTGCCTCCCAAGTGCTAAGATTAAAGGCGTGCACCACCATGCCCAGCATTGTTTGTTTTTGTGCTAGCAGCAATAAATACTGGGCATCAGTAAGCTATACCTGAAGCCTTCAATTTACTTTTTTTTTTAATTAAAAAATCATTTATTTACCAGGCATGGTGGCACATGCCTTTAATCCCAACACTTGGGAGGCAGAGGTAGGAGGATCACCATGAGTTCAAGGCTACCCTGAGACTACATAGTGAACTCCAGGTCAGCCAGAGCTAGAGTGAGACCCTACCTCGGAAAACCAAAAAAAAAAAAAAAAAAAAAAAAATCGTTTATTTATTTATTTATTTATTTATGAGAAAGACAGAAAAAGATGCAGATAAAGAGAAAGAAAGAATGGGCATGCCAGGGCCTGTAGCCACTACAAATGAATTCTAGTCACATGTGCCACTTGTGTATTTGGCTTACATGGGTCCTGGGGAATTGAACCTGGGTCCTTAGGCTTCACAGGCAAATGCCTTGAGTGCTAAGCCATCTCTCCAGCTCTATTTTATTTTATTTTATTTTATTTTATTTTATTTTATTTTATTTAGTTTTTTATTTTATTTTTGTTTTTTCAAGGTAGTGTCTCACTCTAGTCCAGGCTGACCTGGAATTCACTATGTAGTCTCAGGATGGCCTTGAACTCACAGCAATCCTCCTACCTCTGCCTCCCAAGTGCTGGGATCTGTTTTGTTTTATTTTGATGCAGGGTCTCACTGTAACCCAGGCTGATCTCCAACTCACTGTAATCCTCCTATGTCAGCCTCCTGAATGCTAGGATTAAAAGTGTGCATCACCATGCCCAGTCACCTTTTAATTTAATAAATTTATTTTCTTTATTATTTTTTTAATTTTTAATTTTTATTTTTGGAGAGAGACACAGAGAGAGACAGACAGAGAGAGAGGGAATGGGCACACCAGCAGTCTCTCAGCAGCTGTGAACGAAATCCAGATGCGTGTGCCCCCTTGTGGGCAAGTGCAGCATTGCGCCCTTGCGTCACTTTGCATCTGGCTAAACGTGGGACCTGGAGATTGGAACCGGGTTCTTAGGCTTAGCAGGCAGGCGCCTTAACCATTAAGCCATCTCTCCAGCCCTTTCTTTATTATTTTTGAGACAAGGTCTCATAGCCCAGACTGAACTCCAGCTCACTATGTAGCAGAGGATGACCTTGAACTTCTTTTATTTTAAAATTTACTTATTTGCACATATAATTGTATGTGTGTGATATATCAGGGCCTCTTTATGCTGCAAATAAATGACAGATGTTTATGACACTTTGGGGTCTGGCTTCATGTGGGTGGCTTGGGAATTGAACCTGAGTTGGCCGACTTTACAAACAAGTGTCTTTAACCACTAAGCCACTTTCTCAGTACCAACTTTAAACTTCTGATCCTTCTGCCTATAGCTCCCTCTTAAGTGCTAGGATTATAGGCATGTTCCACTATACCCAGTTTATGTGGTGTTGGGAATTGAACCCAGAGTTTTCTTTATGGAAAGCAAGCACTTTACCAATTCACCTTTTGAAAAATTCTGACTTACAGGATCCTCTAACAAATTATGCCACACTACTTCTTTCCAAATCTGGACTCTTATTAGTAGCCTAGACAGGTCTCGTTTGAGTAACTTCACAGTATTTATTATTCATATATAACACAGGTACCATTTAAAGGCAAAAAGAATTGGACCTTGCTGAGTAATGAGGTACATACCAATGACTGGTTGAGAGTCCTTGCTGTATCATAATGCCAGGGAAGGTGCCAAGAAGCAGGACCCCACTGATCCTGGTGGTAACATGTGTCTTCTCCCAAGAACAAAGTAAGAGTGCCAGCACTCTGGGTACACTCTCTCCCTGCACTTGCCTCATGGCTGGACTCCTATAAAGATTCTGCCTGAAGCTTTTCCCTCTACCTGATCCACCTGCAGTTAAGCACCCCCAAAACATCAGTGGTATCAGTCACAGGGGTGACTCAATCAGCCACAGCCCTGAGAACCCTGTTATTTGCCACCTGGGACTGTAGGAACTGAAGGAGCTCTATGGTACCCTATACACACATGCCCCACACACCTCTCCCTCTCTCCCTCCCACCCCCTCTCTACAGGCTGTTATTCTGAATAACTTCATTCAGACTTCTGGCCTACCCTGACCTTTCAAAAAATTTTTATCACTGAAAACTTTAAGCCATATAAAAGGAGAACAACTAGAACAATGATTCCTTCTGTAGCAATGTCCTGACTTTATCAATTATCAGCTCAAGGTCAGTGCTGTTTCATCTATACCCCAACTCCCCAGATTATTTGGAAGCACTGCCTTTTAACATCTAAAGTCTTCCAAGCCAATTTAGGAAGAAAATACTCACTTGCAGTCAAAGATGTGTAAATCAGCTGAGGCCCAGACTTCAAAACGAACTGCTCCACAATGGCAGCCTCCTGTGTGCTTCACCAGGCCTTGGTATTCACTACATGAAACAAAAACCAGAGTAGTCAGAACTCTAACATGCGGCCAGCAGACTTATGGCATGATGCCCTCACACTCACTCTAATGTTAAAAGGAAGACAGGCTGGGACAAAAATCTTTACTATAGGACAACCAAGTAAATTTCTGCTTTTTTTTTTTTTTTTTTTTTATAGAAAGAGAAAGAGACAGAATGGGCGCACCAGGGCCTCCAGCTGCTGCAAATGAACTCCACATGCATACATCACCTTGTGTACCTAGCTTACGTGGGTCCTAGGAAATCAAACTTGGGTCCTTTGGCTTTGCAGGCAAGTGCATTAACTACTAAACCATCCCTCCAGCCCCATTTTTGCTTTTAAAAATATGTTTTTCGGGCTGCAGAGATGGTTCAGCGGTTAAGGCGCCTGCCTCCTATGCCTAAGAACACTGGTTCCAATTTCCAGGTCCCACGTTTAGCCAGATGCAGTGACGCAAGGGCGCAGTGCCACACTTGACCACAAGGGGGCGCACACATCTGGATCTCATTCACAGCAGCTGAGAGACTGATGGCGTGCCCATTATCTGTCTTCCTCTCCCTCTCTCTGTTCATGTGTGTGTGTGTACGTGTGTATGAGCATGCTCGGGTCTCTTGCCACTGCAAATGAATACCAGACATATGTGGCACTTTGTATCTGGCTTTATGTGGGTGCCAGGTAAGTTGAACCCAGGCCTTCAGACTTTGCAAGCAAGCACTTTCAACCATTGAGCCATCTCTCTAGGCCCCAAAGTTTAAAAATTTTTATTTATTTATTTGTGTGTGGGGAGGGATGCCAGGATTTCTTGCCACTTCAAACACCACCAGATGCTGGATGGCTGGGGAACTGAACACAGGCTTTGTAAGCAAGTGCCTTTAACCACTGAACCAACTTCCCAGCCCCAAGAGGCACAATTTTATCAAAGAATGGTTTGGTGCCTTTTGTTTATGCACTCTCTATACTCTGTAGCTACATTTTTTTAAGATTGCAAAATAAAACATGCCCAGAATTCAGGGTTAAGGAAGGAGCCTATTCCAACCCACAAACTTTTAAAAATATTTTTAATATATTTTATTTATTTATTTGTTTGTTTGTTTGAGAGAGAGAAAGAGGCAGAGAGAGGGAGGGAGAGATAGAGAGAATGGGCACATCAGGACCTCCAGCCACTGCAAATGAACTCCAGATGCATGTGTCCCCTTGTGCATCTGGCTTACATGGGTCCTGGAAATCGAACCAGGATCCTTTAGCTTTGCAGGCAATGCCTTAACGGCTAAGCCATCTCTCCAGCCCTCCAACCCACTAATATTTTTATATTTCAACTGATCAGTAAAAAATTTAGTGCTGAGGCCGGGCATGGTGGCACATGCCTTTAATCCCAGCACTTGGGAAGAAAAGGTAGGAGGACTACTGTGAGTTCGAGGCCACCCTGAGAATACATAGTGAATTCCAGGTCAGCCTGGGCTAGAGTAAGACCTTACCTCAAAAAAAGAAAGACAGAAAGAAAAAGTTAGGGCTGGAGCCAGGCATGGTGCTGCACGCCTTTAAATCCAGCACTTGGGAGGTAGAGGTGGGAGGATCACTATGAGTTCAAGGCAACCCTGAGACCTGAGACTACATAGTGAATGCCAGGTCAGTCTGAGCTAGAGTAAGATCTGCCTCGAAAAAAAAAACTAGGGCTGGAGAGGTGGCTCAGCAGTTAAAGGCAAGTACCTGCAAAGCCTAAGGACCTGAGTTCAAGTCCCCAGTAACCACATAAAAAGCCAGATGAACAAGGTGGCCCATGGATCTGGAGTTTGTTTGTAGTGGCTGGAGGCCCTGATGCATATATTTTCTCTCTGTCTCTCTGTCTCTCCTTCTCTCTGCCTCTTTCTTACATAAATAATTTTTTTTGGTTTTTCAAGGTAGGGTCTCACACTAGCCCAGGCTGACATGGAATTCACTATGTAGTCTCAGGGTGGCCTTGAACTCACAGTGATCCTCCTACCTCTGCCTCCCGAGTGCTGGGATTAAAGGCGTGTACCACCACGCCCAGCTAAAATATATATTTTTTAAAAAACTGTATTTGAGCTGAGAATGATAGCTCATGCCTTTAATCTCAACACTTAGGAGGCAGAGGTAAAAGAATCACTGTAAGTTTGAGGCCACCCTGAAATTACATAGTGAATTCCAGGTCAGCCTGAGCTAGAAAGAGAGACCCTATCCCACAATAAATAAATAAATAAATAAATAAATAAATAAATAAATAAGTAAATAAAGTAAAAAATTGTGGGCCTGAGTGATGGCTTAGTGGTTAAGCACTTGCCTGTGATGCCTAAGGACCCCGGTTTGAGGCTCAATTCCCCAGGACCCATGTAAGCCAGATGCACAAGGTGGCACATGCGTCTGGAGTTTGTTTGCAGTGGTTGGAGGCCCTGGTGTACCTATTCATTCTCTCTCTCTCTCTGCCTCTTTCTCTGTCTGTTGTTCTCAAATAAATAAAAATAAACAAAAAATTTAATTTAAAAAAGATGAGAGAGACTATGAAATAGTAAGACAAGTACTCAACTGGGTGATTTGGGAAAGCTTTCTAAGATGGATTCCGTAATTTTCCTTATGCTCCAGTATTTTTCAGGTGCATGATTTTTTTACATAACTTGACATACACTTCTCCTCCAGCCAGACCCTTAACTGAATATTAAGATTCAATGTAAATAAAATATATTTTTTAAAAAAACCGAAAAAGGGCTAGAGAGATAGCTTAATGGTTAAGGCATTTGCCTGCAAAGGCAAAAATATCCTGGTTTGATTCTCCAGGACCAAACGTAAGCCAGATGCACAAGGAGGACATACATCTGGAGTTTGCAGTGACTGGTGCACCCATTCTCTCTCTCCCTCTCTCCCTATTTCCCTCACTCAAATAAATAAATAAAAATTTTAATGCCAGGTGTGGTGGCGCACTTGGGAGGCAGAGGTAGGAGGATCACCGTGAGTTTGAGGCCACCCTGAGACTACATAGTGAATTTCAGGTCAGCCTGGACTAGAGTGAAAACCTACCTGGAAAAACCAAAAAAAAAAAAAAGAGAGAGAGAGAGAGAAAGCATTTCACTGACTTCTGGGCAATAATCACAGGAAAAGCAGCTCACTGTAGTTTTCACTTGCCATCTAATTAAGAATGAGTGTTCTTTCAGGTTTCTTCTTCATTATGAAAATAATGTTTAATTTTAAAGAAATCACCTGCCACGCATGCTGGCGCACACCTTTAATCCTATCAGTCTGGAGGGAGAGGTAGGAGATAGCTGTAAATTCCAGGTCAGCCTGGGCTAGAGTGAACTCTATCTCAAAAAGAAAAATCCAAACATCACCATACTTGAATATTTGATAACATTTACAATGAAAGACTCTTGAGATCTTTATGCCAAGAGGTATTCACCATTTGCTATACTTCCCTCCAAACTTTTCTTCTATATAATTTTTTTTGTTTGTTTTTCAAGGTAGGGTCTTGATCTAGCCCAGGCTGTCCTGGAATTCACTATGTAGTCTCAGGGTGGCCTCAAACTCATGGTGATCCTCCTACATCTGCCTCCCAAGTGCTTGGATTAAAGGCGTGCGCCACCATGCCCGGCTGTGTGTTTTTTGAGGTAGTGTCTTACTCTAGCCCAGGCTGGCCTTGAACTCAGAGCAATCCTCCCACCTCAGCCTCTCAAGTGCTGGGGTTATAGGCATGACCCACCATGCCTCACAGAGAGAGAATGGAGACACCAGGGCCTATAGCCGCTGCAAACAAACTCCAGACACATGCACCACTTTGTACATCTGGCTTTATGTGGGTACTGGAGAATCAAACTCAGGTTTTAGGCTTTACAAACAAGCACCTTAACCACTGAGCTATCTCCCGAACCTAATGCCAACATTTTTGTTTGTTTATTTTTTCGAGGTAGGGTCTCACTCTAGCCCAGGCTGAACCTGGAATTCACTATGTAGTCTCAGGGTGGCCCCAAACTCACTGCAATCCTCCTACCTCTGCCTCCCGAGTGCTGGGATTAAAGGCATGTGCCACCACACCCGGCTCGAAATGCCAACATTTTAAATATCTTTGTCTGGACCATTATCAAGTTGTTTCGGGGGAAAATTGAGGTTTTAAAAATATTTTTGTTTATTTGAGAGAGAATGGGCAGGCCAGGGCCCCTAGCCACTGCAAACAAACTCCAGACGCAGGCACCACGTTGTGCATCTGGCTTATGTGGATCCTGAGGAATCAAACTTGGGTCCTTTGGCCTTGTAGACAAGCATCCTAACCACTAAGCCATCTCTCCAGCCCATGTGTTTTACATTTCTAATGACTGTCTTGTTTCCATGTATTCATATGTAGGCATGTGCATGTATGTGTGCACATGTGTGGAGGCCAGATGACAACCCCAGGTGTCATGCTTAGGTGTGATGTCCACCTCTTTTTTGAGACAGGGTCTTTCATTAACTTGAAGTTCGCTGATGATTAGACTGGCTGGCCAGCGAGCTCCAGGGATCTGCCCATCTCTTCCCCTCCAGCATTGGGATTACAGACACACACCACCATGCTCAGCATTTACATAAGTGCTAGGGGTTGAACTCAGGACCCACTGCTTAGAAGGCAGCCCTGGTTTCATCTTTGGTTTCAGACTGGGTCTCTCTTGTGGTACAGGCTGGCCTTGAACTCATGATATAGCCAAGGTTTGAACTCCCGATCTTCTGATCCTGCTTCCCCCTCCCAAATGCTAGGATTACAGGTGTGGGTCAATCACCATGCCTGGATTTTTTTTTTCTTTTTCTGAGAAAAGGTCTCACACTAGCCTAGCTGGACTCAAACTCACCACAATCCTCCTGCCTCAGCCTCCCAAAGTGCTGGGATTACAAAGATGGGCCCATGTCCAGGTCTAACGATCAGTAAGTTATATCCCTTATACCTAGCGGCAGCGGCTGGCATGTAACAAGTACTCAAGTCTCAAATACCTAGTCTCAAATCTCAAACGTTTTATAGAATTTTTTGTGTGTGTGTGTGTGTGTGTGTGTGTGTGTGTGTGTGTGTATGGCCTGGCATGGTGGCACGCACCTTTAATCCCAGCACTTGGGAAGCAGAGGTAGAAGGATCGCCTTGGGTTCAAGGCCACCCTGAGACTACATAGTGAATTCCAGGTCAGCCTGGGCTAGAGTGAAACCCTACCTCGAAAAACAAAACAAAAATTTAATTTTGTTTTGGATTTTTTTTAACATTTAATTATAGTCCAAGAGGATAAAATGAAAAGGTGACGTCCACTGAAAGCCAAATAAACACCCCATTTCCCAGACGGTGCGTCACAACCAAGTGAATTTCTTCTGGAACAAGGACCGAGGAACATTTTTGTTGTTAACGAATCACAGTTCTCATATTGTTCGTTAGGCAACTGCTTCGTTGATCTTAGTTTTCCTAGTATTTTCTTGTTCTTTTCAACTCATAAAATAGGTGACAAGTGGGAGCTATTAGCGCCATTTCTTGGTAGCACAATGGTTAAACGGGGCTGCGATCCACATGACATTTGGGAAACAGAGGCAATTCTGGTGAGAATAGTTAATAGCTCTTCTCCAAATCATGGGTTTGTGAGATGCTCGTCTGACCATCTAAATGGCTGGAAGCTCTTTAGAAGCGGAGACAGAAGAGCTTGGGTAGGAGAGCCAGCCACTCGGGATGCCAGGTCTGTGGAGAGCACACAAAGCATCCCTACCAGCGTCGGACACAGCTTTGCGCGCGCTTCCCTCCGGGATCAATAACCGCTGCCCCCGCCCCCACGCGCCCCGCACCCACTCCGGGGCACAGCCTGGAACAATGGGACAACGCCGCTCCGTGTGCTCCACAACCTGCTCAGCTTCTACCCTCCCCTCCCGCCCGCTCTCCAAAAACCACACGTGCAAACACCGGGCCGGGCGGGGGGGGGGGTCGTGCAGAATGATTAGGTAGCAGGGAAACCGTGGGCTTTCTGTGCTTTTCACCGGGCAAGCCCCCCTCCCCGAGCGCCTAAGTCTGGAAAAACCGACGACGTCCCAACGCGGGTGGCCACGAGCATCCTCCGCGCGCCCCTCCGCCCGCTGCCCCCGCCGCGGCTCCGTTAATGCGCACACGCCGAGGTCCCCGCGCCGGCGGCCGCGAGCCCGGCTCCCGCGCAGCGCCGACCCGAGCGGCCCGGCTCCCGCACGCCGGCTCGGCCCGGCCGGGCCCCCACTCACAAGGTGTCCAGCAGGAGCTTGGCGGCACCTTCGAAGCTGAGCCGCTGCCGCTTCTGGAACATCTCCCAGCGCTCTCGCTGCTCGCCCAGGTCGAGCGTGGACACCGAGGACGCGGGGGTCGCCACAGTCGGGGGCGGCGGCGGCGGCGGCGGCTGCGGGGACGGAGCCAGCTCGGCCGCCGGCGGCTCCTCGCAACCCGCCTTGTGGGCCCGCGGCGGAGACATCTTCGACCGCCGCTTGGACGACGGCTGCCTGCTCCCGCCCCCGGCCCGGCTCGTGGAGCGCCGAGCACGGTTGTCGCCCCGGGCCAAGGAGGACTCGGAGGCCCCCGACCGCCGCGCTTTTGCCCGCTGCGTGGCCGCCGCGCTCCTAGCCCGCCGCATGGCTCCCGCAGTCTGGTGCGCAGGCCTCACGGCTCGGCGCGCCCCCGCCGGCCGGCGCGCGCCCCCGCCGCCCCGACAACCTGCAGGCCCCCGGGTGGGGGGAGGGGACGGGTGCCAGGCGCTTTCCAGCCCCGCGGGCTCGGGTGCCCGTTTACCTGTCAGCGAGCCCGACACTCACCCCGGGGACCCCTTGCTTGGCCCAGGCGCCAGCGCCTACTCCGTTAGGTCCTGCGGGCGCCCACGGGACCGCGTCTCCGGCCTGCGCTCGCAGATATCAGCAGCCCCGTTGGCTCTGGCATGGGCGCTGACTGCTCAGAGACTCCCCGCCGTGGGCTTCGAAATCTATGGACCCCGGGCCTGGGAGATGTGAGGTCAGGCCTGGATTCACCGGCACAGTGGAGCCCGCGGCCTTGGGGAACTTCATCTCAAGATGGAGAAACTGCACGGCCTTGCAGAAACCTAGGATCACGGGCACGAGCTGGCGTGTGAAAATGGTCTGACACCTGCTACCTGCAGTGTAAACCGCAGCTGAAATCATCGTTCGTTTTCTTTGAGAGAGAGAAAGAGAGAGAGTGTGTGTGTGTTATGGTCTCAAGCCCAGGCTGGCCTTGAACTCACAATGATCTTCCTACCTTACTTCCTGAATGCTGAGATTTAAAGGCCTGTGCCACCACAGCCAGCTAAAATCAAGGTTCTTAAACTTTGTCTTTTTTTGGTAACGTTGATACTGATTTTATTGTCATTTTTGAGGTAGTGGGAATCAAACGAAGTTCCTTGTGCAGGCTAGTTAAGCAACATTCCCAGTCCCAAATTTCGTTTTATTTTTTTTATTTTTATTTTTATTTTTTGGTTTTTCGAGGTAGTGTCTCAGTCTGGTCCAGGCTGACCTGGAATTCACTCTGTAGTCTCAGGGTGGCCTCGAACTCACGGCGATCCTCCTATCTCTGCCTCCCAAGTGCTGGGATTAAAGGTGTGTGCCACCACGCCCGGCCTGCAAATTTCATTTTAATTTTAATAAATGAATGAATCCTGTATGACATTCTGTTCGCATGAAAAGGAAACAAATCACAAGAATCGGGCTGGAGGGATGGTTTAGCGGTTAAGGCACTTACCTGCAAAGCGAAAGCCCAGGTTTGATTCCCCAGGACCCATGTAAGCCAGATAGATGCACAAGGTGGTGCATGCATCTGGAGTTCGTTTGCAGTGGCTGGAGGCCCTGGCACACCCATACGCTCTCTCTCTCTCTCTCTCTCTCCAATAAGTAAAAATAAATATATTCTTTTTTTTAAAAATCACAAGAAGGGCGGGAGAGATGGCTTAGCAGTTAAGCGCTTGCCTTTGAAGCCCTTATGACCCCGGTTCGAGGCTCGATTCCCCAGTACCCACTTAAGCCAGATGCACATGGTGGCACATGCGTCTGGAGTTTGTTTGCAGTAGCTAGAGGCCATGGAGTGCCCATTCTCTTTCTTTCTCAATCTCTCTCTTTTTCTCTGTCTCTAATAAGTAAATAAATAAAAATAAATAAATTTTTTTTCAAAAACACAAGAGCCAGGCATAGTGGCACACACCTTTAATCCCAGCACTTGGGAGGCAGAGGTAGGAGGATCGCTGTGAGTTCAAGGCCACCCTGAGACTACCGAGTGAATTCCAGGTCAGCCTGGACTGGAATGAGATCCTACCTTGAAAACAAAAAATAAAAATAAAGCTGGGCTTGGTAACATACTTTAATCCCAGCACTTGGGAGGCAAAAAAGAGGTAGGAGAATCAATGTGAGTTCATGGCCACCCTGAGACTACATAGTGAATTCCAAGTCAGCCTGAACTAGAGACACTCCAGTGAAAAACAAAACAAAACAAAAAATAAAATTAAAAAATTAAAAATCACTGGTGCAACCCAGGTTTTCTTTTTTTAAAATATTTTATTATTTATTTATTTGAAAGGGAGAAATACAGAAATAGGCAGGTAGAGAGAGAAAGAATGGGCGTGCCAGGGCCTCCAACCACTGCAAACAAACTCCAGATGCCTGCGCGCCCTTGTGCATCTGGCTTACGTGGGTCCTGGAGAATCGAGCTTCGAACCGGGGTCCTTAGGCTTCACAGGCAAGTGTTTAACCACTAAGCCATTTCTCCAGTCCCAGGTTTTCTTTATACACTTCAGTTGCTCAATTATACATTCTCAAAAAAATAGCATTTTCTTTTGCTTGTTTTCCTACCTTTTTCTTCATTATTAGCTTCAATTTTCTTCTTTATTAATTCCATATTTGTTCCTTTAAATAGTTTATTGAATTAAATGTACATTCCAGCTGGGTGAGGTGGTACACACCTTTAATCCCAACACTTGGAAGGGGGAGCTAAAAGGATCAAGGCCACCCTGAGAATACATGGTGAATTTCAGGTCAGCCTGGGCTACAGTGAGACCCTACCTCAGAAAAAAAAAAATGGGCTGGAGAGATGGCTTAGCAGTTAAGGTGTTTGCCTACAAAGCCAAAGGATCCTGGTTCAACTGTCCAGGACCCACATAAGCCAGATGCACACGCATCTGGAGTTCGTTTGCAGTGGCTAGAGGCCCTGGCATGCGCATTCTCTTTCTCTCTCTCTCTCTTTCAAATGAATAAATAAATAAAAATGTATTTTAAAAAATGCAGAGTCTCTTTATTTTTCAAGTCTTTGTAACAATGAAAATATTAATGACTATACATTTTCCTCTAAATATAGCTTTAGCTTTATTCATTAGGTTTTTAAAATATTTTTTTTTATTTGAGAGAGCTAGTCAGAACGAGGCAGACACAAAAAATACAGGGGCGCTAGGGCCTCCTGCCATTGCAAACTCCAGACACAAGCGCCACTTTGCGCATCTGACTTTATTTGGGTACTGGGGAAATGAACCCAGGCTATCAACTAAGTGCCATTAACCACTGAGCCATCTCTCCAGGCCTCACTAGATTTTGTTTTGTTTTGTTTTGTTTTTTGCCATCTTGTGCATCTGGCTTATGTGTGTCCTGGGACACTGAACCCGAGTCCTTCAGCTTTGCAAGCAAGTGCCTTAACCGTTAAGCCATCTCTCCAGCCCCTCACTAGGTTTTAACATAAAGTGTTCTCTCCTTAAATTTTTCTAGAATATACATAATTTATTTTCTTTATTGGAGTTATATTTTACATACAGCAAAAGTGGTGCTCACTTCGGCGGCACATATACTAAAATTGGAACAATACAGAGAAGATTAGCATGGCCCCTGCACAAGGATGACATGCACATTCGTGAAGCATTCCATATTTTAAAAAACAAAAAAGTGTGTAGGTAGGTCAAAGAACAACTTTCAGCAGTTGGTCCTCGCCTTCTACCTCCTTTGAGACAAGTTCTCAAATTGTTCATGGGAGACTTTTGCCAGGCTAGCTGGACCCTTAGCTTCTGGGAAATTCTGTCTGCCTCCTTTCTGTCCTGCAAGTATGGCTGGGATTACCAACACTTGCCACAACATTCTGCTTTAAAAATATATATATATATAGCCAGGCATGGTGGCGCACACCTTTAATCCCAGCACTAGGGAGGCAGAGGTAGGAGGATCACCATGAGTTCAAGGCCACCCTGAGAATACAGAGTGCATTCCAGGTCAATCTGGGCTAGAGTGAGACCCTACCTCCAAAAAACAAAAAACAAATATATATATATATATTGCCAGGCATGGTGGCGCACACCTTTAATCCTAGCACTCAGGAGGCAGAGGTAGGAGGATCACCATGAGCCATGAGTTCAAGGTCACCCTGAGACTACATAGTGAATTCCAGGTCAGCTTGAGCTAGAGTGAGACCCTACATTGAAAAAATATGTATATATAATTTGGGGGTGGAGGTTCAAGGTAGGGTCTCGCTCTAGCCCAAGCTGACCAGGAACTCACTATGCAGTCTTAGGGTGGCCTCGAACTCATGATACCCGCCCTACCTCTGCCTCCAGAGTACTGGGATTAAAGGCGTGTGCCACCACACCTGGCAATATATGTCTTTTATCAATGAACAATATCTATGATTGATGTGTAATTGGATTACATAATCAATTTGAAATATCAGCATTTATTCTCAATGGATACTTGTATATATATATATTTTTGTTTTGTTTTGTTTTGTTTTAATGGGCACACCAGGGCCTCCAGCCACTGCATACGAATTCCAGAAGCATGTGCCACCATGTGCATCTGGCTTATGTGGGTACTGGGGAATTGAACCTGGGTCCTTGGGCTTCCCAGGCAAGTGCCTTAACCACTAAGCCATCTCTGCAGCCCCTATTTTTTGGTTTTTCAAGATAGGGTTTTTCTCTAGCCCAGGATGACCTGGAATTAGTCTCAAGGTAGCCTTGAATTTATGGCAATCCTCCTACCTCTACCTCCCAAATGCTGGGATTAAAGGCATGTGCCATCATGACCAGCTATTTATTTATTAGAGAGAGAGGGAGAGAACGGACGCACCAGGGCCTTGAGCCGCTGTAAACAGACTCCATATACATGTTCCACCTTGAGCATTTGGCTTACATTACCATTTTTCTAGCCCTCAGTGGATACTTTGTTTCTATTTTGTGCATATTATGGATAAAGCTACTATTTGCATGATGTGTGCACAAGTCTTTTTTTTCCTAGATTCACTTCCATATACACATGGTAGAATTTCTAAGTTATAGGTTAGCTCTGTGAATATTTGTAACAGGGTCTTACTATGTAGTCAGTCCATGCTCTCTGGGAACTCACAGTCTTCCTGGCTCTGTGCCAAGTGCAAGGATCACAGGTATGTGCTACCATACACAGCCAAGTACTGGTTTTTTTTTTCCTCATTTTTATTGACAACTTCTATACTTACATACAAAAAGTGCATGATATTTCCCTCCCCTTCCCCCAACCCCCTTTAGAACTCCAATCTCCATCATATCCCCTCCCTCTCTCCATTAGTCTCTCTTTTAATTTGATGTCATCATCTTTTTCTTCTATTATGAGGGTCTTGCGAAGGTATTGCTAGGCACTGCAAGGTCATGGATATCAAGCCCAATTTCTGTCTGGACAGTTGCATTGTAAGGAGTCGAGTCATACCCTTCCTTTGGCTCTTCCATTCTATCTGCCCCCTCTTCTGCAATGGGCCCTGAGCCTTGGAGGGTGTGACAGAGATGTTTCAGTGCTGGGCACTCCATCCCTTGTTCTCAGCACTATGTTGCCTTTTGGGTCATCCCAGTTGTCATCGCCATCTGAAAAGAGAAGCTTCTCTAACCAGAAGTGAGCGTAGCGTTAATATGTGAATATGAACATTAAGTGTAGTGCTTTCAGGGCAGCTTGGTGGGAATAAAATATACATTTAGTCAGACAAGAGCAGGCTTTATACCCCTAAGGCTCATGACCTCCCCTACCATAGACTTTTGCTTAGGTTTTTCAGTACCAGGTATGTATTCCCTCCCATAGAGTGGGTGGGCCTTCAGTCCAATTATGGAGCAGTTGGTTACCCCACGAGTAGACATGCCACTATTGCACCCACTCAGTCATTTGGCCTGTCTGGCCAAACTTGAATATTCAGTGTCCACTGTTTTCACTGCTGATGACTTCTGTCTCCCATAGGGCTGCATGCAGTGCAGCTTTTTCCAGCTTTCAGTTGCCTGGTCTACAGGGAGAAGGTTTTCTGCTCAGCACCAGCTTGCTTTCTCAGTGACCTTGCCTCTCAGGCAAGAGATGTCTTCAGCAATAGGGTCTTACTATCTGTTTCTCAAGGGAAACCAAGGGCTTTGGCAAAAGCCTTTAATGTTTTGGAGGTTACCGGGACCTCCTTGGCCAACAACTCACTGGAAGGTATCCCATCCCAGGCACTGAAAATTTTCTAGTAACAGTCTACAGCTTCTAGATGTGCCATTATTCAAAAAAGTAGGTTTACATAAGTCTTATTCACAATATCTTGAATTTAGATTGACCCTCCCCCTGCCCTTCTTTTACGCATTCTCTTCCCATGGCCTCACTTAGGCCATTCCCCTCCCTGTAATCAGTTCTTCTACTTACATATGTGCATTACCATACACTTAATTCCTTCCCTTTCCTCCCTCCCTTATAGCCTTTTACCAGCTTACTGGTTTCTGATACCTATTTTTGGTTCCAGTTCACACACAAGTCTATACATTTGTAGCTAGGATCCACATATGAGAAAGAACATGTGACGTTTGGCTTTCTGAGCCTGGGTTACCTCACTTAGTATAATCCTTCCCAGATCCATCCATTTCCCTGCAAATTTCATAATTTCATTTTTCTTTACCGCTGAATAGAACTCCATTGTGTAAATGTACCATATCTTTATTATCCATTCATCTGTGGAGGGACATCTAGGCTACTTCTATTTCCTAGCTATTGTGAATAGAGCAGCAATAAACATGGTTGTGCAAGTATCTCTAAGGTAGTGAGAAAAGTCCTTTGGATATATGCCTAGGAGTGCTATAGCTGGATCATATGGTAAATCTATTTCTAGCTATCTAAAGAACCTCCACACTGATTTCCACAATGGCTGCACCAGATTACATTCCCACCAACAGTGTAGAAGTGTTCCTCTTTTTCCGCATCCACGCCAACACTTATTGTCATTTGTTTTCTTGATGGTAGCCATTCTGACAGGAGTAAAGTGGAATCTCAAAGTGGTTTTAATTTGCATTTCCCTGATGGCTAAGGATGTGGAACACTTTTTTAAATGTTTATATGCCATATGTATTTCTTCTTCTGAGAACTCTCTATTTAGTTCTATACCCTATTTTTTAACTGGGTTGTTTGAATTCTTATTATTCTGTTTTTTAAGTTCGTTGTATACTCTGGATATTAATCCTCTGTCAGATGTATAGCTGGCAAAGATTTTCTCCCCTTCTGTAGGTTGTCTCTTTGCTCTATTCACAGTGTCCTTTGCTGTACAAAAGCTTTGTAATTTCATGAGGTCCCAGTGGTTGATTAGTGGGTTTATTCCCTGAACAATTGGGGTTCTATTCAGAAATTCCTTGCCTGTACCAATATGTTGAAGGGTTTCCCCTACCTTTTTCTCTAGCAGTTTCAGAGTTTCAGGTCTGATATTAAGGTCCCTGATCCATTTGGAGTTGACTTTTGTGCATGGAGAGAGACAAGGATCTATTTTTATCCTTTTACATACAGATATCCAGTTTTCCCAGCACCACTTGTTAAAGAGGCTATCTTTTCTCCAATGAATATTTTTGGCATTTTTGTCAAAAATCAGGTGGCTGTAGCTGCCTGGATTAATATTTGGGTCTTCTAGTCTGTTCCATTGATCTACCTGTCTGTCCTTGTGCCAGTACCATGCTGTTTTTGTTACTATGGCTTTGTAATATAACTTAAAATCGGGTATGGTAATACCACCAGCCTGGTTTTTGTTGTGCAAAATTGTTTTGACTATTCAAGGTTTTTTTGTGTTTCCAGATGAATTTTAGGATTGTTTTTTCTATTTCTGTGAAGAATGCTATTGGGATTTTAATGGCGATCGCATTAAATGTGTAGATTGCTTTTGGTAAGTTTGATTCTTCCAATCCAAGAGCATGGAATGTCTTTCCATTTCCTTGTGTCTTCTGTAATTTGTTGCTCAAGTTTTTTAAAGTTCTCATTGTAGAGATCCTTCACTTCCTTGGTTAAGTTTATTCCAAGGTTTTTTTTTTTTTTTTTTTTTTTTTTTTTTTTTGAGGCAATTGCCAAGCACTGTTTTTATAAGAATTACTGATCAGGGGCTGGAGAAATGGCTCAGTGGTTAAAGGCATTTGTTTACAAAGTTGGTGGCCCAGGTTCAAATCCCCAGTACCCACACAAAGCCAGATAAACAAAGTGGTACATATGTCTGAAGTTCCTTTGCAGTTACAAGAGGCCCTGGCATGCCCATTCTGTCTGTCTGTCTCTCTCTCGCTCTCTTTCTGTCCCTCTGTTTTTTTTTTTTTTTTTTTTTTTTTTTTTTTTGAGGTATGGTTTCACTGTAGCCCAGGCTGACCTGGAATTCACTATGTAGTCTTAGGGTGGCCTTGAACTCATGGCAGTTCTCCTACCTCTGCCTCCCAAGTGCTGGGATTAAAGGTGTGCACCACCATACCTGGCTGCAAATAAACAAATAAACATTTTTTAAAAAAAGAATTACTAAACAGTTTTCCAAAGTTTATACCCCACTAGCACTGTATGAGGGCTGCAGTTGCTCCACCCCTCATAACACTTGGCTTTGTTGATCTTTTCTGGCTGGTCTTTCAGTTTTGCTGTACTGCCCCCTTGTATATCTTCTGTTTTCAAGCACTCTTTGAGAGTCCATTTATAGATTATGTTCTTTAATATATAGTTCTTTTTTGCATGTGTATGGTATGTGTATCTAGTGTTCATATGTGTGGACACGTGTGCAGGTGTGTATGTGCACATATGTGTGGAGTCCATTTGATGCTGGGTGTCTCCCTCTATTGCTCAGCACTTTATTTTATTTTTTTCTTTTTCTTTCTTCTTCTTCTTCTTCTTTTTTTTTTTTTTTTTGTTGTTGTTTGTTTTTGGTTTTTCAAGGTAGGGTCTTACTCTAGCCCAGGCTGACCTGGAATTCACAGTGTAGTCTCAGGTGGCCTCAAACTCACAGCAATCCTCCTACCTCTGCCTCCCCAGTGCTGGGATTAAGAGTGTGCGCCATCACGCCCAAAAGAGGCAGAGAGAGAAAGTGAGAATGGGCGCACCAGGGCCTCCAGGCACTGCAAACAAACTCCAGACACATGCACCACCTTCTGCATCTGGCTTATGTGGGTCCTGGGGAATCGAACCTGGGTCCTTTGGCTTTGCAGGCAAGCGCCTTAACTGCTAAGCTATTCCTCCAGCTCTGATACTGTGGTTTTTGTTTTGTTTTGTTTTGTTCTGTTTTGTTTTGTTTTGTTTTGTTTTTAGAAATAGATATATTTGGGAAACTATGAAATCATTTGTTATCATGTTCTTGCTTACCATTTCAAGTTAAAATAACAGAAAAACAATTATATTGAATTCAATGAGAAAGTCAGATAAAAAGAAAAATTGAAAAAAATGTAATACAAGTAATGCAGATTAATGAACTGCTATATAAATGGGAGACAGTTGAAAAATACAACCTATAACCCTACTCCACTCATTTAATTAATTAGTTAAAATGATTGCCAAAACTTGTTTGGCTTGAGAGAGAAAAAATATATATAAATTAGAATGGTTATGCTTTCATATTGATAGATTAATCATTAAGCATTCTGTTTTTGTGATGGTTTCTGTACTACATACCCTAAATGGGGAACTGTGATACTGTGTTTTGATAAGTGGAAATTTTTATTTTGATGAAGTTCAATTGCTTATTTTTGTTTGTTTGGTTGGTTGGTTTTGGTTTTTCGAGGTAGGGTCTCACTCTAGCTCAGGCTGGCCTGGAATTCATTATGTATTCTCAGGGTGGCCTCAAATTCATGGCGATCCTCCTACCTCTGCCTCCTGAGTGCTGGGATTAAAGGCATGTGCCTGGCTCAATTGCTTATTTTACAGTTAGTATTTTTAAATTTTTTTTCAAGGTAGGGCCTTGGGCTGGGAAGATGGTTCCACTGTTAAGGTGCTTGCCTGCAAAGTCTAAAGACCCAGGTTCAAGTCCTCAGTGCCCAAGTAAAGCCAGATGCACAAAGTGGCACATGCATCTGGAGTTTCCTTGCAGCTGCTAGAGACTCTAGTGCACCCATTGTCTCTTGTCTGTCTTCTCTCTCTCTCTCCCTCTCTACTTGCAAATAAATAAATAATAAAGGTATGTTCTCACTGTAGCCCAGGCTGACCTGAAACTCACTCTGTAGTCCCAGGCTGGCCTCCGACCTCTGCCTGTTTAGTGCTAGGATTAAAGGTGTGTGCCACCTATCCCAGCCATGGTTAGTGTGTTTTTATATCACACTGAACTCTGACTACCCCAACAGTCATGAACATTTTCGGTGTTAGCTCTTATGTATATTATCCATGTCAAATTAATTTTGTACATAGTATGGGCAGAGGCCAGGTTCATTGTTTCATCTTCAATTATTTATTATTTATAAAATTATTTATATTTATAAAAATCAAGTGATTCAGGCTGGAGAGATGACATAGTGGTTAAGGCATTTGACTGCAAAGCCAAAGGACCCAGGTTCGATTCCCCATAACCCACATAAGCCAGATGCACAAGGTGGCACATGTGTCTGGGGTTCATTTGCAGTGGCTATAGGTCCCTGTGCTCCCATTCTCTCTTACTCTTTCTCTGCCACTTTCTCTGTTCTTCTCGCATGAATAAATATAAAATACTTTTAAAAAACTTTAAGCTGGGCATGGTGGTGCATGCCTTTAATCCCAGCACTCAGGAGGCAGAAGTAGGAGGATCGATCACCGTAAGTTCAAGGCCACCCTAAGAGTACATAGTGAATTCCAGGTCAGCCTGAGCAAGAATGAGACCCTACCTCTAATATCACTCTGTCTTAACTACTTAGTTTAATTCCTTACTTCCAAAGTCGAAATCCTCTAGCTTTATTTTGTTGGTTTGGTAATTTTAAACTATTATGTATTTGTGAAGATAGAGAAAGCAAATGGGTGTGCCAGGGCCTCTTGACACTGCAAACCAACTCCAGATGCATATGTCACTTGATTCATTTGGCTTTATATGGCTATTGGGGAAATAAACCCAGAGCATTAGGCTTTACAGGCAAGTGCCTTAACTGCTGAGCCATTTCTCCAATCCTGATGTTTTGGTTTTTGAAAAACAAAGAAATTTTTGGGTATGGGGGACATACATTCAAAATACTACAGTCTCCTACTTTTTTTTTTTAGCTTTTTGAGATAGGATCTCACTCTAGCTCAGGCTGACCTGGACTTCACTGTGTAGTCTCAAGGTGGCCTCAACTCATGGCGATCCTCCTACCTCTGCCTCCTGAAGGCTGGGATTAAAGATGTGCGCTACCACACCCAGCCTCTCTCCTAAATTATGTGATTATGCCATGGCACATGCCTTTAATCCCAGCATTGGGAAGGCAGAGGTAGGAGGATCGCCGTGAGTTCAAGGCCACCCTGAGATTACACAGTGAATTCCAGGTCAGCCTAAGCTAGGGTGAGACCCTACCTTGAACCCCCCCCCAAAAAAAATCAAGCAGGCCAGGCGTGGTGGACACACCTTTAATCCCAGCACTTGGGAGGCAGAGGTAGGAAGATTGCCTTGAGGGGCTGGAGAGATGGCATAATGGTTAAGCACTTGCCTATGAAGCCTAAGGACCCCAGTTTGAGGCTCGTTTCCCCAGGACCCAAGTAAGCCAGATGCACAAGGTGGAGCATGCATCTGGAGTTCATTTGCAGTGGCTGGAGGCCCTGGTGCACCCATTCTCTCTCTCTTTGCCTCTTTCTCTCTGTCTGTTGCTAATAAATACACTTAAAAAGGGGAGAGGGCTGGAGAAATAGCTTAGTGGTTCAATTCCCCAGGACCCATGTAAGCCAGATGCACAAGGGGGTGCATGCATCTGGAGTTCATTTGCAGCGGCTGGAGGCCCTGGCATACCCATTCTTTCTCTCTCTAGCCCATTCTTTCTCTCTCTCTTTCCCTGCCTATTTCTTTCTCACTCTGGCAAATAAATAAAGAAAAATTAAAAATAAAATAAAAAAGGAAGATTGCCTTGAGTTTGAGGCCACCTAAGACTACAGAATGAATTCCAGGTCAGCCTGTTATAGTGAGACCCTACATCAAAAATCTAAATAAATACATAAATAAATAAATTTTGTAAAATTTTAAACTTTTTTATTGACAATAAACCATAATTCCTTCCCCTCCCCCATTTTCCCCTTCACAAATCCACACTCTATCATATCCGGTCCCTCTCTCCATTAGTCTCTCCTTTATTTTTTTAAAATTTAAAATTTTTTATTTTTATTTATTTGTTTTTGGTTTTGGGGGGTAGGGTCTCACTCTAGCTCAGGCTGACTTGAATGAAAGTCACTATGTAGTCTCACAGGGTGGCCTTAAACTCACAGCAATCCTGCTATCTCTGCCTCCCGAATGCTGGAATTAAATGCATGTGCTACCACCCCCAGCCATATCCTTAAAAAAAAAATGGGGCTAAGCCGGGCATGGTGGCGCACGCCTTTAATCCCAGCACTCGGGAGGCAGAGGTAGGAGGATCGCTGAGAGTTCGAGGCCACCCTGAGACTACATAGTGAATTCCAGGTCAGCCTGGACTAGAGTGAGACCCTACCTTGCAAAAACAAAACAACAAAAAAAAAAAAAAAAAAAAAATGGGGCTAGAGAGATGGCTTAGCACTTAAGGCACTTGCCTGTGAAGCCTAAGGACCCAGGTTCAATTCTCCAGGACCCACATAAGCCAGATGCACAAGGGGGAGCATGCATCTGGAGTTTGTTTACAGTGGCTGGAGGCCCTGGTGTGCCCATTCTCTCCTTCTCTCTCTTTATCTCTCTGCCTCTTTCTCTCTCAAATAAATAATAAATAAAATATATATTTTAAAAAAAGACAGAATCAAAATGGCGCATGTGTCTAGACTTCATTTGCAGTGGGCAAGAATCTCTGGCATGCCCATACTGTCTGGCTCTGTCTCTGTTTCTGTTTCTGTCTCTCTGTCTGTCCCTCTCCCTTGCAAATTAAAAAAAAAAAAAGTTCTGGGCTGGAGAGATGGATCAGTGGTTAAAGGCACTTGCTTGCAAAGCCTGATGGCCCGTATTGGATTCCCCAGTACCCACATAAAGCCAGATGCACAATGTGGTGCATAAGTCTGGAGTTCAGTTTCAGCAGCTAAAGGCCCTGGTATGCACTATATTCTTACACTCTCTTTCTCTCTCTGCTTGAAAATAAATAAAAACATTTAAGTTCCTCCTTTGGTAATATTACAGAAAGCTGAAGCATAAGAGTAAATGATGGTACTGTTATATGCAAATATGCCTTCAGATAAGATATTTGTGCTTGAGATGGCAAAATCCCCAGACAGAACTGTTGTTTAGCTACACATCCACCACTAGAGGGCAGAAGACCACGTCACACAGACAGGGCCAACACCTGACAGGCAATCAATGCAGTTAAAGAACACTGTTTAGTACCCTGGAGTTGAAGTTCTTAAGTACCTGTAATAAGGAAAGGAATTTGACAGAGGCTAGGGTGGCCTGGCCAGGTTGGCCTCTCTCAACCATAGCACACACATTTCTCAGTTTATGTGACAGGCTTCATTTCTTGTCCTGGTATTTATTTCAAACTTCATATCCTTATAACTTGCCTGCGGTAAATACTGTTTTCTGAGCATCTGCAGGACACCACTTACCTGGATACAATTAGAAAAAATCTCAGCTGGCTGATGCTATTAAAGAGAAATATTGCCGGAAGTGGCAGCACATACTTTTTTTTTTTTGGTTTTTCGAGGTAGGGTCTCACTCTGGTCCAGGCTGACCTGGAATTAACTATGTAGTCTCAGGGTGGCCTCAAACTCACAGCGATCCTCCTACCTCTGCCTCCCGAGTGCTGGAGCACATACCTTTAATCCCAGCACTGGGAGGCTGAGGTAGGATTGCTATGAGTTCGAGGCCAGCCTGAGACTAATTTCAGGTCAGCCTGAGCTAGAGTGAGACCCTATCTCAAAGAAAAAAAAAAAAAAACAGAGCAATAGTCAATGACATGTGTATGTGTGTGTATGTAATTGAGTGAGTAGTGCACCCAGGGCCTTGTGCATGCTAGGTAAACCTTCTCCCACCAAGCTTATGCACAGGCTTTGGATTTCTGAGACAAGATATCTTAGGATGCAGCTCAAGCAGATCTGAACTCACTATATAGGCCAAGGAGGCCTTGAATTCTCATACCTTCCTGCCTCTGTTTCCAGAATACTAGGATTACAAGTGTAGCCACCACGCACATCTCAATGAAACTTAAAGACAAATTAGCTGGGCGTGGTGGCACAGGCCTTTAATCCCAGGAGACTGAGATAGGAGGATAGCTGTGAGTTCAAGGGTCAGCTTGGAACTCCAGAGTGAGTGCCAAGTTAGCCTTGGCTAGAGTTAGATCCTACCTCGAAAAAAACAAACAACAAACAAAAAAAAAAATGCTGAAAACTACAAATGTCAGATTTTGGAGTTGCTTTCAATTTTGGAATATTTTAATGGATTTTATCATTTAACCATCCACAATTCAAACATCTGAAATCTAAACATTTCAAGTACAACTTTCTAGCTTCTGAGCAGTTTGGATTTTTGATTTTTTTTTTTTTGTTTTTCATTTTTATTTATGCCAGGCGTGGTGGTGCACGCCTTTTTTTTAGATGTATATTTTATTTATTTGAGAGAGAGAAAGACAGAATGAGCACACCAGAGCCTCCAGCCACTGCAAATGAACTCCAGATGCATGTGCCCCCTTGTACATCTGGCTTACATGGGTCCTGGAGAGTCGAACAGGGATCCTTTGGCTTTGCAGGCAAATGCCTTAACCGCTAAGCCATCTCTCCAGCTCCAGTTTGTATTTTTGGATTAGGAATTCACAACTCATCAGCAAAGAGTTCCCAGTTTCATACTTTTATCAGCATTTAGCATTGTCAGACTTTCTCAATTTTTGCCAAAGTGATAGGAAAATTTATATTTTTAGAAACTAGGATTTACAAAATCTCCTTTAGTATACTTTATAAAAATCAGCATAAGGGGGCTGGAGAGATGGCTTAGCAGTTAAGACGCTTGCCTACAAAGCCAAAGGACGCAGGTTTAATTCCCTAGGACCCACATAAGCCAGATGCACAAGGTGGTGCATACATCTAAAGTTCAATTGCAATGGCTAGAGGCCCTGGTATTCCATTCCTTCTCCCTATATGCCTCTTTCTATCTCTCTCTCTCTCTCTCTCTTTCTCAAATAAATAAAAAAATAAATAAGTGGCTGATAGGTAACTCAGCAGTTAAGGTATTTGCTTGCAAAGCCCGCGGACACAGATTCAATTCCCCAGTACCCACATGGAGCCAGATGGTCAAGGTGGTGCATGCATCTAGTGTTCTTTTGTAGTAGCAGGAAGCCCTGGCATGACCATTCTCTCTCTCTCTCTGAAATAAATAAATAAATACGGTTTAGCAACCCAATCAGAAAATGGGCTATGGGGCTGGAGAGATGCCTCAGTGGTTAAAGGTGCTTGCTTGTAAAGCCTGGCAGCCTGATGGCTCTGGTTCAATTCTCTAGTGCTTGCAGACACACAAAGTGATGATTGTGTATGGAGTTTGCAGTGACAGAAGACCCTGGCATGCCCATACTCCTCCCTTTCTGTCTGCTTCTTTCTCTATCTTTCTCAAATAAATAAATAAAAATATTTTGGGGGCTGGAGAGATGATCCAGCAGTTAAAACATTTGCCTGCAGCCGGGCGTGGTGGCGCACGCCTTTAATCCCAGCACTCGGGAGGCAGAGGTAGGAGGATCGCCAAGAGTTCGAGGCCACCCTGAGACTACATAGTGAATTCCAGGTCAGCCTGGACCAGAGTGAGACCCTACCTCGCAAAACCAAAAAAAAAAAAAAAAAAAAAAAAAAAAAAAAAAACATTTGCCTGCAAAGCCTAACAACCCAGGTGAGATTTTCCAGTACCCATGTAAAGCCAGATGCATAAAGTGGCACATGTAACCAGAGTTGGTTTGCAGTAACTGGAGGCCCTCTCACACCCATTCTCTCTCTCTCTTTCTTTCTGTGTGTGTGTGTGAAAATAATAAATAGATAAATAAAGTATTTTAAAAATTTTTGCCAGGCATGGTGGCACATGCCTTTAATCCCAGCACTTGGGTGGCAAATGTAGGAGGATTGCTGTGAGTTCAAGGCCACCCTGAAACTGAATTCCAGGTCAGCCTAGGCTAGAGTGAAACCCTACCTCGAAAAAAAAAAAAAAAAAAAAAAAAAAATATATATATATATATATATATATATATATATATATATACACACACACACACACACACACACACACACACACACACAGGTGTGTGACACGCACTGTTAATCCCAGCACTTGGGAAGCAGAGATGGAAGGATAACTGTGAGTTCAAGGTCAACCTGAGACTACATAGTGAATTACAGGTCATCTTGGTCTAGAGTGAGACCTTACCTCAAAAACACAACAACAAAAAAGAAATAGAAGAGAGACTAATTGGAAAGGGGGGTGGATTTGAGAGGGGAACAAAGGGTGGGAATTATCATGGTTTATTATCTATACTTATAAAAAGTTTAAAAAACAATAGTTTAAGAAGAGCCTATTAATTTTTTTGGTTTTTGTTTGTTTGTTTGTTTTTGTTTTTTGAGGTAGGGTCTCTAGTTCAGGAGGCTGACCTGGAATTCACTATGTAGTCTCAGGGTGGCCTCGAACTCATGGAGATCCTCCTATCTCTGCCTTCTAGGTGCTGGGATTAAAGGTGTGCGCCACCACGCCCAGCTTTATTTATTTATTTGAGAGACAAAGAGAGAGAGAGAGAATGGGTGCACCAGGCCCTCCAGCCACTGCAAATGAACTCCAGATGCATGCACCCCCTTGTGCATCTGGCTTACATGGGTCCTGGATAATGTAGCCTTGAACCAGGATCCTTAGGCTTCACAGGCAAGCGTTTAACCGCTAAGCCATCTCTCCAGCCCCTTGTTGTTATTTTTGTTTTGTTTTTTTGTTGTTGTTTTTTGGTTTTTCGAGGTAGGGTTTCACTCTAGCTCAGGCTGACCTGGAATTCACTATGTAGTCTCAGGCTGGCCTCAAACTCATGGTGATCCTCCTACCTCTGCCTCCCAGGTGCTGTGATTAGAGGTGTGTGCCACCACACCAGGCTTTATTTGTTTTTTGAAGTAGGGTCTCACACTAGCCCAGACTGACTTGGAATTCACTATGTAGTTTCAGGGTGGCCTCAAACTCACAGCAATCCTCCTACCTCTGCCTCAAAAGTGCTAGGAATAAAGGCGTGCACCACCACACCTGACTTAATTTTTGTTTAAATTACTTTATGAGATTTTGTGTGGGTGTGTGTGTGTGCACGTGTGTGCATGTAGGTGAACCAGGGCTTTGCAAACAAGTGCGTTTAACCACTAAGCCATCTTCCTAGCCCTTGGCATTACTATTTTTTTTAAAGACAGGGTCTTGAGTAGCCCAAGGTAGCCTATATATCACTAAAGCTGTACTTGGACTTTTGATCCTCCTCCAACCATGTCCTAAGTGCTTGAGTTACAAATGAACCACTCCTTTCCTTTCCTCATTACCACTGACAACTTTACAATTTGCAGGATCATGAATTTAGTCTGAAAGTTAAATGACATATGGAACTTTCCTATAGAATGTCTAATATTTCTGTCTAGTAGATTAAATAGACAAAAGATGTAAGTAGTTGTATAAATTGAGATGTTAATTTTGTTGACTGTGTTACAAGTAAACAGAGATTAATTAAAAATTAAATTTGCCAGGAGTGGTGGTGCATGCCTTTAATCCCAGCACTAGGGAGGCAGAGGTAGAAGGATTGCCATGAGTTCGAGGCCACTCTGAGACTACATAGTGAATTCCAGGTCAGCCTGAGCTAGAATGAGACCCTACCTCGAAAAACAAACAAACAAAAAAAACAAAAAAAATTAAATTAAATTTATAAAATTAAATTAATAAAATTAATTAATGAAAGCAGCCCTTTGCTCCTAATTTGCAATCAGAGGAATTGGTTACAATAAAGAATGCAGTTTCAGATATGTAAGGAACTACTTATCTTAAATTAGAAGTGCAGGGATCACCTCATAGTGCTATAAATATGTATATTAAGCCACTATTTCCAAGCATTGTATATTCTTGAAGTTTGACTCTTGAGCCAAGAAATCTTAGGTCATCCATTTATTGCAGATATTTGTTGAGCAACTTCTGGGTGGAGGAGGCATTGGACTTGCTGACTGGGTAGGATCTGATCTCCCCGACAGCCATGGTCTCCGTACCAGGAAGGAGGTTGTGAGAAGTACCTTAAAGAGTTTAAGATTAGGGCCGGGAGTGGTGGCGCACACCTTTAATCCCAGCACTCATGAGGCAGAGGTAGGAGGATCACCGAGAGATAAGGCCACCCTGAGACTACATAGTGAATTCCAGGTCAGCCTGGACCAGAGTGAGACCCTACCTCGAAAAACCAAAAAAAAAAAAAAAAGAGTTTAAGATTGGCTGGAGAGATGGCTTAGGGGTTAAGGTGCCTGCCTCCTAAACCTAAGAACGCCCGTTCCAATCTCTAGGTCCCACGTTTAGCCAGATGCAAAGTGATGCAAGGGCGCAATGCCACACTTGACCCCAAGGGGGCGCATGCATCTGGATTTTGTTCGCAGCAGCTGAAAGGCTGCTGGCACGCCCATCTCTGTCTGTCTTCCTCTACCTCTCTCTCTGTCTCTCTCAAAAAAAAAAAAAAAAAGAGTTTAAGATTCAAAAAAAAAAAGCCAGGTGTGGTGGCGCACGCCTTTAGTCCCAGCACTTGGGAGGCAGAGGTAGGAGGATCACTGTGAGTTCTAGGCCACCCTGAGACTACATAGTGAATTCCAGGTCAGCCTGGACTAGACTAGAATGAGACCTTACCTTGAAAAACCAAAAAAAAAAAAAAAAGTTTAAGATTCAGTTAGATAATGTTAAGAGTTTAGAAGAGAGCTGGAGAGATGGCTTAGCGGTTAAGGAGCCTGCCTGCTAAGCCTAAGAACCCGGTTCCAATCTCCAGGTCCATGCAAAGTGATGCAAGGGCGCAATGCCACACTTGCCCACAAGGGGGTGCACACATCTGGAGTTCATTCACAGCAGCTCCCTCTCCCTCTCTATCTCTCTTCAAAAATAAAAATAAGAGCTGGGCGTGGTGGTTGCATGCCTTTAATCCCAGCACTCGGGAGGCAGAGGTAGGAGGATCGCCTTGAGTTCAAGGCCACCCTGAGACTACATAGTTAATTCCAGGTCAGCCTGGGCCAGAGTGAGACCCTACCTCGAAAAACCAAAAAAAAAAAAAAAAAAAAAAAAAAAAAAAGAAAAAAGAAAAAAAAAGAAAAATAAGAGTTTAGACAAAAGCCTGGTTGTTAGGAGGTTGGATCAATGTTAACTACTATTATCTGCCCCGGACCGCGGGGTTTATCAACAGAGACCTGGGGTAGGGGATGAAAGAATGAAGGGGGGGACAAGAGACATGAAGAAATGAGAGCAAGACAGGCTGTCTGATCAAGCTCCCAAAAAGTTTATTTCGCAGTTACAATTTATGCTGTAACAATGAGGAAGTTCATTCAAGGGCATGGGGGAGATGAGGGTGGGTACATTCCAGTAGCCAGGTGTTAATCTTAGTTCCTGGGATGGGCGGTTAAGGTATTTTCTCCACCCATTATTGTTTCTTCACTTGTGGTTATCAAGATGTTCTTTTAATCTTTCATGAGGTACTAGGCTAGGGCCTTAGCCCCCGCATTGGCCCCCGGCAATTATCATCTTCAAAAGCAAAGGGAGGGAGGCTGAAGAGATGGCTTAGTGGTTATAGCACTTACCTGCAAAACCAAAGGACCCAGCCTTGATTCCCCAGTACCCACATAAAGCCAGATGGAGCATGCATCTGGGGTTCACTTGCAGTGGCTACAGGCTCTGGTATGCCCATTCTCTCTCTCTCTCCCTTTCTCTATCTGCCTCTTTCTCTCAAATAAATAAAAATATTTTGAAAAAGGAAAAAGGGGTTAGTAAAATATAGAGGTGAGTGTAGACTAGACTATGTGGGATGCAAACTGTCAGCTACTTGTGTAAATGAGTAAATAGCAACTTCTTCAACCTCAGTGTCTTCCTTCTATATGGTAAAGACAGTGATGGGCCTTGCTTGTGGAGATTTGTTTTTGTTTTTTCAAGGCAGCGTCTTATTTTATCCCAATCTGGCTTTGAACTCACAGAGCTCTTCCTACATCTACATGTGCCTCCCAAGTACTGGAGTCCTGGGATTAAAGGCATGCACCTCTATGACTGGCCCAGCAAAATATTTATTTATTTGCAAGGATAGAGGAGAGAGAGAGAAAGATTGGGCACACCAGTGTCTCTTGCCACTGCAAATTAACTCCAGTGGCATGCACCACTTTGTGCATCTGGCTTTATGTGGGCACTGGGAATTGAACCTAGGCTGTCAGACTTCAAGCAAGTGCCTTTAACCACTGAGCAATCTCTCCAGTCTGCTCATGGAGATTCTGAGAGTGCTTTTGTTTCAGTTTTTGTGGTGCTGGTGATGGAATCCAACCTTTTTGGCATATTTCCTCTGAGCTGCACCTCCAGCCATGTTTTTTTCCTGAATGGTAAGAATCTCCCATGTTCCCTAAACTCAAGTAATCTTTGTGCTTCAGTCTCCTAAGTGCTTTCTACCCCCTGGACATATGAAGCCTCAGCTCAGCCCCCATTCTGAATCTATAAATAACCTCAAGTTGCGTCACATAGGAGGCTCTTTACCTGCTCCTGCCTTCCACAGGTAGCTCTCTGTACTTCCTTCTCTTAATCTAATAGCCTCTCTAAACTTTTAATCCCAGTATTTAGGAGACAGAGGTAAGAGGATCACTGTGAGGTAGAGGCTAACCTGGGACTACAGAGTGAATTCCAGGTCAGCTTGAGCTAGAGTGAGACCCTACCTTGAAAAAAATTTAAAAAGACAAACAAGTAAAAAAATTTTTTTAAAGATAGGATGCTTCAGGTCATACATTATCTCATTCATGGCTGCCTAGATCCATACTTGGCATAGAATAAGCACTCAGAAAACGTCTGTTGGCTGAGTGGCATACTCCTGATCATATCTACCAACACTGCCTGGAGAAGGATTTGACAAACACCCCCCCATCCCACCACACACCATAGAGGACAGTGGCCCTTTTGTTGCAGAGGGTCATTTTCCTTGCCTAAGCAGACACATCTGGATCCAGCCTTGGTGTCCATGGCCCTTGTATGGCTCATGGAGAGGTGCCACCTCACTTCCCACTCTTAGGCACAGAAGTAAAAGTGAACAAATGGAATGGTGGGGTCGCGGTGGGTTTCAAACATGCTGTCTGCAGTGTTGACAGCATAAAAAACCTTGATGATGACTGATTGGCTGAACAAGTGTGGGGCAGAGCAGTGGGAGGCTGAGAGAAGGTTCTAGAAATGCAAAAGGGCCAGGTCACCAAAGCAATACAGCAGGGGAGGGGTCTGCTCAGGAGGCTGGTCACAGTGGTTAAAGATACTTGCTTGCAAAGCCTGCTAGTCCAAGTTTAATTCCCCGTACCTATATAAAGCCAGATACATGAAATGGCACAAGCATCTGGAGTTTCTTTGGAATGGCAAGAGGCTCTCTCTCTCTTCTCTTTGTCTTTTTCAAATAAATAAATAAATAAAATTTTAAACAGGGGGTTCAGGTCTCAGAGTAACCTGATGGTGAAGGGCACTAATGAACAAGGTGCTCCCAGAAATAAAATCAAATTTAAAAAAATTTTTTGTTTTAGATTTTTAAATTTATTTTCATTCTTTTCAAGGTAGAGTCTCACTCTAGCCCAGGCTGACCTGGAACTCTTTCTGTTGTTGCCTAACAGCAACCTTAATTCTTTTTAAAAATATTTTTTATTTTTATTTATTTATTTATTTGACAGAGAAAGGGAGAGAGTGAAAATGAGTTGGTTAGCCAGGCAGGGTGGTGCACACCTTTAATCCCAGCACTCAGGAGGCAGAGGTAGGAGGATCACCATGAGTTCGAGGCCACCCTGAGACTACATAGCGAATTCTAGGTCAGCCTGGGCCAGAGTGAGACCCTACCCGCCCCAAAAATGAGTTGGATCCCCAGCACCTACATAACAGCCAGGTGTGGCTATGCACACCTGTGCAGTGAGGTGGGGCTGGGGGAGATAGGACAATCACTGAGGTCCTCTGATGGCTTGAGCTCCAGATTCAGTGAGAGACTCTGTCCTCAAGGAAACAAAGTGGAAGAGTGATACAGGAGGACACTTGATGTTCTCCTCTGCCCTCCGCACAAGGGTACACT